>CM062252.1:11961250-13402931 GCA_031216285.1 Syzygium syzygioides | reverse complement strand
AAAGTACGAGTTATATCAATACCAAAAAAACAAGTACGAGTTGTAAAGAAGAAAAAAGAAGAAGAAAAGAAAGAAAGGGAATGAAGAAAAAAGGGAGAAAAAAAAGGAAAAAGAGTACACGCCTCGAAAATCATGTCAAGTTGGATTAATTTCGTTTTACAATCATTAGCCCTTTGTTCATCTAATTTGAGTATTTTTCGGAGTTAGAACATAAATTTAAATTCATGTGAATTTGAATAGTTGGGGTCCAATTTTAAAGTTGTTCAGCTATGAAATTATATAAAAATGATAGTTCATTGTCGAATTGTGAGGTCTAATGAAAATTTACTTGGAGTACGGTTTAGTCGAAACAAATTTTTAAAATTAACTGCTCAAACTCCTGGGTAGTAGACAACTTTGAATAACCACTTTGGACTTGCTAGCGTGTAGGAGTCATTTTGTCAGCAATTAGGTTATGTTTGATAGCCCAGATTTGAATCCAAATAGGATAATAAATTATCATATCTGGTGTTTGGTGATATTCTCCATATTGGATATAAAATTTTAAAAATAATTAAAAAAATTCGTATATTTTTTCTTAACGGAGTGATAAAGTGACAAATCAAATGTTGCTTCTTGGCACCGCCTAAGGACCACCACCAATATTAACATCATCATCACTTCCGACTATCGCACGATTGCCATCACCTCTGACCACATTGGTCATCGCCTCCGGGCAACAATCGTGTTCCGATGAGTGAGTGAAAAAGGGTTTAAAGACAATCGTTGTGCCAAGTTTGCATAGATCATCATTTCCACCCCAGTTGCATACGCTCTTCACATCGAGAACCTTTCACGCACGACTCATGAGCGGGCTGTTTACCTACTAGTTGACAAAGAATGACCAGCACAACATCAACTTTCTAGCGACCACGCTCTCGATCGTGGAGTCCCACTCTTTGTGCATTAAGAATGCTGTAATGGCACCGTGGTGTAGAACCTCCTTGTGCGGGCCATCCGATGACGCATACCTTCTCCACTGTCGCCTCTCTTAGCCGCTTTCTTCGACAATGGAGTCCGGCCATACAAAGTTCCTTTTGTTGTTCATGAGGTCGTTCCAAAATTACGTGAACTCATATTGATTGAGAGACATCATACTCCCTAGGTCAACTTCCCAGAGATGTGCTTAAGAGGGTTTGAATATGAGGAGCAAAGTCAAAGATGAGATTTTCAAAAAAAATTTAAAGATTTTCAAATGAGAAGGATTTTCACAGGTTTTCAATCTTATCTTAGGTTGCATGTTTTCAAAGCTTTTTTTCAAATTCCAAATTCTATCTTAGGTTACACCAAACATATAATAGGATATTTTTACAATCTAGGGATCTGTGGAGGATTTCAAATCCCCATTTATCCTATCATATCATAATCCGAATCTAAAAGACCATACGCAGCCTTAAGGTTTGCTTATTAGTTAAGGTAGTGTTTCCCTAATTTTAATATTGTCTCTCATTTAGTTGATAGGATTAGAGCTTGTATTCTTAAGATAGCTTTGTTAAGGCTTCCTAGGTAAGTGGTCTTATCTCTTCTCTAAATTTGTGACGTATTTGAAAGTGATAGGGATTATATATATCATGAGTATGGATGACATGGCATGACTAGATATTTATGAAATGGGAAAAAGTGATGTTAAGAGCATAATTATTGAATAAGTATGAATTGGGCATTACCTTTTTATTGTTTTGAAATAACATGGCAAAGCATTTTTGGAAGTGACTGTGAATCGAATTGTTGTGAATTGATTTGGAAAATGCTTTATGAAAGAGATCGGAATATGGTATGTGTATTGATTTGTGATACTGATTTATGAAAGGCATTCTGTTGTGAAAAGATACAAATTTTGATTTGTGAAATGTATTCTTCTTTAGGATATGAATTCATGATTAGTTTTGTGGATTATTGGAAGATGATTTGATGCTCATTGTCGCTATGAACCCAATAAGGGTTTTGGTTTCTAGGTACACATACTAGTCAAGGACTAAGTACTACACGATAATACAAACCACTTCTAAAATCTTGTACTATTAATATACGTTAGCTAAGGACTAAGTACTGCATGATGATGAGAATCTTTCGGAAGCCACCTCAAGAACCTTGTGGTCAAGGACCAAGTGCTATATGGTGATGTAGGTATGTGGAGCCACCTCTAGAGGCTTATACTACTGGTATATACTTCTCAAGGGCTAAGTTCTACATAATGGCATGAGTCGCTTGAGAACCGCCTCTAGATCCTTGAGTTGGATATTGAGCATACGAAATTAGTAAATTGAATGGACCATTGAGGTTTTGGTTTGATAGAGATTAGCCTACAGGTTTGACCACTAATGTTTGATTTGTAATTGTGGATTGAAAGAGTATTTCCATATTTTACTCTTCAAGTTAGCTTTATTTTACTGTTCATTATGTCAGTATACGTACACAATCTCTATTGAAAAAGTTATAGCTTGTTTTTTATATTGTACATAAATTATATACTGGATTTGAGAATATTGAATTTCCAATATTGCTTTATAAATATGCATAGTGAATTCTCGATATGCTTAAAAGAGATATGTATTATTCATTGAGCTGTGGTTGCTCACCCCATTCATTCCAATTTTCTTTCAGGTTTATCAATGTTGACACTTAAATATTTGTTATCCTATTTAGTTATTTATTTACTGCATAAAAATTATGGATCGACCTTGATTGCTAAACAAAAATATTATTTACATTAAGGATCCATATTAAATTTCTGTGCATTTTAGGACTAACACATGCCACTCTCACATGCCGCGTAACGAGTACATGCCTTTGCCACATGAAAATCACATGGTCTCTAGCGTACACTAGAACCTCTCTTAGAGTGGTTAGCTGCGATTTAAGCTTGGTGATAAGATATGAGTCAGATAGCAAAATTCATACGTGAAGATCAAGTTTGAAAGTTACGGTTGATTAAGATTAAAAAGATAAACATTGACCAACTAATTTGAACAAAGATAGAGATTGATCGGATTAGGAAAGACCGAATCTGATCGGGACTGGATTTTTGGGCTGAAGGTTTATCTGGCCGAGGCAATTTTTTAAAAAATGAATAAGGAAAGATCAATATGGATTTCGCTAGTTTGGAAAAGAAAGTCAAATGGAGATTTGTATGAGCAACCACCAAACATATTTGAAAATTGGAGAAATCTTAGGGTGCGTTTGGTAACGTTTTTGTTTCTGAGAACAATTTTTTTCAAAAATATTTTTTTCTATTTCTATTTCCTGGATAAGTTTTTGAGCAAAAGAATGTGTTTGGTAACTGCACAAAATTCCTATTCCTAGAATAGAAAAAGAACAAAAATGCGTTTGGTACAACAAAAAAAAATTTCTATTTCCAATTTTTTGCATTTAAATCTATATCTTTTATTTAACTATAAGTACAAGTTATAAGTGAAAAAAATCAATAAACATGGTTTATTGGTTTGTCTAATCCTTTTTAGGGGTTTAAAATCCCTTTTAATCCCTAAACTAAGGAATCTTCAAAAATACCGCTTGGGCACCTAAAAAAATTTAAATTTCACTCAAAGTAGGTGGCCACAGATATTTTAAGCCATTTTGTGAATTTTTTTTATTTTTTTGGGGTTAAATTTATTAAAATTTTTTACTTTCCCTAAATCTGTTTCTTTTTATTTTCCAGAAAATTTTTTGTGAAATTTTTTAAATTTTTTCAATTTCGGAATTTTGCAAATTTTTGTGGGTTTTTTGAGTTTTTCTTATTTTTATGGATTTTCTGAGAATTTTTCTGATTTTTATGAATTTTTTGAATTTTTGAATTTTCTAATTTTTTAGGGATTTTTCTGAAAATATTCTAATTTTTATGAATTTTCGGAATTTTTTAATTTATTCTAAGCCATTTTTTGAATTTTTTATTTTTGATTTTTTTGGGGAAAATTTTATTAAAATTTTTTACTTTCCCAAAATCTGTCTCTTTTTATTTTCTAGAAACTTTTTTACGGATTTTTTTAAATTTTTTCAGTTTCAGAATTTTGCAAGTTTTTATGGGTTTTCTAAGTTTTCCTGATTTTTATGAATTTTCTGAGAATTTTTCTGATTTTTATGAATTTTTAGAATTTTGGGAAATTTTTAATTTTTTTAAATTTTTTATGAATTTTTTATTATTATTCCCATCGTGAATGGACTGGACCGGTGCTTTGAGATGGTTTACAAACGATGGAGGATGGAGGAGGAGTTGAGGCCGCGACTTGAGGACCGGACCTTTCTATTTCTTTTTTTGTTTCTGGGAACAAAGAAGTAAAAAAAAATCTACTTCTTATTTCTGTTCCAAATCTATTTCTTGATCATTTTTCTATTCCAGGAAATAGAAAAATAAAATGCGTTACCAAATAAATTTTTTTTCTTTTTTTGTTTCAGGGAACAGAGGAACAGAAAAATAGAGAAGTAGAAACGTTACCAAACGCGCCCTTAATAGTGGGGTGGTGTGAATCAATTAGTGTAATGGATTACTGGACCTTGAGGAGTCCAAGTTTGAAAGAGATATAAGAGGAAAATTCCTAACTAAGTTCATGAAAACAGAAATCTATATAACGTAGGGGGTCAATGGTTTGGTTCGCTTCGCTTCACATTTTTTGAAAACTCGAACCATTTGGGTGTGCATTAGCTTTGAACTGAACTATGATCTAACCAAATATAACCCAAACTGAAGACCCAGCTTGGCTCGGCTCGATTTGATTCGATTTTTCGGTTTTCTTTTTTGCAATATTAAGAAGAGGTTTAGTGAAATTTTAGAGATTATGTGAATTGTAATATTAAGAAGATGGACTATTTTCAGTTTGGATCGATTAACCTAACCAAAATTTAAAAGAAAAACAATTATTTTTTCATTTCCCAAACCAAAACCGAAAATTTCAGTTTGGCTCGATTCGGTTCTCACCCCCCCCCCCTATGGTTGACATTATCTTCACTAGAAGCCAAGCACCAAACTTTGGTTCATTTGTAATTAAATCACTGGAAAATTCCAAAAAGGGGTCCGAAGTGAAGTCATTTTCTTAAATAAGGGCCCAAAGTGGACCGTGTCTCAAATAAAGGCCTCAAGTGGATCTTGTCTCAAATAAGGGTCTGAAGTTACCATATTAGTCTCAAATAAGGACCTGACCTCACCAGCCAAAGGGTATTTTCGTCTTTTACTTTTTTGAATTTTTTTCTTTTTTTCTTTGTCTATTTTTTCCTTTTTCTTTTCTTTTTTTTTCCTCTCTTCCCTCCGCCAGCCATCGATGGGGCCAGTGGAGGTCGCTGGCCCAGGCCGAGGCCGCCTTCGCCTGGGCAAGTGAGGGTCGCCCTTGCCAGTGTCAGCAAGGGTGACCCTTGCTTGAGACCAGTGGCCAAGCGCAATGATGGCTGGGAGGGGAGAAGAAAAAAGGAAAAAGAAAAAAAAAAGGAAAAGAAAAAGAAAGTAAAAAAAAACCAAAAAATATACTTAGAATTTTTTGACTAAAATACCTCTTCTTTGATGACGAAATAGTCACCAACCGCCCAAAGGTCATTAATTAAGACGATTTGGCCACTTCATGCTCTTATTTGAGACGATTTGGCTACTTCATATCCTTTTTTGAGATAATGTTCATTTCGGATCTTTATTTAAGAAAATGACTCTACTTCAAGCCCTTTTTGGAATTTTCCCTTAAATCACTGTAATTTTGTCTGTTGTTTTTTTATTAGAGTTGTACTCTATATCTATACCGGATGTACTAAACTTTTATTGCGCAGTTCACCTTCAAAATGTTTCGGTGAACTCCTTTTTTACCTCTGTCACCTTGTCACTGTTATATTTCCTTCTGCCTAAAATAGTTAAAGGGCTTTATAGGTCAAAGAAGTTCAAATGTTATATCTTGATGACTTAGCATTGGCAGGGATATACTTTTTGTTTGATTGACAAAGGATTATAGAAAGCTAATGCAGAGTTTTCCCAAGTTTATGCGAATACATTGCAGTAATTACTCAAATTCTGCCATTCATTCCAGAAACTACAAGCTTCCTTTGCCTGGTGATGTAAAAGTAAGTTATTGAGCTGCAACGCATTCTAGTCTCATGAACTCTAAGAATTATAAGTAGTATGTGTTCATTGGAAGCCAAAACTCAGTTTCACCCCTTAAACACCTTGTACAAAATGAATATACAGGGTTAACATTACTGATGTTTGAATCATGAAGGAGGTCGGAAATATGGACTAGTGACCAACAACTATGAGCAGCAGATGTAGATCATACATTAAACTTCACTGATGATTGGGACTGGAAGGATTGGGACTGGACTGAGGTTGGTAATAAGTACGTACTGCAAAGAAAGACTGAATTGCCGCGAGAGCAAGAAGTAGGAATGCTGCTACAGCTGAAATGAGAGACCACCGGCTGTTGAAGTAGGTGTTCTTGAAGCTGGCCCAATGCACTCGCCAGTCCTTCTCGATATACGTGTTCACATCCTGGAACACCTGGCATAAATAGTTTTTGTGGATGTCGAACACAACATCTTTCCCGATGTTGCTGAAGAAATGGGCAATTTTCTCATCCGTCCCAAAATATCTCTCGATGATCTTGCGGTCGCACAGTAACCCAGCATCTGCCGGTGTGTTAAGGAGGCAAGCCATGAAAGTGGCATAAGCTGTGACATGCTTGGAGGAGCCCCGGTGGCACTGCTCAAATGCGACGAAATTGAGGAAAAGACAACTCAAAAAGTCATCGAATTTTAGCACTGGAATTTCCAGGACACCGTTGCTGAATTTTATGTCCATGAAGCTTGCACAATGGGTCGGCTTGAACTTAATGCCTGCCTGGTGGAGCTTATTCGCGGGCTGGATCAGGCGAAGGAATTTATTTGGTTTTTGTTTTGTTTCTGGAGAATCTGGGTTGTTAGTCAAACGGAGGAAATTAAGCAGATGTTCTCCTTCCCAATCGGAGTACTTCTTCAAGTCATTATCTGGTCTCTGAACCATGCGGTTGAAGAAACTCAAGGCGAGATCGGATAGAGAAGGATGGCTCTCATTCCAACACCCCAACGTCAGATCGAACAAACGTTGAAGAACGAACCAAGGAATCTGGTTCTCAAGTTTGGCGAGATCCCGCATGAGGAAAGGCAACACCCATGGCTCGGTCAGTAAGGGGTCATGCCCCGGATCGGTGTGGCGTGCCAATTTACGGTAGTACTTGCAGAACAGCTCGATGATGAAGCAACCATCAAGTACCATCATCTCGATGAGCTCATCACTTTTGAAAGCTAAGGCCTCGGAATAGCACTTTCTTATCTTCTCCTCCGTTGGTTTTAAATCCTCGGCGAAGTGCTTGAGCTTGTCCCTTTTTTGCTTTGTTCGATTGAGCAGATCGATGGAGAATCGCTGCTTGTGCTCTTGAATCTTTTGAAACTGTGGCTTTCCATGGTGGTAGGGGCCGATCGGGACCGTGTTCGGCTGGTACGCCATCTGATTGATCTCGGACAGGCTTTGGGGCACTCTAAAGATGCAGAAACCTATCCCGTTGGCTGATCCTGCGCTGCTGCCATCGGTCATTTCGACATTGACCACATGATGAGAAGAACTACCGCTCCTGGCAGTTTGGCTGCGGCGAGAATCCGCCTTTCTGGGCATCGTGTTTTTGTTGTTCTGTTTAATTTGGTGAAGATTTTTCTGCGATTTGCGCCTCACACTGTAAAATATGAAGAGAGGTGATGCCTGAGATTACCAGGAAATTGCCATGGCTCTTCTTCGTTGCTGCCAAACGACTTGCTGTTTTGACTTGACTCTATCAATAATTGATGGTTGGGTCGTCCTGGTTTTAGTGTTGATCAGAAAAAAGGAAATAAGAAAAGCAAAAAGAGCGGCCAATGGCGATGACCGGGATATAAGTATTGACCAGGTCAATAATTGACTAAAATGAACTTCACTGAAGTAGCATCATCGGCTTACTGGACCAGTCTACTATGAGGTCGAGGGAGTCCTTTCCTTTGGGTCCACCGTGGTTGTCGTGTTGCATTTTCCACCTTTCAATTCTAGGAAAAATTTTGAAGCTAGCAGGTCATTAGATAAGCACATGTGCTATGCAAGTCTCAAAAGATTGGCAGAGAATGATATTACAGAAAGATGTAACAAAATGGAAGAGGAAATGAAGATAATAAAATTTAGGGCAACGAGCGTAGAAGGCTAGAATCCGAACTTCTCATTGAAGGTTAAAGATGGTGGTGATGCGGTTTGCAGATGTAGCATTCGCATGCACTGCCGCTCCTGGAATGGTCTCCAGGGAAGGAGGGGAAGGGGAGTAAGGAGTCCAATTAACCCTGCTTCCAGTCCGACTAGTACAGCTACTAATATCCTGCCCAAACACTAGATTTTCGAGCATATTAACATCTCGGCACGGACAGATGGACCGCAAGCCGAACACAACAATAACATTCTGACCAGTTCCTCTGCTCCTTCTACATAGTCGTGAGAGCAAATCGGGATTGTTCACTCTTGCCAACTCATTCTCCTTCATGCATCTGCCAACCCAATCTCTCAGCATGAGATCTCAGTCATTTTGTAGCAGATCAAGATTGAAGGTTCGCTGTCCAGAGATGAGCACCAGAAGCATGTTCCGGTAGCCGAAAACATCATTCGGTGCACTTTCCTACGTGGAGGTACACCAGGGCAATAAACCTGTTCTGACACCAACAATGGCGTTGACATGAACATCTTCCTAGCGGAGATAGGTTAACCACGGTCAGAATCTAAAGAATCTTCTCCTCAGCCAGAGGACAAGAATCACATGAGGCGCTTTGGCGTGTGCCATTCAATAGTCCCATCCCCCGCGTTTCTCTCATGCATGATCATGGCCAAGACAAAATTTCCAATCACGGCATCCAAATTGTTACACAAATGTCACGATGCACGATCTTAGCCTTACCTTGATCGTGCAGGTGCGCAATCCCTTTTGCTGCTCCCGATGCTCTGCACTGGCGAGCCACCCAATCGAGAGGTGGGCTCAACCAATCGGATGCACATAAACCTGCGAAAGCCCCTCGGGCATAGCATGTTGGGATGCACATAAACCTGCTTGAAACTTCCATTTCTCTTTGGAACTTCTTCTCAACACGTTGTGAGAGTTTCCTTGCCCTTTTTTACCGCCACTAGAGAGCCATCGGCCAAGCGCCACCAGTAAACCATGCCAAATCCACCTTTTCCCAAGACATCGCCGGCACTAAAATTGTGCATGGCGACTTGAAGTTCCGGCAGAGAGGAACTTTTGGGGAGTGCTGCGTCGTCTTCCGTGGGGATTAGAGAAACCGAAGCTCCGGAAACTGAACGCCGTCTTTTTACAGATTCGATTCCTCTATAAGATAATCGATCGTCCAAGTTTGATGATTTTCTTCTTTGTTGTCATTGATTCTGAGGTACCTCTTCATTTCGGTATCTAAAGAGCCAGAGCTTTGCTTGTGCATACACAAGTCTCTACTCTATGTCTATCAGAGTCGAAGCTACTCCCATTGTAATGATCTCTTTCTCACGACTAGGCCCCAATTTGGTTCTTGTGAATAAAATGACAAGAAAATGCGCGAATTGGGGGAAATTATGTCAATGGTGGGGCTATCCTAGCATTCCAAAGTCCGTTGGCAGGTTCCGCAAGAGAGAGAGATTCCACTTGCCTCGAGGTTTGGCTATCTTCATGAATGAGAACGAGAGACTTTTTTTGCCTCAGTTTCGCTATCTTCATAAATTCTTCCTCAAGTGCAGAACCATGGAAGTGGGCCACCCCGATCACCGAGCTTTGGGAGTGGACCACCGATCAACCATTGGCGCGGGGCAATCTTAACATTCCAAAGTCCACTAGCAGCTTTCACAAGAGAGATATTCCATTTGCCTCGAAGTTTCGCTATCATCATAAACGAGAGACAGAGAGAGAGACTCTATTTGCCTCGAAGTTTTGCTAATTCTTCCTCAAGTATACTGTTAGAGAATTAACGTTAGTGTTAGGAGCCTAGCAGAACCATGGGAGTGGACCGCCAATCAAGCACTAGTGCGAAACAAAAAGCCCAATAAATTACCATGAAGGAGTCCATATCCAAACCCATCAATATATTCAATTGGATCAAACTTTACTCAAAAGCTTATAATAATGAATTATGTGCCAACTAAATTATATCGATTACTCCACACCACATCAATTCTCTAACGTGAGATTTTTTCTAACACATCATTAGACTTTTTATTGAGTGTTTGCAAAAATTCCACTTCTAGATTCAATTTTTTTATTCCAGTATAAAACTGGTCGATCTTTCAATTTCCAAGTAACCATAATGAACTAACAGGATAACCATGCTTCAGTCATTATCAGGAAAAAACCAAGAAATTATCCCGTTCGTCGTCGGTTTGACTTTCTTCAAAGCTAGGAATCTCATTGGAAGCGTCGAGGAAATATCTTGGTGACCAGTCCATTGTGTCGGCCAAAGAAAAGTGAAGAACATGATGGCATCGACAGTTTTTCAGTTGCACCGTCGAGGTATTTGGTCAAATGCTATATGCGCAACAATAACAATGGACTTTTAGCTAAGAAATTTGAACCGTAATCTCATTTAAAATTAATATTAATATCATGAGCCTTTGCAAGTCATTCAGTTCGGCCTCAATCTCAAACGAGCTGCTCACAAATTACATAAAAGAGATTCGGTCACCCATCGAGAAAGAGGAAAATGATGTTACCTGATTTACCAATAGTATCTTCTAGACCATGATGGATACTCGATTTGGAGATTGAAACTTTCACGACCGTCTACGAATAGACTCGCAACTAGCGACGGAAATTTCTAGACGGGATCTAATGCTGCCAGTCCTCGTCGCCGGAAAGCCGAAGGAAAACAGAGCGAGAAGCAAGCGGCTCAAGAACGCTGAGGATATTCGCTGTGCCTCTTTTTCCCCTTTTTTGTTCCTTTTGTCTTCTCTGTTGTTTGTCTTCTCTGATTCTGCCTTCGTCTGGCCGAGCGCGAGAAAGAGAGAGTGGAGGGGTCTGAGTGGCTGGGCTGAGCCGGAGAGGGGAAAGAAAAGGCCTAGTTGGGCCGGGGCTATCGGGCCAGAACAAAGGAAAAAAAAGGCCCAAAAGCCGGTCGGGTCGAACTGGCCCAATTTTCCTTTTTCATTTTTATTTATATGTATATTTTTCTAATAATTCTATCTTATTATCTGGCTTTCGCACTAATTTGGTCCATTTGTATTTCAAAATACCAATTTACCAGACCGGCAAAAACGAGGTGTCGACCGAAAGCCATCTCCAAAAACGAAAATGCGGAACTAGGCAGCAACACATGCGGAATTTTTAAAATTCATTCCGATCAAACCGTAAATCGAAATCGAAATCTATAAAATCTCATGGCTCCACAATACCCTAACCTATCATTTCCACATAATTTCACAGCCAAATGACTTTTAGATCGGAGCCAGAAACTCAGAATTAACAAAGATCCGAATTTTAAGCTCTAACTCCAAAAAATTCCTTTTATTAGATGAACAATTATTAGAATCCTTACCGGGGGCTACAAAGTAAAGGGAATTTGACTCATGGTCGTCTCCCGAGCGTGCATGCAAAAGAAACCCTCTTCTTCTTCTTTTCTTTCTTTGGTGCCCAACCGTCTCTCTCTCTCTTTCTCCATGAAGGTTTCAGCAAAATGAAGAAGAAGAAGAAAGCCTTTTGAGGAGCTGAGGATAGAGTGGGCTGAAGGCCTGACTTAATAGAATTTGGGTTTTGGGCCCCTTTGTTTTTCTTTTTGTAGCCCAATTCGTACGACACTACATCAAGATAGTACCATTTTCATTTTTGTGTAGAGCTGACCACCTTAACTTATGAGAAGTTGGGAGTTTCGATGTTGATCGCCTACTACTGTTTGGTCGGGGCCCCGTTCAGTGTTGGCAGTCATTGTAGTCAACTTGGAGTTCCAATGTCATTCACCTATTACTTTCCCCTTCCCTTGATCATCTTGAGAAGAATGTTCCCGTGTGCGAAGATATCAATCCTTCGCGTGTACTTCCCAGTAGGCAATACTCCTGCGCAGTAGCTCCCTTATCCGCACGCATGGCAGTCTTGTGGTAAATATCTTGGTAGTGGTGAGTTAAATGGGTACCGATTGCTGATGCTTATTCACTTCAGTAGGGAGAGAGCTGGGGTTGATAAGCCATTCAATGTTCCCCAGCACAACGTCCCTCTCATGCATGATCCTGGCCGAGCCAAAGTTTCCCAAAGTTGGCTAAAATTCCCCCTCAGCAACACTTTTGAACGACACTGCAGCAATGGTGCAAGTGAGCAAGTCCTCTTGTAACTCCTAATGCTATTTGCATTCAGGTGGTCCATTATTCGCCGGAGGACGTCCCTTCTTAAGTGGAATTCTAGGCTGCGGGTGATCATAAAGGGGTAGAGAAACGGCCGCTCTCTCATGGTACTGCAGAAACCAATCTGGTTCCAGTTCAGTCTGAAACTGTTCTCCTAAATCTTTAGTAATATTCCATAATCTTGCTTCAAAACAATCAGTCACACGTCAACTCTCAACATGCCCGCACCAACCTCTGCCCTGACATATTCATGTAGCTTTATTTAGGGTTGCAACTCGAAAGTCATCTAGAGAGAAGCTTCACTTTGTTAACTTTATAATAGATTTTGAAGTTGGCAAAACTATCCATGTATGTCTTGTAAGTCTAATAAATGCCTATAAATGTTTTGATTTAGGAAAATATTCTTGAAAGAGAAGCATATGGCAATATTAATCTTATTCAAGTTCAGATTATGGAATTTATTTCGAGGAGAGTTTAGAAGATTAGGAAACTCTAGTCAGACTTCATGTCAAAACTTTTGAATCGTCCGAGAAGAAGCACCGTGAAGAAGTCTGATGAATCCGAAGAAACTTAGCTTCCCATCTGAAGGTCGTATCCAGTCCTGGAGAACTACATGGATAGACACTGAAGTGCTAAGCCCAAGTTCCTGCAGATCAAAGTAAAATAAGTCCATTTCGGCAAAAACAAAAGCAAATACTAAGCTCAACCCAACTCTATCCTTGAAAGACAGGAGGGGAGAGAGAGAGAGTACTGATGCTAGTTCATCTATCATTATGGGTCTGTTCCCCTCTTTCTCGAAAAGCTCGAAACCCTTCCTTGCATGTTCTTCCCAACTGGCTGTTCCCTCCAGCTGATGGACACTTATGGCAGCCGAACAGAATTCTTCGAAATCGAACTTTCCATATTCAAAACTACTAACCTGACACAAGCATTAAGACGAATTTTCCACAGTTAATATTCTTTTTGATGAGTTGCTTGTTGGCACAGCTCAATTGATGTAATGATAGAGGTATTGTCAACCAGTGCTTCCAGGACACTTGTTAAATATAAATAATGAGGAAATTTTCTATTTTTAAAGCATTAATCATGCATATCACGAGAACTAGAGCATTGAAAATTGCAATATTCCCATGTTCAGTTGCCTAAAAAGTGCTCTGGGAAATGACAATTTAGAGCCTTACCATGTGGGCATAATCAAGTATCCGTGATTGCTTCATAGCATCAGTAGAGGTCTTTGCCACCGCCTGGTCAATTGATACTTGTTACAATAAATTCTCAATTGAAAGAAAAAACAGAAAAGCAAAACCAATCAAGGCCACAAGTAATAGGAAAACAACTGACTGTCTTAAAGTTCTGCATGGAAATAAAACCATTTCTGTTTGGCCCTAATATTGCAAACTGTTCCCTGAGGTAAGCCAGCTGAGCCACTGTCAATGTCTTTGCGAGAGCCTGCCATGGTCGTAAACTTTCATAAGTTCACTTTTAGAATAGTACACGAAATCTGAACATTCGCGGACTAATGCCCAATTTTAAGGCGGAGAAAGAAAATCGCTGAAAAGTGAAAATTGTTTCACAGTATATGATTAATTTCATGGAAGCTCTGTCCATCCTCTGATTAGTCCAATCATGAAATTTAAGATGCAGCATACAAGCAAAGTTAATCTTTGAGACAGCAGACAACAGGAGATAGACAAACGCAGTAAAATCACCACTTACACGCAAAGCTTCTTTTCGTAGAGAAGATGACCATATATAGGCTCTTACAAGCCTGTACACAATCATATCTAGTGGTATCTTGACTTCATGGTGAGAAGCCAGCCAAGGATGACCTATTGAACAATATGGGAATGTGAAAGTCAGATCAATATCAATCAGCAATTGGCAATTAGAAATTGATTGTTGTTCTTTATTGTCTTATTCCAGTTTAAATGGCTCTATAGACTTACACAAAGCCTGGGCAGCGGTTGGTCTCTTTCTGTAATCCTTGTTCAACAATCTCTTCACAAAATCAATTGCCTCGGGGGATAGTGAAGGCCATGGGTTTTCATCAAAACTTGGATCTGCCTTAAGAACTGCCCGGAATATTCCAGATTCAGTCCGTGCCCAAAAGGGTCGACTACCACAGAGTAATATATAGGCAATGACACCAATACTCCACATGTCTGCTTCAGTTCCATAGGATCTATGTAGAACCTCGGGAGCTATCTCATACACGGTTCCCACAATATCATTCAACCTTTCATCTGCAGAGACTTCACACTTTAAGCCCAATTCCACATTGTCCACCGATTCAAATAACTTAAAGCTCAATCTGTAGTTCTAACCTGGCTTTACATAGTCAGAAAGTCCAAAGTCAATGGTCTTCAGAGGAGCGTTCTCATCTTTTGTTGTGAAAAGAAAATTCTGGAAAGAAAATCAAGCCACCATTAGTAGACAGGATTGTTGAGGTTGAGACCACTCATTAGTAGGTAGGCAGGGAAGGCCAAGTACCCACTGCATTATTCAATATTTATATACTAAAAAAGGATGACGGAACACCTGGAAGCTGGAAAGACCTCATTTTACACCAGTATTGGCTACGATTATTACAATGACCTCAGTCATCCAAAATCAGGTATATTGCCATTCAAGGTCATTAGTTTCTAGTATATAACCATAATGAGAAACCAACATAAAAACAATGGGATAGTATGAAATCCCATAGAGAAAGCTTAAGCAGGGAAGGTGCTGCCATGTCTGAAAATCAAAATCTTATCAAAGCTAACAACATGATTGTACACTTTGAGACAGAAATATAAGGCTAGCTCAGAAGGGAACCAAGCTAATGTATCTGAAACAACCAGAAGATCAAGATATTAAACTTCAAAGATGATTTAAGTTGCATGAAGACAATGTGAAGAAGTATGATCAGCAACTGATCAATTACCTCTGGCTTTAGATCACGGTGAACAACTCCTTGGAGATGACAGAAGGCTACAGCACTCAATACCTGAACCATAATAGCCTTTGCATCTTCTTCAGAGTATTTTCCACCCCTATACAAGATAAAAATAGCTCCATTTGCGTAAGGATGTCAAAGGTGCACTTAAGCAAAACTAAAAATATTGGAAAAACAAGCTTAGGACTTTATTAACTAAGCAGTAGAAACACTTCTTTACCTTGAAAGTATTCTGACTAGTAATTCACCTCCTTGACATAACCTGGACAACAGAGAATACACTATATAAACCCCAAAAGTTTATGATCAAATATAAATCTACAAATATTCTGCTTAAGACAAATTTTGAACAACCAGAAGTTCCATGGTTGAAATGTTTTTCGAGTATAGCAAACCAAAAATTTACCTAGTTAGTGAGCACAGTCAAATAGGTTGAAAACTTGTTGATTCTTCAGCGCTGATTAACCATAACATTTCCCCAATTCGTTGGGAGTCTCTCAGTTCAGATGAACAGAATAATGTGCATTTTGTAGGTTAACTACTCATATGTTACTTGGATGATTGCCATATAATTTTCCCCTCATGATCTGGTCTAAGTAGCATGACATGTTCTAAATTGACAAGCTCACAGCTTCACACCAGAAACAGTAATGTGACAGAAAACAGAAGCATAGGCATGTGACACAATTGAGACATACTCCATGACAATGTAAATGTTGTCTTCATCTTCATAGGCATCATAAAACTGGATCAAATTCTTATGCCCAGTTAACGCCCGCAAAATCTTCACCTCTCTTCTAACATCCTCTATAGCAATTGCAGTGGTCATCTGCAAAGTAAAAAAAAGAGATACTTCAATGATTCCTGCAGACAAATGCTCCAAAGCATCACACCTTTAGCAGCAACACCAACACATACATCCCTATCATCTTTCCATTTCCCAGGAATTTAGTGCAACTCTATAGAGCACCTTCAGCGCAGGCAAGAGAACTTACTTCCTAAAAAACATCACTGATCATCCTTTTTGCTTTCGTAAGTAAAATATGACCGATGGGCCTCGGAAGTCAACCATGTATGACTCCACACTTCCTTAGTATATGAGCTATGACATTTCAACCATGGTATCCAAGGAGCATTCCAGCAAAAACATGACTCTTTATGACCTTCTACATAGATTCCACTTACTAAACAGAGACCATAGACTCCAATTACCAAACATGACAACTGTAAACACATGGGCACAAATCAAGGGAGTGAGTGAACAAGAAATTTCTCCAAATAACATGGCCATGTCCTATGATTCCTCTTCTGAAAGAAACCGCACAAAAAAGAGAACCTTCACAAATTTTATGTAGATTTAAATACACAATGACGCTACTGATTGAACAAGAATCAGAATCCATATAAAATCCTTTCAAGAAACCCAAACAACGGAACAAGATCCAAAGAGGGAACACGGAAGAAATCGAAACCTTTGATTTCGGGATGACTTTGACGGCAACTTCAAGGCCCTTCAAGCTGCCCTTCTTGGCCTTGGCCGAGCATGCGTACCCAAAATGGCCCCTCCCAATCTCCTCACCCATCTCATACTGCGCCCCGAACTGCTTCGA
This sequence comes from Syzygium syzygioides, assembly GCA_031216285.1. Classification (NCBI taxonomy): domain Eukaryota; kingdom Viridiplantae; phylum Streptophyta; class Magnoliopsida; order Myrtales; family Myrtaceae; genus Syzygium; species Syzygium syzygioides. Next base: position 13,386,028 of record CM062252.1, on the reverse strand, counting down.
AAACCCGAAATTTTTGTCCAAACCAATCTCACACTCACCCCCTTCAGGGATGGAGGCCTCATTGGGCTTCACGGTACCATACCAGTTTCCGCAGAGGAGGAGACGGCGCACAGACAGAGAGTAATAGGGAGTTGAGCCACAACCACCCTTAGACTTCTGTCTGTCACTTGGGTCCGGGGAGCTCATGAGCAGATCCGCAGAGCATACTACCTGCTCAAGCGTCTTCACCACCTCAGACATGCTGGCGACGCGATCCGGGTAATTAACTGCACAGCAAAATGCCAATTGGACAAGTTGCTCTCCTTCTTCCTTTATGTAATTCCGTGGCGACCTGAGGGTGATCATCGCCGCACAGCATTTTGGATTCATCCCGCCATGCGTAATTAACTCCAACAGAAAAGACGGCTCTTCCTCAGTCATGAGCTGGAGGAGCATGACTCCATACCCGCGAACATCGCCTTCCCCATGAAGTTGAGGATATCCCTTGAACGAGCCAAAAACTCCCGGGATCGCCATAAATTCATTGCCAGCGCATATCAGCAGTATGCTTTGAATTTGAAACCTCGATTTGCCCTGCAAGAGAGCGAGCCCCCTCGCAACTCCGAGCGCAACTCGTTTCAGTGACAGCCAGTCCCCAAGTCCTAACAGATCGGTGTCGTCAACATCGCTATCACTAACGAAGGGACAGACTAGAAACCAATCCTTCTCCGAACGGCAGCGGCCATTCAGGCGAAGCAGAGCGGACCTTAAAGATAGGGGCTCCTCGATGAGATCCGATTGGACGACTTCCGGCTCTTCGGATCGTCCTGAACTGGAGAAGCTGGAGGTGCGGAGGTTGAAAACCATTTCTTTACGGTATGATCCGTGTTTGGTATGTGAAAGTTTCTCGAGATTCTGTTTTCGCCTCCCTTTGGAAACCAGGAAATGAAGTTGTGAAAATAGTTCCGGGCAATTTCACAGAAACTCATGCAAGAAGCTGTGGAGTTTCCTTTTCAGATATTGACTTTGACTAAGTTTGACTGGGCTGCTTCCGTGAAGCTTCTTTTTTTCTTTTTGGTCTGTCCCTGAAGCTTCTTTGAAAGGGTGGAAAGAAAAAGAAAGGGGAAGAGATTGCTGATATTAAGTTCTGTTATGAAAGAGAACACATGAGGTTGGCTTTCGGTCGGTAAACCTCGCTTAAATTCATGTGATCGGTGATACAGGGTTTGCCGCGTATGGGATTGCTCCTCTGTTGGGTCTGTTGAAATGAACTTTTCAACTCCAAAGAACTCGCTTTGCACTTACTTCTGAGTTTACTATTGATTTGATATCGTTATGGACTTACATAAGATCAACTACACCGAATCAACATCCAACATCTTCTTTGGGTGAAACTTAGCTTCTAAACCCGATGGATAATCGATATCTGTCTCGTAGACTCTGGGCTGCTTTCAGTATAGTCTCTGAATCCAATTTGTCCGTTTCTTCCGACGACAGATTAAAAGACTTTAAATAATGGAGAGGTGATGGACCCAAAAAACTTTATTCCCTACCGGTTATGAGCTGAACATGATTATCCAAGCCATTTCTAACACCTGGGTCTTTGAATGACCATTATTTGCTCGTGCTCCTAAAGACTTTGGTCGAGAATCATGATAGCTCCTATTTTAGCTATTTCAGCATCTCTACATGCGACTTTTGTTTGTGTTTTTGGTTACGTAGAAATAATACCAAGTGGTTCGCTGTCATTGAAAGGACTGATGATATTTTAAATTCTCAATTAATGACAGTGATGACAACAACACGTTGAAGAAACAAAATCGAGATAAAACCGAAGCGCGACTCTCGAGAGAGTGCATGACTATAATAAATTTATAATGCTAAGTCTGCTCACTTGGAGGACAAAGACATCATCTCGGTCCTGACAGCTCCTCTGGATCGAGATGTGATGCAGAGTCAGTGACGGTGCCCCAAGATTGTGAACTAGTTTGCCCGATATCAACTGCTAGTGTTATCCCCTCTTTTTCACTCTCCCATCTCTCATCGATGCAGCTTCCTTTGAGAATTCGGACGACCTCTGACGTCGTGGGTCGTTTTGTTGGTGGAGATTGGATGCAGAAGAGAGCCAGTTTGACTAACTTCTTAGCCTCATTCTCGTCATAGTCTCCCCTCAAGCTCGGGTCAATCAGACCTCCCAACTCGTTATGTTCCAGACGATATTTCACCCACTCGAATTCATTGATTCCTTTTCTGGCACGATCCGACAAAAGATCAATAACCTTGAAACCAGAGACGAGCTTGAGGAGCACCATTCCGAATGCGAAGACATCATTATTTGCCGATAATTCCCCTCGCATCACGTACTCCGGAGGCATATATCCATAAGTACCACATAATCGAAAGGTACTGCGTAATTCTGCTGATCTTTCCAGAGCCCAAAAAGACCTCTCATGGTTGTTCACTGCTTCAGTTTCAGCCATTTGGTGTGGTGCCCCAGCGCTTTTCAACTTCTGGAGCTGCTGGTTCCAATCTTCATGATTCATGAATTTTGCCAAGCCGAAGTCCGCAATGAGAGGTTTGAAGTTCTCGTCCAACAAAATGTTTGAAGGCTTAATGTCACGGTGAATTATCTGAAGACTGCAACCCTCATGAAGATACGAGAGCCCTCTAGCTATTCCTAAGGCAATGTGCATCCGGGTAGGCCAATTGAGAGGGGGCTGCAATGCAGGGCGCTCCCGCAAATGGGAAGCCAAATTTCCATTGACGGCCAATGGATATACCAGCAGGTATTCTCTTGGTTCTGTTCTTACTTTTCTTTTCTTGAAGGGTTTTTGTTGTTCCGTTGGATCGCAAAAGCCCAGCATTTGGATCAAATTCCGGTGCCTGGCCACACTCCCAACCTGCACTTCAGCATGGCCAAATAGTTGTGCACATCTTTTTATTGCCACCAGAGATCCATCAAGCAAAATTCCTCTGTAGACCTTACCAAACCCACCTTGGCCCAAAACATTCTCTTTGCTGAAATTGCCAGTTGCGACTTTCAGTTCCTGGTAAGTAAATTTGCGAAGCTGTACCTGAGGCCGAAGTGATTGGAGTTCCAAGTTGTCTGAGGATTTCTGCTGCCTCCAACAAGAAACCTCAACGGCAGAGGCAGTGAACCCAAGAGAAGCGCCTTCAGCGACTCTGCCCGCAACAGCCATAGCTCGGGTGAAGCTCTTGCCAAGTGGCAGGCAAACGGTGGACAACGATGGAGAAGGAGGCGGCAAAAACAGAGTGGAAACATCGACTTCCTCGGTGAGGTCAATGGTGCCAAACTTGAAAACCATCTCTCTGATGCAACAGTATTGTTGGTATTGTGTTTGTATGGTTCACGCTCTGAAAGTGTGAAGATTTGATTTAAATGGAGCCTATGCCCCTGCTTTGAAGTCATATCGGGTCGTTTCTAGGTAACCCCCTGGAAGGTGCCTGCTGGACCTTTTAGGCTAGGAAGTATCTCCGAACTTTTCTTTCTCCTCTGTCCTGTAAGAAGTTCATCAAAATACTGTTGCAATTTAACGCGCAATGGTGAGAGGAACGAGGCTAAGCTTCATATGGGTCCACTGGGAGTGAGACCCAGCACGAATACAAAATCATTTCCTGAAATGATTCGTTTGAAAATTACACAAATCAACCCCAAGATTGGTTATTAAGTTTTGCATATTAAATAATGTGACGGTATCACACCCCGAAACCCAAAGAATGGAAAATGATATCGCCGTCCTTCCAACCAAAAATCAAAAACCTGTTATTAAAATATATATCTCCATCCACAAAAATATATCTAATAAATCAATGGGTTAGTTATAAAATCAAAGTTTCTATAATTGATAAGTAAATATGTACAACTCCAACTAACAACTAAATCCAATAACCTCAACTCATTCAATTACAACTAACTAAGTTGGTACCAAAATATCCAACTCCCCAAAGTCAATTGATAGGTCTCTCGTACTATTGACTACTAGTCGAAAACCTAAAAAAACATTAAAGACAAATGGAATGAGCAATAGCTCAGTGAGTAGTACATCTCTTCTAAATCACTATGCATATATATAAAGCAATACCAGAAACTTGTACTTCAAACCGAAGATATAATATACATATCAAATCAAATATGAGTTGTTTCGTTTCAATAAAACTTTATACAAATAAGAAATACTCATTTAATCAACCACCATAATTTCAAACATTAATGGTCAAGTCCATTGATCAATCTCACACATCAATGATTCACTATCTCAAATCACACATTAATGACCAATTCTATGCCCAATATCCAACTCAAGACTCTGGATATGGCTTTCCCGAGACTTGCGTCGTCATGTAGCAATTAGCCCTTGATCAACAAATATTAATGGTACAAAGCCCTAAGGGTGGCTCTCACAAGACTCACGTCACCGTAAAGCACTTAGCCCTTGATCAATCCGTATCACAATTGGTTTCACAAACCAAAACATAACCTTTCATAAATCAATCTTTCAATAAAACCAAATCAAAATCTGCATCATAAATCGGTTTCACAAACTAAATCAAATCACCTTTGACAACTCAATTTATCAAATAAAATGCATTTCAAAAATTATTTCACAAATCAATACATATAACCTTTCATAAACCATACTCAAAGTCAGGAGCTTTTAGTAATTCTTTCACAAAAAAGTTTCGCAAACCCAGAATTTATAATCTTTCTCAACTTTGTTCATCAACAAAATATATATTTCACTAGACATTTCTCACACAATTTCATAATTCATTTTATAAACAAGTAACATTTCGAAATGCCTTTCATAAAACATTTGTCAAAACATTCACAAATAACCGAAAAGTAGTAAATGTCCAAACTAGATTTTATGCAACAAGCGTGCTCTTTCAAAACTCATAATACTGCAAATCTCTATCGCTTCCAAAACATGACTTTACAAATTCATAGAAGAGATAGTATAACTCACCTAGGAACTTCTATGACCAAACTACAAAGATTGCTCGAACCATTGAACTTGCAATCATATTAAATAAGCGAGAAATAACGTCAAAGTCGAGTAAAACACTACCTCAACTACAAATTAGCTAAACCAAGCTTACTCTCTATCGAAACGACTCTTATATGCTAACCAAAACTCTCGTCCGAAGCAAATATTCAAAACTATTCGCAACGCAAAGCTTTACAACTTCTCCCCAACTAAACCGTTACTGCAAGTCGACTCGACTAAACTACGGACACTCACTATGGGTCGACAAAAAACATCAAGAATGGCCAACTGCGGCGAAAACCACTAACGCGAAGAACAACCACTTGTACGACAAAATATAACTAAGACAAAAACTAACAAGATAAATCTCTAACATCTTTCTTGGCGACTGGAAGCTATTCTTGAGGGAAGCTTCATGATGGAACTAACATCGTTCAGGACCGCAGAAACTGAAGGTCTGGAATTTGAACAACATTTTTTGACGACCCTATGACTGAACTAATCGGTTACCTTTCTTTTTCTTCTTGTTGCCTTGTTTTAGCTCCAGATAAATGTTGATACATTTGAAGATTGACGATATATTATTATGTCTAAAAATACGCTTGCAGCCATTCTAAGGACAGTATTGCCTGTCGCTGGAATTAATGTAGTCACATCATCATCATTTTGAATTTGCAGCTGCCGAGACTATATATGATTGGTAAGATACGATGCAAATTTACACTTGCAAGTAACAAATGATATAATTTAGTCACTATATGAAGATAGTACCATATCTGTTTCCTTATAGAGTTCACCACCTTAATTAATGAGAACTTGGAGTTTCCATGCCGTTCGCCTGTCATCATTTGGTCAGGGTCCCCCATTCGGTGTTGGCGATAATTGTAGTCGACTTGAAGTAGAATTAGCCCGAGGTCCACTGCATGTACACAAAACCAAATGCCACTGAGTAGTGGGGTCCCGAGCAAAGCCTTGACCAAATCTTGGAAATCTTATTGCCGCAATGCCTCTCAAACCCCCGGCCATTACTATAGTGCAGTAATGCTTGCTACGAAGGAAAAAGACAAACGCAAACCAGAGCCTCTACTGTAATGAAAGTGCGTCCATTAAATTTTCAGTCATGCTCGATTTGATATCATTTAGGACTGACATAAGATCAACTACATTGAGTCAAAATCTTCTTTGAGTTAAACTTAACTTCCAAACCCGATCGCGATCGACAATCGATATTTGACTTGTAGACTCTTGTGCTTCTTAAACCATACTCAGTGAATCCAATTTTTTCTGACAAAATTGTCGGTTTCTTCCAAATGATAGATTGATGACTATAGATAATCGAGAGGTGATGGTCTCAAAAATTTTATGCCTATCGGTTATGAGCTGAACATGATTGTCCAAGCCATTTCTGACACCTGGTTATGTCTTTGAATGACCATAAGCTGCTCAAGCTCCCAAAGACTTTGGTCATGAATCAAGATAGCTCCTATTTTAGCTATTTCAGCATCTCTCATGTGACTTTTGTTCGTATCTTTGGTTACGAAGAAATCATACCAAGTGGTTTTTTTTTGGTAAGGAATCATACCAAGTGGTTTTTTTTTTTGGTAAAGAAATCATACCAAGTGGTTCATTGTCATTGAAATGAAGAATGATCTCTTAAATTCTCAATTATTGACAATAATGACTTTTGTGGAAACAAGCGATTGAATAATAAAATAGACAGAATAAAAAAAAATTGGATACTAAATTTACGCGGTTCAATCATAGTAAGTTATATCCATGGGGAGAGCAATAATGAATTACACTATAAATCAAGTGATACAAGGAGATTATAACTATACTTGAGTCACTCATATACTCTTAGTATTTCATAGCCCTCAATTACACCCAATAATTCACGCAATGTTTTATCCCATAATTCCTCGCGAAATAATCGCTCAATCTCACGAAAAAATTAATAAAATCTTAACACAAGAATTTCTTGGCCAAATCACTCGTATTTTTCTTTCGCCGATCTCACGCACGAAGAAGACGCCAGAATGTAATTACCCACAGCCCACGCTTATCAACAATGGTGCCAGAATCAATGCGTGAGCTATATATATATATATATATATATATATATATATATATATATATATGCAAAACTGTCTGAACCTTTTGCCGACTCAAACAAGGATTTTATTTCCTTTTTTGGTTTCTTCTTTTCTTTCTTTGGCCCAATCAACAAGTCCACACTTCCCTTTTCTTTATTGTTTTCTTTTCACGGTTAAAGTTCTATTCCAACTTGACTCCAACGTGAAAAATATATGCAAAACTGTCTGAACCTTTTGCCGACTCAAAGAAGGATTTTATTTCCTTTTTTGGTTTCTTCTTTTCTTTCTTTGGCTCAATCAACAAGTCCACACTTCCCTTTTCTTTATTGTTTTCTTTTCACGGTCAAAGTTCTATTCCAACTTGACTCCAACGTGAAAAATATTGAAGTGGACTTCAAGCAATTTCCGAAACTTGGTCTCAAATTTCTCCTCTTTAATTATTTATTTCTGAAAGTCAGATTTTTTATTTCGGCTCAAACTCGAGATATATTCTAATAATCCCCACATTTGTTCATCGTTTGAGTCAAGTCACAATCGTTTCACTGAAATCTGAATTTCACTATTACTCTCCCACAGCCCATCATGAGCTCAATCGTCATAGACATCTTTCAAGTTCAAGCCACGCTTGAACTTCTCTATAACTATGGACCTCATTAGAATACAAACTACGTCTGCACCTCTAATTGTTCCACAATGATTTTTCAACACAACCTCCTCTACTATAGGTAAAGCAAAACCATTGTTGTATCGATATCTGTCAGAAGATCGAACACGTACCTTATCAAATTCAGTAGTTACAGCAACCGTTGACTCTACCAGCTTCACCTCGTTATAAGTACCATCCGTGTCAATTACTCCACCAGTACCCGCTACCTCAGAAGTTTCCAATTGCAACTCCACCTCAAGCTAAATATCATCCAAATTTGTATTAACAATACTAATAACACTCCTACACAAAAGTACTGAAGACTCAACAAATGTAACTTCTCTACTGACAACAAGTGAATTTAATTCTAGGTATCACTTTGACCAAAAAAAAAATTCTAGGTATCACAACTAATAACCTTGCCCACCTTGTGCATTACTTAGGAATTTGCGCTTTCTTGCTCTCCTATGAAGCTTACTATATGAAGCTTACTATCACTAACTCGAATATAACATGTGCAATCAAATATTCTAATAATAGAATAATCATCAACGTTTCCTGACCACACTTCTTTAGGATTTTAACATCCAATTGCAATTGATGGGATCTATTCACCAGGTAGATCATTGTATTAAGCACATCCACAAGAAATCTCCTAGCCATACTAGCACTAGAAATCATTTTATGAGCTGTCTCTACGTGACATTCCGATTTTCGACCCATTTTTGGAGTTTATAAAACGTGTAATTCGTCAGTGTGATTATAGTAAAATCTCGCCCGGGAACTGATCACTCTCGGTCATTTTAAATTTTTAAATTAGAGATTTCGCTAGAAACGCACTCGATCGAATTTGGCCGCTATTTAGAGCCCGAACTTCGGTGTCGAATTTCTCGGAATTCCGGAATGAATTTAATTGGACGGTGTCGATAATATTGTGGCCAACCTCGATATTACCCGGGAAATGTGAAAAGTGAATTTTTGACCGGGTACGAATTTGGACTGGTAGACCACTCTCGCAGTGTGTTTTTATTAACACAATTTTACCCAAATCCTAAAATTATTAATTAGAATTTTTTGGGGACCGTCGGATCTTTTTCGGATTTAAACCGTGTCCGTTGGATCGCGATTATTGCGATTGACTTCTCTCTCTCTCTCTCCTCCCCCTCTTTTCCGCCGGTCTGACTCCCCTTCCCCACGTCTGACTCCCCTTCCCTTTTCCCCCACCTACTCCCCTACCTATCCCTCTCTCTCTCTTCTTTTTTCCTCCTTTCTCTTCTCCTTCCTTCGTCTTCCCCTTCGCTGGCTTCTTCCCCCGACGTCCTGCTTCTGGTTTTCCTCCGCCGCTCACCGTCGGGATCAGCCCAGCCACCACCCGTCGTCGCCTCGCGCCTCCGCCATCCCGGCTCCCTCCTGGCCGAGCAGCGCTACCGCCGTGGCCCCGAATTGCTCGTCGTCGGACCGCTCGAGTCGTTCGCGTGCCCGCCGTTCGTCCGGCCGAGCTCGCCGCCGCCGTGCACATCCACGCCGGCTTGCCCGTTCGTTCGGCCAGCTCGACCTCCGCACGTCGCCGCCGCCCCTGGCCTCCCGGAGCCTCTCGTCGCCGGTTCGCCCAAGCCGCGCACGAGTCACGTCACTCGCCGGACACCCGCCGCCGCTCGCCACCGCCGTCCCGGACGTCGCCGTCGCCATCCCGGCTGCCGGGAAACCACCACCAGCCGCTAGCTCCGCCCGGAACAGCTCAGGCCGCGCCCGACCAGCCCCCACAGCGGCTTTCTCCTTCGCCGCGCACGTTCGCCTCTCGCCGGAGCAAATCCGAGGACACCGCGGACCGCCGTCATCACCGCCGTCGTCCTCGCGTCGTCGCCGGCGTTAGCCGAGTAAGTTAACCCCTAATCCCGTGCTTAGGGTGTTAAACTTGCTTAGGGTAGTTTAATTAGTGTTTAGGTTAATATTAGGTTTGATTAGTTAGGATTATGTGTAATTATGGATTAGTGTTTAATTAATGGTGTTTAGGATATAAATGGTTGATTAGTGTATTGTTATTGATTATTATTATTATATTATTTATTTTCGGAATTTTAAATATTATTTTATTAGTTAATATATTAATTCCGAATTAAATATCATTTTATTATTTTCGGAATTAAATATTATTATTTTATTATTAAATAATTAATTTCCAAAAATTAAATATTATTATTTTCGGAAAATTTTCTAACGTCAATTATGATGCCAATATTAGTGTTTGCCGTATAAATTGACGTATTTAGAAATTGATTTGAATGATTTTTTATTCGAGGAAATGTTTTGACATTTTGGAAAATTAAATTATTTTCGGATATTATTAATTAATTAATTCCGAATTTAATTATTATTATTTCGGAAAATTTATAATTTCAAATTATGAATTCTAGTTTGAACATTGGCGTATATGCCGTGAATTGTCGTATTAAATTGTTTACGTGACAATATGTTTTGATTAGAAATTCTTTTTTTGAAGGTTTACGAGTTTTCGGCATTAAATTATTTTATTCTGTTATGTCAAGTAATGTTAGCGATGCTTTGTGATTGATATTCGGGTTTGACATCAAAGCATGCAAAATTGATTGACTGTTGTAAGTGTGACCATGTGATATTGTTGTATGGCATTAGTATGAGCACTATTCATGAACGTATGGGCTAATTGAGAAGATAATAATTGGCCGGAATGCTTGTGTGCTCGTGTGGTCACACGTGGGAGCCGTCTTGCTGTGTATCGCTTGACGATGCCCGATTTATCGGATGCCTGGGGATAATCTGGAGTGCCGATACCCCGGATGCCTTGTCGCGGCCCGAGGCCGGACTTGATGCTCCTTACGGGATACCATCTTACTGTGTATCGTTTGATGTTGCCGTATTGGAATGCCGTCATCCTGTGTATCGTTTGACGAAGCCGTGCCCGACGGGGCGGGACGGAGCCCGGTTTTTACCGGTAGACCGCCATCTTGCTGCGTATCGCTTGATGTGCGGTGGCCCCGAGGGGGCGTAATAATTGGAATACGTGTGATGCATAGTGCTTGATTATGGGGTAGAAACTGCTATGCATGGTATGGGACGTGCCCAAGCGGGTTTTGCCTTATAATCGAGACACGCGCGACTGTGTTGCATTAATGCATGGAAAATCTCGCTAAATGCTTCGAGTATGTGACATATGCATTTCATCAACATGTGTACCAAGGCAAGGTAAGGATGCCTGTTGTTGTTTAATAATGTGCTGTTGATGTTGTGTTGCCTGATTAGGGACCCCCGTGCGAGTAGGCCTCCTAAACGGGGCTTAGGCGTTAACTTATTGAGACATTCGTCTCATTGTTGTTGTTAACCCCTTTTTCAGGCCCTTAGCGTGTTGGCGTACCCAGTTTGGTTCGGGGTGTTTGGAAGCTATCTTTTTGGAGTTCGACCGGTTGATGAAGTAGATTAACCCTGGCCCTTGTCTTTTGCTGGCTTTTTGTGAAAATGCTCGGAGTGGGCTTGTAAACTTGTTTCCAGGGATTAATCAAGTGAATATTAAAAATGGCTTCTGTTATGTCTGGTTTTCCTTGCTATCCCTATTTGTTGTTTGTCCGGGGATTGTTGTGTTCGTTTCCGCATGCGTAATTAAAAGATAAAATGAAGGGTCGGCGACGAGTCCTGGGACGTCGCATCATAACGACCATAGCGGGGTGTCGCGCATCCATGGGATTCAGGGTGTGACATCGCCCTATCAAATTGGTATCAGAGCAAGGACAGCTCGATTTGAGTTTGGTCGAGACCTGGAGTGATAAGGTGCGATGGGTATTGGGATAGTGAGTTAGGAAAACACCTTGTGTTTGTGTTTGTGTTTGTTTATTAGCTTTTTCGTTCGTAAGCGAGTTGTTCAGGAATTCTAATTCCTTGTTGGAATTGGAAAGCAGGTTTCTGTAAAAATCCTGCGAGATGGACAATCCTGAACCGAGGGCCCCTAGGAGGAGGGTCGAGACAGGCCAGGCTGGTGCCAGAAGGAGAGCGCCCGGGGATGCTAGATTGGACCAGATCCTGCAGGCCTTAGAGACCTTAATAGGGCAGCAGGCTCAGAATCAAGCCGCTGCCGCTGCCGTTGCCGTGCCTGCTCCTGTGCCTACACCCGTACCTGTGCTTGTAGATGTCCCGTTAGCTGGTAATGGAAATGGGAATCAGCCCATGCATAAGTTGGTGGAGCAATTTCTGAAGCTTAAGCCACCCAAGTTCACTGGCGCGGGTGATCCTGAGGCTGCAACCTTTGGATCAGGGAGTTGGAGAAAGTTTTCGCCTTGCTGAGATGTACGGATGAAGATAAGGTGACACTGGCAGTCTATCAGTTACAAGGTAATGCCAGTACTTGGTGGGAAGCTACCCAAAGGAGGGTATTCCCCGAAGGTACGGCCCGGGTGTGGGGTGCCTTTGTGGAAGCCTTTTACAATAAGTATTTTTCGGACTGCGCTCGAGAGCAGAAGATGAATGAGTTTCAGCATCTCCGACAAAACCAATTGTCAGTAGACCAATATGAGGCAAGGTTTGCTGAGTTGTCCCAGTATGCCCCAAGGTTGATTGAAGATCCGGTAGATAAGGCAAGGAGGTTCAGGGATGGGCTGAAACCTGAAATTAAGGACCAACTGGTGCCTCTAAATCTGAAAGACTATGATGAACTATATGAAAGGGCACAGCTGATAGAGAGGAACTTGGCCGAGAAGACAGCCGCGTCTGGATCGTGGTTTATGTTAAACAAGGATAACCGTCGGTTTGGGAAGAAGCCGATGGCAGGAGGTAGATTTCCCATCCCTCCTAACAAGAAAGGTGGAGTGAGGAAACCGGTGTACAACAACAACAACGGCCCCTGTCGATCCTGTGGAAGACACCATGGATCAGCTTCGTGTCCAATGAGGACGGGTGCTTGTTTTGGATGTGGCCAGCACGGCCACCACGTGAGAGACTGTCCACGCCAGACTGCGGGAGCGCAAAGACCAATGCAGCAGGTAGGACAACCTGCAAGTAGTGCCCCGCCGAACCAGTTCAACCGACCCCAAATGCAAGGAAGGGTCTATGCTGTCACAAGGAAGGAGGCGGAGGACTCGCCTACCATAATTACAGGTACGGTTTCATTACACGACCATGCTGCCTATGCTTTGTTTGATCCTGGAGCTACGCATTCATTTGTGGCTAAGCAGTTTGTAGAATTAGTGGGGTTAAGTACGAGACCGCTGGGAGTAGTCTATAGTATTTCTACCCCTTTAAAGGATAGCATAATGTCTGCAGTAGGCTGTACTGGTTGCAAGTTATCTGTTGGTGGTCATGAGGACAGTATAGACTTGATTGTTTTGACGATGTTTGTTTTCGACGTGATTATTGGGATGGATTGGCTCACCAAGCAACGAGCCACGGTAAACTGCTATAGTAAGACGATACAGTTTGAGCCAATAGGGAGTGTCGATTTTGAGTTTGTCGGGAATCGAGGAGGACCTTCGATCCCTTTAATCTCATCATTGGAAGTTACTCGATTATTGGATGAGGGTTGCCAAGGCTATTTAGCGACTGTAGTTGACACTTTGGTAGAGGAACCAATGATGCAAGACATTGCTGTGGTACGAGAATTTTCGGACGTTTTTCCTGAAGAATTGCCTGGATTGCCCCCAGAAAGGGAAATAGAATTTGTGATTGAGTTAGCCCCTGGAACGGAACCGATTTCTAAGGCACCTTATAGAATGGCATTATCGGAATTGAAGGAGTTAAAGGTTCAGATGCAGGAATTGTTGGACAAAGGATTTATTCGTCCTAGTGCATCACATTGGGGAGCGCCAGTTCTATTTGTAAGGAAGAAAGACGGGTCATTGCGCCTTTGCATCGACTATCGGCAACTCAATCAGGTGACGGTTAAGAATAAGTATCCGTTGCCCAGGATAGATGATTTGTTCGACCAACTTCAAGGAGCTTCGGTATTCTCAAAGATAGACCTGAGGACAGGTTATCACCAGTTGAGGATTCGAAAAGAGGATATACCAAAGACGGCATTTAGGACTCGCTATGGATACTATGAATTTGCTGTGATGCCATTTGGTCTAACAAATGCGCCTGCAGCTTTTATAGACTTGATGAACAGGGTGTTCAAGGAGTATTTGGACAAGTTTGTGATCGTGTTCATTGATGACATTTTGGTGTATTCGAGGAGTTTAGAGGAACACCAACAGCATTTGAGGATAGTGCTACAGACTCTTCGAGATCATAAATTGTATGCTAAGTTTAGTAAATGCGAGTTTTGGTTAACTCGAGTGGCTTTTCTTGGACACGTGATTTCTGGGGAAGGAATTTCAGTAGACCCGGCTAAAATTGAGGCAGTTATGAATTGGCCTAGACCAACGACGGTAACTGAAGTTCGGAGTTTCTTGGGATTGGCTGGCTATTATAGGAGGTTCGTGGAAAAGTTTTCTGCTATAGCCATGCCCTTGACGCGATTACTGAAAAAGGACACGAAGTTCGAATGGTCAGATAAGTGCGAGCGTAGTTTTCAAGAGCTTAAGCAGAAGCTAACTACTGCGCCTGTTCTAACCTTACCGTCTGGCTCAGGAGGATATGAGATCTACAGCGATGCGTCATACAAAGGATTGGGATGTGTTTTAATGCAACATGGGAGAGTTGTGGCATATGCGTCCCGACAGTTAAGGCCACACGAATTGAATTACCCAACGCACAACTTGGAATTGGCTGCTATCATATTCGCACTTAAAATTTGGAGGCATTATCTGTGCGGAGAAAGGTTTCATATTTATACGGATCATCAGAGTCTAAAGTATCTGTTTTCGCAAAAAGAATTGAATATGAGACAGCGTAGATGGATGGAGTTGCTTAAGGACTATGATTGTGACATTTTGTATCATCCGGGTAAGGCTAATAAGGTAGCTGACGCGTTAAGTCGAAAGTCCTCGATTGCACATATGATGGTTCAAGAATGGATTTTGCTTGAAGGAATTCGGGATTCCGATTTCAAGTTTGAGGTGAGTCACCTCTCAAGTTTAATGGCTACTCTTAGAATTGAGCCTGAAGTGCAAACCAGAATTAAAGCAGCGCAACCTTCGGATCCTGAATTGCAAAAGATTTTGCAAATGGACACAAGTAAGAGAAAACCTGACTTTCAAGTATCCGAGGATGGGATCTTGAAGTTTCGTGGACGGTTGTGTGTGCCCAATGATGAAAGACTGAAGGAGGAAATTTTAGCGGAAGCTCATCGCAGTAACTGCAGTATTCACCCGGGCAGCACAAAGATGTATCAGAATCTTCGTCAATATTATTGGTGGAATGGCATGAAAGGAGATATTGCCAAGCATGTGGCTAGATGTTTAACGTGTCAACAAGTGAAGGCTCAACACTGTAAACCTGGTGGACTATTGCAACCGTTGGAAATACCAGAATGGAAATGGGAGCATATCACGATGGACTTCGTGATGGGTTTACCAAGGAGTCAAAGAGGTAATGATTCCATTTGGGTCGTGGTAGATAGACTCACAAAGTCTGCTCATTTTATTCCGGTGCGAAAGGATTTTGCCATGGACAAGTATGCTGAGTTGTACGTAAGGCACATAGTTCGTCTTCATGGTGTGCCGGTGACAATCATGTCAGATCGAGACCCCAAGTTCACTGCCATGTTCTGGAAGAGTCTTCAAGGTGCCATGGGAACAAAGCTGCAGTACAGCACTGCTTTTCATCCGCAGACAGATGGACAATCCGAGAGAACGATTCAAACTCTCGAGGATATGCTGCAAGCCTGTGTCCTGGATTTCAAAGGGAGTTGGGAACAACAGTTACATCTTGTTGAATTCGCGTACAACAACAGCTATCAGCAGAGTATCAAAATGGCACCTTTCGAAGCACTTTATGGAAGACCCTGTAGGACTCCAGTTTGTTGGAACGAAGTTGGAGAACGAAAAATTTCGGGACCCGAGTTGGTGCAACAATCGTCGGATGCTGTCAAAGTCATCAGGGATAGGCTAAGGACTGCTCAAAGTCGCCAAAAGAATTATGCAGACCGAAGACGTAGGCCCTTGGAATTTCAAGTGGGAGACCACGTTTTCCTCAAAGTGTCACCGATGAGAGGAATATCACGGTTTGGCAAGAAAGGAAAGTTGAGCCCGAGGTACGTGGGTTCATTCGAAATTTTAGAGAGAATCGGTACTTTGGCCTACCGTCTCGCACTGCCACCGAATTTATCTCAGGTGCACAATGTGTTCCATGTGTCTATGCTAAGGAAGTACGAACCGGATCTGACTCACGTGCTGAATCATGATGTAATAGAAGTGGATGACAGAGTGTCGTACGTGGAAAGGCCGGCCAGGATTGATGACAGAATGGAACGAGTGTTACGGAACAAGACAATTCCGATGGTCAAGGTGATTTGGGAGCACCATGGAACCGAAGGTGCAACGTGGGAAAGCGAGGAGTTGATGCGACACCAATACCCCCATTTGTTTGAGTAATTGGGTTATATTGTAAATTTCGAGGACGAAATTTTTATAAGGGGGGAAGAGTTGTGACATTCCGATTTTCGACCCATTTTTGGGGTTTATAAAACGTGTAATTCGTCAGTGTGATTATAGTAAAATCTCGCCCGAGAACTGATCACTCTCGGTCATTTTAAATTTTTAAATTAGAGATTTCGCTAGAAACGCACTCGATCGAATTTGGCCGTTATTTAGAGCCCGAACTTCGATGTCGAATTTCTCGAAATTCCGGAATGAATTTAATTGGACGGTGTCGATAATATTGTGGCCAACCTCGATATTACCCGGGAAATGTGAAAAGTGAATTTTTGACCGGGTACGAATTTGGACAGGTAGACCACTCTCGCAGTGTGTTTTTATTAACACAATTTTACCCAAATCCTAAAATTATTAATTAGGATTTTTTGGGGACCGTCGGTCTTTTTCGGATTTAAACCGTGTCCGTTGGATCGCGATTATTGCGATTAACTTCTCTCTCTCTCTCTCTCTCTCTCTCTCTCTCTCTCTCTCTCTCTCCTCCCCCTCTTTTCCGCCGGTCTGACTCCCCTTCCCTTTTCCCCCACCTACTCCCCTACCTATCCCTCTCTCTCTCATCTTTTTTCTCTTTTCTTTTTCTTTTTTCCTCCTTTCTCTTCTCCTTCCTTCGTCTTCCCCTTCGCTGGCTTCTTCCCCCGACGTCCTGCTTCTGGTTTTCCTCCGCCGCTCACCGTCGGGATCAGCCCAGCCACCACCCGTCGTCGCCTCGCGCCTTCGCCATCCCGGCTCCCTCCTGGCCGAGCAGCGCTACCGCCGTGGCCCCGAACTGCTCGTCGTCGGACCGCTCGAGTCGTTCGCGTGCCCGCCGTTCGTCCGGCCGAGCTCGCCGCCACCGTGCACATCCATGCCGGCTTGCCCGTTCGTTCGGCCAACTCGACCTCCGCACGTCGCCGCCGCCCCTGGCCTCCCGGAGCCTCTCGTCGCCAGTTCGCCCAAGCCGCGCACGAGTCACGTCACTCGCCGGACGCCCGTCGCCGCTCGCCACCGCCGTCCCGGACGTCGCCGTCGCCATCCCGGCTGCCGGGACACCACCACCAGCCGCTAGCTCCGCCCGGAACAGCTCAGGCCGCGCCCGACCAGCCCCCACAGCGGCTTTCTCCTTCGCCGCGCACGTTCGCCTCTCGCCGGAGCAAATCCAAGGACACCGCGGACCGCCGTCATCACCGCCGTCGTCCTCGCGTCGTCGCCGGCGTTAGCCGAGTAAGTTAACCCCTAATCCCGTGCTTAGGGTGTTAAACTTGCTTAGGATAGTTTAATTAGTGTTTAGGTTAATATTAGGTTTGATTAGTTAGGATTATGTGTAATTATGGATTAGTGTTTAATTAATGGTGTTTAGGATATAAATGGTTGATTAGTGTATTGTTATTGATTATTATTATTATATTATTTATTTTCGGAATTTTAAATATTATTTTATTAGTTAATATATTAATTCCGAATTAAATATCATTTTATTATTTTCGGAATTAAATATTATTATTTTATTATTAAATAATTAATTTCCGAAAATTAAATATTATTATTTTCGGAAAATTTTCTAACGTCAATTATGATGCCAATATTAGTGTTTGCCATATAAATTGACGTATTTAGAAAATGATTTGAATGATTTTTGATTCGAGGAAATGTTTTGACATTTTGGAAAATTAAATTATTTTCGGATATTATTAATTAATTAATTCCGAATTTAATTATTATTATTTCGGAAAATTTATAATTTCAAATTATGAATTCTAGTTTGAACATTGGCGTATATGCCGTGAATTGTCGTATTAAATTGTTTACGTGACAATATGTTTTGATTAGAAATTCTTTTTTTGAAGGTTTACGAGTTTTCGGCATTAAATTATTTTATTCTGTTATGTCAAGTAATGTTAGCGATGCTTTGTGATTGATATTCGGGTTTGACATCGAAGCATGCAAAATTGATTGACTGTTGTAAGTGTGACCATGTGATATTGTTGTATGGCATTAGTATGAGCACTATTCATGAACGTATGGGCTAATTGAGAAGATAATAATTGGCCGGAATGCTTGTGTGCTCGTGTGGTCACACGTGGGAGCCGTCTTGCTGTGTATCGCTTGACGATGCCCGATTTATCGGATGCCTGGGGATAATCTGAAGTGCCGATACCCCGGATGCCTTGTCGCGGCCCGAGGCCGGACTTGATGCTCCTTACGGGATACCATCTTACTGTGTATCGTTTGATGTTGCCGTATTGGAATGCCGTCATCCTGTGTATCGTTTGACGAAGCCGTGCCCGACGGGGCGGGACGGAGCCCGGTTTTTACCGGTAGACCGCCATCTTGCTGCGTATCGCTTGATGTGTGGTGGCCCCGAGGGGGCGTAATAATTGGAATACGTGTGATGCATAGTGCTTGATTATGGGGTAGAAACTGCTAGGCATGGTATGGGACGTGCCCAAGCGGGTTTTGCCTTATAATCGAGACACGCGCGACTGTGTTGCATTAATGCATGGAAAATCTCGCTAAATGCTTCGAGTATGTGACATATGCATTTCATCAACGTGTGTACCAAGGCAAGGTAAGGATGCCTGTGGTTGTTTAATAATGTGCTGTTGATGTTGTGTTGCCTGATTAGGGACCCCCGTGCGAGTAGGCCTCCTAAACGGGGCTTAGGCGTTAACTTATTGAGACATTCGTCTCATTGTTGTTGTTAACCCCTTTTTCAGGCCCTTAGCGTGTTGGCGTACCCAGTTTGGTTCGGGATGTTTGGAAGCTATCTTTTTGGAGTTCGACCGGTTGATGAAGTAGATTAACCCTGGCCCTTGTCTTTTGCTGGCTTTTTGTGAAAATGCTCGGAGTGGGCTTGTAAACTTGTTTCCAGGGATTAATCAAGTGAATATTAAAAATGGCTTCTGTTATGTCTGGTTTTCCTTGCTATCCCTATTTGTTGTTTGTCCGGGGATTGTTGTGTTCGTTTCCGCATGCGTAATTAAAAGATAAAATGAAGGGTCGGCGACGAGTCCTGGGACGTCGCATCATAACGACCATAGCGGGGTGTCGCGCATCCATGGGATTCGGGGTGTGACACTCTAGTAATGTTTAGCTCATCAACTCTACATGTTATAGTTCACTAGCACTAGTGTGATGTCTCATTATGCCGTCATTCTGCAAAATTTGTTTAAAAGCTCCGAGCAAAACTCCATACTACTATCAATCTATGCATGTTTAATGGTCTTACCAGTCTCCTTTTTTATCAAAGCCTTCAACTACCTTATCTTGACAACAGCATCAAACTTGTGATTAAGCACAAACACTCAAACCTTTCTCGAGTATTCATCCACAATTATTAGCATAAATTTGGCCCTCTTTCTTGAAGGAAACAGCAACAACCTGCAAAGATTCAAGTGCATTAACTTTGCAATATCCGTGGTTTCTCGTATAATCACATTGAACTACACTTTCCACCGTTGATTTAAGTCACAACACTTGCATACATTTAGTTCGCTAGCAACATAACAATATACCATGTTCCTTTCACTTAGAACCTTCTTGCTTCTCTCGTTAATGTGCCCAAAACGCATATGCCACAATTCACACTCTTGAACAAATACATCTAACGTCTCTGCGGCGAATTCCGTCACTGTCTCACCTTGAAGCTCATATAGGCTATTGTGCTTTATTCCTTTCATTATCACTAGGGCACTTTGAATGACCTTCATAATTCCACATTTTGAGTTATGCCGACACCTTGCTGAATCCAGGGCACTCAAGGAAATTAGGTTCTTCAATTTTGGAATATGCCTCACTCCGGTCAATGTCCTCGCAATATCATCATGCATTCTAATTTTAACATCACCAACACCCATAATATTGCACTTAGTGTTGTTCCCCAACTGCATTTTGCTATTATTCATGCACTGATTAGTAAACCAAGTTTTATTTGGTGTAGAATTGAAGCGAACAACCAGAATCCATAATTCATCCATCAAACGATGAATCACCATTGCCAGATAAGATATAATTAGCACTATCCAAGTTGCTGTCAGTTACAGTAGCAACATCATCTACAGACTCAACTCTAATTCCCTTATCATTTTCATTTTTCAGTTTAAAGCAATCCCTTCTATGATGCCCTGTCACGCCCTGTTCCTGCAGAAATGCTAACATCCCTCCTCGATCGTTATGTTACGACGTCCCAGGATATGTCGCCGACCCATTCTTTTATCTTATTAGATGCAAGTGAAAACGTACAAACTCCCAATCACATAACAGTAAGGGAAGTAGCTAGGAAAACTCATTAACATTAAAAAACCAATAAGCCATTTTATAAACATCAGTTAACCTTGAGAAGCTACACTTTACAAGCCCATCCAGGGTGGCTTTCTCAATGACTGGTCATACAAAAAAGGGCAATCGATCATATCAACCTAAGCTCCTTTATCCAAAAAGGGGTGGTAAAAAAGGTGGGGCATCCTAAGCCCATCACCAAAGCTTGTAGTACTTAGGAGGACACTTCAGACTGAACTCCTCGGCATCCGGATTAGTCTCCGGATCAGAGACATCTCCATCGGGAGGGTCGAGACCTATCGGGTCCTAGACCTCCTAGCCACTACTTCCACTAGGGTGCCGTTCGAATCCCTTAATAGGACCAAAGAGTTCATCTCCCTCCCTAACAAACTAGGCTATGAACTTATGCAGTACCCACATAGCCAACCCTTTGTCGGTCCAGACGGTCGTCAAATGACTCTAAAAGGCTCTATCCGGTCCGACAGGATGCTCAGTCACTACCGTGCCCATATCTATGGGCACCCTAAATCGCATAGGATGCTGACTCATAACTGGGGGTCTGAAAATAGTTAAACAAATAACAACGAGATAAATTCAGCAAGTAAGTTTCATAAACCTCATTTAGGAGAGTACATTGCCTTTGGATCGCCCTAAACGTGCAAGTCACTATTGATGGCAGATCAATAGTAAAGTCTTTGCTTTGCCTTAACTATTCACATGAGGCAATTCACTCGCCCTTTTCTAACCATCATATAACTAGGGGTGTCAAAAAGACCTGAGCCAGCCCGGCTCGGCCCTAAAATTTAGGGTATTTTGGGGTTGGGTCTCAATTTTTTTAGGATGGGTATTGTTATAGTTAAGGTAAGGTCAGGTAGGGTCAGGACCAGCCCATTGTTAGACCCATTATTCTCCCTCTTCTCTCTCCTCTCTCTCTACGTACAAAAAGACTTAACCACCAGACCCCACTCTCTCTCTCTCTCTCTCTCTCTCTAAGGAGTCGTGCTTATTGTAGTGGAGTTGCGCGCACTACCAACAGATCTCACCGCTCCTCAGTCTCTCGTCGACGGTGGCGGCGGCTTCGACTTCTTCTCCTTCTTTTCGGCGGCCACGGTTCTAGCGTAGATCGAAGGGAAAGGGAAGATTTCTCGAGCTCGCTTCGCTCATGAACGAGGTTCGCCCCCTTTTGCTCCTTCCTCTCCTCTCGTCTCGTCTTGTCAGCATTGCTTCTCCGATCGTCATTTTTTCTCCACCTCGATTTACATGTGGGGAGGAAGGATCAGATCGCGGGTGCTGTTGGTGGCTAAGTTTTTCTGCCAAACCTGCAGTTGAACGGTTGTGTGTTTGTGATTGTTTTCTCCGGCACCGAGGGCCGGAGGAGGGGGAGTCGGCGGCGGGAAGCCCTGCCGGACACCGCCCAATTCATGCCCTCTCAGAAGTTGGGAGCCACTGGAAATGGCAGTGTGAGGCGGAGGGGGAGGAGTTGCCCCTATCCATGGACCCTTCAAGCGAGAGAAAAGGATGCCAGCGCTGGATAGAGACTAAGCAAGAGGATGATTTATACAACTCTGGTGAGATTTTGGCGTTGAGGCACTGGCACCGACATTGACCCAACCCTACCCGACCCATCTCTTGGGATAAATGCTTAATAGGGTCTTGGGTAGGGGCGAGGTGGGTCAAGTGCGACCCTCTACGTTTTGGGTTGGGTATCAGGAAAGCCTGACCCGATCCGACCCATTGACATCCCTACATATAACAGCATTCACTCCAACGAGCATATAAATAGACCACATTAAATCACCTGCTCCGGAGGCACAATCAAGAGTATCATATTGCATAATCATGCACAATTTCAATTTAATAATCCAGATAAGATCAAATATCACTTTCAGGTACATTGCACTCATCCATGCACATTGTACTCATAATCTATCGATTCTCATTTTTCCTTCTTCTTTCGCTATTGATTCACTTCAACTCAGCCAATTCTAGGCTTTGATACCAATTATTGCATAAACAAGCGATTGGCCAATAAAAATAGATAGAACAAAAAAATAAATTAAACATTAAATTTACATGATTGAGTCGTAGTGACCTACGTCCATAGGAAGAGCAATAATTAATTCTATTATAGATCAAGCAATACAATGAAAATTACAACCACACTCGAGTTACTTAAATACTTTCGGTATTTTCTAGCTCTCAATTATATCCAATAACTCACTCAATGTTTAGCCTCGCAATTCCTTACAAAATAATCTCTCAACTAACGAAGAAAATAACAAAATCTTAACACAAGAATTTCTCGGCCAAATCGCTCGTATTTTTCTTTCTCCAATCTCGCGCATGAAGAAGACGCCAGGATGTAATTACCCACAGCTCAGGCTTATCAACAACGGTGCCAAAATCAATGCATGAGCAAAATATATATTTGCAAAACCGTCTGAACCTTTGCCGACTCAAACAAGGATTTTATTTCCTTTTTTTGTTTCTTCTTTTCTTTCTTTGGCCCAATCAACAAGTCCACACTTTCCTTTTCTTTATTGTTTTCTTTTCACAGTCAAAGTTCTATTCCACCTTGACTCCAACGTGAAAAATATTGAAGTGGACTTCAAGCAATTTCCAAAACTTGGTCTCAAATTTCTCCTCTTTATTTATTTATTTATTTCTGAAATTCATATTTTTGCTTTGGGCTCAAACTCGTGACACATTCTAATAATGACAACAACACATTGGAAGAATTCTAGAGAAAAAGTAAGCGCGTGTTTCTCGACTAGTGCATGACTATAATAAATTCGATCATAATGCTAAGGCTGCTCGCTTCTGGGACAAAGACATCATCTCGGTCCTGATAGCTCCACTGGATCAAGATGAGATGCAGAGTCAGTGAGAGTGCTGCCAGATTGAAAACCAACTTGCCAGAAATCAAGTACTATCTCCTCTTTTTCACTCTCCCATCTGTCAACTAAGCTGCTTCCTTTGAGAATTTGGACTGCCTCCGACATTGTGGGTCGTTTTCTTGGTGAATCTTGGATGCACAAGAGAATCAGTTTGACTAATTTCTTAGCCTCATTCTCATCGTAGTCTCCGCTCAAGTTCGGATCGATCAGACATCCCAACTCGTTATGTTCCAGAGAATCTTTCACCCGCTTAATATCATTGATTCTTTTTGTGGGTCGATGCTGCAAAAAATCGAGTGCCCTCAAACCAGAGATGAGTTCGAGGAGCACCACCCCAAATGCGAAGACATCATTCTTTACCGAGAATTCCCCTCGCTTCAGGTACTCCGGAGGAATATATCCATATGTACCACATATTCGAGAGGTATGGTATAACTCTGCCGATCTCTCCAGAGCCAAAAAGGGCCTCTCGTGGTTGTTCACTGCTTCAGTTTCAGCCATCTGGTGCGGTGCCCCGGCACTTTTCGACTTCTGGATCTGCTGGTTCCACTCGTCGTGATTCCTGAATTTCACCAAGCCGAAGTCCCCAATGAGAGGTTCGAAGTTCTCATCCAACAAAATGTTTGAGGGCTTTATGTCGCAGTGAATTATCTGAAGACTGCAATCCTCGTGAAGATACGAGAGCCCTCTTGCTACTCCTAACGCAATGTGCAACCGGGTCAGCCAATCGAGAGGCCGCTGCAATGCAGTGCGCTCTGTCAACTGGGAAGCCACATCTCGGTTGACCGCCAATGGATATACCAGCAGGTACTCTACCGGTTCTGTTCTTGCCTTTCCTTTCTTGACAGGTTTTTGTGGTTCCGTTGAATCGCAAAAGCCAAGTATTTGGATCAGATTCCGGTGCCTGGCCATACTCCCAAGCTGCATTTCAGGATGAGCCTGCACTTCAGCACAGCCAGATAGTTGGGCACATCTTTTTATTGCCACCAGAGATCCATCAAGCAAAATTCCTCTGTAGACCTTACCAAACCCACCTTGGCCCAAAACGTTCTCTTCGCTGAAATTTGCAGTCGCGACTTGCAGTTCCTGGTAAGTAAATTTTCGAAGCTGTACCTGAGGCCGAAGCAATTGGAGATTCGAGTCGCCAGAGGATTGTTTCGGCCTCCAACAAGAAACCTCAACGGCAGGGGCAGTGAACCCAAGAGAAGCACCTCCAGCAGCTCTGCCCGCGACCGCGATAGCTGTGGTAAAGCTCTTGCCAAGTGGAAGGCAAACGGTGGATGATGGAAAAGTAGGCGGCGAGAACAGAGTGGTAACATCGACATTGTCGGTGAGATCAATAGTGGAAAATTTGAAAACCATATTTCTGATGCAACAGTATTGCTGGTATGTGTTTGTATGGTTCACGCTCTGGAAGTGTGGAAAGATTTGATTTAAATAGAGCCTATGCCCCTGGTTTCACGTCAACCGGGTCGTTTCTAGGTAACATCCTGGAAGTGGAAGGTACCTGCTGAACTTATTAGCCCAGGAAGTATCCCTGAAATTTTCTTTCTCCGCGTTGTAACAAGTCAAGCCCAATCCTGGGGCACGAGACTACGAGGTTATGCTTCGTATGGGTCTACTAGTAGGGAGACTCGGCGTGAGGACAAAATCATTTCTGAAATTGATTCATTCGACTCAAAGATAGATTTATTATTGTCGATAATCTTGAAAAAATTGGTGGCGATTTTTGGATATGTAGGCAGATTTTGGACTAAAGTGAAAATTGGAAATTCTTTTTGGCCAACAATAGTTGAGGACAGAATTGAAATTGGGCATAAAGTTTTGGGGTTTTTCAGGGAACTAGATTGCAAAAGGGGGCTATTCTAAGTCTTTAAAAAATTGATCGTGTTAGCTTGTATATATTTTTCTGAAGGATTTCATTCATAGCAATCAAATAAGAAAAACTACAACCTCCGACGTACCAATACTTTTTCTCATGATATATATAATTAACACTTGAAAAATCACAAATTCTTGATCCATATACCTCAATTTTTTGACAAAGAAGATCATTCTTTTTTTAAAAACAAAATTTGATGGCCCAATGGGGTATGGAATACACAAAGTATTTCAAAAAATTTCAATTCAGTTTTAAAATATGTTAACTTTTCAATAAACACAAAAAGAAGAGTTAATTTACTCATAACTTCAGCTCAATAGCTACGACCTTATTTCAAAACAAACTTTAGCAAATGAAACCGAATAGTTGATTGCTTGTTGAGTCCTTCACAAACTTATCCTTAATTAGCATATTAGCAAACCTAATGCGTATATATCTTTCGCTTCTTTCTCGCAGGTTCCTTATTGTAAAGCTGGTTTTCCTTATCATGTAAGTAATCTGCATAGGATCAATGCATGTACAGTTTGTACAAGAAGTTAATAAATCTGTTTAGGTTAGGGTGAGTGGTAGCTCTTACCTTAGAGTTTGACAAAGTTATGGGTTGAAAATGGAGTATCAAAGGACATAGGGGATACTATTATATTATTTGCATGATGTGAGGACAATTAACTTTTTAATAACCTCGTGGAAATCTCCAAAGGACTTCGGCCCTTCGCTTTTGGGTTTTATTGCTCCGGTTATTACTCTTATTCAAGAGTTTCATGGGAAAGCAAGAGGGAATGTACTTTAGTGGAGGACAGCATTAGACTTGAAGACTAAAGAGACCCTTTTGTGATTAAAGTAGGGCATGAATTTCTAACCTAGCGTTCACTGTGAAGAGAGATTTTTCCCTAAATGTCTCACTTTATTATACCGCTTAACTTTAGAGTTCCAAAATAAAATTTGCCGTTATGTCAAAAGACGCTTTCGTGAGTTAATTTTAGTTTTCACATACATATCTCATAATTGCTTTATCCCTATTCGGTGCATAATTCGATTTATTCTTGTCCCATTCACCATTCTAAAAACCTATCGAGAACCATTTTTTATTTAAGCCCTCTAGTTTCGGTGATCACTCTCCGCATGCATCGCATCGGATATAAAAGTTGATACGTATGAAGATTGAAGGTGTATTATGTCAAAATTCAGTGCAATAAATTTTCTGCGCCGGCACGCATTCTAAGGCCAGTAGTACCTCGTTGCTGGAATAAATGCGCTGTGTCATCCTTTTGGAATTTGCAGCTGCCTAGGCTCTCTGACTGGTAAGTTAGGACGCAAATCTACAGTTGCAAGTAACAAATGATGGAATGTAGTTGACTCTATCAAGATAGTACCATTTCTATTTTTGTGTATACTTCGCCACCTCAACTAATGAGAACTTGGAGTTTCAATGTCGCTCACCTATTATTGTTTGGGCAGGGCCGCATTCAGTGTCGGGGATCATACAGTTGGTTTGAAGTAGAATTAGCCCAAGGTTCATTGCATATTCCCAAACTGAGCGCCACTGAATAGTGGGATCCGGAGCAAAGTCTTGACAAAATCTTGAAAATCTTAATGCCGTAATACCTTTCAAACTCCTAGCCACTATTATCGTAATGCAATAATGCTTGCTGTGAAGGGAAATTCAAACGTATATCAGAGCCCCTTCTGTTATGAAAGCGAGTACATGAGATTGGCTTTTAGTCAGTAAACCTCGCTTGAATACATGTGATCAGTGACGCAGGGCCTGTCACGTATGGGATTGCTCCTCTGTTGGGTCTGTCAAAATGAACTTTTCAAAACCACAACTCGCTTTGCACTTACTCTCAGTTTACGATTGATTTCATATCGTTATGGGCTTACATAAGATCAACTACACTGAATCGACATCCAACATCTTCTCTGGGTGAAACTTAGCTTCTAGACCCGATCGAGACGACTCGTAGACTCTTGTGCTTCTTACAGAATAGTCCGTGAATCCAATTTGTCGGTTTCTTTCGACGATAGATAAATGACTTAAAATAATGGAGAGGTGATGGGCTAAAAAAATTTAATCCCTATCGGTTACGAGCTGAACATGGTTATCCAACCCATTTCTAACACCTGGTTATATCTTTGAATGACCATAAGCTGCTCGAGCTCCTCAAAACTTCGGTCATGAATCATGATAGCTCCTATTTTAGCTATTTCAGCATCTCTTCATGTGACTTTTGTTTTTTTTTTTGGTAAGGGTAAGAATTCATGTGACTTTTGTTTCTATCTTCGATTACGAAGAAATCATACCGAGTGGTTCACTGTCATCGAAACGATTGATGATGTTTTAAATTCTCAATTAATTACAGTGATGACAACAACACATTGAAAAAGACAAAATCAAGAGAAAACTGAAGTGCGACTCTCTCGACCAGTGCATGACTATAATAAACTTATAGTGCTAAGGCTGCTCGCTTGCAGGACAAAGACGTCATCTCGGTCCTGATAGCTCCTCTGGATCAAGATGAGATGCAATGTCAGTGAGGGTGCTGCGAGATTGAAAACCACCTTGGCAGAAAGCAAGTTTTATCTGCTGCTTTTCACTCTCCCATCTTTCGACTAAGTTGCTTCCTTTGAGAATTCCGACTGCCTCCGACATCGTGGGTCGTTTTGTTGGTGATTCTTGGACGCACAAGAGAGACAGTTTGACTAATTTCTTAACCTCATTCTCATCGTAGTCTCCCCTCAATTTCGGATCGATCAGACATCCCAACTCGTCATGTTCCAGAAGATATTTTATCCACTCGAAATCATCGATTCTTTTTGTGGGTTGATGCTCCGAAAAATCAAAAGCCCTAACACCAGAGATGAGCTGGAGGAGCACCACCCCAAATGCAAAGACATCATTCTTTACCGAGAGTGCCCCGTGCATCACGTACTCCGGAGCAATATATCCATATGTACCACATATTTTATCGGTACTGAGTAACCATGCTGATCTTTCCAGAGCCAAAAAGGGCCTCTCCTGATTGTTCGCTGCTTCAATTCCAGCCATCTGGTGCGGTGCCCCGGCACTTTCCGACTTCTGGATCTGCTGGTTCCACTCGTCGTGATTCCTGAATTTCGCCAAGCCGAAGTCCCCAATGAGAGGTTCGAAGTTCTCATCAAACAAAATGTTTGAGGGCTTTACGTCGCAGTGAATTATCTGAAGACTGCAATCCTCGTGAAGATACGAGAGCCCTCTCGCTACTCCCAAGGCAATGTGCATCCGGGTAGGCCAATTGAGAGGGGGTTGCAATGCAGTGCGCTCCCTCAAATGGGAAGCCAAATTTCCGTTGACCGCCAATAGATATACCAGCAGGTACTCTGCCGGTTCTGTTCTTGCCTTTTTTTTCTTGACAGGTTTTTGTGGTTCCGTCGAATCGCAAAAGCCAAGTACTTGGATCAGATTCCGGTGCCTGGCCATACTCCCAACCTGCACTTCAGCATGGCCAAATAGTTGTGCACATCTTTTTATTGCCACCAGAGATCCATCAAGCAAAATTCCTCTGTAGACCTTACCAAACCCACCTTCTCCCAAAACATTTTCTTCGCTGAAATTGCCAGTGGCGACTTGCAGTTCATGGTAAGTAAATTTTCGAAGCTGTACCTGAGGCCAAAGTGATTGGAGATTCGAGTCGTCGGAGGATTGCTTCGGCCTCCAACAAGAAACCTCGATGGCAGGGGCAGTGAACCCAAGAGAAGCGCCTCCAGCGGCCCTGCCCGTGACCGCTATAGCTCGGGTGAAGCTCTTGCCAAGCGGAAGGCAAACAGTGGACGGCGGAGAAGCAGGTGTCGAAAACAGAGTGGTAATATCGACATCCTCGGTGAGATCAACGGTGTAAAATTTGAAAACCATCTCTCTGATGCAACAGCAATGCTGGTATGTGTTTGTACGGTTCACGCTCTGAAAGCGTGGAAAGATTTGATTTAAAAGGAGCCTATGCTTCCCCGGTTTCACGTCAACTGGGTCGTTTCTTGGTAACATCCTGGAAGGTACTTGCTGAACTTATTAAGGCCGGAAGTGTCGCTGAAATTTTCCTTCTCCGTGTTACAAAGTCAAACAGGATCCTGTTGCAACCTAACGCACAATGGGGAGGGGTACTGAGGCTACCGAGTTATGCTCCGTATGTGTCCACTGGTAGGGACTAGGGAGACTCGGCGTGAGGACGAAATCAGTTCCTAAAACGATTCATCTGAAAAATACGCATACCAACTCGAGATCGATTATTAATGTTGATGATCTCGAAAAAAATCAGCAGTAACTTTTGGACACGTGGACAGATTTTGCACTAGAGTGAAAGTTGGGAAGTTGTTTTAGACGGAAAAAGTTTGGGACGGAATCGAAATTAGACTTAAATTTCGAGGTTGTTTACGGAATTAGACCATGGAAGGGGGCTATTCTAAGTCTCTGAAAAAATGATCGTGTTAACTTGTATATATTTTTTAGAAGGATCAATCATAGCAATCGAACAAGAAGAAAGGAAAATTTCAAATAAGGGCTCAAAATAGAGTCAATTTATCAAATAAGAATCTAAAGTGACAAATTAGTATCTCGCCGGTCGGCTAAATTTTCACTTGCCGGCGAGTCGTGTCAATATTCCAGCCACCGGAGAAGGCACATTTTTGTCCAAAAAATTATGGGTTGATTTTTTTTTTTCTCTTTTTCTTTCTTGTATGAGTTCCGGGAGTGGAAATTGCTCCACAACTCCAACTCTAACTAGATAGACAACCGTAGGAACTTTGACAAGATCAGGATGAATCGGGGGCATGATCCTGCCCAATTACTTCTCAATCGACGATTCGACTGCCGTCATCGAGTTAGGTGACTCTGTCCACTCGAATAACCCAAGCTATTTTGACCGGCGAGTTCATGCCTTTATGTAAAACTGATCAACCATTTTCGATCCTTATTTGAGACAAGATCTACTCTGGGCCTTTATTTAAGAAAATTACTTCACTGTGGACATTTATTTGAAATTTTCGGTGAGGCTCCATTGTACCAATACTTTTTTCTCATGATATATAATTAACACCCGAAAAATCGCAATTTTTTTTTTATTAGTAAACATCAACTTTCATCACTCTCCTTTTAATTTGGTGGCCCAGTGGGATCTAGTTTTGATTAAACATGATCCATTTCACAAGAAAAAAATTTCAATTTAGTTATCATATATTTTAACTTTTCAATAAGCAGAAGAAAAATTTCGACCAATAAAAAAAAATACACAAATAAACACAAAAGCAAAAAAAAAAAAAAAAAGTTAATTTACTCATGTAACTTCAGAAGCAACTCGCCCCTTGCAAGTGAAAGTGAACTCCGCACATCGCGTCTCCCGGAAACGGAGATTTTCCACCGCCTCCTTCCCCTCCCATTTCGCCAATCCGGATGCGTTCGAGCTTCCGACGGATCGCCGCCTCCGACGTCCGGCCCTCCCTGATCCGCCGCCGCCGCACCACCACCCGCGGCGGGCCCGGCCCCGCCCCGCCTCCGTCGCCCGACCCCGCGGCGGAGCCCCTGACGCCGCCTCAGCTCAGGGCC
This sequence comes from Syzygium syzygioides, assembly GCA_031216285.1. NCBI lineage: Eukaryota > Viridiplantae > Streptophyta > Magnoliopsida > Myrtales > Myrtaceae > Syzygium > Syzygium syzygioides. The sequence continues at coordinate 13,355,141 of CM062252.1, read as the reverse complement.
CTCGTCCTCGGTCGCTACGCCAAGGACGGCAAGTTCTCCGGCCTCGTCCGCCACGTCGTGGCCTCGCCCGCCGTCCTCCTCGCCGCCTGCCGGAACCTCGCCGCCCCGGGCCCACCCGGGGCGGCTCCCCCGCCGCCGCCGCCGCCGCCGCCGCCGCCGCAGCATTCCTCTCCTCTGCTCGAATCGGTGTCGAGGCGGTTCTCGCTCCCCGAGATGGGCCGCGAGATCGCCGAGGGCCGGTTCGACGTCGCGGCGCACTGCGTCGCGATGGCGCCGTCGAGGAAGAAAGGTGAGCCCCTGGTCCTGCCCAGCTTGAGACTGAAGGTCTTGATCGAAGCCCTCAGGATGGTCCTGGAGGTCATATATGATGAGAGGTTTGCGACGTTCGCTTATGGCGGGCGGGTCGGTGTGGGGCGCCACACGGCCGTGCGATACTTGAAAAGCTCTGTGCAGAATCCCAGTTGGTGGTTCACTGTGAAATTTGATAGGCAGAAGTTTGATTGTGCACATGTGAGCAAATTGTGTAAGGTCATTGAAGAGAAGATCGACGATGCTCTTTTCATTGATTTGATAAGGAAGCTGTTTGAGTGCGAAGCCATGAGCATTGAATTTGGCGGGTGTTATCTGGGGAGAGGGTTGCCTCAAGAGAGCGGCTTGTGCGCCATTTTGATTAATGTGTACTTCGATGGATTGGACAAGGAAATTCAGGAATTACGGCTTCGAATGAATAAAGAGAATTTGAAGTTTGATTCTAATGAGAATGCTTCAGATTCGACATCGAATGTGTTTTACAAGCCCGTGAAGGTGTATGCAGTTAGGTACTTGGACGAGCTGCTGTTTATAACGTCAGGGTCAAAAATTTTGACTCTGGATTTGAAGAATAAAGTTACGAAGTATATAGAAGAGAAGTTGGAATTGAAGGTGGATAGAGTGAGAACTGCAATTCACAGCCCCACGATGGAAAAGATTGAGTTCTTAGGGATGGAACTTCAGGCAGTCCCGCCTTCTGTTTTGCATCCCCCGCCATTAGAAAAAGCCATTAGGGCTAGGAAGAAGTACCTAAGACAGAAGGAAGTGAAAGCTTTAGAAATGAGAAATGCTAGGGAGAGGAATAGGAAGAAACTGGGATTGAAGATTTTGAGTCATGTTTTCAAGAAGTTGAAACGGAGTGATGGGTTCAAATCTGAAGTCCAAATCGACAACGAGGTCAACGAGATTTTCAGAGCATGGGCTGATGAAGTGGTGCGGGACTTCTTAGGATCTGTGGATGAGCGGTATAAATGGCATCGGGTGCTCTCAGCTGGAAATTTTCTTTCTTTACAACGCATAAGAGACCAATTGCCGCAGGAACTTGTCTTTGCTCATGACAAGTTCCAAAAGCAAGTAGAGAAGCACTTATCTCCGGTCAAAGCTATGAAGGCATTGAGAGAAGAAGAAAGGAGAGAAGAAGAAGACAGAGAACACAAGTATGCAGTGATGACAGTTCATGATTTGACAAGATTGTGCATTAGAGTTGATGCACCCATTGAACTTGTTCGAAAGGCAGTTAAAATGGCTGGATTTACAAACAATATGGGTCGTCCTAGACCAATCAAGCTACTCATCGCTCTAGACGATGCTGATATCGTCAAATGGTATGCAGGTGTAGGGAAAAGATGGCTTGACTATTTCTGTTGCTGCCACAACTTCAAGATGGTAAAGACTGTTGTAACGTATCACATGAGGTTCTCTTGCATTTTAACTTTAGCAGAGAAGCATGAATCGACCAAACTTGAAGCAATTAGGCATTACTCCAAGGATTTAAAAGTCTTGGATGCATGTGAAAATGAAATGTTGTACTTTCCCACAGAAAAAGAGGTCAAGATGATGGGAGATGGAAACCTTTCAGATCCAATGCCTGTTGAAGGGGTTCTAACTTTGGCGCTGATTAGATTGGCTTTCGATTGTGAGGCACTTCATTCCTGTATTGCTCATTTCTGTGACCGAACTGATGTAGTTTTTTATCGGATACGATTACTCCAAAACAGATTAAATGTAAACCCACTGAAGGAGGAGAAGTGGATATCAGGGATGGGTGCAATTCATGAGAGTTTGAATCGCAAGTGCCTTCCCATCTGTCCTGTCCATATACATGATTTGTACATGGGCAAAATGACACTTCAAGACATTGATGTTAGTTCATTTGTGGACATGGATGATCTATGATTTGTTTGATTGGATCCCCAGTTCATGAGTGCTATCATGGTGGATTGAGACCTTCTGAATTGGGGTGAACACTGTGTACAGGTAAGTGCCCCACTTAAGCATCAGCTTTCACTTGGGTTTGCTTAGATGCCTATTTTTTCTCTCTAAATAATCTGCTTATTCTTTCCGAGTGTGGTTGCCTGAATGGTGCTCAATATGCAATAACTATATAGTCTAGATGTTATAATTATTATAGCCACCAGATCATGTGCTTGTTTTTATAGCTGGATCCTTACTTTTTATTGGCCATTGACTTGGTTGTTCCCATATAAATGTGCTGGATTGAATAGAACACCGAAAACAGTTTTTACTTATAATTCTGAGCTTATGTTGATTATTTTACTCTATCAGAATAATGCAGGCATAGTTTCCTAGCTGTTGGAAAATCTGATCTAAAACTCCACATAGCATGTTTGATCCTATGGAGACGAATATTGGGATGGACTGGTAGCCCAGCCATAAAACTCAATTTTGACCTTAAGCATCTTACCCATAATGGTGATTCTTTTGCTGCCTTCAATAACAGTGTACTAAGTACAATTTCTGGGGTGCACCTGCATCTGACTAGCTCTATATTTGCTCAAACAAGTTTATTGGTATTAGCTGCAATGTCTGCAAGCACTGCAACATTTACAAATGATTCGCAGTCCTTTCTTTTAAAGTTTTTTTGTGTGCTCATGTGCAGGCTGGTATCTGCCAGCCTTGATGTAAACATCCTACTCCCTAGTCCCACTGCATCCAGTGGCCAACTGATGAGGACACCTACTCGCTTCCCCATTTACAATGCCAAGATGAATTTTCCCAATGATGGGATATGCACCTCTCGTCTTAGAATGTCAGGTAACATACTGGATATTCCTTTGGTCTTAAATTTTCACCTAGTCTTATGTATTAACTTCGTCATTTCTCACTGCAGATTTTTTATGACAATCTGCAATGAGAGCCTCGAATTCCTTATTCAACAAAATGTTTAAAAGCTTTATGTCGTGATGAATTATCCGGATACTACAATTCTCATTGAAGACAGCAAAGCCCTCTTGCTACTCCTAGTTTGATGGGCATCTGTGTTGGCCAGTTGAGAGGGGGCAGCAATCCAACCCATTGCCTGCGCCGCTGATGCTTCCATAAGCTATGAGCCAGAGTTCCATAAGCCAATAAACGGATGTACAAGAAAGTACTCTTGCTGTTTTGCGTTCGTTTTTACAAGTTCCTGTGAATGTGCTTCCTTGCAAAAGCCAATTATTTGAGGCAGATTCCGATGAATGGTTGCTCTCTGGACCTGTAATTCTGGTTGAAACTGACGCATGGACAAAGCAGTAGGCGTGCATGGTTCGCATCTTCTAGCTGCCACAAGAGAGATCCATCAGCTAACTGGCCTTTATAGACCTTAGCAGATCCACCTCTGCCAATCAAGGTTTTTCTCACAGAAAATTGCCGGTTGCAACTTACAGTTCATGATAAGTAAATATTTATAGCTTTGTCAGAGAAGTTAGCAGGATTGTATGGAAACTCCGAGGATTTCTTCTGATTCCATTTAGAAATATCAACAGCGGAGGCAGCACAATTGGCAAACCGTTCCATGACTGCAAGAGCTCTAACGCAGCCATTTCTGAATGCTAGGCAAATTGTGGACGGCAGAGAAGTAGGCAGAGAGAACAGCGTGGACCAGTCAATGTTTTCTGTGAGATCGACGGTGGAGAAATTGAAAACCATCTTTTTTACCGCTCTCAATCAAAATGTGGAGTCACTGTTTTCTAAGGTGTGGGAATTTAATTTTTGCGAAGGCCCTTTTTTCCTATTCAAGATTACGCCCGGGGGGCACTAAAGTTCAGGAAGTATCCCAGAAATTATGTGATTGACAATGATGCGTTCCACGTGCATTGAAGTCCCAAACTGAAGTGGTTAATATTTGATGTGTAATGCAAGGAGATGTGAGAGTATTCATCCACAAAACAATCACCTTCAATTGAAGGTCAAGGCCAACACTGGATGGATCGAGTCAGCTTGTTTTGGAAAATTGGTCGCAGAAGAGAGCGATGCGGATGAGTTCTTCAACACTGTTTTAAGTCCTAATCACCATCCAAGCCCGCATCTCTTAGACTTTTCAACTTTTCATATACCCGAAGTCTTTATCACCCATGAATTTATGTGATCTACTTTATATCCATGAATTGACTAACAATTATGATTAGGATACAGAAAACAAGATTCTGAGTCTTGATCTTAATGCAAAAATCATCGGTCTTCTGCTAATACCAAATCGATCTTTGCTGGGGAGCTCTTTGAGGGTCTGAATTTAATTTTGAGAAAATTCTTAGAAGCTCTAAACTGAGTCCATTTCCTCTATGTGATGGAGCCTCCAGTCGACCCATGGGTGAATGAAGTATTTAAGGGAACATCAGCATAAGAAAAAACAGTCGGATGCAAATCATAGTTTCAAGCAATCTGATAAACAGGGTAGTGACATTTTCTAGCGGCAAGCAGGTTTTGAAGACGAGATTTTACAACTTCTTCTAAGAGTAGAAAATGTTGCATTGGCCGATACTTCTGTGAGACTAGGTATGTTCAGTTCTTATATTTTTTTTAGCTTATATGAAGCACAAGAATGAAAACTATCGAAACAGATTTTTGGTGGACATCTGAGAATGAAAAAGAAGGGCATTGAATCTCCATATAGGTGATCTTCTGCAATAACTATCCATATCAAGTTAACAATAAATATGTCAAGCTAATCAGTATTATGAAAAAAGTAGTCATCTGTCATTGGAAATTTTTTGAAGTTTAAAGTGGTCTTCCATGCTTAAAATGCCTTCGGATCAAAACCGAGTTTCTGAATCATGACTCGATGCAGGCATACTACCATAGTAGGAAGGTTCTAGTCTTTGAGTTAGATGTCCTGAGTTACTTGAATCCGCCAACAGATCTGTCATGGTCAATCAGCATCAGAACAAGGAAACGGAAACATAGACAAACAAGAGAGGATTTTATCTTGGGAAAACTACGTACAAGCCAAAAACAACCAGACCATTCGGTTTGTCCATTTAACCAGAAATGTGAACGCTATCTCTGAAACATGATAAAATATCTGTCGCATGGTTGAAATCATTAATCACCAACTTTTGTTCTTCTGTCTCTGTCCACCATCAAATTAGGCAGAAAGCTTGATGCAATAAGCAAGACACATGCTGTAAATGCCAACCCCCAATTCAAATGTCCAGACGAGTTTTGGTTATGATAATTTGCAGAAACAGCCTTATAAACATAAGTTCCAATTGGTTATCTTCACCAATTCTTTGAACAGTCGTTGTCATTAACAAGCATCAAAGACCACAAATCTTCACTAAAGATGTGAAATATGCATACACCAAAATATGCAGACACTGACAGCTAGTTCAATTTGAGTTATTCTACAATGAAGTTATAAGCATTCCCTTCAACCATCCTGACCACTTGCGACATATCGGGGCGTCTCCATGGGGACCTCTCTGTACACGCCATAGCTAATTTAATCAACTTCAGCATCTCTTCTTCCACGTACTTCCCTTGCAGAGAGCAGTCAATTAACACATCCAGATTCCTTTCATCAAAGGCACTTTTCACCCATTCAAACACATTACAGTAATTGGCAAGTTGGGCGAGATCCGAAATACTCCTTCCCGTTATGACTTCGAGAAGCATGACCCCATATGCATACACATCAGTCTTTGTTGAACATCTCCCAGTGATGAAGTACTCGGGATCCACATGCCCACGTGTTCCGACCACATCACTTTCGACGCAAATCTCTTCGTAGTCCGTCAACACTGCCAGTCCAAAATCTACAAGAGCCACTCGGTACTTCTCATCCAATAGAACATTCAAAGCTTTAATATCTCGATGGATGATCTTGGGATCGCAGTCTTCATGCAAGTAAGCAAGCGCCTTGGCAACTCCGGTCGCAACCCTCATCCTTACTGACCACTCCAGGGTGGTCCCTCGATCTGAAAGATTTGACCGAGATGATCTCAAGTGACATGCTACGCTTCCGCGAGGCATAAATGGATAAACTAGAAATAGTTCTGTGGGTATGATGCAGAACCCAAGCAAACCGAGGACGTTGCGATGCTTGACTTTGCTGCTCACTTTCAGTTCTGTCAGGAACTCTGCGAGGTTGCTTCCTCCCATTCTCTTGACGGCTACTAGAGAACCGTCCACTAAGCTTCCCTTATAAACCATGGAAAATCCGCCCTTAGCCAGAACACGGGCAAAATTATTCGTCATAAGTTGTACCTCACGTAGAGAAAACCTCTTGACTAGTCCTAGATGACTCCAGATCCTCTTCAGAAGGTAAACAATTACTTAAAGAATCCCTCGGTTGCTTCTTCAGGACTCGCTGCCACCACGGAAGCGGGCTTGGCAGGGCGAGGCACGAAGAAGCAGAGGGAGCTGCATCACCTTTCACAATAGCCCTTACAAAACTGCAACTTGCTTTGCCAGAGGATGACAACGAAGAAGGGCTCGCTTGCGGCAACGAACCCATGCGGGTATCAAAAGTGTCCTCTATGTAACTGGAGCTTAGCTTGAACACCATTTTAAACCCAGATAGACGAGAGTCACTTTCGACTTCTCAGAGATCTGATGCAAGAAGCGCTTGAACTTGGTGGGACAAGATTACGTGAATGAGAACGAGGTAGCTATATCAGAGTCTTTGATCCATCATTCGAGGTTGAACTGCGGGAATACTACTGGGCATGGCCACGGGTCATCTGTGTAGCTGCCACATTTCGGTTGGACTTTTCTTGCCCACCAATCCCACTCGGTTTGGCAAAATTTTCAAAAAAGAGACGTCACTACACAAAAGACAACATTTTTTATTGAAATGGTTGAAAGACTTTGAGCCGATAACATTGACCAGCCATTCATTAAATTTAAGGTTGTGGTTTGAACTTGGAGGTTGTGCACTGGACTCAGATTCTGGAAATTACAACACAATCATCCGTAATCTCAATAACCTCATTGAAACAGAGGCCAGAGGGAAAAAAACGGAGTCTGCAGACAGACTTGTGACCAGACTTGTGACCACTCCAGCCAGCGACTCCAGCTGAGAAAAATCCTCTCGTGGCTCTGATGGATCCAGCGATAAATGAAATTTAGGGAAACCCACCGGAGCCAATTGTTGGGCTCCGGTCACGCGGACATGAGTCATCCAAAATATTATGATGGCTTTAATTGATACACTTATTTATGAACTCATGATGATTGGCTTTTAAAGGGCCGTAGCAAGTGAAGGTTCAGTCCCAATTTTCAATGCTGCTATTTCTTTGAATACCAGTGTTGCTTGATTTTGGCCTGAAGGCTAGAGCCAGATAAGCAGAATTGGTTCGGCGCTTATACAGATATGCTCGTTCAATTGGCAAATTCTTAATCTAAACAAACTCAAAAGGACAGTTGTCTAACAGTAGCTAGGATCGAACACTTTTTCTAGCCTTAAGCGGATGATATATGCTGTGAAATTGATCACGAAGCGGAAGACTGATTGGCACAAACTAATGCTGATTAATTCTTGCATTTCTTGGCACTGCTTCATTGTTTGGTTGACTGTCACCGACACCATTATGAGGTGAACATACGAACGGAGCTTGTGCTCTGTGAAACTGAAGGTCAGGTAAGAGAACTTTTGAGTTTCGTCGTACTCATGCCAGCAGACGCTTTTTTTTGGATTAATTTTAATAGGCATGTAGGAAGATTGGAACCCTAAGTTTCGAGGAAGCAAAAGAAGAATCGGACACCATGAAGTCCATATTGTTCTGGCTACTGCGGATGCCAGAACATTAAAGACAACTTGGTTGGGACACCGATTTAATTTGCCTTTGCCTTTCCCTACATCAGATAAAATTTATGTAAACCAGATGAAAATGAAACGGTTATAAAGTTCATTACGTGAAGACAGTGTCGCACCGGTCAGGCACTACACACTTACCACAACAGTGGTTTCCTCCCTTAAATTGGAAAACATAAAACTAGAAAGTGAAGAAAGCGTTCGAAGCCTTCTGGATCGAGACGAGATGTCAAATCGGAGATGGTGCCATTAGAACTAGGGTGGCTATCATCCAGTCTTGTGAGCGCCGCATCCTCTTTCTTCATCGCCCATCATTCATCCACGCTGCCGCCCTACCTATGACATGTAGGGTCGTTCTTCGGAAGAAAATTGGGTACACAAGAATCAAAAAAGGATAAAAGTAGGAACAGCTATGATGGTATGATGCAGAATCCAAGCAGGCTGCGATGCTTGACTATGCTGCTTACTCTTACTTCTGTCAGGTACTCAGTAAAGTTGCTTCCTCATAATTTCTGATATGGCTACCGGAGAGCCATCCAGAGTTATATCTCATGAAGAGAAAACCTTGTCGACTAGTCCCAGATGATTTTGCAGATGCTCTTCAGGAGGTTCTATCTTCTTGAGCCATCCAAGTGCCCAAAAAATTAAAAAAAGATGGGGGTAAGTCTGTCAGACAGCCGTGTGACCATCCCAGCCAGAAACTCTGGTTGAGAACGATCCTCTACAGCTCTGATGGATCCAAGCAGAACCCAGCAAAGTCGTTAATCACGCTCTGGTCACACAGCCTTGGTTCATCCACCAGACTTTGGTTCCTGTCTCCTTAGGTCTCAAGGACACAGAGGTACGAGCCTATAGAACAGATCCTGTTCAAGTAAGGTCGTGCCTGCTTCTTCTCACTCCCTTCCTTAAATACCGATTATCCTTCAACCGCGCTCTCGGTGTGGGACTTTGGGAGGTCGCACGTCGCACTCAACCCCAACTTCTCTGTTTTCTGTTTATTGTTTGGTAGCTTAGCTTGGGGCCATTCGTAGTATTTTTAATTTGCAAGTTCTTTACGACCAACAGAGAATGCAACTCCCTGAATGTAAAAGTGAACGATGCTTGCTGGTACGGCCCAAAGAGTGGTCCTTTTACTTCAGCAGACGAGAAACATTTATAGCTGATAGTTAATGGCTGCCCATTGGGCTTAGGTGAGTGAAATCCAACACAGTTCTCATAGCCCACTTGAGAGAGAGAGAGAGAGAGAGTCATGTGAGTACACAAAATATGCAAGCGGGCTTTTCGATTGTCCACCAAGTACCAACTCTACTTTTATTTTGTTTTCTTTTTTGTCCTTTTTGGGCCCTTGCCTCTGTTTATTATTTTTGTTGGGCACTCCCTTCGGTTATCTTCACCTTTTCAAACTTATCATTTTTTTTATGAATAAGTTTAGGAGGAGGGAATGTTATCTCATGCCAACGCTACGGTATAGCCTAGAACGTCTTCCGGTGGATTTACAAATCGCCTACCAAAAGGGGATGTAGCTAGGATAGGATATTTTTCTGTCTTAAGCGGATGATATATGCTGTGAAATTAATCAAGAAGCGGCAGGCTGATTGGCACAAACTAGTGCTGATTAATTCTTGCATTTCTTGACACTGCTTCATTGTTTGGTTGACTGTTACTGACACCATTATGAGGTGGACCTCCGAACAGAGCTTGTGTTCTGTGAACCTGAAGGTCAGGCATGAGAACATTTGAGTTTTGTTGCACTTATGCCAGAAACGTCTGGAGCAGAAGCTTTCTTTCAGATTAATTTTAATAGGCATGTAGGAAGATTGGGACCATGAGTTTCGAGGAAGCAAAAGAAGAATCGGATACCATGACCTTGGTCGGGACACTGATTTAAATTGCCTCTGCCTTTCCCTACATTGGATGGAGTACATGTCAACCAGATGAAAATGAAATGAAGTTTCATTGCTGTCGAATTATAAAGTTCATTACATGAAGAAAGCGTTGCACTGGTCAAGCACTACATATGTGACAACAGTGGTTTCCTCTCTTAAATTGGAAAACATAAAACTAGAAAGCGAAGAAATCCTTTGAAGCCTTCTGGATCGAGACGAGATGTCAAGAAGAAGACGATGCCACGAGAACTAGGGTGGCCATTATCCAGTCTTGTGAGCGCTGCATCCTCTTTCTTCCTCGCCCATCTTTCAACCATGCTGCCGCCTTCGAGGACTCAAACTACCTGTGACATGTAGGTCGTTCTTCAGAAACAACACGAATCAAAAAAGGATAAAACTTGGAACAGTTATGTTGGTGTGATGCAAAATCCAAGAGGGTGAAGCCGGTTGCCATGCTTGACTATGCTGCTTACTCTTAAAATCCTGTCTGGAACACGGTGAAGCTGCTTCCTCCTAACCTCTTATACGGCTACTGGAGAGCCATCCACCAATCGTCCTTTATGAACTACGGAAAATCCACCCCCACTGGAATGGAACTTTGGGAGAACAGTCATGAGCTCTGTCTCATGAAGAGAAGAGAAAACCTTTTGACTGAGCCCCAGATGATTTTGCAGATGCTCTTCAGGCGGTTCTATCTTCTTGAGCCATCATCCACCAAGTCTTGCCCTTCATGAACTCAAGTGATTAACCTGTAATGAAAGATACAAAAAAGATCAAAAAGATTGAGGAGTCTGTCAGACAACCGTGTGACCATCCCAGACTGGGATAATCCCACCTGAGAACGATCATCTACAGCTCTATCAGACCCAAGCAGGACCTAGCAGAGCCGTTACTCACGCTCTGATCACACGGCCGCAATTCATCCACCAGACTTTGGTTCCTGTCTCCTTAGGTTTCAAGGACACAGAGGTACGAGCCTATAGAACAGATCCTGTTCAAGTAAGGTCGTGGTCTTTTCCGTTACCTCCCCTCATTAAATACCAATTATTCATCTAGCGTGCTCTCAATGTGGGACTTCGGGAGGTCACGCGTTAAGCCCACTCAGCCACAGCCTCCCTCCGCTGGTTCCTTCTCTTTTTTCAACTTTGTTTTTCTGTCTGTTGTTCCGCAGCTTAGCTTGGAGGCGATCTGTAGTGTTTTTGATTTGCGGGTTCTTCACGTTCAACAGAGAACCAACTTTCCTGAATGCAAAAGTGAACGATGCTTGCTGTTGCAAGACCCAAAGAATGTTGTCTTCTTTTAGCAGAGAAGAGATATATTAACGGCTGCCGATTGGGCTTGGTGGAATCCAACACAGTTTTCAAGGCCCACTTGAAAGAGAGAGCGAGAGAGAGTTTGCAAAATATGTATGCGGGCTTTTCAATTGTCCACCAAGTACCAATTTTACTTCTTCTCTTTAGCCTTATTTGTGCCTTTGCCTTCGTTTATTGTTTTGGGATAAGTACATTGAAAATCCTAAAACTTATTACAAAAGTACAATTAAATTTTAAAATTTTTAAAAAGTGCAATTAAGTCTTAAAAATTATCACGAATGTATAATGAAATCCAAAAACTCTCAAAAAGTGCAATGAAGTTTTAAAATTTGTCAAATTGGTCCAATCAAGTCCTTCTGTTAATTGCATTTTTTGAAAGTCTTAGAATTTGATTACACTTTCATGACGAGCCTAATTGCACTTTTTGAAAACTTTAGAACTCGATTGTACTTTTGTGACAAGTTTTAAGATTTGATTACACTTTTTGAAAATTTTATGATTCAACTGCATTTTGGTAACAAGTTTTAGGATTTTTAATGTACTTATCTCTATTATCTTTTAGAGTTATTACCATGAAAAACCTCAAACTGGTACACCTATGATAAATTTACCACAAACTAATTTTTTAACCACCCAAAACCCCAAATTTGTGCTCCTATGATAAATTTACTTTCTATTAATTTTCATTAAATTTTACTGTCAAATTATTTGGTAAAATGACCCATGACAGTTGACTAATATATCAATTTAGGGTTTTACTCTCCGTTTGTCCCAAGTGTACTAGTTTGTGAATTTTTTTGTATTAATTCAATTTAATGGAGGTAAATTTATCACAAATGTACTAGTTTAGGGTAAAGTTATCACAAGTGTACCAGATTAGGATTTTTAGTAGTCAAAAAATTAGTTTGAGATAAATTTGTCATAAATATATTAGTTTGAGGTTTTACTGGGTATTAATTCTATTTTTTATGAGGCTCTACGTTTATCTTCCCCTTTTCAAATATACCTTTTACTAGGTGAAGTTGTCAAAGGAGAATTGTGGGAGGACACATGTCACTTCCTCCCTCATTTCCTCCTTTTTCTTCCCATTTTTTACTACTCCTTTTCTATTTTAACTTAATTTTTCAAAGTATTGATAGGGACGAAAATTATGAGCCAAATTTAAAAGTATTAGTAAATATTTCAGTGCTCAACGGTTACTATTTTTGCAAGGGTCATTGTCCGATCAAATATTGGTCAATTCGATGAGCTAAATATAATGAGTATCTATCCATATTAAATCAAAATAGATCGGTTTCATAATTTCCTTATTTTAGGCCATCTCCGACTATCATATACTTCTCATAATTTTCCTTTTTTTTTTTTTGATAACCCAGGGAACCTTCGCACGGCCGATAGCCGGTGAGTAAACCATGGGGGTGACACGTGCTAGCCACCACACACGTGCCACCGGTTAAGTCACCCTGCGGCGCCTGGGATTCGAACACTCAACCTTTTGCGAGAGGAAGAGTGCGCGTTCCAGCAGCGCCACCCAGGCGGGTGGTCTTCTCATAATTTTCCTTTTCTTTCATGATTACAAAAATAAGCGACGTCATTTTTATTTTTTTTATATTCTATTTAAAAACATATATATGGATATATACGAAAGAAATTGTTCATATGATCACCGAAGATCAAAGTAATAATTTCTCATTTGAAATTCTACAAACATAAAACAAATGAGAGAAATGATGGTTCATTTTGTATCTAAAAAAACTATAAATCCTACAAATAATTTAAAGATATTAATCTTGAGCAAAATATCCACATTTTTGTGTGTAGAAACACATTTCAGTTTTGCATCTTCAGGAAATCATCAAATCTCTACAAGTAATTTAGAAGAACTAATTTCAAGGGAAAGATTCCCATTTTTTAGGTGCTATGGATGTGTGTATGTATTAAATCATGGTTCATTTTGTATATAAATGAAATCATAAAATCTCTACAAGTGATTTAAAAGAATAAAACTCAAGGGAAAGATTCACACTTCACATCATCTTATTATGTATCCAAGCATGGTAGTAATCACTCCATCTCATTTTTTTTAAGAAAAATATATTTATACTTTATATCATCTTACTTAGACCACACACTAACAAAGAGAGGCATTAAAGTTGAGTATTATCAGGAGAAAATAGAAATATTTATGAAAATAATACTTTCGTTATTGGTCAACTGTACAACATTAATCTATAATAGCCAACAAAATTTTGTGCGTAGCACGGCCAGCAAGACTAGTGAAATTAATGAAAATGAAGATAGTCGACGATGATGCAAATTACGTATTCATGCCGGTGAACAGCATACGAAGTGTTAATTACTTAGACAATTATCCAGTTAAAGAATGAGATGGTTTTAGTACTTGTTTTGGCTATGATTATTGGTTTTTAGTTTAAAAGGCCAAGCCTCCTCACATATGGTGATTCGCTCCTATCTGATCTAATCTATTTTATGTAGTCGAAGTCGAAGCCAAGAGAACAGTTGTTCTGATGCTCACCACGTGGCGCTTCATTTTGCTTCTGTAATTGCCATGTGATACATATTGGTCTAAGATATGTCTCTATTATGTTTATAATGAGCTTAGGTGTTAGGAAATGGACAAAGAAAGCATATAAAGATTTTATCTCTTATCGAGTTTAAACTTGAAAAAGGATAAACTAAAGAAAGTATTTAAATTAAGCTCTTCATTAACATGATTTTTTAAATATAATTTCTTAGATCTATTTGTAAATGACGAAAATATTATGCCAAATATAAAATACTGCATGAATATTTTAGAGTTTAGTTTGGCTTTGCAAGCATAATTCTCTGATCAAATTAGGACATGCATACATGGTAGTATAATTAAAATTGAACGAAAATATCTGTCGATTGGTAGGCTAAATCAAATTAGCATTTATCCACATCAAATTAAATATTAATTCCATATCTGTTTAAAGCAATTGATCTGATCTTTATGAAGCAATGGAAATTTCGAACCATTGACCCTGACCATTTCGCATTATTTGAATCCGAATATCGAGGAGGAGTTATCATTTTGGTTGTATCGAAAAGTATATACGCAGACAATCGGTAAGCTAATGATAATATATAAAATGGAGCTTAGATGGAGAAAATGGACACCACCATAATCCAAATGACCTAAAGGCTAGACTCAAAGCCCAAATGGTTTAAATGTTGGGAAAATTATTAAAAAAGTCCTAAACCTTTTGTAATTGTGTCAATTCACTCTTAAACATTTTTTTTTGCCATTTCAATCCTAAACTTTTGCAATTATACCAATTCAGTCCATCCAGCCACTTTTGGTCGGCTGGCACTGACATGGACGCCAGCCGGCAAACGTGGCATTATTTTTAATTTTTTTTTACCTCTCTCTCTCTCTTTTTTTTTTTTTTTGCTTTCCTTCTTCCCCCTGGCCGGACCGGCCAGGGGGAGGCTCATCGGCGAGGTGACCTCGCCGGCCATGGCGAGGCCCGGGCGAGGCCTCGTCGACCATGGGCAAGGTCAAGCTTGCCGTCACCGGGCGAGGTCGAGCTCGCCCGGCGACGGCAAGGTCTCGCCAGATCTAGTTGAGGCCTCACCATTGTTAGCTGAGCTCGACCTTGCCCATGGCTGGCGAGGTCGGCCTCACTATGGCCGGTGAGGTGACCTCGCCGGCGAGCCTCCCCCTGGCCGATTCGAGCAAGGGGAAGAAGGAAAGGAAAAACAAAAGAAAGGAAAAAAAAATTAAATAATGCCACGTCAACCGGCCGGCGTCCACATCACACAAGCAGGCCAAAAGTGGCCAGATGGACTAAATTGACACAATTGCAAAATGTTTAGGATTGAAATAGCAAAAAAAAAGGTTTAAGACTTAATTGGCACAATTATAAAAGGTTTAAGACTTTTTTGGTAAGTTTCCCTTTAAATGTTAGAAATGGACTCTGTAATGCCCATGTGCAAGTCCAGTGGAGGAGATTTTTCTGATAAATAATTGTGTTCTGAGTCTGACCCAAAAGAAAAACAAAGAAATTTGAACTTATTCCAAGAGTCGTTCATTGTTGTCATGTACTATCTTGATGTTTGCATTGAGCTCTTGTTGAGCTTCTATTGATATATGTACTGTCCGAAAGCCAGCTGTTAAGAAGAAAAACGCATATTGTAACACGTTCTTCTTGTGATGGCCAAAAGAGCAAACATGTTCTTCTAATGACAAAAGTTGTATAATGGCCCAACATTCCAATGCATTTATTTGCAGTGTCGGTGGAATGTAGGTTGGTTTTCAACACTTTATGGGCAATAAGTGATCCGAAGACCATTTAATTCATTGACTCTTTTTATCATTCCCGACATGCACAAGGGATCGGACCAAAAAGAGCAACATCTACTCCAAATAGATTCAATGAACTTGGATCCCGTGGGGTAAGCACCGATCTAGGTTTGAGCAAGGAATTAGAACAAACGGGACCAAACCAATCTGCTATGTATGGATTCCACGGGAATCAATCCGATTCTTAGTTTCAGGAGCAGGACCGGACCAGACCAATAAATCGGCCCAGGGTATTTTTTTAAAAAATTTTTTTATTCAGCAAACTCACGATAAAACTCAATGTGAGTTTCCTTCTAGAAATAGTTATTTTATTCTCCTACGAAATCAACTTTAGACTTTTTTTGTAGAAATAATTATTTCCTTGCGAGGAATAGAAGAAATAAAAAAAAGGGGAAAACACCGTCAATTCTCGAGTGGGCCCTAGAACCGATTTGGATCGGTCAATCCAGTCTAAGCCAATTTGTAAGTAGGGTAGGTTGTTCTTTATTCCAAGTTCTTGGGTGGAAACCGACCCATCCTGAAACTGATCATTCCTATGATTATCCCTTATAAAAATACAAATCTAGTAAGTCAAGAAGACAACAAAAAAATAGTGCTAAAATTGGATGATATATCAGCTTAAGTAATTGGGGGTTGAATATTGTGTTATCAGAATTTGCTCATTATACATCCATAGGTGAAACGGGCCATTAAATACAAATGAACAATCGAATCGATAAATTATCAAAATTTCATAGTCATCATATTTTGTCGTGAAAAAAAAAATAACTTGTCAAACTTTTATCTTACTCCAACCTAGAAAGCGAAAAAGTAAAAAAGATGAATAAGGAAACAATCAAATCTTTTATAAGGTAATGTGAAGTTGTCGGACGATCTAAACCAAAAATTTTCCCGAGCACCGCAAGCAGACAAGAAAGAGAACCGTTGAACGTGTCAAAGGGTCCAAGAAGAAGAGTTGAAAGGACGCTGATTTGACAAGACACCCCCACTCTCTGTCGGCCTTATTTTCCTAATAAATTTCTCTTTAGCCCTTAAAGTTTTGTCCCGCCATTATTAATATCAAACCCTTCTTTTGCTGAATTGCCCCCACAATGATCGATTTTGGAGGTGGTGGCCTCTGGCTCTGGTGATGGATTGTGGACCTTGCGGTTGACCCTTCATTTGCCTCCTCTCACCTCCATTCCATTCCATTCCTTTCCTTTCCTTTGCTTTCCTTTCTCCTAGCTTTGCGGTTATGGTCTGGTCCATAATGAGCTCTCCCTTTGTTTTTTTGCCTTTTCATATCTGTGCTTGTTTGGCCAAAAGTCTTATATGCGGGAGCCGGTTTCCATCTTATATTTAAATGCATACAATGCGCCATTATTTGACGAAAAATAAAAACAGAGTTATAGTCTAGTGTGTAAAATTGTTATTGGGGGGGTGTGCATAACATATCCACATGCACAAATTTGGTGAAAAAGTAATGTGCTAAAGAGACTTGGGATGGGAAGCATCATGCACATATGTCTTGATGTCTGCACTTGAATGCAGAAAGAATCACTTTGGAGGTAAACACATATTTCATCAATTTTATCATTTTCCCCCTTCACATTGGACAGATATTTGTATTTGATTATAGTAAGCAATGAGCTCATAAACAGGCATAACACATTTTGTATTGAGATTACGTCTCTAGCTTGAGCCAAATTCACGTAGACTCGTCCCTAGTACTGTGAAGTGGCTTGAAAGAGGAAGATACATAAATAGAAAAAAAAAAATGAGCGTCTGGATGATCAGACTCATGTGCCTATAGAGCAGCATCCAATATGATGTGCATCTAGGCACAACACCCGACCAAGACCAGTCAAGTATTGGGTGGGCGCTCTAGGGGTCAACCATGTCTGGTTGGGGTGCCGGGGTGGTTGAATTGAGTATCCGACATCATATCATCAAATACCGTAGAGGTATCCTTGACATCTATATTTCAGGCGAGCAGCTACTTGAGCCTAGTTGGCGTCTTGGACATGTCTAGAGTAGGTTTGTGACAAATTACACTACATTGTTTCGTGTTTTAGCTCTCTAAATACGTTAGATGGAGTGACTGTAAGTAGTCAAGAGGATTTGAGAGAGTTCATTATGCGATTAGAGTGAACTTTTATGAGAATTGTCGGAAAGGGAGCTTGTCTATGAGTTAATTTGATGTAATAAAGTAGTTTCCTTTGTATTGGTGGACTCCATGATGAAAATTGCTGCCGATCTTCTCATGGATATATGCCATATTGATTAAATCACATACCTTCTTTCATAACAATTGCTATTGGAGTTCGGTTCAAAAGTCAAGTGAAACCAATAGCGACAGAGCAAATATCTGAGAGCACGCATTTTTCAGTACTTCACGACACAATCATATAGCTATGCCAAATAGACATGAAATGTTGCTACTTGTATGCCGCAACACCTTAAAGTTGGGATGATTTAGCTGTTGTAACTTATTATTTTAGTAGCGAATTGTTTGCCAAATACCTTATAAAAAATACGACATCTCTTTTCCACAGCTAAAATTCCAACCAAAGAATTATACTAATTAGTCTCTCAAAAACACAACTGCAACATTACAATTCCGTTATAATTATATCAAACGGGCTCTTACTTAGGCCCAAATTCTCCCTCATGCTAATTTTGTTAACACATCATCCGCTTTTCACCATTACTATTCAAGTGGACATCTTCAATATCCTGCCCCGTACATGAGAAAATCTGGTCATTGCTGGATCTCATGGACCTGCATCACCATGCATGTGACTGTTCTGCCACGAGAATTGATTTTTAAATCGCCAAACCAAATGATTATTCCCAATTGCTTAAGCAATTCGAGGGGAATCGTTTTCACTTCAATCTGATCCACACACAGCATCTTTGCTAAGCGAACCAGAAAGTGATAATCACGACGTCACGATATTTGTTGGCTGCGACCAGAAAACAAAACTACAAAACCCCTTTTTCGTGAATCTTTCTTTGTTCTTTTCTTCTTCTCTGTCTCGACAACAGTGACAGTTCACAGAGCCAAGACTGCAGTTAAACAAGAAAGAAAGACTCCACGGACAGAGAGAGAGAGAGAGAGAGAGAGAGAGAGAGAGAGAGAGAGAGAGAGAGAGAGAGATTGATTGATCGATCAATGACAAGCGGATAAGTGAGGACAAAAGGAATGAGAGAGACGTGAAAGAAGAGACCTCAGATCCTTGCAGTCGTTACTGTTGGTCCAACGAATTAATGTTTTGCTTAAAAGGGAATATTACATTAAGAAATCGCATTTAACTTTGAAGCTTTGTACCCGTTTGTCTTCGACTTTGGATCATTACATATTAGTTCTTTAAAATCATTACATATTAATTCTTTAAACTTTCATCTCGTTACATCTATTAATTGCCCGCTGTAGTTTTTTAATCATTATGCGCGACACACATGATTTTAAAGGAGCTAAATAAATTCCTCCGTATTATTGATTCTTAAGGAAATGCGCTTTTCGCTCTCAATTACAATTTAAAAAAATACGTAAAAAGAGATAACTAAATTATTTAAAACCAACAACATGTTTGTATAGATGGTAATGGAGTTTTCTCCTTCACGCGCACGCGAGTTCAAGTTTTATATGGAAGCACCACTAAAAAAAAATCTTGAATGCACCATCCTTAAGATCCCTTAAGGATGTAGACAAGTCGTAATGAGCTGAAACTAGTTGGGACACCACCTACCCACTATACTTAAAAAACAACCAATAAAAAAACTACAATACTATTGATTGATAAGAAAGTAAATATCATAAATGGAATTAAATAAGTTATTATTCAAATTTGATGAATGTAGCCACTTTAATAAAATTAAATTAGGACTTTTAAGAAAAAGAAAGAAAGATAAAAAAGGGAATAGGTCTTAATAACAAAATGTCAAATGACAAGATATTGATACACATTGCATTTGTTTAAATTGTTAATCAATGTTAAAGGATGATTAATAACTAAGAATATTAAGGAAACGATATGTATTAAGGTTAATTTATAATGGAAAGAATTTAAGTAATAAATGTGAAATCTCAATTACTTTATCTTATTTATCTATTTATTCTAAAAATTACCATTATTAATTACATATTTTTACATTTATTCACAAATTTAAACTTATATAAGCAGTATTCAATTGTTGTCACTTGAACTTTTGTCATTGGCATCTCTTCCATTTTTACATAATTTTCTTTAGTTTTAAGAAATATCTCTTTAGTTGTATTAAAGTAGCGATATTCATCAAAGTTTAAAAAAATTGTCAGCATTTAATCTTATTGATAATATATGAGAAATATCCAAAAAAGTATTCAAGAAATAATTAATATCCAAAAAGTAAACTTATGAACCAATTTAATTGAATGGTCTTTCACATGATTCCTTAGTTAAGTTGAATTTTTCTTTTTATTTATTTTTTTCCAAAGAAAGCAATAATTACTTTTTCCAAAGAGGAATCAATTGCATTATTCACAGTTTTCTTATAAATACTATGAGAATCAAAGACCTTACTTAATCCTTGAAAAAGAAAGCGACTTTAATTAGATACCTATATTACGACACAAATCATTATAGTGGAAAAACAAAAATCATTATTTAAACGATTGCTTAAAAAGTGCTCTTGAAGCACTCGCCCAGTAACAAAATCATCAGAAGAACTATGGATTGGAATTCTCTATAATTTGAAGGATGGCTGCAAACCCACCATGACTAGTGTCGCTCACCTGCCTTTCGTCTCTCTATCTCTCTCTCATCCTTGATATGAGGCTGTGATCCCCGATATGAAATTTTTCGATCTCAAAGCAACCTAGATTTGGAGTTGCGTAAGGGCAAGAAGGCAGGCGGGCATTTGCGATGGTCGCAACCTCTGCGGCCATAGGGTTATGACCGTCACAAGCTCTCTTTGACTTTGTTACAGAGGACGGGGATATATAAGGTTTAAGCTGATATTTTTTAAGGACATAATTTTAAAAAAAGTACGGACATTTTAAAGCTTGCTTGTTTATATCTTTTAAAAAACAAAACTTTTGTTTTTCCATCAAAGTCCAGGATATTATTTGAATTTCGAAAAATTATAAAAAAAAAAGTATATGTAAATCTGCATGACAATAGACGTACATTGTGAAAGTTTCGGATTTATTGGGCTAAGCAAAAATTACAATGCATCCATTATCAGCTTTCAGATTAAGTAAAAAAAAAACGTAAAACTCATCGGTACATGTCCCCAATCATTTTAAAGTAACTTCACAAGATGCAAATCTATGTTTCTTTCGTTTATAATTCTCACATCGTTAGCCTTCTTTCGCAATCGATAATTCATGTCGAGAACGACAGGGATTGGATGAAATCTATACGAAAAGATTTCTCCAAAACGAGACAGAGAGGGAGGCAGGCAGGCAGGCAGGCAGGCAGGCAGGCAGGCGAGGGTGGGGGCGCGGGAATCAGTGCCCCCCAGCCATGCACGTGACGGCGACCGATGGAGTCCCTCCGAGGCGAGGCGGTGTAAACGCTTCACGTGTCGAGGGGCGGAGCGTGGAGGCGGAAGAAGGGGAGGGACCGGTTTCAGACATCGTCGGTTTTCCTTTCGTACCGTTTTGTATCGGGGCCGATCACGAGAGCAGTTTGGCCAAAAGAGATGGGTCGGGGCGAGGGGGACGGGGGTCGTGTCTCAAGGACACGTACCTTCGTCCAATCCCGTCTCGCTGTTACCATCTTGTCTTGTCAAATCATGCTAATTTGGACTCGCGTGAATTAATCAGAGAAATGGAACGAGTTTTTCTTCACCTTGCCTTTGGCAAGGTGAAGAAAAAAAAAAGAAAAGAAAAGAAAAAAGAAAAAATTCAAAAATAAAAAATAATAATATTAAAAATTAGTTCGGGGTAAAATTATCACATGTGTACCAGTTTGGAGTTTTTTGTGGTATGTTCGGGGTAAAATTGTTACAGGTGTACCAGTTCGGGGGTTTTTTATGGTCAAAAAAATAGTTTGTGGTAAATGTGTCACAAGTGTACCAGTTTAGGGTTTTTCGTGGTATTAACCCTTTTTTGAAATATAGAACCTACCTTGCATAACTATCGTGACCCCCTCGAGGAGCACCAACTAGGGGTTGGCTAATTGATTACTAAGCCGAAATTTAGCTCGGGTCCTCCCAAGACCATACCAATTCGCAACTTATGATTCAAGTTATTGTCGTGCAAATCATTTTCATTTAGGAGTCGCCACTAATCAATTTTTTTGGGCTGATCAGAAACCCAAGTAAAGTGTGCGAGTATACTTAACTTCTACGATCCAAAGATTAAATGGATTCAGGAACTTCATTATGCTATTGCTTTAACACCCTTTCAGAACATTTATCTTTTATTTTGGAAAAAAATATTTCTTAGCAAACAGCTTGAATCGATTTTAACCCAGCTACTAACATATTAGGTGATCATGCAAGTGCGTAACCCTTAATGTAACATTCAAGGAAAACAAAGCAATAAATTGCAAGAAGGAGATGGAATCAAACTCACTAAACAAAGCAATTATTTTTTAGGTTTTCTTTTATCTTAAATTGAAAACTAAAATATGCGTATGCAATCTTGATTAAATGACCTCAACATGCAAACTATATGACATGCATATGACATTTGTGGTATTTATATTAAAATTTGTAATTAAAAATTACCATTATTTAAACATGCAATTTTATCTAGGAAAGAAATCTAATTTATCCTAAGATGATGGTTTTGGGATTTTTCTTAAATTCGTAATTAAAAAATTACGTACTAAAAATCAACTATCTAGAGCAAGATACTATCTAATTTAAACTAGGAAGGAAACTAAGTTGAATCATATTTTCAATCGTAAACTTATCTTAATCTTCTAGAATCTATCTAAATATGCAAACTACCCAAACTATCCTAACTTGGCATGAAAATCATATCTAAATCTATTCTAATTTATTTCAGAATCTATCCTAACAAGTAAGGTTATCTAGAATAAATTTATTCTAATCTATTAAGTAAAGATAATTTAAAACCTATTCTAGAAATCTTATTTAATCTTTTTGTATCTTTCAAATAAGGGAAACAAATCAAGATAAGATAACCATCCATAGCAAGAAATAGGCATCAAATCACAAAAGATAAGCACCAAATATCTAAGTCGATTCAAATTTGGAAACAAATAAAAATGGCAAATCGAATTCTATGGCATGAGGATCGGACTAATTAATTTTTTGTGCGATCGTGAGTCATATCCTAGGCATGAGATTGTGGATCATACCATCAACCAATGCACGTTGTCAAATTAG
Source organism: Syzygium syzygioides (assembly GCA_031216285.1). Lineage (NCBI taxonomy): Eukaryota > Viridiplantae > Streptophyta > Magnoliopsida > Myrtales > Myrtaceae > Syzygium > Syzygium syzygioides. Next base: position 13,332,206 of record CM062252.1, on the reverse strand, counting down.
AATAGTTTCCTAATTTAAGGGATACACATATAATCTTAAAAATATCATGATATTGATATAAACAAATTAGGCAATAACATCAAATATTCAAATTTGGATATATTCTAACGTAATTCGAGGATATCGTTTATGTAATATTTGTATATCTCTTTGACTAGGTCAAAGAGTTAGTGGTGGTACCCATTTTTTTTAAAATCAAAGAAGGAAAAATAAGTAAAAACTTAGACTCTTCAGCTTTTATAGAGGCTGTGAAGCATGCAGAAGTAGAGAGGAAAGAAAAGGAAAGAAAGAAAAGAAAGGAGAGAAGAGGGCTTTCACGTGTGCTCGCCACAGATGCCTCGTGAAACTGATTTAACTTTGATTCGCAACATCTCGTAAGTGCTCGTATCCTTCGTTCATCTAATTGGAGTAATTTTTAAGGTTGGGGTACAAATTTGTGGTTTTGTGGATTTTGAACTATGGGGTTCGATTAAGGAGCCGTTGAGCTATGTATGTATATAGAAATGGTAGTTTAGGGTGTTGTGGGGCCATTGGATTTTATGGATTTCAATTTAGACTTACGGTTCGCTTGAAATTTTTTTTTTTTAAGTTGGCTGTGAGTGATAAACAGCGTGTGACTAGTGGCTTTCAGGCCGAATTATGATGATTTTTTGCTCGATTTTGGGACGGCCAAGTTATGATTCTTATAATGCTTCAAAATATCTTCCTTTTGGCTATAAGCTTGCTTGGAACGGGATTTGGTAAAAGAGTTATGGTGTAACTGAGTTTCACACTCAAGTTCCGCATTGCAAACAATTTTGAATATCCACTTCAGTTGAGTCGTTTTGTTAGCATGTAAAAGTCATTTCGTTAGCATTTAAGCTTACTATAGCCATTTTGTAGTTATTATAGTATTTTGCTTGATTTTGACGTCAATTCTCTTTAATTATTAGGATTACGAGATTGTCAGCCCATTTAGCTACGTGTTATTTGGTTTTGGGTATTCCCAAGTGAACGGTACTATCTTTTCTTTAGTTTGGTAAAACCCATATTTTAAAGTAATAATGATATATATGTATTGAACTTAAAAGAGTATTTTTGTTGCATAAAGCGGGATCAAGTATCCACTACCTTTTAGCTATTTGAGAATGGTTTGAGAAATATATTATGAAATGTGAACGTGATTTATGAAATGGTTTATGGATTTGGAATTGTAGATTATTGAAGGATGATTATTTGATGTTCAATATGACTGTAAACCCGAGTAGGGGTTTCAGGGTATGTATACTGATTTAGGATATCCTTCTTGGCCAACCCACCAGCTTTATAGATAGAAACCTTAAAAGGGGGGCATCTTGGTCGTCTCCAAGGTAGTAATCATGGTTTTTATAAAAATTGATCAATGGACTAGATTATTGATATTTGAATTGTGATAGTGGATTTAAATGAATATTTCTGACTTGTGCAAAGCTTTGTTGAAACAAACAACTCTTATGTGATTCGATATGTATTTTACACCGTAAGTTTGGGTTATAAAGTTATGGTATTTCTTTGTATACATGTATAGTAGTTACTCGATCTATTGAAACGATATGTACTACTCACTAGGTTATGGTTGCTCGCCCTTCTCTTTCCCAATCTTTTCAGGTTTCTCGACTAACAGCCATTTGTACGAGAGCGCAATCGTTGGGACTTTTGAGAATTAGATTTTGGGTATGGTTTTTGGAAGTTGTATATATGGTTGTTAATAATTTGTTGGGTTAGCTAAGTTCTAGTTATATATATATTATTTTTGGTAGATTATACAAACTCTGATGTTGTAACCAATATGTAAGTTTATCTAATATATGTGTAATTTGAGACATATATGTTGATAGCAATTTTTTGGTTATGTTTGAGGCTGTGTCTCTCGTATCGAAGGATGGCTATGTTATCCTCCTTTCTAGTTATTTTCAAGGTGTGACATAATTTGGTATCAGAGCTTAAGTTGTGATCTGTTTCGGTATAGATTTTGTGGGACGTTGTGAGTTTGTGTAATAGTTTTAGTGTGTCAATCTTCTAAGTGCTAAGGTTTTATTTCCCTTTGGATTCAGATTATTATGCGTTCCAACTCAGAGACATTTACCTCGTTTCATAAGAATAGTAAAGGTAAGCGAGTCGCAGAGATATGCCTCACGTTTCTCGATGCTTGGCTTCAAAAAGGAGACTAAAAGATTGATTTGAAATGAGCCCTGACTCGTAGGATTCAAAGGACGAACTTCATAAACCCACCACACAAGTCAATTTATTTGAGACTTGTCAAGTAGTGCTTGACTTTCATTATCAACTGAAAGATTTAGGTGGATATGGAACTGCAGTAACCGAAGATGATAGAGAGTACACCCTTGCCTAGTTCAGAAAAATGAAGCCACCTACTTATGATGGGAAATCAAATCCTCCTTTTGTTAGACATTGGATTAGACAAATGGAGTGGATCTTTAGAGCCGAAAGAGTTCCCAAGATCAAAAGGTTGACTTTGCCATCCATCATTTGGAGGGCGAAGTTGAGTATTGGTGGGAAGCGAATAGACTCGCCTTAGGAGGTGGGGATGCGACAATTTCTTGGGAAGACTTTGCAAATGCCTTCAACTAGTTAAGTAGATTTGCAAAACATTTTGTACGCAACTTTGTATACATATCTCAGGGTGACTCTACTGGCACGCCCCGCAACCTCTGGCATGCAACATCCCTCGCAAAGGTCGATTCATGTGCGACGACCCAGAACGCGTCGCCGACCCAACACAACGAACAGAGCACAAGGCACATGCAGAAACAAACTTAAACACCCGTACCAAACATTCACGAGAACAAAGGTAGTATAACAACAGGGTTACAAAATATACACTTGCATTGATATGGCAAACATAAACAATATTCGTTTATAGCTCACACTCAAAAGTCAAAAGCGGGTCAGTGGCCACCACCATCAAAAGGGGGTACATGGCACGGCGATCAGGCACTATATTTAGCCGGGCTCCTCCCAAACGTATCGGTACGCCTACCATCTCAAGGCTGGGGGTCTGAAAAATTGAATTTCAATAACAGTGAGAATAAATCTCAGCGAGTAGGTTTCCTAAACCTAAGCTAGGCTAACATGCACCTTCTGACAAGTACCGAACAACACACAGTCTAAATCATAAATGACTTAGGCCCTCGGGCCCAAATCCAACACTTAACTGACCCTGTAGGTTAGGCACTTTACAAATAAGAGCATTAATGGCACAGAACTCAATCACGGCACATATACACGTATCACTTAGTTACAACGCATGTCATGCATATGTTCATGCTCACACTCATGCTCATGTCTCATCAATGCATTGTCGCACATGTGCACTCTTGCACATTTGCCATTTACCCAATTCACCGACCCGCGTAAAACGCATAAGGTCTGACCTGCGTAACACGCATCAGGTTTATCACTTCGAGATCGATCTCTGGCCCGCGTAAAATGCATCAGGCTCATGACACATAACCCGCGTAAAACGCATCAGGTTTGGCCATCTTCCGGCAGTCTGGTCATCGTCTCGCGTAACACACCTCAGGACGGGTTCAATATCCCGCGTAAAACACATCAGGGCTTTATGTGATCACTCATTCACAAACACCAATTATTATCTAAACCCCACGTAAAACGCATCAGGGCATTTTAGGTGATCACATGCTCATGCCGTTCGTGCACTCATGCATAATGCACATGATATGCCCATACTCAGTTTGCACATATAGGGCCACAATGTCACACTCGGCATTTGTGAATTCCCCACTAGGCACTCAACATGATTTGGATACATATTCAATTCGCGTCTCAATATGATCAATGAATCAACCAATCCAAATCAACCACAACATAGAGTTTAGCACCCAAATTCACGTAATTAAGCACTAAAACCACACATGTCGATTTCCTACCAAACAATTCATAATTTGGCCACGCCAAGCATATCACAGAGCATCACACAATCACATTCAAGCCACATTTAATTTAGCATCCTCTCGGGTCAATCACCGTTTCCTAAGTAATTCACTTTAAAACCTCAAATAGTCAATTCTGGCCCGAATCATCCTGATACTAAACCAGCCACAAATAGTCCGTCTTAAGCCATTGAATCACTTCTCGATCATTCCATTAGACCACCAAAACCGCCATGAAAACAGTCACCATTTGATTCACAATTTTCACCCGCCAACTCCACAAATTTTGCTTGAATCAATGCGCCCAAGCTCAACCACCATTCAGCACATCACAGACCACTAAACCTCAATTAAACAACATGCTAGGCCACCAAAATCTCCATAAAAACAGCCGCCATTCGGTCTTCAATTTACAACCGCCAAATTCACATTTTCGCCTAGTTTGAGGCGCCTATGCACAGCCACTTCACAGCACTATACGGGTCATTAAACCTCAACTAAATCATCACACTAAGCCCATAAAATAGCCACAAGATCAGTACGAAAACAGCCACCATTTAGCTCACGAATTTCACTCGCCAAAACCACAATTTTTGTCCAAATCACAACTCCCATGATTAGCCACCACGCAACACGTTATGGACCGCCAAACCTCGGTCAAATAATCATTCTAGGTCACCAAATGAGCCACAAAATCAGCCTCTAACAACCTCCACAAGCTAACCCCTAAATTACCCTAATTTAACCCCTAAAACTCATCTAGAAATGCACAAAAGCCTAACTAGGGTTTAGGGTCGAACTCACTTGAATTTTCTAAGCTTCAAACAGGGCTGAGCAAGTAGCGAGGGTGGAAAGACAGCGGTGAGGCAGCGGCGGCGACGAGCGACCTTCCTAGCGGCACGTGCAATGGCGACTTGCGGGCATCGGCGGTCTTATGCAAAGGGGCCTGTTCACACGGCTGGGAAGAGGGGAGAGAGAGGAAAATGGGGCTGCTGGCTGGTGGTGGTGAGGCGTGGGGTGGCGGCACCGGCGGCGGCGGCACTAGCTCCGGCGAAGAGCGGCGGCGTGAGACCGAGAGGAAGAGAGCTCGCGGGAGAGGGGAGGGAGGAGAGAGAGCTGGCTGGTAGCTTGGGGAGGAGGAAATGAAGAAGAGAGAGAGACAAGAGAGTTTATAGAGTGAGTGAAATAGTGGGGTTGGTGAACAACTCTCAATATTGCCAACTTTGTCCATAATCCAAAGGCTAAGACCAAATCTAGAACAAACACCTAAGGGCACAAATGTCCAACATTCCACACATTATTGGGCTGAAATAACTAATATAAAATCTCAAAACAACTCTCAAAATTCGGAACCCTAAATTAGGCATAGGGGCAAAACGGTAAATTTTCGGTCCCCGGTCAATTTTTCAAATTTCGACTCTATCGATCCCAAATATGTGTGGCCACATAAAAATGACGTCGCACTTGAAAATTAGTCACGCACGCCCACGAAAATCGACACCGAAGACCGGACTAAATTCCACGATCGATTTAACTCAATTTGCAGTTTTAGCGTCTCTCACTAACGAGCGACTGCTTAGGGGGTGACGCGTATCGACCTAGGGCTACTTGAGTCATGACGGTCTCAATTTCCAAAAGAGCACGAGGATTTATCGCTAGTCCCAAGGGTCGCGATCGTTCAGAATAAGTTTGGAATCGTTTGCCGCGCTTGTACTCTCGATCAAGCGATATCACCCGCAATCCGATCGTACGTCCTCAGTCAGACTAAATCCGTCACTACCCTTGGACCGGCCCATGTCGGAACAAAATATTCCCTCATCGTACCTCAAAATCGGACTCAATTCACGGTCAAGTTTCTGAGTTCACGTACCGTTTTCCTAATTAGCCTTTCCCTACTTATCAGTATCCCGAAAATGATCAGTTCTGGGCAAGACTTACTAAAATAAAACGAGAAATAATCTTCTATTTCATTAATCCCGGAAGTGGGCGAATTTCAGGACGGTACATCTACAGTAATAAACAGTGCAAGCTGCTTCAACCGGTTAAGTAGGTTTGCAAAACAATTTGTGGCTAATTGGGAACTTAAAACTTAACATTTTCAAAGAAAGTTTCGACTTCATATACGTTCTAAGCTCGCACCTCTTGAACTGACCAAATACACGGATGTCTTGCAACGAGTGATTAAGGTGGAACAATACAAATTGGAGCATGACACATATGGTGCTTATAAAAAAAAGAGGCCCAAGTTCACCGAGTTTCAAGGAAATCATATAAGTGGCAATAGTAATCGAAGAAATAGTAACTTGCCAAGGAAGTTTAGAGCCCAAAATACTCAGCACCCAGTAACACATTTGGAAAGATCATGACAGTGATTGTTGCCAGAAAGCAAGAGTGTGCTTATTATGTGGGAAAGTGGGACACATGCAATGGGATTGTCCAACACAAAAGAATTCTTCAGCTGATAGTAAATCATAAATCATGTTATTTGTGTAGGCAACAAGGACACCTAGCACACAGTTGTTCCATGCGGAGGAATGCTCCTTTAATTGGTAGATCCCAAGAGAACCAGCAAAGACAACGGACAAGTGGGAAAGTTCTTGCGATGATGGAGGGGGACACTATGGCATCTAACACAGTTGTTGCAAATATTATATCTATTGCCTCGCAATGTGCTTATGCATCGATTGATCCCGGTACTATGCACTCTTTATTTTTACTGAATTTGCAAAGAAGCTTGATATGTTGCCTAAGCCTCTTGAATATGAATTGTGTGTTGATACTCATACCGGTGATTTCTTGGTTGCTGATCATGTGTTCAAGAGATGTGTGCTCCAGATTGATAATGCTGAAATGCCTATGGATCTAGTGGAGTTAAATATTCAAGATTTCGATGTTATTATAAGGATGGATTGGTTATCTACATATCATGCTATTGGTGACTGTTTTCCAAAAAAAGTGATCTTTAGACCTCCGAATCAATCTATCTTCTCTTTTTTGGGAAGTTGTAAATACACTTTTCCAAGGTTGATCTTGGCTTTGCAAGTGAGGAAACTTTTTTAAAAAAAATGGTTGTTATAGTTAGTTATCTAGCTTGTGTAAAAGACCCAAGTAAGGTTGTAGCGAAGTTAAAAAATGTTCTTGTTGTTAGAGAATTTTCAAATGTGTTCCTAAAGATATATCAAGTTTGCCTCTTAATAGAGAAATTAAGTTCCGTATTGAATTGATGCATGATACATCACCAAAGGCACAGTATTGTATGGCACCTATTGAATTGAAAGGATTGAAATTGCAACTCCAAGAGTTTTTGGATAAGGGTTTCATCAGACCTAGTGTTTCATCTTAGGGAGCTCTAGTTTTATTTGTGAAAAGAAGGACAGTAGTATGAGTCTTTGTATAAACTAACGAGAACTTAATAAGGTGACGATAAAAAACAAATATCTTTTTTCCTAGATTAATGATTTATTTGATCTGCTTCAGGGAGCTCCAGTCTTTTTTGAGATTAACCTTCGTTCTAGATATCATCAGTTGAAAAGAAAAGCAAATGATGTGCCTAAAAATGCTTTCAAAACAAGGTATGGCCATCATGAATTTCACATCATGCCTTTTGGTTTAACGAATGCACCTGCTACTTTTATGGACTTGATGAATAAGGTATCCAGGGAGTACCTAGATAAATTTATTGTGGTGTTCATCGATAATGTTATAGTGTATTAGAAAAGTTTGGGGGAACATGAGCGACACTTGAGGTTTGTGCTACAAACTTTGCATGAAAAGAAGTTGTATGCTAAATTTAGTAAGTGCAAATTCTAGCTTGATCATATAAAATTCTTGGGTCATGTAATCTCAAAGGATGGCATATTAGTGAATCTAAAGAGAGTTGAAGCAGTTGTTTAGTGGAACTGTCCACTAATGTTTCGAAAGCAAGAAATTTTCTTGGGCTAGCTAGCTATTAGAGGTGATTTGTGGAGGGATTATCTAAATTTGCTAGTGAAGAATTTAGAGGAAAGAATTGTGATAATTCTATATATCTTTTGTACAAGGATTACAAGCAATTTATAGGACTACTTTAAGTACAAACTAGGAAAAAATATATCTGAAAAATACAGCTATAGGGATACTAAGAAATCATTTCCTAACTAATTATTTATAACTATTCTCTAATAATCAAGATCAAAAAATCAGGATCAAATATTCCTAATAATTAGGTCCTAGAAATCAGGATAATTCAACACTCCCCCTCATGCTAAGGAATAGATGGCTTCCATTCCCAGCTTGGAAATCATTTCATGAAAAATCCCACCATTGAGTCTTTTGGTTAGCACATCTGCTAGTTGATTTCTAGAAAGTATGTAGGACATGCAGATCAACCCCTCTTCTAGCTTTTCTTTGATGAAATGTCTATCAATTTCAAAATGCTTTGTCCTATCATGCTGTACGGGATTATAAGCAATGTTAATTGCTGATTTATTGTCACAATACAGCTTCGCAGGACCCTCTCACTCGATTTTCAAATCTTCTAGGATGATTTTAAGCCATAATAGCTCACATATTCCTTGGGCCATTGCTCGAAATTATGATTCAGCACTTAATCTTGCAACTACATTTTGTTTTTCACTCCTCCAAGTCACTAAATTTCCACCAAGAAATGTGCAATAACCAGATATTGACCTTTTGTCCACGTGGATCCTGCATAGTCAACATCAGTATAAGCTTGTAGCACTAGTTTTTTATTTCTTTTGAATAGGACTTCTTTTTTGGGACTCTCTTTTAAGTAATGTAACACTCGATTGACGGCTTGTAAGTGTGATTCTCTTGGGTCATGCATAAACTAACTAATCACATTCATTGAATAAGCAATATAAGGCCTAGTATGAGCCAGATAGATGAGTTTCCCAACCAATTTTTGATGCATTTCTCGATCTACAATAGGTTCTTCCTTTGCCTCCCCAAGTTTTATATTGGCTCGATCGGTATAGCTACTGGCTTACAACTAAGTTTTCTGATTTCCTTCGAGAGATCGATCACATACTTTTGTTGTGAGACAAAAATTGCTTGTCTAGAGTAAGAAACTTCAATGCCAATGAAGTATTTAAGTCTTCCCAACTCCTTTATTTCAAACTCTTTAATCAAACACCACTTTAGCTCCTATTTTTCCTTATCATTGTCACCCGTGACAATAATACCATCAACGTACACTAGAAGTGCCTTCACTCTCCTTGTTACCGAATGCTTAATAAAGAGGGTATGATCGTCTTGGCTTTGTTTGTAGCTCGAAGCCTTCATAACTTTGGAAAATCTCCCAAACCAGGCTCTAGGTGATTGCTTGAGCCCATATAGTGCTTTTCTGTAATCTACATGTTTTGTTTGTTATCATTTCTCCTTCAAAGCCCGATGGAATACTCATGTATATCTCATCTTCTAGGTCTCCATGTAAGAATGCATTTTTCACATCATACTGTTGAACTTGGCAATTAAAATGAGCCGCCAAAGAAAATGAAATTCTTACAGTGTTCATCATTGCCACAGGAGCAAATGTCTCTTGATAATCTATTCCAGAAGTCTGAATATAACCCTTTGCCACAATTCTTGCTTTATATCTCTCAAGAGAACCATCAACTTTGTATTTTAAGGAAAAAACCCATTTGCAGCCCACAAGATTCTTTCCCTTCGGTTTTTCGACAATCTTCTAAGTCTGGTTATTTTCTAATGCATCCATTTCTTCTCTCATTGTATTCCTTCATTCTTCTTTAGACAATGCCTCAGATAAAGTATTTGGAATAGCAATGGTGTTCAGTCTCATAATGAAATTTCTATGAGGTGGTGAGAGGCATTCAAGTGACACATAGTGAGATAGAGGATGTAAGGGTTGTTTTGTGCACTCTCTAGTACCTTTTCTAAGAGCAATGGGAAGGTGCGAGTCATTTTCCGGCATATCAGTTGACTGATTATGCAAAGGAGAGTCAAAACTCACTAACAGTTCATTTGTAAAACTCGGATGGGAATCTTGAACCTATGTTTGGTCTGGAATAACTGCTTTTCTTAAGTACACCTGAGAAAATCTCATAGAGTCATAGAGTCATAAGTACAGGTAGATATAGGGGTGGACACTTGTTCCGGAATAGACTTGGATGTAGGGAGTGAGCCTGGGATTGAAGTAGCATGAACTGGTTCATCAGAAACTGATTGGTCAGGAGCTGATTGATCCGGGACTGATTGTTCAGAGGTGGGAGCTCGGATTGGAAGATCATTAGGAGGAAAGTCAATATTAAGATCGTCAAAGTTTTTATCTTTCACTAATGATTTCTCCCCCCGAAAATAAGACTGTGGAAAGTAAGGTTTGTTTTCTACAAATGTAAAATCGGCTGATATGTAGGTCTTTCTAGAAGGAGGATGATAACATTTATACCCCTTTTGTGTAGAGGAATAGCTAAGAAAGACACACTTGATTGCTCTAGGATCTAGTTTCCCCCTTTGTTGATTATGAACATGTACAAATGAGGTGCAACCGAAGTCTCTAGGTGTGAGATTATTTGTTGTTCTAAAATGGGGATAAAAGCTAGAAAGAACTATCATAGAAGTTTTGAAATCTAATACTATTTATGGCAGTCTATTAATCATGTATGTAGATGTAAAAACGGCTTCCCCCAATATGACTTAGGGACATTTCCATGAAACAACAATGCTCGAGTAGTGTTAAGCAAATGACCATTTTTCTTTTTAGCAACCCCATTTTGTTGTGGTGTGTTTACACAAAATAACTCATGAATAATCCTTCTTTTTGGAAATAGGTTGACAAGATCTGATTAAAGTAGTCTCTGGCATTATCTAACCTAAAGCTCTTAATTTTAATTCCAAATTGATTTCGAATCATAGAATGGAAATTAGGAACAATAATGCTTACATCAAATTTGTGTTTGAGTAAGAATATCCATTTGACCCTAGTGCAATCATCGATTAGAGAGACAAACCATCGATCCCCCCAGATATTTGGAATTGTGGAAGGTCCCCAAATGTCATTGTGAATCAAATCAAAAGGATAAGAACTTCTTTTGATGTTAATAGGAAAAGATACACGGGTGTGCTTGGCAAATTCACAAGTATCACATTGAAATTCACTCATATCTAATCCTTTAAGCAAAGAAGGAACATGATATTTAAGACACGGAAAGATGGATGACCAAAACAAAAATGATAAAGCCAAATGACATCCTTATTTGAAGTACTAAGAAATGACAAGAATGAATTGTTCGTGACTTTCTTCAAAATCCTTGGCGTCTCAAGGTGGTACAACCCATTCCTTTCCTTAGCAAGTCCAATCTACCTCTCCTTATTCTGTTCTTGAAAAACACAGTAGGAAGGGTAAAAAATTGCATAATATTTGAGGTCTTTGGTGAGCTTTTGTATGGAGACAAGATTGGTAGATAGTTTCGGCACATGAAGGACACCTTTGAGAGTGAGAATGGGCATAATATGGATATCACCAATTCCCGCAACAGTAGCTAGGGAACCGTTTGCTACCACTATTTTTCTATTGCTTGGACATGGGGTATAGATACTAAAAAAAATGTGAAGTGCGAGTCATGTGATCAGTAGCACCTGAGTCTATTATCCAAGCTTTACTAGAAAGTGTTTTTGAGGCATATAGACCAAAAAAGAATGGAGGTTTACCTAAGAGTGCCAAGGAACATGCATCCGAGGGTTTTTCAAGAGACCCTAAAAGGCCTCTAATTCTTTCTATTTCCTCATTGATTCTTTCTCCTATCCTTCATTATGATTGATTTGTTGGCTGGTCTGCTCAATTAGATGAGCCTAGGGCCTTGGCTATCCTCCTCTGTTTTGCCACTCTCGACTTGACGTTGTTGGTTTACCATTTAGCTTCCAGCAACGTTCCTTTGTATGCCTTGGCTTCTTATAGTAGGTACACCACATACTGTCTTTATTATCCCTCCATGCAAGCTTTGAAGCATCTATCCTTCCTTTTTCTTGTGTTGGTGCACTGTGAGTTATTAATGCTGATCCTTCCATAGCTTGAGGCTCTAGCATTATTCCCCTTCAACTTTCTTCTACCCGGATTAGAGAGATTGTCTTTTCTAAAGAAGGGATTTCTTCCCTTCTAAGTATTTGAATCCTGACTTGATCAAACTCAAAATTAAGACCAGAGAGGAAATCATATACTCGATCATTTTAAATGAAGGTTTCTAGAGTTATAGCATCATCCACGTACTTCATCTCAAATACTCAATATTGAGCGAGTTCTTGCCATAGATTTTGAAGAGAATTGGCATATTTCGTCACAGTTTTGCTCCCTTGTCTTGTTGCACTTATCTTAATCTTGATTTCATACACTTGTGTTACATCTCAAGCCTTTTAATAAGTCCTGCGAATAGAATCCCAAGTCTCATTTGCAATCTTGAGAAACATACATGTATCACGTATGGTCGGATCCATTGAATCCCATAGCCATGACATGATCATTGAATATGCTTCATCCCATGCATTGAATGTGGGATCTCCTTATTTTGGACCTGTTCCGAGAAGGTGGCTGAGTCTTCCTTTACCCTTCATATAGGTTTTGACGAACTATGACCATTTGAGATTATTCTTTTCATTCAGCTTATAAGCTACCCTCACATTTTGTAGATCTCCAGTCATATGGTTGGTGTTGGACCTCCTCAGTTTGACCCGAAGTATTTGGGTCTTTAATTTTTGTCTGAGACATGGATATTTTTGGGCACGAGGAAAGTACTCGAAAAGGAACAGTAAAACAAAAGCGATAAAGGCTAAAGAGATCACAACAATGAAGGTTGCAATTAGATTGTTAAGCACAAAAAAAAATCCAACAATAAAGGTTGTGAATAAAAGATTAATCCTAGAAAAACGAGCCTAATGCTATGATACCTTGAAGAATTTAGAGGAAAGATTTGTGATAATTCTATATATCTTTTTTTTCCGTACCAAAAAAACTAGGAAAAAACAAATCTGAAAAATACAGCTATAATCCCACAAATTAAGGGATACTAAGAAATCATTTCCTAACTAATTATTTATAGCTATTCCCTAATAATTAGGATCAAAAAATCATGATCGAATATTCCTAATAATCAGGTCCTAGAAATCAAGATATTCCAACAGCTAGTCCACTTACTCGCCTAACTTAGAAGAGAGTTAATTTGTATGATTTGATTAGTGTGAGAGCAGTTTTCAAGAGTTGAAAAGACAGGTAATGTAAGCTCATATATTGACTTTACCTTCACGAACTAGTGGCTTCATAATTTACTGTGACTCATCTAAAGAAGGTTTGGGTTGTGTTCATATGTAAGATGATAAAGTTGTTGTCTATGCTTCCAGACGATTGAAAACACATGAGAAGAACTACCCTACTCATGATATTGAGTTAGTAGCGGTTATGTTTGCCTTAAAAATATGGCGATACTATTTGTATGGTAAAAAATGTGAAATCTTTATCAATCACAAGAGTCTTAAATATATTTTTACTCAGAAAGAGCTGAACATGATGTAGAAAAAATGGTTAGAACTTTTGAAGGATTATAACTTGTCTATCAATTACCATTGAGGAAAGGCTAACGTGGTAGCGAATGCCTTGAGTCGTAAGTCCTTCGGAAATTTGGTAACTTTACTTACTTCTCATAAATCTATTCTTGAAGATATGAAAAAGTTGGACTTGGAGGTATTGGTGCATCAGCTTGGTGCTTGGTTAGCTAATCTTCAAGTACAAACAACGTTGATTGATAGAATTAAGGTTAAACAGAATGAATATCCTCATCTACAGAAAATTAGAAAAGGCATGGAAGTTGGAGGACAAGCGGATTTTAGTATACATGTAGATGGGTCCTTGAGATTTCATGGTCGTCTATGTGTTCCTGATGATTCAAAACTGAAAAATGAGATATTGAAGGAAGCTTATAGCACTAGATTCTCAATTCATTCCGGAAGCACTAAAATGTATGAGGACTTGAGGTAGAACTTATGGTGGGTCCACAAGAAGAAAAATGTTGTAAAATTTATCAACAAATGCCTAGTTTACCATCAAGTGAAAATTAAGCATCAAAAAATAGGTGGACAATTGCACCCCCTCGAGATACCTATATAAAAGTGGGAGTGAATCACAATGGACTTCGTAGTTGGCCTACCGAGGATGCCAAGTGGTCAAAATGCTATATGAGTGATTGTTGATCGATTGACTAAGTCTACACACTTTTTGTCATATTAATTAGGCCTTTCAATGGAAGACAATGCAAAGTGATAGTTTAATGAGATAGTGAAATTTCACGGAATTCCAGTAAGCACTGTTTCTGACAAAGATCCCAAATTTGTATCTAACCTTTAGAGGAGTGTACAAGGAGCGTTGGGTACTAAACTCAACTTGAATACAGCTTTTCACTAGTAGACATATGGGTAGTCAGAGAGAACGATCCAAATGTTAGAGGATATGTTGAGATCCTTCAACATTGACTTTGGCGGTTCTTGGGATGAACATCTACATTTGGTAGAATTTTCTTATAACAACAGCTATCATTCCAACATTAAAATGACAACTTTTGAAACTTTGTATGGCCAAATATGCAAAAGCCCCATTTGTTGGGATGATGTTGGTGACAAAAGACTAATCGACCCCAAGTTCATTTAGTAGTCAGAAGAAAAAGTCAAGTTGATTCGAGAGAAAAAGCATAAAACCATCAGAAAAGTTATACAAATCTCAAGCAAGATGGAGTTCAGTGTGCAAGATCACGTATTCCTGAAAGCTTCTCCTACGAAACGTGTTATGAGATTTGACACGTATGGGAAGTTGAGTCCAAGATATATAGGATCATTTCTGATCTTAGAGAAGATTGGTAAAGTTGCTTACAAATTGGCTTTGCTGCCGGCACTGTCAGGTGTTCATAATGTGTTTCATGTCTATTTGTTACAGAAATATGTGCCAAATCTTAAACATGCACTAGACTTTACACCATTGAGGTTAAGAGAAAACTTGAAGTGTGAGAAGCAGCTTATTCGCATTGTCAATAAGAAAGATCAGGTGTTGTAGTGATGAATTAGTCCTTATATGAAGTTACAATGGAAAAACCACACAGAAAGATAGGCCACTTAAGAGCTTAAGAAAAATGCAAGATGCAAATATCCACATTTATTTATTGGTTAAGGTAAGTTCAAATTTCGATGACTAAATTTCTTTTAAGGATGTTAGAATGTAACATTTGTATCTCAAAGTTAGTGGTAGGGCCCACTTTTTCAAAAAAAAAAGAAAAAGGAAAAAGAAGTAAAAAGTTGCACTCTTCACCTTATATATATGACCAGATGCATGTAGAAGTAGAGAGGAAATAAAAGGAAAGAGAGAGAGGAAAGGAAAGAAAGAAAAGAAAGAAGAGAAAAGGCTTTTCGTGTGTGCTCGCCACGAATGTCTCGCCAAGCCGATTCAACTACGATTCACAACTTCTTGTAAGTGCTCGCGTCCTTTATTCATCTAATCAAAGTAATTTTTGGGGTTAGGGCACAAATTCAGGGTTTTATGGATTTTAAACTACAAGGTTCTATATAGGAATCATTTAGCTATGTATATATATAGAAATTGTAGTTTAGGTGTTGTGGGGCTGTGGGCTTTTATGGTCAATTTGGACTTACTGTTTGCTCGAAATAAAATTTTGAAGTTGGCCGCGAGTGATAATTGTGCACGATCAGAGACTTTTGAGCCGAATTTTGATGGTTTTCAACTCAATTTTGGGATGGCCAAGTTATAGATCTTATAATGCTTCAAAAGATCTTTCTTTTGATTATAAGCTCACTTAGAACGGGGTTTGATAGAGAAAGTTATGGCGTGATTGAGTTCTGCGCTCATGCTCTGTGTTGGGAATAATTTTGAATATCAGCTTCGATTGAGAATTTCTGTTAGTGCGTATGAGTCGTTTCATTAGCGTTTAAGTTTACAATAACTGTTTCGTAGTTATTGTAGTATTTTGCTTTGTTTGGACGTCAAATCTCATTTAATTGTTAGGATTATGAGATTATTGACTTGTTTAGCTGCGTGTTGCTTGGCCAGATGAGTGGTGTTATCTCATCTTTGGTTTTGTAAAACCTCTGCCTTGAAGTAATAGTGATTTAATATATGTCACGCCCCAAACCCCATCGAGCACGCGAGATCCTTATCTATGGTCGAATTAGTGTGACGTCTCAGAAAAAAGTCGTCGACCCAAAGATTCCATCAATATGAATTTGCGGCGGAAACAAATCATATTATCCCGGACAATAATATGGGAGAACCTGGGAGAAGCAAACTACTAAACCACCAATCAGAATACTATACCTCGATCTATAAATATACAACCTCCAATTCTTTACAACAAAATACTTCCAACACTCAACAAATTTACATCAGTGTATAGTACGCACCCGAACGGAATTCCTAATTTCACCACCAACCCTTCACATCAGGCACTCACTAATTTAATATCAAACCTATAATACACGCACATTAACTGGCTTCTTCGGATCGCGTCCTCGACCTTAAAAGGAATTTAGTAACCCATGTATATTCTACTCCTGAACGCTTGGTGTGCACCGGGATTCCCAAAACGCTGCGGCGGCAACTATGGTAGATTCATGGCCTAGGCAGGTGCTCTAAAATGGTTTGGTTGAAACAACCATGAGACACTTCTCAATAAGTCACAACCCTAAGCCTCACCTAAGCTACCATGTATCTCCAGACAATTCTAGACACCTAATCGATCAACACACAAACAACATCCACACAATTGTACTAACAATCACATGCGATTCTACTCGGGATCCATCATGCACATTCCTGCATGTCAAACAATAATATAGCCAATTTATTTATATTCATACTCATCCAGTACCATATCACGCGAGGCAAACCACACTCACACACTAACTCATGCCATGCGACGACTTTCACAAACCTCATGCATCAAATCAAATCTGGCTCACTCTCATTTCTCTTTTTACCACTATCGTGCCCGCATAAAACGCATCAGGCCAACGGTCTTCTGATCTTGTCAGGTATTGTCACCCCGTCAGGCGGAGCATCGTCACCTCGTCAGGGACGGCATCGTCTCGCGTAAACGAACATGTCTAAGGACGGAATCCTAAACTCAACTTGCCTTCTACCACACCTACGTAAAACGTATCAGGCCAACGGTCTTCTGATCTCGTTAGGCATCGTCACCCCATCGGGCCAGACATCGTCACCTCATCATGGACGACATCGTCCCGCATAAACGAACACGCCTCAAGATGGAACTTACCCCCTCCTGTAAACGAACACGCCTCAGGATATCACTTTTCGAATCAATCCTACATTATCGTACCTTCGTTCCACTCATTTCATGCATATCACACGGCCATACGTACACACGGCCACACACAATCTCATGCCTCACACTCACTTCGCAAATGCACATCCTTGCCACACAAACACCACATAATTACACATGCTTGATACGTGAGCTCATTTCACAATCACACTACACACCTCACAGCCATACACACAGAGTACACGGCCACTCAATATTCAGCTCAACAATCATTCGGAAATTAACCAACCACTACAACTACTTTACAAACAAACCATCCACATATAAACACACATTCAAGATCAATTTCCATCACAAGGGCAGCAACCATTCAATCTTCACACTCCCATCATTCCGCTCATAAAAACGAACATCCAAAGAATCGGGGTAAAATTGGGCAGTTTACACATTGACCAAAATCCCATTCAAATAAATAGTAAACGAACTCCAAAAATTTTCAAATTTGGATATGTTGTGTAAACCATCTTGATAAACATTTTTTGTGAAGAACTCGAGACCCAGTTCCAACTGTAAACACCTCTTTTGGTCACTTGAATTCAGATGAAAATCAACTCGCTCTAACAAACCATTTTGTCCTCAAAATACATTTCTTTCAATACACAAATTATCTTGAAAAACATTGAAATTTTTATATGTCATAGTCACAAATATCCCCAATATGTTTTGTGAAGAAAGTATTTTGAAAATGATTTTGGAAAAATTTATAAAAATTCGAACAGACCCGAAGGTCAGGTGAACTGTAAATCAGGTAGACCCATTTCAGTCCAAAGATAGACTTCCGAATGGCCTCAAATGATTTCCAAAAATTCTCAAATTAAATTATGTTATACTTTAAGATGTTGGGAAAAATTTTCATGAAGAATACTTCCTCAAATTAGGCCCAAAAAATTCTCCACAAAAATAGCAAACCAAGCTGGTACAGTAACCACGAATCCGAAAATCACACCAACCTCAAGGATTCAAACCCGAATCGATGTCTACCGAATTTCACCCGCCAAAATTCATTCCACCCTGTCCAAACTAACATCCAACAGCCCACTTCCGACCTCAAATTTTTCCACCAACATGTCCAATTTCATTTCTAAGGTCCATTAATTTAATTTGCCCCTAAAATCATACAAACCCGCGCCTAAATCAACCCGATTCCACCCGAAAAATTGTTCGTCGATACCCGATGTCCTAAATGAGGTTTAGGGCACGACTTACCTGACTCTAGACTCACGCGGCTAGAGTGAAACGGGTGAAACTGCCGTGATGGCGCTGCTCGGCGGTGGCGTGGCACGGCGGCGACGACACGGCGGCGGTCCAGCAGTAGGGGCTCACGGTGGGGGAGAGTTCGGGAGAGGGAGAGAGAGATGGAGGGGAGCCGTGAGAGTGGGAGAGAGAGAAAATGGGGAGAGAGAGAAAAATGGTCCAACTTATCCTCAAGTTTTGACCAATTTGCAAAATGACCAAAATACCCCTCTCTAAGCTTTTAATCTAACGGTTCAGATTCGATCTTATCTTGAAATCGACGGTCCAGATCGAATCTCATCCAAAATATCCAAGGACAATCTTGTAATTTCTCAAAAAGCCTAAGGGTAAAATTGTCTTTTCTAATTTTTGGGACAAAATTACCAAAATGCCTTTGCCCTTTATAACTAGTCTTTTAGAAATCCTTAGGGGTAAAATAGTCACTTTCTCCGTTTCTCGTTGAAATTGAATTTTTCTAAAGGATTCAGGCAAACTCAAAAATCGCACATTACAACCGTAACGTCGTCCTAACATTCTGCCGTGACTTCCTAATTTTCCGATCCCCAATTTGGTCTAAATTTAATAATTGAATTCTATATAATGTAACTCGCGCATATCTCTGACTAACGGGCAGCTTTCCGAGAAATTCGCAGAATTGACCCGCAACTGGTACTGAATCAAGTCAAGTATAAGTTCATCCGGTTCGCAACAACTTCGGTTGTCATTTAAATCGCGATGATCAATTACTAGATCCGAGGGGTACGATCGTTCGGCATAAGTTCATGATCATCCGTCAATTCATTTCGTGGTCCGGCAGAATCACCTGCTATCCACTACCATGACAGTGGCGAACTAATCTCTGACTATCCTTAAATCGGCCAGCAGTGGCTCAAAATACCACCTTAGCGATTTTATAGTCGAAATCAATTCACGATCGGATTTTCTCTTAGTCGTACGAATCTAAATCCCGATTCAACCTTTCCCTAATGGTTAGTATCCCAGGAATGATCAGTTCCAGGCGAGAACTAACTGCGAATACATTTATAAAACTAAGTATTTCATAAATCCCAAATGGACCAATTTTCAGGATGTCACAATATATATAACTTAAAAGAGCATTTTTGTTGCATAAAGGGAGATCGAGTATTTACTATCTTTTGGCTATTTGAGAATGATTTGAAAAACATATTATGAAATATGTTGTGAAAGTTTACATATATGTATTACTTTGTGAATGTGATTTATGAAATGGTTATGGAAACATATTGTGTTTATGAAATGATTTATGGAATCGAAGGATGATTGTTTGATACTCAATATGGCTGTAAACCCGAGTAGGGGTTTCCAAGTATGCATATACCAGTTTAGGTGATCCTTCTGGCCCGAGCTATCAGCTTTGTGAGTGGAGATCTTACCAAGGAAGGAATTTTGGTCGCCTTGGGGCAAGGCATTGTGTCAAGACCATAGTAGTAATTGAGCAATAGATTAGTCAATGGAATAGACCATTGACGTGGTTTTTGTAGAGATTGATTAATAGACTTTACCATTGATATTTGAATTGTGATGATGAATTTAAATAAGTATTTTTGACTTATACAAAGCTTTGTTAAAACGAAACAACTCTTATGTGATTCAATATGTATTTTATACCTTAAGTTTGGTTATAAAGTTCCGGTATTGCTTTGTATACATACATAGTAGTTGCTCGATCTATTTAGAAAATATGTCCTACTCGCTAGAATATGGTTGCTATCCCCTTTCTTTCCCAAGCTTTTCAAGTTCCTTGGCTAGCGGCAGTTTGTACGTGAGCACTATCATAAGGACTTTTGGAAGTTAGATTTTGGGTATGGATTTTGGAAGTTATATATATGATTGTTCATAATTTGTTTGGTTAGTTGAGTTCTAGTTATACATATTCTTTTTAGTGGATTATAGAAACTCTTATGTTGTAACAAATCTATTGGTTTATCCGATATATATTTGGTTTGAGACATATATGTTGATAATAGATTGTTGGTTATATTTGATGTTGCAGACAGTCTTGTCATCCCCCTTTCTAATTGTTTTTGAGGTGTGACAGTTTCCGATTTCAAACTGACAAATGGTGATGGACTCACAATGATTGGGCGATGATGGGTACCAATTCACAGTGGTGCTCGACTGGAATATGGCTGACGATGATGGTAAGGATGGCTCACAATGTTTCTTAGGTAAAGGATTATCGTGGTTTTATAGTGCTCGGCGAAGTAGTAGAGCCGACATCATCGTCGCCTTGGGTTGGAGTCGGAAGTAGCACATCACAATAGAAATGTCTCGATCGTAGGCTTGATGGAGGCTTTTCAGATCATATGCAGCAGCAAGTGAAGCAGCAAGACTCAGCTGATGGAGGTGGTATCACCTAAATTTTGGCTAATCATTTAGTATTTTTTTTATGTCAAAATCATTTAGGATTTAATTGTATAGAAAGTTAGGGACAAACCTTTGGTCCCTAAAAAAATAATATAAAATTAATTGGATGGCATGAATTTTTAGGAACATTAATCATATAGCTAGTTTATTAATTCAATTTGCATTAAACTGACGATGGTAAATGAACTTTGAATTAGTCGCGTGGACCAGGGTTGTACTACAAACAAGGTTCGGCCAAGCTAGGAGAAGTAATGGCCAATATTTATAATAAAAAGGATAAATTTTGAGGTTTCATTGAGTTGGGTTTAGCCTATTAAAGTTAAAGGCTTTGAGTTTAATCAGAATAGACCTTAAAGAGATCAAGCTTGTCACTAATTAAGCTCACAAGTGATGATATTCCGCTAGCTCATTGCACGTAAGAGTGTGCAACCGGACCGGATTTACTCGGAAATCGGACCGGCCCACTTGAAAAACAGGTTAGGGAACCGGTTCCGGTTAAAACCGGTCCGGGAACCGGTTCCATTTTTTAGGAACCGGTTATAACTGGTTCGGTTTCTGGTTCCGAGTAAAAACCATCCGGACAGGTTTTAGAACCGGTTTTAAAATAATATAAAAAAAACAAAAAAAAAACGTTGATCTAGATCATGATCATTGTCTTGGTTTTCTCTTCGCCGCTCCTCTGTCTCGGTTCTCTCTTTGTCTCAGTTCTCTCTTCGCCGATTGCCGCAAGAACGCAATTACGCAACCGAGGAGGCTCCTTGTTCACTTCACCCATCCGGCTCTCGCCAAGAAAGTGTTCGAGTTCGAGTTTGAGGTTTTGCGTTCGAGTTTTAGGGTTCTAGTGTTGGGGAAGTGTTCGAGTTCGAATTTGAGGTTTTGCGTTCGAGTTTTAGGGGTTTTTCACCGCAGGTTTGGGTTGGTGTAGAAGATTCTCTAAGTTTTGATGATCAGTGAAGGACTTGAAGGAATAGACACCATGATCTTGCCGAATCCGGCTTGTCTGAGTTTTTTTTTTTTAAACTTCTATATCTTGCTTCTTGGACTTTTGAGTTTGTTTAATGGAAGAATGTAAGTGTTGGTTGCGTACCTAACTTCAGTGGTTGGCCTCAACTCGAAACTCTATTTGTTGCAAGCTCATTATACTCGAAACTGGTTATTATGATCTTGTCATCATCCTTTGGATCATTCATGCAAGATTGCCCGCTTTAGAGTTTAGATCAGTGAAAGCTTCTCTCAAATTTTTGAAATTGTCATAGTTGGTTTGTGGGATTAGCTTCGTGGTGTCAGTGCGCGCGCGTCTCTATGTGCTCATGCATTTGTGTTCCCTCTTTTCCTTCAATTTGGTCAATTCTTGATTTGCTGCGGTTGGTTTACTGATTGTGACATGGAATTCTAGTGCTTGTTGTTGCTTCTTGCTCGATTAGTCCAACTGAAAAAAATGAAACTAGAAAAAGGAACAAAAAAAAAAATAGGTTTTTGGGTAGACCCTGAAACCAGACTGAAAAAACAGGTTCGGTTCCAAAACATGGTCCAAGGAAAACAGGAAAACAGGATCGGTTTCAGGTTCTAAAGATTAGGAACCGGATATAACAGGATTGGTTTCAGGTTCCAGGTTTAGACCCAATCCACCCTGGAACCGATCACCCCTAATTGCACACCATAGCTTGGCTGAAATTTTGAGAGGGGAGGGCCTAATTGAGCTTAGTTCAATCAATTTCAGCCCATTTGAGTTCAATTAGATTTAAGCCTTAGTGATTAAAGTTCGTCATCCTAATTAAGACCTAAATTAAGCCCCACAAGAAACCTAGGTTAATGTTGTAACTAAGACGTTATGCCTCTAAATGTTCACGTTGAGAGACAATTGAGAATTTAGAAATGCAATAGAGAGAGAGAGAGAGAGAGAGAGAGAGAGAGAGAGAGAGAGAGAGAGAGAGAGAGAGAGAGAGAGAGAGGATTCTTAGCCCAGCCCTCTCGGCGGAGAACCCTCCCATGATCGCTGCCTCATTCCAACTGATCACCATACCCGTGGCTAATCTGACACCACTGCTCCTTATGCCAGCTACTGTGAGCCTATCGAACCAATACTGACAATGAGGCCACTATTTTTCTGACCTCACAACCCAATGCCGCCACCGCTACGGAACCATGAGTTTCCATCTCGACAAGCAGCTAATCTTGTGCCGAGCTGCTACTGCCCTAATCCGAGGCGACAATTCCAGCCACGACTCATGACTACCACGATGAGTTGCTGCATCAGAATGACACCAAGCACCGCCGAGCCCTGCTCGTGACT
Organism: Syzygium syzygioides; assembly: GCA_031216285.1. Lineage (NCBI taxonomy): Eukaryota > Viridiplantae > Streptophyta > Magnoliopsida > Myrtales > Myrtaceae > Syzygium > Syzygium syzygioides. The sequence goes on along the minus strand of CM062252.1, from coordinate 13,308,990 downwards.
CACCTGGTCGAGCCTCACCAAGCTAGCGGCCCCTCCTTGATCACAGTGTTTATTGTTTTGTAGGCTTATTGATCACCAAGTCGAGACAACCATCAATTAAGCCACCTTTAACTTGAACCGAGAGCTCACATCGACCTACCACCAACGACCCTCACTCACTCGATTTGCTGCAAGTCACCGTCCACTAATCCAACCTCACCGAGCCGCCGCACTATACCAAGATCAACTGTCCCCACTATCCTTGCTTAGTACCACCGTGTTCCGTGACCCTCACTATGACCTGTAACCCCCTCCATCGCGAGCACCGCCGTGGGCTGACCGAGCACCACTGCGAGTTGCTCGTCATTTGTCAATTCGAAATCGGAAATGATAGCCTTAAATTATGTGAGAATCTATTCATATTTGAATATTTGATATTATTGCCTAATTCATTGATATTGATATCTAACATGATATTTTTTATATTATAGGCATATCCCCTAAATAAGCAAACCTTCCTAACTTGACAACGTGGATTGGTCGATAGTCCAATCTCATGCTTGAGATATTACGCGCAAAAAATTGGTCAATCCGATCCTCATGCCATAGGATATGATTTGCTAGTTTTATCTGTTTCCAAATTTGAATCGACAGCAATATTTTGAGCTTATCTTTTTGTGATCTGATGTCTATTTTTTTGTTATGAATGGTTATCTTATCTCAATTTGTTTGCCTTATTTGAAAAATACTAAAAGATTAGATAAGATTTTTAGGGTAAACTTTTTAAAATAATCTTTTCTTAATAGATTATAATAGATTTATTTTAGATAACCTTGCATATTATGATAGATTAATAAAATATAATAGATTTTGATAAGATCTCTTTGTTAGGTTAAGATAGTTTGGGTAGATTGCATATTTAGATAGATTCAAGAAGAATAAGATAAGTTTCCTCTTTAAATTAGGATTTGACTTATTTTACTTCGTAGTTTAAGTTAGATGTATCTTGGTCTAAATAATTGATTTTTAGCAATTTTTAATTATGAATTTAATTGACAAAAATACCGAAAACATCATCTTAGAATAAATTAGATTTCTTTACTAGATAAGATTGCATGTTTAAATAATGGTAATTTTTAATTACGAATTTTGATAAAAATACCAAAAATATCATATGCATGTCATATAATTTGCATGTTAGGTTTATTTAATTAAAATTGCATGACATATAGTTTGGTTTTCATTTTATGATAAAAGAAAACCAAAAAAAAAATAGTTGTTTGTTTTGTGTGTTTGATTCCTTCTCTTTCTTGCAATTTATTGCTTTGTTTTCCTTGAGGATTACATTAATGGTTGCACCCTCACATAATCACCTCACATGTTAGCGGCTAGGTTTAATATTAATCCCAATTGCAAGCAAAATATTTTTTTTATTGGAGCAATCATGTGTGATCAAGTCCCAAAATCCATTTAATTTTTGGTTTGTATAAGTAAAATATTCTCCCACGCTTTACTTGGGTTTCTAATCGGCCCACAAAAACTTATTAGTGGCGACTCCAAAACTAAAATAATTTGCATTTTAATAATTTGAACCATAAGTTGAGAATTGATATGGGCTTGATAGAGCCCAAGCTAAGTTTAAACTTAGTAATCCATTAGCCAATTCTTAAATAGTGCACCTCGCAAGAGTGTCCCGACACTTTACCGTTTCTTGGAATATATATAATACGCATTAAAATGCGAACAGATATGCACGTAAAAACTAAATTTTCCTCGATGCTTTACTGCACATTATTCTTTGTAATTTAATAATGTAACCAAAGGCACCAAATATTAAACAATAATGAGCTTTATATTTACTTCTTATTTCATATGATTTACATTAGAATCTACTTTTGGTCTAAACTTTCCCATGTACTAATAGAATCAACTTTCGGTCTAAACTTTCACAAATACTAATAGACTCAACTTTTGGTCTAAACTTACTAATGGAATTAACTTTTGGTCTAAACATTCGCAAGTACTAATAGACTCAACTTTTGGCCTAAATTTTCCCAAGTACTAATAGACTCCATTTTCGGTCTAAATTTCGCAAGTACTCATAAAATCAACTTTTTGTCTAAACTTTTCCAAATACTGATAGAATCTACTTTTGGTCTAAACTTTCCCAGGCACTAATAAATTCAACTTTTGGTCTAAACTTTTCCAAGACTTATTCATAAAAAATACTAAGTTTCCTAGAACTGTTCATAATCATGATGCAAAATCACGTCATAATATGCAAAGATATGCAAAATCTTTGATATGTCGAAACAAGCAAGTATGAAGACACCTAGAATTGGATATGCAAATACTCAATATGAATTTTGTTAGATATGCAAATACTCAAGATGAAATTTTCTCAGTGCAGAGTAACTAATTAATCTAAACATGCGTATCAATTAAACATCCAGTAATATGCAAATCTAGAATTTAATGAATGTCTATAACATAACCATGTAATGAATAACTTTTATGAAAATTAAATGCGATGCAAAGTCTATGACCTAATAAATAATTGTCCAGAAATTAGCCTAAAACAACATGCAAATAATAAATTCTGTCCTACCCTAATATGGAATGTCTCTTTGTTACGAACAATTTGAATTGCAATCAACGATCATAGGCCTAAGTTAGAATACAAAATCGAGCATTCACATTAATAATTAGGCCTACCATAACAACCCAATTAAAAAAATCCAGCACTTGCACACAACCACCGAAATTTTAACATAGTAATCGCAATTAGTCAAACTCCAGCACTTAGCATGTTCGGATGATTTGCTTCTCAATCAAGTTATGAAGTAAAGATCGTAATTTCACATCAATAGATATAACTAGCAAACTTTAACGCAATAAGACTCGGAATTTTTCGCGTCTGCACATATCACATTTGCCACACATTTTTTAGTCAAAAGCCAATCGTGTACCTCAAGACCTAAATGGGCAATACGGCACGCAATGGTGGGATGGTACAAATGGCAAAGTCGATCTCCTTCACTAATGCTTGTTTTACCTTTTGAGTCCATCACATCACCAAAGTCAAAATGCTTGTGGCCGACCCTCTAGTCCTCAAGGCATTGCAACCGAGAGCCTTCGTTTGTGGGAAATCCATGTACAATTTGTTTTTAGTGATTCCAGCCCAAACATCACCAACCACACCACCATCTCGATCGAAAGGACTAAGGGGAAAAAATTTAGTGATTTTGTGTTGTTTGACCCCTATACACCCTCCACAAAAGACTTATGATTTCGATTCTCATCCACTTCCCATTGACATTCCACATGTATCTCCATCTCGAGCCTTTGCTGAAGTTAATTCGTGTGGCATTGGAAGGGACCTACAAATGATGAAACATCGCATCCACTAAGGAAAACCTCTCCCCAAGAGTCAACTTAGATATTTTGTATCTGCTAAAAAAAACAAACTTAGATATTTTGTCATTTGAATCGTTTGTGTCAGACTATCATGTGTCCTTTGGACATAATATCATGCGCGAAATGACATTCGATTGGTTATACATGTCGCGTCATGGTATGGATTACTTTCGTCGCCAGAGGTCTGTATTTCATTGCCGACTGTCGATAAGGTTGTGTCACGTCAATGACAAGCCAATTTTGTCGTTAATCAAAATACATGTTCACGGGTAATGAAGGATGTGAGATTGAGATGAAAGATTTGAGACGACTTGAACAGTATGTAGAAGTCTTCCACAAAAGTTATTGATGGCTAATGGCAAAGAAAGTTTTCTTCGTATAAGGCCACTTTTAGTGATGCAATCATGTTCCATCACTAGTTGTAATTCGCAATCTTAGGCACAAGATTTCGACCCAAAAATCTCGAACCTTGGTTAAGTTTTTGTCTTGCTCCATCTATCACAAGGATAGTTTAGTTTGGCGATTATTTTCATTGCTAAGTAATGTGTTGTCTAGGTTTTTACGTCGACAAACTGTCTGACACCACCTCAAATTATCATAGCGCATTTTAAGGCTGTGTTTGTGTGAGTAAACCGCGACTAGATCGTGCAAACAATATCACGTCGGCAACAAATTGGGACGGAGTTATATACCACGGTTTTAGAGCCTATCAGGAATGTTGGATATCGGACTTATCTGGAATTATATATCATCAAATGTCCATGCCGTTACGCTGATAGATTAGTGACCTCAAATTTAGATCTACTTATCTCTATCGTGCCCGATCGAAACCTGGGTGTACTCATCCTTAGCACCGCAGGCAAATCTTATGTAAGGAATTGTCTATTTACTACCTCTTCAGGAATTTTATCTGGATTGACGCATCGATCGTGAGAAAAGTATTTTTCATGTGCGTCTCCTGCGCTTGACTACTCCAAGGTTTGCAAATGGTAAAAACATGCAAAATTACAGTCTACACCTGCTTGAGCCAATCCTGCTTTACAATGATGGACGCGAAATCCTATACTAGCAAGGCGACCTAAAAGGAATCTAAAATTTTAACAAGGATAATTATAAAAACCCTTTACAAGTTTAACTTTGATATCAATTTGCATTCTCAGTTTTTTTTAATAATTACAATTATCGTCTCAGATCTTAAACCCTAGATTTAAAGGACCAAAATACTGTCCTTCACAAAAGAGCCAAGAAAAGCCTACTGGCTCTAACAGCACATCACCCCCACAGAACCAGCCACTTAACCTAGCACTAGATGCCACCGCCCACCCCACTGCGTGCGAATGCCGTCGCCCGCTCCAGAACCGACACCAGCATCGTAAGTCCACTCGCCCCGCCACAAGCCCACCACCATGCCATCATTAGGTTGGGTTGGTTCAACCCATGAACCGAATCAAACTGGCCTTATGCAATCGGCTGTAGGCCAGACTAAGTAGGTTCCTAGGTAAAACTTAGGAAACCAACCTGGATCCATTCAGTTTCCTGCTTTTAGCTTTTTTAGAGATGGGTATTGAATCTAGGAAGGTTAGGAAATTCATCAATGACTTAATCATTGTGCCACAACTTGTTCACATTGTATGTTTTCCTGAATAATAGTTAAATTACCTAAAGTTTGTTTCCCTAAAAGTCAAGCCTAGCTCCCCTGGTCAATCCTACAACCATTCAGTCCCTGATTCTGAAAACTAGCAATTGACTCTGACATGGTAGGTTTAGATTTGTGGTTAGAACCTACTCACCATGAAATCGATCACCCTTAACCAATTCATTGATACTTTTAGATTTTGGTACGTTGTATGACCTTGGCCAGCTAGACCTGATGCTAGCAACCTCGATATGAAGTCTTTAACAGCTAAAGCAACATTGCAAGGCGTAAAGAGAGTGACAACCAACAAAAAGGAGAGAGAGAACAGACAGTAGAAGTGAGGGAGAGCATACTAGCATAATAATTTAAACTTTATTCACCATTCTAATTATCCAATATTCATTCAAATTTCTTTACTTTCATACCAATGTTTTCATTCCACCTAACCAAATGATGCATAAGGGATTTTACCCCCTAAAAGTTAATTACCTCACAAGCAACATTTATAAAGTCCAAAAATAGATACAGTTCAAAAAAGATATATTATAAGGCTCGATTTAGGTAGAATCTCAAGTGATTGACTCAATTTAAGCCTTCTAAATCAAGATGTGCACTACTTAAACCAATTCTCTTTTGTCTGGTTTTATGATATCGGAAAATAAATACTAAGACCCCTATTGATGTACTCAATGTTTGTCCATCTCCACGACTGCCACATCTTCCTCCTTAAAATTGGAAGATCGTCCAAGTTCTCTATCTTTGCCTTCAAATGCTTTGCCAAGAGTTTCGACACGTTCTTAGGAAACCAAGTTGAAGAAGGGGGCTTGTACAGGACCAAAAAGCTTCACATCCGTGTTGCAGTTGAGTCAATTGGAGTTCCAATTCCAGTCATAAAGCCTGTCGTGCATGAGCATGATGAGAGAGAGAGAGAGAGAGAGAGAGAGAGAGGGGGGGGGGGACATAGGGAGAGGAAAGTGGGTGTTGATGGTGAAAAGACAAGTCAAAAGTCCAATCTGAGGGCCGGAATTCATAAGACATGAGACAGTGTGGTTGATGTGTGTAGTGTTGTCCATCAGTGCGATATTGTTTTTGCCCTCCTTTATAAAGTGACGAGAAAGGAGAAAAAAACGAGGGTAGTTTTCATGGGCAAAACAACAGCGGATCTCACCCTCCCAACTAGAGCGAAGTACGTCAAAAGTCTGATGTAAAATGTTACCCTTCCGGCAATGACTAGCCAACATGACAATTTTTAACATTGTTCAAAATTCATGATACCAAGCGAATCTCACATTAAAGAAAACATGGACAAAGTAAAAAATTTTGTAACAAAAATTTTATGAAAATTACAAAACCAGCAAGGGCCGAGACCCTCGCCTAGCCACGGGCAAAGGCTAACAAGACCTCACGCAATCAGATGTTTGTTACCGTATCATGTTCTCAATCCCGACATTACCCACAAACCCACGTCAACCGGTGTCCCTCCCCTCCCCTCCCCACCCCCACTTCCACCCATTTCTTTTTGTCAATCACAGATTGGAGGTGGGATACAATATTGGGGGGATCTGAGGCAGGACAGCAAAGGGACATGTCCTACTGAAGATTGTTACTGGTGAGTTTTGAACAAAGCTCAAACAGGCGGAAAGTTAACCCCCCTAGCAAGCAGCCAAGTTGGGGGGAGGGACGCGTTATATATATTATGCCTCATTTCCTCAGAATTTTCCTGTTTTAAATAGCTCCGGACGCCCAGAATAGCCACACACTCATCTCTCTCTCTCTCTCTCTCTCTCTCTCTCTCTCACAGCAGAACACACCTCACCATCACCATTCCACAGGGGGGAGAGAGGAGAGAATCTCCCCACCCAAGCAAAATCAACAGTACTTCACCATCCTCAAAACACAACAAGCTCAGCTCCTCCTCTCTCTCTCTCTCTCTCTCTCTCTCCTCATCATCCAATTCCCACCACCACCACAACACTCCCTTGATCTCTCTCTCCCTCCACTTGCCAACTGTTCATAGGCAATAACCCTTCTTTTTCTCCATCCTCCCCAATAATGACCCCAGAAGACTCCCTGAGATCTCTTTCCCTAGACTACCTCAACCTCCTCATCAACGGGGAGGCCTTCAGCGACGTCACCTTCACCGTGGAGGGCCGCCTCGTCCACGCCCACCGCTGCATCCTCGCCGCCCGCAGCCTCTTCTTCCGCAAGTTCTTCTGCGGCCCCGACCCGCCATCCGCGCTCCTCGACCCGGCGGGCTGCCCCCGCGCCAGCCCTCAGGCGGTGGCGGCGGCGGCGGCGCACCACCACCCGTCGAGGCCGCCGCCCCCGCCGGGGGTGATCCTGGTGAGCTCGGTCGGGTACGAGGTCTTCCTCCTGGTGCTGCAGTTCCTGTACAGCGGGCAGGTCTCCATCGTGCCGCAGAAGCACGAGCCGAGGCCTAATTGCGGCAACAGAGGTTGCTGGCACACGCATTGCACCTCCGCCGTGGATCTCGCCCTCGACACCCTCGCTGCCGCGCGATCCTTCGGTGTCGAACAACTTGCACTGCTCACTCAGGTTTCCGTTAAGTTTCCCAGTAGTAACAATAACAGGTCTATAGTGTTCATGGGATTTCTTTGGCTTACCGGGGACATTACTTGATTTGGGGTTTAGGATGGTTGAGAACAGATTATTTTTCTTTGATATGGGAGGTGGAATTGTTTATTGGGTACCATTACTATTAGACTTTTCTTGGTAGATGACTTCAATAAACTATGGATCCATCATGGAGTGGGTGACGCTGGGTGTGTTAAAAAAACAAATCTAGACCGATCATGTTCTATTCTTTTCCCCTCAAAATATCAGAATATCAGAGCGCATCTTCTTGCAAATGTTCTTCTTATTTTAATCTCACTCATCTCTCAAACTCAATTCACTTTCTCTTTCGTTCATGATTTGACTTTGTTGCTCTAGCAGCTCACATCTTCCATGACCAATTTGATTCAACTGTAAACCTAAAAGCTAGAGAGATGTAATGGGGTTGATTTCATGCAGAACTTGGAGTTTCTTGAAATGGTTAGATCTACCTTTTAGTAGTAACTCTCGAGAGCTTTCTACATTTAGCTATGTTGATGATCAGACTTGTCTTCCACTTCACAGAAATTCCCAAATTTTGCGCGACCTTCACTTTCCTTATTTAGAGGTTTTGCTAATGGGGGAAAAGAAGAAAAGACAATTGTCACTGAATGACTTATTCTGAGCACCATATCTGTGAAAGCATATTCCCATCAATTTGCTTCTCGAAAAGGTTCAGATTTACTACAATGATGTAATGCAAAGTCGCACTTCACTGACCAATTTTTTTCTGGTTATGGCTTGTCATTTCGCAGAAGCAATTGGCAAGTATGGTAGAGAAGGCCTCAATAGAAGATGTAATGAAAGTACTGATTGCCTCAAGAAAGCAGGAGATGCATCAACTTTGGACTACTTGCTCCCACCTCGTTGCGAAATCCGGCCTCCCACCCGAAGTCTTGGCCAAACATCTCCCGATTGACGTCGTGGCCAAGATTGAAGAGCTCAGGCTGAAGTCATCGATGGCTAGGCGATCCGTAGGGCCGCACCACCACCACCATCCCCACGACCTGAGCACAGCCGCTGAGCTTGAGGACCAAAAGATCCGGCGGATGAGAAGAGCCCTCGACTCTTCTGACGTCGAGCTCGTGAAGCTCATGGTCATGGGCGAGGGCCTAAATCTAGACGCAGTGCTAGCACTACATTATGCGGTTGAGAATTGTAGCCGGGAGGTTGTCAAGGCATTGCTCGAGCTCGGGGCGGCAGACGTTAACCATCCGGCAGGGCCCAATGGCAAGACCCCACTCCACCTTGCTGCTGAGATGGTCTCCCCGGACATGGTGGCAGTCCTACTCGACCACCACGCAGATCCCACGGTCCGCACAGCTGATGGCGTCACACCTCTTGACGTGCTCCGAACCCTAACCTCCGATTTTCTCTTCAAAGGAGCGGTTCCGGGTTTAGCCCACATCGAACCAAACAAGCTTAGGCTATGCCTCGAGCTTGTCCAATCGGCGGCTCTCGTGATCTCGCGAGAAGAAGCCGGAAACGCCAATGCAAACACAAATGCTTCTTCTAGTACCACGACTATCTACCCACCGATGTGTGGCGATGATCACAGCAGTGGCAGTAGCGGCAACAACATGGGCAACATCAACCTTGATTCAAGAGGGTACCTAAATCTCAGTACACAAATGGGGTCTAGAATGGGTGAAGAGGATCAAAGTAGCCGAAATAGCCAGAGGGAAACCATGAATTTGTATGGTTCTCAAGGTTTGTATCGTCACTCCAACGAGTTCTAGCTAGGCTCAGGCTCAAGCTCAAGCTCAACTATCTACACATATAATAGGAGTTAAGTAAATCCTCATCTCTTGTTCTCCTCCATTTCTTGATCTTCTTCTCTTTAGGGTGGTTTTTCTTGTCGGCCTCGTGTTATGTTTGCTTGCACAGGTCTTTCAATGATCATCACATGATGAAGTTTGGTCTTCTTTTTGGTTGGAGATGATGTGAGATCTCTCATGGTATGAGACGAGGAATCTGAGTATTTTGGCTAGTCTCTTTTGGCAGTGATGGAGAAGACGCAGGTCAATCTTTTCAATCCCAGGCCTGTCAACTTGATATTTTGTACTTATTGAATATATATCACTTTCAATGATCACAAATAATTGGTACATATATTATATATATCATATCCTATATATCTATTTTGACCTTTATATTTTCTTGTCCCCTCACCTACCAATTATATACACAAAAGATTTTTTTAGTGGAGATGCATAATAAACAACAAAAGTCCCATTTACGAGACTTGAAGATTTTTTTTTTTTATTAATCGGTGGGTCTGCCCTTAATTTTTATAATACGATGGACATTTTTTGGACTTTTTTGGACATGGGTGACTTTTATATAATCAGGTAAATGAGCTGTCTCTTTCTGTATTCTCATTTCTTTTCTTGCCTCCCGCTGGGCTTTATGGGAAATGCTGATTGGCCATGGATATTATATTTTAAGTAAATGTTAAGAGAATCATATGGCCATTGACAAAAATTGATCGTGACCACACGCCACAAGACAATTTCTGGAATAATATCATCGAAACAAAGATAAATATGGGGATACTGATTTAAAAAAATTACATGATAAAGATTTATTGGGTATGCTTAACTAGTACAGTACATTATTTACTGACTATTTTGAATGAAACAATGCTGAAAGCCCATCTTTGTGTCCTGACATTATATTTACTTCTATTTATAAATATGGATTCCCTCCTTACAATCCTATATGTTGTCTTAAGGGCTGAACCCTAGGTGCTTGGATATAAGTTTTACCCTGGAAAATGTGGGATTTACCTTTTCAGTTTTCTAGCTAGACTATAGTTGATGGATGCATGTATTCTCCATATTATATAATCATTCTTTTCTTTTCTTTTTTACTTTTTCCAGAAAAGTATATGTTCATTCTTGAGAAGCTACATCTTTTGTTTGCATTTTCGTGTTTCCCATGCATCCTTCACAAAACTCTATGCCCTAAAGCAAAACCTACATCAAAGATGCATGCATTTTAGCTCTCTAGGCGCTATGTGTGCTGTTAATAGCTTCTGTGATTAACAAAAGAAAGATGTCAAGACTAGTGTCCAAATGTTCACACTCGGAAAACTCAGAACTTCTAGAGTTGGTTAGTGCTTACATTATGTGTCTTGGCGTTCTCTTCAACAAGCCCCTAATGTGTAATTCGAAGATGCAATGACGACTTTCCTATTCAGGAGGAGGCAATTCTTGGGGAAAGCCATTTATCTTCAAATATATGATGCCGAAAATAAGAAATAGTTTAATAATCTCCAAAGCTCTGGTGACTATTACCTCCTATTTTTCATGACTAGTAGTTACCGTTACTATATGAACCTAGTGGTATCAACTTCATCTCTGTTGCTGTGTGCACTTTCCTTTCAAAAGGAAGGACTGACTAAGACTTGCTAGGGTTTCTATACTATATTAGGGTTTTATTACAATTTTTTTATGAAATATTTGGTTCATGTCCTTAAGTATCTCCTGGACAAATCTCCCCTGAGAACCGAACAATTCTCTTCATGTGCCGAATCTTCACTACTTTATTCATGTCTGAGAAAGTTTGATGTAAGTCTCACATGCACACACAAAGACAGGTTAGATTATGTGAAGAACCCAATGTAACATTACTTGCTTGTATAAGAGTAAATTAATTAGTTTGAAAAGATAGTGAAAAAGGACTTGTTTATAACCAAACGAAGTCATAAAAGATCCTATATAGTAAATACAATATCACGAATCTAGACAATGACTTGAACACTTACAAAACATGCATAAGATCCTATATATTTCAAATTTGCAGGGATTAGAGCGCTTGTTCATAACATCTGTAAGAAATCTTTGACATAAATGATGATTTATTTAATAAACTACATATAAATTGAAGGTGGGGATGAGTAGAAGATCACTTCAAGGTAACAGCACTTAGCAAATGTTCACTGCTAGTGTAAATAGAAGCATACGGTCGAGACTTCGAAAGCAATATGCTTTGAAAGGCGCTTATCTGTGTGCTTTTGTGATAGCATTTGGTTAAATCTTTTAAAACTTTTTTTTTTTGGTAAAGTTAAATCTTTTAAAACTTTTTATCCCTCCAAAATTTAAAATAACAAATTCCACAACAACTATGAAAAAATTATATGTAAATCTACAAGTCGATAATTAGTATATCTCAAGTGTTTTCGGTTTAAGAAAAATTCAAAGTGCATCTATCGCAAAATTTAGATTAAGTACAAAGTAAAACATAAAAATCTATCCACACACTCCAAACTTCTTAGAGCTTGAAAGCTCAGATCTCGATATGATCACATATCCCCATATAATGTGTTTCATTATGCAAAAAGACAGCTTACATGTGCGGGAGTGTCCTTATATGCTCGACATACATAATGAAATCATTTCTCGATGGCCTAAACTCTGGAGATGAATGATAACTGCAAAATGAGTTAAGAAATTGATGAAATAATTGGAACTCTAGAGGTTGCTTTAGTGACAATGGTATTTGTCTTCCTCAATTATGTGGGTGCTTGATTTCTTTTTTGTTTTTGTTTTTTTGTTTTCAGCCTGGGCCTTGATTCAAACAATAGTACTTATGCAATATCTTGGGGCAACCACCAGAAACCTAGGCATTGGCTATGTGTACCAAAAATTATTGGGTAAACGTGCTTGTTCTGTCGGTGATACTATGCATGGATTGAAACTACACGGTGCCGAGGTTATGTACCTGAAAAGTACGTGAAAAAGTTAGGTAAAAATCACCTTTCCAAATGCTATACATCGTCATTTTCATGAAAATATTTGGTGTTATTATAATAAAGTCTAGAAACGATATTATCATGGTTTTTACATATATTAAAAATGAGAAAAAGACACATAGCAGCCTGTCCTTGGCCATGCTCTTTGGCAGTAATGTCATAGTTGTTTTATGAACGACTGAATACTCAAACATGTCCACATAGCCTTCAGAAGGTGAAACTGTGAAATGTCATTTCTGCTGCATTATACTCTAATCGATTCAACAGTCAGTGGTGGTAGAGTAAAATTCGATGCGTCGAGAAGACGTACTAAATTTAATATGCTGAATGCCATGTTATGATTTTATTGGGTGTTTAAAGAAGTGAATAAGGATCAACCAATAACAACTTAATTATCTGTCGTATCCCACGTTCCGGGCGAGTTAACCTTTCTCAGTGGACATATATTACCTTGTTCTCACTTCTCAGAACTTCCACAAGCCATGTTTTTTGACTTTGGCCATTCGTTTTGCGTGATCTACAAGTGACGAATCCATACGAAGTTAATGTTGAAACTTTGAGTAGGTTGAGCTCCCGCTATATTCCTCTTTCGAACGCTTCTGACAGTTGGAGGATTCTGTCCTAAAATATGCCTTAGTATTCATCCAGGTTACAGATCATTCTCTTTTCGCGACAATTATTATTATTTTTTTTTTTGGTAAAGGTAAGTGTATAAAAATGATTCTGTTTTTTGCGACAATTATTTTCGCGACAATTATTAGATGGACTGATTCTGTTTTTTGCCGAAAGGTGATGCTTTCACTCTTTTCATCGGCACAACGAAGCATAAAATGAGGTGCAGAATTCTAATTGGCGCCCACAAAACTCAAACCGTTCAAATTAATCGGGTCTTCGAAGAACATCGATGTGCACCTTCTGAAATGATATAAATTTGTAGGTATGTGTATATTGCGACTATAAATACAAGCAAGCGAAACATCACACCTTCAGCTTAATTAGGCAAACACAAGGGGCAGTGAAAGGCACAAGTTACTTTGTTCCTGCTCTCTCTTTTATCCCAAATGCCCAAATCAGGAGAACAACAGAAACCTCCCCCTCCGGGTATTTTCCCACCCTGTTCTTGTTAACCTTGATCGAAGGATTGATTTATCGGAGTAACAAAAATTAAGGCGTATTTGAAAGCTCAAGCTGTTCACCTACTTTTTTTTAAAATTTTTTTAAGGGTACCCGACAGACAACCTGCCACACACCAAGAAAAGGAAGTTCTTATGCTGCTCCGGCACGAAGAAGAAAGGAGAGAGGGGCTTCATAGAAGGATGGTAAGCCAACAAAAATCTCCTTCTTTTTGAGCTTCGACTGAACATATAAATCAAATATGCATCAATTAGCAAAAAAGTTCGATCTCAAGAGAGTTTGAAAGCAACTGCATCACCATTTATCGTCTCTCATCTCTCTGCTATTATTCTGAGTTTTCGGACTGCTCTCTGATAACATGTTTTTGTGGTTCTTGACCAATCAGCCTGTTTGCTCTATGCTGCTGCTGGCTCTGTGAGGAATGTTGCGACTAGTGAGTGTGAGCGATAGCTTCGCAGGAGTATTCGCCAATCTTCGACTTGGAGTATTTGTGTGTGTCACAGAGTGTAAGAGTTCGCTATGGTCAGTGTAATGTAAGTCTTCTGCAGATATAGTACATCACTACGATATTTTCCCTCGGCACAAGCAGGTCTCTCTTGATTTTCCATCTGTATATGATTTCAATACTCCTTTCGTTTTCCAAATCTGAGTGTTCCATGCACATTTTAGCAAACAAAAACTAGTAAACAACAGGCAAGAAAGAGGTAGGACACAACAGGTCATGGACTATCATGATTGGAGTAATTCTTGAGAGGAAGACAGAAACTAAAGCAAATAGCGAAAAAGATTAGATGGAAATCGAACCGAATAAGGAACATATTCTTCTGCTTTTACTCCTCTTCATCAGCCATCGGCATCAGGTTCAGATGATATTTGTTCAGAATCTTATCGCGTGTGGTTGCAGATGGTATCGGCTACAAAATATTCATACCGAGGTTTTCTGTGATCTCAGTTCGGAATGAAAGAAATTGTTGTCCTCATAATGAACTCTAGAAATGATATTACCACCGTTTTACATCAACAATATTACAAATCACAAAAATGATTGCAATTTGATGTATGACCATTTAAATTACAAGTCATACAATTTTCTCATCCCATTTAAATTTTTACTACTATTTTTTGGCATCTAATTACAAGTTGAAAGATATTATTTTCGTTTCTGTGAATGTAATATGATAATAACATTTTTTTATATGTGAATGATAATCGAAATCTTACATGGTTGATTGGCTAATTAGTAAGTGGAGAATTGTTAGTATTTTTACTTGAGGACAACACGACATAAGGTTTTATACGTGTATAATTTGTCTTACTCCAAAAGAATGAGTACAGAAGTTCAGTAAATGTGCGTGAGGAAGGCAAATGTCTTTTTCTTTTGTCATATCATGTACTTCCATATATCATACGTGGGAGTACCAATGTTTTACAAATAGAGCGTGCAACAAAGGTACAACTAGGGCTTTCCCATAAGATTGTGTTAGGAGCCCAAAATGTAAAGGAGAAGAAATCAAAGAAGAAGACAAGCGAATTTATATGTGGAAAACCCTTTTCGAAATAGAAAGGGAAAAATCACAATGCCATACAAGGCAATCTTTTTACTATAAGGATCGAGTTTCAAGTTACAATTACAACAGATATAACCTCAACATATAATAGGAATCTATGGCAAACAAAATTATGGTGGAAATTACATATATACCCTTAAGAGTAGTATTTTTCTCTATCAAACTCCACGACTCCATCAATCTCCCACTCAAAGGCTAATCATTAAAACAACAATACTCTCGTAGTCTTCCCTCGTCTCTGTACCGAATTGTCCTGGTGCAACACCGTGTTCATCACTTTCTGATTTTGAAAGGTTTTTTCCCACACAAAAGTTTGGGCTCTTCTTCTCTGAATTCTTCTATATTACATTTCGCATTTCTAACAAATGTCCGATAGTTGATTGGTGATCCACTTCCAATGTGGATAAAAGTGAGATAAGGTATGTCGAGAAGACGTACTAAAGTTAATATGCTAGATGCTGTGTCATGATTCAATTCGGCGTTTGAATGAGTGAATTAAGAGCATCTGATGGCAAACTTAATTATCTGTCAAATCCCGCCATGCTTTTTGGCTTTGGCTTACAGGTGAAGAATCAATATGCAGTTAATCCCAAACTTGGAGCAGATTGAGCTTCCACTTTATTCCTCTGCGAATGCTAAGGACAATTGGAGAACCCAATTCTTCCTTAAATATGCTCTTGGTTCTAATAAGCTATCTCTTCATTGAGAACACTATTCGATATTCTGATTCCGTTTTCCACTCTGACTCTCAACTCTTCCTAATCGGGTGTTCCAAGAGCATCCACATGCACCTTTTGAAACAATATAAATTTGCAGACATGTCTATATTGCGCCTACATACACAAGCAAGAAAAAAACATCACACCTTCAGCTCAATTCAGCAAACACAAAAGGGCAGTGAAAGGTAGTAGTTACTTCGTTCCTGCTGTCTCTTTTATCCCAAATGCCCGAGTCAGAAGCACAACAGAACCCACCTCCTCCGGGTACTTTCCCACCCTGTTCTCGTTAACCTTGATCGAAGGATTGATTCATCGGAGTGACAAAAGTTAAGGGGCATTTGAAAGCTTAAGCTTTTCACCTCCTTTTTTTTTTGTTTAAGGGTACCTGACGGACAACCCGCCACACGCCGGGAAAAGGCCTTTCACGAAGAAGAAAGGAGGTGAAGGGATAAGCCTCATGGAAATATGGTGAGCCATCAAGAATCGCCTTCTCTATTTAGCTTCGACTGAAGATATGCACCATATATGCATCAATGAGCAAAACGTCCAATCTCAAGAGAGTTCAAAAGCAATTGAATCACCATTCACCTTCACTCCCCTCTCTGCCATTATACTAAGTTTTCTGACTGTTCTTTGATGACTTGTTTTTGTGGTTCCCCGACACTTCGGCCAGGTTGCTCTAATGGGCTGCTGCTCCTGTCTGTTATGTTGCTATTATTCTTCAGCTTTTACTCCCCTTCATAAGCCATTGGCACCCGGTTCAGATGATATCCTTTGAGAATTTTATCACGTGTGGTCATTGATGGTATTGCCTACAAAATATTTACATCGAGGTTTTCCGTGATCACAAACTCAATTTGCTTCCTAGCACCAAAAAAGCTCTTTGTAAGCATGAAGTTTAGTTTCTTACCAAGTACACAATAGAGTACTCACCATCTGCATGAACTTAACGAATCAATAGAAACAGTGCACCGTCATTATTTTTTGGGTCAATACCACGAAAAATCCCAAATTGATATATCTGTAATAAATTTACCCTAAACTTTTTACCACCAAAAATCCTAAACTAGTACATTTGTGACAAATATACCCCAAACTAATTTTTTTGACCAACGAAAATCACAAATTGGTACATTTGTGAAAAATATACCCTCCGTTAGTTTCCGTTGAATTGGATTAATGCCATGAAAGCACAAACCGGTACACCCGTGATAAATGAAGGCTAAAACCCTAAACCGGTGCACCTTTCAACTGTCACGTATCATCAAACTCAGCAATTTGACGGTAAAATTTAACGCAAACTAATGAAGGGTAAATTGGTCATAGATTTACCAATTTTGGGTTTTTGGTGGTCAAAAAATTAGTTTGGGGGATAGTTGTCATAAGTGTACCATTTGAAGTTTTTGGTGGTATTAACCCTTATTTTTTCACTTATTGTACTTCTGCTAAGAAAAGATCATTTTCTCATGGGTTGGCATGTACACAGCATGCATAAAAGTGCTAGCAGTATGCATTAGATTCTGGAAATCAACGAGGCTTTGGCATCCTCACTCACGAAATGTCATCCCCTCAGTGCCCAAAACACGATCAATCAGAAACTCGTACACCTACTTAATGACCTTGATAATCTTCTATAAGTGCATTGCAGCACCTAATACCATCATAGACTAGCAATTTCTGTGCTCAAATAATTACAATCATTTCGGCTGAGAGATAATGAAACTAAGGGGCCAAAAAGAAATAAGTTCCATAGCAATTATCCAAACCCATTTTAATGCCCATGAAGCTACAACTCAGCCCGTTTCTCATTTTCTGTAGTGGCTGTCCCATTGGCTGAAATCCCGACTGTTAATGCTGATCTTGCAAACAAAGACCCATCTGTACCTGTTATGAATAGGGGTCCAGTTCAAGAAAGCAGTCCCACAACTACTAAGGCGACCAGCCATAAACCAAAAAAACGAGCTGGCACTAGAAAGAGATAATTTTTTATGGACCCTTGTCTAATTTTTTTGGCGTTTGGAATATTAGAGGGCTCAGCAATCCCCTTAAGCAAGCGGAAATAAGAGCCCTTGTTAGGGCTCATAATATCTCTAGTCTTGGCATCCTTGAAACCAAGATTAATTCGACTCTTTTTGAGCTTCTTTCTGTCGGACTTTTGCCGGGTTGGGAATGGACGGCCAACTATGATTTATCGCCACGTGGTAGAATATGGATGGGCTGGAATCCTCAAGAAATAGACCTCCAAGTCCTTTCTAGATCTACGCAAGTTATTCATGCGCATCCGGTTGTTGGCCCTCAATAAGACTTGTATTTTTTCGGTTGTCTATGGGGAGCATACTTTTGTGGCTCGCCGTGCACTTTGGGCTGATCTTGTGCAATCAAGTAGTCTGTTTGAAAATGAACCTTGGCTGATCGCTGGGGACTTTAATGCTATTCGGGACAACTCTGACAGAATGGGTAGTTCTAATGCATGGATACCAGCCTTTGATGAGTTTGGCATTTGTTTAGACCAAGCTGGACTGGACGACCTTAGATATATTGGCCATCGTTTCTCATGGTCAACTTCAGTGGGAGTAAATCGCAAGCAGAGGAAGATCGATAGGGTGCTGATTAATGCTAATTGGACCAGCTCCTTCTCTTACTCAGAGGCAAACTTTCTGGCCTCGGGAGTTTCTGATCACTCCCCGATGATTATTAGAATTGAACATGCAGTTTCATCTAGAAAGCCATTCAAATTCTTCAATTTCTGGCTATCTCATCAGGCATTTCCAAATATTGTTAAGCAAGTATGGGAGTCACCTATCTCTGGAACTCCGATGTTCCGTTTGTGCCAAAAACTCAGAATTCTAAAAGGGTGACTCAAGCAATTGAATAGAGAATCTTTCTCTGACATCTCGGCTCGCACAGCACAAGCAAGAGTAATGCTTTCGTCCACCCAAGACTCCTTAGCTTCTGATCCTACTAACATGGAACTGGCGAACCTAGAGAAGGAGCAACTCCTGATCTTCTCAAAGTTACGTCTCCAGGAGGAATCTTTTTATAAACAAAAATCGAGAATAAGATGGCTGAAGGATGGGGACTTGAACACCAAATATTTTCATCTGCTCGTCAACGGGAGACAACAGAGTAATCGTATCCTCTCGGTCTCTGATTCTAATGGTGCTCTAATTACAGACCCGACATTAGTACAGGTACATATCATTGCGCATTTTCAGACTCTTCTCCTTGCAAGAGATTCTGATGATCGACCATCCTGTGCTGATGTCCAGCCTTTAGTGGCTCGTACTCTCAATAGTGAACAGATCAACCTGTTATCCAAGGATGTCTCAGATACGGAAATACGCAACACTCTCTTCTCCCTTGCCAAAGGTAAAGCCCCGGGGCTAAATGGGTACAATGTTGATTTTTTTATATTGTCTTGGCAAGTCGTTGGGCCGTCTGTTTTATTGGCCATTAAGGATTTCTTTCAAACGGCTGCATGTTGAAGGAGATTAATTCTACTATCATTACACTTATCCCCAAGGTATCTAATGCCACCGGAATGAATCACTTCAGGCCAATTGCATGCTGTAACACAAATTACAAGTATATAGCAAAAATTTTGGCTAACTGAATTACTGCTGTGTTGCCATCAATTATAAGTTCTCCACAGAATGCTTTTGTAAAGGGCAGGAGAATAGAAGATAATATACTCCTTGCACAGGAGTTATTTGCGGGTTTTCACCATAAACCCTATCTACCAAAGTGTGCCATCAAAGTCGATTTTCAGAAGGCATATGACACAGTAGACTAGAATTTCTTGAAAACGGTTTTGGAAGTCTTCGAATTACCTGCGATGATCACGAAACTCATTATGGAGTGCGTAACTTCTCCTAAATTCTCAGTAGCTATCAATGGTGAACTACATGAATTCTTTGCGAGTGGAAGAGGTATTCGTCAAGGAGACCCCCTATCTCCATACCTTTTCCCACTTGTTATGGAAATTTTCTCCGGAATCCATAATTCACAAGCGCAAATCCCGGGTTTTAAATTCTACTGGCGATGTAAGTACACTTGCCTAACTCACATGTTTTTTGCCGATGATGTCCTTCTTTTTATGGAGGGAAACATTACCTCTATCAACCTCCTCAAAGAAGGTATTCAGCTCTTTTCCAAATGGTTGGGTCCCTACCCGAATCCCAACAAAAGTGAAGTATATCTTTCAGGTGGGACGGCAGATATTAAGGAATAGATTCGGCTATCCTTGGGATTTAATGAAGGCCTGCTCCCTTTCCGCTACCTCGATGTACCCATATTTGCATCGAGAATGATCAAAGCGGACTGTAATACGTTAGTTAACTCTATAACAGCAAGGGCACGCTCCTGGTCCCATCAATTTCTTTCCTTTGCTAGTAGACTGCAACTGATCAAATCCGTTCTCTATGCTATCCAAGTGTATTGGACAAATGTCTTCACGATCCCTAAATCTGTACTATACAGAATAGAATTGATTCTGCGACAATTTTTGTGGAAAAGACCCAATCTGGGTATCGGGGGTGGGGGGGCTAAAGTCCCTTGGAATGAAGTCTGTTTGCCCAAAGAGGAAGGCGGGTTGGGCATACGTAGGCTGCTAGATTGCAACCATGCAGCGATGCTAAAGCACATATGGACTCTATTCACATATAAGGAGTCCTTATTGTCATATCCTCAATTTCAGTCCCTGAGAAATGGCTATGGTTTAAGTTTAGTGGTTTTTCAATTGGAACTAAGTTTACTTCTGTTTTGGAAAACCCTCGGAGAATAAGTTAGATGTTTATGATGAAGGTTGTGATTGTTGTGCTAAATGATCTATTTCGTATGACCCGATTGGCCCGAGTCATTTACGTGAGAATTCAGTAAAGTTAGAAGGTTATAGGGAGTATACGGTTCGGGAAATTGGTAGAAGAATCTAGAGGATAAGACCATGACCGAGTCAAAACTTATCCTCCAAACTTCATTATGGCTTGCATTTATTAAAGTTGGACTTTGGTGGCCCTTCATCATGACTCGCAATAAATGAATCAAGACTTTAGGGCCCCTCCATGATGACATGCATTGATGACTTGGAGTGGTGAGCAAGTTAGTCTAAGCTCGGTAAGCAAGTTGGTCAAGAACTTGGAGAACAAGTTAGACTTGGAAGAGTCTAGAAACGGTCAAAGCTTCTCCTTTAAATTCCATTTATTAAGGCTCATTATGGCATGCATTAATGAACGAAGACTTTGAGGCCCATTTATCATGACTTGCATTAATTAGTTGGACTTTGAAGGCACCACCATCATGACATACATTAATGGCCATAAGACTTTAGGCCATCTCATCATGTTATTTTGTCCATTGTCCATTAATGCAAAGATTTTCAAGATCGAGTTATTAATGACATTTCATGATGATATTTTGGCTCTCATTCATTAATGCAAAGATTTTCAAGATCATTTCATTAATGTCAAGATTTTCATAATCTTTATAATCATGACATTTGACTTTGGAGGCATTTCATCATGATATTTTGGCTCTTATTCATTAATGCCAAGATTTTTAGAATCTTTATAATCATGACATTTGACTTTGGAGACATTTCATCATGATATTTTGGCTCTTATTCATTAATTTCAATATTTTCAGAATCTTTATTAATGACATTTCATCATGACTTTTGGCTTATATTCATTAATACTAAGATTTTAAGGAAGATTTAGTAATGATGGCCAAATCTAGTCATTAATAAAAGAAGATTTTGTAATAATGACAGAATCTAGGAAGATTTGGTAATGATGATAAGAAGATATGGCTTGGGGAAGAAGCAAATGGAGCCTATAAATAGAGGCGCCACTCCTTCATTTCTCACGGTTTCACCATCACCTTTCTCTCTCACGCTCTCACTCTCTAGGCCACCCTCTCTCCCCTTGGATGCGCCTTGCCCGTGCTTGTGCCATCGCCGACCGTCATAAACGTTTCTTGTGCTTATAGGTGAGTGGATTCCCTAACACTTGGATAGGGCAGTGTGTTACGTGGTTGGAACGCGGCATGTAAGTGATTTCCCTAATCTTGTGACGTGGTTTGCTTGGACCGTGTTCAGTCTTTTGATTGGTTATGGTTGATTCTTTCCATGACTTGCTTATATGTTATATTTGAGGTGACGTAGTTCGCTTGAACTCTGTTCGGTCATTGGACTGGTTGATTTCAAAGAAAGATTAAGAATCTTTAAAAAGGAATTTTGTTTAAGAAATGGTTTCGATGTCTTGAGAAGGAAAGCATGCTTTGAAATGATGTTTTTACAAAGTCCTTTGAAAATGGATTAATTTCATTACTATGTTTACAAAAGGATTTCGATGTCTTGAGAAGGAAAATATGTTTTGAAATGATGTCCTTGCAAAATCGAGTGGCTGTTTGCATAAGTGATCATGCAAAATTGTGTTGTGGCATTGTTATGAGCACGAATCATGTTTACATGGGCTAATGAAAATATAAGAATTGGCTTGAATGCTCGAGTGCTCGTGTGACCACTAACTAAAAGAAGAAAACCGTCGTGTTAGCGGGGATGCCTCGGTAAACTAGCGCCGGGATGCCCTAGTTGAGCTAGGATGCCTGGGTTGAGCCTGGATGCCTCGGTAAACTAGTGTCGGGATGCCCTAGTTGAGCTAGGATGCCTTGGTTGAGCCCGGATGCCTCGGGTGAGCTAGCCCCGGGATGCCTCGGTTGAGCCGGGATGCCCTGGTTGAACCGGGATGCCCTGGTTTAGCCGGGATGACGGTAAATGATTCCTATATATGTGCCGATATGTGATAAATGAATTCTATATGTGTGCCGGGATGTGCATTTACGGGTGAGTTTCCATGAAAACATAGCAAGGGTAAGATCAAAGTCTTCGCTATTGATTTGCCATCGACATAAGGTGGGGAAAGTATTTGTATGTGTTAGTACAATGACGAGGCATCATCTTGCACGAGTATTAGTGAATTTACTCATTGAGTCTCCCCGACTCATCCCCCGTTGTTTTCCCTTTTTCAGGTCTGTAAGATGAAGGATGACATAGAGGAGCTAGGATTAACCTCAGCCTTCTTTTGTAATATGATTTGTACGAGGAACGGCCAGTGAAAAGAAAAAGGGGCTTGTAAAATCTATTTATGTAAAATGGAAATAGTATGTTATGCATGTTTTCCCTGATTTCCAATTATTATATAAGGTTTGCTCATGATGCTGTTTGTCTTAATCTTGCTATTGTTTTTAATGTGATCGTCCCAAGTTATGCTTCCGCTTGTGTGTAATAAAAGATAATAACGAACGGGACGTCACGTTAATGGCCCTGAGGTACGGGGCATCACACTTATGGTGTAAGTGGATACATTCTACGTTCCTCGAGAACAAAAACTTCTGGTTGATGTCGAAGCCCACTATCTGTTCATGGGCTTGGAAGAAAATACTGGATATCCGTTCGCAATTTCGGCTACAATTTCGTTGGCATATAGGTGATGGCTCATCTGTATCTTTTTGGTTTGATTAGTAGCACCCTAAAGGCCCTCTTTCTGACTTTTTCTCTAATAGAGAAATATATTCCTCTGGCATCCCAAGAAATGCAACTGTCCATGATTTCTTATGCTCTACATGGGATGAATCCTCTTTCATGGAAATTTTCAATACATGGACAGACCCGCTTCCCACGATTCGCGAAAGTCTTGATATGTTTGTTTGGCAAGGCCATTCTTCTGGGACTTTTTCCACAGCAACGGCTTGGGAGTTGATTAGAATCAAGAGCCCAAAAGTGTACTGGAGTTCCTTTATCTGGGACCATAGCATCACACCAAGGTATGCCTTTTTATTGTAGC
Organism: Syzygium syzygioides; assembly: GCA_031216285.1. Classification (NCBI taxonomy): domain Eukaryota; kingdom Viridiplantae; phylum Streptophyta; class Magnoliopsida; order Myrtales; family Myrtaceae; genus Syzygium; species Syzygium syzygioides. The sequence continues at coordinate 13,285,327 of CM062252.1, read as the reverse complement.
TTATCTCGAAAAATAGACTCTCAACTCAAGTTGTCTTACTCAGCTACAACAGAATTCCTGAAGCACTTTGTGCTTACTGTAAATGTAGACCGGATTCTATTGATCACTTGTTTTTTGGGTGCCATTTCACGGGTTCCCTTGCATTGTTTTGGGCAAACACTTGCAATCTCTCTTGGCGGAATAAACCTTGGGTTGATAATCTACAATGGGCAAGTAAATACATTAGTGGTAACAACTTCCAACATCGGATTGCTCGGTTCTCTCTTGATGCCTTATGTCATATTATTTAGTCTGAACGGAATCATATGCTTTTTAGGAACAAGCCCATGTGCTTACCAGCCATGCGCAATCACCTTGTTAAGGTTGTTCGGGACAGAGGGTTATCCATGCATCCTGTACAAGATACTCGCCGCAACAGGAAGATCCAATCCAATTGGGGCATTTCATCGTCCATATTCGTGTAACTTGCTTTGGAGTTCTTATTGGGTATTTTCCTAGGTTGTTGGCTGTTGTTTAAGCCTTCTTATACTGCTTTCATACCTTGTTTAGCCGTAACACCTTTGCACCTGTTGGGACACATATAAGTGTCGCTATATGTGCGGGGTTTTTGTGTTCGGCTACCATCCTTGTAAGCTTGGCTTTGAAAAGTTTATACAATACTTAACTTACCAAAAAAACAAACAAATAAAAGAAGAGCGAAATCAAACAATAAAAGAAGAGCAAAATCTGTAGAAAAGAGTAAAGGAAGGAATGAGAAAAGAAAGGAAGAAGAAAAACCGTAAGAATGGAAAGGATTCAGTTCATGCAAGCAACAGACATCTCGACACACCCATTTAACATCGTTCCAAAGCCCTCGGTAAGAATTCTAAGCCTTGATTCCTTTAATCAGAGGGAATTTCCTAGTCAAGTTACAATTTAGGATTATTTTGAATTCTGAGTTGCTTGGTAGACATTAGAGTGGATCTCTGGAATTTTAGAGAAGTCAATTTGTGTCACAGTGTGATGAAGACGAAATTTTGAAGTTTATCGTGTACCTTTGGAAGAGTATCTCTGTCTGTGGAGTCGTTTTTGCCCGTCTCCAGTTGTCTTTTGGGTCAGAGGCGCATTACGCCTTTGAAGTACATCAAGTTAGATTTCCAATGACTCCGGATCCATTTGAAAAAGGATTTGGGTAGAGTTTAAACGAACCGTCCAAAATTCGGTAAGTGAACGATTGACTATATAGTACACAGCAAGCATTCGTCTATTTGGAAAAAGTTTTCGAAGGCATATCAGGGTTTTCTTTTTGTTACCAAATAAGTTTAGTTTAGTCACGACTTAATTAAGTTTGCTTTGTACTGGATTTTGATATTCATTTCTAACTTCATTGATAGAATTGTGAGTTTTCCGTCCACAATGTCTTTCATTCTTTCAATTAGCATCACTGTGAGTGATGCTTATATCTTCTATTATTTGAAAACCTACGTGATAGGAATTAAATAAATTGTAAGCTATGAAAGAGTCATCGCATGGCAAATTGCTTATTAAAAAGGAAAAGTGGTGTTTAGAACATATTTGTTGCATAAAGATGGATAAAGCATTTACTACCTTTTTGGTTATATGAAATTGCATAGTAAAGCACTGGTCAAAATTACTTGTGAAATGGTTCAAAAAATGCTATGCAAAATGTATTCTGCTTGGTGGAAGGGCTTGTGAAAGGCTACTTGTATTGATTTGTCAATCTGGTTGAAATTCATTCTAATGGAGTTTTGTGACTCGTTGGAGAATGTGGTGATTGATGGTTGCTATGATATGAACCATTAAGGGGTTGTTAATAAGTACATTGTTCTCCCGACTTCTTGTTTGGATCAAGCCACCAGCTGATATAGGTGGAGATCTATGTCAGGGGGCATCTTGATATGCCTTTGTATGAGGTGTTAAGATGGTAATTGTTGGACATTGAGTACTGAATTGATCAGTGGACTAGACCATTAATGTTGTTTAAGTTAGTGTTTATTTGGATGTTCCTGATTATATGAACTTACGCGAAATCATGTGAAAACATCTTTGGTCTTTAATGTATATGATATCTTGGTTCATGGATCGGTGTTCTTTCTTTGAAATGTTTATAAATATACATAGTAGATGCTTAATCTGCTTAGAAGAGATTTATACTCAATCAGCTACAGTTTACTCATACCATTCGTTTCAATTCTTGTCCAAGTTCTACAGGTACCAACAAGTGGGTTGAGAAGGTTTGGACGGGCATTTATATAGAGTTCGAGTTTTTGAAGTAATTTGAGATAATTGGGTATAGGATGTACTTTTCGAGTCCAGTTTTGTAATTCACTGGAGATTAGCAGTATATTTTGATCTTTTGAGTTTTATGCTTATCCGATGAGATGCATATGTTCTTTTTGGGAGACTTTATAATCTAGTCCTTTTAACCAGCTTATAGTTTTATCATATATCTATATATTTTGGGAACATGTTTATATCGATTATGTGCGAGTTGGCCACATCATTTGAATAGGAGGAAGGTCGATTCATTTCCCCTGTGCTTGGAGGGTTGGGGCGCCACAAATACCATTCATCCACAATCAATCTGCTCGACCTAATCGAGAGAAAATGAGCTACAGGGACGTCTGCATTCCAAAAGAAGAAAATCCCTGCCGACTTGTGAAATGACATGACCACAAAGATTAGGTAGTCGGACCTCGCAAGCTCTTGATAGTATAGAACTCGAAAGAAAGGGAACTTGAAGACTACATGCTAGCTGGACCTCAAGCTGCGCCCATAAGTAATCTTCCTTTGTTAAAGACAAACCAAGCAGATGGATTGCAATGAAACTAAGTAGAATCTGACAGCTGAAACAATAACGTTTAGAAAAGCCTAGCCTAGAATGAAGCTGGTAGTCAAGTTAAAATCAGAGGGACAGCCAAGCTCACCCCTTCGAGCTATTTTCTCTAAAGAGTTAAGCATATGATGTGGCCTGAAAAGTTGAAGTCGGAATTAGGAAGGGGAAAGTTCACGGCCACGCTTAGCAGCAGCAATGACTGCATTCATCAAAATCCCCCGGAATCCACCCTTTTCCAGTTCATGAATACCAGCAATTGTAGTACCCCCCGGTGATCCAACATCATCCTTGAGCTGACCTGGGTGCTTGCCCATTTTGGAGGCCATAGATGCTGCACCCAACACCTGAAAATATAGCAGCAAAACATTGAAACTTCCAAATGAATGAAAGCCAGTTCAAGCCACTGATAATCCAAGCAGACATTCATACAGGAACCATGGCAATCTCTCCATGCAAAGTTTCTGAAGTTGAAATTATGCAGACTTGTTAAAATGATTAAGGTATTTAACCTAGCAGCAGTTGTTAAGTTAGGAATAAAACCAGTGCAGTCCATAGTCCAGTATTAATGTGACTTCTGTCAACTCTTCCGCCAGAGCGTATGAACTGCTACTGAACTCTAGATAAGTATAGGGGCAAAGGTATAAATAACAGACACGATAACCTATCTTCACTATGGCTTTTGTAAGGATGGGGCTATTTCGACATCCAAAATAGCTAAAAACACAACCTTCTTGTTGAATGGACCAAAAACTCCTTCAATTTAAACCAGCTCATCTCCGCACCGAATTTCTACCAATGGCAATCACAAGCGCATCCATGAATTGATTAAGAAGTTGATCAAATAGTTGCCAATCATATTGGCCGAACTCCAATTGCTAGAGGAAGATTAACTATCTAGTCAAATGATGTAGAAACCCTTTGCATTTGGGTTTCGTGGAAATAAAATGGGTTAACGGAAGGAATAAGAATTTTCTGTGGAATACATTAAGAGCCAAGAGCAATGAAGACTGAAGAGAGAGGAAGTACAGGTAAGTAGAATGTAATGCGCTGTTGTGCAATATGAATCAAATTACCAAAATGAAAATCTGATAGAAGTATGTTTCAAAACCCTCAAGTACACCACCCGTACTTCACTTTATTAATCTAGATGAGTGAAGAGCTTAATTTTTTTTTAATTTGGGTTTGCATAAAGGGACTATTAGATGTCCATTGTGTTCATCCAAATTCATTATTACGTACCATTTCACAAATTTTGCTACCCAAAAAGAGATATCGATATTTCTTTCTTGTTCTTTAGCTCACTAGTACATCCATCTCCATTGAGAATGTCCATTTAAGCTATCCATAGAAAATGATGAGCAAGAAATATTCGAAGATAAAAGAGGCAGTGGCCTTTTTAGACTGAATACTACTTGCAAATGACTTTAAACTTAAGTAAGGGTGTAGAGAGAGGGACAGGAATGGAAGATAGATACCGTTGTTTGAAAAAGGGAATCTCTTTCTTCTGGGCCTTTTGGTAAACTAAGTTCAAAAGGCTGTAAACTAAGTTATTCTCGCAGTGGAATTAGACCCACACTTTCTGTAACTATAATTATTGGAGTAGCCAGAGCATTCTCCATGTGTAACCCACAAACATAAGTCTTCAATATGTTTCCCTTCAAAAATATTAGTTAATGAAAGTGGAGAAGATTAAATATGTAATCACGCCGTGCAACACAAAAAAGCCACCCAGCCAGGGAAAAAGGCCCAAGCCTTTGAGAAAGCAATTCTATTAGTCAATCCTCTTTTTCATGCCAATAACAAAATAAGATCTATTAGGATGATGATTCCATCTCAAAAGAAGGTCCAGTGAGGATTTCTTGAGGACTTCCTCATAGGCTAAGCACAGGCTGCATCAGAGCATCTGCCTATAAATCTGCAGGTGTCACAATCTCTCATTAACAAAAAAATAATGCGATTTTATGCACAATGACGAACCGTTTGAGAAGCTAGACCCAGTGCAAGTTCTCTTGGAAGACCTGCGGCAACTCCTCCATCAGCCAAAGCTTCTATTGCCAGAAAGATATATGCTGGACCACTGCCACTGCATATATACACAGAAAGGAAAACTCTAAGCCGAACAAAAATCTCACCACGATTTTAAACAAAACCTTCACAGAAGTATAAGGGAACCGATGCTTTAAAGCTATTGCACATACCTCAGGCCAGTAATTGCATCAAAATATTTTTCATCAGCTTTCCAAATCTTGCCTATAGATCCGAATAAAGTAGCAATGAGTTCTGCATCCTCATCTTTTACTGCTCCTCCCAGACTCATAACTATTCAACATGAAGGACATTAGAGAATATCATTGTAATTCAATCTTATGAAATCAGGTGTCAATAATAACATTGCTGAATCTGAAAGATCACTTTGGAAATTAAACTTACAAAATAAGTAAATGTAAATCCATATGGTATTGGAGCAAACTCCACTTTATAATAAAGCGATACAATGAAAGGGCAGAACTCCACTTGCATTAACTACACTGCCATAGTATCACAAGAACAGATAACAGAAAGAGTAATCCATCCTGACCACATCACGACAGCGCCATGAATTATATCTTAGCACTGCAAGAATCATGGACACCTGATGACTTGACCCTCTTCTTTCCTGACCATTAATGAGAGGATAGCATCCAAATAATTCTCATGACACTTGAAACCTCAACATCCAAACAAATATTCCTCTATTTTGCACATTTTCATATTAATAAACTATGGTAATTTGAAAATAACTTAGCCCAGCAACGTTAACTCAACTAAGGAAGCCCTTCACTTTACATTATTACAATTGATTGCAGATACTCAGGATTAAAACTCAATATTACGAAATCAAGCTTGTGGAACTTAACTAATAACATCAACTCAAGAGGGGGGTTCAATGCTTTATTTAATTCTCTGCAGCTGAAGGGAAGCGACCAAGTTTTGGACAGGATAAGAAGATGATGGAAGAAAATCAACAATTTGCAATGTAAAAGGAATTTCAATTTTCTGGTGAAGCAACACAATCTGTGAACAGAAAGCATGTATCATCCAAAGAGACATGTATCATAAAAAAGTCAAAAGTTCTATATGAGACGTCCAAAGGCCAAAACAACATCGGCTTTCCATGCATACAAGTTAAAGATCAGCAAACAACTAGTATAAACATTACCAGATGCAGCCTCCCCAACAGCAGCAGGAGTATTTGGCATCACACGGATAAATCGATCATGGCCAGCCCAATCCTAGAAAAAAGAAAAGCATACTCACTTTAGACAGTTCAAAAACAGACAACTCTAAAACCTAGATGGAATAGGAATTAACAGTGGACACCCCGACTGTGGTATTCAATTCAAAATGATAGATAGTAGAAAAGGCTCCTTAAATAAGAATTCTTCAAAGAGTCAAAGTTTCATTAGAAAAAGTTTACTATCCCAACTATCGGCTGTCCATCTGGAGAAATACAAACATTAACATAACATACCTGAACCACTTGTTTCTTTACCTAGCATCATTTTAATACTCTACTTAAGAAGCCGCACAGAATTTTACACCAAAAACCCCATCCAATTATTGACGTATTCCCAAGCATTGTTAAATATAAATCAAGATTACCGACAAAAAAAATGTTAATCCATGGTCAACGTTTTTTTTTTTTTGGTAAAGATCCATGGTCAACGTTGCACCGCCTAAATTCACAAAATTTGCTCCAAAGGACATAAATTAGATTGCTTATATGAGAAATTGACTTCTGGACAACATATTGAATGAATATAACAAATTGAAGTAACGTAATTCCAATTTCTTCTTTAAAACCAAGAAAGTCATATTATAGAATGAAAGAAAATGGTAGTGGAGGAAATAAGGATGGCAGAGATGCAGTTTTCATGGATTTAATGATGTGAATTGTGTAAGAGCCTCTAATCCTCGTTAGCATTGTATAAGACATTCCCATACCATGAAACTTAAGACAAGAACCAAAAACATGGCGCTGATAAAAAAGACAGTGGGGGCAAATACCTGCAAATCCTTCAATTTTACTCCGGCAACTACTGAGACCAAAAGCTGCTTCTTTGATAGTAGTGGCCTCAACTGGGAGACAACACCTTTAACTAGAGAAAGAACAACGAAAGTTAATTTGAAAATATCCCATATAATTTCTACTAGAAGTAACATTTTCAGCAATGAGGAAGATGCATGACCTCTAGAACCAAAATCCATTCTACCTTTGAAATCAAATATCAATTGAAGCATCCCCCTCCAGATTTTATCATTACTTAGTAAAAATACAGAAGAAAATCGTCATCCTTAATTTCTGCGGACCATTGACGGTCATCAACAGAATTTAATCATCCCTTTACGGTGAGAATATGTCATAGAAAAGCATGCAATCATCACTGCAAAAGTATTGATAAAGAAAAGTGAAGGCCAATTCATCCAAAATGTGGTGAAAAGTGAGATGAACTAACATGTTGTGAAATCACATGTTACATGTTTGGCTGCTACCATCTCAAAGCTAGAGAACATTAGTGGCTTATGGTCTATTGACCAAACACGTGCTTTCATCCCATTATTGAAATTTGTGAAAATGAAAAGACAAGCAAAGGGGCAAACTGAGCAACAGAGTACAAGTTTAAGTGCTATATACCAACTTGGGGTTTCACTGAGAAGATGACCACATCACTGTCTTCAACTACCTGCTTCACAAAATTTGAGTTTCTCTTATCTAGAAGGAGGGGGTAAAGGGGAACAAGCTTATCAAGATTCGACTCATCAAGAAACTCCAGGAGGTAGAATAACTTGCAAATGTACGTCCACTCATGTCTCACATCCACAAACAAGAAGAAAAGGAAAACTGGTAGGTCTGCTGAACAGCGAGTTATACAATAACTCAACCAACTTGCTCTCTCTTTTTATGGAGAAGAAGAGATTTCTCCGTCCGAAAGACCTGGGCAAGATAGTGGCTTTGCTCAAGAACTTGTTCAGGCCGACAAGACGCGTAAAAATTGTCATTTTCCAACCAATTAACTTACACTGACCAATGCCGGCAACTAAAGGACGAAGCAACAGCCCGAATATCGCCGTGAGCAAATACAAAACCCCATTGCAAAGCTAGGACAGCGCATGCTCGTACACTTATAAAAGATTTGAGCTGTTCAGTATTGAACGGCAATGTCGTTCCCGTGACAAAGCTAAACCCTGTAATCATAACGCGCCGAGGCAGCAGCCGGGGCAGCAAATATATGTCATGGCAAACGTAAAGCTCGCACTTTCACACCTATCTCCCTCAAAAACCGAAACTCGACGCTAGTTACATCGACTACATTATCATCAGCTGGTCCGAAGATCCGATTTTTTCGCATTTCCATTACTGCTTCCCATGAGCGACAGACAGAGACAGAGACAGAGACAGAGACAGAGACAGAGACAGAGAGAGAGGGTACGCAACAGCTTGGTTGTCGGAGAGGACTTGGACGCCGAAGGACTCGAAGGCGGCGCGCCGGCTCTGGTTGGTGTGGGCGGCGGTGCGGATCCTGGACGGAGGCAAGACGCCGGACTTGACCACCCCTCTGGCGATGGACTCCGCCATCTTGCCGGCCCCGATGAACCCGAGCTTGTACGTCTCGGCCGGTACCGGCGGCGCCGCCACCATCTCCATCGTCCCCCGCGCGGCTCTGCGGCTCCCGAAACAGAGGGGGATTCGCCCGGGTCGAACTGCGAGAGGGGGCTGACGGGCGTGAGCGACCACCGTTCGGAGCTGGGGCTTTTTGTACGAGAAGAAGGCGGGGCTTGTCGGGCTTCCGTGCTCCGAACCAGATTCCACCAATGGGCTGGGCTGAACTTAGCCTTCCTGTTCTGGGCCCAAATCGTCACCCTCCCTTCGTATCGAGAAGAAAGGAGAGATGGTGGATTGTTGTCAAATTATGTCGATGAATTTGCACGTATCTCCCTCTCTGGCTCTCTCTCGATCTCGATCTCTTGAATCCGCATGGATGCGTATGATCAACCCTCATTCTATCTCTCCTCGCTTTTCGCATGGTACTTGCGCGCGCGCCTGTTTCTCCTGATGTGGTGTAAGGACTCCCGTCTAATCTCTCGCATACACCCGCACGAATTTAATGGAGTAATGGTTAATCTATATCTCAAATGCTTCTTACCACAAATGATCGATTCTAGGCTATTTATACTTACTTTAATAGACCAGATTTCTCTGATTCTTAGAGACGCGACATTGTGAGGTGGTCTTTCCAGACCATGGGTGTGTTTATTGGCTTGCCGTCCACCTTTCGTCCCTTTTTTTTCTCTTTCGCCCCCTTTACTATTGCCAAGATTTTTTGTGCGAAATTGATGTTATCGGCAACTCTCGTTTTTTCCTTCAATTTTCGTCGACCTAATTTGATTGAGCGCATTTGAAATCAAGGACATATGGAATTCACTTAATCTCTCTTTCATGAGAACATGATACCAATTTGATCGTGCATTTTAGGATTAGTATCATGAAAAAACTCTAAACTAATATGCTCGTGATAAATCTATCCCAAACTAATATTTTGATTATCGAAAACTTCAAACCGGTACACCTGTGATAATTTTACCTTCCGTTAATTTCCATTAAATTTTACCATCAAATTTTTGAGTTGGATGACATATGACAATTGACTGGCGTACCGGTTTGAGGTTTTACCTTTCGTTTGTCGCAGATATACCAATTTATGATTTTTCGTGATATTAATCAAATTTAACAGTAGGTAAATTTGTCACAAATATACAGTTTAGAGTTTTTTATTTGCAGTAAATTTGTTATAGGTATACCAGTTTGGGATTTTTTATGGTCAAAAAATTAATTTGGAGTAAATTTTTTATGAATATACTAATTTGAGATTTTTCATAATATTAATCCTGAATTTTACGCGAAATTTCTCATGTTATTAAGCACGCGGGCATGCAATTTCCTCCCAAAAGTGGGGGAGACGACTTCACCAACCGTGCGGCAATCGTCCTCTTACCTAACCCATAAAAGATGAGGAACAAAACAATGTGGTCGACAAACTCAATTTGTGCAAGGATCAGTGACTTTCGTACCACGTCACCTATGATGTGACTTCCCATCCTATAAAACATCACCTGGCTAAGCGAACCAATAGGATTAAAAAACAAAAGGCCCCGTAAAAAAGGGGCGCAGCGGCTTGGCGTGCACGCTGTCTGCCTGCACTTCCTAGTTGACCACTCCCCGTTTTCCGTTATTACCAGAGATTCAGAGAATGGGGTCGGGCGGCAACCGGTCGACGCTAGCGATCCCGTCCGAGCGTCGTTACAAGGATCACGTTGCCGTTGCCGAATGGTCAGATTGAGTCATCAGTTTACCTACAGAAGGCGTGTTGCATTTAGCTGATGCGCAAGTCGAATCCACGGAAACCCCGTGGCCCTTTTACCACTAGGCCAGCCACTTTTGGTGACCAAAAACTCAAAAAGGTCCTCGGGCATTAGTAAATCACACTAAAGTACAGTGAGGCGAGCCATATCAAGTAGGGTCTCTCTCCAATATGCCAGCTAAAGCATCCGAGGAAAAGCTCAACTTTCAAAGCACTAGCCGCGCATGACATGAGACAGTTAATGAATCGGAAAATGCAAAGTTTCTTGCTCAGCTGCTTTTTAAGTGTCTTTGGAGCGCTTGTAACGAATTCCTATCTCGCAATAAATCACGGTGTACAAATTTTGTAGGTTGATTTTCGGGCTTCTTACTGGAATTTGTTCATCGCATAATGCAACGGTCATAACATCAAGCATTTAAACGAGTGCTATCTGTGATTGACTTATTTAAACACTCTGCCATTCTCATGTTAAATCACTTCTAAGTTTGGTCGCCCGGATTTGGATTGGGATACGATAGGATAAGATGGGATTAAAAATTCCTCAAATATCCTCCGAATTGTAAGCAATCCTTTCCCATGATCAGAAGACAATCGACTAGATGGCGATAACGATCGGCGTTGGACGGAGACGGTGACGATTGCACGGTGGTCGAGAGTGATAGGTTGTTGTGGCGGCGGTCCTTGCGTGGTGGTTGGCGAAGCCAAACTCCATCACTCCATTGTTGAAAGGAAATCGTTATTGCTTTATTTTTACTTTTTTCTCCAATACGAGTCTATCCCACTCCATAACCCGGATTTCTTATCTGACATTTTATCCAGGTATATTCGAGCTTTATCCGGTCCAAAAGACATTGCCAAACACTATTATATATGATATTTTGTCATCATGTGTTTATGTTTAAGTTTCGCAAACATTTCAAGAATTTTCTATTGAAAGAGTTCAAATAAATTACAGGATTAATTTAATAAAAAATTTAATTCGAAAATATTAATTTCAGAGAATCAGCAATTCGTAGAGCATTCGGAACAAAACTTTCATTGAAGTATCCTTTTCGGCCAACTCAAACTCGAGTTGAGGACTAATTCAGAGGAGATGACGAACGACCCGGCAGAAGGAAGCCCGCAAGATGCTTCATCGCAAGCGGTCTCGCCCCCCCTATATCTGCGAGGTGCGGTGGTTGAACAGCTCCTCATTACCAAATCTGCGCAGCAAAACACTCGCTGATTGCTACAGAGAGAGAGATAGAGATGGCAGAGCTGTTCGTGAAGCAAGCCCAGCAATACGCCGCGGCCCGCCCGGGATATCCGCCGCAGCTCTTCCGGTTCATCGCCTCCAAGACGCCCGCCCGCGACCTCGCGTGGGACGTCGGCACCGGAAGCGGCCGAGCCGCCCAATCCGTGAGCTTTCGCGAGCTATTCGATTCCGTATGCTTCTTTTTTTGATTTGCCCGCGTTGGACCCTATAAGGAAGTCGTGTTTTGATTTGCAGCTTGCGGAGATCTACGGCGGTGTCGTGGCCACGGACACGAGCCCGAAGCAGCTCGAGTTGGCCCCGAAGCTCCCCAATGTCCGGTACGAGCTCACTTCCCCGGTCCCGTCGATGGCCGAGCTGGATCAGAAGGTCTCGGCCCGGTCCAGCGTCGACCTCGTGACCGTCGCGCAGGCCCTCCACTGGCTCGACCTCCCCAATTTCTACCGGCAGGTGAAGCACGTCCTCAAGAAGCCCCACGGCGTGATCGCCGCGTGGTGCTACACGATCCCGGAGATCGACGGCCCGTTCGACTCGGTGTTCCGCCGGTTTTACTCGGCGGACTCGAACCCGTACTGGGACCCGGCACGCAAGCTGGTGGACGGCGAGTACAGGGGCGTCGATTTCCCGTTCGAGCCGGTCGAGGGGATGGAGGACACCGGGCCGGTCCGGTTCGTGACGGAGAGGACCATGGGGGTGGAGGATTTCTTCACGTACATAAGGTCGTGGTCGGCGTACCAGACGGCGAAGGAGAAGGGCGTGGAGCTTCTGAACGGCGACGTGGTCGAGAGGTTCGAGCGGGCTTGGACCGAGGACGGCGACGACCAGAAGGTCGTCAAGTTCCCGGTTTTTCTCAAGATAGGAAGGGTGGGCAGCGCCTGACAATGATCGCTCGACATACTACGATCGATTTACAAATTTAGCGTGCAAATTTAAATAATGCCAAGCTCGAAACCTTCATCTGGGGTGTACCCATATGAGGCAGATGTTCTATCTTAATGATAATTAGTTGGACTTTGATCAAATTGATTAGTAAACATCTAATTTGACCACAGACCATCAATCAAAGCAAATCTGGAACAGATGCCGTTCCAATTTCGCTTTTGCAGTTTCGAGGTCTAGGACAGAGAACGCCTGACACCGACGAACTAGTGGACGAATTTGACACGATGCTGTCGCTTTCAAAGGTGGACCCCTCGCTCGTATAATTAAAGGAGTTGGGCGCGCGGTTGAAACGGGTTAAACTCCATCTCGTTTCCTTCCATCTGTTCGAGAGAGGCATGGCCGAGTTGTTCGGGAGGCAGGCCCAGCAATACGCCGACGGTCGGCCGAGCTACCCGCCGCAGCTCTTCCAGTTCATCGCGTCCAAAACGCCGTCTCACGACCTTGCCTGGGACGCCGGCACGGGAAGCGGCCAGGCCGCCCGATCCGTGAGTTCCTCGCGGTTAATCGAGTCCACTCCACTATCGTTCTGTGATTCGCAGTTGCTGTTTGATCCCCTTTGAAGTCCCTAGTGAAGCATGTTAATTTCAGCTTGCAGAAATCTACGGGAATGTCGTAGCCACGGATGTGAGTCCGGAGCAGCTCGAGCTCGCGCCAAAACTCCCTAACGTCCGCTACGAGCTCACTTCTCCGGTCGTGTCGACGGCCGAACTTCAGAAGAAGGTCTCCGCGGAATCGAGCGTCGACTTGGTGACCGTCGCGATGGCCCTCCACTGGTTCGACCGGCCCAATTTCTACCGGCAAGTGAAGCACCTGCTCAAGAAGCCGCATGGCGTGATCGCCGCGTGGGGCTACACGATGCCGAGAGTCACGGGCCCGGTCGATTCGATCTACGAGGAGTTCTACTCGATGGACTTGAACCCGTACTGGAGCCCGACTCATAAGTTGGTGATCGACGAGTACAGGGACATGGAGTTCCCGTTCGAGCCGGTGGAGGGGATGGAGGACACGGGCCCGGTCCGGTTCGTGGCGGAGAGAGCCATGGGGTTGGACGAGTTTCTCACCTTCGTAAGGTCGACGTCGCCCTACCTGAAGGCGAAGGAGGAGGGCGTGGAGCTTCTGGGCGGCGACGCCGTCGAGAGGTACGAGCGGGCTTGGAACGAGGACGGCGAGGAGGAGAAGGTCGTGAAGTTCCCGGTCTTTCTCAAGATCGGCAAGGTGGGAAATGCGCCCATGGATTAGGATAGAAAAGCCATTCTTTGTGCTCATCTCTGTAGCACCAGTGCAGCAAAATTTAAGCTGTGTTTCTCGACAAATCTGCATGATCTGCTTCCGAGCGATCGGAATCGGTACACATGGTCAATTGCCCTGATTCGAACAGCTTTGTTTTGGGTTTCCAGCACTTTTGCTTATAGGCCATTTATGAAACATCTTGAATTGCGCTTGAGTTCGATGAGGCGAGGCCGGTTTGTCTTTGTGATTAAGAAACGGGGTTTGTCTATATGAATCAGGCACGGGATACATGCTCGGTTTCAACTACGATCGAGTGCGAACAAGCTCTTTCGAGCTATTCATAGACATTTATCACTCGGGTCTTAACTGATTTATGAGATTAGATAGATATCTGATAAATATCTGTAAGTGGGGAACTCACTTGATAGACAGAGTTGGAAGGTGAGGATGCTGGTACTGATAATAGTTTCTCAGTTGGCGCGTCGTAGGTCACTCACTCTCCTGATTGTACCTTTACTAAGGAAGTCTTGACTTTCCATGTAAACTGAAAAACCAATCCACAAACAAAGCATAAACATTTTGACGGCACGAGTTGCAATGACAAAAATTTAGAGTTTTCTCGACTTCCGAACATATTAATATCTAGTTATTTTCAAGCGAGATAACCCATTTTTGATAAGAGAAATGTAATTCCTAATATGGGTACTCCGTCTTCTTTAGCTTATAAGCTAACACATAATCGTCTCGTGTCTTGTGACTGATCCAATAATTTTTTGCGCGTGAAATATGATCATGCCAGTAAATTGGGGAAGTAATAGTTTTTACCAGCTTCTAACCATATGAGCACCGACACGTCAATAATGACTTCATATGCAAGGTAAAGTGTATGCAGAACATAAAAAATAAAAGAAGAAGAAGAAGAAGAAGAAGAAGCAAATTACACTACTATAGAATCGTCAAAATTTGAAAGAGAAAAGAAAAAGATTATATTTGCAATAACGTCTTTAATCCCTTTATAAATGATTTACAGCCATTTCTTTTGGCCCTCGTAGCAGCAATTCAAGACAATCAAATTATAGATGTCCATTTTTCTCCATCCTTTCATCTCCCGAAAAATAAATAATTTAACGAAAGATTTCTTAAAAGACGATTCACCGTATCATTTGAAATAACTAATCAATAAAAATATAAATAATACAATCGATCTTTTTAAAAATATTTTATGAATTATTTACTTTTCGCGAAACGTGTGACTAACAATCTTCCGGCCGAAAACATGCGGGCCCGGTCGGGCTTTTCGGGCTATACGACCGTCGCCGCCGGGGGAAGACATAAAAAGGCTTTCTTTACTCTTAACTTCCGTCTTTCGACGCTCGGTAGAACCCTCGCGGCAACGAAGCACGTTCGCCCCAAAACCCTCTCACTCGCTCGCTCGCTCGAAGGCGGAGCTTGGGATTCCGGCGAGGAAACGGTTCCAGTAAAGCTCGCTCGCTCGCTCGCCACCTCCTTCACCCTCGGCCTCGCCGCGCGCGTCCCCGCCGGAGCGAGGTCGAGGGAAATCGCCTCGTCGTTCGGTGGTTTCCGCCTCCTGGTACGTCGTCGCCCCGAAGGGACGATGTGTTTAGGGTTTTTGGATTAGCGGTCGGGAGTTTGCTGATTCCGGTAGGTTCTACGAGCGCTTGCGATGACCCCGCGGGGTGTTCGCTTTTTTGGTTTCTGATCAGTTGACTTGGGGAGTGTCGTTTGCCGGAAGCTAGGTCGGGCGTCGGCGGCGGCGGCGGTTTTTCGGATAATGGACGTCGATTCCGGTGCTCAGGGTATGGATGTCAAGGCCTCCGAAGAAGGCGCGTCCGTGCCGATGGACACCCTCGACTCTTCCGGCGCGGAGGTATAGGCTATTCGTCTCCGACCCTTTTGTTGTCTAGTTGTGATTTTCAAAGTTACCGTGAATCGTTTGGCCCCGCAAATGAAGGAGCAAGCATTGTTCTTTACGAGTTGTTGTTCTTTACATTCGCTAGTTTTTGTAAGATGCGCATCGGCAAGACTTCGCTGTTCGCTACGATCGCGGATACTTTCGAGCGACTGGGTCGGTAGTTAGTGTATGCGTTTTTGTTTGGCTTAATGGGTCCCTTGTTACTTGCGATGCTTTTTGAAGGTGAAGGGGAAAGAGAAGGAGGAACTTAATCAGTCGATGGAGAAGTTGAACATCGCGGAGTCGTCATCCGGGCAGCTGGGAATGCCGTTCAAGAGAAAGCCTGTCATCATCATTGTTATAGGAATGGCAGGTTAGTATGTTCGGCGTTGGCTGCTGGAAGTCGATGAAATTGTAAATTCGCTATTTTTGTTTCTGGCGAGTACCCTGATTTATGATATGAATTGTGTAGGCAGCGGAAAAACGACGTTTATGCACAGGCTTGTTTGCCACACGCAAGCTTCAAATCTCCGGGGTTATGTCATTAACCTTGATCCTGCAGTAATGACCCTCCCATTTGGTGCCAATATCGATATAAGAGACACTGTGAAGTATAAAGAAGTGATGAAGCAGTTCAATCTTGGGCCTAATGGTGGCATTCTGACATCGCTTAACCTGTTTGCCACAAAGTTTGATGAGGTAAAACCTACGAAATGAGTGATCGTTAACTGTGTTTGCTTTGTAAGACTTTCCATTAGTTGTATTATATTGATTTGCTGTTACTGCTTGCTGTTTTGGTTTTCCAGTTTTTCTTTCTACTTATAGTGATCTTGTGTCTTCTTTATCCAAATATCAGGTTGTATCGGTTATTGAGAGGCGAGCAGATCAGCTTGATTATGTTCTGGTGGACACTCCAGGTCAAATTGAGATTTTCACGTGGTCCGCTTCCGGAGCTATTATAACAGAAGCATTTGCTTCCACCTTTCCTACTGTTATTACTTATGTGGTTGACACACCTCGATCAGAAAGCCCTGTTACTTTTATGAGCAATATGCTCTATGCTTGTAGTATCCTCTACAAAACCAGGTTGCCTTTGGTGTTGGCATTTAATAAGACTGATGTGGCTCAACACCAATTTGCTTTGGAGGTAGGTTCCTTGTGCTTCTTTCCTCTAATATATTAGACTTTGAGCTGGAAACTACCTTACTTGCATAAATGCCTCTCTAATTGTTTATTCGTTGTTCAATTGCTTGATTGCTTGCACCACGTTGTTCATATCTTACCCTGACATGTGGGGCTATTAACTTTCTTTTATTGCTGTTTATCGGAGCCATCTACCCTGCTGGGATTTGAGTAGCAAAGTACTATCAAAATGGATGATGAGATGTTTCTGGTTATGTGCATCAGATTGGAATCACATATTATATTTTTACTTAAGCTGTGAAATGATCCGGGGTTGAAAAACTTGGATCCCCTGAATAGTTAGGGAACTGAAATCAGAAAACGTGAAAGAAACCAAGTTACATCTGTAAATAATGAATTTACTAGGAGGAAAATTTTTAGGAAGAGATAGGAACAATTAATGTCGCCCCTCTGTTCCAAATTTTTCATATTTACGAAGTTTTGAATTACAGGGCTGTGCCAATTTTGTCTTCTTCTGTATTGGGTACCCTTTCTACGTGTGTCATAGATATCCACTGTAAAGTACACTGCATATCTTATAGTTCATAAGATTCTAGATTTTAATTGTGAAGAATTTGGAATAAGAAACGGCGTATGAGTATAATCTTTTTTTCCCTTTTCAATGAACACAAGCAGCTGTAGTAAAGAATGCAAATCTTTTTTTGGTGTTGCAGTGGATGGAAGATTTTGAGGTATTTCAAACGGCGCTGGACTCTGATCACTCGTATACATCTACATTAACCCGAAGTCTTTCACTTGTGCTGGATGAATTCTATAAGAACTTGAAATCAGTTGGAGTTTCTGCTATTTCTGGTGCTGGTATGGCTGAGTTCTTTAAAACCATTGAGGCTAGTGCTGAGGAGTACATGGAGAACTACAAGTATGATGTTTAATACTAACTTTCAGTTTTTCGTTGCTTACCTTGATATGCTTGCCAGTATGACCATTTATTTCTATTTGTGCAGGGCTGAACTTGACAAGAGACGAGCAGAGAAACAGCGCTTGGAAGAAGAACGCCGGAGACAGAACATGGAAAAGCTGCGGAAGGATATGGAGAAAACTGGGGGAGAAACTGTGGTTTTGAGCACGGGGTTGAGGGATAAAGAAGAAAAGAACAAGGATTTGATGGATGAGGAATATGGAGATGAAGAGGAGGAAGATGTAGACGGTTTAGAGAGATTCAGCGAGGAGGATGAAGATGTAATAGATGAGGACGAAGATGAGGAAGTTGGGAGATTCTCCTTTTAACACCAAATCCCTGGTGATGAAAATTTTAACCATTGACTATATGTATAGGATTTCTGGTGGCTATTGATCCCCCTCATCTATACTGTAACAGACTTCACATTGTCGTGGTGTAGGCGCATGAAGTGTTTTTGGTCTTAGCTGTGTATGTCTGCCAGATGATACCTTTGAATTTTTTAGGTTTATCTTTATGGGCGGCAAATGCATGTAATTGAATATCTTTATGCTGTGGTAATCAAAGTGGCAATGTTTGTGTTTCTAGATTCTGATTGACTCCTTCCTAAGTGAGTAGATTGTGGAGCAAGCAGGGATGGTGTCATCCGGAGTTCGATTTTAAATCCAAAATGTGGTCTCTGTATGCATCTGCAGGATTTGTGGACGCGGCTCCCTCCTTAGCATGTATAAATCCTGTAGCAACATTCGTAAGGCTGTAGGAAACAAATTAACAGTGACTCATAGCTAGTTTCGATTTCCTACTAGCAAACAGATCATTGTACCCTCCTGACTTACGAGGTAACTGTTACATATCCAACGATGTTTCAGCTGATAAAGAGGATAACCATATGCAGCTCTCATCTGTCATCTGAATTTCAGAATGTAGAGTCAATATCATCTGGAACAAGATAGCTGTCTCTGCAGATTTTGCCAAAATTTCCGCCGATCAAGAAGAGAATAGAGAAGCCCTCTGAAGATTGTTCTTCACAACCATGGGATTTAGCACTCTCCATTCGTCCGCTGCTTATGAGATTTTTCGGTGCTTGAGCGTTGAGCCTTATTGCTCGCCGCCTGCTTCAGGAGATGGGGTGAGTCCAAAACTTGTATGGCCTGCTGCTTCTTAGCTGTCCAGGAAAACACCAGGTTTATTGCGTGATTCCGAAATATTCAAGAGTACATGGAAAACCTTTAAATCCTCCATTTGTAATAACCATTAATCCCTAGACAAGATTCTGCATAGCCGTGTTCAATCATTTGCCAAAACGATGCACCTTTTGCTGCTTTTCCAAGCAGAACTCTTTTTTAATTCGCGAACAAACAGGTGCGGGGGCTAAGTACCTGTTTCTTTTCTGGTTAATGAAGACTAAACTAATCCTTGCTGAAGGATGATAGTAAATTAACAACTGCTACATAAGCAGTGTAATCGCAAGATTTATTTGCTGGAGTCACTAACCATTTCCTTCTTGAAGATATCGTTCTTGGGTCCTCCTCTTGGCGGCTTCGGATTTGATTTCCATTGCAACCTCCTGCAAGTACTTGAGCTTCTGAGTGAACAGAGATATATAGTTAGTTTCTTGCTGCAAGGATAACCCAAAAACTCACAACTTTCCGTTCCTACTTACATCCTTTTGGCTGGTGAGTTGTCTGTTGTGCACGGCGACTTCGTACGGCTTTTCCGGTCGAGCCTTTCTTTCCTTATCAAACTTCTCAGCCGCAATCTTGTCAGAAGGGGCGGTCCACGAGCCGGTTTGCGAGGACCTGTCGGGCTTCACAACCCCTAGCTGCTGCTGCTGCTGCTGCTGCTGCTTCGGTTTCTGGATCGCAGAGTTCTTTTCCCTAATTTTCCAAGGATCTGCACAGAAAAGTTCAGCTCACAGTTAAGCCATAGCAAGCAACAGCAGACCGAAAAAGCTATGTGCTCTAAGAGACTGCTTACTTCCATCACCATCCACCATGGCCTTCCATTGTCTGCAATGAAAAGAATCAAGAAGTGAGTAGATATCTGTTTCTTGTCCAGTAGGACGATCGAATTGGATCTACTATAAGAGAATCCAAGCTCTTAAAACTCGAATAAAACAAAGTTGCTAAAGCATCTATGCCTATACTATCAACCAAGCATTTGGTTTGCAAAACATGGGTGCTTCTATCTCGGATAATCCGAGAACCGGCTGAATCAGCAAGAGTCACCGAGAAATGATCATCGATTATCAGTGCAAACTGATTCTAAAGATCTCTGATGTTCAGCAATGGAAAAGATGTGCTTGATTAGCAGTCAGCGAGAGAGATTTGTTTCATTTCTTCGTGTGACAGCAATATAAATGTTGTGTTTTTCGAAAGCTAATTTGGTCTTGCACGCGGGATGAGAATGTTAAGGAACACCATACAATGCGATGCTGTCCGCAAGCTGAGCAATCTGCTTCGATCCGCAGTTTCTCCGGAGACTGTTGACACTTATCCCGATCTTAGTCCTCTGCGGATGGTCAGAATTTTAGTGCTCAACAGTAAACAAACAAAATCGTGCAACAGATAACAAGCAAGATACTCGAAATCCTATATGGCAATGTGCTTTAGGAACTCTATACGAAGGAGTCTCTACTCAAACCTCCAAGATATCCAGAGTAATAGCCATCGACCAGAGTCTTCGCAGTGATTCACACAGCGCCGAAGCGGACTGTTGTAATGAGAAACAAAACAAGTTAAGATTGCGCGTGCTCTCGGATTCTCAATGATCAATATGGCATTGACCCATTAACAGTCTATATGCGTGCGACCTGTCGTCGAAAATTTATGTATATTCGAAATCGATGATGAAGAACGGACAAGAAATCAGTAAGAACGGATGATCATGCAAAAAGATGGTTCTGATTCGGAGTTATAGAGGCTACTAACCTCGTGTCGACTGTTGTCCAAGGCCTGCTTGATCCTCAGGACTTCGCCGACGACTTGAGACTGCTCGTCCACCTCACTGGCGGATGCCTCGGCCTCTCCAAAGCTGCAGCAGCTTTCCTTGTCCATGTCCACCACGTCTTGCTCCACATCGCCCCTACCGTCGCCACCCGCCTTGCTTTCCTTACTCGGGCCATCGCACGACCCGACCTGATTGTCCGCCATGTGCCGCCCCGTCTCGCCCGAGTACAGACTTTCCATGATGCGGACTCTCCGCGACTGAAAATCATCCGGGCGATCAAGGGCGGCCACTGCGATGGCATTGTCGATGAGTTCAAAGACGTCGGCATCCGTCCTTCGGAAGAACTCTCTCCAGTCGTCCAGGGACTCCGGCATCGTGGCGAGTGGCGACAAACTTTCCAATGGGCGTGTGCTCGGAGCAAGGAGGGCTATCAAGAGAAGGAAGCCGACTGTGGTACAGAGGTGTTGGAGGAGAGACTTTAACTTACTTCCCTAGTTGGGTCGATGTAGATACGACAATCCAAGCCATAGTTTCAAAAATCTTGCGAAAGGAAACATCATGGGATCACCCTTATCTGTATTCTATGTTAGAAACTTGTTTCCTTAATTAATGTCACACGTTGTTTAAGATGAAAAATCGGGAAAAAAAAAGGTTTTGGAGAGATTTTTATTGTATTTGAAAGACCTAATGGCATTTGAGACACATGATTGACTTCTACTTGAATATTGCTCTGCGGAAATAACTAGGGTTGTGCAAAATGGACAAAACCGGTTCGGTCTAATTTTAGGGAGTGTCGGTCCAATTCTCGGTTCCTAAAAGCGGAACCAGTGTCCAAGCGGTCCAGTTCGGTATTCGGTTCCCAGTTCCAAGGGGGAACTGGACTGAACCGGACCAACCATATCGGACCGACTACATAATTTTTTTATTTTTTATTTCTTCAAAAAAATTAGTAAAATGTGAACTAAACCATAAATGAACTTCAATGACATAAATTTAATTGACAAAAATTAGTAAAATATGAACTAAACCTTAAGTGATCCGTTCCATTAGACCCAACCAGAATCGGACCAGACCGGTAGTCCCGACCGGGAACCGATTGCCCCTAAAAATAGCTGGAATTTCAATTAATTTTTCATTTTATAGTGACATATAATACTTTTTTATTAATAAATAAAATAAAAGCGAAATTTTCGAGTTCAGGTTTTTTTTTCAAGCCATGTCTTTTTTGAAAGTCGGTGTTTTTTTTTATTTATTTTGAAAAGGGCCCTCTTCACATATGGGATCCGAGCATAAAATTCCAGTACTTTTTTTTGGCTCGCAAAATCTCGATGCTTCGAAATGGATACGGTATCGCGACAAAAATATAAATTGAACCTGACACTAGTTTACATCTTCGAACCATTCACTAATCTGGCACTTCTTCTAACTAAATTACCCTTGCTTGATTCTAAATTTCCTTGACCCTCAGAAAAGACCTCCCAATTAAAACGTCCTAACTATGGCCACCGATCCTAGCTTCAAAAAGCTCACGTCCATGGCTGTGAAGGTCGACTCTCTAGATCCGAAAGGCGTCACCTCTCGATCCAGATGCGACGTCTCCGCGCAGGGGGGAGCTCGACGCCACGTTGTGGCGAGAGGAATACCAGAGAGAGAGAGAGAGAGAGAGAGAGGTGAGCTCCGTCGCAGGATGGGGAGACAGTGGCCGGAGGTGGGTGGACAAGACTAGGCTATCATGTTGGAGTTGGTTTCGATTTTTTGGAATGAGGAAACCAAATAGGTCGAGCTTAGAACCGAACCAGCCAATTCCAAGTTCGATTCAAGAATCGGCCAACTTTTTTTATTTTTCTTGTTTTCTGTCTTCTTCTTTTTTTTTTTTAATTAAGCATATATTTTGGTACTTGCAATGTCAAAATTTCCTATATAAAAAATAAATAAAGAGGCCAAAATAAAGTACTTGAACATACAAAAGTAGAAAACTGCTTAAGCATAAGAGACCTAGTTTCGGTTACGAAACGAATCAAAACAAATATCGCCCATGAACTGGCTCCGTAATAGATTCGAAATTTGTTATATCCGAGAATTGGCCTGGTAGAACCGTTCGTTGCAGGGACATGACAGGTCTGGTCCCCAAATTTCTTTACTCGAAAACCGAACCTGTCCTAATGTGAAATGGCTCGAGACCAGTCGGTTAAGGCCGGTTCGATTCGGTTCCCAAGTTGAACCGGCCTAGTCGCTTCCCCCACCCTCCGCCCCCCGGACATACGACGACATGCCTGGATCTTGAGCCGGCCCGGTCCGGTCCGGGCTCAGCCTTGGCGACGTAACGCCACGTCACTCTCTCATCTTCCTTACCGCTGGCCTCCCTTCCTCTCCAAGGAAAATCCGAAAGCTAAAATCCCACCCAACCCCTCTCGCTCTCTCTCTCTATCCGTTCTGCATCGTCGGGGCCGTCGTTTGCCTTGCGCATTCAGGCTCGTGTCGTTCGCCGAGGGAATTCGGGAGATGGAAGCGAAAATCGGGCGGTTCTTCGATTCGGTGGGCGGCTTCTTCAAGGGCGACGACCTGATCCCCTGGTGCGACCGCGATATCATCGTCGTAAGCCATTCTCCTGTACCCGTCTCGAGGGAGCCCCGCCTTTGTTTCTGTTTTCCCGCTCGTTTTTCGATTTGTTCGCGCGTTTGGAATGATGGGTCTCGGCTTTTTCAGCAATGGGTGCAAGTTATGGTTCTATCTGCTCTCGATCATGGTCGTAGAACGGAGGTTTATAGCCGGTGATTAGCGGTTCATCCGTTGTTTTCACTTGGGGATGGTAGATTCCAGGTATAGGCAAATGAGTGTTGATTGGATTTAGGTTAGTCAACGTGGGTAATTCAAGAAGTCTAGAAATACGCTCATCCATCATATATCACGAAGGTTTCGGTTCATCTGTTGATTTCATTTTTGTTTAACGACGTCTCCGTTTGTGTCTCATTCATTCGAACTGGAGAGAGGAATGATGTCCCCCCAGGGATTTGTGTTGACTTGGGGATGGTTGATTCCGGGTATAGCAAATGGGTGTTGATAGAATTTAGGAAAGTCAACTTGGGTAATTCAAAAAGTCTAGAAATATACTCATCCATAGTTAATATACATCACCAGTTGGCATCACGGCTAACTGCCTAATGGGGCTCCTACTCGACATTTTTAGAAGATTTATGACACGGTTGTAGGTGGGTGCCGTGAAGAATTCATGGCCTGATGCTTTGTGAATTCCTAGTGTCTTCAATCATAAGAGCAAAGCAACACCCATCTAACTGGTAGTCATGGTCAGGGTGAACCCGATTTATTGGATCTACTGGAGGTAGTGAACATGGTTTTTCAGGAAAGGATCAATATCTGGCACTGTACCTAAGTTCTGGATTTTCTAAGTTTTGCACTGTAGTACCTTAAATAGGAAAGTTGCTTCAATGCCTCATCAGGCCTATTCTGGCTGCGGGGAAAAGTCCGTTTGGCTTACTTTTGCCTCCAAGACTTTGTACATGTGAAAGAAAATATTTTTATTATTTAAAACATCACGGAAAAAATTCTAGATGACTAAACATCTCTATACTTGTATATTTAAAGGTTTTGGGTATTCAACTGTGAATCAAAGTCCAATTTCTTTTTTTTTGGGTAAAGATCAAAGTCCAATTTCAAACGCTACAAGAAAAGAAAAAAGGGAAAAGTAGAAAGCGATGCCACTCGCTATTCTGGAAATTATTTTTCCAATTGATTGTTGTTTTTCCTGGATGAAAATAGAAATTGTGACAATCCATTTATTCATTGTTGGTAAACTAGTCATGCTAAAAAAATGAAATAATAAACTAGTGTATGTGCCTTTCTTTTGTGCAGAAATTTATTATTTTGTATTATCCTCACTTATTTTGTTGCATTTACTGAATTGGGTGAAGCCTTCTACTATCTTATCCAGTGAAGGTTCTTGGATGGTAATATTCATATAAGTTGGTGATTCTCTTGGTCTTTGTGGTGACTTTCCAACTAGTCATAGAAATAAGGAGAATGACTATCTCATGCTGAAAATTACTGCCCACTGACTAAAACTTAGAAATCTACTCATTCAAAAACTTGGCTAGCTGGATGATACACTATTTATGATATAGCTCTTGGAAGATTTTTTTTGAGTGAACCTTATCGGAACCTCTAGCATGCTATTACAGAGAGGTTCCTTCTCTGCCAACTAATTTGAAATCGGTGATGGAAGTGGGAATTTCAGCATTTGATTGTTCAGAGAATTTGGTTGATGTCCCAAGTCTTCATGGTTCACTATTTTGCTCAAGTGTCTTGTTAAACAAATGCACCCTATATCATTGGTGTACCGGTGGCAGTCTTGCACAGGGGAACAAGTTCTTGGATTATTTCTGCGAGAAAGCTTTCTTGGTTCCTTTTTTCTTTTATTTTGGGCTACAAGGAGCCAAGGCACTTGTTTAAGTGATTATGGATGTGCCTCCTTCTCTTAGTTCCATGTATATTGGGGATGGTTTTCCTTACAAGTTTACTTTCATCTTGTAAGAATCATCATTGAGATCCATAACTTGTCTTTACTTATTCATGATAATGTTCTGACTCAATAATGCATCCCCTGAACAATATTTTTGTCACGTAATTGACTATGATGGCCTGTTAATAGTGATTCTGCATATTCTTTTTCTCTGTGCGGCTTGGTAGATCGTAAAACCTACTCCTTAAAGGCAAACCTGAACTCACTTTGCTTCCACACTCAATTGTATGATTGATCTTATTGCATATCTCAACTTTTCTATTGGTGAGTCAATTTATCATACATTGGCAGGGCTGTGAGAGAGATGTTGCAGAAGCTGCCAATGGTGGTTCAGATGAGCTCAAAAGTGACAGCATAATGAGGTTATCATGGGCCCTTGTTCATTCTAGACAACCAGAAGATGTGCAGCGAGGGATAGCCATGCTTGAAGGTAGTTATCCATCTTTTCTGTTTCAGTTTTTTTGTGTTTTTTTAGCTCAATGTTGTCAACAATTGTATTTTTATGCAGCAGTAACTGTTTAATGTGATAGTCGAGTGACTAGATCATCTGTTCTAACTTCCATTTCATTAATTTGTTGCTCAATAATATCTTTTATTTGTTAGCTCACTTATGGCACATGGCATTTCACTATTTATCTTGTTCCTTTTTGGAATTTTAGTGTAGAAATAATCAGTACATGCTGAAGCACCTCTGGCTAACCAATATCATTCATTCGTCTTAGTGCAAAATTTATCTAATCACTCTAATCATGTGCGTCATGACTGTCTTTTCTGTTTTATCTTGTTATCATAATTTGTTTTCTGGAAGTCACTGCAAATTGCGCAAGAAATTCCATCTTTCCAGATCATTTAACAGGACTAGATCAGCCCAAGAAATATTTTATTTTGCTATGTTCTTTGCAAGATCTCTGGTTTGAACATGGCAAAAAAACTTCCAATCATGTCTCTTTATCAGAATTTTTTACTCTGGCGGTCTGGCCTTTTCCTCCCAGCAGGACCATGTCACGTGTCTTGGGTTGCATCTTATAAGCCATCTTGATGGTTGATTTATTGAGATCTGCACCGATTTAAATCTGCATTCACCTCATGATTTTTTTAATTTAAATAAGAGATAAAAAGTAACAAATCCTACCACCGCCCGCAGCGGCTGCGTTGGCTTGCGCTTTGGTCCCCCCACGAAGGGATCAGAGTTCAAACCCCAGCGTAGTCGTTAGGGATTCTTAAGTGTGACGCCGTGGTGGTGGGTCCTGCGCTAGCGTCACTCGAGGACTAGTCATGCATCACCGCCGGTTTATAGCTGAGTCATCGCTTGCCGGTCGCGCGGACACCTCGATTATCAAAAAAAAAAAAAAAAAAAAAGTAACAAATCCTTGAAAGAGGAACCCTAGGCTGGTGGGGCAGATATATATTCGTGATTCCTGTGACCTTGGACCTTGATGTTGGTTGAATCTGCCTATCATTATAGGCTACTTTCAAACTTGGGAAGATGTCAGAAATTAAATTAGCCTTATATAAAATGCTTGCCCCTTTAAATGTTGAATTGGGTGACATCCGTTTTCAGCTACCTTAGGGAACACGAATACCCCTTTACAACAGAGGGAGAAGCTGTATCTTCTGGCTGTTGGATATTACAGAAGTGGGGAGTATTCCAAAAGCTTGCAGCTTGTACAGCGATGTTTGGAGGTTAGTTAACCATTTGATCCAGTTCTTTGCGTTTCTTGTCTTCTGTACCAAGTATGCTTTATGTTTTTTGCTCAAACTAAGCTGTTTCTTGTGGTTTATTGGAACTTACAATTATGATCACATTTTACTATGGGAGGTTTAGACATTTCTGAGATAAGAGATTGTGAGATATGGATGAGTTAAACTATCATCATCAATCTGTTGATTACTAGCTAGTACTCATTATCATTTTGTCAATTGTCATTAACGATGTAGCCTCTTTAAAAGGATTTCACTGTTGGGCTTTTCCTTAAAAATGTGATTTGACTCACTTAAACAGCAAACTTGTTGACTCAAATTTCCATTACCTGATACATGGCCTTTCCCCTTTTTGTTTTTTTTTTTTGGAGAAATTTGTATGTGGATTGTTCAAGTGTTACTGGTGCTTATAAGTCAAGGGCTTTTAGCTTTGTATTGACATGGGATGGTCACTGTACTTCTCCTTCAGACGATCAGCTGTCCCTCTTCTATGAGGAATTTTAATTCACAGGCTTCTTTTCTTGTCCTGGTTCCTCTATTTCTTTGTGTATGTAGATTGCGCCTGATTGGAGGCAAGCGTTGACACTCAAAAAGACTGTCGAAAGTCAAATCACTAAGGGTATGAATAAAAAGTCCTGATAATTGTTCTAATGCTCAAAAATATCAGAAGTTCTGTTGATAACTTCTATTGGAATACAGATGGAGTAATCGGAATAGGCATCACGGCAACTGCCGTTGGACTTGTAGCTGGTGGTATCGCAGCAGCATTGGCTCGCAAGAAATGAGGAATCCAACTTATCTTTGGAACCTTTGGCCAAGAAAGAAGTACCTGTATTACCTGGATTCTGAAAATGGGTTGTTGTTGCTCTTTTAAAGTTTTTTACCAAAGCATTATGAAACGAGATTTGGATGCTCCATAGTTTGTACATATGCTCCAAAACCTTGTTGCAAGCGGGTCTCATTCTCCATTGTCATTTGTTAGAGTTACTTCAAGTAATTAATTACTGCTTTTGTGCAAAGCCTCAATCAAGCAGAAAATTTGAGAAGAGTCAGCACTTGTTGCGGATGCAAGAGAAGCAGGGGTCTCGGTTGTATGTATGTGCAACTACCATAGTTTTTAGATTTTCAGAAGAGTTGGCGCTTGAAAGGGGTCTCTTGATCGGAACAGTTTGTGTATGTCTGCTCCAAAATCTGTCAATCGCACGGAGATTCCCAGCATATTACTCCAGGCATCTTAAAAAGCAGCGTAGGTAGAAATTGACTAAAATCACACCCCACATCTTTTACCTTTTCTTTAGTTGGGCTCACTCTTCTGCTGGTATACCGTGTCCAATCAACGCTGAAAAGATAGAGCAGAAATGGGATGTTTTATGATTTGCTGGAGCGCACACAATGGTTTATCAAAATACTTCTCTAATGGCAATCAAGCTTAGCTCGGACACAGCTGACTCTGCCAAAGACATGCAATGACGAATGTTTTACCAAAATTTGCGCGTTCATCTTAGTGTATGCCCTAGGGGAAGAAAGTTGGTGGAGCTGACAAGAAGAGATAAGAAACATGAAAGAGAAGTAACAGTGAAGGGCATGAGCGGCTTCGCAAGAGACGTCGCACAACCTATATAGGTTAAGATCCGATCATGCTTTGTTTTGAATCATGAAATTTTAATGGTCAGCTTGGCTGAGGAGGCCGTGTTACCGCATGACTACCGGAGTGCCATCCGTTTCTCAAACCTGAGCAATCAAAAATAGTAAAGAGTTGCAATTGGACAGAGAAGGCAAAAATCATGACTTTCATGCTACCAAAAAGTCCTCATCCGCTGAATCAACATCTTTTTGTACAGACCTCTTCATTTTCATTTTCAAGTGAAGATCGAGGAGCAGAAAATAGATAAGCTCCTTTTGACAATGAGACTTGTCGGCAACAACGAACACATGAAACATATTCCCCACCTCAATCCAACTACAACCTGGCTGTTTCTTTAATCCCTCCTCCTTCATTTCCAACCTCACTCTTGCAGCGTCTCTCCATTTCCCCGTCGATGCATATATATTAGACAACAACAAATATGTGCCAGCATTTTCTGGTTCCAACTCAAAAAGCTTCTCTGCAGCCACCTTGCCAATTTCCGCATTCCCGTGATAGTTGCATCCCGCTAGAAGGGCTCCCCAAAGACATGCAGATGGCTTATCCACAACCTGCTCAATCCAATAAAAAGCTTCCTCCAGCCTACCAGCTCGACCGCACAGATCAATCAAACATGCAAAGTGATCTTCTTTCAACTGCACGGATTTGTCCTGCACAAGTCTGCTGAAGTACTCTAGGCCCTCCTCCACTAAACCAGCATGGCTACATGCGGAGAGCAACCCCACAAAGCTGGAGTCATCAGGTTTAAAACCTAATTCTATCATTTGGTTGAACAAAATGATCGCCTCTCTTCCACATCCATGATGAGCATAAGCTGCAACCATACAATTCCATGATATTAAATCCCTTTGGCTCCACAAACCATCATCAAACATCTTCCTTGCAGTGACTAACTCCCCACATTTTGAGTACATGTTTATGAGAGCCGATGCCACAAATGTATTATCATGATATGGTGTTTTACAAATTACCTGATGAACTTGCTTTCCTTCCCCAAGACCTGCTGAGTCACTGCAAGCGCCCAAAACGCTCACAAAGGTTGCTTGATTCGGCTTTATCTCATCATCACCCTTCATTTTCAAAAATATTTTTAGCGCTTCTTCATTTTGCCCATCCTGAACATACCCAGTGATCATGGTAGTCCAAGAGACTACATTCCTCTGGGGCATCTCATTGAACAAATCCCTGGCCTTCTCTATGTCTCCATTGTGAATAAGCCCTGTGATCATCGTATTCCACGACAGCACGTCCCTCTCTGGCATTCTCTCAAACAAATTAAGAGCCTCCCTTGACCTTTTATTCTGTGCATAACCAGTGATCATTGCGTTCCATGAGACAACATTACGTTCTGGCATTCTATCGAACAACTCTCTTGCCTCATCGATCATCCCACTTTTAGACAAACCTGCCACCATCGCTGTCCAGGAAATTACATCCCTTCTTGGCATCTGATTAAAAAGCGCCTTTGCCTCCTCGATCCTCCCACGCTGTGCCAAAGCAGTGATAATCATATTCCATGAAACCACATTCCTCCCAGGCATGCTCTCAAACAACTTCAACGCTAAGTCAACTTGATCATTTTGTGCGTACCCGTCAATCATGGTGTTCCACGAGACAGCATTTCTATGGGGCATTTCATCAAACAAAGTCTCCGCTTCACGTATTCTACCCAACTTCACGTATCCCCCAAGCACGGCAGTCCAAGTCACCACATTTCTCTTGGCATCCGCCCTGTCAAACAGCTCGCGTGCCTCTTCAATGAACCCGCACTTGATATAAGCAGATATCAGAGTGGTCCACGCTATCTCATCTCTTACACCCATTTCATCGAACACCTTGCGTGCTTCCAAAATCCTCCCTTCCTTACCGAGCATCGTCATCAGCCAAGTAGACCGAGCAATGTTCGATTTTGCACCAGTAAAATCACTACCCTGCAAGCGAACTCCGAGGCCCACAGAATCGCTTGTGGAGTGATAAGCCCTGAATACACCCAGAGCAGGGCGGATTCTCCGCGCGACCTTGGTGGAGCGGAGTGATGACCTCCATAACCCCAACATTTCAAGCCCTTCCAAGGTCACAGCAACAACTCGACCAACACCAAGGAATCACCTTTCGCTATCACAGTTTTCCACGCCCCTGTAAACACCCATTTAGGAGCGACCGCATTCGCTTCACTGGTCACGACCAATTCAAATCAACCCGCGAAAGCTCGAATGGAGCCAGTCTCCAACCAGACTGATAGGTGTGCGAACTAGATTGGATGATTCTCTTCATTCAGTTCAGAACCGAAGAATTCGGTGTTTTGCTTGGTCGAATTTCTCCCGCGTTTGACGAGTTGCAGCTTGCAGAGACGTGAAACTCGTGTCCAAGGAGCTAGAAGACGAGCAAAGCGGAATATATAAGGTATATATCGGGCGGAGATATCTCGGACAATGCTCTCCAGGATGGCCCGAAACAGAGCAAAGAGCACTAGTTCCCACGCATCCAACTGCACATCTTTCTTCCCATTACGACCGTTCTTCTTCTTTGTTACAATTTAGACCGCATTGGGAAGCAACTTTTTGATGAGTAAATTCATGTGTTATTCACGGAAAAAAAAACTTTGAATGCGGGAGGACTAATACCCACTACAAGCCCTTCTTCTGTACTTCTATATCCATCATGAGCTATATAAGCAACATGTCAAGCACAAGCTTCCTGAACAAAAACTCCTATCAAACAGTCATAGTTAATATATGCAACATGTCCAGAGGCAATAAACACAGATTTTCACAAAGGAAGAATCAAGCAACAGCTGCATTCGGCTTTGGAAGTTTGGTCTTCAAAACAATGAGATCCGGCTCCGTGACTTCGCCATCTGCCTGAGAGTTTTTTCGATTCTCGCGTGTGGACCCGGAGCCATATGACTCGCCGGTTGCTTTGGGGGAGCAGGTAAAGCCAGCACTGTCCGCTGCCTCTTGGCTGTCAAAAAGAATGAACAGAGTGATTGCTTGCTATGTAGTAGATCTAAGAAACAGCCGAACTTCCGGCCAAAGCAACTAACCTGATTCTGCTTGTCGATAATGCTCTGGTAATATCCTCTTGGAGGCTCCAAATTTCTCTCCCGCTGCAACTTCATCCGAGCCGTTGATCTTCAGATGGAAACAAATGACCAGGTCAGCTTTTGGTCGGAATGATAATCTGAAATTAAATAGCTTTCGCGCTTACATCCCGTTGACCGGTGAAGAGTCCATTGTGGCCCATGATTCCGTTTGAGTTTCGAAGCATTCTTTCCTTCTCAAACTTCCGTGTCGCAATCTTGCTTGTTGGGATTGTCTTCGAGTTGATACTAGAAGATGTATTGGGCTTCACAATGGCCTGGTGTTGGTTCATATTTGGCCTCTGGTTCCTCTTAGCAATTGAACTGGCCTTGTAGGTGTGTTTCTCTTGTTGCCATTTTGGGGTGTTCTGGTTCTTCACTGACGATGATGGTCCTCTAGCACAATCTATTTTTCTGACTTTGCGAAGATCCACATAAGAATCTGACAAGTTTAAACAGATGAGAACGCGGACCCAGATAAAGAACAAGCAACCTACAAGAACATTTGCATAGTAATGCTAATACCAGCAGCATCCTTTGTGCTGCGGCATATCTCTTCAACCATGGCCTTCCATCTCCTTCAATTAGGAAAAGAATCGATCTGTGAGTAATTGTACTGGAAATCCTTATCAAATGACCATGCTCTTGCGCTTCCAATTAAGTGAAGTTGCTAAAGCGCCCGAATCTATGCTACAAACAAGATATATGCAAAAAGGGTGTCATTGCTTGGATTATGAAAGAAGCAGGCATCGCAGGTTGAAGTGTACCTACTTTTATTCAAAGATCCGGTGTTTTCTATTACGTCTAATCAAGATTGAAGTGGTTGGAAAGTTGGCATATGTAGTTTCTGAGAAAAACCTGTATAGTTGCTTCATGTTGCAGCACAAATTGTCCTATTTTTTAAGAAGCTATGAAATCAACGAGAGTCGATAGAACTGAAGTATATCGATCCGTAAATAATGATGTTATGTGCAAGTTGAGCTATCTGCGTTGATCCTCCTTTCCTCCGAAGACTGTTGAGAGTAATCCCAATCTTTGTTTTCTGCTAGAACTCACCGAAATTAGATGAATTAAAGAAGCCTATTGACATTGTCTTTCAAGAACTTAAATGAAAGATATGCTATTTAATCAAACCTGCAAGACATCCATAGAGATAGTCATCAACTGGAGTTTTCTCAATGACTCGTACAGTGCCGAATCAGACTGCCATACCAAAAAACAGAGCAACGTTATATTTGGACAAGAAACAAAACATAAGGCAACTTTTCAATGCATTTATCTCCAAAACTACAGAAATTCGAAATCAATGGGCAAAGAATGTACAAGAAGCAGAAAATCAGAATCCAGGTACTGAATTCAAGTTAGGATATTCACCTCGCGTTGACTGTTGTCCAAAACCTGCTTGATCCTTAGAACTTCACCAACAACTTGAGGCCGTTCATCAATCTCGTGACCGAATGCCACAGCGCCTCCATAATCAAGATAGCTTTCCGGGTTCATGTCCACCCCGTCACGCTTGATGTCACCCTTACTGTTGTCCCTGATCGTTTTGCTTTCTTTATTCGCGCGTACGCAATCATCTCCACCATCACGCGATGGGGGCGGATCATCGTACCCTGGGCACCGACTCTGAGTAGTCAGGGTCGAGAACAGCCGCTCAGCGATGCGGTCTCTTCGTAGCCAAAAATCTCTCCGGCGATCCAACGCAGCTAACGTGATCGCGGTGTCAATGAACTCGAAAATGTCCGTGTCCATCGTTGCAAAGAATTCTCTCCAATCATCCAGCGATTCCCCCATTGTGGCCCGACTAGGAACAGAGTGCTTGGCGCGCAAGAAACTACCAAGAAACCGCAACGATCTTTATGGTTTTCGAAACAGCTTGTATCACGCGACAAGACCAACCCGTTTGAGCGGAACGACTGAGGAGTCAATGAGAAAATTCAGACAAACCTGAGAAGTCCTCGCTTCAGCGATGGTGGAAACAGAGCCGTCGTTGTGTCGCTGGGGCTCGTCTCCGTCTGAGGTTTGTATGCGATACGAACGTTTGCTTGAGAGGGAAAATAACTAGGCTGTCTTTCTTGTGTTCTTTTGAAATTTATGACCAAATTCTCACAGCTTCTTTAATTATCCAATAGAAAAACTCCCTGAAAAAAGCAAAAAAAAAATAAACGAGGGAGTTTTTTGGATACCAGGTTAGAGCAATTTTCTTTATTTTATATCTTTTGCTTTTACGTAAGCAGATATTCGTCTCTTCTTTTATTTTCTCGCTCCAAATTTGAAATGATATCCAAATATCTTCGGATATCACATGGTTTTGTTGTCAATTTATTGTAAATATTTGTATCTTGTAACAGTTTCAGATGGTTCGAGTTTTTTTTTTAAAAAAAGTTGTTCTAGACACACCATCATGTATTGTGTGAAGAGAAGAATACGCATCGGTATGTTTTGAACGGTAAATGGAAACATATTTGGTGCAAATAAATAAAATTTATTGATTACAAACATTTTTGTGGTTTGGCCTGACTAATAATTTCTACCAATGTAGAAAGAATTGCAGCACATAGGTGTTCGGAGAGATATCAAAATCGATAGATTGGACTAAATCAGAATATTTTTAGATAAATGAGAAATTTTTTATTGGACTAAATCTATTGATTTGGCTTTGTCTGGTTTACGAAGAAAACATCAATTAATTTGACTGAACCAAACTAAATGTGTGAAGGATACACATGACAAATCAAATTTAAATATTCTATTACTTTTGCATTCCTCAAATTAGAAAAGGTGTCAATATTTTTGAATTTAAGTTATTGGTGACTTATAAATTATCTCTCAAAGAGATTAAGCACAACCAATTTATATTGAAATTGAACCTTATCAATAGGGCTTTCTAACTTAATTAGCCAAAAAAGAACGGGCTATTTCATGATATACTTGGTTCGGTCCCGGATATTTCCTAGTCATTCATTTTAATCTAGTTAATATTGATATTACCTAAAGAAACTCTCTTCATATGACTTTTCCTTAATGTATTTTCGGCCCTCCCAATATGTTTTTCTATCCCTGCCCACAAGCCCCTCCTAAACCACTAAGTCAAATCTCATGGGACTATTTCATCAATATTCTTAGTAAAATCATTATATATTTGAATTTAACTCGTGCTTTGCACGGATTATCTGAGAAATTTTTGGAAGCCATGAACAACATTGAATGATGCCTACAATCGTTTATTGCATTACAATCTAGTGATTCAAGGTTTAATAAAAGATCCCCAGCTGATTTATGTCATTCAAGAGGGCAAAAAGAGGAGCTTTTATTTGACTACTCCCAACCAACGTTAGTCCACTCCACATGAGCAGATAGATCGGGTAGTCCTCACACGACCTAACGGCTCACATAATCTAATAGCACATGTGAAGTGAGGTAACAAAACTCAAGAGTACATAATAATTTTCAAAAGCATAATCCTCATGCTTTGGATATAAGAACTCAACTACTTTCGAAGGAGGATAATATATTACAATACACATAACATCTTGATCCGAAAGCTGCCATTAACATTGACGTTGCCCTATAGTATCTTTCGAACATTGTCAAATTTGACTTGATTGGCATTAGATAATGTCTATTGAAAGAAAGAAGAATGTTATGGTACGTTTGCCCATTATTGGCACCTTTGTCAGCCAGCAATGCGACGAGATACAAGATCACTGTAGAACAATCGGTAAAACTTCCTTGGACACGCTTTCCATCAATTCGCCACATAACTACTGAACAGCAAAACCGGATCGACAAGCCATTCTTCAATCGCTGCCACATCTGATAGCGAAACCTACCGCATAAAACAGAAATTCAACTCCTGGCCAAAGACAACCTGAACAAGCTCGACCATCCTAAACTATTAACACCTGGATGGTACCATATGCAAACAATCGTTCAAAACCGGACAGGACGATGATTATGGAACAGTCAAAAAGCTGACTCAGTCTGCCCACCAGTGATTATGCTATAATGCTAGGAAACTCCTATCGCAAATTGATGCCAAAAACACCACTCTCCGGAGAACATAGAATCACCGGACACCGGTACATTGCATGCATGCCAGTTAAGTCACCACTGTAGGTAACTTTTACTACCTGACCTTTCTCAAGTCCGTAATATCTTGCGATTGCATCGTTCTTCAGCATCCTCGGAAGCTGGTGAGAAACAAAATAACCACTCATCATCGGCATGATCTCCAATCACCAAACTAAAGAGAGTACACAAGCTTTTCTATATCACGCCCACGAATTTAAAGGCACACATGCTGCTGATTCCATATAAGAAAATTCATTTTACCGTCGGTGCTACATGCTACAGTCCAAGCTTGTAACTCCATCCGGACAAGCTTGGATCATGTAATTCTGAATGCACGTAATGGATGCAGAAACTATGCAATCTAAATAAAGCACACAATTCATTGGGCAATACTGTGTACTGGCCAATTGTTAGAAAGACGATAGATAGTAAAGCTGCGAATGATAACTATTCTGTTTCGATTTTTCTATTCCAGAAACAAGTTTGGAATAGAAATATGTTCGGTAACGCAATTTCATTTTTCAATTTCTGAAACAAATTTTGATTTCAGAAATAGGTTTGAAACAAAAATGAAAAGTAAAATTTTCTACTTTTATATTTATATAACAAAAATGAGAAATAAAAATTCTTTTCATCGCTCACTCTCACTACTAGTCACCCATCCATCCACCCACCGCTTATCGCCACCCACTTGCCGACCGCGGCCTCTCACCGTTCACCGTCTCCCACCGTCGGCCAGCCTCCTCCTGCCTCTGCCCATTGTTGGTTATCACCCGCCGTCCATTGGCCACTATCTCCTACCGCCGGCCGCCCGCCTTTCGCCACCACCCTCCTCCCTTCGCCGCCCGCCTCCCACCTCTACCCGATGCCGGCAGCTTCCAGCCACCATCCTCCACACCGGCCGTGCCACCATCTGCTATCATCGCCCCCCACCGTCCGCCGCCGGCTGCTCACTGCCACCGTCCGCCCTCCTCCCATTGCCACCGCCCTCCTTCCGCCACCACCCCCCTCCCGTCACCCGATGCCAACCGCCTCCAACTGCTGTCTTCCACACCAGTTGCATCGCTGTCCGCCGCCGCCATCCGCCCACAATCCACTCTCCAGCCATCCGAGAGGGAGAAATTTTGTGCCGTTATCAAACAAAATTTTGTTTCGAGAACAGAAATTTTATGTCATTATTAAACGTGTATTTTTGCTCATACATTCATCTAAGAAACAGAAGTAGATTTTCTATTTCTAGCCAGAAATTGATTTTTGAAACATGATGATTGTCATTCGCAACCTAACTTGGATAATGTCACTTCCCGTTATTAGTTATGTGGCATGTGACCAATGACCAGCAAATTCATGACCTTAGATGGAAGCTCGTTAGGGTGCGTAGGATGTTTTTCTTAACCATTTTGTTCATGAAAATAATTTTTGCTCAGAAATGATTTTTTTTATTCCATTCTCGAAAATAATTTCTAAACATTTGAAGGCATTTGATAACTATCTAAAATTTCAATTCTTGGAATAGAAAAAAAATAGAAATGCGTTTGGTAACTGCACAAAATTTCTTTTTATTAACAATATTTTGAATTTTTTAGTATTTCTTTCTTTCTTTTTTCTTTCTTTTCTTTTTTCTTCTTCTCTTTCCTTGGCTTGTGGCCGGCTACCGGCCAAGGCCAGCGAGGGCCAAGGGCAAGGGCCACCCTCGCCGGCGAGGGTGAGGGCTGGACCCTCACGACTTAGGCGAGGGCCACCCTCTTCGCTACCCTGGAATAGGCCACGAGGGTCCAGCCCTCGCCTAATCTTACGCAACCCTTGCCTAGGCTGTGAGGGTCCAGCCCTTGCCTAGGCCATGAGGGTCTAGCCCTCACCCTTGCCCTCGCCGACCCTAGCATGTGGCTGGTCATCAACCACTAGCCAAGAAAGAAGAAGAAGAAAAATTTTCTTTTCCATTTCTGATTCTTGTTCCCAGAATCAAAAGTCAAATTTTTATTTTTATTTTTGATTTTGTTACAAAACTATTTCTTAGAACAAATTTGTTTTTGGGAACAAAAAATTTATCAAACAGATTTTTATTCTTTTTTTTTCTTGGGAACAAAAGAATAGAATCAGACACAGTTTGACCAGTCACTAAACAGACCCTTAGGTGCACATGAATGTCATTCTGTGCCCGGGAACTATTTCTGAACAGAAATGATTTTTTTTATTCTGTGCTCGGAAACAATTTCTGAGCATTTGAAGGCGTTTGATAAACTGTCCAAAATTTCTATTCCTAGAGTAGAAAAGAACATAAATGCGTTTAGTAACTACACACAAATTTCTTTTTATTAATAATATTTTAATAATATTTTGAATTGTTTATTTTTTTTTCTTTCTACCCAGGCCATGCCCGGTTGCCGGCGACCGGCCACAAGAAGAGCAACACAAAAAGAAGAAAAGAAGAAAAAAAAACTGATTCTCAAAATTATGCCGAGAAATAAGAAGTAACTTTTTTTTACTTTTTGTTTCTTTTCCAAAACTATTTCTCGGCACAAATATTTGCAAAAATGTGCCCGGGAACAAAAATTTTACCAAACACATTTCTGTTCTCAAACTATTTCTGGGAATAAAAAAAACAGAAATTTTCAATGTTTGACACGTTACCAAACGGGCCCTTATTATGCTTAAAATGAAATATCCGAAATTATTTCATCAATGACACTCACACCTTCATGATCTAGATCTTTGGAGCACAGCAAAATAACCTACAAGGTCTTATAACAGAGTTATCAAATTATGCATCGGTTATAATAATGCACTTTCATGCATTAACTTGATGGAACATCATTCGCCAACAAGCGGCTACTCTAGTGCTTTGCAGCTATCAAAATTTCAAACAATAAAGAACTTAAACGAAATAAAAAAATCGACCAAATCCCATCCAAACTGACGTATCAATGCATCTCCTCAGCATCTATGTGCACATGAATATATATCCTTAATTTCTCTCTTTCCCAGTCTCCTATTTATGAAAACCAAAACAGCAAGAAAAACACCACTAATGTAGAGTTAATAACAGACTTTCTTCCCTGTACAGCTGGATGAATTTACGTAAATTGGCTTATCACCACATCCGCATGCGTTTATTTAGTTTTCTGAAGTACCTTAAAAACTATACTGCTATAATTTGGAGTGTGAAGAAATACTATAAGGATATTCTTTTCACGGAATAAACTTTTCGCAATTGAACCGAATATTACTGCTTAAAAGTCTGTATGAAGCAAGATTTTTAGTATGCTAAATTGGTAGAGTATAATAGTCCACTAAGCTCCTGCTCCTGTATACTGTACTTCCCTTTGCTATTATTGATCAATCAGAACACGATGTTTAGGCTTGAGGACATGCTTAGTTATGTTGACAAGCAAGTCGGTTATCTAACACATTGTCAGAAAATAATGAACGATAGCAGCATCAAATGGCAAACTAGTTAAAATACACATATAAATGAAACATGAGTTTCACATCAGAAAATAATACAGCACAAGATGACAGAACTCGTGATTGTAAAGCAGATTTATAAGATTGAGATTAGATACTAATGTCCCCAAAAAGCTTGAATCCATGAAGGACAGCACAAATCCACAGAATAGTGGATTAAAAGGAGAATAGGTTCATGAAATATATCTTTAAGACATGCCAACATCTGGGATTGATAGGAAAAGCCAGGCTGGTTTTGTCATAACTGACATGTCAGATGCCCCCGTATTCTTATATTTTCTATTTTTGTATTTCCGGGCTATAAAAAGCGTTAATGTTTTCCTTCTCTTTCTATATCTTTCCAGAATTATAAGGAGAATTGTTCCTCCTCTGCTCTTTTGTAGTTTGGTCCTCCAATCTTCGGCCCACAAATAAATTCCCACGTCCAATTGTCGCATTTTAATCCTATTTACAGTTAATACCTACAAATAAATCCTCTGCTCTTGCGTTTGATGAATTGCAGAGACGTGAAACTTGAGTTCAAGGAGCTTAAAGAAGAGCAAAACGGAGTATAAAGTATATATCAGGCGGAGATATCTCGGACAATGCTCTCAAGGATGGCATAAAACAGAGCAAAAGCAATTCCGAGCATACTACTGCACATTTAGACTGCTTTGAGAAGCAACTTTTGATGAGTAAATTCACGTGTTATTCACGGAAAAAAAAACTTTGAATGTGGGAGGACTAATCCCCGCTACAAGCTCTTTACCAAAAAAAAAAAAAAATCCCCGCTACAAGCCCTTTTGTATTATATCCATCATGAGCTATATAAGCAGCAAGTCATAGCTATACGAGCTGAGCACAAGCTTCCTGAACAAAAACTCCTATCAGTCGTAGCTAATATATGCAACGTGTCCAGAGGTAATAAACACAGATTTTCACAAATGAAGAATCAAGCAACAGCTGCATTCGGCTTTGGAAGTTTGGTCTTCAAAACAATGAGATCCGTTTCCGTGACTTTGCCATCTGGCTAAGAGTTTTTTCGATTCTAGTGCGTGGACCTGGACCCTTATGACTTCCGGGTTGCTTTGGGAGAACAGGTAAAGCCAGCACTGTCCGCTGCCTCTTGGCTGTCAAAAAGAATGAACGGAGTGATTGCTTGCTATGTAGAAGGTCTAAGAAACAGCCGAACTTCCTGCAAAAAGCAACTAACCTGATTCTGCTTGCTGATAATGCTCTTGTGAGATCCTCTTGGAGGCACCCAATTTCTTTTCCACTGCAACTTCATCCGAGCCATTGATCTTCTGATTGAAACAAATGACCAGGTCAGCTTTTGGTTGGAATTATAATCTGAAATAAAATAGCTTTCGCACTTACATCCCGTTGATTGGTGAAGAGTCTTTTGTGGCCCATGATTCCGTTCGAGTTTCGAAGCATTCTTTCCTTCTCAAACTTCCGTGTCACAATCTTGCTTGGTGCGATTGTCTTTGAGTCAATACTTGGAGATGTATTGGGCTTCACAGTGGCCAGGTGCTGGTTCACATTTGGCCTCTGGTTCCTCTTAGCAATTGAACCAGCCTTCTTGGTGTGTTTCTCTTGTTGCCATATTGGGATGTTCTGGTTCTTCACTGACGATGTTGGTCCAATAGCACAATCTATTTTTCCGACTTTGCGAAGATCTACATAAGAACCTGACAAGTTCAAACAAATGAGAATTGGGACCCCCATAAAAAAAACAAGCAACCTATAAGAACATTTGCATAGCAATGCTAATACCAGCAACATTCTTTGTGCTGCGGCATATCTCTTCAACCATGGCCTTCCATCTGCTGCAATAAGAAAAAGAAATGATTTGTGAGTAATTGGACTGGAAATTCTGATGAAATGACCATGCTCTTGCGCTTCCAATTAAGTGAAGTAGCTAAGTCACCAGAACCTATGCTACAAACAAGAGATACGCAAAAAGAGTGTCATTGCTTTTATTATGCAAGAAACAGGCATCGCAGGTTGAAGTGTTTCTACTTTTATCTGAAGATCCAGTTTTTCTATAAAGTTACATCTAATCAAGTTTGAAGTCCATGGAAAGTTGTCATAAGTCGTTACTAGAAAAAACTTGTTATGATTGCTTCATGTTGCAGCATACAGACACTTAGCCCAAGTGTCCTGTTTTTTAAGAAGCCACGGAATGAATGAGAATTGATAGAACTGAAATATATCTCTCATACATGGTGATATTGTGTGCAAGCTGAGTAATCTGCGTTGATCCACCTTTCCTCCGGAGGCTGTTGACAGTTATCCCAATCTTAGTTTTCTGCAAGAAGTCGGCAAAATTAGATAAATTAAAGATTGTCTTTCAAGAACTTGAATGAAAGATATGCAATTTAATCAAACCTCCAATAAATCCATAGAGATGGCCATCAACTGGAGTTTTCTCAGTGATTCATACAGCGCTGAATCAGACTGCCATACCAAAAAACAGGACCAAGTTATATTTGGACAGAGAACAGAACAAAAAGCGACTTTTCAACGCATTTATCTCCAAAACTACATAAATCTGAAATCAAACAGGCAAAGAATGTTCAAGAAGCAGGAAATTGGAATCGATGTACTGAATTCACAGTTAGGATATTCACCTCGTGTTGACTGTTGTCTAAAACCCGCTTGATCCTTAGAACTTCACCAATAACTTGAGACTGTTCATCAATCTCATCACTAAATGCCTTGGCTCCTCCACAATCGTGATAGCTTTCCCGGTTCATGTCGACCCCATTGTACTCGACGACACCCCTACCATTGTCTCTGATCCTTTTGCTTTCTTTACCCGTGCGTACGCAATCATCTTCACGATCACGCGACACAGGCAAATCATCCCACCCTGGGCATCGACTCTGAGTCGTCGTGGTGGAGAACAGCCACTCCGCGATGCGGTCTCTTTGCAGCCGAAAATCTCTCGGGCGATCCAACGTAGCTAATGTGATTGCGGTGTCAATGAATTCAAAAATGTCCGTGTCCGTCGTTCTAAAGAATTCTCTCCAATCATCCAGCGTTTCCCCCATTGTGGCCACGACTAGGAACAGAGTGCTTGGCGCGCAAGAAACTATCAAGAAACTGCAACGATCTTTATGGTTTTCGGAACAGATTGTATCATGCGACTAGACCAACCCGTTTGAGCAGAACAACTGAGGAGTCGATGAGAAAACTGAGACTAACCTGAGAAATCCTCACTTCAGCGGTGGAAGAAACAGAGTTGTCTCGGTGTCACTGGCTCGTCTCTGTCTGAGGTTTGCATGCGATACGAACGTTTGTTTGAGAGGGAAAATTACAAGGTTGTTTTTCTTGCATTCGTTTGAAATCTATGACTAAATTTTCACCCTTCTTTATTTACTTAATAGAGTAGCTCTCCGAAATAGAAAAAAAGATAAATGAGAGAGAGAGATAAACGACGAGATAATATCAGTAGAGATAACAAAAATTTAATATCCTATTGTAATGCAGTTTTAATAGTCATAATTCTCCATTCATTGTATCACATTGCGTGAAGCATACATGACAAATCAAATTTTAAATATTCTATGACTTTTGCATTCCTC
The DNA here is from genome assembly GCA_031216285.1 of Syzygium syzygioides. NCBI lineage: Eukaryota > Viridiplantae > Streptophyta > Magnoliopsida > Myrtales > Myrtaceae > Syzygium > Syzygium syzygioides. The sequence continues at coordinate 13,242,632 of CM062252.1, read as the reverse complement.
GAATTAAAAAGATGTCAATATTTTTTATTTTTAAGTTATTGGTGACTTACAGATTCTCTCTCAAAGAGATTAAGTACAACCAATTTATATTGAAATTGAACCTTATCAATAGGGCTTTTTAACTTGATTAGCCAAAAACGAAAGGGCTATCTCATGATATACTTCGTTCGGTCCTACATATTTCCTAGTCATTCATTTTAATATAATTAATATTGAAATAACCTAAAGAAACTCCCAGCATATGACTTTTCCTTAATGCATTTTTGGCCCCCCAATATGTTTGTCTAACCCTGCACACAAGCCCCTCCTAAACCACTAAGTCAAATCTCATGGCCCTATATCATCAATCTTCATGGTATTATCATTAGATATTTGAATTTAACTCGTGTTTTGGACGGATCATACGATAAATTTTTGGAAGCCACGAACAAGGGTAAATGATCCCTATCATCGTTCATTGCATGACAATCTAGTGATTCAAGACTTAATAGGGTAACAGAGGAGCTTCTATTGGTTACTCCCAACCTACATTAGTCCAATCCACATGAGCGACTCCCATGACCTAACCGCTGAGGTGAAGTGAGGTAACAAGAGTCAATAATACCTAATAATTTTCAAGAGCATAAGCCTCGTGCTTTTTTTTTTTTTTTCGAAATAAACCTCGTACTTTGGGAAAGCCCTTATCAACCTCGTTTTCTTCGTCTAGCATAAGAACTCAACTACCTTGGAAGGAGGATGATAGATTACAATAGACGTAACATCTTGACCCGAAATTCCACAGAAGTTGCCATTAATATCGACATTGCGCTATAGTATCTTTCAAACGTTTTCAAATTCGACTTGATCGGCAATAGATTGTCTATCCAGAGAAGAAGAATGCTATGGAGCATTTGCCCATTAGTGACACCTGCGTAAGCCAGCAATGTGACGAGATATAAGATCACTACAGAACAGTCGGTAAAACTTCCTTGGACATGCTTTCCATCAATTTGTGACAAAACTACAGAACAATAAAACAGGATCAAATCGGCGATTCTAAAATCGCTGCCACTACTTACAGTGAAACCTACTACATAAAAATGAAATTCAACTCCAAGCCAGAGACCAAGTGAACCAGCTCGACCATCCAAAACTATCAACAACTAGCTGGTACCATGAGCGAACCACTGTTCAAAACTGAACGGGACCGTGATTACGGAACAGTCAACAAGCTGACTCAATCTGCCCACCAGTAATTATGCTAGGAAACTCCTATTACATATTGATACCAAAAAAACCCAATCTCAGGAGAACATAGAATCACCAGACACAGCGGTACGTAACATGCGTGCCAGTTATGTCACCACTGTACGTAACTTTTACTACCTGACCCTTCTCGAGTCCATAATATCTTGCGATTGCATCATTCTTCAGCATCCTCGGAAGCTGGTGAGAAACAAAATAACCACACACCATCAGCATGATCTCCAATCACAAAACTGAAGAGAGTACACGATCTTTCCTATATCACCATACGAATTTAAAAGGCACATGCTGCTGATTCCAAATAAGATAATTCATTCTACAATCGGTGCTCCGTGCCACAGTCCAAGCTTGTAACTCCATCCGGACAAGCTTGGATCATGTAACTGAGAATGCAAAAACTATGTAATCTAAATAAAGCACACAATTCATAGGACAATACTGTGTACTGGCAATCTTCTAGAAAGTCGAAAGACACCTACTTAGATCATGTCAGTTCCCATTAGTAGATATGTGATGGGTGACCAATGACCAGCAAATTCATGACCTCAAATGGAAACTCATTAGGGTACTTAGTTTACTCAAAATGACAGGTACATAAATAAAAATGAAATTTCATCAATGAGAAAGATATCTTGATGATCTAGATCTATGAAGCACAGCAAAATAAACTATAAGGCTGTAACATAAAGTTAATCAAATTATGCATCGGTTATATCAACTTTCATGCATTAACTTGATTGAATATTATTCACCAACTAGGGGCTACTCTAATGCTTTGCAGCTATCGAAATTTCAAACTCTAACAGCTTAGACAAGAAATAAAAAAATCCACCAAATTCTATCCAAACTGACATATCAATGCATTTCTCTCTTTCCCAGTCTCCAATTATGAAAATGGAAGCAGCAAGAAAACCACCATTAAAATAGAGTTAATAACAGATAGTTTCTTCCCTGTACAACTTTACGAACTTACCTAAATTCGCACATCACCACATTCACATGTGTATATTTAGTTATCTGAAGTACCTTAATGTTTTAAACTATGATCATTTGGATTGGGAAGGATTACCATAAGAGTATTGCTTTCAAGAAAGAAACTTTATGCAATGGGACCGAATATTACTGCTAAAAAGTCGGTATGAAACAAGATTTCTAATATGCTAAATTGGTAGAGATAATAGTCCGCTAACCTGCTTCTCCTGTATACTGTACTTCTTTAGAAGCCTTTGCTTTTCTTGGTCAGTCAGAACACGATGTTTAGGCTTGAGGACATGCTTAGTTATATTAACAAGCAAATCGGTTATCTGACAAGGTACCAGGAAATAATGAATGATAGGAGCATCAGCTGACAAACTAGTTAAAATACAGATAAAGATGAAACATGAGTCTCTGCATTAGAAAATAACAGACAGCACCAGATGACAGTACCGTTGATTGTAAAGAATTTTTTATAAGTTTAAGATTAGATACTAATGTGCCCAAAAAGCATGAATTCATAAAGGACTGCATAAATCCACAGAATAATGGATCGAAAGGAGAATAGGTTTGTGAAATAAATCTTGAAGTCATGCCAACATCAGGAATTGATAGGAAAATGCTCCAAGTGAGCATGAGAGCAAGCAAACACAGGCAACACAAGTGACTCCATAGAAAGGGGAGGGAAGCCATGTTCTAAAAGCATGCAAGCATAAGCAGCCAAGTTATTTGAGTAGAAAAGAAGAAGCGTATGTCTATTCTGTAGAGTCTTCTACTCTCCCCCTCTTTACAACTTCGCTTCGCATACCAATTTAACCTTTCAATACCTTCACTTAGATACCGGAGTACTACATTACTTCTTTTTATCAAACTCGACCAGCTGCAACAGCAAAAATAATTTTCTCTTCCCATCATAAGTCGGCCACATCGGTTCTCATTCACCAAATTTCTGCTAACTATTCTCATCCATGTCTTCTCGGCCTTCCCATCCCCTCTCAATATGAGCCATCTCAATCCGTATTTTTAATTTTATCAAGAGCCCTTAAGATGCAGACACTCCCCTAATGCCTAAGGCGCTAGGCACTCGCACGAGCGATGGGAAACGATAATGTAAAAGTTCATGAGCAAAGGGAGGTGCAAATGTTAAAGAGGACACAATAGTTAAATCTAATTCTGACAGCACAAGCCATTGTTTGTCACTTTTTATTGTATTTTATTAAGAAATTTCTCCTTTTTCCAAATTATCTTCCCATGCTAATACTTACCTTTATTTAGATATAGATAGGCAAGTAATAGACTAAGATATAGCTAAATCTTTGCTAAAGTGCTGCCAGGCGCCGTGAGCTGCTCACCTGAGTGACGGCTAGGTGAAGTCACCTTGCCTAAGAGAAGGCGAGGCACCAAAGCTTCAGGTACAAGGCGAGGAAAAATCACATTGCTTCTTATATCTTATAATCAAATATTACATTTCCTGCACCATTCCAATAGGCTGCTGCATTTCTTCGTCCCTCCATCTTTCTCCTTTTAAAAATCATATTCCTCCCCTTTCAATATGAATGTCCCTAAATATCATGATTAATAAAAATCTTGACTTACTCATTAGAAAACACAACTGCATACATTATCAGAGGGAAGAAGTTCTGATAAGGAGTCTTGCCACATTTTATTTTTTATTTACTCAAAGCCCTCACATCTCACTCCAACAAGTAACATAACGACGCTTCAGGTACATTAGGGCTAAATTTGGATCTCGAAAATTTACTTCAACCTAAAATGAGCCTTCTTTTCGCAACAACCATCGCAAGCACTGACAAGATTTAGTGACTTGTATAGCACCTTTCCCTCTAAAAAGAATTGATGCTTACATTTAATCAACTTCGGAAAAAGAACAAAAAATCTTGGTTCCAATCAACTGAAACTACTAGCTGTAGCCAGCATATGATCTACAGTCTAATGCACAGTAACGAGGGGGCCAAAGAAGTGAATAGAACATCGTGATACCTGGAATACTTCAACTTTAAACGAGAAAAGATCCAGTGCTTTAAGAGCTTGATTGGTCATATCACCTTGCAAGACCAATATCAACCCACTCAAACCATCTTTATTAGCAATTTGCCCACTAATATAACGGATACTAGTGACTTTTACAGGACCAGGATTGCAAAAGTACGCCAACACCTGCAGTCAGAGCACTTTTCAATTCAGGGAAACAAAAATTTGCTAATAACTAAGTATATGAAAATTATAGGTAATCGAAAATGCCAGCTGAAAAAAATTCACAAGATATGATTTAGTTTCATATTAAAGAAAAAAAGTAACCAAGGAAGCATTTCTACTTCCAAAGAGCTGTCAATTTCTGATGGTTTCCCGGGACTGAAGCACAAGTGCTCAAGAGACAACGCTTTCGACACAACTTGAAATACTTAAAGCACAATGCAGATCGACTCGAAGTTCTTGAACAGCAAAGTGACTCCACAAAAACTACAAGATGAACCCTCCCCAAAACAGTATGAGAAAAGGGTATAACACAGCGTAAAGTAACAAGAGAGATGGTTGTAAATGTGAACAACACCAAAGACGAGGAGCCTATTTAAGCAAAAGGCACCTCTTAGTGGAAACTAGTTAATCACACAACACGCGAAATGGGCTCAAAACCGAAAAAACCAGCGTCCCGATTTTCTGCTAGCTTGAGAAGACATGCAAGCAAAGAATTTCATCGCTACACTAAAAAAAATTTTCAAATTTGACAGTCAAGACGCGCGGTCGAACCCTACCTATCTCAGACTCAACAGTCAAATTATCTCGCTTACTTGACCCTCGCGCAAGTAGCGTTTCACCTCACTCCATTGAGAAGCACCCCTACACCTCAGAGTATACAACCATATCGGAGACGATCGAACGGCTCTACATCAGCGAGAACGTATCAGGAAGGAGGGGGGGGGTGATGGAAGGGCTTACTCGCTTCGAAGGGTCGGAGCGGAGGGAGTTGGAGATGCGGAGGCGGTCGATGTCGGGGCTCTGGCCGTGGGCGGCCCGGAACTCGGCGAGGGAGAGGTCGATCTCGGAGGAGGCGATGGCGTAGCCCCTGTCCCGGAGCATCTCCAGGAGGGTCCGCCGGGCCAGGTAGTAGCGGTGGCTCTCGGTGCTGCCCTCGTCCACGTAGCTGCTCATGCACCGCGGCCTCGTCTGCCCGTTCGCCGCCGCCGCCGCCGCCATTCCCGGGCCGCCGTCGACGCCCTCCATCGCGCTTGCGGCCATGCTCTCCTCCCTCGGAAGCAGAATTGGGAAGCTAGCGTAAGAGAGTGACTTGGAGAAGAGTGATGCTGCTCAGGCCGGGCCGAACCGGACCGAACCGGCCCGAAATGGGCCGGTTCACAGTATTAACCAGGCCGGGCCCGAACATCGACCGGGCCGGAAGAATCAGACCCCAATAGGGTTTTCCGGAGAATCTGGGCTGGTGGTGTTGATTCAAAAGCAATATCAGAACTGCTCGCGCATCGTGTGACCCGACCCGAATCGTGTTTTCGGTTAGGGTTTCTACGCGGGCGGGGTCATAATAAAGACGCTTCCTTTATGTTCGGGCCGAGGCATTAGCGAGGACCTGGATTGACCGGGATCGTCGATGGCACCCTACTATCGAGGACTTTTACCGAAGTATGCTTCATCCTTGTCTACAGAGAAAGGCAACATGTGCGCCGATTGGCCATCGAATTTCGCTTCGAATGCGATCCTGGATCATGATTTCCTCGAGTATCCTCTTAGGAACTATGTATGTTCTTCACTTGGTGATCAAGCTGGCACTTCTAATCTGGGCCGTTTTATGCTCTCTCTCTTTGTCTTTTTCCATCACCACGTTCATTGGACAGGGCAGACAGCTCTCTACCTTGGCAGTTTCTTCGTGTTTCCACGCACTGCTCCCATTTTTTTTCTCTGTTCAACATTGTCTGCAACAGCAGCAGCAGCAGCAGCAGCAACGCAGGATGTTTGAGCAGTTCTCTGACTGAATAACTTGTGGATGCGAGCACATCACCTGTCATCCGCTAGAATGAATGAGGGCCTGCCGAAATGGACTTCACTAAAATTAGATTAATTATTAGCTAAGCAGAATCACCAGAAGAAAGAAATCGTTGATGAAGCCAAAAATAGAAAATGAAAAAGAGACAAACGGTCCATCTGGAGGGTGAAACTTGAGAAATTACGATAAAAGGTTTTTTTTCCCACCGAAATTCAAAACGTTCTTCGAATTTCACAATACTATAAGAAAATTATATATAAATCTACGAATCAACATCTGTAATTTTGCGAAAATTTCGGGTGTTTCGGGCAAAAAAAAAAAAGTCAAAGTGCATATGTGGTAAGATTTAAAAACTAAGTTAAAAGTAAAAGAGCAAGAAGGTAGAGATTTATGTGAACATGCCTAAGTTAGAAGAGTTGAGTTTGTTTTCGGGTTAATAATAGATCAAAAGACTAAGAGCAGTTTTTGGCTACTTCCACCTGAACTTGTTACAATTTTACGATAAACGCACTACAACTTTTTCTTTAACCCCCAAAACTTTTGTAATATATACAAATTTGGACGCTTAAATATGTGATTTTTTTTTATCATTTTCTTGAATCTCGAATGATACTACAAATTCTGATCGGGAAAAAAAAGTTTCTGTTCTGCTTTAGCTTAAACATAAATACACGTGCTCAAAATTTTTTTTTGTAAGACTTGAAATGACTCAACATGGAAATTTCTATGTCTTCTAAAAATTCAAGGGGTGATAACACTAAATGGAAAAAAAAAAAAAAAGGAACTTCAGATATCAAAAGCAATAGACTTTTTCATCAAGAAGCCTCTGTTTCTTCTTGCAGTTTTCTCTCTTTCTTTTTGCCAATCACAGCAGGTATGGCTTCACTTGAGCAGATGGCTCTGTCCTTACGGCCTTTGGCCACCATCTGTTTTCTGCTTATCTCGTGACCGCAAAGTCAATCGTCACGTTGTCACTTTTGTTCACTTCTTTTCCTGTTCAGTAGTCTCTCCTATTCTATCCACAGCTTCTCTCATTCACTGATAACTTGGAAATGTTGAAGTGAACCCACGACAGCTTTGGACACGTGCTTGTGTTAGCTCCTTTTGTTGGTACTGTAAAATGGCGAATTTTCAAAGTCTTTTAGTGTGATTCAACGTGATATGAGCGAATGAAGCCACCAACTGCAATGTCACGTTGTAATCAATGGTCATGTAGGGGCACAAGCAGGGCAAAGAGATGTCGTTTTTTGGGGACGTGGAGATATAGGCTAAGGTTCCATCTCCCGTCAATTAGGAAACCTTCAACTTTCGTGGGGTCAGTTGGTGTTAGGAAGTTGTTGGCTTGAGATATGGAAAAAGTGTCCTCACGTCACCTGTTTACCATTGGGCCAACTTCCCTGACGATGCAAGAATTCTCCTTTTTAACAACAATTCCATGCTTTAGATATATGTCCTAAATTTTGGGTTTTTAAGGAAAAAATTGCAACTTTAAAGATTTTGCGATGTCACCATAGGTTTTTTTTTAATAATTCCAGATAGAATCTGCCAACTTTTTGGTAAACAAAGAAAGTGAATGCAAAGAATTTGATGAGGGGAAAAAAAAAGGAGATACATGACAAGAAAATTTAGTGAAAACGGAGAAATTTGTCATTAGTATTTAGAAATGTATGCTGGGAAGAGTATTCAGGATATATGCTACGCATGACACGAGAAATTTGGACACTTGGTGCACGCATGGAATTCATTATGGAGTAGAAATTCTGCTCCAGAATGCATTCCGGAACAAAAATGCGTTTGTTAAAAAATTTCCGAAATGTATTCTGGAGCAATTTTTGCATTTTAAAATAAAAATGCGCTTGTTAAAAATACTTGAATCTTCCATAATACATTCTTGATTCTAGAATGTATTATTGATTCAAGGATGAGTTTTGGGAAAAAAAAAAAGAGAAGCTATTTTTTGTAGCTTCTCTCTTCCAAAATGCATTCTCCCTATTTTCTCCCTTTTTCTCACTAATTTTTTTTTTCAGAAAATGCATAAAAATTGAAAAATTCCAGAAAAAATCATAAAAATTTTCAGAAAATAAAAAAAAGTCGGATTTTGAGAAAATAGGAAATTTGGTGAATTTTTTTCAAAAATATAAAAAAAAATCAAAAATTTCAAAATTTCACAAAATGGCTTAGAATACCTTGGGCACTCACTTTGAGTGGAATTTAATTTTTTTAAGGTGCCCAAAAAAATCAAAAAATCAAAAATTTCAAAACTTTACAAAATGGCTTAGAATATCTTTGGGCATCCACTTTGAGTGAAATTTAATTTTTTTAAGGTGCCCAAAAAAAATCAAAAAATTAAAAATTTCAAAACTTCACAAAATGACTTAGAATATCTTTGAGCACCCACTTTGAGTGAAAATTATTTCTTTTGAGGTGCTCAAAAAAATAAAAATAGATTAATCAATTTCTGGAATAGAATTAGTCATGTTTTATTAAACAAATTTCTCTTCCAAAAATCAATTTCTTAGCAAGAATTCCAAAAATCAATTTCTGACAAGAATTTGATTTTTGGAGCAGAATACTTACCATTCGCGCCCTTACTTACAAAATCTTTCACGGAGAGGCTGTGGAAAGGAATGGCAGAGCATTGAATATTTGGTAAAACTCTCATATAATTCCCACCTACCCCGTAGGCGCCAAGTTGCTACCTTCCACCCTCCCTCCCTCTCTCTCTCTCTCCCTCTCTCTCTCTCACCAGCCAAAATCCTGTCACAAGCTCACATTTTCCTTTTCTGGGTGAAGTCACAAACTCACTCCACATTAACATCTCTCTCTCTCTCTCTCTCTCTCTCTGTGACATTCGAGACTTCCACAGGCAAAGAGAGTCTCCCATACAGGAAAAAATGCAGGGAGGCCAAATGATAGTTGAAGAGAATGCCAAGCTCTCATCAGTTCTAACTCCTTCTAAACCTGTACATCTTCTTAATCTCTCTCTGTCTCTCTCTCTCCTTTTGAAGTCCTATCCGTAGTGAATGTGCTTTATGTTACTTTAATTCTGTGAATTGTGTGCTTACAGTCAGGTTGATTCTTCCTGAATCACGTGCTTCGGTGTCTTGAGAAATAGATTTTTTGAGGACATGAACATACATAATATGCAAATAATAAGTTGCGATATTATTGTTGATCTCATCCAAATATATGCTTTGCGGAAATTTTCATTTTGTTGGTTTCTCACCTTGCAGAGCTATATACAATCACTCACCAAAATAGTCGGCACTCTCAGACCTAATTCACGCTCCGTTGAAGTTATCGAGGCATGCCTCAAGGCAGGAATGTCAGGTACAATCTGACCACTGCTCATTCAGCCATTTTGATTTACCTGATGATAGTCCCTGATCTGTCCACAAATACTAATTTCGGCTTTTCGTTTGGTTAGTCGCGCGTTTCGATTTTTCTTGGCTAGATGGAGACTACCATCAGGAAACTCTTGAGAATTTGAGGATGGCTATGAAAAACACTAAGAAGCTTTGTGCAGTGAGTAAACTGTTCTGGCATTTGTGTTTCTCCGATAGTTATCTGCTCAATAGAGACCTCGTCATTTTACTATGTATCCTTCTAAGTGTTCACTAACAAGTGCTCACTGCAATTGTGATCTGTCTTGTTTCCTCTCGCACCGAGCATTATGACGCTACAAGTGCATGTCCACTTTCAAGTTTCAACAACCCTTGTTATAGCTTATGAGTAATCTCTGATGTTTGCTTTCCTGTTTCAAAAGATAAAGGCGTAGCTCTCATATTTCATTAAACATCTTAGGTGTCTGAAGGTACCTCGTCTGATGTCAGTATTGGTTTATTGTCAGATTATGCTGGACACGACGGGTCCAGAGCTGCAAGTATGCAACAAAACTGGGAATCCAATTGATTTTAAGGCCGATAGTCACGTAACCGTAACTTCAGACCTTTCTAAAGACCTATGTGCTGAAGTCTTACCAGTTGACTATGCAGAGTTAGCTAAGGTATATTTTTCTTCTGCGCTTTGTTAATATGCTCGACATGAAGATTATCATTTTCTCACTAATCGGATTATAAGCATGAAATAGACTGACAAAGGACAAACACTAAACAGGATTAGACTCTCTGTAGAACTGCAAATGCTAGAATAATTCTCCTGGATATGCCTAGCCTAACTATATCTTCTATTTACTTCTTCAATGCAGATGGTTCGGAAGGGTGACACCGTTTATCTTGGACAGCATCTCTTCACAGGGCATGAGACTTCATCTGTCTGGCTGGAGGTAGCTTAGTAACTGCGCGACTTTCTTTGTCAGCCCTCCAAATTGCATAGTGATTGTGTAGCTTAATCTCGTTTACTAGTTCTGTTGACGAATTTCACAGGTCCTGGAGACAAAAGGTCAAGATGTTGTTTGTCTTGTGAAAAACAGCGCCACTCTCGCAGGCTCCATGTTCACTGTCTACGTATCCAATGTCCCGATCAACTTGCCCACATTAACTGAACATGACAAGCAGGTACTGCTTTCATCTTTACAACTTCCAACTTTGCGATCTGGACTTTCAGTTCTCTCTTGTGCTTAGGATGATGTACTAGTCAGCCAAATATTAGGCATTATTGAAGTACAGATTGCCTCCTGAGAGATCTTCTTTCTCGGCAATTAGAAAGCTTATTAATACTTTTTACATAAGGAACAGTAATAGATGGGAACAAGGTGGTCTATCAATCAATCAATGCTGCTTTATTTTTGCCTCATTCAATTATGGAAAATAACTAGTATTTTGTAAGAATGCCTAGTCGCTCCTATCCGAAGTTGTATTGCATAGGCCATTTGCAAATATTTTTATACTGGAACAGAAGCTAATTTTGCCGCCATAATCATAGTTTCTTTGCCATAAATTGTTTAGTTATGTCCTCTGGTTGGAGTACATCGACCATGGAACTTTCTGTCTCAATTCAGTTTTTGTTGGATTTATGAGTGGGTTGTGCAGTTCCTCGTCCTTCAAGGCTTAAGATACAATAAAACACACACATCACAGTAGATGAGTGAAACTTTGATAACCTCAGGGTCACTTATGGACTTCACTGTTTGTCGCCGTATTTACCAATACAAACTTTTCTTTCTACTGCAAATCTGCCAAAATCACTTGAAGTGATCTTGCTTCTGCTATTTTCCATGCTTGACAGATTATATCAAAGTGGGGCTCACGCAACAATGTTGATTTTATCTCTCTTTCGTACACCTGTCATGCGGAAGATGTAAAGGAGGTCTGTTAGGATCGCATGTCTTTGCTGTATCTTTTTCTCGTTGGGTATCATATTGGAGTCCATCCATTGTAAAACTTCGTTTTTATTTCTTTTCTACAGCTTAGGGAGTTCCTTAAGAAACAGAATCTCAGTGAGACTCAAATATATGCAAAAGTTGAAACCGTGGAGGTGAGCTGACATTTTGACAGGATAAACAATTACAATCTCAGTTTTTCCCATAATCATGATTCTTGTGGTATCTATAATTCAGTTGTAGCATTCACATTTCCTTTTAGTGGGGGATTAGAAGAATAGTTCTTATATCAACCATGGCTTCATTTCAATCAGCCCTTTCCTCTGACCTCTGTCACTTGTCTACAATCATGCCAGGGCTTGAAACATTTTGACGAGATACTGCAAGAAGCAGATGGCATAATCTTTGGTCGGGGAAACTTAGGAATCGACTTACCCCCAGAAAAGGTCAGCGTGGTTGTTTGTAGATACATCTAATCAGCACCAAATATATTCTTTCTCGTGATTTTCTAGAAATTGATACATGAGCCACTAAATCTCTTTATGATGCAAAAATCAATATCAAAGGATCCATGATGAAGTTATAAGTATAGCCATTAATATGACTTCATAAGAGATATATTTCCCAATACCGTATATCGGATATATGCATGCTCCTCACTTCTATAATACGATTATAGTAGCTGATTAATGTTCCCTCCTCGTTTTCTAGGTCTTCTTGTTTCAGAAATATGCTGTGAATAAATGCAACATCGTGGGTAAACCTGTTGTAATTACTCGAGTGGTTGATAGCATGACTGGAAACCTGCGTCCAACTCGGGCAGAAGCAACTGATGTTGCTAATGCTGTTCTTGATGGTTTGTGTTGCAATGAACTCCGATGATGCTACATTTTTTCACATGTAGAGACTCGCCTGCAAACTTTAGTAATTTTCTTTGTGTAATTAAACAGGTGCCGACGGAATAATGCTAGGTGCAGAGACCCTTCGGGGTCTCTATCCAGTGGAGTCCATAAATATTGTGGGCAAGATTTGTGCTGAAGTAAGTGACTAAATGATAGGAGGAATATTTATCTGAAAACAGTAGCAGTCCCCAGGATGGTATTATACCTGTAGGTAATATGTTTTCTCATGCTGATGAATGTTACTTGACGGGGCTTCGTTGATATTGCAGGCTGAGAATGTGTACAACCATTCCCTCCATTTCAAGAGAATCATCGGACATGTTGAAGAACCCATGTCGTATGCAGAATCTGTTGCCTCATCAGCGGTACTAAACTTCTTAATGTATTAGCTGCCTAAAGATGTTTTATATGTCAACTTGGACCCATAAAAGCTGCTTTAATTATCCTATTTGGTATTTCTGAAGGTACGTTCTGCTGTTAAGGTCAAGGCAGCAATAATTGTTGTTTTCACATCTTCCGGCAGAGCGGCAAGGTGTTTTAACAAATGCTTATAATTTAGTTTTCATATTTCACCTGGATCAAGACTTCCGGTATAGAAAATGATCAGACGATTAAATGTGGTGTGGTATTATTTGTAGGCTAATTGCAAAATACAGGCCACCTGTGCCTGTAGTTGCGATCGTGACCCCCCGTCTCCGCACGAATTCACTGAAATGGACCTTCTCTGGCGCTGCACAGGTAATGGATAAGTTCTCTCTGCCTTAGTGGTTTGATCCTGTGTTCGGTTATCGAAAAATCTCCTACCTGATGAGCTTTCCATGAAACAGGCTAGGCAGTTGCTTGGAGTGAGAGGTGTTTACCCTATTTTTGGTAGTCCAGATGCTGTAAGAGCTTTTCTTTCTTCTTCCTTCATATGTTTCAATGTGTACGAAGAACATCTTTCTTCTTACTTGAATAGTTTCCGTGGTCTAGGTTCTAGTGCATTGGCACATAATTAGTAACACTTGCAGCAGTCAATTGTTTTCTTGATTGCACATCGATGCAGGCCACTTCAGGCAGTTCCAGCGAAGAACCTGGACTGAGACTAGCTATTGAACATGGTAGATTGGTTGGATTGCTCAAATCTAATGACCGCGTCGTCGTCTTCCAGAAAATTGGAGACTCGGCAGTGGTGAAGATCATCGAGGTTCAAGGCCAGCTTTTGGTTTAAGACACATCAAGATCACACCAGGGGTCTCACTTCGATTTTATAGGTCCTCACAATCTGCGTCTCTCTGGCAATGTCATTGTCGTCTCACTCATATTCCCCTCTCTATTTAATTTTTCCCGGTTGCCGTTCATTTACTTAGCTATGAATTTGATGGATGCTGCAAACTAATTCGTTGACTACATCACTCGTCTGCTGCCAAAGTAAAGCAAAAATTTTGAAGCTCCTGATGTTTGTCAGCCAAGATACCTTAGAAAAACATTCAATGCGATTCATAAGCTGACTCCGCAGCAAGATGGAACGAAGTCCTTGCTTGAAGAAATGTTTCTCTCGTTTCAATTTAATAAGTTTTTATCTTATATCCCGTGCATAATGTGGAACCTGCGTGATTAGGTCTGGAAGCTACAATATTGAGTACACGTTTCCAAAGTTATTGAGTACACGTTTCCAAAGTCACGATACTCGTATCGAATCTGCACTTGGTCATTTTCACCATTAATGGACAATCCTAAGACTACCTGCTCAGTGTGTACAAGGCTTTCGCCTGGGAACGGAAACAGTTCGACGCAAACCCAAAAGCGTCTATCCCTCTGTTTCCTTTATTTTCTTTAACTAGTCGATACCAGAACATAGCCCTGGCCCTAGAGAATCATAGTTTCGGCAAATTCATTCCAGAATAGCTAAAACTTTTATTGTGATATAAGGCCCCGAAATAGGAGAGATCAAGGGAATTCAACCATATGGAGGAGGTACACAAGCATCTTGAAGCTATTTCAAGCTACAAGAAATATGGCATCTTTGCAGCACATTAGGAACTACAATGTACATAGTCGGCTTGTGAATCATACAGCAAATTAAAATGCCCAATAGCTCCTATTTTTGAATCGATTGCCTTGAACAGTCATAAATGACAACTTTCCCTGTACTTTCTAGTGTACAATGCAGGTTGACGTCTACTGCTCACCCCTTGTTTGCAGGTGCTCCACACGCTGCAAAATGATATCACAATTGCTTAAGTAATGGTACAAGATAGTAAATCACAAACAAAATGTTTGTGTACTTTAGAGCACGTCCACAAAGAAAATGAGTTGGGAACCAGCACCGGCAAAACTGATAGAAAACTTACACAACGCAAACTGCAAAGTACTACGTAGAAACAGATATACCCACTGCATTTGGGTGCTTATATCTCATCTTCCTCAAAAACATCTCGTTCAGGGTAGTCCCCAACCTGGAAAACCACATAATGATTAGAAACTTCAAGTTAAGGACAATTGCAGTTCACCATGCAAAGGCAACAGAACCTAACTCTATTTAACAAGGACACTACCTTTTGGAATTTTCGCAAGCATTTCTATCAATCACTAAACGAAGAAAAATTCAACACTTGAAAGTTGTTGCATCTCACATTCTAAAAACATATCTCAAAGTGTGAACAATAAATTTGCAAGAATTATGTTATTAGAAAGATGTGCACAAATCCATAGTAAATGATGCGTCACTTTTAGCAATTTTTCCAGGTTAACGATCAGCTCATAATTCGCACATCTAGTAGTAGCAGCACTAGTACGTTTAAAGTATTAGACAATCTAACATTATTAAACTATAGTTGTCTCCTCACCTTTACTTTGTCAGGTCTGACCATTGCACCGTGAAGTGGAGGACACTCGAAGTAGCGTGTCCCTTTTACCCTGCAACATCAAAATGTCCAGTAAGTACTTAAATGAATAAAGACAGACACGAGGAAAAGAACTTACTCATGCTAGCACAAGAAGATGGCAACAAGAACACATGAAATGAGCAGAAAATAGCATGTTATGTTTTAGAATCTTTGCAGTAACAGTATTTAAATGCCTTTCAGCCTATCAATCATTGTGCTCCTGAGAACCCAGAGCATCAGAGATCTAAGAAAATAGAGTTGGCACACCTCAAGGGTAAAATTATACCCTTGAGCCCTTATTTATCCTCCTGTTTTTAACATGTGTTTTCAGCTTATTGTGGAATTCAACCATTTTTCAGAAGAAAGCAAGGAGGGCACAGGTGCGGCCTGTGAATTGAGCCAGGCCTTGCTTTTTAGGAAGGCTTTGTTTGGTGGAAAACAGAGAGCAAAAAAGGAAGAATATCGTATGTTTTCCAATTTGGGACAAAGATTTTGCGTAATAGAACAAGCTTCAAAATATGATATGCTGTTTACTAGTGTTCATTGATCCTTTCATCTATCTATCAATATAAGCACAGTTTTATCTTTGTTAGCAATGTCATTACTATAATAATTCCTCTCTCCACCAATGAACGCTAAAGTTTTAATCCGGAGTCATGCTATACAGACTAACAGTGACAAGTATATATAACAACTCAAGTAAATGCCAACAGAAAACTTTGTTAAAAAGGACATACATGCCATCATGCTTTCCCAATGGTTCATCATATTGAACTCCAATCCAGAAACCAGGTGCAAGAGATTCTGCTTTACCCACAAATTTTACTACTCCTCTTTTAGCCCCGGGCTCAACTTCACATCTATTTCCTACCTTAACAATCAAAGAAGACAATCCACAAATTACGTGCATCCTGTTAGCAAGGCGCACAGTACAAAATATGACAGAAAGACAGCAAGAAACAATACAAGGAATAGAAATAGAACAAGTCAAGAAATGACTCTGCGCCTGAAATAAGAAATCTTCAGCGCAAATGTATGTGTTCCAGTTCACTTTCAAATAACAGTTCAAAATACAGATCTTATACTCCAAAAGACCTCTACAGCAATCAATCCTATTAAGGTAATTTGGCATCTACCATGCTAACAAAAAGAAAAGCAGATAGCAACTGTTGTCTAACAGTTAAGGCTGCCAAAAAATTTTCTAGTTTTAGTTTCTCTTGGATATGGAACTCCCCTAACCAAAGCAGATGATAACTATTGCATGCAATATTTCGTATGATGAAGGAAGCCTTCAGAAAGGAACCCAGATTCATTGATCTCTTCAGCGATGATGCTAGGATGATTTTTAAACATACTACTGTCAGAGCACTCAGAGTGATCACTGCTCTTTCATTTTATTTTAATACACTCTCCCAACTCCTTTCTACCAAGTAAGCTTCCCCTACTCATAGCCATATTTTTCTGAGATTTTTGAATAGCACCATATAAGAAACAGTTGAACACCAAAGGAAAAAGTTACCAAACTAACCGACCTTGACATTCTTGCAGAGATCTTCCACGTAGTTGTCTGCTATCTGTAGATAATAGTAGTAGAAAACTTCAAATGCTTGATCCAAAACATAGTTGAATAAGGACAAGGGATCATTGATTGGACAAGCATGATGCAGAAACAGGAAAAAACACCTTCCATGACTGGCATACAAGGTGCATTTGAAGAGGGGAAAAATGAATGTTCTTCAGAAACACGACTTTGGAGACAAATGACTCTACTAGTACTACCTTTCAGCGAAGTCAAACTCGAAAGGTTACCTTCGGTTCAAAAGCTGATAGATTTTGGGATGCAATTTTTTCCTTAAATTTTTTGAAAGTTCCTGGAAAAGAAAATATGCATCTTCAAAACCATTCAATGAAAAGATGAAGCAGTAAAATCAGAAAACACAAATGTGCACAATAAGGTATGAACTGTAGGATCCATTTGTCCCCCAAACAATCACCATTGTGATTAATCGTCCAACATCAGTCATGATCAACTTCTTCATCATATGCACTCTTAATTCTATCATCCATTTCACCTGGCAGGACAGTATAGGCCAATAGAATATCCATGTTTATTTAGTAGTAAGAGCTCAGATGATTCCAAAACAAGCAAATCTCTTGTTAGCAGTTGCACCAAATTGTTCTTGATAACTTTCGTACATAAGAAAATGCTTAAAAAAAAAGTTGGGTGTCCATGATTGAAAAGTATGTTACGAGTAAGGTGAATGCAAAATGACTAGATGAGCTATATGACAGATAAACTTCAATAAACGGATGGGAAAACTTCATGCTACGAACTCACCATCGCGTTTATCATAAGCTTCTTCTGAAATTTGATATTTTTCCACCAGTGAAGTATCTTCTAGCCAGCCACCAGAGGTGACAGATGATGGATCAAGGTCTATAATATGCAACCGATACCTTTTAAGAAAAAAAAAAAAAGGAACGCCGAGCTATACATTAATTAATGAACAACCAAGACAGAGGTCCAAAGTTCAAAAGAATTTCGCGCCAAATATCGCCATTTCATTGTTGATAAATCGGGAGAAAACGACAACATTCACAATCGGTTTTCATACAGACAACAAAATCACAAGTGACAAGCAACCAACGCAGCTTTATTCCTTACCTAAAAGATGATCCGGTAAGCCATGTAAACAGGGGGGCGGAAAAGTATTATCTTTTCTTGGTTTTTGCAAACACTTCTACTGAACAAATATGCCGATTTAGCATGTCACAATGCCACAATCAAAGGGACTCCAGAAAATCTCAAGCATCCCAAATTGCACAACCAACACACATCAAAGCACAGAAATGGGAACCGACCCATCAAGTGGAGAATAGAAACCAAGCGGCCTGGAGTTATCATCCAAGTTGGAGACTTTGGACCCAGTGTCATCATAGAGCTCGAGGCACATTGAATCGACAGACGTCCCGCATTTCCTCCAGAGCTTCTCCTTCACAGACTCCACCGTCGTCTGCCCATCAAGCACCCAAAAAAAAAAAACAACGGCTTGATCAGATTCAACACCCGTCAGCTTCCCTCAAACATCAAGATCGACCCGGAACCCGCCTGCGAATCAAACCCAGAAGCTAAAATCCCCGCCGTCACCGACCAAGAGCGAGAACCCGATGGCCCCTGGTACCTGAAGCGAGAGGCGGACATCGGAAGAGAAGGTCTTGAGGTTGGAGTAGGAGAGGCGGAGAAGCACGGACTCGTCCCCCGGAAGCAGCTGCTGCTGCAGCCGGGTCGCCATCCTTGTGCGGTGCGTTGCTCCGCTCTGCTCCCGCCGAATCACCCAGAAGGAAGCAAGATCGAAATCGCTCGATCTCGACGAGTTCGGAAAGCCCAGAACGCGAACGGAGAAGCGGGTAACGCCAACGACGGTGGCGAACCATCGAGCTTCGACGGTGGAAAAAGGCCCGTTCAACGGGCGTACACGTGTCTGTAAAATGGGGGAGTTTCCTTCTTCTTTTTTTATTCTTATTTTTGGATTTTCAGATTTTATTTTGCTTTCTATTTTCTTTCTCATTTTTGTTTGGTCGAGATCTACTTCCTATTCTTGTACTTGACTTGAGTATGATAATAAGTTCAATAGAGATACGTAGTTCTACTTGTTTCGGAATCCTTTGATTTTCTCCGAATATTAGACATTAGGGATGCATTTGATAACATTTTTTGTTATCGGAAATAATTTATTATCAGAAACAATTTTTTTTATATTTATTTTCTGCATGAGATTTTAAGCAGAAGAATGTATTCACCATATGCACAAAATTTATATTCTTAAGATAGAAATAGAATTAAAAAGTGTTTGGACGACTCTAGAAAAAATTTGTGACGTGGAATTTTTTTCTAAGTTTTTGAAATTTTCTTTTTTTCCTCCCTTCTTCTTCCTCCTATAGCCGGTCCCACAGGCCTTGGCAATGGCCGGCAACTGGTCAAAGACAACGACCAGCGAGGTTAACCTCACTGGCCTCGAGCCAGCCCCGCCCAGCCACCTCGAGGTTAGCTTCACCCGACCATGGCGAGGCCGACCTCGCCCAAACACAACGAGACCGACCTCGTTGGCCATCTTCGAGGTCTGGCAATTGGCAAGAGAAGGAAGAAGAAGGAAGGAATAAGAGAAAAGAAAAAAATGTCCTTGTTTTAGAAATCTTTCTTGAAAACAAAGAAGTGAATTTTTTTTATTCTTTATTTCTGTTCAAAATCTATTTCCTGGCCACTTTACTTTTTTATTCCAAGGAATAGAACAATTAATTGACGCTACTAAACGGATTTCCATTCTTTTTTTATTCCTATTGACAAAACAATAGAAAAATAGAGAAATGGGAATGTTACCAAACAAGTCATTGGTTTCAATTTTCCTATTTCTTTTACTTATTTGTGGAGAAACCTATCCAAGAAAACTTTATCAGGATGGCTTCACGGCCTTTGAATACATTTAAAAGCAGGAGTGTCAATGGGTTAGGTCGGGTCGGGTCGGGTTTTCATGATACCCCACCCGATCCTAAATATACAGGGTCACGCTTGACCCGACTCGACCCAAGACCCTATTCAACATATACTCCAAGAATAGGGTCGGGTTAGGTCGGGTCGGGTTTAGGTTTAGGTTTTTTTTTTAAACAGGGACCAATCTTTTCCAATTCCAAGCTCCTTCGATTCTGTCTGCATTCACGCCCGACCCAATCCATCAGTCCGAGATCAAAACCCAAAGCAGAAGGCTAGACAGCTGAGCAAAGATTGTTGGAATTAACAGCATGAAGTCAAACCAAATTCATCCCTCAATCCGAAGAAGATGGAGACGAAGCAACAGCAGGAGGAAGTGAGAAGACCCAAGGACGAGGACCACCGTAATGACCGCCGATAAGCAGATCATCTCCTCGGACGTCGATCCTCACGAATCCGTACTCCCCCACCCTTGTTCTAAACCCTAATTCTGGAGTTGACCTGCGTTGTCCTCCTTCTCCTCCTCCTCTCTTCTGTAATTTGGGCAAAATGACACTATAAGTACCATAAGTTGTGTACGGAAATCACTTTAGTGCCATAACTTTTTTTCGAATCACTTTGATGTCAATTTTTTTGAAAAACTATCACTTTAGTGTCAATGCTGACATGGCCGTCGGAAATCTGACGTAGCTCTTTTTTTATTAATTTCTGATGTTGACATGGCTCACCGGAAATCTGACTTGGCTCGCTGGAAATCTGATATGGCTCTTTTTTTTGCCGGAATTTTGGCCGGAGTCACTAAAGTGATCTCTTTTCCTCCGATTTGATACCAAAGTGATCCGAAAAAAAAGTTATGACACTAAAGTAATCTCCGTACACAACTTATGGCACTTATAGTGTCCTTTTGCCCTATAATTTGTGTAATTTACGTAATTTTGTTTATGTGATGTAGGTGGAGAATGTTAAGGCTCTACTTGGAACCAAAGACGAGAGCCGCGACGGCTGTTGCTCCGGTAAAAAGGATCGACAGGGAGACGGAGCTCGCCAGGGAGGTGGGGCTCAACACCAGGGCCTTGACCTGGGCGGTTGTCGCGACCTAAGAGGTATTTGTCGATGGATACGAACAACAATTAATTTGTTTGAAAGACAAACCAAATGGTTTATTAATCTAAAGATCGAGGCTCTCCCAAACCCTATATCCCGCGCGACGAGAATTTTCTAATTTACGCATTTGAGTGGAGTCACCACTAGCCATGATTAAGGGTCGGCTAGAAACTCTAATTAAGACGCGGGAATATCGTCTCGATACGTGCGAAAATCAGAGATTTCAAAATTCGGGGACTTGATTACACTAGCAATTTAACTAATGCCCTTTTGGTACCTAAACTTGAATATTCGCAAACTAACGTACCGGGTAGCCTATCAAAAAAGCTAATATCCCACCTAACCATACTAAAAAAATAGAAAATAATAATCAATAAATTAAAGATGCGCAACCAAATAATCACGAAGAAAATAAACAACCAGCGACCTAGCATCATCTCTAAAAAGAAAATGCAATCAAAAGCTCTAATGTAAAGCCCTAAGGTAAAGCCCTAATGGCTTATCCGATTTTTCGAGGATTTTTAGAGGGTTTTTCTCATTTTGTCTCATTTTTTTAATCTAAAATCTAGTGAAATTAAGCCCAAAAATGATTTCTAAACATTTCCTAATTTTCTGATTTTTTTGGAATTTTTCTGAATTTTTTAATATTTTTTGAATTTTTCGAATTTTTTGAATTTTCCGAATTTTTAAATATTTTATTTAATTAATCTTCTTTTGGGATTTTTAAACATTTTTGAGTTTTTTGGAATTTTTAAATTTTTTAAAATTTTTAAAATTTTTAAATATTTTAATGTTTTTTTGAATTTTTAAATTTTTGAAAATTTTTATTAATAAAATAAAGATTCCGGACCGGGTCCCCTGACCTGATCCACCTGACTACCCGACCAGGGTTTTTGACCCACCCGCACTTTTTATATGCTTTTTTTCTAATTTTTTTTGTTTTTCTTTCTTTTCCCCTTTCTTTTGTTTTTCCTTTCTTTTTCCATTTTTTCTTTTTGCTGCTTCATCCCCTCCCGTGCGTCCCAGAACTTCTCCTTCCCAGGTATCTTCTTTATCGTGGCTTCTTCACCGAGAGCTTCCTTCCCTCACTCGAGGCTTCGTCTCTAGCCATCGACTGCGACCATCAGTGTCGACCCATGCTGTCGACAGCCACCCCTTGTCGATCGTCACGCCACCGCTGACGACCACTACACGACTAACACCAAGCCCTTCCAGAGACACCATCATCACCGAGGAGACATACCGATTCAGCTACCAATTGAGCGAAACTAACAACCAGAACTAACATTTTCACATTAAAGATGAGGAGGAACATGCCGTGCAAGGCGGCCTCGAACCGCAGGCTTTGTCGCCGCGGGAAAATATCTTCGACAAGAGGATGCGTAGGCGAGACCAACTCGGGCGACGCACGAACAATGGCATAAAAACACCAGAAACACACCGAATGAGTCATGGGTCGTGAATTTAAGCATGTACAACGCACGAAACGGAAGTAATCAGAACAGTTTTCGGTAATAAGAGTTTCGGCCTCCATTTGGGCATTTCATCGAATATATGGCAGGCATGACTTTATGCAAGTTTCAGTCTAAGATTCAGGATGATATATGGCTCAAATGTGATATGCGAAGCTTTAAACGGTCACGTTTTGCAATAACATGATTTCAGTTTGCAAAGAAACAACCCAACAAACACAAAATCAGATTCGGGTCCTAAGCTCAAAGAGCTTCATTGTAGCATTTCAACCAGCAAGTGGAGTGCGACTAGAAACAGGGGCTTCTACGTCGATTTCAGTGGGACTCAGTGGTTTTTCTTGATGGAAATCGTTCAAAAACACATCCTAGAGATGCAAAGAAACATTTTTCTCATCTTGTGGTGCCGGGCATCCATCAAATAGACTCGGTGTGCCCGACATCCGAGAGGCAAGGGAGGGGGGGAGGCAAAACAGGGGAGAAGAACTGACACCCACCTGGTTCGGGTATGTTCGAGGCGAATCGCGTTGGTCAGAGACTAGACAGGACCGGCGACGACTTGAACGGGCCATCGGCGAGCAAGCAAGAACCCCCTTCTCCTCCGAATCTCTTCCTCAGATGCTTCTCTCTCGGACGCTCTCTATTCCAGCCCCCAAAGAACTCTGCTTCGGATCCTCGGTTCCTCTCAGCTCTCCATCTCACATTCTCCCCGGAAACTCTCGGTTTCTTCACGCTCACCCCCAAAGATCTCCCTTTTCTAGCTCCCTCGGTGACTCTCTTCTCAAACTCTCTCCCAGATCTCTCTATGTTCTCTTCTCTTCGGTCCTTCCCCCCCCCAAATGTTCTCCCCCTCTCTTCTCTCCTCTTTATCCCCGAATCGAGGACTCTTTTGGGACCACTGTACATGCCTGACCTCTTTCGAGAACGCGCACGACGAGCACTGCTGCTGTGCCGTGTCCCCCTGCAGCGCGATTTCCCATTCTACTTTGTCCTTTTTGTTCCCGGTCCCCCCTCATCGCCGAGAGTGACAGGAGGAGGGAGAAGAAAAAATTGCGGGCCAAGCCCAGGGGAAAGAAAAATTGCCTGGCCTACACAAGAGAGAAAAGAAAAAGGAAAACAGAACCGGGCTGGGGTGATCCAACCCACTCGAACCGAGTCGGATCAGCCCGGATTATTTTCTTTTGTTTTTTTTTTGCAAGTTAAGTGAAAATTATTCAGGTTTTGGGGTCAAAATTTAACCTCTAATTTTATATGTAGTTAAATTAAAATGGATAGGGAAAAATTAGGTATTAACAGCTGCCCCTCTTTGAAGGAGAGCTCGAAGAGGTTTCTTTTAAAGATAAGAGATACCTAAATTTGACCCATGAGGAGCATGGAATGGCACGATGGTTAAGACAAAAGAGTGATTGGATTTCTTTTTTTTTTTTAAAGAAGAAAGGAAAGAAGATAATAATAATAAATAAAAAAAATAAAAAGACGCCTAGGAGTTACAACCCTATGAACGTCAAAGGGAATAAAACCCTGAAAGTGCGTCTAGGAGCTAAAACCCTACGGACGGCAAAGGGAATAAAACCCTGAACAATTGAGATCCCGCCTAGGGGCTAAAACCCTATAAACGGCAATAAGAACAACAGCTTAAAGGAACACCTAGGGACTAAAATCCTATTAACGTAGAAGGTTTGGCTTAGGGACTAAAGCCCTGTGAACCTTTTTGAAATCAGGATTTAAGGAAAGACCCTTGAACCTTTTGAAATCAGGGTTTAAGGAAAGACCCAGAACCTTTTGAAATCGGGATTTCAGGAAAGATTCAGAACCTTTTGAATGCATCGTCTCACGTGAGAGACCAGTCATGCAAGAATAGTCTTTGGCTGCTAATGCTCACCATGTCAGCCAAATTTTGGGGACCTTCCAAGGAGGCACCTGCACATTTAATATAACATGTTATAACAAGTGCCTTGGTAACGAAGGCATACCAGGTAAAATCATAGATAACATCATTATCGGGAAAGTGTTGATTGCAATGAGCAAATCAAACTAACTTCGATTGATTGGAAAACATTTGACATTATTGAACATCACACAATTGCCATCGAGTTTGAAAAATATCATCAATTCTTAAATTCCCTCGGAAGACAAATTTTTGTCAAAATGATCTTGACTCATGAAAAGGGCTAATTAATTATGCCAAACAAGAGCTCATTAGTCAGAAGGGACTTCTTACTTACTCTCGAGAAGGCAGTTTGATCCCATCTATTAATATGGGAAGTAAACATGATCTCTCTGTGTACCTCACACTACCAGCATCGAAGGCTTTGAGAATCATTCGCAACAAGTGCACATCAACCAATCTAAGAGGTCTTTTAAGGTACTGTAATGTAAGTATGGTTATGGTCTCAATAATGGATGAATATTATCGGTCAAGAAATGAAATAATTATTGATGAGAATCTCCGCCAGGTCTACGAGTCAAGAAACCTTAAGACCAGATAAGATAACCTTGCCCCTATTTCTTCAAGTGGTAGCTTCTTCGGACATCCAAATTTCTGCTTGAACCATCCCAATCATAAGAGACTTTGGAGAAGATTATAACATTGGTCTAGGTAAAAGCTTGAAAGATTCAGAAATTCCCAAAAGGGATTGAAGAGGTGGTGATTATTATGGCATCATTACCATACCATCCGATCTTTTTGAATGTACTTGACTTTGAAATGTAATTTATCTCGAAGTCCATTGACTAATCCTTTCAACACAAGAGCTTTGCTCTTTTATCTAGTGGCGTTTGCGCTTGCCATGATCTTTCTTTTCTTCATGCGAGCATTTCACCCTCCCTTTTTTTTCTTTGCAATGGGTGTTGATCTTGCCTTTACCAGGCACAATTTTTTTTTTAACAATAGGTGCTGGTCTTGCTTTTACCAGGCACATTGTTTTTTTTTCTTAATGCCCCCTTAGTTTTCACTCGACTTTTGCTTTGGACTTTCAAGACATTCTTTACGTTGTCACATAGGCACTATTTTCTTGGGTAAATCATGTGCCTTGCCCCAGTGTAGGGAGATGGTCACCACTCGGGTTTTTAAAACAAATATTCAAGCTCAATTTGGCTGAACAAGGGATATGAGTGTTTGAGTAGAGGAATGAATGCTCTTCTTCATTTCAGGATGTTTCAAGCTTCCATAAAGACGCACCTGAGGTTACCACAAAAAGATTGATATAAGTGAGAGCAAAGAAATCTTTCTCATCTTTTTCACCACATAGTGCCAATCAAAATCTCCAATTTGCCCCATTATGGGATAGTTCTTGACATGGCTATTTTGTAGAAATTCTTCACATGTGAAAGCTTAAAGGGGCTTAACTATGATCACCTGTAGTGTGTAGGGTATAAGAAGAAAATGCCTCTTTTCATTTCGGTCTATGCACTATTTGCGAATGGATCTCTCGTCCTTAAACAACATGAGTTTTTTTTTTCTCATTCGCTCCTCTCAAAGTGTTTACGGGACATGTTTGGGAATGGCTTGCCCTTCCTCATCCTAAATGTTTCTCACATGGCATGATTAACATTTCCCTTTCGTTTCGTTGAGATCATCATGAATTGATCAATCTCCATAGGGAATTTTGATTCAAAATGAATGATTCATCAAGCATAAAGGCAATTTTTGGACGAAACGACATTCCAAACATTTGCGCAAATTCTGCTCTTTCAATTTCCACTGCAGCACTTGTTGCTTGTCAAAAACCTCAAAGACTTTTTCTTTGCAATGAAAATTCTCCATTTGACTCCCTTTTGATTTTAGGAAGAAGGGTACTTACCTGCAATAGGGTGACTTGGTAATCCCTTCCTTTGCATTTGATTTTTTGAATACTTGTCAAAACCTTTCCGTCAATTGCGGGTCAATTCACGGATCATCTGAAACCTGCAAAATGAATTTGTGTGCATGGATGCATGATATGCATGATATGCGCAATGTGAACAACCTACAATGACTCGAATTAGAAATGGCCCTCAGGCTTTGGATTTCATTTAAGGAAAATACTTCTTCATCGAATCGGCATTTACAAGTTTTGGCAATTCTTGGCCATCCATTTCTACAAGAACTAGGGCGCCCCCAAGTAACACTTTTTTAACTACATACAGACCCTCATAGTTCGGGGCAAACTTCCCACCCGGTGCCGATATGGTAGACAGCACTTTCTTTAGCATGAGATCTCCGGCTTCAAAATGTCAAGGTCAGACTTTGCGGTTGAAGGATTTTGCAACTCGCTTTTGATAGCATTAACCGTGGCACAAAACCTTGAGTCTTTTCTCCTCAATCATGTTCAACTGATCATGTCTCTGTTGAGTCCACTCTCCCTCAGAGAGGCTGGCTTGTGAGAGAATCCTTAATGAAGGAATTTCAACTTCTATAGGCAAGACAGCCTCCATACCATAGACAAGCGAAAAAGGAGTTGCCCTCGTTGAAGTACGAATTGAGGTTCGGTATGCCATCAATGCATAAGGCAACCGTTCATGCCAATCGTGATAATTGTCGGTAGTCTTTAACAGGATCTTCTTTATGTTCTTATTAGCTGCCTTTACAGCTCCATTCATTTATGGGCGGTAAGGCGAGGAATTCAGGTGACGAATGTGAAATTCGTTGAGCAAGTCATCCACGACCTTGTTGTTCATATTTGAGCCATTATCAGTAATGATCGCCTCCGGGACTCTATAGCGAACGATGATTTCACGGCGGATAAACTTGGCTACATTTTTTGCGGTGACATTGGCATATGAATTCGCCTCAATCCACTAAGTAAAATAATCAATGGCCACCAAGATGAAGCGATGTCCATTAGAGGCCTTAGGATTAATTGGCCCAATCATGTCGATTGCCCACATTGAGAAAGGCCATGGCTCAGACATTTGATGCAATTCATTGGGCGGTACGTTGACTTTATCCGCATAAATCTAGCACTGATGACAATAACGAACATGTCGGATACAGTCAATCTCCATAGCCATCCAAAAATATCCCAGTTTCATGATTTTTCTGGCTAAAAGATGACCATTCATGTGCGGACCGCATTCCCCCTCATGTATTTCTCTCATCAACTGATTAGCTTCTTTAGCATTAACACATTTCAATAAAATTGAGTCGAAAGACCTCTTATAAAGAGCATTGCCACTTACGAAGAATTTGGCAGCTAGCTTCCTAATGTATTTCTGATCAGCTAGTTCACTCCAGGAGAATATTCACCCTTTTGAAGGTAGTTCATAATATCATAATACCAAGGCTTCCCATCGGGTTCATCGACGATCACCATACAGTAAGCTGGACGTCTTAGAATTTCAATTTTCAAAGGCTCGATGTCCAATCCTCCCGTAACTTACAGCATCGATGACAACGTGGCCAAGGCATCGACAAACTGATTCTGCGATCGAGGCAAATATTTGAAGACAACCTCATCAAATTCCTTTATCAACTCCTCCAGAAATTCGTGGTAAGGGATTAATTTGGGATCACAGGTTCGCCATTGACCCTCTGTTTGCAAAATGATGAGGGCAGAATCACCATAGACTTGTAGCTTCCTAACTTTCATGTCGACGGCCAACTGCAGCCCCAGTACACAAGCTTCATACTCTGAGATATTGTTAGTACAAGGAAAGACCAACTTGGCGGCCACAGGATAATGTTGATCCGTCGGGGAAATGAGAACTGCCCTAGTCCCAAAACCAGTCAAATTAACAGTACCATCGAAGTACATGGTCCACTTATCACTCACTACCTCTGAAATGCGCTCCTCTATGGGATTCGACTAATCCTGGTCCTTCGACCTTTCGAAGTTTTCTGCCAACATGTCAGCTATGGCTCTTCCCTTGATGGATGTCTGGGTCATGCTGTGGACATCGAATTCAGATACTAGAATTTGCCACTTCACTAATTTTCCGACCAACGCGGGTTTTTCTAGTAAGAATTTGATGGGATCATTATCAGTTACAAGCAAAATTCGATGATGGAGTGTGTATTGGCGTAAACGGTGTAACACCCATATCAAGGCCACACATGTTTTCTCAACTCCGGGGTAATTCATTTCGGAGGAAGTGAACTTCTTACTGAGATAGTATATCGCACATTCTTTATCATCACCCGGCCTTTTCTGGGCTAGCAAGGCTCCCAATGATTCATCATGAATAGTCAGATACAGTATTAATGGCACCTTCAGAACCGGTGGGACCAGAACTGGCGAATGAGAAAGATATTGTTTTATTTCCTCAAAGGCCTTTGACAGTCGATATCCCACTCAACTTTGACGTTCTTCTTCAAGAGCTTGAAGAAAGGTTTAGCTATCTCTGACAATTGAGATATGAATCTCGCCACATAGTTCAGTCTCCCTAACAAACTCCAAACTTCTTTGACAGTTGAAGGAGGTTTCAGCTCACAAATATCTTTAACTTTTGATGGGTCAATTTCAATGCCTCAACTGCTGACCATAAACCTTAATAGCTTCCCAGACTTTGTCCCAAACACACATTTGTCGAGATTAAGCCTCAGCTTGAATTTTCTGAGTCGATCAAACATTTCTGCAACACCTTGATGTGGTCCTCTCCATGTTTGGATTTGGCAATCATGTTGTCCACGTAGACCTCCACTATCTTATGCATCATATCATGAAATAGGGTGACCATTGCTCTTTGGTACGTTGCTCTTCAAGCCAAAAGGCATTACCTTATAACAAAAGGTCCCCCATGGGGTAATGAAGGAGGTCTTACTTTTATCTTCTTCTTTCATCCGAATTTGATTGTAACCAAAAAATCCATCCATGAAAGAAAACAGTTCGAATCTTGCAGTACTGTCGACCAACACATCAATATGAGGCAACGGGAAATCATCTTTCGGACTTGCTCGATTCAAATCGCGGTAGTTGATACAAACCGTAACTCGACCATCTTTCTTCATGACAGGGACGACATTAACGATCCAATCAGAATAGTGCGACACCACTATGAAGCCCACTTTCAATAACTTCATGACTTCTTCTTCGATTTTCTTGGATAATTCGGGTCTTGTTCTCTTAAGCCTTTGTTTCTTAGGCGGAATATTCGGATTAGTCGAGAAAGCATGCTCTACGATTTCCTTATCTAATCCCGGCATATCCGCATATGACCATGCGAACACATCTTGATATTCCTTTAGCAGCCCAATCATCCTTTTAGCCTTAATTTCTAAAAGGTCAGCTCCAATTTTAACTTCTCTAACATTCTCCAAATCACCCAGGTTTATTGTGACTGTAGGCTCTGCAGTCAATGGTTTAGCTTCTTCATAGTGAATCTAGTCTCATTCGACGCTTCTCTAATCACAGTCCTCCTTATCATCATTGGACCAGGAGGAATATCTGTCAAGCAAATCCGAGTTACAAATGCAACTATCAGATTATGTGGAATGATATGCCTGATATGTCATGAAGAAGATTAGTAATTAGATTGACAAGCGTTATTGCAATTGATGACATGCATCTATTTTGAAATCATTTTGAAAGAGTTTTTAACAAAAAAAAATGAGAGACCCATCCTCATATCCTCGGACGTCTCTATCCACAAAGAATTTTGAAAACTAGGAAGCGTGTGGAATTCCAGCTCTCAAAGCATCATCATCAGACTGGTTTGGGTACTTCCACATGTCCTTAATAAAAGAGATTCATGATTTTATTAACAGAATAAGGCCGTTTACATGACTCAAGGTCTTGGACCGACGGCTCATAGTCCAAGATTTTGATTACAAAGAAAAGCAGCAACTAAACCTAAACAGACTTCTCATGCAAGGGATAGACATAGATTCAAACTAAACGAAACAGGAAAGAAAAACAGCATCCCTACTCAGAAGGGTTGGTGGTAGCGGTAGAGGGATTGGTCTCCTCATTTCCCATGATAACATAAGCAAACTCCTCGAACAACTCGACTAGGCCAAGGATGGCCGCCTCTTCTTGCAGCAGCTTAGGTGGACCCGGGAAGATTTCTTTCAACTCCGAAAGGAGTAAGCCTCTCTGACCCTCCTTTAATCCAAATAGATTTCCACGACCTACTTTACCTCTATGATTAGCTAGGCCATTATGGTTACCACGACCTTCATTGACTCCACACCCCCATAGCTAGTATAGCCTCCACGACCTCTGTAATTACCCCAACCTTCGAAATCGCCTCGTCCTTCATGATTATCTTGGCCACTAGAATTGCCACCACGATAACCTAGGCCTGTCGTTTTATGCCACTTGGAAGCCTGAATAGGTTCTTCGATGCCTTGTCCATACAGTCCTAGGCCAATTTCAGGAATATGACCATTTTCAAGCAACAATTTACTCGACAAGGGACTTTTATCCTTCAAGGATCCGCCTCCTAATATCCAACAAAATCCATTGCCTAACATACTGAGAATGTCAACGTGGTCACGAAAAAGGGCAACGAGAGTAAGCAAATCTTTGGAGTGAATGTTCGTAAACTATATGAGCCATTAGTGTCGGCGGGACATTTTGAAGAGGGAGAGGATATCCCGATGGAAGAGAAGTTGAGATATATCACTCAGATGGTAGACATGGGCATAATCTATAGTGTGAAGGAGGATATTACAATGCCACTAGTAGCCATTATAGACTCATTTTGCGAGTCAAGAAGGGATCGGATGAGTCACGTGTTGAGCTTACGGAGACTAACGAACCAACCAATGATGGCATGTCGAAGAATTTAATTGTGATCGATAGTGAATGAGACAATTCATGTGATGATTATGAGCCTCAAGCTAGAAATATTGATTGGAATCATGAATTCATGAAGAACGCCCGCGAAAATGGGGAAGTGGTTGACACCCTAGGTCAACCTAGTGGTAAATTCGACTATTTTGTAAAGTATTCACCCTCACCAAGCTTCTTCATCGATCCCAAGGATGTTGTTCTTGATGGATGGGGAGGTATGGACGACCCGCTTGAGCCCGAGGAGGAGATGATCAACATGATCACCCCCGTGGTTATTGACCTGTCAATCGAAGAAGGCCTATCAGACCCCGATGAACGAGATGTTGAGTATGTAATCATTGACCTCACGTCCGAAGAGTTTGCTACTGTAGAAATCGAAGATTATGCCATGGAACCCGACTCGGTTCGAGTGGGCCAGATCACTAGGCCCGGTTCTTTTTTCCTTTTTCTTTTCTCTCTTATGCAGGCCAGGCCATTTTTCTTTCCCCTGGGCCTGGCTCGCAATTTTTTCTTCTCCCTCCTCCTGTCACTCTCGGCAATGAGGGGGGATCGGGAACAAAAAGGACATAGCAGAACAGGAAGCCGCGCTGCAGGGGGAGACGGCGCAACAGCAGTGCCCATCGCGCGCGTTCTCGGTAGAGATTAGGCACGTACAGTGGTCCCAAAAGAGTCCCCGATTCGGGGATAAAGAGGAGAGAAGAGTGGGGGAGAACATTTGGGGGGGAGGGGGAAGGACCGAAGAGGAGAGAACAGAGAGAGATCTGGGAGAGAGTTTGAGAAGAGAGTCGCGGAGAGAGCTAGAAAAGGGAGATCTTTGGAGGTGAGAATGAAGAAACCGAGAGTTTCCGAGGAGAATGTGAGATGGAGAGCTGAGAGGAACCGAGGATCCGAAGCAGAGTTCTTTGGGGGCCGGAATAGAGAACATCCGAGAGAGAAGCATCTAAGGAAGAGATTTGGAGGAGAAGGGGGTTCTTGCTTGCTCGCCGGTAGCCCGTTCAAGTCGTCGCCGGTCCTATCTAGTTGCTGACCACCGCGATTCGCCTCAAACAGACCCGAACCAAGTGGGTGTCAGTTCTTCTCCCCTGTTTTACCTCCCCCCTCCCCTGCCTCTCGAATGCCGGGCACACCAAGT
The DNA here is from genome assembly GCA_031216285.1 of Syzygium syzygioides. Classification (NCBI taxonomy): domain Eukaryota; kingdom Viridiplantae; phylum Streptophyta; class Magnoliopsida; order Myrtales; family Myrtaceae; genus Syzygium; species Syzygium syzygioides. Next base: position 13,210,442 of record CM062252.1, on the reverse strand, counting down.
CTATTCAGTGGATGCCCGGCACCACAAGATGAGGAAAATGTTTCTTTGCATCTCTGGGATGTGTTTTTGAACGATTTCCATCAAGAAAAACTACTGAGTCCCACCGAAATCGACGTAGAAGCCCCTGTTTCTAGTCGCACTCCACTTGCTGGTTGAAATGCTTCAATGAAGCTCTTTGAGCTTAGGGCCCGAATCTAATTTTATGTTTGTTGGGTTGTTTCTTTGCAAACTGAAACCATGTTATTGCAAAACGTGACCGTTTAAAGCTTCTCATATCACATTTGAGCCATATATCACCCTGAATCTTAGACTGAAACTTGCATAAAGTCATGCCTGCCATATGTTCGATGAAATGCCCAAATGGAGGCCGAGACTCTTATTACCGAAAACTGTTCTGATTACTTCCATTTCGTGCGTTGTACATGCTTAAATTCACGACCCATGACTCATTCAGTGTGTTTCTGGTGTTTTTATGCCATTATTTGTGCTTCGCTCGAGTTGGTCTCGCCTACGCATCCCTTTGTCGAAGATATTTTCCCGTGGCGACAAAGCCTATGGTTCGAGGCCGCCTTGCACAGCATGTTCCTCCTCATCTTTAATGTGACAATGTTAGTTCTAGTTGTTAGTTTTGCTCAATTGGTAGCTGAATCGGTATGTCTCCTCGGTGATGATGGTGTCTTCGGAAGGGCTTGGTGTTAGTCGTGTGGTGGTCGTCGGCGATGGTGCAACGACCGACGAGGGGTGGCTGTCGACGGCATGGGTCGACGGCGGTCATGGCAAGCACCGTGAGGGCAAGGATGAAGGCCACCACGGCCATGTTCGCAAACTTCACGGCCGCCATTACCACAAACTCAAACTCGAGCTCTCGCAAGAGAGAGAAGAGAGTGAAGGGGAGAGACGGGCTTGAACTTGAGGGCAAGAAGTAGACCTATCAAATGGGTGGGTTGGGTCGGGTTTGAGTGGGGTCATAAATGGTCCGACCCAAATTGACTCATTAACTTATTTATGACTCATTTATGCGTAATGCAATTTTCTTGACCCATACCCAACCCAACCCAACCCATACCCAACCTATACCCAATCAGACCTATATTACTAAAATACTTCCATATTTAATTAAATCTAGGAAAATTGATATCCAAACTGAGATGAGAATGCGAAGTGAGTGAGCGCAAGGTTGAGCAAGGGCGAGAGAGATGAGTTGAGTTTAAATTAGTTGTCAACTCATTTATGACCCATTTAATACTAATATTAGACTTCTACCCATTTATGATCCATTTACTAAATATGACTAACCCATTTATGACCCATTTACTAATATATGAGTTAAGAAATATGTTTATGACCCATTTTGACAAGTTTAACGAGGAGGAGCAGAGCGAAAGGGGGGAGAGAGAAGTTCACGGCCACCAGAGAGAGAAGAAGCGAAGGGGAGAGAGAGGGGGGAAGGGTTATATTTGGTGCCATGTCAAAAAGCCCAACCCGGCCTGGCCTGGCCCGATCCTAATAAATACCTACATCTAAAACTTATATCCAAAGAAAATAAGACCTAACCCCAAAATACCCTAAAATTTCGGGTCGGGTTGGATCAGGTTGGCTCGGGTTTTTTTTACACTCTTATTCAAAAGTTCATTTCGAGGGAAAATAATGATTAAGCAGACTTTTTTTTTTAGAAACGATTAGTTGTATTGATTAGAAAAAAATCAGCTTGTAGAAAATATTTTATTATCAATAATTAAATTTAAATATTTTTAATGATGATAAAGGGATTTTTTTTTCATTTGTTCCTTATTGTAACCGATATAAATGATCATTTTTGGGCAAGCCTAGCCCATCCTATCATTTGACTAGGCGGGCCTTGATGATAAAATAGGCTTGAACTTTCAGGCTTATGGGTCTAGATAGAATAAATATCTACCACCACCTAGAATAGGCCCGGCTCGAGCCTATGCCAGGCCCTTCTACTAATTAGGTATATTTAAGGATTATGAGATCTCCAAAGAGTGAGCACTGGTCGAGGCAAGGTTTACATGTGAACCAAGTAGCTTTGCAAGTACCCTAGCTTAGAATCGGCCTTAACTAGTTCGGTTTCTAATTTGAACGCTAAATCGCTCTTTTGGTATATTGTAAATAAAGAGCAACACAAACATGTCCTTAAATCTATTTTCTTTTTCATTTTCATCTCACATCTCTATTTGTCTTTCTTAACCCCGCCTTTCACACCACTCTTTGTTTCTCACCTCACACTCTTTACAATAACTTTTACACAGTAGTCACAAAATGTTTGTTGTTCTCCGAGCAATCAGCCCTTATTAGGAATGTTCCTCGTTCCAGCTTGGGAATGGACCTCATCTTAGAACTGGATCAACCTTGACATCTCAATGATAAGATTCTAAGGGTGTGTTTGGTTCAATGTTCCCAAGGGTATGTCAACCTCGAAAGTCCCCTTGGGGAAATGCTGAGGTGTTTAGCGAACATTTCCAATGAGCTTTCAATCGAAAGCCAGCATTTGCCTAATACTAAAATCAATTTTTTTTCTTCCCAAACAACCCTCACTAATTTCGCAATATTCCAAATTTGCCCCTCATGACTGGTCATCTTCCTTTAGGCTGAGGGCAGCCAGTCAAATCCATTTGAGGCCAAATCGGACAGCGAAGCGCCGGCGAGAGGTCAGTGAGGTCGCCTGTCCCCAGTGACAGCTACTTGGGGTTGCACAACCCCAGGCAACGGTCACTGGGTGGTGCAACCTCAAACCTCCACCGAGCGACCGTAGCCCATCATTGGCTTCAGTGAAGGGTAACCTTTTTAAAAAAAAAATTCCCAAAAACCTTTGCAAAATAAGATTTATCAAACATTACTTGAGTCAAAATAGCTTCACAAATGATTTTTTATCAAACACAACTTGTATTTCCCCAAGGGACTTTAAGTTAAAGATATTTGCATTCTCCCAAAGCCCCTTGGAAATGCTGAACTAAACACACCATAAGTTTCGTAGTCTTTCTTGAGATTTTAGGGCTACACGTGTTAAAATTTTAAAGGTTCACTCATTTATTTCTCCAAGAACTTAAAATTTTAAAATAATGGGATGTGTCTCACATTTTTCATATTATTAGAGCAGCAGGCCCCAAACTCAAAATCTTTACAGAGCTCTTGTTTGCCTCTCCAATCATAGGATTCCACACTTCATTCCTAGACCAAAATCTAATCTATATGTGAAGGAGAGTGTGAAAATACTTAAATATCAAATTACGCATTCATCTAACAACTTAAATTCTGAAATTGAATTGTTGTAATTACACAGCATCGTCAATTATCAACATTGGCCAATCGGTCCAACCATTACGGGCCAAACTATGATTAGTGCACATGCATGGAAGTCATGGCCCATATTGGGCTCATTTCACACATTGTCTAGAGATAAAAGTATAGGCTAAGGAACCCACCTATCAGTGGTCGCGTTGGTTTGCGCTCAGTTCCTTTTACGAGAGGTCCTGGGTTCAAACTCGTCCATCGGTGATTTAAGTGGGGGGTCGTGGTGGTGGAATGCTGCGCTAGCCCCCCTCGAGGACTAGTCGGACATCACCGCTGGTTTGAACCCTAGCTCGCTGGCCGCGCGGACACCTCGGTTATGAAAAAAAAAGTATGGGCTAAGAACTATTGAGGCGGGCTATCACTATGCTATCTCTGGCCTAAGAAAGGTACACTATGGCCTTTACTCTCAAAAAATGAAGAGGCCTCGATTCAACTCCTTAAGATGTACTTCTCAATGAGCAAATTGAACTTTTGTTGAAAGAAATCTCTATAAATTTACGTGTACAGATAGATTTAGCTCAAACAGGAATTTTTTTTTCCTTTTACAGAATTAGTTTGAAAAAAATTATCAGAAAATGCTCATGAATGTGCAAATTATATTGCCACCAATGTCAGCAGAAAAACATGTCTTTGAAGGTTGGATGATGCTACCCCCCACCTTTCTTTCGAACTCTCTAACAAAGCAATAGATGGACCAAGCCCAGTCCTTAACTGATAGAGCAGATCAAATTAGAGACCCGAGATTTGAAACCATCTGATTGACAACATGTTTGCTTTATGATTCGTGATTGTAATCTTTTCTACAATCTGTCAGTCAAATTTCTCTCGAGCACAGTATGTCTCATCTCGTGCTCTCTCTCTCACGCTCTCTGTCTTTTTGTTTTCCTCTTTTTCTGATTGGTGATGATCATCCTCCATATCGTCAAAAGCAAAAATTGGCAGGAACCTATCTCCACAACTGTCTCTCCACCTTCTGTTTAACCGTGTATGTAATGATCCAGCATCAAAAGTTCTTCCTCTGTGTATACGGCTTTCCCCGGTAAAATGAAGGAAATTTCCAGCCGGGGGGGGGGGTGGGTGGGGGGGGTATTGATCACACCACAGCAGCAATGTCGCTGTATCTCGGCCTTGTTCTATCGGGTGAAAGGTTCTCTTCCATGGCCTTTCTCTTGCTATTGCCTGATGGTCTTGGTGATGATTGTTGTTGGTGGTGTTGTTGCTGCTGTTGTTGATGCTTTTGTGATTGAATCTCTTCTTCTTCTTCTTCATGTTTCTCTTGTTTCTGATCCTTAGATACAGCTTTCATCATGTGGGGCTTAAGCCTGTTTAGATCTGATGGCCTCACTGGCTTCAAGAAAAATTCTTCTGCTCCTTCTTCTAAGCATCTGGATTTAAACAACAAACATCAAATAAAGAAAATTAGTTAGCCTCATAGATACCATCCAATTAATCAGATTCCCTATACTTTCTTAAGAATATTGAGAAACCGGTTCTTTGTTTTTTACCTGCTGATCCTTGAGGGAACATTTTCAGATGACATGATGACCACTGGGATGTTTCTCAAAGATGATGATTCCTGCACAGTCAAGAAAGTCCTATCAATATTTTCTTCTTTCATAGTTAAAATCAAAGTTCTACAAGATTGTCCTCAGGGGCACTGAGTATAAATAGGAATCAGCCACAAAAAGTGCAGCCGGAGATAACCAAAGAAAGGAAAGTGCAGATCTTGAAACTTATAAGCATCAAAAGAATTACAGGACCGGCAATGGATTGCACAAATACTCTCTGGAAATTAATCATTGATATTCCCAAGCAAGTGGCAGCTAAAAGTACACAACTTTTCCCAGCCAATATCAATTTTGGAATGTGGAATCCGTATAAAAAATCAATCTGAAGGTTTCCCCAATTGTTGGCAGACCGAAACTTTCCAGGAAAGGAAAGTGATGCAGATGGGTGGAGGGAAAAAAAATTTGTACCTTGATTTTCTTTAGCAAGTCATAGCCTGTCATTCCAGGCATACAGTAGTCTGTTATGATGAGATTCACTTCCAATTCCTGCAAAAACAAAGAAAAACAGAAGAAACAAGAACGAGGTCAGAATCACAAAACACAGAAGAAAAAGGTGAAAGCAGGACAAAACTCAGGAGCAACAGAGGATCTCCAAAGAACACATGCCTGGTGATGTTTGTTCGTCGAAATGGATGGCGAATCAGAGCTGCTTTGATCATCCTCATGCAAGCCCAGAAATTCTAGAGCTTTGCTACCAGAATCAACTGTAGTAACTGCCGTTGAGAGAAAACGAACATTTGAGAGCAAAGAACCGAAATATCCAGAACTAACAGGGGGAAACTTCAAGGAGCAATCACCATCACTGAATTTCCCCATCTTTCCAGGTGGAAATGAATCTGGGTTTGGGAAGAACGGATAAACGAAAAGCTGAAAAACAAAACTCACCTTGATATGAGGAGGTCTTGAGGAGCTTCTCAATCAGCTTCCTGTCTATGATGTTGTCATCAACAGCTAAAACATGAAACTGCGACTCTGCTGCGGCCATGCCCATTGGGACCAATGTAAGATCTGAACAAGATGAGGTTCAGGAGGAGGAGGAAGAGGATGAGGAGGAGCAGGAGGAGGAAGTGCAAGAGAGAAGGAAGTTGGCTTGTTTTGCCTGTGGTGGTTGTTCGGTGGCTTGGTTTCTTTTGTGTACTTATTATGGGAGGAGGAAGGGAGGAGAGAAAGAGGCTTTGTATTGAAAGGAACAAGACCCACCAAAATCCACACACCCCCCACAAAGCAAGATCTGGCCAGATTTCATCCCAAATCTTCCAACTTGATTTTCAATTACAGGACAAGCAATGCAAAATCAAACCAAACAAAACGAAAAAAAACAAAAAGAAATGGGGGCATTCGAGGGAGTTGATTTCAAGGCGGCTATTTTTCTTTTTTTAAAGAAAAGGTGAGGTGGAGGGGTGGACCAAGATTTATATATCGAAATATAGGGGGGGTTGCAATACAAGATCATGAGACATGAGATTTATGGCCACAAAAGAACAAGGAAGGAAGAGAAAAAAAAGAACAAAGAAAAAGTGAATTTTTCTTTTTTTTTGGGGGGAGAATGTGAAATTTGGGGGGGAGTTTGGGAGTTGTTTTCCTTCATTGGATTTGGAGGTAAGCAAGCAAGGGCCAAAGGAGATTATGGGGGGAAGTGGGAGTGGGGGGGACCACACCAAATCTTTCCAAGAGATACAGGTGATGTCAGCAGTTGGTGCCGCTTTCCCTTTTTATTCAATCCTCCTCCTTCTTTTGTTTTTTTGTTTTTTGGTTCTTTTTTGTCAAAGGGGGGTTGGAAGAGAAATTGAGACCATGTGTGGAGCTTAGAATATCTTTGGGGGCAGGTGGGGGCAGCGTCCAAAGTGAGGGCAATTTCTCTTTGATTCCGTTGTAAGATTTGCTTCCCATGGCCATACCTTTTTTCTTTACCATTATTGTTATATTTGTGCATTTCTTCCTCTCTTTCTTATTCAACAAGCACTCCCCATGTATGTGTGTGTGGCTTTGTTGCTTCTTTCCTCATCTCTTTCCCTCTCATGACCCATCACATATCTGGGCGGGCCCCTCGCTTGCCTTGTTTGGCTCATTCCTATGGAGTTTTGTATTTCTTTTTCTTTTCGCTTTGTGTGTCACGTGTATATTCCAATGGCCCCAAGCCTACATTCGCCGAGAAATATGTGACAGAAGGACATATTCATATTCGGGAGCATGGGGTTCCTCGGTATGCCCTGGTACCGATCATATCGTGAAACGGAAATGCGATCGGTTGGGTACTCGAGTGGCGTGAACGCCCGACGTTTACGGATCGAAATAAGGTATTTTACAGGGAAAACGGAGAACAAAAGGAGTGGAGCAAAATCAAGTCAGAGATTTATTGGTGCAAGGAATATTGAAAAATGACATGTTACGTCGTACCCGATTCAAGTTTTTAATTTATGTATCTAGTTCATGGAAAAATCCGGTACTTTTACAAACCAAACCGTGTAGAGAAACAGATGAGTGTGTATACTTACTTCTCTTGCTCGTTTATACTTATTTGTACGGTAAGTGATTTATTTACAAGCAAAATTCCATTGCAGCTTAGCGGCACCTCAATTTCAAATATTTTAGATGTTATAAGATAGGTGTATGTGAGCCTAGTTGCATCTCGGAATGAAATTTCTCAAAAAGATTCTCTCAATTCGAACACACAAGATTATATCGAGCTATAAATCATTTATATTGGGCTCAAGACCAGCCCGTGAATTCCAACACCAATTCGATTCCTTTTAGGTAATTTTTTAGGTACATGAGACTTGATTGAGCATTTTGAGAAAGGTCGAGGACTTGATGGAACTATCAAACAAATTCAGGACCTGATTAAATTCTATAAATAAGATTTAGAATTTCCGGTGCACTTTTCATTTGCCCGTTTATCAACGAGATTAGCGGTATTTAGGGGGAAAATCCATTAAAAAAGGCCCAAAACTTTATGTGAAAAAGGGTTGACCCGAGTCTGTCTTGATCAACGCAAAACTCGACCGAGGAACTTTAGAGAAGAAATTATGTCCATTCATTTCAAAAGACAATAGCAGTCCCACTAATCGGAGCTTATTGTTGAATAAAACCCTAATATTTTAATATTTTATATGTACTGATGTTCATGTGGAGTCAATGGTCGGCTGAAAATGATGCCCTTGTCGTCAGACAAGAGCACATGATTAACGTACATATTAAGAATTTAGGGAGAAAATGAATTAAATCCTCGCAAGGCCGAGAGAAATTATCAGATGGGTCTTAAATTCATTGTACAGATGTTAATTTGATCACAAACTTTTCGATTTTATCAATCTAGTCTTATACCTTTGCGCAAAATTTCAATGCGATCCTTCCAACTAATTTTCACGAGAAATCATATGGTGGGCAGCGATGAATGGACCGCCACCTGATGGAAATTGGTCTGAAGAATAACGTTGGAATTTCGAGTAAAGATTCATGATTAAAATTAGCAAAATTTGAAAAATTCGGGACTGAATCGTTATACATACGGCAAGTTTAGGGTGGATTGGGTAAATTTTTCTGTCTTTTCGTATGAGTGAACCTTTTCAACGGTCAAATCGAATCAATCAGCAATTACTTTGAAAAGGGGACGGTGGTTCTTCAATTTTGCACACTTTCGGTTTGATTGATTAGCTTCAAAGCGACATGCAAATCTATTGCTCTTAATTGTCATTATTTCGAGAATCTCCACGATGAGAACTTCAAGGCTAAGGAAGAAAGAAGTTGAGATTTGATTTCCTGGTAACAAAATAGTGACAAATCACTTTACATTATTATCCTACAATTAAAATAAGTTTAATTGAATTTTCATTTACCATAATAGTAATATGCGACAGTTCTAATCCAATTTGCTCGCTAGCTAGCTAATTCCATTTCATTTTTAATTTCGTCCATGCCAAGCGTGCTATTGTAAATTCTTCGAGACACACCTAATTAATTGTTTTACTTATTTAAGGGTTAATACCATTGAAAATCCCAAATCAGTACCCCATGACACATTTCCTAGAAAACCGATTTTCGTCTTTGAAAAAAAAAACTCAAGTCAGTACCGCTAATCCAAATCCACCCTCTGTTAGAATCCAAACCAATACCTCGTTAATGTGGGAGCTGACTGTGAGACCGATCTAACGTGGAGAAGGACAAATTTGACGTGGGATATTCGCATGCATGGCCATTTGCGCAATTCGACGGAGAGGAAATTGGGGTCAGAGTACTAGTTTGGGATTGTTTATGAACGTGACAAGTGTGTTGTGGGGGAATCAGTTTGAGATTTATTTATGATCGATTTAGAGCGAATGTATCATGATGGTACTGGATATGATCTTTGACTAAATGAAAATCAACTTGAAGTAAATATGTATTGGATTAATAATTTGGAATTTCCAATGGCATTGATCCTTTATTTAAACCGATATATATGTGTATATATATATATATATATATATATATATTCACACGGAAACAGAGGACAAAAAATCGGTAAAAACGGATTAAAGAAAAAGGGAGAAAATTAAGGGGAACAAAAGAATGTGACATGGAAACAGAGAATCGGAGGTACGATGGGTTTCTTTTCTAGGCAAAAGATTCCCCGACATGTTATAATTTCAGTGTCACACATAAATCCAACGCTTTCTAAGATCTTCATATCTTATCCGGCGGGCCCCCACTCACCCGACTCGACTTGACACGATCCGGACGGTCCGATGCGCGGCACAGCACGAGGCGGAGGAGGACGGCTTCGATTGGAATGTTTTTGATCGGACCTATCCGAACTTTAAAGTGCATGCCACGTGAAGTTATTATTTATTATTATAGGTTTCTTTTTTGATGTGGGAAGATTGGAGTGATCTTGGTTTCGAAATCATGCGGTCGAGAGTTTTGATGTCGATTGGAAATCTTTGCGGGTACGGAACTAGATTCAAATCGAGTTAGAGCGGAATCGAATGATCGCACCCAAATGGCGAGATTATTGAATTCTCGTGGCGCTACGTGATGTGATTTCGGGTGGTTAAAGTCGGATTAGAATCTTCCCGGATTAATTATGGTAGGAGATGATTGGATATTGTGCGGGGCTGGGGTGGGGGAAGTAACTTGCCGAAGTACACATTATGTTTGATGTTGTGTCGCTGAGAGGGAGAGAAAGGGACTTGAGAAGAGTGATTTGCCAATTAACTTATCGACATTGAAGAAGGAATGTGGATGCTCGATTAAATGGTATATCCGAATAGAAATTTTGACAATCAAGTCGGAATTTGCATTTACTAAATTTATCGGTCATTTATTCAATGGACAGAGTCGATAAAATCAATTTGTTGATTGATGTTCCTTCGAACTCTTTCAATAGACTAAGATATTACCGATAAACCATATAAGAATCAATATAGATAGATACTCTCTGAATAACATGTTATCAAACCCAGGAAATCATCTGGCACACTCGAGAGTGCCAAAAGGCATGACGAGAAATTCATGATAGAGTTTTATAGTATTGAACACCATCTAGTGGAATAGACAAAAAGAGATTTGCAGCTCCCTTGTTTGGAGGCCATTCTCAACCTATCATCTCTTTCAATTTCGAATAGATAATTTGTTTGACCAACTTCCGAGAGCTTAAGATATCATAAATTTGTAACTGAGATCAAGTTAACTCTTTACTAGTTTGTAATAGCAGCACTATGCACTAGATTGAGACATAAGTAGCCCAAGACCTCCTTTTTCTCGTTATGTGATGTGTTCTTTTTCATTCGAACCATCATCGAGTTTCTTGATAAATTTGTATTAGAGCTGGGTTCTAAATGTGGGATCCAATGACATAACCATGACAAACATATTGACAACCAATGTGGATAATCTAGAAGAAGAGAAATATTTGATGTGTTTGTTGCTGGGTGTGGCACAAATGGGGTCTTCGTGGCTGGCGGTGATCATTGAGCGGGTTGATGTTCTTGACTTTGCGTGGCTTGGTTGTTTAGATCTTGCGTAGGTCTATCAGTTCATCTCATATCAGTCGTGGTTCGGGTTCTTGGTGGGCTGATTTGAAATTCATGGAGTGATCGGGTCGAGGATAAATCTAGTGTATAGATTGATTGGATGATCATTCTAGATGAGTTTACTATAGCCAAATGTGTATGCCCCTCGCGTTCAAGTTCCAACCAACCGAATAATTCGTGTGCTTGACATACCGTGTAGTAATCTTCAACTGATTTTCAGGGGATTCAATGTGTTGCTCTTTACCATGGAGTAGACCTAAGTCGTCCTACGATGTAAAATATTTCTCCCATTTTTGTTTCCCATCTTCATTAAAATTGATCATCCTTTTTCTTCCCAAGCAATCCATATATTTCTAACAATTTGAAGAACGAAATTAGGTTTTGAATCAATCTCTACATTTTCAGCATGCAACTTGAACAGTGACATACAACATCATCATCCTCAACAGACACACACACAAAAGAAAGAGTAGATTACAAATGATAGAGTTAAACATGCTTTGTCTTCATGCCATCGTCTCGACAAAGACAACCCCCTCGGAGTCATCCTAACCAGGACCACCTCCTCCCCCTCCCCCCATTCGAGTATGTTACCATCGAAAAACGAAATTGTCAAGATCCGGCGAGATTAGTAGGGCATCGTGAAAAATTCAACTCCTTCTTTTCAAAAAAAAAATGAAGCAAAGTAAAACTATACGAAAGTATTAAGTATCTAGGGCTAGCTAGAGACAGCCAATGGAAATGCAACATAATCTGGTTGGCCCCTAAGAGATGGAGACTAATCACTTTGGAGAGGTGGAGGATAAGAGGGGTTGGGACAGTTCTTAGCCAATGAGGTTCCCCACACCTCAGACAAAGGCATAAACCACACAGTGGCTTCTGTCATGCCCATGGCACAACCTCTCACATGTGTTCCTCTGCTTTTACTCCCACCCACAGAATTTCCCTCCATCATCACTTTTGACCCCACCAAGAATTGCCTTTTCTCTCTTTGGAGTTCCGCTCCTTCCCTCAGCCATTCGAATCGATCTCGGGATCTTGCCCCATTATTTCTATCTTTCTTTTGTTAATTTTCATTATCATTGCATCCTCCTGTCAAAATAGTAGTGTGAATTTACACTGGACAATCATTATTCTATTGAAATTGTTGAATTTTATACGGTCATACATGATATCAATTGGACAAACAATTAATGTTGGGATAACCACGTATACTACTGCACTTAATCACGAAACTCTTGATAATCATATACGATATCAATTGAGGTATTGTTTGTCATGATAATAATATTATAATTATCTATGATATATATATGTTCTTTATTAGTTAATGGAACTTGCAAAACTACGATTTGGTATACGAGTATCATATTTTATTCAAATATCATCACAATATCAATTATCGACCTACTATTAAATATATGTTAATTACGTACTGATTGTAATACAATTATGTAATACCTATACTACGAGATGAACAAAAGAGACATACCGCATTTTGAAAATAGCTATTATTATAGTTCTTGCTGTAATAACTATCAGATGAACAAAAGAGACATACTGCATTTTGAAAATAGCTATTATTATAGTTCTTGCTGTAATAACTATCAGATTGATGGAATACGATGTCCCGGATACCTATTTTCGCGAGTTAAGATCAATAAAATCATAATGTAATGTTCATTACAGTCATCAAACGAATGACCTGTTTATCTATTTTTTTGTTTTGCTAAAATCATCGAACGGACGAGCAGTTAATGGAGAGATATGGTCCCTTTCGGGTAGATCCTTCTTGCCCTAGATCTCCCGCTTCTTTTCCCGTTTGAGCAGCAACGCACGGCGCGGCAAAGACCAGTAGACACGGCTTTTCAAAGTTGGGTGTTTCCCCCATCATTCGGTTTTCTGTATGTATCCAGACAATTGCCGAGCAATTTACCAGAAAGGTGGCCAAGAGATCGAGAAGAAGATAAAAGCAAGAGATGGAAAAGATTTGATGCTGGATTTTGTACTGTGAGATGGGAAGAAAGTTGAGGGGGGAAAGGGGCATCTCTGATCATGACTAACATGGCGTGTCACGCTGAAACTTGACCACCAATAATGACCAGCTGGCTTTTGGTATGGTCCCCCCAACTCTCCTTCTCCTCACCTTCTTGATTAAGCGACATTTCTTGGACCGGGAAAGATCGATCCGATTCGTGTGATCTGTCGGATTATGTAGGGTTCGACATGGGATTCGCGTGATCCGACGGATCTTGTGCACCGCGCTTGTATGAATCGGGTGTGGCCGATAATTTTCCCTTTAATAAGCTAGGTCATCGCGTCCCATGGTCCCCTCACCATTAACAAATCCCTCTCCTTTGTATTCAACACTTTAAAGAAGAATCATTTGCCTATACCATAATGAAATGTCAAAAGTTACATCATGGACTTAGATTTTGTGGAATAAGAGCACTCGGCTAGATCATACGAGATCGAGCACTATCTATCGAGACAAAAAAGGAGATTTCTGACCTAATCTTGTAGACATTTAACATAGATCGTGTGGAAATACGAAATTTTTTTTTTTTTGCTGTCACGAGCAATTGATCCAACCTGTTTCACATAGGCCTCCAAAACGAGTACTCGAAGTCATTTAAGATGGCGACACTTCGAGGGTGGGTTGCATAATATTTAGAATCAACTCACTGGTCACAAACCCTTTCACATCTAACGTGGGACTCGGAATATCTTAGGTAGTTCACACAATGAGCACATTATCTCGCATACCCTTTCACATCTAACGTGGGACTTGGAATATCTTAGGTGGCTTGCACAATGAGCACATTGTCTTGCATGACACTTAGTTTCTTATTTTGGCTGGTATGATGCTCTCACGGCATCCGTGACTTTTTAAGACCTCAAGTTTCGCATAAGGTGAAAGATGATTTATAACTTAATTCATTAGTGTAATCCACCCTCAAAAAGTCACCGCCTTGAGTGGTGAGTAGTTACAATTAAGTGCTCTTTGTGAAACTTGGCTCACGCGAAATTGGTTTGGTTATTACTTATCACACTTCACAAGATCTCTCATCTGATAAACTTGAGATATCATAAACTCACCACCTTCCTTGATTCTATATGTAGTTAGGGCTATTCCTTCCCCCTCGTCATCTAATTAGAAACTTGCCAGGAACAATGCCTTATTCAGGTGCTTTTTACGTAGATGATCACTCCTTGCCATCATCGGAGCAAGTTGGGCCAAGCTCATCCCTGAATCACATGGTCTATTGGTGAGGTCCTCATCCGATACCATTTCAAAGACTCGGCTCAATCCACATAGACCAAGCCTTTACAAAGACCACTCACGTTGGCGACCTTTTAACGTTAATCTTACCTTCGAATCACTTTGCACAGTTTCTCCCATTTGAAGTGGAACTTGGGGTAACAGTTATAGTTATGAGCCGCGTAGCAGTCAGAAGAGTGCGAATTAAGTATCATACGAGATGAATACTGCGCTACGAGTGTCACCTCTCAAGCCTATTTGGTAAATGCTAAACGGTGGAGCCACTTCTCGAATATAAAGGGGTCACCTCTAAAATCCTCTAGCCTTGCACTATCCTGAGCTTTGGGTTTTGGTATTACAAACTCCACGCTGATAGCATCGACGTCTTCGCAATCGTTGGCCTATATTTCAAAGAAGGACTTTGCTAGCATAACAACCTTTGGGCCACTGTGAAAGTAAAATCACGTTGAGAGCCACAAATTCTTAAAAAAGTGAACCTTACAATAATTTCTAATTATATATATTTTGTGGTAAAAAGTAGGATATTAATCTTACAGTGGATAATTACTGGAGTTTCCTAGTGGTCACCCTTCCCATTTGAGAAGAATGAGGTGAAGAGTTTGATTCCCCACCTTCTCGGGGAGAGTTAGAGGTTGGGACGCGTGAGTAGGGGAGCAAGGTTTCAAAACCTGCGCACATCATATAGTACACATGGTGGCTTATAAATAAATAAAAAAAGATAAAACTAGACAAAAATAAATCCCATAGTGAATTAATGACAGTCATTTAATTGTTTTTCATCAAAGAATAGTAGTGAACAAGTAGAATTCTAGAGATGGCTCTCGCAAGTCAAGAGGTGGCTTATTTCTTGCACCACCTCATCTCGAACAAGTTAAAGAGGTGGCTCTTGTAATGGCACAACTTTTACCTGCATCTACGAATTGGTGGGGGTGCTGAAGTGATGGCAGCTGGTCGAGAGAAGTTAGGATTTTTTGGTGGATGATTAACCAGATCAATTGGAAACTATTATGTCTGCGCATATAAAGCAGTGACATTTATGTGCTTTAAATTCTTGAATCTATACATTCATCTCGTCCCATCAAGAATGGTAGAGCTTAAATACCCTACGGAAACATTATACACACTAGTTTGAAGTTTGTCAAGTGAGCACTAGGGAAGTACCAAATTTATGATCCGTTTGTTTTGTGAAAAATAAATGATTTGAAACATGTGCTCCTAAAAATGATTGCTTGAAATAATTAGTCAATTAAAAGTGTTTTCATTATTGGCAACAATATGACTCCGTTTGTTTCGCGGAAAATAAATGATTTTTCCTAAAAATAATCACTTGTATCTAATAAAATTAGTTAATGAAAAATATTGTCATTATCAACAATAAATTATGTCTAAATATTTTCGTAAGTAATGAAAATATTTTTGATTTGTTTGTTTTTGTAAGTGATATAAGATATCATTTTTTTAAATTGTTTTCCAAATCATTCATTTTCCACGAAACAAATTAGGCCTATATGTTTAAACATTTCCGTGAATGATGCAAATATATTTTGTTTATTCATTTTTGTAAGTGATACGTGCAATTGTTTTTTAGAAAAATATTTTCTTTATGATTCATTTGCCGTAAAACAAACAAAGCCTGATTTAAATACAGCAAATGTCAATAAAATCATTGGTGTTATGCTAATATATTCTCTCCCATTTTATTAGAAGTCAAGTCAAGTCATATGCTTATTTCATAATTTCCCTTTGTGTGGTTCAAGTTCATAGAAAAAAAAAAATTGTTCCCGATTCAGCATACCATGCGAATGAGAGTGTGGAACCGATTGTGAAAATTATCATTTGACTTTTTATGAACAAAAAAAAGTGAAAAATATCATTTGACTTTTAACAAGTATATTTATTGTATAATTGGCCAATGTCCATGAAAATTTGACATCGTCTAAATATGGTAAACAAATTAATCAATTAAATTTAATTAAGTCCAACATGTGGTTAGATCCGTAGGCCCTAGTCCGATCTTCGGTAATGTACTCCCAGAAGAAGGCGACGAATATAAAAATTTCCGGCATATGATCAGCGGCGCAAATGTCAAATTCACGTACCGATTATGCTTAACGATATTAAATCTAGGTCTAGTCAAGTTGTACATGCGATGACATGAAACTTTTTTAGGTAAGGAATAAGAAATGAAGCTTTGGGAAAAGAAATCAAAATCTTTATTGTTTTGGGGAGCTGGACAATGCCTCCATTACTATAATTAGGGCAAAAATAATTTATATTATTAAAGCCGTTGGCCCGATGCAAGGAACCCTACAACCTGGCTCATTTAAATTTTAAGAGATATGCTGGGTACAATGAGATCTTCTCGATAATGTACTTTAATTACAAGGAAGGATCCGTCAATGTATATTAATACAAGCTAACAGCCATGGCTTACCTAGGCCATTGTTGGGGATTTAATAGAAAATTGCAACTTGGGAGGGAGAGATTGGAGCAAAGTCGTGGAAAGAGACTTTGCCCCTTTGACATGTTTTTTTCGCCGTTTCTCCGAGCTTTTTGTAAGCTGGAAAAATAAGCTCAAGAAATCTTGCATCCTAGCTCCAAATGCAAGGAAATTTTTTTTATAAAAGGGTTGACAATAGATCGGTCGAGGTGCTCGAGAGCTGACCCCGAGCATCGCCCGGTTACGAAACCACAGGAAAAAAAAAGGGTCTTACGACAAAAGAAACTCGGAGTTATTAAATTTTCCACCAGGTTTTTTTTTCTTTGTTCAAAACGTTGGGCAATTTATTTAAGGGGTTTATATCAGAAAGGATATACTTTCGAATAAGTAGTTTTTTTTTATGGTTATTACTTAATTTATTTTGGCCGAAGTTCTCTTTTGGCATATTAAAATCATACTTTTGCAACCCTAAACCAGCTCCTTGGGGGGAGTTCTAGAGTAGGTTGGACAAAACCAATAGGTCCAAACCAAATCGAGCCTCAACCAAGTTGATTACATGTTCTAATTGAGAAGGCCCAATTGAAAAATCGAAACATAGCTAGCTGCAGAAACTCCTCGAAATGGTCCCTGCCATTATTGGAAACAAAAGTCCTTCAAGAGAGTTCTTCTTGCCAAATACACTACAACTTAAAGGTGGCCTTATTCAATAAATGGTAATCTTAGTCGGTAGTGTTAAAGCATTTAAAACATTAGCCAATTAAAAAGAGTACTTAAATATTCAACCACTGCATATATGTCTGCCATACCTTGTTGATCGATTTCTTTCGCTTTCTTTTTTTGAGCTAATTCTAGCAACAACAAAAAAAACATAACTAATCCTTTACTTTATATTCGTATAAAATATGATGAATACGCCGAAAAATATATTAAAAGAAAAGTTTTGCAAGGCCAATGGGAATGGGGAGGGTGTTGACCATGTGTCCGCCAAGACCCGTGTCCACTTTTAGTTCACTTTCCGAATATGGTTTTATGTGCATAAATATTCAAATGAAACCCAATCGCATAAAGCTTCTTCACACGCACCAAGGGCTACACAATTTTGACTTCCAACCCCATCGTCCCAAACACTCAACCAAAAGGCATCAAAACAGCTACATGATTGCAATTAGATCCCTTTTCGTCATCCAATTAGTACAAAGGTCAAAAGAAAAAGTCCCAGTTCAATTTTTACCATTTGAATAAAGATGTTGTGCCATTAGTCTCTCTTTCCTAGAAAAAAGATTGGCTACTCGTAACAAAGGAAACTTTGCGGAAGGAGGAGCCTTTTCTTTTGCCCCTTTTTTCTTTGCGTTTTTTTTTTCGGGTTTCCTCAAGTCACGGCTCTTGGCGGCCATTGTGGGCCGCGATTATTTCGGGCAAAGCTGTCACGCGAAGGAAACCTGCCAATTGAGTGATATACATACACACATGACGTCGAGTAGATAATGGTAATTAATCAGTTACATCACATCGTACGATATATCCATCACATAAATACTTTCTCACATCTCACATGTCAGGAATGCTACAATTTTCTTAATTTTCTTAATTTTCTTTTTCTAATGCTTATCTTTTTCCCCTTGACTTAGACGATAGTAGCAGAGGCTTTTGCCTTTTCCAACCACATCGGAGTTTTCATGGCACCCTAATACAATGTCCAAGCATCTAATTTTCGTTAAACTATTTCATCGCGACAAATTGTGGAAGTACAGACGCAACATTGCAAATTTGCGCCTTCCAAGAGACTGTTCGCTGTGATTTTCATTTCTTTGACACCGAAGATCTCTCGATCATGACGCATTCAAATCATCTAATTTTTCTCTTGATATGACTCCAAATTGGAAGGATGCGTGTAAACTATATTCGACAAGAGAAGGAAATTGATGCAAGATTGTGAATCAACTGCACTTAAAGCATGGGCCGTCAGGTCAGCCTCAAGTCCAATGGGTAACGTGTGATTAACAGTCTTTTAACAAGATGACAGTCTTTTAGCAAGATGCGTGTAAACTATATTTGACAAGAGAAGGAAATTGATGCAACATTGTGAATCCATTGCACTTAAAGCATGGGCCGTCAGATCAGCCTCAAGTCCAATGGGTGACGTGATTAGCAGTCTTTTAACAAGGTCCCTGGGCTTGAGCTACCTAAATCGGCCTCTATCGTCCGATAATATTTTCCTCGCCGGAACCCCGGTGGTCGGACCGGAGATCTCTGCGGCCAGCAGGCGGATCCTGAGCCTTTGATGGCCATTCATTTCAACAGTGTCGAGATTTTCTCTTCTGCACGGCCTGAAAGAAAAATTCCCGTAACTTATTTTCGAAGATAAACTTGTATTTTTTTTACCAAAATGAATTTGTCGAAACAAACGGAGCCTGAAAATTCTGTCATTCCGCAGGAAAATTCCGATGAATATGGTCTGGACATTCCAAAATCAATGAAGGACTGGAATACTTTGGGATAAAGACAATGGACTGCCGTAGTCCGTAGACATCGATCCTTAGACATCGATCCCACCGCAATTGATGCGATGGGAGTGATTCAAAGAGTCCGTACGGAATAAAATACGATAATTGAAAGATTTTTGTTGAGATTATTCGTTTGGAAATTTCCCGATTCATAAAACTATCCCATGAAAAGAGGGACATTTCCACTGATCCATTTCTAAAAAAGTCAGATCATATGTACCGTACAGGTAAATTTCTGAAAGAGTTGTTATGTGCAAAACAAATATTCGCCAAAAAAGATTAGTGACCACCTGATTTTTTATTAAAATTGTTGGTAACTTACCAACACTTCTATAAAAATTATCAACTCTCTTTGATAGTTCGCAAACTAATAATTTATTTGTCTTTTGCCAATTTTATTTGTTTTTTTTACTCACCCCTTAAATTTACAAACTCTTACATGAATTTACCAATCTTTATTTGTGTTACCAGCTAACTTTTTTTGGACTAAACAACCGACTAATTTTGGGTTATCAACTCTTATTTGAATCATTTACTGATGTTCTTTTAGTTTATCAACTTTTTTGGTTGTTTACCGACTTTTGTTATTTATTTATTACCAATGCCTTAATTTTATTGATCCTAAACACTTTTATGACTCTTACTTACCAACCCTTTTCTACAATTAAGTTTCCAGTAAGTTATAGTGTTACTAACTCTTATTTAAGTTATTTTCGACGCTTATTTGGTTTTTGCTAAATTATTTATGTCACGTCCCGCCGCGATCGTTAAGAATGTGACTCCTAGGATTCGTCGCTGACCTGTAACAATCGAAATAAGAGAATATATGCAGAAGCTAAACAAACACTCCATTCAACAAACATTCAAACGGGATAAAGGAGAGAGACAATTTAAACAAACCAACAAATCATTTTATAAACTTAATATTACATACAACGATAACATATACAAGCCTTCCTAAAAGGCCACAAACCCATACCACGCAAACTCAAAAAGGGATAGGGTGGTCAATCTACTCCACTACTTTAGTTAAAAGAGGAGCTCCAAAAAGATAGGAATTTCTAACCCTATCAAAAACCTCCATAGTATCCTAGCGGTGCTCCATCCTCACCAACTGGGTACTCAATCACCCAATGCTCCGTTTCCGTTGGTACCCTGAAACGTAGCGGAGGCTCAGTCACAGTCAAGGTCGAGGGTTTGAAAATGTTTAACAACGGGGAATGAGATAAAATCTCAATAAGTAAACTACCTAAGTCTCAACTAGGCAATGCGTACCTCTGGCACTCTAATCATGCAATTCTAACCAATAGGGTAAGTTCCTATCCAACGAACAATGATATCACATACTATGCAAAGTCTCGAATTGCATCATAACCATGGCAAACTATCAATATGCATAACAGCAATAATAATAATCCAGACATACTCGATCATTCACATGAGTCTCGATTATAAAATGAAATCATTTCGGCCCGTCCCATACCGTACCTCACGATTTTATCCTATAATCAAGCGTAAAACATGCAATATGCACATAACACTTGAAGTTGTCCAGATTATTAACAATCCACCATAGGTCACACCGAACTCTCGCCGGTCTTCCAGCATAGCCAGGCATTGCCCCACTACGTTGGAAGTGGCAACGTCCGGGATCGAACCCTCCCCCCTGACAAGTCGGGTACCGAACGGTATTCCATTTAGGAGCATCAATCTGGCCTCTACCGCGATCGGCAATGTCTGGAATCGAACCCCCCCAACAAGTCGGGTACCAGATAGCATCCGAACTTCCGCCGGGCATCGTCTAGAACTCGTCTTAGACGGAACTCATCATAGCTACACATGTAAATAATCACGCATTGCTAATTTTAATCTTCCTTAATTAGCCAATGCAAGTATTTATAACGTGCAATTTACTACGAATAAATATGCTATGAATCGCACTCGTTTTCATATCAAACATCAATATATGATCACGATATGCCATGCCAAGCCAACAATAGCCATAATTAATCACATGATCCTCTTTTAAAATCCTACGATTATTCAACAGCTGCGAGATCAACCATGAAACATCAATTTCAACCATATGATCTTCGTTCTAGGCCACAAAATCATCATTCCGACCATACGATCAAGCCATAGTCAACTACTCAGCCATGATTAAATAAATTAACCATACGATTAAACAATTTAACCATGCGATCGGCATTAAACAACTAATCCACCACACAATCGTCATTAAACCTTTAATCGGCACATAATCGACTAATTAGCCATACGATTGTCAATCAAAGTCACCCGATTAACTTCAAATCTCTAATAAGCCATATGATTAAATTTTATCACATCCTAATTTAATCTAAATCGTACAATTAAATTTAGCACATAGTCATGATAATTAAACCCTAAAAAGTAATCTTAACCAATCTAGAATCAATGGGGGCCATATGATCAATGTCCAAATCATCCAATTAAGCCACTACCACATGATTATTGCAGCCACAAGACTAACCCACGAATTTAATTAAAACAACCACTAAACAATCATAGTTAGCCAAATTAAGCACAATTAGCAACATAACACATATGCCCAAGCTCAAGTCACATAATCTACCTATCTTAACATTCAAATCAGCCATATAATCATCAAATCTAGCCACCAACCAATCCTCAATTCAGCTTTTACCATAATCCCTAAAATAACCCCTAAATTACCCTAACAACCCCTAAACACTATCAATTGGTAACCTACTAACCTAATCAAGGTTTAGGGAGTTACTTACCACTAATTTAAGATAAGAACTAAGCCCAAATAGCAGCAGCAAGTCATGGCCAGATATGGAATTTCCGACGAACGACGGTGGCCAAACAGCGATCCGGCGAACGGCGGCCGATCCGGGCGTGAACGGCGGCTTGGGGTTGGCTCACGGTGGTCCACGGTGACCAAGGGACGTCGGCTGAGGTGCTGGTGGGTGGTGGTGAGGCTCACGGCCAAGAGGGGGAGAGAATGAGAGAGAAAATGAAGAGAGAGAGAGCAAGGAAAAGTGAGGACAGAGAGAGTGGGAGCTGAACATATCTCTCAAAATGAAGGGCTAGGATGAGTCATTGATGCCCAAGCAAAAATCCAAAGGCTAGGAATGCATCTTGACAAAAGGCTTCTAGAAGGGTATTTTTGTAATTAACCAAAAAGGGCAAGGGCAAAGTTGTTCAAGAGAATTTTTGGCCACTAGGGTAGAAATACCAACATGTCCTTCCACTCAACAATTAAACTCTAGAACACACGGGGGTAAAATCGTCTTTTCCAATTTCCGAGCCAAATTTCCCTTTTTTTGCAAATTTCTGAGCAAATCGATAATAAATTGTGCTTAACGCGACGTCATCCAATATAATAATTTTGATATCCTTGAAAGTTCGATACCCAAGTTCGAATTTCAATTCGTGGCCAAAATCGATTAAACGCAACTTTCGTATATCTCAAACTAATGGGCGGCTTTTAGGATTTACGTGCGTCGATCCGTGGTTGACTTGATATCAATCCACGTTTAAGTTTACTCGAGCCATGGTGACTTCGGTTGTCATGTAATTACGAGGTCAATCACTAGTTCCGAATGACACGATCGTCAGAAATTGATTTTGGAACGTTCGGAATACATACAACGATTAAACGGAATCACCCGTGACTCAATTGTATAACATTATTAAATTGTTCCATGATCATTCTTGGATCGGCCTATAATAGCCCAAAATATCCCATCGTCAATTCTTATGGTCGAAGTATCAATCTAGGCTCGAGTTCTTGGGTCGTGCATACTGAAATCCTAACTAGCTATTTCCTAACGATTAGTATTCTCAAGAACGATCAATTCCGAGTGAAATATAACAGAAACTGCATTGATGATAATATCATTTCATAGATCCCGAAAGTGGGTCGAAATTCATAATGTCACAATTAACTTCTATTGTTTGCAACAAAAATACACTTATTTAACATTTTATTAATTTTTTTTATCTTTCTTATCAATGCTTTATATTTATCAACTTTTATATGAAATTAACAAATTTTATTTGATTAAATTACCAACCCTTTTGCTAATCAAGTTACTTAAGAAAAAGTTGGTAAATTAGAAAAAAAAAACCAAATAATACCGGTGTGGATCACTTAGCAACTTATATTATTTACGACTTTTATTTTCTTTCCTTAAATTTACTACTTTTTTTTATTAACTTACCTTCTTTGTTTGCCTTACTTCGCAACTTTTTAAATTTGCCGATTCTTTTTAAAAATTACCAAATAAAGGTCAGTGAATCATGCTATTTTAGGTTAATTGGTTCTCTATAAAAAAAAGTTTAGTAAATGTAAGGCTTCTAACCAAGCCAAATAAAAATTTGTAACTCAATAAATTAATAACAAAGAATTAATAGTTGCTAAGTAACTCAAATGAGAGTTGGTAATTCAAGACTAGCTGGTAATTTAATCTGATAAAAGTTGGTAAATTACTCTAATTTATGTTGTTAATTTCATTGATGCGTTAATAAGTTATAGAAACAAAAAGTTAGTATATCGAAACACAGAGTGTAATATGCAAATGTTAAAAAAATCGATAATTTCATCAAAGGGTTGCTAAATTAAAAATGAGTTACCTGAAAATAGTTATTGCTTATTGTTTTGTTAACTATTTTTGGACACTTATTAATAATTATTGAAATTTACAGCAAGGAAAAAAGAATCTGTATCCTTGCGGAGGGAACAATAGAATTCTGCTAAAGAGAGACGAGAAATTATTTGGTACATGGCCATTTCATGCTAGTTGTTCATACTAAGCCGAGAGACAGAGAACTCAAAACAAAACCCAGCAATCTTTACCGGCCTTCGGCGACCAGAGATGCCGAGAACGTCCATGAAGAGATTGACATGTTCCGTGGCACGACCGAGCTCGTGGCGCTAGTGCTTCCCGGGAAGTCCCAAGCTCTAATTATGTCGCTCAAGTCGTCGGGCAGTTTCGAGACTCCGTTCAAGTACTGAACCACACTAGACATGCTGGGCCTAGCAGCTGCCACCGTGTGTGAGCAGTAGAGCCCGAGCTTCAATGCCACTTCGGCTTCCTCGGCTGTGTACTCGTTCTGGAGCCTGCCGTCCACAGCCTCCAGAAGATCTCCCCGTTCCCAGCAGTCTAGCACCCACTCGGCCAGAAGAGTTCGATCTGCTGGCGCTCGGGGATCCAACGGCCTCCTTCCACAAACGACCTCCAACATGAAAACCCCAAACGCGTACAAGTCGGTGCTCATGCTCGCTTTGCCGGTCCGGGCAAGCTCGGGTGCGATGTAGCCCAGCGTGCCCGCCAAGACAGATGTTTGGAGGTCGGTCCCGTGGTCGACTAACTTGGCCAGGCCGAAATCTCCTAATCTCACATTCATTTCGCCATCTATCAGGACATTGCTGGCTTTGATATCCCGGTGTATGACCACTTGTGTCCATTGCTGGTGCAAATAGAAGAGCGCCGCCGCCACGTCTTTCAGGATCTTGTATCGCATTCCCCAATTGAGTGTCAATTTCGGTTGCCCATACAAGTACTTGTCTAGGCTTCCATTGGGCATGTAATCATAGACTAGGAACAGTTCTTCCTTCTGCCTGCAATAACCAAGGAGCCTTACAAGGTTCGGATGCCGTAGGCGGCCAATGGTTGCGATTTCTGCGACGAATTCTCTCATCCCTTGGTTGGAATCGTGGGCGACCCTCTTCACTGCGATCTGCATGTTCGACACTGGCAAGAGTCCTCTGTACACTCGGCCGAACCCTCCTTTCCCGAGAAGCTCTCTGTCCTTGAAGCCCTTTGTGGCGGCGAAGAGTTCCTTGTAAGTGAACTTGTGCGGTCCATACTGGACTTCCCAATCTTCCAACACTTCCCTAGGCCTCCTCTTCCTCGAAACCAAGATTGCACCGAAAACTAAAACCAGGAGAAAAGTAGCCGCAGATAGGGACAGAACTACGGCCAAAATTTTCTTTGATTTTCTGTATCTTCCATTTCCTTCAGTGCCTATAGGAAGTTCAGGAAGCCGAGACGCTTCGATGTCTTCAGCTTCGCCTTTCATTTTGAAGTTCCAGGCTAATAGGTAATAAGACGTCGGAGATGTTTCTGCAAATGATGAGAAGCCCACATACATGTACTCGTACATGTAAGAAGAAATATCTTGCGGAAAGGTCAAGAAGGGGACACTGGGTCTCGGCTTACCAACCGGATAGAAGGTGACCTCGACTTGGTTGTTGGTGCCGTTGTATTCCACCCAAGTTTGGATCGGGTCTCCTGTATTGAGCATGAAACTCTCTAAACTCCCATATTGATTGTTACCGATGATCCGATCGAGTTCAAGTACGATCATGTGGTTCGAACTGTTCCCGTCATTAGAGGGCGAAATGACCAAGGAAAATCTGCTCCCATTCGAAAGGTCCGCAGAATGAACAGCGAAGACGAAAGTCGTCGAGAAAGAGAAGACATTACCCACCGATGAATTCTTGAACTGGAGGGGACTGCTGTAATATGCGTAGCCCGCATCTTGTGCCGTCGAGTTTGTTATGACAATTACACCATTGGAATCTACCTCTAGGACCCCTTCGAGCTTTAAAAGCCCATAGAAGCTGAAATTCCCCTGAACGGTGTCGGAACATGCCACCTTTAGCAGCAAGAACACCATGAAAATCAAGCACGACATGGCTAAAGGCGGAGTCGTAAATCCAGGAAGAACCCAAGATTGCTCAACTGGCCAAGGATTAACTTGAAATATCAACTTTGAAACAGGTCAGTGTGAAAGAAACACCTAAAAATTTGTTAGATTTCAACTGCCATTGTCTTCTGCAATTGATAAACAAAGATTGTTCAGATGACAAAACGTTCAACTCAGAAGATGGCAGTCAGCTCAGTGACAGGTTTTTCTTACATTAGAAAACAGGATTCTTATTCAAATATGACCTGCGATTTTTGACTTTTGAAATCAAGTTAGTTTCCGGGGCAGTGCAGATCTGGGGATGATGTTCTGTGCTGAGAAAAATCAACGACTTTTACTCGTTGACTGATCCTATTCCGATCATAAATAACTACGTTTAGCTGGTTCAAAAGGTTATTATACCTTGGACAAACCCAAATTGATTTCTTAGGCCATCTAACGTATGCTTTGGTGGGCTTCCAGAAGAAATAGAGTTTATAAATCATTCTTTTCCGTCCATTCAAAATGCCTCATGGAGCACAGCAGGTTTGACCAAAGGAAGAAGAAAATGGATTTGCATCCTAAGCACCTATGGAGAAAGAGAGAGTTTCTAGGACACGACCTTTCAAATTGCCAACTTCATAAAATTGGTCAAATGGGTACGCGCTTGGCCTTCCGTTACGAAAACTGACGAGTTCGAATCCTACTGTCAACCAATCCCTTGATCCTCTGACACAACTCAGTCCCTCAGTCCCTTTCACGGGCCTAGTGCTTTCGGATACTGCAATGGCTTCTTCGTCACCCTCCATGTTTAGTTCAATTCCTCGCACCTTTTTTCATCGATTCATTGCTCTTTTCTTCCATACACCTCTTGAGTTTACATAAATTTTCTCAATCGGACTCGAACTTTTTGTGTATCATGCTTTTGCTATCCTACCGACTTTCAGGTGTCGAAGAGTGTAGATTTAGAGTTATAATCCGTATACTCTTTTATATATTAGCAATAGCAATTACGAAATCGACGATACAAGCATAAGTAAATTGGGTGAGGCCAGTAAGAATAAATGGTTTAATGTCGAGCCTAACAACCATTGTTCCAACGGGCACTTCTATAGTACACCGAGTGCACCGTATAACGTCACTAATCTTTGTCGTAAATAAGTACAAAAACATCCTAACACACGGCGATCCGGTATAATTGAGTGTAAAAAAATAAGTCGTAAAAGAACAAGTCATACAGTATATTATTATACCTGAGAAATCCCCTTGTCCCAGCTGATCTTGATGTATGAATTGGGATCAATTAAAAAGAGAACCGTCTTTTTAAGCCACTCGATACACAATCTAAAAAAATATAAACTAGGATCAATTAATCTACCTCGGCTTGAATGTCTTAAAATGATAAAATCATCATTTTCATGTTGGAATAATTACACAAATGGACCATGAATTTTAGCACAATGTGCAATGTCATCCCTAAACTTTTAATTTATTTAATATGATTCCTGAACTTTTGGTAAATATTCAATTTAATCTATAAAGTATATGAAAATGTTCAATATTATCCTTCCATTAATTCAAGTTAATGGAACTTTGAATGGTGAATAAAAAAAATAATGTTACACATCGATAGTATTCAGCTCAAATCAGAGACTAAATTGAACATGTATCAAAAGTTTAGGGATTATATTGAACAAATTAAAAATTCAAGAAAGACATTACACATTGAACTAAAGTTCAGGGATCATAATGAATAAATTAAAAGTTCATATTGCATATTGGGTCAATGTTAAGGGACCTATTTTCTCTATGCATGCCCACCCATGTGATTAGCAGGCCTATCGAACTCATAAGGCCTATTTGCATAGATCATGAGTACAATTCTTCCTCCTCCATTTAGCCTACTTGCGATAATTGTCAAACAACAAGAACTTGGTATTATTAGAAATTAATTTTGGATAAAGATCAAACACTTGGAATCAAATTAAAGAAACCTCCAACCTAGTCACGATGCGAGTTCATGCTAATCATCTCGACCGAAAAGAAAGGCCCAAATACTGCACCTCTCACCCTAGTGTCAGATTATCATTAGGATTGATATGATCTTCACTAATAGATTAAGCTTCCAAGTTGGAATTATTCGACATCACATTAGAGTTTTGATTGAATTTATCCATGCTTATCATTAGTTAATCAATGTACACATTGTCGCGACCTATCTATCCCGATTGGATTATGCCAAGAGGTATTTGTTGATGGATATGAATATTAATTGATTCATTTGAAAAACAAACCAAATAGTTCAATAATCCAAGGATCGAGACACTCCCAAGCCTCATACCTCGCGCGACAAGAATTGTCTAATTTACGCATTCGATTGGAGTCGCCACTAGCCATAATCAAGGGTTGGCTAGAAACTCTCATCGAGATGCGGGAGCGTCGTATCAATATACACGAAAATCAGAGATTCTAATAATCGGGGACTTGATTACACTAGTAATCTAAATAATGCCCTTTCGGTACCTAAACTTGAACATTCGAAAATTAACGTGCCGGTTAGCCTATTGAAAAAAACTAGATTCCATCTAACCATGCTAAAAAAGGGAAATAACAACCAATGTATTAAAGATGCATAACCAACTAATTATAAAGAAAATAAACAACCAGTGACCTAGTATCGTCTCTAGAAAAAAAAAGACAATCAAATGCCCTAAAGTAAAGCCCTAATGGCTTGTCCAAATTTTTGAAAATTTTTTTAAGGTTTTCTCAATTTCGACAAATTCTAAACTAAGTCTAGAATGAAATAAACACTAATATCTAGTGAAATTAAGCCCAAAAAGTGATTTCTGAATATTTTCTAATTTTCCTAATTTTATGATTTTTTTTTTTTGGAAATTTTCTGATTCTTCTTATTTTTTTAATTTTTTTATTAATTAATTTTTTTGGAATTTTATGAATTTTTTTAATGTTTTTTAAATTTTTTCAGACTTTTTAATATTTTTTTGGATTTTTAAAAAAATTTCGAGTTTTTTTTGGAATTTTTAATATTTTTTCGTATATTTTATATATTTTTAATAATAAAATGAAAACTCCGGACCGGGTCCCCTGACCCGATCCGCCTGACTATCTGACCCGACTCTATCCGACCCGCCCAGGATCCCTTTTTCTATTTTCTTTTCTGATTTTTTTATTTCTCTTTTTCCCCCTGTTTTTTGGTTTCTTTTTCTTTTCTAATTTTTCTTTTTACTCTTCCTCCCCTACGCGCCTTTTGCCATGCACGCGATCTTCTTCCTGGACTCCTTCGCCGAGTGCTCTTCATCGCCGAAACCAGCTCCACCGTGACTACACCAGGGGACGTCCGCCGCCGGCCGTCAGCTCAGGCCGCTAGCGCCGACGACCGGTGCTGGCCTTACACCGTCACCGCCGGCCGACGCTTCGGGGACCACTCCGACGACAAAAAGATGCACTCTCCGACTATCCTACTTTCGGCCCCGGAGATTTCTCCTCCCGAATCCACACCATAAACCAGTAAATAAACAAGCATACACACACTAAAACCAGGAGGAATGGACTGACTAGGGCGGCCTCAAACCGCGGGCTTCGGCGGTGCGGAAGATCGT
Organism: Syzygium syzygioides; assembly: GCA_031216285.1. Classification (NCBI taxonomy): domain Eukaryota; kingdom Viridiplantae; phylum Streptophyta; class Magnoliopsida; order Myrtales; family Myrtaceae; genus Syzygium; species Syzygium syzygioides. The sequence continues at coordinate 13,181,005 of CM062252.1, read as the reverse complement.
CTCGGTTGAGGGGGTGTATACACGAGGCCGACTCGGACAACATTAACATGCCGGAAAAAACACATGAAAGGCAACCAAACGAAGAGTCAATAAGAACATCAATGCAAACCACGCACACAACAAAGCTTTAGAGCTCGATTTCACAGGAAAAAAGTTGAAGCTTCATTCGGGCATTTCATCGAGCATATGGCGGGTGTAGTTCATTGAGAGTTTTAGGCCGAGATTCGAAGTGCTTTATGACTTGAACATGAAGTGTGAAGCTTCAAACAGCCATATTTTGTAATAAAATGGTTTCGGTTTGCAAAGAAACGACCAAAAAAACAAGTCCAAATTTCGGGGTTCTAAGCTCAAAGGGACTCATTGGGGCATTTTATCGAGCAAGTACTGTGCGACTAGAGTAAGGGCTCCGGATCTGAGTTTTATGCAATTTTTCGGCTCATATGGGGTGTGTTAAGCTCTAAATCTACCTTGATAGTAACAAAATTGCCTTGGTTTCAAGTGGACTCGTCGGAGGAGTTTGGCATCTTAAACTCGGCCAAAACAGGGTAAAGAAAAAAACAGGGATATTGAGGAGGAGAATTACCGGTCAGAAGTGCAGCGGAAATCGTAGTCGGCGTGAACAGGAACGGTGGCGACTGGACTCTTCCGCGGAGGCTCGGACGCTCGTGTCGTTGATTCGAGGAACAAGAAGCTCGTGCCGAAAAGCTTCCGATTTCCGATTCAACTTTTCGGCGTGGATTGACGGGTCAGTGCACCGAGAAGAGGGAGGGGATTTGACGGCGCTCATGAGCTCAGGGGCCGGAGCCCTCCCCTCTCAAACACCTCTTCCGGCTCCCGGTCCTCCCCCTTTCAGCCTCCCCCCTTGTTTTTCTCTCTCGGTTTCACTCCTCCTTTTTTCTTCTCTGTTTCTTGCCCTCCGTCAAAAACCAGCCCCCTCTTTATCCTCGAACACTCTCTCCTCTCTTGGGACCACCGGCCGCCTGATCTCTACCCAGAACGCGCGCGACGACGGACGCTGCTGCGCGCGGCCTCTCCCTCTGCAGCGCGACGTTCTGTTCTGCTCGGTACCTCCCGTGCAGGCCTCCCCCTCCTTCTCTTTTGAATGGGGCTGGGCTCAAGAAGGGAATAGGAAGTTAGGCTAGAAGTAGGTGCAGGCCCATAAAGATACGAAAGGAAGAGGAAAGCTTGGGCCTAATTGAGAAAGAAAGAAGGGGAGGGGGGATGGTCGGCTCGGTCGGGCCGGGTAGAATCGGTCCGGTCCGACCCCCCTGTTTTTAATTAATTTTAATTTTTTTTAAACCTAACTATTTCACCTTGTTGTCTCCCTTTTTACGCTATATTGGCCCATTTGTGTTTCGGTTTACCGATTCACTAGACCGGCTAAAATCAGGTGTCAACACACATGGATTCTCATTGGATAATCTTACTCTCCCATTCATTTGTTCGATATCCCTCATGTTGGACTGGAGCTATCAACCCAAGTTGAAGAGGCACCCTGCTAATTAATGACATTATACTGGAGGGATGCTAATTTAAAACCAACACTTTGCACCCGTGACATAATCAATCTTGACTAAGTGCTATAGTTAGGGCAACTATTTTATATCGGTACACTATATCCAACCATCATTTCTTCCTAACATTAGATCTAGTTTGGACTGATTCCGGAGAACAAAAGGAGCCATGGCGATCCACTAGACCCGCTTGAATCCACAACTGTATAGAAAGTTCTACGTACATTGAGACTCACTTGCATTCGTCGTACTACATAGGCTATGAAATTACAAATCTAACTATGCGATTGTCAAACTAGATAATGTCAACAATGTCTTGGGCACATCATGTCTAAAGTATCACTGGGTACTTCCATTGCTCCGTTCAATTTCTCGTGCAAAAGAAGTTACATCTTCATTTCAACGTCCAAAATGAAGATTGAACCTCAAGAGAGGAAGAATTCGGTGGAGATATCTTTCCAATCTCTAATGGAGAGAGTTTTGATACATGAAGCGTTGCAGATGTTGCGATAAAATGCATGCTAGCCTCAAATTGTCGGCCATATAGGTGGTGCTTATGACTCATATAACATTCCATCGGGGGTATAAGATTCCCTATGGTAATGCCTGGGAGTCGCCAACGATGTTGGGCCCACCCTACCCTTAAAATCAATAAAAGAATAAACTTCATTTAAATTATAAAAAAAAAAAATACGGAGTCTAGCCTCACGTCATGAAATGAGCAAGATACACGGCATTATGAAGCTTTCTAGCTGGAATCTAGATATGGCCTTTTGCGAGTTAGGTGCGTGAATTCTCCTAATTTCTTCGCCAACTTGGCTTTATTTTTACCTTTACTTGCAATTTAAAAAACCATGTAGGAGGAGGGGACAGGATACTTAACTGGTTGCTCTTGTAAGTTTTTTGTTCGTTTTTCCTACGATACAAGTTGAGACCCTAGTTGCCGAGGCACATCAATGAGACAGAAGATACGGAACAACTCAATCACAGTTAATGAGTATCGACACCTAAACTTTGGCTAACAATTTAGTGATTAATTACGTAGAAAATTAGGGATTAAACTTTAATCCCTAAACAAAAATATCAAAATCGCATAGCATGTAGTTTAGGACCATATAGTTAAATTGCATCCCGCATTGGGCCGGCGGTGGTGAGTAAGCTTGAAATCCATTGCGCGAGCCCAGCCTGCGCATTGGGTCCCGCTCGGCCAAGCTAAGGGGGAAAGAGCCAAAAGAAAATTGCAAGTCTAAGGAGCCTTGGTTGTCTTAATTTGCGCTTAAATCAGCCCATTAAGCTTAATTAGAGGAAAGCACAAATTAATTAAACCCATTTGGAATTAAAATAAAATAAAATGATAAAGTATAAGCCAAAGCCCAATAGGTCTTGGGAGCCCGGCCAATTAACCTAGCATGCGCTATAAATACGTGGTTATACCCCTCAATGAAAGGGGGAGCACTCATAATTTTCAAAACACACAAGAATGAAACACGTGAGTAATAGTGAGAGCCAAAGGGAGAGAGAGAGAGAGGGATTGGCCAAGCTCCTCTCCCGCGCGTGCCCCTACCATCGCTGCCATCTGCGCCCATGCACTCGGCCAACTGCGTCCGTCGCTCGATCACCCGCGCCAGTGTGCCCTGTCGCGCCGGCCCGCCTACTACTACTCCTACTTGACCGATTCTCGCGGCCACTCCTCGAGCTGTGCTTGTCCGTGCCTGGTCGTGCCCCTGCCTCACCACTGAAGCGTCGTGGCCAATGAGCCCCATTGCCAATTACCCTGCCACTGCCGCTCCGCGCCAACCTGTGCCAAGCCGTCCCTGATCGTGCCAGATGTGCCTGCTGCCCACTAAACTGAGGCCCAAACTCATGCCGCCGCCGTGTCCCAGTTTCACTGTTGTCGATTCCTCGTCATCAGCCATCATCCCAATCTGCGATCCGAGTCCCATCTAAGTTTGAATTGGAAATATCCGCAAATTAGGTAAGATCGTTATTCGAATATTTTTAAATATTTAATTTTCTAATTTTCGGATATTTTAAATATGTTGTGAATATTCTATGGATTGCTAGATATTTTAGCGATAATGTGTGCTTTATCCGCAATATTCGAAAATACCCTAAATTAGCAATTTTTCCTAATTTAGCAACATACCTGGACGACTATACGAAATTAACCTCAAGGTACGATACGTGACGGTCGGAAGATTATTATCTTATCCACAACCACTTGGATACGATAATATATCTTATTGCTTTCCAAATTCAAACGGTTGGCTTTCCATCGATATCTATGACCATATAGATATGATCGTTGGCCTAAATCGTTCTCCTAATTTGAACATGATAAATAAACTTTGCGGATTGCGTGGATTGTTTGAGTGCGATTGCTATCATTTGTTTGATTGCTTTATTTTTGAAATAAAAGAAAATTCAAAAATATTAGTTAGGATTTAAGTTAGAGATATTGCATGTTTAGGGCATCCCGGGTATATCTAAAAGATAGGATATTTTCTAATTAAAATTGGGATTTAGGGTAGCTTATTTTCTAGTTTAAATTAGCAATTAGTCTAGTCTTAATGGATTATTTAGGATATTTTCTGGTTTAGAATTTTCATTAAAAAAATCCAAAAAGAAGTCATTTTAGAATAAGTTAGAGTGTCTTTCTCGAATAGATTGCATGATATTTTAGGCGTTTTTAGTATTCCGAATTTTAATGAAAAATACCAAAAAAAATACATCATTTGCCCGTCATTAGAAGTAGGTCATATCGTTGCATAACATATAGTTTGCATGTTAGGTTTCATTAATCGCATGTCATATTTTGTACGTCATTGCATGTAGGTTAGTTTGATTGAAGTGCTTCTTAATTAGAAATCATAATAGGACTGTTTGTGTGATTTTCTAGCTAACAATGCAGATGCTTACGTTGCTAAAAGGTACATTATTCTCCTAAATTAGTAATTTATTTACTGCTTTATAGGTGTTAAATTGGTAGATTGCGCACCCGCATGGTCATTCCACATGTTAGCAACTAGCTAATAAAATGGATCCGGACCGCCTGCTCAAACATTTTTTTTTGAAAAGAAGTACCGAAAGGGCATTAGACTAGCTCTAGTGTAACCAAGTCCCCGAACTCAAAATCTATGATTCGTAGAAATAAAACATATCTCCCTATATTTTATATTTTATTTGGGTTTCTAATTGACCCACTGCAAATAGATTAGTGGTGACTTCAGTATAAAAATGTTTGTATGTTAATAACTTAAATCCTAAGTCGTAAATTGGTAGGGATTAAGAGAGCCCGAGTTAGATTTAAACTTATTAATCCATTAGTGAATCCCTAGTTGGTACCACACCCGATGATAGGTCGCGACAATGAGACAGACATAAGCGCACACTGATTTGGAAAAAGAAAGAATCACCAATAACAACTCAATCACGAAGAATGTGCCCCAAGTTGAGCAATGTGCCGCCCTAGTAATTCTATGCCCGTGAACATTGTCTAGACTTTTGCAGACGACATGTTTTGGTTTTGTATGATTTGAATTTTGACCCCTATCCTGCTTTTGTGGGTTTGTACTTCTGGTTATCTTAAAAGGAATAAAAAATCTCTTCTTAGTTATTGCTTGGGTACCCAATCGTAACCCTAATCTTACGTGTAATATGGACTTTTCTAGATGATGTGTCGAGCTCCGTATGGACACGATCTCTATCATTCTCTCGTTTATAACTATTTATACAAAAGAGAAAGGTAATTGAAACACGGTGTATCTGGCAAATCAAATTTATCGGTATGAAACCCGAGCCGTGGTTTAGGTTCATCAATGCTTCCCTAAGTGGCCGGCCCGCAAGAGAGATAGATAGATATCATCATGTTTTCTAGAACGAGTTAGGTTGAGATTCAACCACGCAATCCGAGGGAAATATTTTCCCCAGACTTTTTCTTCTTCAGCCATTGTTGCTTTCAAACCCTATAAAAAAACATGTAATCCAGGTGCGTCTTGGGGACGATTCTGCGCGGAGAAGATATGCATTGTCCGAAGAAAAGAGAGGCACGACCTCCACTTGGATCAAGAATGTAATCTTCTTCAACCACAACTTAATTTTTGATACTTAGGCTTAGTCTGTTTCATGAAAAATGTTATGTTTCTGGAAAATATTTTCCCATAAGTCATTTTCCTGTTTCATGGAAAATGACACAATTTTCCGATGTTCGGCTGAAATCTGAAAAAGTCTCTGAAATATTTTTCGTTGTTCGGTATGAAAAAGATTTTTCTCCTTGCAATACTTTTAATAATTTTTATTTATTAAAAATATTTTTAATTTTCTTTTTTTTCTTTTTCCTTCTTCTTCTTCGGCAAGTCATCGGCCACGGCGGCGGTCGACGACTGACCACAGCGGCGACCGGCCACAAGTGAGCTCGAGCCTCACCACAGGCCAACGAGGCTCGAGCTTGCCAAATTCCGGCAAGGTCGAGCCATGTCGGCCTGTGGCGAGGTTCTACCTCACCTGATTCAGAGAGGCCGAGCTTGCCAAATCCGACAAGGCCCGAGCTTGCCCAAGGCCGACAAGCTCGAGCCTCGCCTGAGGTCACCAAAGCATTGCCAACGTTTGGCGACCTCGAGCTCGTCGAATCTGGCGAGGCCCGAGCTCGCCCGATTGGCCTTAGGCGAGCTTGGCCGCATCGGATCAAGCGAGGCTCGAGCTAGCCGGTCGTTGGCAGCCGTCGTGGCCGACGACCAGCTAAGAAAGAAGAAGAAGAAGGAAAAAAAAAAGAAAAAGACAATAGTTAAAATAAATGGTGAAAGAAGGCTTCTTGGAACATGTTTTCCTCTTTTGAGAAAGAGGAAGTCATTTTCCTCAAAAGTGAAGGAGTTTTCTTCATAGGAAGGAAAATGGTTTCCGTGGGAAGTTATTTTTCGTGAAACGAACACCAGAAAATCCAGAAAACGTTTTCCCGGAAGTTATTTTCCGTAAAATGAACGGATCCTTAAGGAAAAGCTTTCTGACTAAGCAACCATTTCAGATGTGGAAAACAATTATGGAGGAATTAATATCACTAAAAATCATAAATTAGTACACCCATATCACATTTATCCCAAGCTAATTTTCGTATTATCGAAACTCTTAAACCGATACACCAGTAACACATTTGCCCCAAACTAATTTTCATGACAAATCTCAAACCGGTATACCCATGCCATACTTACTCCAAACTAATTTTCGTGTCACAAAAGATTACGGATTTTAGTAGTTTTTCAAACTTGAGGGAGCTCTTAGGGCAAAATTAGCATATTTTGGCAGATTTCTCAATCAAAATTAGCATATTATGGCAGCCAACTTTCCATAAATCTACGTAATGCACCGCATGGTAACACGCTTTTTATCGATAATGTAATTCGAAAAATGTGCATTGCACGTGGGTTGGTCATATTGCAATTTCAGTGGAAGTGTTCTATTATTTCATTTCTCTATGGTCCAGTTTTAAGGGACAATCCATTGGAAGCATAAATAAACGCACTTGCAATAAGTACAAATTTTTAGTCCCATGTACATGAAAAGGTTGAATCTACAAACGCAAAAACTAAAGGCATGCAACATAAAAGTCAGCCAATACAAAAAGTCAACAGAAATTAGGTTTATGTTCATTGAATCTTCATGAAGCTAGCGTTGATCAGATATTGGAAGAGACACAAAAGTACTTGACGTAGGTTCATCTCCCTTGTGAACTCTGTGCACAACAATTCTTGGTGTCTTGCGTGATTACAAATCGTTGATTTTGTCGAATCTTTATGAAAAAGACAAAGAATGTTTGGATTCATTCTTCAAGAAGGATTTTGCGGAGGAAATTAGAAGTTTGTGTCAATAATGTATTGATAAATTTGAAACAACCACAAACAAGTGTAGATTATAATGTTAATCTGGTCTCTATTTATCTCGCGAAAAATAAATAATTTAAAAAATATTTTTCTCAAATGATCGCTTATAATAATGAGTGAACGAAATACATTTTCAATGTTCATGAAAATGTTTAAATATAAATTGTTATCGATGATGAAAAATATTTTTCATTGAAAAATTAATTATTTTTAAGAAAATATTTTTTAAATAATTCATTTTCCGTGCGAAACAAACGGAGCCTTTATTAAAATGTATTACTTCTAACTTATTATTTCATGTTACAAACTCATATACAGAGTAACAGATATCTTTTATCTACTACATCAAACAATGTAATGAATGCTTTTGTATGATCGTCCTCAACAACCAAGTTTAGCATGTATCTCAATTTAAAATCATTGTCCTTGTTGAGTTGCAGTCAAGTTTAGTGTGGTCTAGAAGTGATGATGACTAAGCCACCAATACAACCCTCAAACTGAAATAAAAAGGACGGGATTTGGGTGGAGAATGTACTTGTTTATTGATTTCGATGCAGTGAAAGCCCGATACCTTATTGGAGGAGATCTTGTAGGGAGAGTTCAAGTCCGAACTTATCGACATATCCATATAGACTAACTTATGATACATTAATTGCTCCACATTATCCCACATCTCTAATATGGTATCACCTAACACCCGCACACGTCTACCTCAACAATATTATTTTGCTTATCCTACTCTTTCTCTCTCTTTCAATAAAAATATCAAAGTTATCAAAATTGAGATCAGTCGATGATGGAAAACAACAGTTTAAATCCACGGAACATCATGCGCAAAATTCACACAGTGACAATGATTCTACTGTAAATTCTCACCCCCACACACAATTCGCTCTGTTTTTTGTTTTTTTTTTCCTTCCTTTTGGATAAAGCAAATCGTTGTGTTTTTAGAAAAAGATGGTGCAATTCGATCATAGAGGCCACGTTTCTCCTCGAAGCGCATGCATTTATCTTGATGGTGATGGTGGGGCGAAGCTTGTAGAACACTGATCAGACATCATTCCCAATTATAACTAGGGTTTCATGTCCCCAAGAGGAAATATTATGGGGGACACATTTTCATGTGTGCTAAGAGAGAACGCCCATAAGTGGAATCAATCATTCCCCACCTTTGACCCGTCGAATGCGCTTTGGTAGTAGAACTAGCTTTTGACAGTGTGGTTAGTATGTGTACATAATGCAAAGCATCAGCTCATTGGACATGAATGCATGTCTGTGGGGGAAAAGGACATGACAGTGTCCAGGAGCAGATGTAGAACTCCTCTTTAGTGGGGGCAAACTTAACAATCAATGGTATGTTTTTGTGAATCTGATTAATCTAAGTAAATATTATTAGGCTTTTTGTAGTTCAAATATGTACAACAACTACCAGAATTTGTTTGTGAACTAATTTTTTCTTGATGACTTTATGAGCAATCGGTTTCGGGGTGAGTTGATTCCTTTTTTATGAAACCGGAACCAGCCCAACTGGTCCTGAACGCACCCGGTAACCGGACTGACCATTCTGGTCCAATTCCCGAGTGGGTCCAAGAACCGGGCATATCTCCTTCTTTTTTTTTTTTCTTATTCCCTGCAAGATTGTAAGTGTTGTTGCATAGTCTAAACTAATACACAACTAATGTTAGTAAAACAAGCTCTTGATAAGCTAACCATGATGATCGTCTTCACGAACAAAGCTATAATAATAATCAAGAACCAAGTCTGAGTGCTGCGTGACTGAGACTGAGAGAAGTGATAGTGAGAGGTGTGAGTGACTAGCGGGCGTGACTGAGTCTGAGTAAAAAAGAATGGGAATTAGGGTTTTTGAAATTTAGAATAATAAGAATTAAAAATAAATAAGAAAATCAGTCCGGTCCAGGTGCATGGGTCCGGAATCATTAATCATACCGATATTCACCCGTTTTAAACTTTAGGAATGAGGAACTGGGAACCGGACTAGTTCCCACAGGAATTGCCCAGAACTGGCAAGTTCGATCGGGCTCTTTTGCTTATCTCTAACACGGTTGTCTATTATGGTTTCTAATTATGGGGCAAAAATAAAGGAAATGTGGGATAATGCATAGACTCATTCGCTCGCTTTGCATTTTCGACTTACATGTTCGAATTATTATTTGCTAAATCTTCCTTTGACGAAGTAAGGAATCTAAAAGCAATCACACGTCAACAGGAACCACGTTGGTGTATGTGCGTCCTCTACCGACAAGTGAGAAGGCCACAAACCATCGCTTCAACTGTGAAGATAAATTGTCATATTCGAGCTTCAGAATAGGCAAAACAACCCTTTCAATGTGGACCAACTTCCACATACCATTGTCTCTAACAAATTTCTAATGGTGTTCATGATCCTTCTCCTAAAGTAAGCTCCCGAAAGTTTTCACAGCAAGAGGAACCCCTTGACGTTTCTTGACTATTTCGTTTACAATCTCCAAGGAAAGAAAGACAGGGATGAGCCTATCTCTGCTCTTACGCATTGGAGAGGCTATAGCTAGAGTGTATGAAAAATCCATCCTCAATTTTGATCTTTCTATTTCATATCAGAAATCCCTCGTATCGGAGAGTGGCTCGGCTAAGTTTGCAAAACCGTTAAGGGTAGTGTCAAAGCTTAGCCTGTCCAGCAACATTTTTACATCCCACAAGCTTCAGCAGATCGTTTAGCCCCTTCATCGTCGGCGCAAGAGCGCTCAATCAGTCTGTTTGCCTTTGGTCAAATGCCCATTTCCCGAATAAAATCATGGATTTTTTCATGAGAGATACCTCCCGAATTATGTGCAGGTTTGCCGCCCAACACAGAGGTAACTCCTACGCTGAGTGTAGTCACAATTACCTTACTTCCGCCTGCGCTTTCGCTTTGCAGATCTCTTAAATCTTTCCATTTACTATGGCCATTGTTCCATACATCGTCCAAGGCAAGGAGAAATTTATTATCTTTGATGGCGTCTCGTGCAAGAGTGTGCAATTGCTGTATATCCAAATGATTCAAAGTCCAATTAAATATTTCAGTCAGAGGGACCAATTGATACAAACAATTATACATGACAAGAATAGATTATTATAGGTGTGCTACCTTGTAGGAAGATAAAGAACAACTCTTATTCATTCAATCATCCATCCCTTGCACTTACTCCTTATTATAAATATTCATTTAGATACACTCAATATAATTATATATGAATAGCAACTATTAAAAAATATCCTTATTGCCCAAGCATAAATAATTAATTGAGATATCCATCCTAATAACATCTCTTAACTACTCACTCTCTCAGCCTTTCATGGGCCTAGCATGTTCGAAAATTGCAATGGTTTCTTGGTCACTCTTCACGTTTAGTTCAATTCCTCGCACCTTTTTCACCCATCCATTGCTTTTTCTTCCTTATGCCTCTTGAGTTTATATGAATTTTCTCATACGTACTCAAGGAAGGCCAGATTTAAAGTTATAATCTGTATATTCTTTTGCATATTAGCAATAGCAATTATGAAAACCGATCGACGATACAAGCATAGGTAAATTAGGTGGGGCTCTGTAAAAGAAAGGGTCCAATATTGAGCCCAACTACCACTGTTCCAACGGGCACTTCTATAATATACAAAGTGTACCATATAACATTGCCACTCATCATCGTGAATACGTACAAAAACAGCCTAACACGCCGCAATCGGGCATAATCAAGTGTAAGAAAAATTGTAAAAGAACAAATTATACAGTACGTTATTATTCCTAAAGAATTCCCTTGTCCCAGCTGATCTTGATATATAAACTGGGACCAATTAATCTTCCACGGCCCGACGACTGTCCTAAAATGATAAAATTATCGTTTTCATGCTCAATTGTGTGATCAGCGGGGCCTATCGAACTATTCGCATAGATCATGATTGCAATTCTCCCCTCCTCCATACAGCCTACTTGCGCCTATAGGGAACAACAAAAACTTGGTATGATTAAACTAATTTGGAGAAAAATCAAACACTTGGGATTAAATTAAAGCAACCTCCAACCTAATCAAGCTTCGCGTTCATGCTAATTATCTCGACCTAAAAGAAAGGCCCAAATACTACACCTCCAATCCTAGTATGAGATTATATGTTAGGATTGTCATAATCCAAGCAAATAGATTAAGCTTCCGGGTGGGAATTACTTGACATAACATCGGAGTTTTGCTTAAATTCATCCATGCTCATGTTAGTTAATCAGTGCATGCGTAGATGTTAGGGTGTGGTTCATACTCACAATCGACAAAAAGGCACGGGATCCCCTTTTCATAGTTTGGGTATGTATTTTATTAGTAGTTCGGGCTTGGGCTCATGAATAGTAGTTGCCTATATATAATCTTTTTCTTTTGTAACTGAGAGTTGTAACGGAGAAGTGGGAAATGCTAACTATAGTGGAATCCTCTATCGGATGTAACCCTAGTTTAAGAGTAAACGGGAATAAATCTTATATCTCGATTTCTCTTTCTTGCCTTTTCTCCATTTCGTCGTGTTTGTGCGCATAATCCTAAAAATAGGTACTCCCGTTCTTTTGATCAGCATCACTTAAATTTTTAGATTGGAATTACGAAGTCAAGTTAAAGAGGGACTTTGCTAATTAATGACATTATACTAGAGGGATTACAACGAAATTGGTTACTGATTTTTTGAGAACGTTATGCTCTGGATGGGTTCTTGACACTCATAAAAGAAATCCCAAACCAACTATTTTATTAGCAATTCGTCCTCGCTAATTTAGAACGTACACTTTGCACCCGTGACGTACTCAATCTTGACTAAAAGTGATACAGTTAGGGCAACTATTCTATATCGGTTCACTATGTTCAACCATTATTTCTTCCTATAATTAGACTAATTTGGATTAATTCTGGAGAAGAGAGGAGCCATGGTGATCCCCCTAGATTCGCTTGAATCCACAATAGTATAGAAGGTTCTACCTACAATAAATCTCACTCGAATTTATCACATTATATAATAAATGTGATGAAATTTCAAACCTTATGATGCAATATTCAAATTAGAGAATATCAATATTGTTTTTTTGCACCTTACCAAAAAAAATATTGTTTTTTGCAATTCATATCTAAAATATCCTTGAGTGGAGAAATCAACACTTTCATTGCTCCTTTCAATTGCTAGTGCAAAAAGAAGTTACATCTTCATTCTTGGAATCTCAAGAGAGGGAGAATTCTGTGGAGAAACCTATCCAATCTCTAACGGAGAAAGTTGTGATACATGACACATTGTAGATGTGGCGATAAAATGCACGCCAACCTCAAACGGTCGGCCATATAAATGGTACTTATTGTTGAGATGCACATATAAATTGTGTTAAAAAAATCACACATCGAAAAATTAATGTAGTGTGAAGTAGTTAATATATCCTAATTGACTCATAATTCTTTGACTTAAGCTTTTAAGTAAATGTTAATCTAATTAGATATGTTAATGGGCTCAGACTTGAGCTCCCTCTTGGCAATCTCCCCAGGTAAAGGTATCAAACTTCTCCTTCTCGCTCCCGATAAATGGTATCATAGCCAATAGTAGATTGGTAGGCCTTCAATCTGTTCCGATATTTAGTGAATATCTCAATGAATGAATCTAGTGACCAACATGGTTTCCGAGCGATGGGCATTGTGATGAAGCAACACAAGCCTAATGGGTGTTGATGGAGATTCAAGTTTGAGATATTCTGATGTAGAAGGATACCCGAATTAAGACAAAGTAGACTTAACATTGAGCTCACACATGAGTGAGAGATTGTTGAGATGCACGTGTGATTACGTTAAAGAAATTTCATATCGAAGAATTGATGTGATGTGAAGCAGTTACTATATATATTTGAGTTGGCTTATAATTTATTAGCTTAAACTTTTGAATAAATGTAGGTACAACTGAATATGTTAACGGGCTCATACTTTAGCTCTCCCTTGACAATATCCTCGGATCAGCCTCTACTGCTCACTCCCAACAGTTGTGACTCAATTAGCATTCGTTCTAGGTACAAGATTCCCTATGATAATGCACCTCAGAGTTGCTAACGCGGTTGGACCCACCCTACCATTAAATCAATAAAAGAATAAACTTCATTTAAATAAAAAAAAATTGCGGAGTCTAGCCTCTCATCACGAAATAAGCAGCAAGATACAATGCATTATAAAGCTTTCTAGCCACAATCTAGATATGGCCTTTTGCAGGTTAGGTGCATGAATTCGCCTAATGCCTTCACCAACTTGACTTTATTTTTACCTTTACTTGCAATTTAAAAAAACATATAAAAGAGGGGACGGGATACTTAATTGGTTGCTCTTGTAAGTTTTCCGTTCGTTACATTATAAGTTGAAACCCTAGTTGCTGAGGCACATAGATGAGACAGAAGAATGTGCATCCTGAACAACTCGATCACGACGAATGAGACGAACATAAGCACACCCTGATTTGGAAAAAGAAGTAATCACCGAGAACAACTCAATCACGAAGAACGTGCCCAAGTTAAGCATTGTGCCGCCCTGGTAATTCTATGCCTGTGAACGTTGTGTAGACTTATGAAAATGACGTGTTTTGGTTTAGTATGACTTGACCTCTATCCTCCTTTCGTGGATTTGTACTTTTGCTGGTCTTTAAAAGGAAAGAAAACTCTTCAGATGGACGTTATAATTATCCTCTATTTACAAATAGGTTCCAACTTGAATACCAGATCGTAAACCCTAATCCTACGTGTGGTATGGACACTTCTAGATGATGTATCGGGCTCCTTATGGAAACGAACTCTATCATTCTCTCGTACATAACTGCTTATGCAAAAGAGAAAGATACTTGAAATACTGTGTATGCAGCAAATCGAATTCATTGGTATGAAATCCGAGTTGAGGTTTAGGTTCATCGATGTTTCCCTAAGCGGCCCCCATATCGAGGTAGATTGATATCTCATGTTGTCTAGACAAGTTAGGTTGAGATTCAACCACGCAATCGGAGGGAAATATTTTCCCCACGCTTTTTCTTCTTCAACCACTGTTGCTTTCAAACCCTAGAAAGGAAAAAACATGTAGCATAGGTGCGTGTGAGGGACGATTCAGCGAGGGCGGAGAAGAGATGCATTGAATTTTGTCCGAAGAAAAGAGACGCACCGACCTCCACTTGCGTCACCATTCATGACGACAAGAATGTAATCTTTGTCAACCAGAAGTTAATTTTTGACATTCAAGGAAAAGCTATCCGAATAAGCAACCATTTCAAATGTGGAAAACGACAGGATTAATTTCACCAAAAATTCTTTTTTCAAAAAAAAAAAAAATTTTCACCAAAAATTCTAAATCGATACATACGTATCATACTTATCTCAAACTTATTTTCGTGTCCCCGAAAATCTCAAACTGGCAGAGTAGCGACACGTTTAGCCTCAAAACTAATTTTGATCACATTTACTACAAACTAATTTTTGTGTCATGAAAAATTACGGATTTTATCAAATTTTCAAAACTTGAGGGAGCTCTTAAGGTAAAATTAACATACTTTAGCAAATTTCTCTATCCAAGATTTCGGTGATTTGAGATTTTTTATGATATAAAAATTAGTTTTGGATAAATGTGGCTCTATGTACCGTTTGAGATTTTTTGTGATATGAAAATTAGTTTTGGATTAAATGTGGCACGAGTGTATCAATTTAAGATTTTTATAGTATTAACTTTAAAGGAAGGAATTCGATTTCTTTACTTTTGAAAGCAAAAGCATCGTGTAAACACTAGCCAAGGTTTTTCGTGGTCCAAAAACCCCAGGCCAACTTTCTAGTATCAATTTTCTTAAAATCGATTTTTTATCCTATTTCTAGTTTCTGTTGATCTTTGATCATAGAACGTGGCAGCGAACTTTGCATAAATTTATGTATTGTACCGCATCGTAACACGCTTTTTCATTGACACCATAATTCGGAAAATGTGCGCTGCAGGTCGTATTGCGGTTTCAATGGAAAATGTTTTATATTAATAGAAATATTAGTATAAAGTTTTGTGCCATTATTTCGTTTCTCTGTAGTCCTGTCCGAAGGGACAATCCATTGGAAGAAGAAATAAATGCACTTGCAATAAGTACAAATTTTTACACCCATGTGGCAAGAAGAAAATAATGTGGAGGTTGAATCCATAAATGCAAAAAGTAAAGACATACAACATTTAAGTCAATCAATGCAGAAGGTGAACAGACATTAGGGTTTATGTTCATTGGATCTTCTTGGAGATAGCGTTGACCGACATTGGCAGAGACACGAAAGTACTTTAACATGGGTTCATCTCCCTTGTGAACTCGCTGCACGACTATTCTTGGCGTCTTGTGTTATTGCAAATAGTTGATTTTGTCGAATCTTTTATGACAAAGACAAACGATGTTCAGATACATCCTTCAAAGAGGATTTTGCGGAGGAACTTAGAACTTCTAAGTTAGAAGTTTGTGTGGATAATGGATCGATATATTTGAAACAACCACAAACATATGCCAAAATTTTTATCATATTTTACTCAAAAGTGTAGATTATAATGTAATAGATATCAAATATGAAATTGTTACTTGATTAAAATGCATTGCTCGTGCCTTATTGTTTCGTGTTAAATACTCAAACACAGGGGAACAAATATCTTCCTTTTTTCTGTTGCATCAAACATTGTAACTTGTCCTTGACCACCAAGTTTAGCATGATTCTTAATTTAAGGCTCCCTTTGTTTAACGAAAAATGAATTGTTTGAAAAATATTTTCTTAAAAATGATCACTTGTATTACTTACAAAAATGAATATAAATTGATCGCTTGTATCTCAAGTTTAGTTATAAATTGTTGTCAATAATGAAAATATTTTTCATTGACTAATTATTTTGAACAATACAAATAATCATTTTTAAGAAAAAAATTTTCAAATCATTCATTTTTTGCGAAATAAATAGAATCTAAAAAAAATTGTCCTAATCAAGATGCGGTGTAATTAGTGTAATCTAGAAGTGATGATGACTAAGCCAACCATACTACTCTCAAACTAAAATAAAATAAAATAAAGATGGGAATGGGTAGAGAATCTACATGTTGGCCAATTTCGATGCCCCGACAGCCAAATATCTTATTAGGAGAGATCATTTAAGGAAAGCTCAAATTCAAATCCATCAACATATCTAGACAGACATACTTATGACACATGATGTAGCTATACATTATAACACATTTCCAATGTGAGATGTCTTTCGCCTAATACCCACGCACGTGTACTTCAACGATACTATTCTGCTTCTCTCTCTCTCTCTCTCTCTCTCTCTCTCTCTCTCTCTCTCTCTCTCTCTCTCTCTCTCTCTCTCTCTCTCTCTCTCTCTCTCTCTCTCTCTCTCTGCTTACTTAGAGTACCATAGTAAGAATAATAAGTGCACACCCATATCGACATACCGTAATAAGTATAATGAGTACCATCATGAGCTTACATAAGTTGACGAGGGGAGGTCAAAATGGAGATCAGTCAAAGATGGAAAACAACAGTTTAAATCCTTACCAAAAAAAAAGAAAACAACAGTTTAAATCCACGGAACATCATGCAAAGTCTGGGACAATGATCCTATTGAAACTTCACACAGTGACAATGATCCTACTGAAAATTCTTACCCCCACCTTTTGGATAACGCAAAGTGCTGTGTTTTCACCAGAAAAAGACGGTGGGATTCAATCACAGAAGCCACGTTTCTCCTCGAAGTGCATGCATTTATCTTGATGGTGGTGGTGGTGGGGGGTGGCTTGCAAAGCATTGATCAGACATCGTTCGCAATTATAACTAGGATTGCTTGTCCCAAACAAGAAATATCATGTGGGACACGTTTTCGTGTGTGCCAAGAGATACCACATGTAAGTGGAATCAATCGTTTCCCCCTTTGACCCGTCGATTGCGCTTTGGTAGTAGAACTAGCTTTTGACAGTTTGGTTAGAATATGTACAGAATGCAAAGCATCGGTCCATTGGACATGGTTGCATTTCTGTGGGGGAAAAGGACATGACAGTGTCCCGGAGCAGACCTAGAACTTCTCTTGAGTGGGGGCAAACTTAATCAATAATGATATGTTTTTTGTGGATCTAATTAATCTTAGTAAATATCATTAGGGTTTTTCTGTTTGGAGTATGTACGATAACAACTGGAATTTGCTTGTGAATTAATTATTTCTTTACAACTCATGGTTGTCTATTATGGTTTCTAACTATAGGGGCAAAAATTGAGGAAATGTGGGATAATTGCTTCTCTTGTAACTTTTTTGGAATTCCTATGTGGACAAAATTATCAAATTTTGAAGTATAACATATTATTGACTTTCCTGTGAAAACGTAAAATATTTTTTGAACTATAATATATTATGACAAGATTTTATGGTTCTATATGGTTAACGTTTTTACATTTGGAAAGGTTGATTAAATTAAATAAAAACAACACCAAATTTGTAAGTAGAAGACACTCCAATCAGACATAAGAGAAAAACGAGTAGGAAACCCCATGAGCCTAGCTTCTAGAAAACGAACAACCGACGCAATGAGGCAAGTACTAGTTTTGACCATCTTCCTCGAAAGAGACAGTTTCCAACATCATGTTGGGTCATTTAAGCAGCAACAGGAAGAGAAACATAGTACATGAATTGCTAAAAGGGTTACAAGGAAGCATCGTGGGTTGCCCAGACAAGAAGCAAACAGCAAAAAGCAAAGAAGGAAACCACATCGTTGGTTTCCAAAAAGGATGGCGGAAAGAAAGGTGTGGGTCAGTCTGAAATTTGCATTTCATCCAAGTTCAGGGAGTCAGATATGGATCGATGACGTGCATTGAACTGAACATGTAGGAGGTCGAACTGAGGTTGGTGGATGATGTGCATGGGATCTGCTTGTTTTCTCGTCCTGAATCTGTGGCAGATCAATCCGCTCGGGGAAAAGGATGGATCATTCATTATGGTCGTTGGCTAGATTCCTTAAAAGCATGTGAAACGACTGCCTCAGATCGATTATCGACGGGCTCTACACAGCTCCACCGCCTTTGGCTTGAGGTCCGGCGGAACCCATTCAAGTGATGTATGATAATACTTTAATATTCACGAATGGACAAAGATCTCTATTCTTTTACTTTTCACTCAAACAAATTTTTAGATACAACGCATCTAAATAGCCAAAAAAAGAAAAAAAAACGAGCCTTGATGAAAAATGTTAAATTCACATTGTGATCAAGCGATCGTTGTATAGTGAACGTAGTAGGTAGCCAGTCCGTCAAACTTCTATCTCAAAATTTAAGTTTCATCCGACCTTTTGCATCCTTGAAACTTCATAGAACTCTGCTCTTGCCAAGGTCATGAATAGGGATGCAGTGGAGCCGGGTCGAGCCAATATCTTGTCGGTCTCGAGCTTGAGTCGCCTTAATACATACTCAGTGTACGAAGCTCGATTCAAACTCACTCGAGCATTATGGATCTCGTGTTAGAAATTACATCTCAAGTGGGAGCCTGTAAATGGAAACTCATCGACACGGGAATCTGGCCGGTTCCGCGAAACCCTCATATGCAGCGTCCCCGAAAGAAAAGTCTGAATTGGACTTCTTATGGCCAGCTTGTTCTGACTGAGTGAAGTGAAAGGAAAGCAAAAGAGGAAAGTAAACCAAATTGACTTCCAGTTGGATTCGGCCAAGATTGCTTGACTTACGTGATTTTATCGGCTAAGCAGCGTGGGTGCCGTGTGTCCAAAGGGGCTGCTTTTCTCGTTGATGGCTGCGACCTCCGCACTTGCGTTTGGCAATTAAAGCTTGCGAGAAAGATAAAGGGCGCAAAATAATTTAAACGTGCACAGAGGATAAATTCGTGGAAAAACTAGAGACAAAAGTAAATGTGCATGAGAACAGGTGTCCCTTCGCTGATTGATTGTGGCTTCCCAAAGATTGCAATGTGGGCTTTTATATCCCACCATGAACAATTGTTTACGGATAGATATGGATACGAATAACTTCATAGAATTACCTGCAATTATCGATAAGCGGTCACCATTTCCGAGATTCTAGATACCATTATCTATAATCCAACAGTGATTATCCACGATACGTTATAAAGTTGAAGAATATGGGCATAACCATCTGGCAGTCATGTGTTCGTGTCAATCCACCGCGTTCGTTTCTTACTGATATGTTGGCATGCCTCTGTATTGGTCATAAATTACATAGCTTCAACACTGAGCAATATTGACAATTATTTTGACTTTGGCTGTCGATTTCCTTCGAATTGTCAACTTTCCTTCCAGCTTTCTACAGGTGAAGGATTTCATCGATATCCTCTGCACTAATGTCGCCTTCTTGTCGTATACAATCCTGTACTAGGATTGTGGCGTGATCTATCCAATCAATTACGCAGCAGGAAGCGAATCAAGATTAATTCTTCTTTTTTTTAAATCTCTCTCTACAGTAACATGGTTTGATAACAGCACAGGGAGGCACTTCAATCGTATGGATCGCAGGCGATCATGCAGAATTGTGGAACAACACAGTAGGCAATTAAAGAAGCGAAAAGCATGATGAAGACTCGAGGGGTCATTAGTCAAAGTTGTACTCATTGCTGATCGAGAAGATACGTCGCGGTTGTCTGCACCGGGACACAGCCAGCATCAGGGTCGGTTGCCGTTTCTTTTCCATCTTTTGTTTGGGCCGGCGACGCTCCATAAAAGAGCTGTGCCATCACCTTCCACGTTATAACCCTCGCTCTTCACATTCCTCTCTCTCTCTCTCTCTCTCTCTCTCTCGCGTATAAAGAAGAGTTGTGTTCGATGGTTATGCGCGAATGGAGGCGTGACGTATCGTCGATCGGATGCTGGACGAAGAACATCATCGAGAAACCGGAGGCTTTGATGGTTAAGTACTTCAGCGCGAGGTCCGTCGTGCTCCTGCTCGTCCTGGCGATATCGCTCCTGGTGCTGCCGCTCCTCCTGCCGCCGCTCCCGCCGCCTCCGGCACTGCTGCTCCTTGTGCCCGTCCTCATCATGTCTGTCCTCATCCTCCTCGCCTTCTCGCCCGCCCACATGCCCAACGTCATTGTTAATTCCGTCTGATTTTGATCCTCGAGACGACGACGATCGCTCTTGCATGAGAAACCATCTGCTGCTTTTCCCGAGTGTCATCTGGCGGCTCGGCCGACCAAAACCGTGTCGGAGAACTTTTGTTCGGGAGGGAAACGGAAGATCGCTCGCGTCAGATCCGATGCCTGTGTCGACGAGAATCGCCGCGGAAGAACGTGTGAAAACCTGCCCGAAGTTGAAAGATCGCGAGACCCAGATAGAGAGATGATCAAGGTTCAAGAAAGCTTCGTCACATCGACTTGCTTCAGATTTTCTATTCACCGGCCGCGATGGGTTTCGAATTCTGCAGTCACGGATATTGGTAGTGCAGCGGCTGCGGCGGCGGCGGCGATGGCAATCAATCTATGACGCTGCTGCGCTCGAAAAGCATCCATAGTCTCCGGCTTTTGTTTTTTTGGTCAATGCATAGTCTCCGGCTTGACGCGGCGTTTTCTGTATGGTGTATAACATGCGCAATTGACCAGCTTGCATCCATTTTGACCCATCTGGATTTCCTACGCTTTGTGATATTAGCAGGCGGAGACTCTTATCGATTTTCAAACAACTTCTGTCTTGGAAATAGCCTATAAAATTGCCCGGTGCTTCTATATTCGATCTTTCGCATACCCTAGAGATTGCGAGGAGGTTATGTGATTTAACAAATTAGGACGAGACCTCCTTCTTAGCTTAAAAAAAAAAAAAAAAGTATGTCCGTCAGGTGTCTGAAATGCTTGACACGTGCATATTCCTTGGTCTCGAACTTGATTAGGGTTTTGCGTAATCTATGGGCGTGTCTACGCTTTGAAGATCCTCATCAAAACAGGCCAAAGGCCATTTGGTTCAACTTTACAAATGAGACTTGAAAAAATACAAATACCTTTAGGTTAAAGCCTTATGGAGAAATGCAAATGGCATTTCGTAAAAAACATTTTGTGAAACTAATTTGGGCCAAGTGGTGTTTGGCAAATTTTTTTTGCAAAAACCTTTGGGAATTTTCTTTTTTATTAAAAAAAACTTACCCTACCCTTCGTTGGAGCTAGTAAACGCCTACAGCCGCCGGCGAGCTAGATCTAGCTCAAGCGGCCATCGCCCGAGGTCAAGCAACCCCCAACGAGCCAGATCTGCTGCCGGTGGCGCTTGGGCGGTCACGCAATCTCACACGACTGTCGCCTGGGTCGTGCGACCTCACTGGCCTCTCGCCAACTCGATCCGGTGTTGGCCACCCTCGTCAGCCTCCCTCACCAACCGCTCTCACGAAAAAGATGAACAGTAATAAGAGGGGCAAAATCAAAAATAAGCTAGAATAAATGAGGGTAGTTTGGGGGCAAAAATATTGGGTTTAGCATTTGTCAAATGCTGAAAGCCCAAAGTTAATTCAAACCAGTTTTGGGATTTGAGTATTCCCAATGCTAGCTTTCAGCCGAAATCCCATTGGGAATGCTTGTCAAACGGTTCAACATTTCCCCAAGGGTCGAAAGCCTCTTACCAAAGCTGAACCAAATACCTCCTAAGCGCCCTGACCAACCCTATAATGAAACTGTCAAGATGGGCTACTAACCCATATATACATATATATATATATATATATATATATATTAAAGTGGGTTATAAATGGATCAGCTCAAATTTGTTATACGGACCAAAATGGGTTTTGAAAAGAAAAGTCCAAAATAAATGGCTCTATTATGAAGCTCACTTTCAACCCATATATAAAAAGAGTAAAGTGAACAGGTCAGTCCATCTTCTTCTTCCATCTACGCTGGTCTCTACTGTCTCTCCCTCTTTGTTCCTAAGGATCGTGACTCGCGAGCTCTTCCCCTCGGGGAGCGAGGCTCGCATGAAATCGCCGTCCAAAGAGACGTTGTGGGACTCTTGGGAGTGGAAATCACCGCCCCCAGCGGTGGCGGCGGCGATGCTTTTCTCCGACAAGGCCAAATTGAACTCGGAGAAGAAGGGACCCTACAAGATGGTGTTGACGCAATGCACCACGCACAGCTTCAACTCCTGCACCTCATGGTACAACGTCCCTCCATTTTCGCAGATCGGGAACGAAGATGAAGAATCAAAGACGAGATGAAAATGAATCAAAACCCTATCGATTGGATTTGGGACTCACTTGGAAGATCTCGACCAATGAGGATGATGCTCCAAAACATCCTAGACAAGGGTTCTTCTCAATGAAATGGTTTTAATTTTTTGAAAAAATTTCAAATAAGGACATGAAGTGCCATCATTTTATCAAATAAAGGTACAAAGTAGACTTTATCTCCAATAAGGACCTGAAGTGATCAAATCATCTCAAATAAAGGCTTAAAGTAGACAAATCATCTCAAATAAGTACTTTTAATTTGGCCGGTGATTACTCCGGCCATCGGAGAATGGGTATTTTAGTAAAAAAAAAAGTAAGCGTATTTTTTTTAAAAAAAATTGATTTTTTACTTTCTTTTTCTTTTTCTTTTATTTTTTTCCTTTTCCCTATTCCCTCCCCCACCATCGCCGGCAACCTCCACCAGTCTCCGACGAGGGCCACCCTCACCTTTGGGTCCTTACTCGAGAAAACAATGGTACTTCAAGCCTTTATTTGAAGTAATATCCACTTCAGGCTCTTACTTAAGAAAACAGGGACACTTCAGGGTCTTATTTAGACTTTTTTCTAATTTTTAAATATTTTTTGCAAGTCAATTTAATGGATAAAAAATATTTTTAGATATATTTTGGCCTTTTTCTCTGTTTTTTTTTTAAATTGGTGGATTTGGCTTGGATGTGGGTTGGATTGGGTATGAGACATCTAAATTGTTTTAAAAACAAGGGTTGGTACCACGAAAAATACCAAATTGATACATCTACGACAAATTTACCACAATCTAATTTGTTTACCATCAAAAACCCCAAATTGATACACCCGTGATAAATTTACCCTCCGTTAGTTTTTGTTAAATTTTACTTTCAAATTATTAAGTTAGATGACATGTGGCAAGTTGACGTGTACCAATTTGAGGTTTTACCCTCTTTTTGTCTCGATTTGTGGTTTTTCGTAGTTTTAATCCAATTTAATGAAAATTAATTGATGGTAAATTTGTCACAAATGTACCAGTTTAGGTTTTTTTGTAGTCAAAAAATAAGTTTGGGATAAATTTATCACAAGTATACCAGTTTTGAGTTTTTTGTGATCAAAAAATTAATTTGGGGTACATTTGTTGCAAGTGTACCAGATGGGGGTTTTTCATGATATTAACTCAACAAACAAATGGGTCAATGTGAATTAAATGGATGGGTTTAGGTCAAACCCATTTGTGACCCACCCAAACTCAACCCAACCCAACCATTTGCCACCCCTACTCTGCACTTATCTTTGAATTATTGATCAATAGTTACAAAGCTGTGTATATGGAGAAGAGCCAATGGCATTTTAGACATTATGATTGACGAGTGCTATTTCGCCGAAAATGCTTCTGCAATGAAATATAATTAACCGAAAGTCGTTTTTCAATTATTAATGAAAGGAGACCGGGTTCTGTGACTAATTAATTCCAGACATGAGATATCCAGATGTGAACAAAGATCTTATTTGTTCTAATCATCAACATAGGTTTCATTCCGTGATGAAATTTGGCTAATAAAAGTTTGAACCTTATAAACAATTCAAACAAATCCGTCCACCTACAAACTGGTG
Source organism: Syzygium syzygioides (assembly GCA_031216285.1). NCBI lineage: Eukaryota > Viridiplantae > Streptophyta > Magnoliopsida > Myrtales > Myrtaceae > Syzygium > Syzygium syzygioides. The sequence goes on along the minus strand of CM062252.1, from coordinate 13,156,814 downwards.
GCATCCGAACTCTATCGATGCAACATTACAAAGCTAATGGGCTTAAAACGTAGATAACTATAACTATGGAAACTAAAAGTGCAGCACTGGAAAGTAAAAATAATTGAAAGACAGCATTTTGATGTGTATTCGTGGGGAGGGCTTTTTCTGGTTGTCGGGTAATATTTATATTGCGGGTCTGAAAGCTGCCTTCTAATACCATATTCAATAGACACCGTTGATCTCATATTCGCCGTTCATTTAATGATACTTGTCCATTAACTACCATCAATCTTATCTTTTCGTCCTAACACCTACCTTTTTTTATGCGATAACCGTCATCAATCTCTTTCTCGTCTTGACATATGTCCTTCTCTATGAGATAACCGTCATTGATCTCTTTTCGTCTTAACCGAGGCGATAATCATTATCGGTCTCTTTCCATCTTGACACCTGTCCTTTGCTATGCGATATCCGTCATCGATCTCTTTTTGTCTTGACACATGTCCCTCGCGAGACAATAACCGTTATCGATCTCTTTCTGTCTTAACATTTGTCCTTCCCAAGGTGATAATCATTATCGATCTATTTCCATCTTGACACCTATTTTTCCTCCTTTTCTCATCAACAGCTTCGATGACTTGGACTCCATGTAGCAGTTTTCATCAACGACTTTCGATACGAAAGCTCATGTGGCACTTGCTTCCTCTACGATTCTAGCCTTTTCAATTTCAAATTCTTAAATTTCCCGCTAGGATATTTCAGTGCTTGCCAGCTATTTGCTTATTTAAACAACATTCTATGGGCTAAGTCATTCCTTGACGACTTTCATGCATTTATCTCCATTACTTTATTTATTTTTGTTGTCGACAACCTAATTAATTATAGGTGTTAACGGGTGCAAATCGGTTCACCCACGTGCATTGAGTCAAATGGTGGCGGACTTGGCCCTCGTAAGTTACCTGAGTGTCGACAACAAAAAATGACCAACTGCGAAGGGTGTATTCGTTATATATGGGTTTTTCGTGAAAATTTACACAAAAAATAGGTATAGTTTGGTTAACTTAGGGGTAATTTACCCCAAACTGCGAAGGGTTTCAATCTTTTGATGAACATGTTTGTCATTTCGAGCAACACTTCGATTGCGAAATTTTAAGATTGCTATTTTAGAGGATGCCGTGGCGTTGTCTATCCGATCGATTACACGGCGGCAAAGTAAATCTGAGATTTTTACCTCTCTGTAGAAGCATAGTTTTGTAACGGGGAGGTACTTCAATCGTGTGAATCATGAATTTATACAGTGGGGAATTTAAAGAAGCGAAAAGCGCAATGAAGACTCTGAGGAGTCATTGGTCAAAGTTGGACCTCGTTTCTGATCAGAGGAATTCGATACGTTGCGGTTGTCTGCACCAGGACACAAACTTCAGGATCAGATGGCGTTTTTCCTTCTTTTGTTTGGACCGGTAACGCTCCACAAGAGCTTCGTCATCACCTTCCCACATCAAAACCCCCTTTTCACATTTCTCTCCCCTGCCCACTATCTCTCTATCTCTCTCCTTCTCTCTCTCTTTCTCTCGCATATAAAGAAGAGCTGCGTTCGATGGTTATGCGCGAATGGAGGCGTGACACCCGATGCTTGTCGTCGGACGTCGTCGTCGGATGAAGAAGATCATCGAAAAGAAACCGGACGCCTTGATGGTCAAGTACTTCAGCGCAAGGTCTGTCGTGCTTCTGGCCCTCCTGGCGATATCGCTCCTGGTGCTGCCGCTGGTCCTGCCGCCGCTCCCGCCACCCCCAGCGCCACTGCTCTTCGTGCCCGTCCTCATCATGTCGGTCCTCATCCTCCTCGCCTTCTCGCCCTCCAAAATGACCAACGTCATCGTCACTTCCGTCTGATCTTGATTCTCGAGACTGACATGTCACGGATCGCCATTGCATGAGAAACCATCTCCATCCGGTGCTCTCGTGGAAGAGCGGAACGGAAGATCGCGCTTGTCAGATCCGATGCACTGTGTGGACGAGGATCGCGGAGGAAGAACGTGGCGAGAACTTGCCTGGAGTTGGAAGATGCGTGAGACCCAGATAGACAGAGGCGATCGAGGTTCAAGAAAGTTTTGTTACATTGTCTTGCTTCAGATTCTCCCTTCGGTGACGGCGACGGTTTTCGAATTCTAGAGCCTCGGACTCCGTAACCCGCGGCCGCCGCCGCCGCCGCCGCCGGTACTTAATGATGCCGATGCACTTGAAATGTGTCCGCAATTTCTGGTTTGACGTGGGGTTTTCTGTATGATGAATATGTACATGATCGATAAGCTTAGGTAGGTTTGACATTGCCCGACTGGAATTTTTGGGTTTCTTCTTTTGCCTTTTGCCTTTTTCCCGTTTCCCTAGGCTTTGTGATTTTGGCAGCCAGAGATTCCAATGGATTTTTAAAACAATTTCTTCTGGAGAATAGCGTATAAAATTGCCAAGTGCTTCCATATTCCTTGGCTTTGGATTAGGGTTTTGGGTGATCTGTGGGCGTGCGGGGCACTTGTATGCTCGGAAGATCCTCACCTGTACGGACTAACCGCCGCGACCAACCAAGGTCATAGACAGGAGTACGTCCAACTCCGCATGTATTAATCAATTCATTTATTTAAGTAATTACACTAAACAAGGTGCTTAATCTGTGTATCTTATATATATATATATATATATATATATATATATATACACTATGGAGTATAGCTGAAGGCATTCCAAAGATTATGCTTGACCAATCTTCGTAGTCGGGTGCAAATTGGTTCACCCACGTGCATCAAGTCGGATGGGTAAGGACTTTGGCCCTCAAAAGTTACCATAGGTTCGAGTCGGAAACATATTGATTTTACGTCCATGCACGAAAAATCAAAATGATCACGAGTCATTCATTAAAAATGGAATTGGTGAGAGCACGAGTTAAGTCATCTCGTATCTTGTTGAGTTCGGATTTCTCCCAATAAGTTCATGTTTTGCGGATCGCCTTCTTATGTCGCAATAGAAATTGCTGCCCCCGCCCCCTCCCCCCCCTCCAATGACCATACCCGAGGTTTCTTTTTCCGGTTAGACGAAGCAATTTCAAGAGAGTTCATCTTAACTCTGGACATTTAACCTTGCAAAGTTCTTCAAACCTCGTGCTCATAAAAAATGTAACATCAAGTATCATTGTGATCTAACCATTAAGTCATCTCCTTTCACTCCTAATTCATGCACCTGTATCAATTTAATTCTAAATAGTTCAATTGTCCCGTCCTAAATATTTTGACAATTTGCTAATATAGTCTATCTAGCCAATTTTGGCCAAAATTGCTGAAATGGACGCTGGCTGTCCTCCATAACATGACTGAAGCTTATATGGACAAATCTTGCAATTTTTAAATATTTTTCTAAATTTTTTAATATTGTTTCTTTTTTCTTTCTTTGTTCTTTTTTTAAACTTTGGGCTGGCGAGGTCACCAAGCAACCATTGCCGGCCACAAAAAAGGGCCAGCGACCCTCGCCTGTGGCCGGCAAGGGCATCGTGGCCCTTGGCCGGACCAAGGGAGGGCATGCAGCCTTGCCGCCCACAATTGGGAAAAAAGATAGGAAAGAAAAGAAAAAAATAATAAATGAAAAAAAATATTTAGAAAAATCGAAAAAAAAAAATGTTTATGTCGGTGCCACCACATAGGATGGGCGGATGGACTATATTAGTAAATCGTCAAACGGTTTATGACTCAATTGGTACAATTGAAATAATTAGGACTGAATTGGCAACGGTACAATGAGTTTATGAATTTTTTATACTTTTTCCTATGAAAACGGGTCGACTCATTTATCATATTGCTTTAGTACGAGAAATCGATGGGAGAACAATTTGGAAAAGGAAAAGGCTCGGAACATGAGGACAAGAGGGAAGTCACTTTCCTAGAAATTTCATGGGATGCACGAGGAAGCCTTTCGAAGGACAGAAGAACTGTCTGAACTGGAGAAGGCGAATTTTGACAGGGTCAAAGACACGAAGCTGGCGCTAGAACGGGAAAATGAGCAAAGCCCGCCTCTTTGGCGAACGACGAACGATAGCTGAGAAAAAAATCACGAGGCTTTTTTGACCGATTTGTAAAACCATCATCATCATCCTCCCGGCCAACAAATAAAGAGCTGTCGATACTCGAGGTAAGCAAGAGGAAATTGCATTTCACGTGAGGAAAAAGATTTGGACGGCATATTGGTTAGGTAAGAAGGTTAATTCGAACCATGCACCAAACATTAGAATAGAAGATGGAGGAAATCAAACCGGAAGAAGTAACTTCGAACTATGCATCAAAAGTTATGATTTTTTTTTTGGGGTCAAATCAAAAGTTATGATTGGAGATGGAGGAAATCAAATCGAAAGAGGTAACTTCGAACTATGCATCGAAAGTTATGATTGAAGACGGAGGAAATCAAATCGAAAGAAGTAAGTATAGAAATGTATATCGAAGGCTAGGAACTCTCGAGAAAAAGAAAAAATTCATAAAATATTAAAAGATTTAGGATAGTCGGCACTGACTAAATCACCACGTCAGCATCTTTCGGCCTACATTAACAAGTTACCAAAAGATTTATGACTAAATTGACATAATTAAAAATTTTAAGAATGAATTGATATAGGTGTAATAAGTTTGGAACATTTTTGATAATTTTCCCATTGATTTGTAACTCTTCGAATGGGACTTCATATGTTGCATCTCACCAAAATTCCACTAGTAGAGCCTCTTCGGTGCAGCATACCTTTTATTTGTTTTTTTGTCAGAATTGATCTTAGGTTGACCAGCCCGTTTCTTTTCTTCTTTCTCTTTCTCCTCCTCCAACAGTGGCCTCATTTCACTTTCGCCGGCGGCCTGCACGTGCTTATTCTAGCGGCCACATCAGGGTCAATTTTCTCCAAAACATCATCATTTTACCCAAACTTAAGTTGGGGTTCTTTTGAGGGCAATTTTCCCTCCTAATTTCATTGATGCAGCTTTGCCGTTTTGATCGTGACCATCGTTTTTTGGTTCCATGATCCACCCAAGGTCATTTCGTGCTAGCTTTTGGTGTTAATTTATCGCGTCCAAATTACTGTCAATCTCGTGGAGGTGCATGAACACTTGATGAGTCCTTGAGGTTGTTGCTCCCCACCTTGATGTGGGCCCGAAGGATCGACCTGAGGCCGGAGAGATCAACGTCAAGGCTGAGGATGTTAAGGGCCCAGAAGAGACCCTTAGGGGTGAGGATGCCATCGCCATTCCTACTCGAATGCGTGACACATTCATGTCAGTTGCGTGGACGTGACGACAAGATGAGTCATTGGATCAGTTTCATTCTTGTCTTCAAATTGGGTAAAATCAAAACATTTTGGACAAAAGTGCTCCGAAGTTGCCCCCAAAATAAGCACATGAGCCGCACGTGCAAGCCAGCCGGCCGACAAGTTGGCCACTTCAGAGCCTTATTTAAGGTAACATCCACTCTGGAGACTTATTGAGAGAATCGTCGCATTTCAAGTCCCAATTTGAAATATTTCGTTATGCTCGTGTACACATCGGCGCTCTACGAAATAAAAACTCAAATTTTACCATGAGTAATTAGTGGCATTGACACATATGCATAGCATATCCTCACAGAGAGGATAACTGAAACTGACAATTTATTTTCTATAGTTTAGAGAAATTCGATGTGAAAGATAACTTGACCTGACCAAAGATAGTAAAAGTTGGAAGTTATGGCGCATATAGTTTCGCTCAATAAAAAGCGCAAAAACTACTTTCATTTTCCTGCTAAAATCTGAAACACTATTTAATTTCAACAAATTTTGCAAAAAAAAAGTGAAAAAGAATTACTTGTCAAATTCGTATGCCGTGAATCTTTTAGGGTGTTTCGGATTTAAGTCCAAGTCCAAGTCAATGAGCCAAAATTTCTTGGTCTATTTTGAGAGAGATTGGGTCAAAAAGTCCTAGGCCTTAAAACTTCTTTGGTCTGTTGTGGTTGGATTGGGCCTACAAGAAATCTTCAATTACTTCTAGGGCCAATCTATAGTACTTAATCTTTAATCTTAATCCTAACATTGATTAGAGTCGTATGTTATCTATAGCTATAGAAAAGCATCCAAAATGCAACATAACAATCGTTAAAACCTCGACTAAGTTAGATCGATATCGATCGCGAAAGAAATAAATAAACCGATTGTTCAGCATCAAGGAAAAGGCAATCAACCAAAAATTTTAAATGTTATTTAAGCTTCAAAAAATATGAAAGAAATTAGATGTGAATTTTATGTGTCAAAATTTGCATTTTTCCGATAGTTTTGAGTTTTTGGGATTTTTTTAAAATCAAAGTGCGTGAGTTGCGAGATTTTGATCAAGCAACAAGTAAAGAGTAAGAATTGGTTCGTACAAGCCCCACGTCATCCTGAACCGAGAAATAATTGTCGTTAAAGTAAAACATGTTGCTTTGATGAAAAGATAGATTAGCTTTTATCTCTATGCATGAATTGGAAAGCATGAATGCATCTAAAAGTACAGTGCTTCGTCAAATCTAAAAGATTTAAAGTATAATGTCCAAATAAATCATGCCTATCTAAAACTTTACCAAACATTAAAGCTCCGTTCGTTTCACGAAAAATAACTTCCGAGAAAATATTTTTCAGATTTTTTTATATTCGTTTCATGGAAAATAACTTCTCATAGAAAACATTTTCCTTCCTATCGACAAAACTCCTTCACTTTTGAGGAAAATAATTTGCTCTTTCTCAAAAGAGGAAAACATTTTTCCGAAAAGCCTTCTTTCAACATTTATTTTGACTATTTTCTTTTTCTTTTTTTTCCTTCTTCTTCTTTCTCAGCTGATCGTTGGCTACTATGGCGATCGACATCGGCCAGCTTGAGCCTCACCACAGCACGCCAGCTTGAGCCTTGCCATAGTGGTGAGGCTCCAACTCGCCTAATCTGGTGCGGCCGAACTTGCCCAAGGCCAGTTCGCCGAGCTCAGGCCTCACCAGATCCGGCAAGTTGGGTAAGGCTCACCTCGCCCGAGTCACCAGAGCCTCGCCGACGTTTGGCAACCTCAAGTCTTGAGCCTCGCTAGAATCTAGTGAACTTGAGCCTCATCGGCTTGTGGCGAGGCTCGAGCTCACCTGTAGCCAGCGACCTACCGAAGAAGAAGAAGAAGGAAAACAAAAAAAAAAGAAAATTAAAAATATTTTTAACAAATAAAAATCATTAAAAGTATTGCAGGAAGGAAAATCCTTTTCATACCAAATGATGAAAAATATTTTTCGAAATTTTTTCTAATTTCAGCCGAACACCAGAAAATTGTGCCATTTTCTAGGAAAATGACTTCTGAGAAAATATTTTCTAGAAACATAATATTTTTCGCAAAATGAACGGAGACTAAGGCTCCGTTCGTTTGGCGGAAAATATTCTCCTTTTGGAAAATATTTTCCCGGAAGTCATTTTTTTGAAAAATATTTTCCTGGAACACAATTTTTTGGTGTTTAGGTAAAATTTGAAAAAGTTCAAAAAATATTTTCTGGTGTTCAGCGACCGTCGATCCGGCGGCATCCAGCGACTGGTGGCGGCAACCGGCAGCAGTAATCGGCAACCGGCGGCGGTTGGTAGTGGCCAGCGCCGATGGGAAGCTAGCGACGATCGGCGATCGGCGGCGATCGTGGGCAGCAGCGAGTGGCGGGCAGCGATCGATGGTGACCGACGACCGACGACCGGTGACTGGCAACCACCGACGCCCGGCGACTGGCGACGGCCGACAACCGACGGTGACCGGCAACCGACGACCGGCGATGGCAATCGGCGACCAATGGCGGCCGACGACCGACGGTGACCGGCGACCGGCGGCGACCGGTGATGGGCACCGATCGGTGGCAGCGACGGGCGGCGGCAGCGACCGGCGATCGGCGCCGGGCAACGATCAACTGTGACCGGTGACCGACAACCGGTGGTAGCAATTGGTGACGGCGATCGTTGATCGGCGGCGGCGACCGGCAGCCATCGATCGGCGGCAACGACCGTCGAACGCCGGCGGCGGCGATCGGCAACCGTCGATCGACGGCAACGATCATTGAACGCCAGCGGCGGCAACCGTGGCCGGCAGCCGACAATGACTGGCGATTAACTTCCTCTCTCATGGAAAACATCCTCCCATGGGCAATTTTGCCTTCGCTTTGGGGAAAAATGATTTCTCTAGAAATCATTTTTCCCCAAAGAGAAGGCAAAATTGCTTATGGGAGGGAAAATGTTTTCCGTGAAAAGTTATTTTTTGCCCCCAGAGCACTAGAAAATCCAAAAAATATTTTCTTGAAAAATATTTTCCGTCAAATAAACGGAACCTAAGTAATGCGACATGTTCACTCCTCTTTGATGTGACGATCCATGATGATTACTGACTCTTGCAAATATGTTAGTCAATTCTTTTTCTTTGGTAGATTTTCCAATTTTGTACATCTTCCATCCTTTTTCTTTGCCCGTCACCTAATTCTCTTTATGCGTAGGTAAAAGGAGAAAAAAGAGGAGAATAACTTTCGTCTTGACTTATAAACAATACCATTTTAAATATAATAATATTAGATGGAATAATAATTCTTTCGTGCTGTACTGGTACTCAACAACTACATAAATCTAGAGGAGTCAACGGGTCGGTTTGGATTTCCACGCTACCTGACCCGAATCAAATCATAAGGGATGTGTGCCCTCTTTGGTCCGAGCTCGACCCGAAATGCATATGACCCGAACTGAAAACTTGAGTTGACCCAATTTGATTGAAATTTCGATATATCATAGTCGTGGCTTTATTAGGCCGATATGTCCTTGCCATCTATATTTCGTCTTAAAAATTCGATTATCTTTGCTAATTTAAGCAGCTTGGTCAATACGAGACCGAGGAAAACCTGAGATAATAGAGATAAAGGCTGCGACACTGTACGATCCTCTTTCGGGTTGAAGACCAAAGAGGGTTTGAAGTTCTACCCCAATTGCTGGTCCACTTCTTTTTCTAATCATTTCAAGAAGTGAAGTTTGATTTGAATTGGTGTGTCCCTCTGACTGAACATCACTCTTCCTTTGCCTCTTTTAACAAAAAAAAACTTTAAAAAAACATTTTCCCTAGCACCATCTACACGAATTGATGAGAAGCGAAAAATTATCTTAAGGTTAATATTATAAAAAATCTCAAATTGGTATATTTATAATAATTTTATTTCGAACTAATTTTTTAACTACCAAAAACCTCAAATTGATATACCTGTGACAAATTTACCTAAACCAATTTTTTCCCATAAAAAAATCTAAAACTAGTACACTTACGATAATTTTATTTCGAATTAATTTTTGATCAATCCAAACTAGTACACCTGTAACAAATACGCCCCGAACTAATTTTTTGATCACAAAAAACCCCCAAACTGGTACACTTGTGATAAATTCACCTTCCGTTAAATTGGATTAATATCACGAAAAATCAAAAATTCGTAAACTTACGACAAACTGAGGGGTAAAACTCCAAACTGATACACACGTCAACTACCACATGTCATCAAACTCAGCAATTTGATAGTAAAATTTAACGGAAACTAACAAAGGGTAAATTTGTCATAGGTGTATCAGTTTTGGGTTTTTTGTAGTCAAAAAATTTATTTGGGGTAAAATTGTCATAAGTGTATCAGTTTGGAATTTTTCATGATCAAAAAATTAGTTCGGGATAAAATTATCATAAATGTACCAGTTTGGAATTTTTCTTGACTAAAAATTTAGTTTTTAATAAATTTATCACAAATGTATCAATTTAAAGTTTTTCATTGTATTAATCCTTATTTTTAAAAGTTCACTTTGACCTCAACCATGACCATAATTAGTTCTGCCGTCCAAACTAGCCTTTAATGGTCCGATTGGGAGCCAGTCCATGGGACTTGGGTCTACCATGGTCGAAATCAAGACCTTAGAGGCCAAACGAGAGACTCTAGTGATTGAACTCAAGTCCCTATCGTGGGACGTCGACCTTGGTGCTAGACTGGGATACTTGATGTCGAAAACTCAAAGCCCCGACCCAAATCCCTAGCTCTTGAACCCAGGTGCCCAAAGCCTAGGTAGGAATGGGGTAGACAACATATACTCAGGCCTAAGGAGCCTTGACTAGGGTCGTCTGCAACTTAAGCCGATGTCTTAGATTCGGGACGTACAATTAGATCTGGAATCTTGCACTATGACCCAAGTCTCGAAAGCTCGGGCCTACAGCTAGTCCCTAGAACCTACATTAGTAATTGGAACCTTGCACAGTATCCTAGGTCCTTAGAGCTCGAGCCTACGACCAGGTCCCCAGCAACCACAATACTTGGGACCCCGACAAGAAGACCCCAAAGCTTCTCTTATGATCTAATCACACATAGTCACCTAGACCATTGAACCAACTCCACGACACTCAGATGTAAGACCTTAAAGGCCAAACCTAGGTTCCGCATCGACGAAGGCGGGACCTCGGAGTTCAAACCTAGCGAGAGCCCTAGCGCCAAGACCCAGTTTTCCAAGTCTTGCCCAAGTCCTCTACAACCGAACCTGCCAACTATGTAACCATCTCTACGGGTTTGCTTTACTAGAGGCATATTTCAATAGCTAAACCGTAAACAATGCAACTGAATTATTGGAAATGTCAGGACAGGATCACACTAGCTTTTGTTTCTTTTCCAAAACGTAGGTTGACTCCACGCTTGCGTCTTTGAATTTGCTCCCCCTTTTCAATTCTCGTGCACTTGCCTGGCAACAGATTCAAAAGTAGAGAATCAACGCTGAGATATGATTGGTGACGCCAAATGATCATATATTTAATGTATGTTCATACCCGATATAGAGACGTTTCTTGGGTCAGGTTCAAAGGAAGCAACTTATGTTGCTGCGCTGTGAATTTCCGGCTAGCAAGCAATTATGCAGGCGGCGCTAAAGAAAATGAACAAAAACAAATAGAGAAAGGCTGATCGAATTTTAGGAATGTGAGTTTTCAACGTAGTCCAATTTTCACAAGATGTCATTAAGCATGTTTGCATCGAGCTTAATTGTAAAGTGGTCAAGTCGTTTATAAATACATCATCAACGTGTCTTCTGCGGATTGACCCTTTTACCCATTTTCATATGGCACACTTTGACACATGTAATTATATACAATATAGTATGTATTCGTGTCAATATGACACATTTAGATACGTTTATGCACGTTTATGCGTATAGATACTTTTTACATATTTGTATGTTAGAGTTATTGTAAAAATGGATTTTGCTGCCATATATTTTTAAAGAAACTTAGGGTGGGCATGACAATGATTATGTGCTCGGAAACTGATTCTGTTCAGAAATGATTCTTTTTACTTCCGTGCCCGGAAATAATTTATAAGCATTTGAAGGCGTTTGGTAACTACCCAAAATTTCTTTTTATTAATAATATTTAAAATTTAAAATTTTTTTCTTTTTTTATTTCTTTTCCTTCTCTTCCTTAGTTATGGCCGGTTACCGACGCCGGTAATTAGCCATAGGCCAAGGCCAGCGAGGGCGTCGCGGCCCTCACAGTCATGACCTAGGTCCCTCGCCTGGGTGACGACGGCGACGGCAAGGTCGGCCTTGCCAAATCTAGGCGAGGCCTCACCGTCGCGGTCGCAATCGCGAGCCATCCTCACCCAGGCAACGAGAACCGCGATGCCCTCGCCGGCCCTAGCCTGTGGCCTATCGCCAGTGGCCAGCGATAGACCGGGAAGAAGAAGAAGAACAAACCAAGAAGGAAAAAGAAAACCAAGAAGAATCAGAAATGGAAAAATTGTTTCAAAATCAAAAAGCTATAGTTTTTTGCTTCTTGATTCTGTTCCAAAACTAATTCTGGGAACAATTTTTTGCAAATTTGTACCCGGGTACAAAAAATTTAACAAACAGATTTTTGTTCCAAAACTGATTCTGGAAACAAAATAACAAAAATTTTCACTATTTGGCAATTTGCCAAACGGGCCCTTATTTTCAAGGAAAATGATACCGATGTTTGACTCTATTTTGCAAATAATATAGAAGTTTTTTTTTATTTATGTCTAAAATTATGAAAGACCCATTTGATCCAAGTCTTGAGTATAACTCAAATCCCAAGTTTATGCATCCGAGACACTTGGACCCGAGGGCGGGGTCCCGAGTCGAGCATCGACCATCCTTACGGGACTCAAGCCCTATTGCTAAGGACTAGGGCACGACCACTGGTTGATGAGCTCGGCCTCCAGAGACCCAAGTACGAGCTTTAAGGTCTTGACCTTGACTTTAGGGGACTTGGGCTTGGGCACCACCATTAGGTACCCAAGCTTGGTGTGACATCCTGAAATTCTACCCTTTTCGATATATATGAATGATTATTTCATCGTTGCACTATTAGTTAAATCTCGTCCTGAATTGATCATTCATAAGAGGACTAATCAATAGGGAAAGGCCATGAGTAATTTAAGTATGCACAACCTGAAAACTCAATCATGGATTAACAATTCAACCATAAAAATTGACGAGAGACAATTTTGAGCCATTATAAACCGATCAAGGAATGGTTATAAAATGATTCGCCAATAATATACAATCGAATCGCGGGTGATTCCGCCTAACCATTGTATAGATTGCGAACGACCCTAAATCAATATCTAATAATCGTGTATTTTGGAACTAGCAATTGACCCTCGCAATTACATGACAACCGAGGTCATCCATGACTCAAAAGCTTAAACGTGGATTAATATTGAAGCAACCACGAATCGAGTACGCGTAACTCCTAAAAGCTGGCCGTTAGTTTAAGATATACTAAAGTCGCAATTGATCGATTTTGACCATGAATTAGAATCCAAATTTGGGTATTGAACTTTTAAAGATCGCCTCATTAAATCACCTATTTATCAATTTGCCCGAAATTCTTGGTAAAGTGAAATTCAGGCCAAAAATTGGGAGCCACAACAGGACCACCGAATTTGGAAAGGCCCAATGGGCCTCATGGACATCAAATTCGATCACCAAGAGCCCAGATCATGGAAATTATGATTTTGCCCTTTTTAGGCTTGAATTGTATCTTTGAATAAAAAGACCTTTTTACCCCTAAGCCTTTTGGTTTATGGAAGGGCATAATGGTCTTTCTACCCCTCCATTATTGGCTGGCCATATAGGGTGAAAAATGACCAAATTACCCCTCTCATATTCTCTTATTACATTTTTGCCCTTGGATATTTACCTTGGCTTATTTTACACGATTCAATCATAGTCATTGATCTTGGTTTATTGGGCAAGAAGTGATCTTAGCCATCCATCTTTGGGTGTGTCTTAATACACTTTTCTCTCTCTTGATCGCTCTCTCACTTTGGTTTCGTTCACTTTCTCCCTTGCACTCTCTCATTCCCCTTGTTCGGCCACCGCCCACCACCATTACCACCGCCACCAACCGCCATTGCCATCGCCATCGCCCTCAAGCCACCCTCGTCGCCACCGTCCACAGCCGTGACTGTCGTGGCTGTTCGTCGTCCGCTGCTCCTCACTGTGGGCCACCGTTAGCTAGCTTCCCTTAGTTTAAGAGTAAGTTACTCTCTAAACCTTGGTTAGGATGATGGTTGTTAATGGATTTGGTTTAGGGGCTGATTAGGGTGATTAAAGGTGGATTAGATAAGGGCTTATCATGGTTTAGTTGATAGCCTATCTTGGTTGGTTGATAGCTTATCAAGATTTGGGTGATAGCTTATCAAGTTTTGTGTGATAACTTATTACGTTAAAATTGGTGACGTATCTTGGTTTGATAATCAATTGTATGCTTGTATGGGGTTTGAAGCTTGATATGCCATGAAGGAAATTGCCAAATTTAAAAAGCTTGGTGACTATTATTAAAGAAAGATTTTATGGACATATAAATGGTGACTAACGAGGAGTCATGTTTGGATGCCACATTTTATGAGTGGAATGGGGGCAAGGGAGTTTGAAAATGAAAGATTGCAAAGTTTGATGGGTTTATTGTGTATATGCGATCAGGTATGAATTTATTACCGCATTTTTACGGGTGAAAGTTGTAGTACCTTGTTGTGTGAGCACAAACTACGTTTGCATTTGGTTAAATGCAGAGATGATAATGAATTGTGTAGTGGTTGTACTCGTGTGATTACATAATATCTTGATGTGTTTTACGCAAGACGATTGCCGATTCATCGGATGCCCGAAGAGTGTCCGGATGCCGAGTTGCGATAGAGACCGGACCAATCTCCTTATGGAATGCCATCCTGATGCGTTTAACGCAGGATGTTGCCATGCCCGATGGGGCGGAACGATGCCTAGTTATGCTGAAAATTGCCAACCTGATGCGTTTTGAGCGTGCTATGCCGTGGCCCAAGAAGTCGTTAATAATCTGGACTATCACGAGTGCGAGGTGCATCGATGAGCGCTACGTGTCTGAGAATGATGATTGAGCATGTCTGGATTATTAAATTGTGGTTGTGCATGATAATGCAATGAGAAATGTTGAATGTGCCTCTTGATCATATATGTTATTGTGGCCCCGTTATGTGCTCGATCGAGCGATTGCCATCAATGCTAGAATCACATATTTGGGGCGATCCAGAGGCAACATGTTCTCCTAAACAAGGTTTAGGGAGCTTACTCGCTGAGTTTATCTTATTATTGTTGTTTAACTGTTTTTAAACCCCCGATCATGAATCGACCTCCTATGCGGTTCGGGGTGCCCATGAATATGGGCACGATAGAAGCGAAGTATCTGGTCGGACCGGATAGAGCATATCAAAAGCATTCGACAACTGTCTGGGTTGATAAGGGGTTAGCCATGTGGAAACTACACAAATTTCTTGCTCGGTTCATAAGAGAAGAAGATGAGTTGTTTGGACTGATTAGAGGTTTTGATAGACCCCCTAATGGTGGAGTTAAAGAGGAGGTTTGGGATCCTATGGATCTCAACTCTTCGAATGGAATCGTTTCTGATCCGGAGACCGATCCGGATGACATGGAGTCTGATTCGGAGACGCCTCCTGGATACCATTAGCTTTGGTGATGGGTTTGGATGCCCATCTTTTTTACCATCCCCCTTTTGGACAAAGAAGTTAGGTTAACCCGACGATCCACATCTCTTTTTGTATACTTGGTCTTTTAGGAAGCGGCCTTGAGATAAGGCTTGTAATGATGAAACCTTCCTAGGGTTAACGAAATGTTTATAAAATGATTTAGGGTGCGCATGGTAATCATTCTGTGCCTAGGAACAGATTCTAATCAGAAATGATTTTTTTTTTATTTTGTGCCCGGAAACTAATTTCGAGCACTTGAAGGCGTTTGGTAACAGTTCAAAATTGCTATTCCTGAAATAGTAAAAGAAGAGAAATGAGTTTGATAACGGCATAAAATTTCTTTTTATTAATAATATTTTAATAACATTTTAAATATTTTAATATTTCTTTCTTTTCGTTTTTTCTTCTCCTCCTTCTTGGCCATGGCCGGTAAAATATTTTTTAATCAATAATACTTTTATTAAAATTAATTTTTTTTATTTTTTTCCATGGCCGATAAAAAATTTTGTTATAAAAATTTTTTTATTAATAATTTTTTAAAAATTTTTTACTAAAATTTTTTTTATTGAAAATAATTTTTTTTTCGCCATGGCTTGGTCGCTGGCCATGACCAGTAAAATATTTTTTTTATAAATATTTTTTTAAAAAATATTTTTATTGAAATTATTATTTTTATTTTTCTTTGCCATGGCCTGGTCACTGGCTATGGCCGGTAAAATATTTTTTATAAATAATTTTTTTATTAATAATATTTTAATAAAATAATATTTTTATTGAAAATATTTTATTATTTTTTTTGCCATTGCCTGGTCGTTGGCCATGGCCGATAAAATGTTTTTATTAATAATATTTTCATCTTGCCAGATACGGCGAGGGTGGCCCTCGCGCTGGACAATAGAAGCTATATTACAAACCAAGAAAAAGAAGAAGAAAAAAAAACTGATTCTCATTTTTGTTCCCAGAATCAAGAATTACTTTTTTTTATTATTATTGATTCTGCTCCAAAACTGATTCTGGGCACAAATTTGCAAGAATTTGTGCCCAGAATCAAAAAATTAAATAAACGGATTTCTATTCCCAAACCGATTCTGGGAACAAAAGAATAGAATCAAACACTATTTGGCAAGTTGCCTTGCGCAGCCTTAGTTATTTCATGTCTCAAAATATTTTCCTTGCTATCCCACTTTGTTGATTGTTATTGGGGAGTTTGAGTACGCTTATGCGTGCGTTTAATTGAAAGATAAAAAGAATAAGTCGGCGACGCGTCCTAAGACGTCGCATTTAACAATCGAGCAAGGATGTTAGCACTCTCGATGGGGCACGAGCGTGACACTTGGCCTTGCGGATTCCCAGCTAGGGCACCAACGACTTGAGTGTGGGAGCCAAGTACTAGGCTTAGCTGTTGGGTTCCCCGCAAGCGTGGGGATCTGAGCCCAACCTCAAGGGTCGCGGGGCTCGGCTAACGAGGTCCTTGGTCCGACCTTGAGGAACCGAGGCTCGAGCATCAAGGTCCTAAGTCCAAAACTCCATGACCCATTCATATTTTGGTAGATGCTTTCTGTTTTTCAAAATATGATATCATTTTCTTGAACTTAAGCGCAAACTTTCAATTAACTACGAAAAAATTTCCTATCCATCCATTTTATCAAACAATCCAAATATCGAAAAACGAGAAAAAACACTTTTCGAGGGAGAAACATATCGTGGAGAGAGGATCCAATACTTTAAACACATCATGCCGTGCATCCCGAAGAACAATCGTGCACCCTCGAACTTCAAAATCACGACACGACGAGCAAGCGTTTCATTCAGATATACATTCAATTCGAGCATAAATTCAACACGACCACAATGAGACGAGACGGGGAGATACAAATTGCCAGCTCTTTTCCAATCATCGGATTCCAACATCAGGTACCGATGACCCCCCACGGGTGCCGAAAAACCATCCTCCTCCGCCGCCGCCCTGAAAACTTTTGATGTTTCCCGTGGGCAATATCCACCTTCAATTTTCCTTTTGACCAAAGAAAACTTCGATTTATTTTATTTTATTTGCCATAAAAGATATATTAAAAGGGTATTTATCCCAAATTACAATGGGTATATAGATCGTGTACTAGCATTTGTAATATATGACGTCATCCGAAGTTGGAATCCCCCTTGCCCTTCATGGTGATGACTCCAATGCGAAGATGAGTTATCGTATTTACCATGATGCGAAACGTCAGGATGGCGTCATATGTATCATTTTCGCATTTTGCATTTTGTCAAACACCTAAAACCCTTTCATGATATGTAAAAAATTGATGTAGGAAGCCCCTTACTAATTTCTCATTCATTTTCCTGGAATACCGAGAGATGATGAAGCTAGCCTTTGAAAGCCAAAACAGAGTAAGACGAGACCAAGACGGAAACTCGAGCTACTTTGGGCGCATTTGATTTGGCTTAGGGGGGAAGTCTTTCGGGAAAATGCAAAAAAAATGTAGGCGAGAAAGGGAATTTGTAAAATGCAAATAATGTTTGGTAAAATGTAATTTAAAAACACATTGAAAAGCAATTTTGACGTAATTGCCGTTCAAAGAAAACTATACTTTATAAAAAGGCTTTCACTGGTCTCTTTATTTATTAAAAATAAAAGGGTTAACACCACGAGAAATCCTAAACTGGTATATTTGTGATAAATTTACCCCAAACTATTTTTTTTACCACAAAAAATCCTAAACTGGTACACCCGTGATAATTTTACCCCGAATTATTTTTTTGACCATCAAAAATCCTATACTAGTATACCTGTGACAATTTTACCCCCGAACTAATTTTTTGACCACCAAAAATCCCAAACTGGTATACTTGTGACAAATTTACCCTCTGTTAGTTTCTGTTAAATTTTACTGTCAAATTGCTAAGTTTAATGACACGTGGTAATTGACATGTGTACCGATTTTGGGTTTTACCCCTCTGCTTGTCATAATTTTATCAATTTGTAATTTTTCGTGATATTAATATAATTTAACGGACACTAACAGAAGGTAAATTTGTCACAAATGTACCAATTTTGGGTTTTTAGTGTTCAAAAAATTAATTCGGAAGTAAAATTGTCACAGATGTACAAATGTGGGGTTTTTAGTGGTCAAAGAAATAGTTCGTGGTAAAATTGTCACAAATGTACCAATTTAGAGTTTTTTATAGTCAAAAAAATAATTCGGGGTAAATTTATCACAGATGTACCATTTTGAAATTTTTTGTGGTCAAAAAATAATTTGGGGTAAAATTGTCACAGGTGTACTAGTTTAGAGTTTTTCATGGTATTAACCCAAAATAAAATCCCAAATCTTTCTGACAAAATTCAGTCGCTGGCAAGCTAAATCAGCCGCTTACAACGGCGATCCAATTAGTACGGGACTTTGCAGTCGTCGCGGACGCATGATCGGGCTGACCCGCTCTTGGAGGTGGCGAATTCGGGTTATTTTCCAGGAGAAATAAAGGAAGTAAAAAAAAAAAAGAGAAAGAGAGAGAGAGCATATGTGCTTTACTATTTAGGATGGCAATATCTACCTACCGCATAAAATAATAATAATAATAATAATAATAATAATAAATATAAAGAAAAAAGAAAAAGAAATAACAATGAAGATTCGGGGCAGCTTCTCACGCGAAACACGGATTTCCTCGAAAATGATTTCAGACAATTTGACCACCCCTCCCCTCCCAAAAAAAAAAAGAAGAAGAAAGAATTTCAGACACTCGCCTCGTCCCAAAAGAATCTAGTCAAATCGAGGGAAAAAAAAAATGCGTCCGGACAAATTTGCAATAAAAAACGGTGGCGGCCAAAACATTTCCTGAATAAAATAATAAGAAAAACGAGATGAAATGAAAACAAAAAATAAGGGAAATTCGCGACGAAAGCGACGGCCCTTGCACAGGAGCTCGGAATCATCCGGACTTCCGTCTGCGCCTCCTCCTCCTCCTCCTTCCCTCTCTCTCTCTCTCCTCGGCGAATTTATCCGTTGACGACTTCCGCTGCAAGAGAGAGAGAGAGAGAGTTAAAGCTCCCGCCTTTCCATGGACGGAGTAGCGTAGCAACAGTCGGGGGCTTTCCGCTTTGCGTGCCGCGCCTCGCTACGTAGATATAAGCAAGCCCCGCGGGCGGTGCGACTTGGGAGGGAGTCAAAGCCCTCCGGAGCTCCTCGAGCTTCGTGCCCCGGCTTCCCCGAAGGTTCTCGCCGGCTAGGGTTCCCCGCGTTTTGCTTCGCCGCTCCCCCGCGCGCTGCGAGTTCCTCCTCGTCGGCCGGCGGAATCGGGGACAGGATTGGGGGGGCGGTTGGATTGGAGCCGGGTTCGGCTTCCCGGAGCGGCGGTCGTGCGGAAGCGGAGCTGAGGTTCGGGGGCGTGGGAAGAAGGGCGGCGGAGCAAGCGCGCGTGGGGGTGGGAGGGGGGGTGGGACTCGACATGGTAATCGGGCTCTGAGGATGCCGAGCTTTGTTCCAGCGAATCCGGCCTCCAATTCCATGTGAATTCCTCTCTCTTTCCCTCCCGAGCTGGCTTTGAGTTTTGCTTACGGGTTTGTTGTTTGGGTTTTTGGATTTGTTGACCGATCGTTTCGCGAGCTCGAGCTGTCCGAGCTTATATTTCGGGGGGCGTCGGGAAGTGATTTGAAGTTGCGACGCTCCTTTTTTTTTTTTTTTAGGTTTTCGCGGTGCGATTGTTGTTTTTAGTTGCCTTCCTTGCTTAGCTCGATGGGATTGTCGGGATTATCTTTACTGGCTCGGATGTGGTGCGGAGGTGAAAATATTGTAACTTTCGAGCTTAGTAAAAGCTTCGGTTATCTGAGAAAGGGGTGCCTCCGTGCAGTAGGGGTGGGCCCAGAGGCTTTTCTTGGCACTGCTGTACTTCTAGGGACCGAGGGACTGACGCTGTCCCCCTCCCGAATTTGGCAGAACTTTGCAGTTACCTAGGTTTATTGTACCCGGTCTCTGTCTTTTGGGTCTGATTCGGAATCTATGAAAGAGTTTGTGGATTGAAACAACTCAAAATATCGCATGTAAGAACGGATTTTGACTATGTTTGGACAGCAGGAATTTTGAGATGGTTATATCTTATTACAAGGGCCCTTAGTCCTAGAGTAAACACTTGCTTGCCTTGGAAACAGAATATTTGGAGCGTTGAGGTTCTTTCTAGCTTTCATTCTTCAGCTATTTAAGCAGCCTTGGAGAAAGTCTGACCAACGAAAAAACTTAAAATGTTGGGGTCTCATTATGTCGATCAACGTTGCATGTGGAGAAAGGATACCGAAACTGTGATTCATCTTTTAATCCAATGTGAAGTGGCCTTTGCAATGTGGTCTTCATTTCTGATTAAAGCTAAAGGGGCCTTGTGGGACACCAAGCTCTGTTAGGGAGAGTGGTGCAACGGAGTTAGAAATTTCAACCTGGAGATTTGTCTTGCGTTGCATCTCATGGAATTCTCTGCTGGAGAGAAATGGAAGTTTTAAGGGATCGGAGTTGCCACTTGTCAATTGTTGAGAAGATTTTCTCTGAACTAGAAACCGTCAACAGAGAATCCACCAACATGATGGATACTATACATTCGATTTTCATATTGGTGTTGGATTAGGATGTCATTTGACTTTTTTTTTATAGCTTCTTTACCTTGCTTTTCTTTTCTGCTTCATCTCTTATATACTTCTTGTATACTTGGGTACCATACTTTTTACTTTCTGGTAAATTTTCGTTCTTTACATAAGTAGTAATGATAACAGAAAGAAATAATATATCTTTCCATAGTATTTGAGTAGTATTTCTTGCATTCTTCTAATGCGTGGAAGGTTTGATTCCTTTTTGTTAATCCATCATTTTTCATTGGTAATGGGATGTGAATTCATGGACCATTAGTGATTAATTTTGTCAAGTTGGAAATTTATTTATAGTTTCTTTCAATGGTTGTCAATATATAAATGCAACAAAATATGTGAGACTGTGTGTCACAGAAGTCGACTTTTAAAAAGAAAAGATACCTTCTCATGATTCCTTTCCTGGATATGTTTCACTGTTCCTGGTTGCTTGTCATTAGTAATTTCTTCTTTTTACAGATTTTAGTGTGATTTTGGGATTAGTACTAATGATGCAATATCTGTCTTCCAGTGGTTCGGAGGGAAACATTGTCCAGTCTACTCAAAATACAGATTTTGGGTCATTTGAGCATTCTTTTGGATTCCGCATAGAGGATGCTATCAACCTTAGCAGAAGTACGTATTTGGCCTCTTTATCTTTTGATATGTAATAATCTAAACTATATGGAGGACGGACAATGTTACTGCTCCATGTCACTTCTATCAGTTACCATGTACCTTTTGCTTATGCTCATAAATCTGGAAAGAGTTGCAGCTCTGTCTCATCTTATCCAATGATGCTGTCTCATGAGTAACTCAGCCCCTAGTTCATCTGTTTATGGGCCTAACTGTTCTGTTTAACTTCTATTGGCTTTGTCTGTCACCAGAAATTTGAGCTTCTCTTAACCTGTAATTACCCATCCCAGACTCCAACCTCACTCTTCAATGGTCCTTAAGGGTGATTTACATTTTTTAGAGGGATTATTAGGGTTTGACCTGCAAAATTTTCTGCCAAATCTTGTTGACAAATTGGTGGGAACTCGTAGTAGAGAACGTATCTAAGTTTCAATTGGTTTTACAGAAAGTTGTTTCTTCGTGGTAAAAGAGGTGAAATTTTTTTCTGGGTGTGCACTAATTATGATTTCCTTGTACATTTTGCCTTATGTATCGCTGCAAAGTTCTCAACTGACTGCCATCTGATGTTTCTCAGCAGATCCTGTCTTTAATCAGATAAAATCGAACAGTCGAGCGCTTGGAACTGACATTCAAGTTCGTGCTCTTAATAAGGTCTCTTTACCTTTAAGCTTCTTGTTTTTCTTGTAAATTGTCAAATCAAAAGCTCTTATGCTCTTTGTTCTGGTGGATTTCAGTCTGTTGTAGCCTCAGAAACAGATCAGTCTTCCACCGCTTCAGCCTCACAGAGAATAGCTTTAAAAAAAGAGTCACAGCGAAATCTGGTCTCCATACCTGGTGGTCATTCTGAAAATTGGGGGGATTCAAATATGGCAGACACCAGTCCAAGGACTGAAACATCAACTGATGACACGGATGACAGAAATCAAAGGGTATGTCTACCACTTCAGTTTATATGCTGCTTTATTTAGCTTTTTGGATGTGGAAAGCAACTGGGATAATTGATGGGTTTTTCTTGGAGCTTTTTTCTACATTTGGCTGTAGCTTGAAGGCTTGAAATTCACTAAAGTCTCCATTCTTTCAGCAGCTTGAAGCAGGTCCATCAGCTGCGCTGGTAGCTTCCGACTCTAGTGGTAGATCAAAAGAAAAGCCTGCAGATCAGAAGGTATAAGGGCTAATCAAATTATGATTCTGTGTTGCAGCCTTGTAATATAAGTTTTTAATCAGCAGAGATTGTTTGCAGACATTACGCAGACTTGCTCAAAATCGTGAAGCTGCAAGGAAAAGCCGACTGAGGAAAAAAGTAGGTATCACGACTTCAGGTTTTTCTTGTCCAACTAGAGGGGAAATTGCATTGTACTTGATTCTAGCATACTAGACGCTTGTTTTCATATATAGTATTGTCAAATCACCTCCTGATATTTACTGGAGAGCAGCCCTTTTCTTCCCCTTCATGATATCTAACTCATTGTGTCCTAAAATATGGCTTTTGAAGGACAGATATTTTCTGACGACCCAAAAAAAGACAAATTTAAAATGTTTCTAGCGCACGAGATATTTGGATGTCTTCCAAGATTGAATATGAATTTTAAAGCAGAAACGTATCAATGTGATCGTGGCGTCAATCAAATTTCTGGCCTGATCTCCTTCATGTTCGCAAGCTTTAATCATATTGAAATGTTGTTCTTTTTCTTCATTTTCTCTTTTGGCTATCCTCTACAGGCGTATGTACAACAACTAGAGAGTAGCCGTCTGAAATTAACCCAACTTGAACAAGAGCTCCAGAGAGCTCGCCAGCAGGTTTGTGCTTTTTTCTTAGTTTGCTTTTTCACGGGTTATTTCTTTTGCTTTGTAATCCAATGTGTTTCTTCGAATGCAGGGAATTTTCATTTCAAGCTCTGGTGATCAGTCCCATTCCAACAGTGGAAATGGTATTGTAGAAGTCTTCAAGCATCTCTTTGTTTAGAGTGTTTCCCCTCCCTCCCCTCTTGTTCTTCCCCACCCCCCCCCCCCCAGTCCACCCTGCTTCCCTCTTTTGCAGTCTCTTTTCCCACCCGTAGGCTGGTTTTGACAGCGCCGATTTTATGCCAATTTGATCAGTTATAACCTCCTTTTAGTATATTGAAATTTATATCATGTAGATTCTCGGTTTCCTTTGTGTGGAGAAATCAGGGTGTTCATTTCTGTCTCCCCTTGATTTTTCCCTTTGGTTGCCAGACAAGTTGGTAGGATCATAGTGTGTTGAAAAGTTCACCCCCCCCCCCAGGTCTCTCTCTCCCTCTCTTCCGGTTCACATGTGTGTAATATTATGTGCTGAACGAATTTTTTTTTCTTTTGTTGTATACAAAGGAATATAGTCTTGTCTCTTGTGTGGCTGCAGGATATATTTCCCCATTGTGATTGTCTTGATTAGTTGGTGGTGGTTGAGTTGGTTTATTGTGAACAGATTGGATCATGATAGTTGAAATGTGTTATTTAACATTGCAATGGTCCACAGGTGCCATGGCTTTTGACGTAGAGTATGCACGGTGGCTTGAGGAGCAGAACAGGCATATTAATGAGCTGAGAAGTGCTGTAAATTCGCATGTGGGTGACACGGAACTCCGAATAATTGTTGACAATGTCACAACACACTATGATGACATCTACAGACTGAAAGATACCGCAGCAAAAGCTGATGTATTCCACATTTTGTCAGGAATGTGGAAGACTCCAGCAGAGCGGTGTTTCATGTGGATTGGTGGCTTCCGTTCCTCTGAGCTTCTTAAGGTGATATCTTCTATTCATGTACTAACTTCTGTAAAGATAACATGATCCATGAAAACTTGATAATTTAAATGCAAATGAAAATGCCATCTCTTGTGAAGTACATTTAGAGTTTCGGAAGTGCCTGATGATTAGAATGTTGTGAAACCGGAGGGGACTTGTGGTTCATCTGGGAATCAGTCACCGGTCCGGGCTTGTCACGAATCAGAATCGGCTTTGGTCAAAACCTGATTGTCTAACCGGTTCAACTGATGGACTGGTGAATGAAACCAATCGAAATCTGGTCGGCCTGCAGTTTCTGTAATGGGTCACAATGAGAAGTTGTGGATGGCTCAGTCTAGACTTTGTAAATTTTGACTTGAGGCTTCCATGTGCTTTTGTTGGGCCGTTCTTGTCTTGCTTATGTACCAAAGCAGAAGATGTAGCCATATACTTCGAACCTTGGACTCCTTGTAACATCTCGGTGATGCTCCCCCGACTGTACCTGTTGTGCCTGATGGGTGCATAACCCAAAGCCTATTTTATTTGTACTTTTAATGATGTTATCTGATCTCTGGTCGAACTGCCAACGAGCCCATTTGACCAGTAATCCTCTCCGTTTTTTTTCCCAAAGGCCTGGCCAATACTTCGATTGTCCACTTTTGAAAAAATTGAACAATTCTGTGATTTCTCAGTCCTTGACCAGGATTAGTTGCAAAACCACTGCCATAAATATATGTTGTTTATCCAGGCATAAGCTAAAGAGTAAGTGACTGTCTTGTCTCCAAAAATAGTTGGATGTATACCGCAGGGTTGTAACTCCTGGAATTTGTCTATTCTATTTGCCGCTGCTCTTGATTTTCCTTTGTAGTTATATTGTTGCTGGTTCTTTCTTTCAACAAGAGTGTTCATTTTTTCTGAGTCCGGACACTCTGTCTTTGTTGCAGCTTCTTTTGAATCAGCTGGAGCCTCTGACAGACCAACAACTAATGGGCCTGTACAACCTACAGCACACATCACAACAGGCTGAAGATGCTCTTTCTCAGGGTATGGAGGCATTGCAGCAATCTCTGGCTGAGACGCTGGCCAATAGCCCACCTGGTTCAACTGAATCATCTGGTAATGTGGCAAATTACATGGGACAAATGGCGATGGCAATGGGGAAGCTGGGGACTTTGGACGGCTTCCTTCGCCAGGTAAATGTGATTTTGTTTCAGCACTAACTGCTTGTGCCGGATTCTCCAACGTTCATGTTGAGAAAAAACTCAACTTGGAAGTGGAAAAATTGAGTTGGCTGTTTACATTTCTTCATTCTCATGTCTTGTTGATGTCAAGTTCGGCTAGAACTGCCACATGAGCCTGGCTGCATCTTACCTGCATTTTGTGTACTTTTGGATGCCTTCCCTTTTATGTTTCTCATTTGCATGTGGTACTTTTAGGACAGAAGAAGCGCCTGAAAGAGTAGTATAGAATTCTCTCTCTAATACGGGGAAAACAAAGAAGTAGCTATACTTACTGTCTCTACACAATTTGTCAAAGGCTGTTCTGGATGTCGATCTGGTCTCAACTTACACAATTTTCTTTCTTTCATCCTCCAACTAATGATTCATCTTCTCTTCTAGTTTGTCGCTCTTTCATTTCATTGTTCTCGTCAGACTTTTCTGACGTGTATGGACCATTCGTTTCTTGAATCCTTCATAGAACAATCCCAAAGAGTGGAATAGTTTGTACGCATTGCTGTGCCTATTTTCTTAAGGGAGGCCATTTTTTTGTGTCTTTTTACCAGGCTGATAATCTGCGTCAGCAAACACTGATACAAATGCACCGTATACTCACGACTCGGCAGTCAGCACGTGCTCTCCTCGCAATACACGATTACTTTTCGAGACTCCGGGCTCTCAGTTCTCTATGGCTCGCAAGGCCACGGGAGTGACAGAAAATCGAGATTTTTGTCCTGACCGACTCCCTGTGGCTGTTAAGTTGATGGAGGCAAAATCATTCCGCAGACAGCGAGTCCTTTGATTGAAAGTGCTCCCGTTGTCGCCGCTGCTGATCTCGAGAGGCGCGGTTTAACTCTAATTTGGGGTGAGCAAAGTCATGTCTCTGTAACAAGATCAAAGTGTTTGTTGTTGTAGCATTTTTAGCTTGTGGTTGTATATTGTCGTAATGCCCCCCTCTAGGACGGTTGAGCTGATAAACTATTCAGGTTGAATGTTCTTATTGATTAGAAACAATCCTATTTGGCAGTGAATAAATAGAGGTTTCATTGTAAAGGGGAACAGAATTTACTTATTCTGATGATGATGATGCTTCGTCTGTTTTTGTGGTATGCCGTCCTATCCCGACATGGAAGCTGATTTCATTGGTCCCTTATTAGAATGAGTGAATGAAATAGAAAAGGTTTGTAATGTAATATGAGTCTTCTAATCTCTTTATTCGGCATAATGAATGCTTGGCTGACTTTCTCGTGTTGTCGTTATTGATCATTATGCAGGGCCAAGCTTGCAGTTCCCTCACCAGGTCAAGCCGAATCCGAACATCTAGCCCATTGCCTTGAGTCGAGCACAGCCGGTGCTTGGTTACTAGTCCATTAGCAATCCGTTGGCATTCAAAAAATCGCCAAAAAGTGCAAACAAAAGGCTCCATAGTAAAAAGAAAACAATACCGACTTCCAGAGGCACAAAATAGAAGTATATGCAGACCCTGCTTGATGCGATCTCACGCAAAGCGGGAAATACGGACATTTCCGTCTTACAGCCCAAAGCCATATCGGCATCATCAGGCTCATGAAAAGAAACACTACTGCAGAAGCCATGCCTCGACAACCCCCATGTTGTTTCATCGTAACTTTACAACTACAGTTTCCTAACGTGAACACCAGTATTGAGCACTTAGAAGTCCTACAAAGCATCTGAAAAGAATTCAAACCAAAGAGGAATTGGTGACAACAGGCGGGATCAGAAAATTTGACTTACGATAAATAATAATGATCAAGGCTTACAATGCAAAGAGACTATATAAAGAGCAACCCAACCCTCAGTCGAGCAAATCTGACACCAGAGTCTTCCTGAATGGATCGATTTGGGCCAGCTGAGACTCCATGCTTCTAGTTGGAGTTATGCCTTCCACCTTCAACCTCTCTCTAATTCCATAAGCCGGGACTTTTCCTTTTGCATAAGCGTTGAGGAGACACTGGTATTGCCGAAAGCGAGACGTGTACCCAGACTGTCTCATCCGGTAGAGGATCTTTTCGGTATTATGGACATCACCCCTTTTGGCATAATGATCCAAGAGAGACATGTAAGAGCTGAACATTGGCTTCATCTGATTCTGTTGTGATGCCTTCGTCAAGACTATATCGGCCTTCTCCACTTCACCTGCTTCCACATAAAGCTTCACAATTGAATCCCAGGTTAATGGACCGATGCGACATCCACCATCTGCCATTCTCTTGACTAGATCCTTCCCCTTGGGCAGCATCTTGTTGCTCGCATACACCTTCAAAAGTACCGTGTAATGCTTTGATGACACTTTCCATGTTTTTGACATCCTTTCAAAAATTGCCTCAGCTTCCGGGATTTTCTTCAACTTTCCCCAGGCTTCAATAGCAGCAATGCACTCTTCAAGCCGTGGATTTGGTTCACAGACCTTCCAAACTCTCTCTACTTCATTGGCCTCTCCTATTTCAGCATATAGCGGAAGCAAAGACTGACAAGCCCACCAGTGCTTTTTAAGGTCTCCACCTTCCATCTCCTTCAAGACAGCCTTTGCCTTTTCTATCAATCCGCCGGATGCATAGTGCTTCGCCAGGAGAGCTTGTGTGCCAGTGTCGGGTTTGATCCCTTCAGCTTTCATAGCATCCACAATTTTTTCCATCCCTGTAATGTCATTTGACCGGCCTTTGGTGTCTATCAGAAGTCTGTACGTAAGCATTGTTGGCTTGACATTTTCTTTCTCCATCAACAACAAGACATCAGCAATTTTCTTCTTGTCAAGCCTCTTGTAAAGGAGAAGCAGTTGGTTGAAGGAAAATGATTGAGGGGAGAATCCTCGATCCCTCATTTTGTTAAAAGTTTCCTCCGCCTTCGTGACATTGCTGGCAGTAACATAGTTGGCCAACAAGGACCGATGGACTAGTTCCCCTTTGAAGGATTCAGGAATCTTATTAAAGAAGCTCTCAGCCTTAGGAAGTCCACGTACCTTAGCAATCAAATCAAGTCGAGATGCATAATCTCCCTCTGTAGGATCCAATCTCTTGCTACTGTCCAACCACTCTGAAAGCTGCAAACCACCAAAAGTAAAAATATGTAAATAAAGCACCTTGAAAATCATGTTTATAAGAGATGAGTCATAAAGGACCTAGGAGAACCGTCTAACTTTGCCGGATCAACTGATCACATCCAGCAAAACAATACTACGCAATGGAAAAGAAGAACTGAAGCCCCATTGGTTTTGCACCAATACCTCATAAACTGTCTGCATCACTGGCTAATGTCTTAATCATAAAGATCCTCTTAAATATATTTGATCCAAATGACAAGCTTATGACAAGGCAATGCAAA
Organism: Syzygium syzygioides; assembly: GCA_031216285.1. Taxonomy (NCBI): domain Eukaryota; kingdom Viridiplantae; phylum Streptophyta; class Magnoliopsida; order Myrtales; family Myrtaceae; genus Syzygium; species Syzygium syzygioides. The sequence continues at coordinate 13,128,211 of CM062252.1, read as the reverse complement.
AGCAGAGTCTTAATTTTTCACTCAAAACTGTTAGCAAAGGGCAGTGTTAACGAATAATATACAGATCTCCCTTGTTTCTTCAAACTTTTTGGTCATAAAAAAGATCTACAAAATCTCGATTGTAAATTTTGTTTTTTAACCTACAAAAACAGAAGCATTTTATAAATCTGTACCGTCATATGTTGGAAATTCTTTTGGTTGAACTAAATATCTAAGAAGCAGCTTATCTGAAATCAAAAGATGATTTGCGGCCAGTATACCGAAACATGATCACAAGTACCTCAGAAGGCAGTTCTCCTCTAACAGCCAAATGTTAGCCAATGATTAAACTAAACTACGAGCAGAAGATGACCAAAGAGAAAATACATAAGGAGAAGTGACTACAGAATGAGAGTGTCGAGACTTGAGCGTGGCCAATGAGATTTACCAGCAGAGCCTTCCCATACATTCGACGTTTACGAAAATTGAACATGGCCAATGAGATCTCTTCCCTGTTAATTTCCTTTCCATCTTCTACCCACTTGTCAAGGATTTGATGCACAGAGGGGCCAGGAGCACTGTTGATGGCCTCAAACAGTTCCGATGTAACTCTTTTTCGTGATTTTTTCTTAGTCGACTCCATTTCATTCTCTGGCAAATCAAACTCATTCTGAGAGGCTTTTTCTGCATCCTCGTCAGCAGAGAGCTCTGGCTCAGAAACTAATTCATCCTCACTTTTGTCTGCTGAATCAACCTTCTGAACAGCCTTGGTACTGACAGGCTCTTCAAGTTCAGAAAATGCATCTTCTTCTTCTTCTCCACTGCTCTCAGCACCAGCTTGTGAAGAGAGAAGATGGCTCCCCATAGACAATCGGTGAGTGAAGCTTGTTGAACAGTAAGATCTCTCCAGATATGGATATCTACCAGATGTTGCTTGAGAGGACTCGACAATGCCAGCATTATCTCCAAAACAACTCCAATCGGGTTTAGGGGAGTGAACCCGCAATACTGAAATGCTAAATCTGTGGTTCCTGAAAACATAAAGCAAGCATGCTCTAAGAATATCATATAAGCACACACATGTTGCTGGAAGCAAAGAGTTGTTAATTACTCCATCAACTGTTTTGTCCCGAATGATTACAGTAAACATAAACACAGCAGGCAAAAGCAAGTGTCGGGTCAAAGTCAAGAAAAAGAGTTGGGCAGGACAAACGGCAGATGGAGCTGTCAAGGTGCCCAATCATGGGTATCAAATAATCAACAACTGCAGTAATGCAGTTCAAAAGTAGCCTTAGATTGAGCAACATTTGTTTCAAATACCAACAATCTCTGAAAGAGAGACCGAAAGAAAATCAACCTAAAAGACCAGCACAACATTCCACATTCTCCTTGATATCCAGTTCAAGACCACGCATCTAAATTGCCGCGTTCAATCTACCTCTCAGAAACTACGGCCAAGGCTACCAGGTAAAACCCAAAAGCCCCGAACGAAGAAGCATAAGGCAAGTCGACCAAAAAATTCATGAAGAGAACTTAACATTCCGAAATTGCGCGCAGGAAAGAATAAAAAGAAGCAAGAAACAGAGCAATGAACACGGAACCCATCAACGACAAAACCCTCTTCTCAACACAATTTGCCCCGCTTCATGCCAGATGAAAAACAGAGAGATCCCAACTCCAAGAAACATCCCACAGCAAACGAAGACCCAAAACCCCAAACAAGGCGGGGGGCCTCCCTCCCCTTCATTTCACTCTCAGAGCAACCTCAAGCAAAGAGCTCGAGAAAACAAAACAGTACAAGCGCAAACCAGCCACGTGATGAACTGCAGAGAAAACAGAACAGAGGGGGCAGAGAGGGAGCAGAGAACGTTACTTGAGAGGATGAGAAGCTCGGCGAAGAGCCCACATGATGAGCTTGCTGCTGAACCCGAACGAAGGAAAGGAAAAAGCAAGAAAATTGCAGGGAAATGGAATGCGGGGGGTAGGGAAAGATCGAAGCTTTATGGCTTTGATAAACCCTACGGAAGCGTCAGAGAACAGAGGAGCTTCGGTTCAACTTCACACTCTCGCTGTCAAAACCCTAAAAACCCTCGGCATACCATGCTACGCCGAGCTCTCGTGGCTCGGCAGGCGGGGTGGCCATCCCGTAATTTCGGAAAAAAACCGGGGGCAAATCTATAAAAAGAAAAAAGATCATTTTCTGAATTACCTAATCACGTATCTAATCTTTACGTACATGTACATAAAAGAGAGGAGAGAAATAATAAAAAAAAATCGCATGTCGACTCAGGGGAGCGATTGCTCGGCATACGGATAATGATACGGATTGTGTTTATAAGAGAACGGCTGCCAATACAATGTCATTTCGTGTTGCATCGAGGGTTGCCAAATGGTGTTACCTTTGGAGGGGCAAAATCGAAATGAAAAGGATTAATTTTGGAGGAGAAAAATTAGGGCTCCGCTAGTTTTCATGAATCAATCGCACCGAGGACCTACTCTAACATTCGACTCACCGCTCGGTGATAAGGACCCAGCTCTAAATTTTTATGCTTTTTCGAGCTCTGGTGGTTGGTTAATTTTAGGGTTTATACATTTTCTTTTGGGAATATACCACCAAAAACTCTAAATTATGCCACTTGTGACAACTTTACCCTGAACTTTTTTTCGTGACACGAAAAATCCCAAACTATGCCACTTGTGACAAATTTACCTTGAACTATTTTTTTGTGATACGAAATATACCAAACTATATCAAATGTGACATATTTACTCCATAATAGTTTGACTCATGAGCATTTTTGTCTTTTTCCTTTATGCTTTTTCTAAATTTTTTTCTCTCTTCCCCGGTGAGGGCTGCCTTTGCCGAATCCGACGAGGGCGACCCTTGCCGGTGTCGGGTGAGGCTACCCTCACTCGCCTGGGCAAGAGCAACTTTCACCCAACGTCGGGGAAGAGAGACAAAAAATAGTAAAAAAAAAAGGACAAAAATGTCAATGGGCCAAAGTACTGTAGGATAAATATGTCACATGTGGCATAATTTAGAATTTTTCTTGTCACAAATAAAGGTTCAGAGTAAGTTTATCATAAATAGTATAGTTTGAGATTTTTCGTGTCACAGAAAAAAGTTCAGGATAAATTTGTCACAAGTGGCATAGTTTGTGATTTTTGGTGGTATTTTTTTTTCTTTTTTCAAGTCGGTTAGTGATTTTTGTAGTCATATGGACAGTGGGAAAAGTATTAAATTTGGTGATTGGTGTACTGTAGATGGAAGGCCCCATTCGCTACCATACTTCACTTGGTGGATTTATGGAGTTGAAGATAATGGGAGATATATTGGTTACTTTGGAGAGTTATTTTTTTTAATTTCTTGTTAAAAAAAATATAGGTTGATGTTCTTACCAAATGAAAACCATATTAACTTTAAATGGTTAGAATTTCTTATGAGCTTGAATAATTTTAAATATTTTGAAGGAGAGACGCGACTTAAACTTAAACTTGTTATGTAGAGATTCGAACTAAATTATGAACGAATTATCTCACGACATAGGTAAGTATCCTCTCTTTTATAATTTTTGTATGAAAAAACTATTAGAAAAATCTTTCAAAGAAAAATCTGTTAGTTCTTTTCCGAGTTCAAATTCAAAATGAACATAAAAGGAATTCGAAAACATTTTCTTCAGAAGTTTTGAATGACATTCCTTAGTCAAAAATTGTTTTTCATGTGTTGGTACATGCACCATTAACCAAAAATCTCCTTGAAAGATAGTTTGAACGCGCAACTTTGACAACAAAAAAAAAAGAGAGTATTGGATATGCCAAGTGAAAGCACTTGGGATGAGAAAAGTCAAGGTATGCCTTAACACGACCCTAATGCATATTTTGAGAGTTGAGTTGAGTGAATAAAAATAAGGAAAATCGTGTCGTAGAATAGAGGTTTTATTCGCAAGGAATGCATAGATCTAAATGACAAAAGGCATTTCTTCCTTCTAGCATAAATATTAAATATAACCCTTGCTAGCCATTTTGAGCCTAAATAAAGAGAAGTTTTTTGGAAATACCCCTGTCAATGATCACTTCATATTGGGGCAAATAGGAGGTTAAGGTTGAAAACATTTGGAGAAAAAGTTTTAAGAAAGATTTTTTTGCCTCCACTTATCAATCATTTTGTGGTGATTTTAGGTGAGTTCTCATAAAACCTCGAGACATCCAATAGCAAAAAAGAGCATTAATTTCTCTACCCAAACACTAATTACCCTTTGATTAGCTAAATTGAGCCTTAATATTCATTTCTAAACGCAGTTGATGATTATCTCCCTACCTAGGGCATGGCACATGATTTACCAAGAGGATTGGTAATAGTAGAAAAATGTCTCGAAAGCCTTTAAAATCAAAAAAGTCATAAGAATCAAAAAGTCAAAGGAATCCAAAAGTCAACAGAAAATGATAACTAGAGGTATGAAAAAGCTGTATGCCTAGTCAAAATAAAACCGATGCCCATAAAAAAGAAGATGCATCAAGAGTAAAATGCTTGTATTAAAAGAAATTTATTTGAACGCAAAATATATAGAAAAGAGCGAAGCTCTTATGTTTCGAATGTAAATGATTGATTGATGGACTCTCAAAACAAATTCAACATCAAAAGTTAAAAGATTTTGAAAAAATTGAATGAGCCGATAATGATATCCATATAATCACCCACTATTGAACCGTATAAAAAAAGATTTAGCCTACTGAGCCTTTCATTTCTTAATCCAATTCCAAACCTATATTATAACTCTAAAAAATTCTCTTTCGATTGGGATGGTTCAAATAGACATGAGGATTTCACAAAGAAAGTTACCGCTTGAAGGAGTGGAAGCAGTAATTTCTCATTTTATCTTCGAGATTCTTGACTTTGTTTTAAGTTTCACTCTTTGCTTAATTTATTTTATAGTTACTTTTTATCAAATTGATATTACTATTTAATGATAATATTGCAAAAAAAAAATCCACATAATATATAAATTAGCATTGCGATGTGAGGCATTGGTATTTGGATGATATGGTCCTTTAGCAGTGCGGATTGTTCTTATTTATATATAAACTATTGGTAGCTATAAACAGAGTATAAATGAACAAATCCATCAAGATATAAAAGTTGGGTGGAGAAACATGAAATCAATAAAAAAAAATGGTGAAAAGCCATGAGTCAAATATATGTCCAAACTCAATTAGAGCTGTGCATACCGTTTGTCTGTCTATCTTTCTATCCGGGATTAAGTGTGTAGTTTTAGTCCTATGGATTTCATTATTTGTGCAATTGTGCAATTGAATCCTCTAACATTTGCAATTTATATAATTAGGTCCTATCCTTAATTGCCATTACCAATATCTTAACAGTGACCCATGGACCTGCGGCACCGCCCATGCGGAACAAAATAGATATGTAACATTGATGTGGCACCAAATAAGCTCTGCATCAATAAACACAATAAATTATAATATAATAGAGAGAAGTAGGGATTAGCGAATGTATCATGACTCTTACCGTGGATGGCTAGGTTTCTGATGGGCCTAGCCTTGCTCAAGCACAGACAGTCGAACCCCGTGCAGAAAGAGAGCGAGAGAGAGAGAGACACCCGACCGCAGTTGAGTACGGATGGAGGTCTAGTGAACCCCGTCTTTTGGGGCAATGGACATCTCGCAGCCTTAACAAGTGATACCAAAGACTCGCCCAATACCTAGGCACCAATGCTAGGCACCAATACTTGGGCGACCTTGTTGCGCATCATCCCCAAAATCCCCTCCCCCTTCTACAAATCTTTTTTTTGTTCATTTCACCTTTTTAGAGAGAATGTCCTCAAATTGTGGTCCTGCTTGATGCACAATCGTTAAGCAAACGGGATTTATCTGTGAAAAAAAAACAAGAGACTCGGGTGTTTTTTAGAATTGGCAATGAATGCAGGGGCTAAAAAAAGTGAAAAACGAAAATGTGAGCACGAATGAGACCCAGACCCGGAAGAGAAGCAGAGAGGCAGACCCTTCAAACACAGGAGGAACAGAAGAAAGAAGGCGCAAGTACACATTCGACGAGAACGAAGGCTTGGTGCGAGCTTCTTCTTCTTCATCTCTCTCTCCCCTCCGCTGCACCCGGAGATGATGAACGTGGGTCCGTCTGGTTTCAGTACGCATCTCCCCTCTCTCTCGCCCTCTCGCTCTCGCTCTCTCTCTGTGTTTCTGGGTTTCGTCAATTTCCGTTCTTTTGACCGGTCGCGCATCCGGAATCCTCCCGCATCGATTCTTCCATTTGCCCCTGCCCGAATTTCCCCCCACCAATCGGGCCTCCGGCGTCCGTTTCCTTTGTTCTTGCAGACAATGCGCCGGTGTCCCGAGCGTTCGTCGTCGCCTCCGGCGTCTTCACCGTCTTCTTCGGGATCAGGGACCGCGCTAACAAGCTCGGAGTGTCTTACCAGGCAAGTCAGTTGGGCTTTTTGCTGTTTCTTTTGGGTTGGTTTTTCTGGTGGATTCGGCACTTGGGTTTTGGCGGATTGTTGTCTTTTGTGCTCGTACTGGCTTGTGGGTTCTCCTCGTGCTATCGATTCTTGATCTGGGTCTTGGAAATGATGAAGGGTGCTTTATGGTCACGTTAGCCTGGACGATCCTTTCGCTTTCCTTTTCTTTTCTTTGTCAGAAAGATGAATCTGTAGGGTTTCTTTTTTCTTCCTGCTCATGGCCCTAATTGCGGTGCGAAATTGTCATTTCTGGCTGTATGGTTGATTTGATTTTTCCAGCTGCCCTGGTAGTGTAGTCGAAGCTGTTTCGCATCTCTTTCTAATGTCGTTGCTTGAAGTAGTTGTGTTCGTATACAATCAACAATATGGAATTTGGAGTCTGTGTTTATATACTCCGCAGGATTACTGAATTGCTATATGATATGTTTTCCAATCTAAACAATGAATAAGTCTAAACCATTATAGTTTAGTCATGGTAGCTCATCTATTTGTAAGACCAGTGTAGGCTGAGGTTTTATGTAACGCTTTGGGTTGCCAAAATGAATTCAAAGTTTGTCTCTTGCAAGGACATTCATATCGAAATTCGAAAGTGAAATAGGATTCTGGTTATTGTGTAGGTTTGCCTATGTCAATAACAGTGCTAGATTCAAGAACTCTCTTTGAATGATGATATATGGATGTTCATATTCGACTTCAAAATAGCGCAGGGGCACTCGCTGTTTGTTCACGAAGGATAAGCATAAATAATAGACTTGCATATCTCCAAGTCCATTAATTCAGCTATTTGTTGAACTCAATTGCTTATGGGCCATTGAATTAGTGAATCGATTTCTTAATGATGACTTGAGGAGGAAATAACTGGCAATAATGAAGTCTGCCTTCTTTGCTAGCTGCAATACTATTTTGAGACCCTCAAGCAGTCTTCCTCTCTCCTCTATATTAGAGAAATAGTTTCTCCATTGACATTCTTTTAGCTTCTTCTGAGGTTTTACTATCACTTTTCTAATATAACTTCTTGACTTTGATTGAGTTCCTGTGCTGCGAAGGAAACAAGTAAACGACCCTCTTGCTTTGTTATCGACCCTCTTGCAATTTATGGGAGCATAATGCTTGTGATGTCGATAGCTTTTCCTTTGAGAATTCCACGATCTCTTAAATTCTACGAAGAGGATAGTATCTTACTTCCTTATTTTTCGATCTTCAATGGCAGGACATTTTCCAAAAGATGCAGATGTGGAAGCTAATACCAGCAATCTTTGCCTTTTCTTCAGCACCAGAACTGATTTTTGGCCTTTATCTGCTCTACTACTTCAGAATTTTTGAGAGACAGATAGGTTCTAATAAGTTCTTGGTGAGTAATTTTCTTCGTAGCAATGTAGAATAAAAACAGTACAAAACACTTCTGTAGCGTTTCGCTAAAGTTTTGTTTCTGTTTTGTGCTGAGAGACGGATAGGTTCTAATAAGTCCTTGGTGAGTGATTTTTCTTCGTTAGCTATGTAGAATCAAAAAATTGCACAACATTTCTGTGGAGTAACACTAAATTTATGTTTCAGTTTTGTGCTCCACTCTAGGTATGAATTTTTATATGCAATGTCATAGCGGTAAGGACGATGCTTAAGCTATTTGTCCTACATGAAAGAATGTTTGGGGAGCTACTACTTTTGTCACAGTTTTTCTTGTCTGTGTCTATACTCATCTGATTCCAGTTTGTGAGAGCACCCTGACTATTTGTCTAAAAGTCAACGTACATCTGCCAATGGCCTCATCTCACAAGTTGACACTATTATGAGCATGGAACTTGGCATTTGGAACATGCTATCCTATTGGGTGGATTAGTTTCCAATAAATCTAAGAGGTTGATGGAGAATGCATGAACTGCTAGTAAGATGTGAGACATGCAGAAAGGCCAACAAGGGGAAGACTGCCAGCTTCGTGTCCACTCTTTGTTCTGCAAAATTAACTGTTCTTAATTGTGCTTTAGCATCTATGCTATCATGTTCAATGCTATTTTACTTAGAGCGGAATAGATGTTATGGGTTGCTTGACAGTCAACTGGTTCTTTCATTCCAAAACATTTTCGTTTCCTTCCGTTTGATGTATACCTAATTCTTTTCTGTGGACTCCTAGGTCTTTATTTTGTTCTCTACAATAGTATCGACAGTCCTTCAAGTCCTCGCATTGGCAGTTGTTAATGGTATGTCAATTCGTTTTACCTTTGTGGAAGCTTCTTCTTGCTGTCTCTTTTCACTTCATTCATCCTTTCACTGGCGGAAATCTGTTTCTATATTTTGAAATTCCTTCATTTGTGGTTACTTACGTACTACGACTTGATCTGGTACAACTTGGTCTGAGAATCCAAAAGATGACTCTGAAAATTGAAACATGACAGTGGGTGAATACTGATGTCCTTTTTGGTGGATATGAGTCTCCATCGGAAAAGCAGAGGTCCTATCACCTTGCAATACCTACTTTAACGTTTTTACTTCATATGCAGTCTATATTGGAATGACAGTTGTCCTAATTGGCCTTCTTGTACAATTTCCTCAATTGCCCTTTTTGTTTGGCGGTCATACAACAAATGCCTGAATGGGCTATTAAGCTCTTAAACACTTGCCTTGCTTGTCACAGGAATTTAGTAAGTTAGATGCGGTTGATATACAATCTTTATATGGTCTGATGCCATGATTTGAATTGTTGTGATAGTTTACCCAAATTATGCAGTAGTTTCACTGGTTAGAAGACTGCTATTGTGAGAGAAATTGGTATTTCTAAGTTTCTGGATGTAGACTGTCGATATAAATCATTCCATCAATTCTCTAGATTTGAGATGCTATCATCAAAGGGTTACTTTCAGAAAGTTCATCCAAAAGTCTTTATGTATTTGCTATGACAATACTTTATACCAAGCATATTATTCAATTCAAATATAAAGAAAGTGAAAGAAACAAGTGACGTTCTTCAAACAAATCATAAGCTTTGTTGAGATAATTAAACATATGGTACTCTCCCTTGTCAAATGCTAAAAAGTTTCTATGTTCAGCAGAAAAATTTGCCATAAATTTCAGCGAAGACCTACCTCTCCTCCTGCATGTTGCATTGGCTGAAGAGTACTTTCACGTTTTTCCTGTGTACATATGGAGCAAAGCTGACTGATCCTTTATAATGACCAAACTTTCTCCATAATTGTTGGATATCAGAGGAGAAAGCTGACAAATTTTAGGGTACCCGCTAATGTAATGGTTTTAGCAGTTGGTTATGGATTATATACATTGTGCAAGAAACCCTAACGTTATGGTATAGTAACATGATTGGCTTAAACTTATAATTTATCTTATGGGCCAGTAGGTAGAGCAGGAAGGTAGGAAAAGATCCCGAGCCCTCTTGAAATCTTGTTGAGGGTGGACTATGGCTAGACACATTACTAGTTCCTTAAGCAATGTAGAGGGAGATAAAGATCTTAATTTAGACTGCTGTGTAGATAAGATTGCCATGCTAGTTTCTTTATCACACTCCTAGAAATTGTCATGGCTACCTTGTGATAATGTTGGTTAACTTTTTAACGTCTTGCTCGACAATGGACTGTTCAAATTTCTATGCACGTTCCTTCATGTCATGATTCTTGAATAATCATCAACTCTCCCTGTGACAATACTGATGTAATGTTTTTTCTTTTCATCTGCAGTTCCTTCCTCAAACTTAGTCAGTTCAGGTCCTTATGCTGTTATATTTTCATTGTTCGTACCCTTTTTCTTTGACATTCCGGTTTCAACACGATTTCGGGTGCTAGGCATCAGCTTCTCTGATAAATCTTTCATATATCTAGCTGGTCTGCAGGTAAGCTTTATTGATATATCTGTTTGGTGATTTATCACCTGTATTAACTTTTTGTGCCTATCAGACACATCCTTTTTGTATTTTCATTTAACCTGGTTTACATATTGTAGCTTTTGTTGTCATCCTGGAAAAGATCCATCTTGCCAGGGATTTGCGGCATTCTTGCTGGTGCCCTGTATCGTCTCAATGTTTTCCACATCCGAAAGGCAAAGGTTATACTCGAGAACATTTATAATGGACCGTTTCCTTCTTACTGTGCAATTAACTGTTGTTTGCTGTGGTGTTAGAATTATCCTTTTTGATCGGTACCATTTGTAAATGTGATCTTGTTAGAACCAAATTTGCGTGAGAATGCCATCTACCTTGATTATTTATGACTATAATTAGCTGAAAATGAATTCTTCTGTGTGTGTGTTTTTTTTGGTAGTGGTGGGGTTTTTTTTTTTGGAGAGAGAGAGAGAGAGAGAGAGAGAGAGAGAGAGAGAGAGAGAGAGAGAGAGATTGATACTTTGACAAGCATATGTAATCTTTGTCTAAGTCCATCACGACTTGCGATGATCACAATGTGTGATGGCCTCAGTATCTCAATGTTATTGATGGCAGAATGCTCTTTTTCTGGTGTTCAAAGGATTTCCATGATTCTTGAAATTACTGCAGATGGAGTCAGAATCATCATTTTTTTTTCTTGGAAGTCTGGCGAAATTGTCCTTGTTTATCCTGAGAAATATGCTATGTTTATTTCATGTCATACGAGATGTTACCTCATGGATGCATGTCTTGAAGGACATCTTGTTAATGCATGTCACGAGTTACTTTCATGCATTACTTCACTAAGATTGCAAAGCAGTTGTATCTGCCAATATTATGTAAGTTTCCTACAAGAGAGTTGGCAGGGAGATTTGTTCTGTTTCAAGGGTAGTGTCACATTTGAAAGCTAGAGATCTGCATCATCACTTTGACGAAGATAAATCTTTTCTGTTAAGGTACCTAAATTTTGTTTTTTAAATGCCTTGTGTAAGCAGTTTCCAGCACCTATCTCTTCATTCTTTTCACGGCTACCAGGACTGTCTGTGGGAAGTCCACGTGTCTCACCAACTAGGAATGTCGTGGGAAATGTTCCATCCTTTGCAAGTCACCAGGTAACAGTGCATCATATGAATGTTTTAATAAATACTTCCAATGTTCGTAGTACATGTGAAATCTCTTTCTACAGTCTTTATCTGCGTCATTATTGCCTCTGCCTCGACTTAAATACTCTTTCCCTGCAGCGAAACTATACTTCAGTACCTTCCACCGTAGAGCCATCAGAGGAATCTGTAGCAACCCTTGTTTCAATGGGCTTTGACAGGAATTCCGCTAGACAAGCACTAGCACAGGCTAGAAATGACGTCAATACAGCAACAAACATCCTTCTTGAAGCTCAGTCTCGCTAATTGTTTAGAGAAGTTATGGTGATGTTACTTGAACTCTGTTAATTAAGTTCAGGGGGAGGAGTTGATTGTTGACGAGATCTGTGACCTCCGTGATAGGCATTTGACGAGTTGGCCAATCTTCTAACAGGAGCTTCTGAATGTCCTCGCCCATGTCGGTCTTGGGACTTTTTCTTCAGCGTAGAACCTTCGGTCCCTGTAAGCGGTAGGCATTTATTTGCAGCTGAAAGCAATTCACACACAGTATGACTGTTGGGATGAAGCCTAGATGGATTTCACCCAGAATCATGACATGGTTAATTATTATATTTAGAAGAAAGCCCTATGGAGAAAACTGTGTACAGTATTTATCTAATTAATTCTTGTCTTCAGCCAGTAAACAAGACATTCCTCGGGTTGGCGTTTTCTAAACAGCACACAGTAGTCAGTAGTAAATGTGCCTTGTTAATAGGATATGCAAGTGTTAAGGACGATTATGGTTTTGACTGATGGTGGTTGAAATTGGAAAAGGGCGTTTCGTGGCCCCTTGGAATTGGTAGGCTTTCTATGTTTCAGTGCTTGAAAATCTTCATGCGGTGGTAACTTTGATTATAAAGTTTGTAATGCTCCTCGTTCTCATTATTTTTCCTAATTTTATAATTGGTTAAGTTTCTCTAGGCGGCGGTAAGTTTTCTAAATTGGCCGCAAGGGTCATCAAAACATGAAAAGGTTAAGTGACCATTCTACTCCTCACAACATTCTCCCTGTTCCATGGTAAAAAATGGTAATGACTGGCAGGTTCACATCTTTTTAGTTATGCAAGCAATGCCGAAATGGAGCCTGGCTAATGGAAGCATTGACCAAAAGATGTAGACCCAGTTAGCTTCCTAGCAAATTTTACGGCTTTGTACCCTTCTACCATGACCCGTTATGCACGCTTTTGACCTCTCGACATAGACAATATATTTGATTAGGATAAATCTGCTTTTAATAGGAAAAAGAAAAAGAAAAACTCTACTAGTTTATCTCGTACATCCTCCATCACTGCATAATTTTCTGTCTCAATGGGAAAACCTAACTTCTCTACAGAAACGTCCTGAAAAACATGCACTAAGCTTATGAACATGTTTAGTTTTTGGGACAAGTGCATTGAAAGTCCTAAAATTTATCATTAAAATGTAATTGAGTCCTAAAATTTTCCAAAAGTGTAATTAAGTCCTAAAATTTATTGCAAAGTGCAATTGAGTCCTAAAACTTTCAAAAAGTGTAATCAAGTCTTAAAATTTGTCCAGTTCATCCAATTAAGTTCTTTTTTCTATTACACTTTTTAAAAGTTTTAGGACTCAATTTTACTTTTGTAATAAGTTTTATGACTTGATTATACTTTCATGACAAATTTTAAGATTTAATTACATTTTGATGACAAATTTTAGGACTCAGTTGCATTTTCGTGATAATTTTTTGGACTTCTAATGCGCTTATCTCTTAGTTTTTTAGTGTTGGGAGCTTCGAACAACGTGCCTTTCTACTTGTGCTATGTGCACTCTAGCTGAAAATGCTTCCTCTCTAATCCAATGTGAGAAATTCATCAAGAATCTATCAGAATGCAACTAATGGGAAAAGGGGGAACACTTAAGTCGTATTACATGATGGACTCGAGCATATCGCAAGTGACACTTCTTACGTTGTGTGTCCACTGATTTGCTAAAACACATCCGCAAAGATAGCAAGTGGATTTAAGAAGAAAAAGAAATCAAGACTCGAAGCTACGAACCATCAAACATGCCACTGTATCATTAGGTTTTCCCTCTATTCCAAGAGGGACAGCCGAAGCCATGAACATGAAGTCTTTAACTCCAAGTAGAATCCACCATCTTAAAATGAAAAGTCTCAATGAGTCAGCTTAGATCAGGAAAAAGCCCAGTCTTATGCAAGTGGCACGGTGTTTCTCATGTATGTAAACAGCCCTAAGGAATGAATTTCTCCAGCAAAGCACGTGACAAACAAAACTGGGCACTTGGGAGGGGTTTCTATGAACAGTGCAGCCTCTTTTCCCCATCAAACTGCGCTCCACTCATGGCACTAAGAAGAAACCACACTTCACAATAATAAAAAAATACGTCCCCCTCCTCGAATTCTTGCTTGTAAGTGTCCCCATTTTCAGCGAGTGCATCCTATTATCATGTACAAGAATAGCTAGAAGACACTGAGCCTACGTATCGCTCAAATTCTGATTTTGAACGATCTCCCAGCCAACAGTCAAACTCCCATTTAAAACTGTCAGCTCTCCTCTCCATCAATGGTGTAAACAGGTATTTGCCATATCTTAGTGTTCTTCTTTGGGTCATCGGTGAGGCTTAGATCTGTATCATCCTCTTTGAATGTTCTGATAAAAGTTTTTGCTCCCATCATGACAAGCCTCTCAATCATAAATAACTGGTAATTGTTCTGAATAAAGGGATCAAGGATCTCGCTAAAATTTGAAGAGTATGCCATCTTGTACCTGTCAAAATTGGTCAAGATAAGTATTTATCAGCTTCAACTTCGACCAGGGTACACACTTATGCAATATACACGTATGACACACAATTGAACATGAACACGCCTACAATCCAAAAGAGAGAATAAGAGGCACTTTAATTTCAGTGGTTAATCTACAATCCCACAAAAGGTCCTTTCATTACCTAAGATGTTTCATACTCAATCAGCAACTATAAAGTCAAGTAGCTATCTGGTCAAAGGCGATTTCATTTACAGGACAGATGTTTTATACTCAATTAGTAATTATAAGAACGCGTAGTCTCAAATTCAATTGTCGGCCAGCATTAAGGAAACAGGTAACAAATGCCTTTTCTGTGCTGATTGTTCTAGTGTTACAGGATACAATGAAACCTTTCATGTCAATTTTGTCATGATATCACAAAGAAAGCATCCATCATCTTCATCACTGGTCTGCTATTACAGCCAGTTACAAAGATGACATTGTCCTCATCTAAATACAGTTTTTTCATTCGCAAATCATGTTCCTGGGAACTCTGCTCTACAGCTCCATCAACAACCATCTGAAATGGAACCCATTTGCCACCATCAATAATATCTTTACTAGATAGAACAATAAGCCCAATTGTCTAGCCCATTACCATAATTTTTGGTCTTCATAACCAACAAAAACACACTGGCAACATCCACCTATCTCACTGTTACAAACACTCTAAAGCAGTATCCTGTGCATGGTAGTTGCAATGTCTTATCTATCATGTCAAGACAGAAGTGCAATTTACACTTGGCATCACAAAATGCATAGTCCATAGTGAGCCATAAAACTTATAATTCTCCTGCCACTGCATCTACGTTCAAACCACGATGGATCAAGATTCAAGCTTGCATCAGTTTTTAGTTTTTACATTTCTAGGTGCAAAACAAATGAAAATACCTAAAAGGTTAGTTCCCACAATTCAAAGACGCATCTAGTTCTTGCTTATCAGTTAAAGCATGCCAAGTCTGTACCTTCCTATGCCCTCTAATTTGTGCAGGTAGTTAATGAGTTTGAGGATAACTCACCTTGTAGCGAGAGGCGAAAAAAATCCAGGCATCCTCTCATTTGAAGCAATAAAAAGAGTCCTTCCAGGTGGCACCCACTGTTTAATTCGGCGAAGAATAAACTCTGGACGGGTATCTCTGTCCAGATGAGGGTTTAGACTCCTTTCGACCCCAAACCTGTCTTTCCTGGTTTTCAATTTGTCACCTCGACGAACGTGGATGGCATCATAATCACCAAGAGAGGCTTTAATCTGTGAATTGGAGATTACTCAGATGCCAACTCGCAAATACAAAAAGAGGTATTACGGCAATCTTTTAGCACAGTACCTGCAGTATCATGAAATTCATATTTTCACAAGGTCATTAGCTCTATCTATAACTATAAGAATAGTAAGGGACTCCACACCAGGGTAATCCATTATCTAGAAAGATGTACAGACCAAATTGGTTGAACTGGAAAATACTCCATATTCATTTCTCAACAAAAACAAGAAGCCTTATTGTACCACCAGATTGTGTGGATGCTCTGGAGTTGAACATATTAACTCTTTATCAATCTTCTTCAAGTCTTAACTACCTGATTCACAGACCTGCTTTTCTTAAACGTTACTTTCGGAAATGGCTTTATTTCAGCGGGACTGCTTTAGTAAATACCACACTATTTTTCCAAGGACTTCAATCATCTCAGTTCCATAGTGTCCTCCAAGTTACTAGTAGGTTCTTGCCAGTCCATATAGGGTTTGTTTCATATTTTAAGCAGATTACTAGTAAGTTATTGTGATATCAACTACCAGTACCTTATAGGAAAATCCAATAAGATACTTGTTTGTTTAAAGAATATATAAGTCTAGACATCCATCCCTTCATGATACTTGACAGAGACTATTCATTTCTATAAATGGTTTATCGTGATGTCCTATGATATTAGGTTTGCAATGATGGTTTAATACTCGTGCTAACACCTCATACATTATTGTCCTCATCTTTTAGAACCTACATTAAACCACTTTTACCGGAAGTGAAAGATAATGGAAGATAACTGTTACCCCAGAAAGAACACTATTTGCTATGTATGAATGTACAGAATTTCTAGGTCTCCAGGTAAATTACCAACCTTGGCAGCTACATCTCTTAATTCCTTTGTGGCCATGGAAGGGAGAAATGAATAAGGTAACATTATGGCACTTCGATTTTTTCGATCCTTGCATTCCATGAACCTGTATTAATTTCACGGTCAATTCCCAAGTGAAAAATAACAAGTTGGAAACTTCAATTCTTCAAAGCACATCTTACAGATATAATGCTTTTAGCGCTTACGAACATCAAATGTCTATGCCCTAAAAAACAAAATAGTATCAAACGCCTTTTGGAAATATAAAAAAGAGCTCTCGCATACTTAAATCCTCTATCCTGACAAATATGTGATACAATCTCAGGTTCTTCCGTGAAGGATCTAAACTACTAAGAAAAAGAGCTTGAAGGAGTAAGAAGACTTAGTAACATTTCAACCAAACAGATAGAAGGAACTTGTTTAAGGGAAAAATACTGCTGAAGACACATGCATGCCTTCAAAACCTTAAGCTACGGTGAACAGCTTATGCACAAGAATGAAGCGAAAGAACCCTCATGCGTTGCAGAGAATAAATGTTCAAAAAATGGACCTAGAAAGGGCTTACCAAGAAAGCGGACTAGCAGTTCTGTTGATGAGTAAAAGGTTTGAATAGCGCTGATCCTCTTTAAGATCATTCCGACTAAGTCCTTCCACATGAGCAACCCCTCGAGCTCCCAACTTCATGCTGGTTGACAGCACCCGATACCACATTTTTGAATTGTCCAAAATCACAGGCACGGTGTCGGATATCAGATCTATATCGTACAAAGAATCCATGGCACAAGAAGATGCTGCCCACCTACCAAAAACAAGTAGATTCAGGTAATTAATTGCTCCAACTTTTCTTGTCATTTTTTCCAATCCAAAGGGGGATGTGTAAGCAGATGAGGAAAAGAAAAACCAATGCAAGAAAACTCTTTGAGATTAAGTGAAGTAACCATATAGAAACAGCAACTTTCCAAAAAGGAGAAACCATCTGCTAAATGATAATCAACCCACTCTCTCTTTTGGTTCGACCATTGAGTTATGCATGGAGGAACTCACCCTTCCTCAGGAGTCATACTTGCGGACTCATGAAGGATTCCCTTCTTGTTGTGCATAGGGTTGATACACATCCTGGAAGGCATAACAAAAGTCCTGCAATTCAAGGTAAAGGGAATTTTATTATTGAGCTAACTCCCAAACACATGACTCAAGCGAATGCGAGCATCATGTTCAGACCAGAAACCAAAATAGACAGGTTCATCTTTCTAAAATGAAGCCATACTCAGATCCACGCACTGAAACATAGAACATTCCCAATCACAGTTTCCGCAAACAACTAAATTTGGGCAAGCTCAACCCCGCTTCAATTGAAGCACTCGAGACTTCTCTAGCGCAGAACCATCGCTTCGAGACACTTCAAACAACTACAATGTCATCACTCCTCCCAAGTTAAAACAGAGCACACGAATCAGAACCTGCAGACACCAAACGAGAACCGACCCAAAAACCTGCCAATTCCCCCGAAACACAGCGCGAGGCACCTCAAAACCTCGTACCTCTTGAGGAACATCGCCTCTTCCAGGGCACATCGGAGGCTGGACTCCTGGTGGCCGAGGCCCGCGCAGGAGTCGCAGTGCTTCCCGGGGCAGTCGATCCTGCCGCCCCAATAGAGGTACTTGTCATGGAGCGAGTGCTGGTGCTTCGGCCTCTTCAGGAGTCCCACGATCTCGAGGGTCCTGGAGGAGGACGGCAGCGAGACCCCGAACGTGGAGGCGAGGGCGGAGAGGAGGAAGAGGAGGGCGATGGCGACGACGGAGGCGACGAGGAAGGAGAGCGGGGACCCGGGTTTGGATTTGGACTTGTGGGTCTTGCTGACGGCCATGGGAGTTGCAGGGTGGAAGGTTTGAAGATCAAGATCAAGAAGAGATCCAGAAGAGAAGAGCTCCTTCATGCTTCCGACATGGCTGGGGGACGTGAAGGTAAATCTCAAGAAGAAAGGGCAGGAAAACGAGAAGGGAAAGAAGGAATTAAAGAAAGGCATATGAATAAATTGGGAAAATTCCAATTAAGAGCCAAAGTGAGGTCAAATTCTTAAAAAAAAGTGCAAAGTGAATATTGTGTCAAATAAGAGTCTGAAGTACTCAATCAATTTAAAGATTCGAAGTGCCCAAAAAATTTCAAATAAGGACCTGGGTCTCCGGTCGGCCAAAATACGTGCCGGCCGACGAGAAAGTTACCCGAAACAGTAATTTTCTTTTTTTTACTTTTCCTTTTTTATTTTTTTTTCCTTTTTTTTTCCTCCGCCAGCCATAGCTAGGGTTTTGCGAAGGTGGCTGGCCTCAGGCGAGGCCACCCTCGCCGGCATCAGGTGAGGGCCACCCTCGCCCAACGCCAGCAAGGTCGAGCTTCGCTAGATCTGGCGAGGGCTCGACCTCACCGGTGTTGAGCGAGATTGGCCTCGCCAGTTGCAGGCGAGGTCGAGCCTCGCCAGTTGCAGGCGAGGTCGAGCCTCGCCAGCGGCCGGTAAGGCTACTAGCGAGGCTCAGCCTCGCCTGCAACTGGCAAGGCGGCCCTCGCCCAATGTCGATGAGGGCGTCCTCGCCCGAGGCCAGTGAGGGCGACCTCGCCCAGCTTAGGTGAGGGCGGCTCTCGCTCGACGCTGGCGACAGTGGCCTCGCCTGAGGCTGGCGACCTCCGCCGGCCCTGGCTATGGCCAACGGAGGAAGAAAAGAAAAAAAAAGGAAAAGGAAAATTAAAAAAAACAGAAAAGGAAACACAAAAAAAATTAAAAAGTTACTATTTCAGTACCGGAACAGTAACATTCTCGCCGGCCAGCAGGTGTTTTGGCCTGCCGGGGACCTAGGTCCTTATTTGAAACTTTTTAAGCACTTCGAGTCCTTATTTGAGACTGATTGAGCACTTCATTTATTTATTTGACATAATATTCACTTTGGACACTTTTTTTGAGAATTTGACCTCACTTGGGATTCTTAATTGGAATTTTCCTGAATAAATTTAACAAAAATGCTATCAATCACATAGTTTGAGTCCCTACAACTTTTCAAACAGTGCAATCGAATCCTAATTAATTTACTCTTTTTTTTGTTGTCGCAAGATTTGCACGGAAAATTCTTACATGGCATTAATTAGCTATCTCTCACACATGGCCAACATCGAAGAGCCGTCGAGCGGATGGAGAATGTGCCGCCCGACCCTGCCCTCGGCCGCCGCCACCGTGTACACGACCGGCCTCAATCGAATCGAGATCAAAATCCGAGCAAGAGGAGCTAGAGGGATGGTTGCAACGGGTTTCTGTTCGATCCGGTTGTGGGTGTTGTGTTGTCCAAGATGAGGTGAATTGTAGTTTTGGCGATGGATGGGGCGTCGCCGGCGAGGATATTTGAGTTCGACGTGGCGGCGAACTTGCCAAAGATGGCGGCGGTCAATGGGCTGCATGTGCTAAAGGAAGATGATGAGCTCCGTTAATTTTTCATTGTTTCCTTCGCACGCACCTTCAACCGCTTCTCCTTCCGATGTATTAGAATTTAATCGCACCATTTGAAGATTTTACGACTTAATTATACTCCGGACATAAATTTAAGGCTTTAAATTTAGATGAGTCTAGTTTGATTCTTTGCTTGGAATATCTTTTCCTAAATTGAGAAGTGTTGAAAATTTCTCGACATCGAAATCGGGTCATATCGAGCCATAGATACTCTTTGAAGCGTCGGTAACACGACCAGCTAAAGATGATCGCGAATCAGGTGGCCTACTGAGCCTGACGGGCTCGGTCTTGCCCATCATTTAGGGGTGTGTTATGGCCCGACGGACCGAACCGGGTCGAGCCCATTTAAATTGATTATTGATTCTAAACCATTGAAACATGCCAACAAGGGATACACATGAGAGAATATGATCGAAATAAGGTGACATAAATGTTCTTTGAACTTTATGCAATTCATGAACTTTTAATTTGTTCAATGTGGTCCATAAACTTTAGCCTAATATACAATGTGATCTCTAAACTTTTTATTTATTCAATATGGTCCCTAAACTTTTGGTCCATATTCAATTTAGTTCTTGGACTATATGAAAATGTTCAATTTAGTCATTGAATTTGAATTAATGGAAGGACAATATTGAATATTTTTACATAATTGAGGGATTATATTGAATATATACCAAAGTCCAGGGATTATATTGAATAAATTGAAAGTTCACGGATGACATTGCACATTGGACTAAAGTTCATGGACCACATTGAACAAATTAAAAGTTCGAAAATCATATTATATATTAAACTAAAGTTCATAAATTATTTGCGTTATTTTATTTCGAAATAAAGATAGTTTTCGGGTGTGTCAAGAACAACAACTCCACTAATCAATGAAAGATTCAGGTCATGAAGAAGTGGCAAACAAAAGCAGGTGGGTGAAAAATGATTATCATTCTACTCATTATCAATTATTTTTATGACCCACTAATCTTTAGGAGTGATCAAACTTTCAAAGGGTACTTTTATGAACTTCATCGTCAAATTTCATGCACTAAAATAAGTCGCAGATTCTTTTAATCAATAGTAAGGTCAATGACTTGATGTGGTAGTAAACTTCTTTTTGAGTATAATGCATATTATCCACAGCGAAAAACAAATTCGATTTCGATTACAATTCCACTTATTTTTTATTTAAATTCTTGTGAATAGAAATATCATTTGTGGTTTCGCTGCGTGAGCAAATTTCGTAATGACAATCTTTTTGTCCCTAAATTTACGGGAAAATTGTCCAACAGCTCCTAAACATATTATGCGGTGATCAATTCATTCATAAACCTTATGACAATTAGCCAATTTATTCTTAATTCTTTCAATTGTGATAATTTAGTCATAAGCTCTTTGGGGATCTATCAATTTAGTCCTAAGGCTTTTAACGAATTGCCAATGTAATCCTTTTGGTTAATTTTGGCCTGAAATCGCTGGAGTATGCGGCGCCGGAGTGAATAATTTTTTAAAATTTTCCAGAATTTGTTATTTCTTTTTCCTTTTTTCTTTTCTTTTCTTTATGTTCCTTTTTTTCTTCACAAGGCTGGCGGGTGAGGGTCGCGGCCCTCACAAGATCTAGGCGAGGGCTCATCAATTCCCAAGCCCTCGCGAGCCATAGTGAGGGCGTTGCGGCCCTCGCTTAGCCTTGCTATGGCCGGCAAGGTATTCGCGGTCCTCACCTTGGGGCCGATGGAGGTTGCTGACTCTTGGCCAGCTGTGAAGAAAAAAATATAAAATCAGTACAAAATTTAGAAAAATTTTAAAAGATTAAAAAAATTATCAATTTCAATATCAACCACACCATGTAAGATAGCTGACATTGACTGGATTGTTATGTCAATAATATCCACCCAAAATTAGCCAGAATGATATATTGGCAATTTGTTAAAAGGTTTATAACTAAATTGACAAATCCTTAAGAGGTTCTGGACTAAAATTAGCACAATTAACAGGTTTAGAACTAATTGGCAACTTGTTCAAAGGTCTAGGACTAAATTGGCACAATTAAAAAGTTTAGAACTAAATTGGTAATAGATTTAAGATTTTTTGGATAATTTTATGCTAAATTTACTCAGTCAAGTGAGAAGCATTATCATGCCAAGCATTGGCAATGAAGTGTGCATGGAAAATATACATAAAATAAGAAAAGAACAGTTTAAGCATAAGGATTGTTTTTTCGGAACTAGATCAATTCACTCCTCCTGAGATCCGAGCAAACTTTAAAAATAATAATGAGAATAATATAAATAATAATAATGATAATAAGTTATTCTTTTTGGGGACAAGTGGTCCAATGCACTATTTTTTAGATGATTAAAACAATACCTTAGACAAACCATTATCACTCTTGTACAACCACTTGATTAAAGAGAGGATTAGGCTGGCCAGAATCAATTGTTTCTATCTGTGGAGTCAAGAACCCTCCATCTACATCAACCATCCAAATGATTCCTCCATCTCATCGGTCGATCTTCGACCCCGTCTACTCCGACATGAACAACAAGGGCGTGATTTGCGTTGATGGATTAAGGACGCAGTTGAAGAAACATATGAATCATGCCTGCACCGGTTGTCATAATGAGCAATCACTCGGAACGGGCTGTTGATATTTAAAAGGTGGTGGTTGTAACCACCCCTTGTTTCTAAACTCCTCGCTCCTTTGGACGATTGAAGCAGTGCACATGCACATGTGCCGTGTACAGATGATAGGATTTAAGTGACTAGCATCTGCAATCCAGCCCAATCTGGGTGTATTTGATATGTTAATACAGGTTGTACCTGCAGCTCTTGCACCAGCAGCACATTGCTGTTTGGCACCGCATCTGCTAAGTCACTCTTGCAGTCAAAACCCGAGCCACCATGTGAATTCAATTCACTACAATTCGGTATCACACCGTGATCTGCACAATCACTGGCAGTGGTACCATTTGTGGTTTATTTGTCTATTTCCTTCTTTGGCTCTAAACTTAATCGAAACCCTTTATTCACTCACGAGAAATACTACGGCTAAGTTGCACTGGACACAGCAATTTGATCTGGTGTTTACGAAGATCTCGGAGCTTGGCATTTACCTTTTTCGACTTATCAGCATGAGGAGCTTAGTGTGACATAAGCAACCGATATCTGTCCGGCACATGCATCGGTACGCTTATTTATAGACGCTAAGAGAAAGTTTATTCGGAATATATAGTCGAATAATCGATCCATCTAGAGATAAGTGTGACACCCTCGAAACTCATAAGCATTCAGCAGCTTGATGATCCTACATGCATTCAGGGGATCCATCAACCATCATCATCATCTGTACAAGCCCTCTGATCAAAGGCAACAATCATGTGGAAAGGCACAAAAGGCCCCAAAAAGAAAAACTATATAACTCAACCGAAGAGATTAGGCCCAAAAGGAAAAACAAAGAGACAAAAGCAATGACATACTCAGCAAAGACGGTGTGTCCAAGATCTGCTTCGTTCGTAATAGACACATTCGACCAGAGTTAGCCTGTTGCACCGGTTCTAAGCATCCTGACAATGGCTTTTTATGATACGTCTATCAATCTGCATGCATTTGGTCCCCTTGAGATCTTTCCGTTTGAGGAGAGTTTAGAAGATTGGGAAACTCTAGTCAGACTTCATGTCAAAACTTTTGAATCGTCCGAGAAGAAGCACCGTGAAGAAGTCTGATGAATCCGAAGAAACTTAGCTTCCCATCTGAAGGTCGTATCCAGTCCTGGAGAACTACATGGATAGACACTGAAGTGCTAAGGCCAAGTTCCTGCAGATCAAAGTAAAATAAGTCCATTTCGGCGAAAACAAAAGCAAATACTAAGCTCAACCCAACTCTATCCTTGAAAGACAGGAGGGGAGAGAGAGAGAGTACTGATGCTAGTTCATCTATCATTATGGGTCTGTTCCCCTCTTTCTCGAAAAGCTCGAAACCCTTCCTTGCATGTTCTTCCCAACTGGCTGTTCCCTCCAGCTGATGGACACTTATGGCAGCCGCACAGAATTCTTCAAAATCGAACTTTCCATATTCAAAACTACTAACCTGACACAAGCATTAAGACGAATTTTCCACAGTTAATATTCTTTTTGATGAGTTGCTTGTTGGCACAGCTCAATTGATGTAATGATAGGGGTATTGTCAACCAGTGCTTTCGGGACACTCGTTAAATATAAATAATGAGGAAATTTTCGATTTTTAAAGCATTAATCATGCATATCACGAGAACTAGAGTATTGAAAATTGCAATATTTCCATGTTCAGTTGCCTGAAAAGTGCTCTGGGAAATGATAATTTAGAGCCTTACCATGTGGGCATAATCAAGTATCCGCGATTGCTTCATAGCATCGGTAGAGTTCTTTGCCACCACCTGGTCAATTGACACTTGTTACAATAAATTCTTGATTGAAAGAAAAAACAGAAAAGCAAAACCAATCAAGGCCACAAGTAATAGGAAAACAACTGACCGTCTTAAAGTTCTGCATGGAAATAAAACCGTTTCTGTTTGGCCCTAATATTGCAAACTGTTCCCTGAGGTAAGCCAGCTGAGCCACTGTCAATGTCTTTGCGAGAGCCTGCCATAGTGGTAAACTTTCATAAGTTCACTTTTAGAATAGTACATGAAATCTGAACATTCGCGCACTAATGCCCAATTTTAAGGCGGAGAAAGAAAATCGCTGAAAAGTGAAAATTGTTTCACAGTATATGATTAATTTCATGGAAGCTCTGTCCGTCCTCTGATTAGTCCAATCATGAAATTTAAGATGCTGCATACAAGCAAAGTTAATCTTTGAGACAGCAGACAACAGGAGATAGACAAACGCAGTAAAATCACCACTTACACGCAAAGCTTCTTTTCGTAGAGAAGATGACCATATATAGGCTCTTACAAGCCTGTACACAATCATATCTAGTGGTATCTTGACTTCATGGTGAGAAGCCAGCCAAGGATGACCTATTGAACAATATGGGAATGTGAAAGTCAGATCAATATCAATCAGCAATTGGCAATTAGAAATTGATTGTTGTTCTTTATTGTCTTATTCCAGTTTAAATGGCTCTATAGACTTACACAAAGCCTGGGCAGCGGTTGGTCTCTTTCTGTAATCCTTGTTCAACAATCTCTTCACAAAATCAATTGCCTCGGGGGATAGTGAAGGCCATGGGTTTTCATCAAAACTTGGATCTGCCTTAAGAACTGCCCGGAATATTCCAGATTCAGTCCGTGCCCAAAAGGGTCGACTACCACAGAGTAATATATAGGCAATGACACCAATACTCCACATGTCTGCTTCAGTTCCATAGGATCTATGTAGAACCTCAGGAGATACATAATACGCGCTTCCCACAATATCATTCAACCTTTCATCTGCAGAGACTTCACACTTTAAGCCCAATTCCACATTGTCCACCGATTCAAATAACTTAAAGCTCATCTGTAGTTCTAACCTGGCTTTACATAGTCAGAAAGTCCAAAGTCAATGGCCTTCAGAGGAGCGTGCTCATCTTTTGTCGTGAAAAGAAAATTCTGGGAAGAAAATCAAGCCACCATTAGTAGACAGGATTCTTGAGGTTGAGACCACTCATTAGTAGGTAGGCAGGGAAGGCCAAGTACCCACTGCATTATTCAATATTTATATACTTAAAAGGATGACGGAACACCTGGAGGCTGGAAAGACCTCATTTTACACCAGTACTGGCTAAAATAATTACAATGACCTCATTCATCCAAAATCAGGTATATTGCCATTCAAGGTCATTAGTTTCTAGTATATAACCATAATGAGAAACCAACATAAAAACAATGGGATAGTATGAAATCCCATAGAGAAAGCTTAAGCAGGGAAGGTGCTGCCATGTCTAAAAATCAAAATCTTATCAAAGCTAACAACATGATTGTACACTTTGAGACAGAAATATAAGGCTAGCTCAGAAGGGAACCAAGCTAATGTATCTGAAATAACAGGAAGATCAAGATATCAAACTTCAAAGATGATTTAAGTTGCATGAAGACAATGTGAAGAAGTATGATCAGAAACTGATCAATTACCTCTGGCTTTAGATCACGGTGAACAACTCCTTGGAGATGACAGAAGGCTACAGCACTCAATACCTGAACCATAATAGCCTTTGCATCTTCTTCAGAGTATTTTCCACCCCTATACAAGATAAAAATGGCTCCATTCCGTAAGGATGTCTAGGGTGCACTTAAGCACAGCTAAAAATATTGGAAAAACAAGCTTAGGACTTTATTAACTGAGCATTAGAAACACTTCTTTACCTTGAAAGTATTCTGTCTAATAATTCACCTCCTTGACATAACCTGGACAACAGAGAATACACTATATAAACCCCAAAAGTTTATGATCAAATATAAATCTACAAATATTCTGCTTAAGACAAATTTTGAACTACCAGAAGTTCCATGGTTGAAATGTTTTTCGAGTATAGCAAACCAAAAATTTACCAAGTTACTGAGCACAGTCAAATAGGTTGAAAAATTGTTGATTCTTCAGCGCTGATTAACCATAACATTTCCCCAATTCGTTGGGAGTCTCCTAGTTCAGATGAACAGAATAATGTGCATTTTGTAGGTTAACTACTCATATGTTACTTGGATGATTGCCATATAATTTCCCCTCATGATCTGGTCTACGTAGTATAACATGTTCTAAATTGACAAGCTCACAGCTTCACACCAGAAGCAGTAATGTGACAGAAAGCAGAAGCATAGGCATGTGACACAATTGAGACGTACTCCATGACAATGTAAATGTTGTCTTCATCTTCATACGCATCATAAAACTGGATCAAATTCTTATGTCCAGTTAACGCCCGCAAAATCTTCACCTCTCTTCTTACATCCTCTATAGCAATTGCAGTAGTCATCTGCAATGTACAAAAAAGAGATACTTCAATGATTCCTGCAGACAAATGCTCCAAAGCATCACACCTTTAGCAGCGACACCAACACATACATCCCTATCATCTTTCCATTCATTCCCCAGGAATTTAGTGCCACTCTATAGAGCACCTTCAGCACAGGCAAGAGAACTTACTTCCTAAAAAACATCACTGATCATCTTTTTGCTTTCATAAGTAAAATATGACTGATGGGCCTCGAAAGTCAAGCATGTATGACTCAACACTTCCTTAGTATATAAGCTATGACATTTCAACCATGGTATCCAAGGAGCATTCCACCATAAACATGACTCTTTATGACCTTCTAGATAGATTCCACTTACTAAACAGAGAAGATAGACTCCAATTACCAAACATGACAACTGTAAACACATGGGCGCAAATCAAGGGAGTGAGTGAACAAGAAATTTCTCCAAATAACATGGCCATGTCCTATGATTCCTCTTCTGAAAGAAACCGCACAAAAAAGAGAACCTTCACAACTTTTCTGTAGATTTAAATACACAATGACGCTACTGAATGAACAAGAATCAGAATCCATATTAAATCCTTTCAAGAAACCCAAACAACGGAACAAGATCCAAAGAGGGAACACGGGAGAAATCGAAACCTTTGATTTCGGGATGACTTTGACAGCAACTTCAAGGCCCTTCAAGCTGCCCTTCTTGGCCTTGGCCGAGCAAGTGTACCCAAAATGGCCCCTCCCAATCTCCTCACCCATCTCATACTGCGCCCCGAACTGCTTCGAAAACCCGAAATTTTTGTCCAAACCAATCTCACACTCACCCCCTTCAGGGATGGAGGCCTCATTGGGCTTCACGGTACCATACCTCTTGGCAAGAAAAGCCTTGATGTGCTTCGCCGGGGAAGGGGGCGGGAACGGGCGCTTGAAGATGCGAAGCGGTGTCGAATTCACGCTGCTCGAGTTGCCAACAGCAGGCGAGTTCTTGAAGAGGCTTGGAAGAGGGCTTGGGCTGTAGAATGGGAACTTTGACGACTTGGGTGTCTTGGGGATCTTCACGGGCTTGTTCTCAGACACTCCTGAGAGACCAGATTGATGAATCTGTGAAGCTTCATCCGAGAAGGGGTCGTGTTGAAGGGAATTAGCAGCGAGTTGGGATTGAGCTTGCTGGATTTCGATGGGTTTTCCATGACAGAGTCCCATGGAACTTTGCAAAAGCAAGAAGCCAAGGGAGCCGCCAACAAGGTGGAGAAACTATGACTGATCTCAACACTTGAGTTTCAAGAAAGAATTTTAATGGAACAAGAAAGAGAAAAGAGAAACTTCCAACTGGATTGGGAAGCTTCAAAAAATTTTCCTATTTCCCAAGATTGACGACCAAAGGAGGGAGTCTTACAGTGCGTTTTTGAGTTTCAAGGAGGGAACTTTTTTGAGATTGCCAATTCTTTTTCTTTATTTGGCTCCTTTCTCTTTTACACCGGTATCAACAAATTCTTGGCTTATGAACCATTTGAAGGACAGAAGAGAAGAGCTCTAGCGGATGAACTGAAGCTCTTCTAAACAAGCAGCTTCTCATCTCTGATCTTCCGGGAAAAATCCCCCCCCCCCCCCCACAAGCCAGCAAATTCTCAGCAGACTGACCGGGAAAGCAAGCCAACTCTTCTTTTCTGTTAAACCCAAAATAAAAAAGTAAACCCAGAAAGGGGGGAAGAACTAACAAGAACTCAACAGGTGCAAAAAAAACTCAAGCTTGTTATAGAGGTGAAAACAGCAGAGCAAGAAACAACTCCAAGGGAAAATCTTGTGCAAGAAGAAGGGAAGAATCACAAGGGAGAGAGAGAGAGAGAGACAGAGGTGAGAGGAGGAAAAGGCGAGAGAGGTTGGGGGGAAAAAAAGATGCCTAGCAGAGTCTACAAGGAAAAAGAAAAGGAAGGAACCCCCCAGTCCCCCTTTTTTCCGCTTTATGCCGAGCTTTTTTGTTAATGGTGGTGCCAGAAATTTGCCACTATATTGTAACAAGGGAACTCCCCCCCATTTTTCTTTTATTTTCTCCCTCCCTCTCTCCCTCCCTCCCTCTGTCTCTCTCTCGGTCTCTCTCGGTCTTCCCTTGTCAAAAATAATGGAAGTGGGGCAGGGGGGGGGGGGGCGGTTTGGATCCTCCCAGCCTGTCCTTTTGTTGATCTGTGTGGAAAAAGCAAAGGGAAGAGCATTGAAAGAGAGAGGAGAATGCATTTAATTTGCATGGTCTTGGGTGTTGTTATTGAATTATATATATGTGCAGCGGGAGGGAGCTCAGGGAGGGGCTTGCATAACAGGATTATGAGCTTAATATAGAGAGAGAGAGAGAGAACTTGTCTGTGGTGTGGACCTTTGACCTGCTTTTTGTTTTGTGCCCTTTCGAGATGAGGGAGAGGGAGAGGCCTCCTTTGTCTTTTGCAAATTCCTTGTTTTTTAGGACCTCCTCTTTATCTGGTTTCACTTTATCCATTTTTTGGTTCAAATAAAAGCACCACGTTTCTCATCAACTTCAATTTTTTGGCCAGGCCAATAAAAGGACAGGAGGAAAAAAAAGCCTGCTTTTTATACCCATCTCTCTTTGGAAAATACTGGAATGAAACTCGAGCCGTGCATGGAAAAATAATGACTTCACAACAACAGCAACAACAAAAATATGAATTAGTGTTTCCAATGTACTTATCATTTTCAGAGTGGAGATTAGAATTTTACTTAATCTTTTTAATCGCTTGAATGAAAATAAACCGAAATGTTATTGTCTCATAAACATCTTTTGTTAATCATATTAGTATAACCATTTATATATATTTTTAGATAACTTGGATTCGAGGATGCAATAGCCAGCTATTACTTCATAGGGAAAAATGACATAAATGGTCAATGAATCGTAATCCAATATAATTTGGTTCATGAACTTTTAATTTGTTTAACGTGGTCTTTGCACTTTTTATATATGTTCAACTTAGTCTCTGAACTGTATGAAAAAGTTTAGGAATAGCATTGAACATTTTAATATAGTTTAAGTACTAAGTTGAATATGTACCAAAAGTCCAATGACCATATTGAACAAATTGAAAGTTAAGGGGCCATATTGTATATTGTGTTAAAGTTTAGCAACCATATTAAACAAATTAAAAAATCATTGACCACGTATCATTTGTGTCATTATCCCTACTTTATATCGTGAATTCACATATGTTATCCTATTCAAAAATTCGAGGGCAAAAAACTTTTGGAAAAGTATTGGTCCGGCATATTTTTGTAGAAATTGTTAGTAATATATAGGGTTAATATCACAAAAAACCCTAAATTGATACATTTGTGACAAATTTACCCCAAACTATTTTTTCTACTACAAAAAACCCTAAACTGGTACATTTGTGACGATTTTATCCCGAAATATATTTTTGACCATAAAAAACCCCACACTTGTATACTTGTGACAATTTTGCCCCCCGAACTAATTTTTTTACCACAAAAAACTCCAAACCGGTACACCTGTGACAAATTTACCCTAAGTAAGTTTCCGTTAAATTTTATTGTCAAATTACTAAGTTTAATGACACGTGGTAATTGACATGTGTACCGATTTTGGGTTTTATCACTCTGTTTGTCACAAGTTTACAAATTTGTGATTTTTTGTGATATTAATACAATTTAACAGATACTAACAGAAGGTAAATTTGTCACAAATATACCGGTTTGGGATTTTTAGTAGTCAAAAATTAATTCGGGGGTAAAATTGTCACAGGTATACCAGTTTGGGGTTTTTTGTGGTCAAAAAAATAGTTTTTGGTAAAATTGTTACAAGTGTACCGGTTTGGAGTTTTTGGTGATCGAAAAAATAGTTCGGGATAAATTTGTCACAGGTGTACCAGTTTGGGGCTTTTTGTGATAAAAAAAATAGTTCGGGATAAAATTGTCACGGGTGTACCAATTTAGAGTTTTTCGTGGTATTAACCCTAATATATAAGAAGTTAGGAATGAATTTTTCTATTATTTATATTAACTAATTGGGAACACGATAAATTATGAAAACTTTGTGTGATTTTACCGTTGAGATAAATGTTAGAATCCAAGTAAATTAATATCTCATTAATTGTCGTGATATAAATAATAATGGTATTTCTATATGCAGCCTACCAAAAAATCCTTTTTGTCAGATGAAGGAATGATGAATGCGGAATTGAATTTTTAAGGTATTCAAATTTTCTTTTGAAATTCACAAATCAAGCAAAAAGTGACAATTGGCTTTTTGATATTGACTAAATGGCTAATATTAACCTAAAAGGTAGAGCTTTTAAATTACTAATAACTCCAAATAACTTTAAAAAGATAAAAGAAAATTGAACTAAATTTCCAAGCATACCAAATCGATCATTTTACGATTTATCACCCGATAATAACCGGATACTTGGTCCACACTCTGCACGAGCATGTTTGTATTCACAACTGTGAATAGCTTCATATCTAATCTAAAAATTCGTAATAATGATTTTATCTAAGATAATACCGACTAGGTTACATTCGAGAAAAATAAATTCAGCAAATCAAATAAATTATGCCCTCTCAATAGTGTTCTCAATAGTGTGCATGATTTCCAAAGTAGAAATGCATGAATGAACAAAATCACTAAAAAAAGGCTTTAAAAAATACCATGTGCACGCGTTGGAGCCATGCATGGATCCTTAAACGTGAAAGAAACAGAAAAGCAGAAGACGACCTCCTAACCTAATTGTATGATTTGTATCAAAGGAGGAGGAAGACGACGTTTTGCGTAGTTTGTACTATTTATTTATAACCAAAAATCTAAGTTTGGGTAAATATCAAATTCAAATAGTGGCTAAGGTAGACTCAAGATAAATTTTTTTATCGAGTATTTAATACATAGAAAACATATATATAGAAGCACAAGTTACAATATAAATTTTTTTGTAAGGGTATTGAGCCACATGACAAAACAATGTTGAGTATCGTGAAATGTGGTGAGTACAGAGTCAAAGAGAAGTGCCTCGTGACAAGCACATAAAGAGTATTTTCTTAGCTCGGGCTTTAACTATGTACTAAAATAGATTACCCGAAACACATTCGATTACTAGGGAAATGGATTATATCAATTCGGGGTAGAAAAATAATGGGAAAGAGGCTTTTTGCAGAGATCCTATTAATGTCCCACAAATAATCACTTATTTCTTTTTTTGAAAAGCATATCTCATTGAGTTTCATATTTGAACTTAATTTGATTTGCGAAAGCTGATTATCAAAATTATCATCAAATCTTATAAGAAATAGTATCAAATTAAAAAGAGCACGGAATATTTCATGTTACCCTCCACAAGTTAGGATTGCTGCACATTAAACCCCAAATTTTAAAATTTGATTTGCCCTCTTGAACTTGCATTTTGTTACACTCGCTGACATCATTAACTTTTTCTTTTAGCATGTTCTGTGCACCTTCGACAGGTAAAGTGTAGTTGTTCCTTCAACTTTGATATCAAATACACTTCCTACCTTCAATTCAAATAAGTAACAAGATAGAACGAATTGAAAGAAAAATCAACACCACTTAAACTTTTTATTAGTCGAAAACTCAACATTAACCCGCAAAAATTCCACGTCTTACTAATCAAAATTAGATCTAAAGTCATGACTCATGAGACACAAAATTGCATGCCAATATTACGGACTCAATCTTGATCTTTCATTTAGTATCCCCAAATATAATTTGTTTATAACTCATATTTCGTCAACATGCGGGTGCAATTGGACTCCACTAAGGAAGCAACAAAAATTTGACGTCACTTGTTAAATTTTTTATCAATATTATTTTGTTGGCGGGAACTGTCACTTGTTAATTAAGATAACGTAATCGCAGTGGGAGTGGTTGCGGTGCTTACCCAATGTGAAGTGACGGATATATAAAGAAAGGGCGAGACGTGGTCGCCAAGGTATCACCGGCGGGTTCAAATATTTTTTTTTATCTTATGCCTTGCTTGGTCACCTTTGAATTCATTCATCATAGACTCGCATTGCATGGACACTAAAAGGAAAGTAAAATTGGGGAGAATTGCATCATCAATTTCTCAAAAATTAAATATATATAGCGTGAAAATGTGTTGACATAGCATTAACTCCGTTAAGTAATTGTAGAATATGCTTATGCGATCATAAAATATGCTCATGTGGTGGTGTTCATGTGTTTGTCCGCCTCTCTCTCTCTGATGTAATTTCCCACCACTGCCATCACCACTCCGTTTGGCCACCAGCGACTACCGTCATTTGCCAGGAAACTCCAGCCCCCCATGGCCAACCCCCAAGTCCATTCCCACTTCAGCTGTTGAATCGAAATATGTACCTTAAGTCGAATAAGAAAGAGAAAAGAAAGAGAGAAGAAAAAAAAAGAAAAGAAGAATTATATGCTCACTTGGTGAAAAAAAAAATTTCCTGGTAATCCATCTCATTAATTTGACGTAATTATGTAGTCCACGTCCACAAAATCATTTGACATAATACTCAAATCAACGAAGACCTCACATTGAACGCAGTCGAAAAAGTTGAGATACTTGATTGAATAAAAGGTTTAGGTTCTCGATTGTAGAGTCAGAAAAAGAAAATACATATACTTGAGGTATCATTGCCTAAAATAAAATAACGATAATGTTACAAAATGTGCTAATACTCTTAGTCACGATTCAATTGGGTTCTTATTTTTTTAAAAATTCTATTCTGTCTAGTCTACTCATTACGTCCACCGATTTTTGTCTTTCTAATCAAATTGGTTATGGTCAGCATCCAATGCGACGGTTCGATTCTTCTATTGAAACGCCCACAGTTAATGTGTCTCTCGATTTCCACGTTAGCAAAATTATAGAAAAAAATCAGAGAAAAAGACTTGAGAGAAAGAGAGCGGCATTCCCTCCTTCGAAGAATGGTGGCGCGGCCCCCCTACTCATCCCCTACACTCATTCATTTCCCTTCGAACTTGTTAGTTGATGTGACTGTACATGTTAGTGACTATGAACCTCACGACTCCAAGAATACGTGAAGCTATTCTTCCCGTCATCCCTTAAAAGAAGAAAAGAGAAGAACAATCATGGGGAATTGGAAAGCTTTGGCATAATCTCGTTGTTGGGTATGTAACGGGCAAAGTCGAATCGACGACACACAATGTCGCTTTCTGCGTGGTGGTTGATCGATGAAAACAACACTAAACCTTACAAAAGTTCGCTGTTTCTTTAGCCCCAAGGTTTATGTCTTCTTCTTTTCTTTCTTTTAGGAAAAATACCACGAATAGTTCTGAACGTCGATTTGATGTGCATTGTCGTCTCTAAACTTTAGCTCGATATTCAATATCGTCCCTAAACTTTTAATTTATTGAACGCAATCCATGAACTTTGATTTAATGTTCAATGTAATCCTCGAAATATCAAGCATTTTCATATAGTTTATAGACTACATTGAACATTTATCAATAGTTTACAGATCACATCGGACAAATTAAAAGTGCAGGGTCAACATTGCACATTAAGCTAAAGTTTAGGGACCATATTGCATAATTTAAAATTTCAGGAACAACATCAGAGGCCATTTGTATTATTATCCATTTCTTTTTACTGCATGTCCCCACACAGTTTGATTAAAACACGCAGCTGATTAGCCTTCACATCAAATTGTGTTTCTTTCATCAACACGGTTAAATTGTTAAGATATGGAGATATTTTAAAAGGTTGATACTAGGATAATTAAGTTTAGTAACATGGCTAGATTCGGGTTTATCCGAAGACATCTTTCATTCAGAAGATGTGAAAATTGCCAATTTAATCCTAAATTTGTTGTATGTATTTTCATTCAATTCCAAACTTTTTAATTTTGCCAATATCGTCACAAGCCTTTGCGCGAAAGTTCAATGCAGTGACCCAAATGTGGAAACCTTCTAATCAATTATAGCTGGAAATTACTAATGTGGTGTTTAGTTATTGTCGGCTGTCCTATGCGGCACTCTAACATGGACAGCTTGTGAATCACCGTGTCAGTAATATCCAGCTGTAATTAGTCGGAAGCACCAGCTGTAATTAGTCGGAAGCACTATATTAGAATCTGTACAAAATTGAAAAATCTTTCCTTCAAAAGACCATTTGAATTATATCTCATCCGGACTCTAAATGTCCCAGTAAATGCCACGATGTTAATTCGACGAATAATGCTACACATATCAAGACTCGTAAACTAAATGGATTCGAATTTAGGGGCCTATTAACTGGAATTACTCGCTCACCCTTTGCAACACATCACATTAAGTGCATAACCCAATTGCCAAGTGAGCGTTCGAATCTCCAATAGCGATTTGAGGTAGACCTAAGGTTTACCCCATCATTCATATCGAGCCATTCTCTTTTTCTCTCGAATGCAAGCATCACGGCCATTAATTCCTAGTCATGGAAGAAACAGCGCCGACAGGGACAATGATGACGAGAACGACCGTCCGGACCAATGACGCGAAAGTCGTGTGGTCGAAACATTAATTTAAAAAAACAAGGCTAGTTGGCTCCAATAATGACAATTATCATAGCAATAAGAATAATGGAAAAATAAGCAACCGTAATGATTAATGGCATTAACTAAAACCTCCGACCCAAGACGAGTTTGGCTTATTTAAGGAGGAGGAAGATCAAGCTCTGGCGTTTACTGTGGGGCTTGAACGGTGATCAGAATGAATTCATCATTTTCTGTGTGAAGAAGGGTTGGTTAGGGGTCTCGTTGTGTTTATCGATGATGATAGCTATTTTCCTAAGAAATCAAGCATCATGTTGATTTTTTTAAAATTTTTTATTTGGGACATTATGCGTCGGATCTCATTTTTTGATATTTGAAAATTAGACCGCCGATCGAAAATCCCTTGTATAATTATTTTTCGGAAGCTCGAGAGAGCATGTTTTTTGTGTTCTTTTTAAGTCAAATTGCACGTGATAAAAAGCTAAATACTCTAAAGAGAAAAAGCTGCCAAAAATCTCAAATTATACCCATTGTAATACATTATTATAAATTTTTTTCTGTGATACAAAAAGTCCAAAACTTTTGCCTGAGTGATATAATTACCCTCCGTCAAGAATTTGTCAATGAGAATCGTTGAAAATACGCATATATGGACACTGGAAGGAAAATAATGTTGGCATGATGCCCACGGGACTTAAATGAATAAAAACGGCATTGTTTTGTATGAAAAATCATTTAACGAAACATTAATAGAAGGTAAATGTATCACGTAGATACAAGATTGAGATTTTTAAAGTTTAGGATAAATATTCACGGTAGATATATTTTGGGGTTTTTGATATTATGATAAAAATTTTAGGGTAAATATACTTGCGGTAAAAAATTTGAGATTTTTTGTGGCCTATTTCCTATTCTTAATAAATTAAATATACTTGCGGTAAAAAATTTTCAAGTTCCAAGACATACTTCAATAAGAAAGATGAATCCTGAAAATTCACAGGCAAGTCCTCTTCCGACATTTCTAGATTGCTACTAAAGAATGTGTCAGAAAGTTCAGAGCCAGCAACTGTGTATTCTAATCCTATTATTGCAGAGCGAAGCGCGTCCAAACAGGACAGAGACAACCAATGTATCACTGTGCCTTCACATGTATATGCTCGAGGGAATTGAAGTTATTAGGGTTATATTGATTGTTTAAGTTCGAAAGGATGAATGCTGCTCATTTGAATATTCTCTAAATGAAATGCTGATATATCCACTCCTCTTAGCTGTTTAACCTCGCGAGATTGACATCGGTTTGAGATACAATATGCACCTTAATTTCGATTAAATTATTAGCAAGTGTGCATTCACGTCGATTAAGGAAGCATATCCATGTAAATCTCACGCCCCCGCTTACACGTCTTATTTCATCACGTTTGCGAAGTAGAATTTCTTCAATACTATAGACCGAGTTCAAGGTTAAAGATAGGGTGTCAGACTTGAGTTAACCCTAACTCAAGTGATTAGTATCGATGGATTAAAATTGCCTAGGGGTTGCGTGTTCTTGAATTCGGAAGACGACATGTTATTTGATTAGATGCTTTCTACCACAGAAATTAAGGTGAGTGCCTTGGTTTTTGACACGATTTATTCTAATAATATCCATAAAAAAAAACCTAATCTTAATCTATTATTCCGTGGCACTTTCTACGGAATAAAAATCGATTTTTCTGACTCATTCTTACCGCTTTTCAAAAAACCTCTTTGACTTCCAGTTCCCTCCTCCAGCAACGAAATTCAGCGCTGAAAATATGACAAAAAAATGAACCTTTTCTTACTGACTCTTCCCCAGAATGAGATTTGCCGCTCTCTTGTCATTGACAATTGCCCCTCCACCTGTTCTCGCCCTTATCTCGCGCCTTCTGTCCATATCTCAGTCGATGTGATTTGAATCAACACATATGAACCCACCAGATTCAAATCCTCCATGAGTGTGCAGATGGAATTGACAGTTGAAAATAAAACAGTGGGATCACATTCATGCCATAAGCTTCTGGTCTTGGCTCTTCCATGTGCAGCAGGTGGAAGAAGAGGGAAAGTGGAGGTGGTTGGGCGTTCGATGGTCATCTCAGTATTTTATTTCTTTCATAAGAGCTTAATCAAGACAAAGAAAAAACCGGGTCAATATTCAAATAGATGGGGCTCTCTGAATGGTGTGACACACTTTGTCTTGAACAAACCCTAAATCACATTATTGTTTATTTATTATGATGCCTTTATTGGTTATTGTTTTGAGAAACTGGCAAAAGTTCATCATGTTTCGGCAACTAAATACCAAATGATAATGATATATAGTACATTGGAAAAATGTAAAAGGAGCGGTGAGGAGGAGATACTGATGATGCCCTTTTGTTGCTGAGTGGAGTTTTGTGCCCATAAAAAGAGAGAGAATGAATTCTTATTCTTTGATGCCCTCCTCTTATCTCTCTCTCTTCTTTCTTCTCTTTTGAAGGGAATAAAGTTGCTATATATGCCCACAGAGAGTTTATCACCCTCCTTTTCCATGGAGAATTATCACCCTCCTTTTCTTTGTCCAAGAATCTACTCACACACAAAAAAAGAAAAGGGAAAAAGAAATTGACATTCGTCGGGTTGGTGAGGGAGAGACAGGCGTACTCGGAGAATTTTCTTGATGTTCCTGACATAGTATTGCCAATCAATCATGTGTGCTTCGATATTGGGCCGTGCATCAATTGATATCCGAGTGAATAAGAACATTTGATTGTAGTAGCATGTAATGTGGTTTAGGGTTTTCTATGGCTGAGGACTTTGAGAGGGTGTGATTTAACAAATTCGTAAGGATTATGCAAGAACATGGAGTACAGATGTCCTCCATGCAGACCAAGAAAAATTTCCTTTTGTTCCCATCATTTGTGGTCAACCATTTGTTAAACATATTGCTTCAATGGGAATCCAAAGGGCAATGAGAGCGCTAATCACGACAGAAAAAAGCCACTTGGACTCTCTCCCCCTCTCAGCTCCCGTCTAGTTCTCTGTGTCTGCGAAGAAAAAGGGTTGCTCTATGCCCAAAGTCCACAATTAAAGAAAGTGAAACAACATGTTGAGAATGCGAAATGTAGTTAAAAAATAGTTTTGTTTTGCTTGCACTTGAATGCCTCGAAGAAGTGTCATTATTATGCATAGAGTGTTGAAATATGATAACCCAACTTTATCTGCATTATGATGTTGTTTGGTGAGCAGTGACCCACCAATAATATCCAAGTCTTCGTCTTATTTGATACTCTGACCGCACACAATATGTCCAGAGAGAACACAAGGAAAAAAATTTGGTAGTGTCAAGACTACTTATACTAAGTACGGCCTTCGATATATAGTTCTTTTGAACACTTATTCTTTGAAAAACAGAAAGAAGATTAATATATAGTTTGTAGCATGTTAGAGTTTGAACCTGCACATTTTTTCTCAATCTGATACTAATTGCATGCGAATTCTATATAGAGTGCACCTACCCGATAAGCAATTTGGTACAACCTAAATTTTTGTTGGGAAAAAGACTGAAGTTGGACATTGTAAACGTAGATTGAGTAGCCCTAAAAATGTCCACACAAATATGGTGCGAAAAGGTGTTTCTTCAACCTTTTAAGAGCTTGTTTAGCATGGACATAGTAACGACGTAGTTTTGTTATGTCATACGCGCGTTAATGTGTTGTAACTTATTTGTTTGATGACGAGCGGTTTGAAGCGATATCGCTTCAAAATTAAATGGAGCAGCTTTCTTGAAATTGATGTGGGGTGTTGTAGTGATGCAACTATGAAAGGTTGCCAAATGCCTCACAGGATCAAGCTGAAAACACCCATTTAGGCAATTGTGGCTTAGACAATCATAGCTGTTGTGCAAATATGATACTGTGCATGCTTTTTATACACATTGAATGGTTCTATACGAAAGCGGGGCTAGCTGCATCAAGTGCATATACCTTAAAATGACAACTCGCTTTCAAGTTGAAGTATGAATCCACGAGATTTCGCGTATAGGTATGGAAACATCACGAATTGTCCCCTTTCAAAAGTCATGATTCATGATTTGTATTGGTGCCCGTGTCTTAAATTCATTTTTTAATCTAATCTAGTCTGTCTTAAGATCGAGTCCGAAAAAGCACAATCTTATAGAATTTTATCCTAGCGTTTCGATATTTATATAGTGCTGGACATACCGATTTTATATTGGGTATGTAAATAAGTTAGATACATTGGACATATATCCTACAAGATCATCGCATCACTTAAAGGTACGGCTTAGACAAAGCAAATTTTTATATTTTTTTTTCCATTCGGGGGCCAAACTTGGACCGGCGACTTGAAATTGGCATCTTATGCCGGTCCAAAACCCTTCCTTTTCCTATATCTTTATTTTCTCCCTTATTTTCTGTAAGTGGGA
This sequence comes from Syzygium syzygioides, assembly GCA_031216285.1. NCBI lineage: Eukaryota > Viridiplantae > Streptophyta > Magnoliopsida > Myrtales > Myrtaceae > Syzygium > Syzygium syzygioides. The sequence goes on along the minus strand of CM062252.1, from coordinate 13,088,485 downwards.
AAAATCCAAGAGCCGACACGTGGCCCATCGTCTAATCATCAGAGGGGGCTGATTCTCTTACTATTCCCCTCCCTCTCCCTTTGCTTAGAAAGATTTTCATATGATTATTCTTTGGTTGGACATGTATAGGGATTAGAGATTCTCTGACAGTCCTCCCAAAACGCAAATTTGTTTGTTTACTTTCATTTATTTTATTTAACATCGCATTCTTTATTCTCTGTATGACCCATTTAATTATTTTGTATTTTTTGTATTTTTGTGATCGGAGGAAAGAAAGACAAAAATGAAATCATTATAAAGACATTGCTTGATTATGCAAGGCAAGGCATCTTGTTGGTAAAGGTGATGGGGGTAGGGGCCCCGGCGAGCCATAAAGAGGGAAATCTATACAACGCCCCTTGGCCTTGAGGATTGATTGAGAGAGATTGGAGGAATCTCCTCGCTTTATGCGATACTTCTCTTACACCAAAAGTTTCCAAAACCCTAAAACAAAATAATAAAGGCAAAAACCATTAAAAACCCATACTTACACTTGTGTGGTGTATTTACCCTCCGTCAAAATTTTATCAATGAAAATTGTAAAAAATCTGCTGACATAGATGCCAGAAAACAAGTTGTGTTGACATAGCGCTCGTGAATTAAGTGAAATAATGACTTTATTTGGATTAAAAAAATCATCTAACAGAATCTTGATGGAGAGTAAGTGTGTCGTATATGTAACAGTTTGGTTTTTTTTATGTCATAAAAAAAGTGCAGGATGAATATGTTACAGTAGACATAGTTTGAAATTTTTGATGTCACAAAAAAAGTTTATGATAATTTTGTCACAATGAACATAGTTTGGGATTTTTTGTGACCTTTTCCCGAATAATAATTTGTTCAACAAAAAAGTGTTGGAACAATTTGTGCAGCTAGAAAAACCTCCATTTTCATGTATAAACACAAACTTTAAGTGGCAAATCGAATGGACATTTTACAATTGATTACTACCTCTTTGCAATTTATCATTATCTCTATCTTTTATAAAAAGGGTATTCGAATATTTCGATTCAACTAATCTTTTTAAGTAGAAGAAGAGAGAAAACTAAACCCTTTAATTTTGTAAAAAAATGTGAATGAAGTTTTGTATTGTGGTTTCATGAGATATATAGGGATTAAGAGCATTCAAAATAGAGGTGATTATGGGCCAAGTAGCCCGGGGGTTAGCTTAAATGACTTTAGTATACCAATATCGTCTCATCGCATTTTCTATACTAATGATAACCTCATCATTGAATATAGTTCTCGATATATATTCATAACTACGGTTTGAGAAGTAAATAAGTACTGTTTTTCGAGTAATTAATCAAATCAATGCAGCTTATCTCTCACCCATTATTGATTAATTTTCGAAACAAGATATTATTTCTCAAATGGGAAACGAAAACTTTAACCTAGATATCTTCTTACTTAAGTTTGCTCTAGTTTAGAATCTTAGATACGTACGAATGATAGTTACTCCTGCACCAGAAGAAAAGAATGATATGGACTCCGAGGGAAGGAAAAACTTGTGATATCTCTCAGTTTTATCGATTTCTATATCTTAAAATGAAACCGAGCAAAGCCATTCAACACGCGTGTAGAATGGATCCCCGCCTCCTTCGTGACCATTAGGTAAAAAGAAGAGTAAAATCTCACCTGTTGACCATGAAGGCCTTCAAGTTACTATCGGTTACGATTCGAGAATCCGTCCGTTCGGTGACTTGCAATGATATCATAGGTGGCCTTGAATTTGTTTCTCTCTGCAATGACTTCAAGTATTCACCTAAATCCAGTGGGCTGAATAAGCCCAGGGCATTTGACAGTGAAATTGCCGCTTCTTTCCTTGGCACTCTTTCTCTGCAATAGGAATTTCCTGGACAGACTTTAGACTTCAATCTCTTGATCAAGCTTTCCTTCTGATTGTTGGGAATTGGATTAACCAAGAAATGCGATAAGGTTGTTCATTGATTAGGATTTGCTTATGCAGTACGTGTACATGCACGAAGGGCACAAAGAGAAATCTCTCGACTTTCTTCTGTATTTCTGAAAAGAGGCCAAACCGAGTCATCAGACAGGAAAAAAAAAACAAATGAATAGTGTTTCAATCTAACCCGAGGAATTTTGTAAATAATAAGGAAACAGAATAAAGAATGAAGTTACAGAAAAGAAATAACAGGAAAATAACAAAACTGCAAAAGGCCAAAAAACAGAGAAGTGCTTCGAAACATGCCTAAATGGGCAAACCAATTCAATCACAACATAGTGCTCGGAACGATTTTTGCGAATTCTAATTATGGGCTCCGTAAAAAGTTATGGTCGTTTCTCGTTGGCGGGACATATTCTTGTCCCGAGCCCGCTTGTTGGATTTTTGCTTGTCCGAATCCGGAAAGTCTTTTGCAGCCGCGCCTATTTCAGTAGAATGCCTCGAAAAATGTAGAATTGGACGACATAACATCACCTATATTGAGATTCCGCTATTGCCAGAATTATACTCCATCACCACCACAATCACGGAATAGCAAGTCCACTGCCGCCACTTGCTGCCGCTTGAGACCTCGGCACCTAGACTTGAGACATCGGCGCCTTCAAGACCTCGACATTAAGGACCCCGGATCTGAGCCAGAGAACCTAGTGCTCGGGCCATGGACAAACCAAGGCCAAAAAGCATATCACTCTAAATTACATATTTTTCATCAAGTCCAAAAGACTCGAAGCCGATAACTATTCTTTGTAATATGATTACTTGGAATGTGCTTCCGTTGGTCAATTCCTTGTCCATGGGACCAAACGAGGCTTTGAATGCTATGATCGACCCATGAAACCTATGGATACAGCAGATCGTTGGAGCGAGCTTAGCACAGCAGATCACTCCATTTAGTGCGGACTCTGTTAATTCATTCCTCCCTTTCTAGTTCTACCATATCATCCTCTTCTCCATTATCGTTCCCCATCGAAACTTCACAATTCCCCATTGAATAATTTCTATATATACAAGCCATAAGCAGGTACATGATGTCCAAAGCATAGAAAGACTTTGACTACGTAGAAGGAGAACAAGCTATTAGACGGGAAATGTGTAAGTCTGGAAGGGCCTTTGTAGAAGGAGAACAAGCTTTAGAACGCAGGCTTGTTAGAACTTGGATGGGCGAATAGAAGGCGAACAGTTTATATAGCATGAGGACATCAACGGGCATCAACTTCCTTACCATAAAAAAAACGGACATCAACTTGCTTAGAAGAACCTACTTGCAGAAGGTGAACATACGCTAGTACGAAAAATTGTGAAAGGTCTCAAAGGACGGTTTTGTAGGAGCAATGCATGCTACAAATGAAGTAGATTGTTCTACATACGAGCCTCTATGATCCTAGTCAGAAGACCCAACTCTTCATCAATTTAAATTGAACTTATTAGTGTTTTACAACTATCATCAAGTGTTGGAATTCGCTATAAACAGGATGGAGTTAATCAAACCACTTCTGCTTTTCTTGGATAAGTAGAAAAGATGTAAGGCAGACTGCCGGAGCAGAGTGTTCTCCTTTGGGGATGGCCTTTAGTGCTTTGCAGAAGGACATTCTAAGGGTCGAAGAAGGTCAGACCAACGACTACTTGATCGGATAAAGCTTCCCAACTAATATTTGAAAATTGGAAGTTTTTAAAAGCAGATCAAAGTGGTTGGTGGGATTAAGAAGTTCATGAACAACTCTCTTTGTTGCATTGAATTTTCTTGCTTTTCTTTATGCAAAATAGATTGGTTTCTAATGGTAATTCTCTTTAGAGAATGTGAATATTTGTAATCTGGAAAGGGTGTGATATAGTGTTGTGAGAAGTACTTGATTTTGCCCCATAAGCTTCAAGTAAAAGCAGTACATTTGGCATAGACTATAACCTCTCAAGATTACATAATAGATTCCAGTCTTGTTTGAGGCTCTTAAAGTTGGGAGAGTAATATAGGTCAAGTGGAAGGGCGAACTAATGTAAATTTGATTCGCATTTAATCTATTCCTTTAAACTCTTTCAATTTCTGTATGATAGGAAATTGTGATTCTACACAAGCGCGTACATTTTTATAGCATCGATGCACTATTTACATACTGTCCATCACGTGTTCACAAAAAAGATCTAGAGTTTCCTAAAACAACCAATTCACCCCTTCTTAGTTATCGTAACTTGTCTGTTACCCATATATCTATGTTTCAATTTAAATAGACTACAATATGGACAACTTGTAATTGTCATTGTAATAATGCTGCAAGAAGAATATTTTCTCTCACACGTGGTGTGTGCATAAAGTTATTTAGCAGTGTCTTACGCTACACGGCTTACACCAGAGAGAGAGAGAGAGAGAGAGAGTCAAATCCCAAAAATCATCATTGAGGCAGCCTTACAACTGTTAGACATTAGAAGTAATCCACATGTGGCCGAACTGATTTAAACTTTAGAATATTCAAATTGATATAGACCTCTTCTTATGATGACATGTGAAAGAACTGTGTAGTTTCAACTTACGAGAAAATGATCCCTTTTCCCCTTAGATGAATTTCAGAAATGTCCCAAGTGAAATCCCCTGGAAAATTTATGACACTAGAATAGAAAAGAAAAGAGGAAGAAAAAACAGTGTTAGGCACATGCTGGAGAAAGCCCCTTTTAATTGCTGCTCCCCTTCATGCTCAACATGAACACAGTCCAAAAACTTAACACGCCATCACCAACCCCTCCAGATAAAAGCAGAAACAACATTCATATCACCACCAACCCCAACACTTAGCATTAATTCTCTTGAACAATATCATTTTCAAAAAGAGAAAACAAGAAAAAGTAAGAAAAAATAATCTCATGAACATACAGTTAACTACATACACTTCACTTCTTCGCTTACAAAATCTGCAAAGCTAAATTCTAGTATAAACATCTTTAACAGTCGTTGAAAGGACTGATCACTGAGTGTTTGAGAGAGTCCATGGAAACTCTGTCTCAATCAAGCATTGAGGAAATGCACATCTTTGCTTGGCGATGGCAAGAACCCATGAGAAAGAAGAAGGGTAAAAAAAGCAAAAGAACAGAAGAAAATTTTGGATAAAAAAATAAACTACCAAGAAATGGAGGAGCTAATTGAACTTTTTTCCGCACTATCTGTTGTGGAGAGGATTGGGACCTGTGTAGACACGTCTCTTTTCATCTCCAAACGCTTGATCACCACCATCTCTTTTCTCTGCATTTCCTCTCCAACTGCCATGGAAGTGAGCTTTGTAGTTCAGCTTGTTGGAGGATGACGACTCGCCTCTTACTCTGGAGAAGAACCTTCCATGTCTGTCTGCATAACATCGAGGCTCCAAGTGCAAAAGCATCAGCAAGAGAAGGGACAAACAAGCGAGCTTTCTTTTTCCTCCAACCACTTGTAGTTTCTTGCTCACAAGCCAGTCCATAGCATCAGAACTTCTCTGAATTCCTCTCACTCGCTCTCGTTTTTCTCTAAAAAGAAGCAGAAACTTGAAGATGTCTTGGAGACAAAGTGGGATTCCTATTTGCTTTATATAATGAGGGACTATTTGTCTTTGTGCGTGGTTGTCTTTGGAAGCCTAGGAGTCTGAAGAAGAGAGCAGGATGGAGTTTAATGTTAGGGTTGCAAGTCAAAGTGCATTGGAGTTGGAGCTATCTTATTTTGCTTTGACAATATAAGAAAAAAAGGAAAGAACAGATAATTCACGGGTAACCTAGTTTTCACTATTCATGCACACACAAACACAAACTTTTGAATGCTCTCCGTTTGGAAGCCTTTCTGTCATTTGATGCCTAAAGTTCCTTTTTGTAAGACGTGCGTAATTTCTTGGTTTGCCTAATAATATAGGGTTTGGCATAAAAGACCCATTGCCGATAAGAAACATAAGAATGGTACTGCCTATTCAAACATCAAATCCTTAGTGCCTTTAACCTATTCCCTGCAAATTGCTTTAATATTTCCAATTAGGTGCATCTGCGGGAGGTCGAACCCCCTGCAAGCCGTCAAACACCATGTGCTGCATGGATTTTTCTTGGTCACCTTTCCAAGTCTAAGCAACTATTGTTTCTATCGTGAGCAACTTCACTTTAGCTGGGTAGAGCTCAAGTAAAAACTCGACGAGTAGCCAAAAAATGAGATTATTTAACTTGAAGGTGTGGAGAATAAAACTTGTACCATGACTTAATTCATATATTGACATGTTTGTTTCTGGAACGTAGATCTCTTGTCCAAGTGATGCTCCCATTACTTGTCTCCTTCATAGATATAGATATGATTCAATTGCACTTGTCTTTTTACGACACCAATCAAAACCTATAACCTAAGGATCCACACCTCTCTCACAACTCTGTCAATCCTCAACTGTGAGGTTGTCGTTGCCGCCTTGTCCAATATGGCACCACCAACACGCCCTCTCCGCTCTCCCATGACCATGTCTCGTCGGCTGCCTCATTATCTTTCTCCTTTCAATCTCTGCCCTCTCTCACACCTGTGTTCACCCTCAAGCCACCACTAGACAACCACCACCATCATCTCTCTCTCTCTCTCTCTCTCTCTCTCTCTCTCTCTCTCTCTCTCTCTCTCTACCGTGTTCACATACACATGTAGCGCAAATAAAGTTGAAGATGGCCAATAGTGATTTTGAGTTGAATGGAGCTCGATTTCAACATGAATGAGACATCGTGATCTCATATCCGAATTTGACGATCTCCTTATAAGATAGATTATGGCTTTATTGACCTCCCTTAAGAGAGGGAGAGAGAAGTGTCAGGATTATGTGAAGGACATAGGTGATGGTTGAGCCTGTTAACGATAAAGGAGCCACAACCCCATTCCTCCATCATCAAAGCTACCCATCTTTGGGAGTTTACTTGATCTATTAAGAGATTGGATTGGTAACACTAACCTAGCACCATGTTTTCATAATTCTACTTGACCTCCTTTCAAGATCCAAGCACCAAATGCTCCTCACTTTAAGGAAATAAGTGCTCCCTCAATCTACCAAGAGCTGGAGCACCTAACAGCCAAACATCTCACTTTTTTTCCTCGCTTCAAGTGATTAGCATTTGCAGGATGACTCTTGAGATCAAAGCATCTAATCATACTACATTAAACATACAGTCGATAATCAGCAGAGGGAGTAGTCTCTTTGGACTATAGTTGAGATAAAAAAAATAACCTAAAAAGTATTGGAGCTGAGATCAACTATTTTGATTTCATATTAGGACATGAATTATTATTAGCATATTCTATAAAGCTCAATCTTTGTATTAAGGTGATATTTTACCTTCTTGTTATCGGCAGTAGACCGGCAGTCCATCATACCCAACAAATCCAGATCTGGCTGGATTTTTGGGGGGTGATTTTTTAATTTCATACGTTATCGGGAGCTAATAACTTAACGCATTGTGCATTATAAGCTCCATGATTACAAGATGTTGATGCTGCGGCTCTCGAATAGAATAAGAAACTTAGCTTGTCGATAGTCCAATTTAGTCTTGTTCACGAGAGGAATAGACGCACATCACTCTTCATGAAAACGCATTTCGTTGAAAAAATGGAGCAATGGAAAGAACTAGACGAAAGAAAAAACAGGACAAAGAGTGGGGCCAAGAAGATTACTGTGGATGTAGTAGTGGTCGCTTTCTTACACGAAATGATGATGTTTTTTTACCTTTCTTTATTTTTTTGCCAACTACTTTGCATTTTGTGAAAGTCAGAGACACCTTGATGAATTTTGTGCTCCCTGACAAAATATACGAGGACCCAAAGTAATTCCTGACCTCATTCATCAATTTATTGTTTTCTTTTTCAGCCCCAACTGAATGCTTTAGTAGCAACCCTACTAGCCCATCTGAAATCGTTGCTCAATTCACATTGTACAAGACTTATTTTGAGCCGATCTGTCTACTTGCTGCCGTGTTTCGTATTAGCTCTAAAAAGGGCAGTCAAGATATCTTATTATAGTAGTAAAGTGTTCGATTATGACTCAACTTTATTTATTAGCCGAACCCTAATTCGCAATTCAATTTGCGAAACCTTTTACAAATGGCTCTAAGTGAGAATTCTCGCTAAAGAAGCGGAATGTACGCCCTGACATGGTCAATGAAAAACCGCAAAGAAATTCAGTGACCCATTGTTTCATATATTGTAATCCGTAAGATGTTGGACTTATTGAAGGGGTTAGGGTTTTGAACTAAAGTTCTTGATTGCACGATGAAGGGAAAATGGTCAAAACAATGGCATAAGTGAACAAGGGAAAAGAAAGATGGATCGATCGAATCCTTGTCATGGGCGATATCGCCATGATTGCTTTGAATGAATTATTAGAACAAAGAAAACATTGCCTTGCAAGCTACTGGCCCTGCAAGTCTCATCATTTTTCCTCCTGCCTCACCTTTATTTCTTCCCACGCCCACACGGTCAAACTGTTGCGTCTTTCATCATTGGGAATATAGATGTCCACATGAAATAGTCAATAATGACAGGACTTGGTGGCTAATTGTGTAGATTATATGGATCTGGGACTGCTAATTTGATTAGTTAATTATGACGTCAGCTCGGGTGATATATTACGCACTAAGAGGAGCTACTCGAAATAGGAGTTTTGTTTCGATCAAAAAAAAAAGAAAAAAAGATATAGAAGTTTTGTAAAAGATTAGAGTGGAAGTTACGGAGAAATTGTATGATGGTGGGGATGGCTTGACAAGGATAATAAGGTTAAATTATTACAATAATACAAGGTTGAAAAGCTTTGATTTGAGGTACGCCCCCTAGGGGTGATGTGATAGGAATTTTAATGGTCAACCATTGTGGGGTTGTCGAAATTATTTGGTCCATGAGGGGCGGTCTAATCAGCACTTTGTCCAGGCAAAGCTGTCTCTCGATAATTTTGGTGTTCTCCATAAAGAAGGCTGGGATAATTATACGAATAGTCTTTAAATTTTAATATAATATATAATGAGTTTTTGGATTTTTAATGTATTCAATGTGATTTTTAAATTTTATCATAATATTAAATGTAGTTCTTAAAAGTTTAATTTTTTCAATATGATCCATGAACTTTTAAAATATGTTCAATGTAATATCTGTATTATGCGAAAATTTTAATATTGTTGTTCTATTAATTTAAGATCAAGTACAATTCAGGGACTAAATTGAATATGTACCAAAAGTTCAAGAATTACATTAAACAAATTAAAATTTTGGGAATTATATTGTATATTGAATTAGAGTTTAGAGATCATATTGAACATTAATACTAAAGTTCATGGATTATTTGTGTCAATTTCCCAAATAAGAAAGGAAGATTGCATATAGAAGAAGAGGGGCATATAATAATAGTCCGGCGTGTGCTTATTTCAAGGGAAGAGATTGATGGGACTTAATATTACATTGACGTTTAGGTGCTTCTCAACCCTAATTACACCCAAGATTCTCACAAAAATGATTCGAGTGTTTCTCTCTCTAAAGCTCTTTCAACGGTTGTTCTCCTGATTTCTTGCGAGTTAGGCTTAAAGTAAAACCTAATAAATCGAGCCTTCTTAGTTTGTAGATCACACCTTGAATGGTGAAATTGAGTTTCCTAGGATTGTAGAAGCTCCATCGTCCAAAAAAACCTAGCCAAACTCAAAGTATGAAGACTGAGTCGTATTGCGATCTAGTTCACCGCATAGATTGAGCTAAGAAGTTTGGAAACGGTTCTTCACTATTTAAATACTTGGGGTTTCCCTCTTATTTCCAACTACAGGGAGGCTTCAATTACTACAATTTGTGGACTTCAGTACTATAAATTGTAAATTAGTTCGTGTATATCACTTTAGTGTCAATACTTTTTGTTGAGATGCGTAGCAGAAGCTTGATACCTTCGCCTGGGGAGATCGCCAAAGAGAGAGCTTAAGTCCGAATTCGTCAATATATCTACTTGGATCCACCTTTACTCAAAGATTTAAGCCAATGAAATATGAGCCAACTAAGATATATTAACTACTCAACATCACATCAATTATTCAATATGAGACTTTTCTAACACAACTCACACATATATCTCAATAATCTCCCCCTTACGTGTGGGTTTACTCCCCATTAATTTAGGTATTCTTCTGCATCTCAACTTGAATCTCCAAATCATTGGAATGCACCCGCAACTATGCACAACAACTATTATCAACTGCTAACTTGGGATTGCATCACCCATGGTCTCTATTTTGCGTCCCTAGATCAACTGTCTATAATCACTTCTCGCCAGACCAATCGTGATGGCAATTTTCACTTGAAACAAGCCCCGATCATGAGATTTCCCTGTTAAGATATTCACCAAACACCGGAACAGATTGAAGGCCCATCGATCAATTATCGGCTCTGATATCACTTATTGAGAATGCGCAGCAGAAGTTCGATATCTTCACCTGGGGAGATCGCCAAAGAGACAAATCAAGTCCGAGCCCGTCAACATATGCAATTGGACCTACCTTCACTCAAAAGTTTAAGCTAATGAGTTATGGGCCAACTAGGATATATTAACTGCTCAACACCACATCAATTATTCGATATGAGACTTTTCTAATACAACTTGCATATGTATCTCAACACTTTTTAAACTATTCGATGAGCTTTTATTATTAAAATAATATGGCATCAAGTTTTCTTACAAAGGAGTCACTTAGGTGATTGTTTTTTTTTTTTTAAGTTGTGACATTTGAATGATCCTTTAAATAGTTTTGACATCAAAGTGAGCACTGCGCAATAATTTCAACACCGATACTATCCTTTTCCCAAGTTTTTGGGATCAAGTTTATATGGCTATAGTTGAAGTCGGTTTCTGTATTCACGGACTTTGAAAACGAATGTGGTTTGTGTTAGGATGTATCTCCCATGCTATTGAGGGACTCTCAATAATTTTTTAATTTAGCTTTTGCGTATTTATTCAATTTTGCACACTTGCGTAGCAGGTGTTCCAAATTGCTATGGTCTTATGCTTCAATCGAGCTCTCTATGCATTGGCTTTCATTTATATTCACTCTCATTTAACAAAATGATGTAATATATCCGAACCTTTTGATTTGGCTAATCTCTGCAAATGCATACAAACCGTTGCATCCACGTATATTAAGCATCACAGTCACCCATAAGATGATCCACGTGGCTACTGCTAGTACGTTAAACGGAATAATGTGCTCTGAACACGAAATCTGTCACAATTTACCAGTCAACCAATCCATTAGGGGTTCACTCTAAATTAATTTCTGATGTTATTCTCCTATGGGCACTGGGCTAGGGGAGCAAGCCATGTCTAATGGTCTTCTACAAATGTAAAGTGATATACCCAAGTCAACTTTTGGCCATTCTTCAATGCCCAAGTCATACAATCACTTCTTGACCTTGGTCGAATGCCTCGCATTGGAAGAGGACATAAAGAAAAAAACACATCTGCAATTATAAAATAATTAAGAGTATTTAGTTATGACAATGTTGTACAATTTGACAAATTTCCCATGAATCTTTCGGTGTGCCCACGTCTTAATCATGTTTGGCACAGAGGGAGACCTCTCACCAAGCACAGGTTGCTGTCAAAGATAACAGAACGGGCAGAAAGCATCATTGACCAAGAGCTGATAATGCCCCGAGATATACTTAAAGAACTGCAAAGTGCATGAAGCAAGTATCATAAGTGCACAGTACTGCCATTGTCCTGGTTGGAGGATGCACGGAAAGGTCGCTTGTTCAATGCGATAACAGGCTTACATGTGTCACGATCTCGCTACACAACAAGAGTATTGGTTGTGAATTCTTCAACTCGAAGATGTTGAACTTCCGCTTGTTTGGTTCGGACGTTTTGTGCAAATCTGGGTCCAGCGAATAAAAGGCGGTTATCTTGACTTCTGCAGAAACACAGTTGCCATTATGCTATCAATCTACCAAAGTGCTCCGAGTAAATTTTCTGGCATGGGGCATAAAATATATCAGCACTGCGTTTTACTAATTAGTTCATTGCCTTCCAACAGTTTCGTCTTGTTTGCCTGTTTAGTTCTCAATTTGGGATCTTTAGGTGTGATATGAGGATGGCTTTTAAACCCTCGAAAAGCCAAAGGGTTCAAAGCTGTCTATCCCTCTATGAACAGCAATCAACTGATCTAATGAGATTAAGGGATCGCGAGATTTGCCATCAGGAGGACTTGTAAATGTTTCATCTGTCAGTTTACTCCTTTTGAATATGATGGGTGGGTGATCGAGTGGGATCAAAGACTTTTTGGATTCGGCTTCCTGATCACTTTCATATCCCCGATCATTCTTTGGATTCGGTTGTACATCATCGCACATATCCTCTTCGCCGACGACTCGGTCTTAGTCGGCGTCTTCATCGTCATCTTCATCATCGTTATCGCAGCTTATGGGGGTGCACCATCTCTCGAATCTTGTCCGGTAGCAAACACGCTGATAACACTTTGATCAACACCGTGATGACTCGTCAGACATCATCCTTCATTTGCTGAATTTCATTCTTCAGCTCAGTATGGCTCTCTTGGCACCTCGTTAATGAACTATAGAAGATGAAAGTGTTGTTATGAGATAATGTTCTAATTCTTCGTTTCTATACTTTACATTTTTAAGTAGTTCTCACCTCTCGATAATCAAGGTTCGATTTTGATTATACACAAACAAACTTGGCACACCAATAAAAGAACAGATACCTTATAATAGCTCCTCCTTTTCCAAGGATGCCTTTCATAATGTTGAATATTTCAATAGTTTTGAAAAATTAAAAGATTATTTTGTTACGGCTTTAATAGTAGAATTGAAAGTAATTGCTTGCAATGGTTTTGTAACAGCTTGATTTTTAAATATCACAGCCGCTTGATTATTTTTGTTGGGTTAATAACATGAAAACCCCCAAACTGGTACATCTGACAATTTTACCTTTAGTTATTTCTATTAAATTTTACTGTCAAATTTCTGAGTTGGATGATCCGTGGCAGTTGACTGATATATCGGTTTAGGGTTTTATCATCTGTCTGTTACAGATGTGCCGATTTGTGATTTTTTGTAGTATTAATTCAATTTAACGGAGAGTAAATTTATCGTAAATGTACTAGTTTGAGGTTTTTGATGGTCAAAAAATAAATTTGGGATTTTTCATGATATTAACCATGATTTGTTTCTCACCAACCCTCTCTTTCATTTACCTATAAATAGAACGTCTAAACAACATTCCAAATATACACACCTCAACAAGAAAATTCTCTTTCTCCTTCCATTTCTTTCCTTGCTGCGTTTTACCAATAATTTTATTGTTCTCTTTCCCTGGATTAGCCAGTGCCAATAAAGAAGAAGGTATGTTATATCTTGAGAGGATAATTACTGAAACTTGTTCCACCGAATTTCATACTACGAGGAATGGAATTATCTTAAGAAAAGTGCTTGCACGCCTTAGATATCTGATCTTAGTTTTCATCTTCTTCAAATTTTTCCGACAATCTACACGATACTCCCTCAAGTCAACCTCGATTCCTCGCACAGCAACGATGGCGATGCTGACTCTCAATCTATTTTCTACGCTTCTTCATTCTTTCTTTCTTTTCTTTCTTTTCTTTTGTCTTATTTTTTTTCCTATTTGTTAAGTGAAATTTCATACCAAAATAAAAAAGTAAAATTTCAGAATTTTAAAAGTGAATAATAAATTATTAGATTGAAAGAAGGACTACCGGTTGCACTTGTAAAGTGTTCTAATTTGAATGAAGGGTTACGATTACTACTTGTACTTCAATCCGACGGTCCAAACTTATTAAATTAAAGCACTTTTTGGTGCTCTATTTGAAGGAAACGAGGTCGTGCCTTTTCTTTTCAATATTCTAAAATGGCCAACACCTGCAAAGTGGACTTTGTGGCATTTGAGGCCCGTTTGGCAACTTACTAAATAGTAAAAATTTCTGTTCTTTTGATCTCAGAATCAGTTTGGGAGCAGAAATTTGTTTGTTAAATTTTTCGTGCCCGAGCACAATTTTGCAAAAAATTATTCCCAAATTCAGTTTTGTAACAGAATCAAGAAGTAAAAAAAAGTAGCTTTTTGATTTTGGAACAATCTTTCCATTTCCGATTTTTCTTGATTTTCTTCTTTTTTTTGGTTTGTTGTTGTTCTTCAGCCTACCGCTTGCTGCCCATCACCCGCCGGCTACCGGCGATTGGCCACAAGCCAGGTCTGGCGAGGGCGTCGCGGGTCTCACCGGTGGCCGGCGAGGGCGACTCCCGCCCGCAACGACGAGCTGGCTAGGTGAGGCTCGACCTCGCCCAGATCTGGCGAGGCCGGCCTTGTCGTTGCGATTGGCGAGGCCGGCAGAGAGGGCCGCAATGCCCTCGCCGGCCCCGGCTTGTGGTCGGTTGTCGGCGCAGGCGACCAGCCATGGCCAAGGAAGGGAAGGGAAAGAAAGAAAAAAAAAGAAATATTAAAAAATTTAAAATATTATTAATAAAATGAAATTTTGTGTAGTTACCAAATGCATTGCTGTTGGGCAATTACCAAACGCCTTCAAATGCTTAGAAATTGTTTCCGGGCACGGAATAAAAAAGAATCATTTCTGAGCAGAATCTATTCCCAGACACAAAATGGTTGTCATGCACAGCCTTGGCGGCTTTATTTGTAAATATAAAAATTAATTTACGAATATAAAAACACTCATTGGATTAAATACGAATAAAACACAAATTACATTTTTCAATATTTTTTTTAAAAATTACACGTACAAATACACACTGATTGAAAACAAATTGCAACAAAGAAAATATCACATTAAAATGATGGCTTCAGCGCTAAATCTGTGAATCTTGTCATGAAATCAAATGATAAAATGCCATACATACCATAAATCCAATTTCTCGCCGTTGCCAAAATCTGCTTAACCTAGATCTCCTCACCTAGCCCCAAATTGTCGTAATATGGGGTAAGCAAAGTTCTAAGCTTGGACAACTTGAACCTCGACTCTCATTATATATATGGAATCACTACAAAAAAATCGCTTTTTTGCCACGAAAATTTGCGACGAAAAATTTTCGTTGGAAAATTTGCGACAAATTTTCCAACGAAAAATAAAATTCGTTGGAAATTTCCAACGAAAAATAAAATTCGTTGGAAATTTCCAACGAAAAATTTTTTGTCGCAAAAATCGTTGGAAATTTCCAACGAAAAAAATTTAGTCACAAAATTCGTTGGAAATTTCCAACGAAAAATTTTTCGTTGGAAAATTGGTTGTAAATTTTCCGACGAAAAAAAATTCGTTGGAAAATTTCCAACGAATTTTTTTTCGTTGGAAATTTCCAACGAATTTTCCAACGAATTTGAATTTCCGGCAATTATTTTAGTGTGTACA
The DNA here is from genome assembly GCA_031216285.1 of Syzygium syzygioides. Lineage (NCBI taxonomy): Eukaryota > Viridiplantae > Streptophyta > Magnoliopsida > Myrtales > Myrtaceae > Syzygium > Syzygium syzygioides. The sequence goes on along the minus strand of CM062252.1, from coordinate 13,073,106 downwards.
ATTTTCGTTGGAAATTTTCCAACTAATTTTCCAACGAATTTGATTTTCAGGGGAATTATTTTTAGTGTGTACAATTTTCATTGGAAAATTCGTTGGAAATTTTCCAACAAATTTTTTTTCGTTGGAAATTTTCCAACGAATTTATTTTCGTTGGAAATTTACAACGAATTTTGCAACGAATTTAAATTTTCCAAAAAATTATTTTATTGTGTACATTTTTCGTTGGAAAATTCGTTGGAAATTTCCAATGAAAATAAATTCGTTGAAAATTTCCAACGAAATTTCCAACGAATTTAAATTTTCCAGGAAATTATTTTATTATGTGCATTTTTCGTTGAAAAATTCGTTGGAAATTTCCAACGAATTTATTTTCGTTGGAAATTTACAATGAATTTTCCAATGAATTTAAATTTTTCGAAAAATTATTTTATTGTGTACATTTTTCGTTGGAAAATTCGTTGGACATTTCCAACGAAAATAAATTCGTTGAAAATTTCCAACGAAATTTCCAACGAATTTAAATTTTCCGGGAAATTATTTTATTGTGTACATTTTTCGTTGGAAGATTCGTTGGAAATTTCCAACGAAAAAACAATTCGTTGGAAATTTCCAACGAATTTTCCAACGAATTAAAAAAACCCGGTACAATTCGGCATTTTTTATATTCGTGGGAAAATTCGTTGGAAATTTCCAACGAATTTTCCAACGAATGTCAATTTTCCGATAATTATTTTAGTATGTACAATTTTCGTTGGAAAATTCGTTGAAAATTCCAACGAATTTTCCAACGAAAATCCTACATATTTATTATTCAACATTTTCGTGCTCGTTCAATTTCCACCTTCGTTCTCTCTCCTTCCTCTCTCTCTCTCTCTCTCTCTCTCTCCTTCGCCTTCACCTTCTCCCTGCGTCTCCCCCTTCGCCTCCCCCCTTCGCCTTCACTTCTCCCTGCGTCTCCCCCTCCGCCTCCCCCTCTGCCTCCTCCCCGCTGCTCCCCCTCCTCCTCCGGCTTCGGCACGGGCTCCGGCGCCATGGACACCAAGACTCCGCTGCCCCCTCCTCCTCCGCGACGTCGGCTCCCTCCCCAAAGGCGCCGCCGCGGCCATCCAAGGCCGCCCCCGACGCCCCCGACGCCCCCGACACCCCCGAGGCCACCATGGGCCGCCCCCGACGCCACCCCGACGCCCCCGACGCCCCACGACGCCCCCGAGCCTCCTCGCCGGCCATGGCGAGGGGCGAGCTCGCCATGGCCGGCGAGCTCGAGCTCGCCCAGATCTGGGCGAGCTCGGCCCTCGCCGGCGAGCTCGTGCTCGCCCAGATCTGGGCGAGCTCGGCCCTCGCCGGCGAGCTCGTGCTCGCCCAGATCTGGGCGAGCTCGGCCGTCGCCGGCGAGCTCGGCCCTCGCCGGCGGCGAGGGCGATTTTTGGACCAAAAAAGAAAAAACATTTCCACAAAAAAAAAATTCCTCCAGAAAAAAAAAATTACCACAAAAAAAAATTCCACCAAAAATTTTTTTCGATGGAAAACAATTTTTCACTATTTTTCAACCAAAAAAAAAATTATTTGTTTCCAACGAAAAAAATTCGTCGGAAAAAAAAATTCGTTTCCAACGAATTTAGCCACGAGTTTTCCAACAAATTTTTTTCGTTGGAAAATTTGTCGCAAATTTCCAACGAAAATTAAAATTTTTCGTTGGAAAAATTTGCGACGACCTATTACCAACGAATTTTTTTCGTTGGAAAATTCGTTGGAAATTCCCTTTCCAACGAATTTTCCAGAATTTTCGTTGGAAATTTTCGTTGGAAAAAGTGTGTTTTTTTGTAGTGAATCACTTTGAAAATCGAGTGAAAATGGTAACTTTGTAAACGTTTGGAGTTTGGCGACACGATTCACAGTTGCACTGATCCAATGGCATGTGATGACACAACACTTGTAATTAGTAGGACTGGTCTACAAATTAGAAATCGATAGACCCAAAAATTACCCGTGGAAAGAAGATGCACCAACTCACCCTTTTTGGCTTTGTATAGCGACTTGCATTTTCTTCTTCTTTTGTTCTCAGAACAAATTTTAACTGAGGTGGCATCGTAGTTTGCATGTTGCAGATGGACTAGACCTCTTTCGTGAAGCCAAACGGCCGATCAACGACGAAGGGTAATAGAGTTCGTCCCCTGGTCATACTTGAACGGGCTGATGGTATGTGGCGTTGTACTTGAAATGCTACCCCGAGCCCAACCATCTCTACGTCATGTTTGGCTTGGTGCCTCCTCGAGTGGCCTGTCCTACTTTAGGATTCAGTAAGCAATTTGGCAGCACATACCATACAAACAGCCTTCTGAATACCACTGGTCTCGACCTTAGTACGGGCCGCCCGATTAGAGACACTGGATGTGGATTGGGCCAAGTTCAGCTATTACGAAGATCTCTCCAAACAAGTATAGGCCTATCGTAAATTGTCTCCTCTATTACGAAGACCACCCGATCGCATGGGCTGCGTCATGTTCAGGTCAGCACGCTCATTGGCAAACTCAATCCTTAAGTTGTCGTTCGGCCAATTTGACTTGAAAATGGTTATATATCAATTCCTTCTAAACAATCGAACATTAAATTTGATCAAAATTAAAATTCAATGAGTGAAAATGAACATCGAAGTAGAGTTCTAGCACTATTTTTGTAAAATCATGCCCCTAAAATCTTTAAAAAATAATAATAATAAAAAAGAGAGGCCAAAACAAGTGGGCGGCGGGTCTTCCTCTTGCTGACCCAAGACTGTCTTTCTTCTTCTTCTTCTTCTTCTTCTTCTTCTTCATTCAACAAGTGCTTCGCTGGAGAGCGCCACATCCGGCCATCCAGATCGCCGGCGACCGCAGCCTGACGAGCGATTCCGGTAACCCTCGATTCACAATCGGATTTGCTCCGCGGCTATGGCTTTTTCTTTTTTTGGATTTTTTTTTTCTTTCGCGGACGGATTTTTGAATTCGCGAACGCAATGCTTTGAGGGTCTTGGCCTGTAACGAGGTAGGCTGTTCCGATTTCGGTGGCGTGGGCAGGTCTCGCCGGGACAGTACTTGATTCCCTGGCGATGGACCAGGAAGCTGCCCGGACCGCCCGGGAGTCTCTGGACCTCGCGTTCCACATGTCGAACATCCTCGACACGGGGCTCGACCGCCACACCCTCTCCGTCCTCATTGCCCTCTGCGACCTGGGCGTGAACCCGGAGGCGCTCGCGGCGGTCGTCAGGGAACTCCACAGAGAGCCTTCTCCGTCCGTCGCCGCGATGCCGAGTCCGCATCAGGTTTGTCGCCGTCTCTGACCCGTTCCTACGACTGGTTCGAGCACTAGCTCTTAGTATGCAATGGCTCTCTTTTCGAAGACTTTTGAGTATTTTGTCCGATGTCTCTGCCTTTTCTTTGTTCGAGCACTGCGTCAATGACGCATAGAGGATAGCCCACATTGCACCATATAAGGGGTAAACACTATAATTGCTGACATTGTAGTTCCTTGAGACCTCGCATGCCATTTCCCGGCTTTTTATCCATCAATGTCCACCACCTGAAACTTCCATTTTCAACCCATTTAGGAGACATTTTCTAGTGGATCCTCTTGGGCAGATCATTGGCATATTTTCGAATGTGTTACCTGCAGTATTTAGGAATTTCTTCCAGGTTGTAGCCTTAGAGTTTTCGGTAAGATGTTTCCCAGCTTGTGTTGTTGTATAGTTCAGCAAGAAACAATGTTGATATTCTCAAATTACCTTAGCATGATTCATGATTCAGAAAATTGTGAATAGGTTGTCCTGAATTGCATCACTTCTGTAAGTAGCATCTTTGGGTATGCTGAAATTTCAAACTTTTGGGTAGTTGAATCTTTTTGAGGTTTTGAAGTTCGGTTTTTCCACACAATTCAGCCCTGCAAGAAAATGGCCGGTGAATTGTACAAGGGGGCGTCTGTATACCCTCTTTTCGTTACTTATCTGGAGGACAAAGTTCAAAATATATTTGACGGTAAAATTTTGTGGTCAGTGAATTAGTGGAAGGCGAGGTAGACTAAAGAACTGAGAAACTCTTTATCTTTCCTATTAGTTAGATCTGCCGGGTCATCCTAATGTGACCTAAGGTGTGTGCCTCTCCTTAAAGGAATTTGCCATTTTCATTTGCACAGATAAATATACTTGTAATTTAACAATCTGCTATTGGCCCAGTGGTGCCACTGTTCCCTACATCTCCATTCTTTTGCAAAAATACTAAGTTACTTGGCAGTTGATACATATCAGGCATGTTGTGGCACCATACTTTACACATGCGTGATTGGCTTAGACATTAATGTTGCATCTCTTTCAGCTAGATTATTAAGTTCTTGTGATTATTAGAGAGCTGTGGTGCAAAAAAAAAATCACATCAGGTGCATCAATAAGATTTCCATATTGTTCTTAAGATTTACAGTTTCCAAGCAATGGATACAATTCTGGATGGATGTCAATTTTCTCTTGAATCCATGTTCTTAATCCCCTTCTAAGCTCCTTGTTATGGGTTCCTGATATCGTTGAACAACCATGGGCCTAATTATGACTTGCGTTTTCATTACTACTTTGCAGACTCAAAAACAGTGACAAAATGCACATCTTGCATTGCAGTGACAGCACGACTGAAGATTGGGTAAGGCGGTGCTCTCTTTTTCATGGGCAGATTAGTTGTTCCTGGACAAATCATAGCTTCCTATATGCAAATAAAGATCTCTGCTCCTCTGTTTCTCTGTTTGAAGAGATTGTCCATCTTGAAGATGTTACTTAGCGGGTTGTTGCATGTGTGGCTAGTTTTTCAATTTGCAGAAGTTTGTCCTTGTCTCCTAGGAATCTACAGCAAATACAACGTGACTATTAGTGAACATGCTTATCTCTACCTATATTAATGCAGCCGAACACGCTTTTAGAGAATTTTGATGTGGAATTTTAAGAGTTCCGTGTTAAATTGATGATGTTCGGTTGATCAAAACTTGTTACAATTCCTCCGGATTGATGTAAACACTGAATGTTGATTAGGTTGTTTTTTTGTCTGAAAGGAAAGAAACATGAAATGCAATGACTTTAGGCACATCAGTTCTTCGGCACTTGTCTCCAGTAATATGAACTGCAGGAGTTGTCGCTACTTTATGGCCTTCATTACTTTGTTTGTGTTCTTCTGGAATGACTGTTTCATTGTAATCCATTTCTGAAGATTGTAGTAGGCATGAGATGGTGGTCTGCCATAAACCTTCTTGGACATAGACCAGGCAGTTGACTCTGTGCTGGACATAGATCAAAGCATGCAAGCCAACCAGTTCTTCTGGCAAGTAGTAGAGCAGATGACAAAATCACAAGTCTAAGAAAACTAGGCTCTTCCATCGAGCAATTGATGGGTCGATTTTCAGCCTATTGCTGACAGCCTTGAAGAATCATTCTCTCTAGTGATATACACCCGGAAAAATCAGCAGTTATGGTCAACCGGTAGCATCATGTGAGGTTCAAACCTTTCAGTTTCTGTGCACTCTGCTACAGAATTTACAAGAGAAAGTAGCCAATGAGATGACATAATAGTTATACTAGTTTTAACCAACTTAAGAAATATATACTCACTACAAATATTTCCATCCCCCCCAGTCATCAGTAATTTGGCTCTGCATGGGGGATTTAAACATATGTGTTCAACAAAGCATAAAAGTAGGAGTTCAAAAAAGCATAAATTGGTTGCAAGGCAGTAAAAAACATAGACATAGGAGCTCAACAAAGCTTAGGAAAGCAAACTAGCAACAGGTAGAGTTCTAGGAATCCAATCTCCTTTGAAAAGCTTCCTAACAACGTCTTCAGGAATGTTTGTAATTACTCTCAGACTTTTCTCTCTGTAGCTTCCTAATTGCAGCATGTGCATCAACGCATCTGTTGGCCTCGCGCGATATGTGTGTGATTTGAAACTGCTGCAGCTTTCCCAAAAATTGCCTGCAAACATCAAAATCTTGTTTTTGTAAAGGATTTTTCATCACTCGGTTTGAAAAGCTTTTACAAGATCCGCATCATCAATCTGAATCTCAAGCTTTTGTACATTTGACGCCGGAGCAAGTTGAATGCCATCTTTTAGTGGCCTACACTCAAACTCAGCTGGGTTTTGGGTACGAAAATGACATGCAAACCCTATTTTCTGATGGCCATGATTATCTCAGATCAGGCCTCCTCCAGCACATCCGAGGGCTTCACCCACCGCACCATCGATGATTTGTTTCCACCAGTCAACCTGCGGCGGAAGCAACCTAAAATGCACTGTAGTATTGCGTTTTCTGCTTAATTCTACTACCATTGACAGAAAAATATTCAGCCGTTTTTGACAGGCATATCATTACAGGTTTCGTTGATGATCTGTCATTACCAAAAGCACTGTTGTTTCTAGCAATCCATAGAGACCACAGTCCCATAAGGAATAAAATATGCCACAGGATAGCAGGATTTACATGCAATTGCTTCGGTCGGACATTTGATTTAATCCAATCTCTGACAGGCAGCACAATTGAGCAAGACATGCCTGTTGGACACCAAGTTTATTCCAGATTCTTTTGGCAACCACACAATTTCTCAGAATATGTTCAGGATCTTTCTCTTCGCTGTTAAATTGAGAGCAAACTATGTCTACATTCATACCTCTATGAGCCAGAATTGATTTAGCAGCAATGCTATTATTGATAACAAACTACATAAATTGCTTAATTCTAGGGGCAGTATCAGCCTTCCACACCCACCTGCCTGCTGCAATTCCATGCATAGAATTCAAACAAAAAGAACCATTTTCGAAAAGCTCCAACAAACCTCATGTTCTTGATTTTCCCTGCTGCAAAAAGGACAAAGTACTAATTTTCTTTAGGTAATCGGGAATATCAAAGGAAATTCTCGTAAAGTCCAGCCCCCACTCCCCGTGATTCAATCCTTGACTCATAACTCCTCCTCGTCCCTAGCAAGAGGGCCTTCAATGAGGCTGCGAAGCACATCAGGACCACTCCAATTCTGATTCCACGGACCGATATCAGACTCAGAGTCGATAAAAAATCTGATGCCTTCTCTGAAAACTCGATTCCACACAACCAATGCTTTCCAACAGCAGATGAAATTCTGATAGCAGTGAACAATATGCACCCGTATGATTGCAATTCTTCCTTCAGTAGAGCAAAGTGATTGTAATTCTCGTTTCATCCCACTCAATCTCATATTCCATGCCTCTCATTATGTTCCTTCCATCCCAGCGAACACAACATGTCATTTATCACTGAAAGGACAGCGAAAAACCATCATAAATTGTAATAAGATTTGAAAAAATGAGATTTGGAAGTATTGTAGAACATTCGATGTCTAAATTTCTCTTGTATCCAGCCGCCTACTAGAAAAAGAGATAACTATTATAAAGTATTTACGAGACTTCTTGTCTGTTGCCATCTTTATCACCACCGATCGCCAAATATGGACAAACAAACACCGCAACTTTCTTGTACAGCGATTTTCGTTGACACTCGAACATACCAGCAATTTCATTTAGGGTTAATATTATGAAAAATCTCAAACTGATATATTCGTGATAAATTTACTTTAAATTATTTTTTTACCATAAAAAACCCCAAATCCTATGATAAAGTTACTCCGAACTAATTTTTTAATCACAAAAAACCTCAAATTAGTACATTTGTGATAAATTTACCCTTTATTAAATTAAATTAATATAAAAAAAATCATAAATAAGTACACCTGAGATAAATTACGGGTAAAACCCCAAATTGGTACATTCGTTAACTGTCATATATCATTTAATTAAGTAATTTGATACTAAAATTTAACGGACTCTAACGGAGGGTAGATTTATCATAGATGTACCAATTTAGAGTTTTTGATGGTCAAAAAATTAGTTTGGATAAATTTGACACATGTATATCAGTTTGGAGTTTTTCTTGATAATAATCCTTTGATTTATAGATTTATTTATCTATGGAAAGATGTTGATTTTTACTTACAAGTTATAGCTCAAACCCAATGTTCTACATAGCAAATCCATACGGTTTCACTTCAAACCTTAATAAAGATCTAAATGACATTGCTCATAGAAACGAGAAAACACTTCATGTATTTGTCACGTGATCAAAATGATGGACCATCCGACGGGATAAAATGATCATGTTGTCCACACGCGATGCATTTTTTTCCAATAACCGATTAATATTCAATTTTAAAATTTTTACAAGAGTTAGCTTAACTCGATACGTTTGATACACATATTATGTTTAGATCGTTACTTGTATGATCACTACTATGATCGATATGGAAATAACGGGGTCATTTGTTTTTCATGAGGTTGTAAGTTTGATTTGCGTAGTGAGTGAATGGCTCGTGTTATGATTGTCTAACTACGACGTAAATCACGAGACTCCCTAAATGCTAATATTTTGATAGGGTGACCGTGGCGGGTTCGTGTCGATCTCCCTCTCTCACTATATTATTTATTTCCCCCACCCCCCAAAAAAAACAAAAACAGAGAAGAAAAATCTCCCGTTTGCCCAAGCTCCGCCCGTCCCGTTCCCTTTGCATTTCAAACAACATCTCAGACGAAGTGAAACGGGCGGTGCACACCGGTCGTCCAATCATCAGCGGACACTCTTTCTCTCTCTCTCTCTGAAACCTTAAATTTCAAAAGAGAGACCTTTAGTTTCAGAGGAAGGAGAAACCTTCCTTCACCGCCTCTCCCTCTCCGTCTCTGCCCTCTTCTCTAGCCATGGGGGACCTCGTCTGCAACCTCCTCCAGACCCTTTACTGGCAGTTCTGTGAACCAGACGACGACCCATCTCAAGGCTCTCAGTCTTCTTCTTCCTCCTCCTCCTCTCAAGCGTCCTCCTCCGATACTTACCTCGTCGGCTTCATCATCGCCAACATAGTCGGTATCCGCCACTATTCCGGCACCATCAGCGGCCGTGAGTTGGTGGGCCTCGTCCGCGAACCCTTGAATCCCTACGACGAGAACGCCATCAAGGTGCTCAACACCCGGACCGTCCAGGTCGGCCACGTCGAGCGCGTCGTCGCGGCGGTGTTGGCCCCTTTGATCGACTCCCAGTTGATCTCTGTGGAAGGCATTGTGCCCAACACTCGTAGCGGCGGGAGCAAGTTCAGGATCGCCTGCCAAGTTCACATATTTGCGAGGGTGGAGGCCTTCGACCTCGTGAAGTCGGCTATTTCGCGAGGCGGGTTGGTGCTCATTTCGGACGCTGGTGCTTCCTTTGCCTTGTCAGAGGCGGTCGTGGTGAAGGAGAAGAAGAAGGGTGGGAAGGAGGTGAGGAGTGTGGATGAGATTTTTAAGCTGGTCGACGAGAATGTCGGGAAGAAGACGAAGATGGAGGCCCTGGAGCCGCCGAGAGAGGTGATTAAGTCTGTGCTGTTTGAACATCAGAAGGAGGGTTTGGGTTGGTTGGTTCATAGAGAGAATTCCGGGGAATTGCCGCCTTTTTGGGAGGAGAGAGATGGCGAGTATGTTAACGTGTTGACGAACTATCACACAGATAAGCGGCCAGAGCCTCTGCGAGGCGGTGTTTTCGCGGATGATATGGGGTTGGGTAAGACTCTGACTTTGCTTTCTTTGATTGCTTTTGATAAATTTGGTAGTTCTATAGCATCCAGATTTGGGCATGGTAGTGTTGGTGTAAACAGTGGTGGTGAACAATGTGGGGATGATGAGGTTCCATCTGATTCGGCTAAGAGAAAGGGTAAGAGGGTTAGAACGAGTAAAGGGGTTTCTCAGTCTCAAAAGAAGCGTAAAACTCGAAACACTGGTTCGACTAGCAATTGGAAGGCAACATCTTCGAGTCTAGATGATAATACGCCTGATGTTCTGAGTACCAAATCAACATTAGTTGTATGCCCTCCATCTGTGTTTTCCACTTGGATTACACAGCTTAGCGAGCATACTATACCTGGGAAGATGAAAGTGTATATGTATTATGGAGACAGGACGAGAGATGCCGAGGAGCTTAGGAAATATGATATTGTGCTGACGACATATACCATATTGGCTACTGAGGAACCTTGGGAAGAATCTCCTGTGAAAAAGATAGAGTGGTGGAGAGTCATTTTGGATGAGGCTCATTTGATTAAGAACGTGAATGCCCAACAGAGCCAAGCGGTCACTAACTTGAAGGCTAAGAGGAGGTGGGCGGTAACTGGAACGCCTATTCAGAATGGTTCCTTTGACTTGTTCTCTTTGATGGCATTTTTGCGGTTTGAGCCTTTTTCTATAAAGAGCTACTGGCAAAGCTTGATCCAGCGTCCACTCAGCCAAGGGAATCAAACAGGGCTTTCCCGTCTGCAGGTATTTTTTGGTGTCGATGTTATCTAACAATTTATGCATTGAAGAGAAAGGTACATGTCCAGTTTTGAGGATTAATATTGCAGCATATCCATGTAGGAGGTTATGTTAAAATGGAATTTTCTAGGCATAGTGTTTGTTTCAGTAACGAGTCATCTGTGCAGCTTAATTTTTATCTTATCTTACTTAAGAAATCTTAAAATGCTGCTTGAGATTATTAATACATGTGATACCGCAGTTATTTAAATGTGAGGGACAGAGAGAAGTGTATAGTTTCTCCTTCTTCCATGTGATTCGCTGACTAGTTTGAGCATTATAACAATCACTTTGACTTATAGAATCAGGATAAATGTCTTTGATGATGAAATCGCCTTGTTGGTTCATATACAGCGTTTATTCTCATGTGCCTAATAGTTGTGACTGTTAATTTCTGTTCTTGGGTGGGACATGGTCTTTATGTGGAATTATAATGTACTTTGCTCAATTTCAGGTTCTGATGGCCACCATTTCTCTACGAAGGACAAAGGACAAGGGTTTGATTGGATTACCCCAAAAAACAATAGAGACTTGTTATGTCGAACTTTCTCATGAAGAACGTGAACTGTATGACCAGATGGAAAGAGAGGCCAAGAGTGCTGTCCAGGAATGTATTGATGCTGGTAGTCTGATGCGTAATTACACTACTGTGCTTGGTATAATTCTAAGACTTAGACAGATATGCATTAGCATGGCCTTGTGCCCTCCAGATCTGAAGTTGCTTCTCCCATCTAACAATATTGAAGGTATTGCCAAGTCCTAATAGCCTGATACTATGTGTCACTTTATACTTGACTTGGTATAGTATTTCACCGTCGAGAAGACAAGTTTGCAAAGATCGCTTGAGGTAGTTTTCGTGGTTGAGCTAGTGTTGTTTAATTGTTGTCACAGTTGTTTTTTGTGGTTTTACCTTTGTAAAGCTTTGTCATGCAAAACTAGGTTGCAGTAGTTTAAACATTTCTGATTCTTGAATTTCCCCTAGTTTCCAACTTAGCCAAAATTGGGAAAAAAGAAAGAGTTGCTGTCATAATGTTTCCTCTAGTTCGCTTAACAATCTGTTTAGGAATCAGCATGTGTATTTGGATGTTCTCATGATTTACACTCAAAGGAAGTTTTGCCTATATTGGGACATTAATTTGGGCAATGGCTATTTTTGTTAGTAATTAAATTTTGAGTAAGCCTCTTAGATGGCAAGGATGAGAGTTGGACGTGTTTACTCTTCTGACCTGTGTAGAGCTTGCTTGTGAGGGAGTCAGCCTGGATCTAAAACTCTGGTCTGTTCAAATATGAAGACAGTTTACTTCAACAGTATTAATTGGATATTTGGTACATGCCAGTCAACCCACGGCAGCATTGCATGATAAAATTAATTCTCCTTTCATGTGGGGTTTTTTATACAATATTATGGAATCTCATTATGGTACATGTTATCTGCAATCTGGCTGCTACTCAGCTATCTAAATTTGAATTGGGAGTTAGGAGTAGGATATGAAGAAGTGTTTTGTTACGTTGAGTTTGAAGAACACACTTCTAAGACTCTATTGAACTTAAACTTTGGTTAATCATTGATATCCTTGATTTTACTTTTGGTTAATTATGCAATTGAATTTTCTATTTTTAAGTTACCAGGGCCTAGATGGTGTCATATATTAAGATTGCAATTCTATTATCTGCCCTTGGGAGACCAACTACGGTTGTGGAGGTCCTTTGTGCTTTTCTTAGATGTACAATGTACAATAGATAACTGCCGTCTCAAATGTGGCAAATATATCTAATAACCCAAATCTCAAATGTGGCAGATGTATCTAATAACCCGGAGTTGCTGAAGAAGTTGGTTGCAGTGCTACAAGATGGTGAAGATTTTGATTGCCCGATATGCATTTCTCCATCTACTGATCTCATAATTACTTGTTGTGCTCACATCTATTGCCGAGCCTGCATTCTCAAGACTCTACAGAACTCGAAAAGGAACTGTCCCCTTTGTCGCCATCCTTTGACCGAGTCTGACCTGTTCTCTTCTCCACCGGAATCATTTGAAGATGGCAAAGTGGAAAATTGTTCCGAATCTGTTTCCTCTGCCAAAATTTCTGCTCTTTTGAAGCTCCTCCTTGCAGCGAAGGACCGAAATTCGACTTCAAAATCGGTCGTGTATTCTCAATTTAGAAGAATGCTATTACTTTTGGAAGAGCCACTTAGATCAGCTGGTTTCAAGATCTTGCGCCTGGACGGTTCTATGAATGCAAAAAAGAGGGCACAAGTGATTGAAGAGTTTGGAGCGCACGGGCAAAGTACACCCACCGTGTTGCTCGCCAGCCTCAAGGCTTCTGGCACCGGTATAAATCTGACGGCTGCAACAACGGTTTATCTGCTGGAACCGTGGTGGAACCCTGCGGTTGAGAAACAGGCCATGGATCGTGTTCACAGGATAGGGCAGAAGGAGGATGTGAAGATTGTGAGGTTGATAGCACGTAACAGTATTGAAGAGAGGATATTGGAGTTGCAGGAGAGGAAGAAGAAATTGGCAAGGGAAGCTTTCGGGAAGAGGGCTTCAAAAGATAGGAAGGAGATTGGGTTGAATGATCTACGCTCGCTGATGTCCTTGTGAACACATGGAGAAGTAGTTGTGCATAAAGTTTTTTCACAAGTAAATTTTTGTTTGCCTACTTTTGGCTGTTTTCAATGTTGATTAGGCGAATTTCAGGCAGAATGCTGTAACCAGCTTAGTCTGTCCTGAAAATTTTTGTGTAAGAACTCGCCTGGAGATATGTACTTAAGCTCAGTTTGCCAAAAACATGAACTGCTTTTTGCGTCCTTGAGCACTTGACGTTATTTTTGGAGGACTAATGGCACTTATCATTCCGGGGTGCCTGGGTGCAACTGGTCTTGTAGAAAGTGTTGCCACCAAGTCCATGGATTTGCTGGGTTCTTGCCTCATGGACCTCGTCAAGTAGGTAAACGATATTCAGTCTTTAAATTTAGATTGTGATTTTAGTTTCATCCGTGCAAAATTGGTAGAGCTACAATAAAATGCTAGAATTTAGTTCAAGTCTGCGTACGAAACCTTTCCTCACCCAAAACTATGATGCTTGATTTGACAAAACAGACTGAAGTTAAATGAGCTCTTCCAATGGAAAATGGTTTAGCTCTCACGTTCGAATTGAGAGTGTAGACACTTGGAAAGGTCCTTAGAAGCTTCAAGGTTCGCCCGGTCAACTTGGAGAATTCCTAGCGACATTTTGCCTTGAAAACTGGATCGTTATTCATGAACATACCTCATTTGTCGGCTTCAGAATAGTTGTATTTTTTTCTGGATGAGTGAAAATCTTTCTTTTCAGAATAGTTAATTCATCTGACCTGAGAACCATAATTTCACGAAACCGACTTGCCTTTTCCGTTTCCTGGTTCTGTGACGGGAACAGTAAGTGAAGATGAGTGGATGGCTTTAAGATGCCGGTGTATTTTGCATTTCCTGAAGAAGTAATAAGATCAAGAGGAGAGGAATGGTTGCTTTCGCACAGAGAAAACGGTGGAGCTGCCTATGAACACCACAGAAGGAAGTCCTGCAAGAGCCAAAGAGTTAACTTCTCATTGGAGAGCCATTAGGGAGGGACACTTGAAGGAGAAATTGGGGAACGAGATATTACATGATCTTCTTTTACTCACTGATTCAAAAGCATGAAGAGTCATCCATTTTTGAATCTGTGAAAGGCTGCATCGAGTTCGTGTTGCTCCAACGGACTGCTAGTTATTGAATTTTACAAGTAGATTGATTTAGGCAGGTGAACTTCATATTGATTCGATGATTGGTTTATCCATTATTCTGATATAAAGTTTGGATAATCTTAAAGATGAAAACTCCAAGAACATAAAAAAAAAAAAAACTCCAAGAACATAGTACAATTTTAGCGGATATTAATCTCGAGGGATTGTAATGAAAGGATGGCAAGTTGGCTTGACAAGGAGAACAAAAAAAAAAAGACAGACTAGTGCATTAAGTAACTTAATGAGCAGCAAACGGTTGTCTAGAATAAATATTTAATCCTAATATCTAAGTATCTCTCCATTGCACTTTGACATGATCAAAACCCTCAATTCAAGTGCTTTATATGCTGCAAGTTTAAAGCATCTGGGTTTGAACTTTGGAGCTACATATTCTATTTTGTCACATCGACAATTTGTAAGTCATAGTGAATTCAATGACACCACATAAGATCTGCTTCAATCTTTTTTCGTTCGAGTACTTATTCAACCTTTGCGTCACACCTGCACTTTTGATAGTGATGCATCTGCACAAAAAGAACTTACCAATCTCACAAAACCAAGTCAAAGCCATGGCTTCAACGCTAGATTGGCAGAAGCAAGGGGAGGCTGTGAAGAAGTTGGTTTTGTCTATTAAGCAGACTCGGCACTGAAGGTTGTCGAGCTTTGGCATGTAGAGACAGTACATACATCATATGCATCTAACTTCATAGGGTGTCCGGGCAATCCTGTGAAAATGTATGTGTCTACTTGAGTACCTTGTTTCGAGCCACTAAATTAAGTTCTTGCTGAAAGAGTGCCCGACCAAGGTATAGCTGCTTTAATGAATTTATGATTCAGAGTTAGGTGTCATTGCCTACCTTTTAATTTACCCATTCAATACTACAAGCTTACACAAGGAACGGTGATACCAGGTGTAATATCGAATTCACTTATAATCTCCCAAGAGAAAGCTCATTATAAATATATTATTGCGCCATATCAGAAGGTTAAGAGTATAAGAGAGGATAACAGGGGAGAAAAACAGAGCAACACTTGGAGGGAAAGTGAAGGGTGTGTTCTATGGCTTGTTCGGTGCTAAGGAACGCACGTAGCTCAGGCGAGCAGTCGTATAGTTAACCAGAAAATCTCTAGGTGGAACACATTCCTTAATCAGCGGAATTTCGATGAAGTTTTGTGCCCATTCATGAAGGGATGGGAACCTCTCAGCATCAAGTATCTTAATGCCTCCAGTTTCTTCCATGACGCCAAGCCCATGCGGGATCCAGCCGGCCACAAGATCCAAATAACCTATCTTGTCTCCCGCGAAGAACTTCTTCCCTTCGATCTGCTTCTCAAGATAAGCAAAAGACTCTAATGCAATCTGCACCGCTTTCTCCTTTTCCAGGGCATCTTCCGCACAGCAGGCTCCCCAAGTGCCGAAGGCACACTGTTCTCAATGACATGGGAAAAAAAGAACAAGCAAGCTTGTCATTAAGAAGAACTATTTGACTCGATGAAAATTAATTCTGCTGTAGCCACAAACATGCATGAAATAAAGTCCTGTGTTTCTGAAGGATGTCAATTATATATTTGGGTGCCAGAAGAAGATTTGACCTGTAAGACAGACTAGAAGATCTACAACTGTTAACAGGATTTAGTAAATATTAACTCTATTGGCACATGGGTAGGCATCCTCTTGGCAAACCTGGCTCTATGGTTGATCTTCTACGTCGAGTGAATTTAAGGATTCGTTCTTTTCAATGGATTTTTCTCAGTTGCAGACATGGTTTCATCAGAAAACCTATTCATGGAGAAAGATCTGAAAGATAGCATCTTCCGTTGTCCAGCATATATAAGCAAGAAATCCCGATTCCAAAGAGCTTCATCCATACTCGAAAAACATTTGATCCGGAAACAAGTTAAGCATGCACAGAACAAACTCATAGGACACTTGGAACCTTGCTTAAACAAAAGAACATGCACTTCTTGACTCGAAGAATCTTTTGGCACGGTTTTTGTGCTTTTCTAGAGAACATTCAATTGAAGTATCTAACAGAAAGTCGAGCCAATTCAGCAACAAGCTTGAACTAGACTCGAATCATCGGCAAGGCAATTCATTTTCGGCTTCTTAATAATCAACTTCGGGGGCAAAGAAGTGAACATCATTCAACAGAAAACTGTCAGTACAACTAAAATGCATCAGATTGCGGAATATACTTCGAATTTTCCCTAAAAGCATCTAGTAGAATAATTGCTCCATCATAACTCATACTTCTCATGCCGTGGACAAAACAACAGACGCAGACGAAACTACAAAAACCGGGGGCAAAAGTCAAAAGAGTCACCTTGTCATCAGCAAACTCAGCCCAGAAACGGGCTTGAGCTCTCTCATAAGGGTCTTGAGGCAACAACGGATAAAAATCACCTCCCTTCCACTTCTCATCGATGTACTCCAGAATCACTTTCGACTCTGCAATTGCAACCCCATCGTCCAAAAGCACCGGGACCTTCTTGTGCACTGGATTCGACTTCAAAAGCAATTCGCTCTTCCCCTTGCCCCGGTCTTCAACGGTGAGCTCGTACTCAAGGCCCTTCAGTTTTAGAGCCCACTCGATTCTCGGGCAGAACAAGCTCGTCGCAGAGACTATGATCTTTAACTTAGCCATGATCGTGCTTTGTTGTTTTGAGCAGTGTAGTCGAGTAGGGATCTCTCGTATATAGACAAATATGAGGTGTGTTCTTGAAAGCGACCGCCATGTTTAGCTAATGCTGCCAAGTTTGAATCTTGGAGCAGAAAAATGGGGCGGCCATTGACGAGGAACAGCGACAGGCAAGGCCAAGAAGGAGAAACAAAATAGATTTGATTGTTTAATATAGACAATTAGACTTTGTTGTTCAACATAGGTTCATCACGAGACAAAGACAAAGTGCACGCATTTCTGCTGAACTATATGTAGATCCGAACTTCATTGCTTGATATACATGTCCATAAGCCTGTTCAGTAGCTTTTTTTACTTGGTACTGACCACTACAAACTTGCACACAATGAAGCATCGGTCCACTGATCGAATCGAATTTAGGTTGCATATAAATCTACCAACAGTAATCTCACTAAGAATAGAAGCAGAGTAGACTTATCAAGCGCCATATCATGAGATCACAAGTAAAAACATTTCGGAGTCGCTCGTCTTCGTTGCAATCCTTGACCGAAAAGAAAGATGCACTTGGGGTTTCTTAGCTCCTAAGGGAACGCATGGTTTCTTGAAAATGATCTTTGACTTTAGTTTGATAGTATTTGCCAAGTTTGAATAATCGCGGGTCGCAGAGAGGTTCATGGAAGTTGCGGTCATTGACAAGTAAAAGGGAAAGGGACAGAGGTTGTAGTTCAGTGAAAAAGATAAGATTATTTCATTTGGGCGACCGAGGATTATAACATACCAATGCTTCAACTAGGAAGGATCGATATAAATCAATTATGCAAGTATTTTCTTGACTTTTTGGGCTATCATTCAAGCGTACGGTTAAATTCTTCGGTGGTACGAAGTCAAAATGCTAGAATTCATTTAGCATGAAAAAGTTCGAGACAATAGTTCCAATTATTCCTCTGATTGGATTTAGAATATTATAACAAGAAAAAAGGGGTACATTATTGCTACAAATGTAATTCTTTCTTGCCATGCAATGTGATCAACATAGGTATATTTTTACTTAGGCGCAATTTATCTCAACTCACCGTATATGTGATAGACCGATTTTATGCTAGTTTTTACTCAAAAACAATTTTGATCCGAAAATAGGTATGCTTTCTCAATGTAAAAAATCACGTCGAGCACTGAGCGACTAAGGGCCTGTTTGGTTCGGCTTTGGGGAAATGCATTTGGGGAAATGCAAATACCTTTGGGTGAAAGCCCGTTGAGAAAAGGCAAGTGGTGTTTGGTAAAAATATTTTGTAAAGTTACTTTGACCAAAGTATAGTGTTTGGTAAATTTTTTTTTACAAATGGACTTTGAAAATTATTTTATTTATTAAAAAAAAAACAAAACTTACTCATTGCCGGAACCGGCCGCCGGAGCAGGCCACCGGCCGCCGTCGCCCGAGGTCAAGCGACCCCCGGCGAGCCAGATCCGCCGCCGCCGGGGGTCGCCCGAGGCCAGGCGACCCTCGGCGGGGTCGCCCGGCCGCCTGGGGTCGCGCGACCCAGGCGGCGGCAGCCTGGGGTCACGCGACCTCAGGCGGCCGTGCGGCCCCCGCCGAGGGTCGCCTGGCCTCCGTCGACCGCCGGCGGGGGCGGATCTGGCTCGCCGGCCCTTCTCCGTCGCCGGCCACTCCTGCCCGAAGAAGAAGACGAAGCTTCAAACCAAAAAAATATATATATATATATATATATATATTGTACAGTAGCATTCGTGGAATGCTAAAAGCCCAAGGCTGGTCTAGACCAGCCTTGGGCTTTCAGCATTTGGCCAAATGTTAGGCCAAATGCTAAAACAAACACACTAGCATTTTGGGAAGGGGCTTTCGATGCCCAAAGCCCCTTCCCAAAGCTCAACCAAACAGGCCCTAAGAGGAGCAGTGGGCCCTCATCAGCCCGCTTGTTGCGACAAAGTTTACTTGAAATACCAACTCGTATATGTATTTTTTCGGCCGTATGCATTTGACTTTTGTTGCTAGTTCTGCGAATTGAGCAATTTAGTTGTAGTAGATAATTAGTCCATACAGCGGATCACATTCGAAGACCCTTTTGTTTTCTCTTTGATTCCTTTTCAAGTACATTTATCGAAGATCCGAAACTATTCTCAAAACCCAATTTATGTTGGCTGAAAAAAAAAAAGGAACGAATGCAACAAAAAACAAAGCGAACAAAGAAAAAGCAAAAGATTCAAAGTATGGGCCATGGGCCCATGGCCAGGCCCAAATTGGAATGGACGCTCAGGGAAAGACGAGTCTACCCCTATCGAACCCCGTGATTTGCGACATTTGACACTGACTCATAGCCGTCGCGTGGTGTCAAAGTTAACGACTTGTGTTTGCGAGAGGTTTGGGCGAATGACTTTGCATAGATGAAAGATTTTGACTCCAAGGACTTTCACTTGATGCAAATATCATTTGGTAATTATCAGTAAATACATTTTTAGAAAGCAACTTTAGCTCTCACGAGCCCCGCCATACCAACTTGCCCTTGTTTGCGCCCGCCCCCCCTGCCACCTCCTTGACCCTACTATCGCATGACCCCCGGTGGTCCTTGTCGCGCGACCCACACGCGGCCCAAGTTGTGCGACACCAGGCAAGGCGGCGACAGCATCCCTGGGCCTCTCTTGCAAAACTTCCCAACTCCGTCTTTGTCCAAGCAGAGGTAAAAACAGGGATACGAATATATTGAGGGCAAGATTCAAAGAAGGAAAATTCATTAGACCTTGAAATAGCATTCCGAAAAATTCGGAAAGACCAAAGCTGAGCGAGAGTACACTTGAACTTTGAGTATTTAAAGTTTAATTTTGTACCAAAGGCCTTGAAATTACGTTACTAAATACCAAAATTTTGGTTTAATGGCCTTTGGAACTCCAAAGCTCTTTGAAATGCAAACTGACATTTGATGAAAGCTCATGGTTCTCTTTCTGTGTAACTAAAATGCCCATCTTCTTTGATTTCTTTGTTCCTTTGTTGCGATGCTAATCTAGTTGGATTAGACCTCAAGCAAAATTCTTGTTTCCTTCGCCATATTTTTTAATCTTACGTCGAAAATAGAACGATATAATTTGTTTCTTGTTAGCTCGTTATGATAAAAATCTGCGGCTTATGGCTTATTATCTGATTTATTTAATTAAAACAAGAAAAATCTCCATTATTGAATATTCACTTGGGGACTAATTAAACCACATGGTCAAAAAAAAATTTTGTGAATATTCAGTCATTCATTCCATTCCATGAAAGTCGATTTGGGGAAATGCCTCGAGGTCTTAATCAACCAATCTAGCATTTAAAACAATCATTTATGAACTTGTCCATGGGTCTAGACCTTAGTCAACTTTTTTTTTACCCCTAATATCCAATTAAATACTTATATCTTCTAGCTTAATTTTTTTTCTGTAAACGTAGACAAATTACTCATTTATGTTCTGTTGTTGTCTAGTAGGCGCGATGATTTTCGCGTTGTTGGAGACTTTCTCCACAAACTTTGCGTACCTAATTTTTTGAGAGGTGATAAATCAGGAGCTCGATTGATCCTCCATAAATACAAGGTAATTTATCAGGTGATGAAATGATAATATTAGATAATGCATTGACGTGATATCAAATAGGTAAACGATATTCAATCTTTCAATTTGGATTGCGATTATAGTTTCATCCGTGCAAAATCTTCACTTATAATCCGAAGGATACAAGCTTACACAAGGAACAGTGATCCCGGGTGTAATATCGAATTCACTTATAATCTCCCAAGAGAAAGCTAATTATAAATTTATTATTGCGCCATATCAGAAGGTTACAAGAGAGGAAAATGTTGCGATAATTCACCTCATGTAACTGTTACGTACGTTGCACGAGGTAATAAGCCAAACAAGTGCAGCAAAATAAAGAGGAGATCACAAATTTACGTGGTTCGATAGATAAGTCTGTCTACATCCATGGGGCAAGCACACGGAACTCACTTGTATAACAGTAGAAATTACAATGCACACCCCTCAACCCGACAAACACCAAACAGTGATCGCACTTTCAACCGTGAATCTTTTCTCAGTATAACTCTCACAATCACAGAGATACTGCACACCCAAGATTCCCTTACAAGAAATAACTCAGACCCCCAAGTTCTATTTCACCCAGAACGTAGAGAAAAATCGGAGGAATAACCCAAAGCACATTAACTCTTAACTGTTCCCACTCTGTCTCTCTCTCTTTCACACGTTCCCAAAGAAGTAGAGGGGTAGTTGTACGCACTAAAGTAGTGGAGGAGTGGTATTGACAATTACTTCCTAATTTTTAGGTGTCACATTCTCCCACTTGAAGACTATTCTTAAATAGACTTCACAGCTCCGATTTGCCCAACCATCACCAATCAAGTGATAACTACAAGCCCAAGAGAAGTTCTGCACCATAAAAACTTCTCTCTCGCAATAGGCTTTGTCAGCACATCTAATACGTTGTTGTTGGTGTGAATTTTCTGCAAAGAGATAACTCCATCTTCCACTACATCACAAATAAAATGGTATGTGACATCAATGTGTTTCGTGCGAGAGTGAAACATTGGATTAACTGCCAAATGTAATGCACTCTAACTATCACAATGAATAGTGATGACTTTCTGTTTGATTCTTAGCTCATCAAGTAATCTCTTCAACCAAATGCCTTCTTTACAAGCATCTGTTGCTGTGATGTATTTAGCCTCTGTAGTAGATAATGCCACCATAGATTGTAACTTAGACATCCAATTGATTGCTCCACTAGCTAAAGAGAAACAGTACCCAGTGGTAGATCTTCGTCTATCACGATCTCCTGCAAAATCTGCATTCACAAATCCAACCAATTGTAAATTTTGGCTACTTTAATGAATAGCCATATTAGAGGTAGCCTTTAAGTACCGAAGGATCCATTTCACCATAGTCCAATAATCTCGACCCGGGTTTGCCATGTACTTGCTAATTGCTCCCACTTCTTGCGCAATGTCTGGTCTGGTGCAGACCCTGGCAAACATAAGACTCCCTACTGCCGACGCATACAATACTCGAGCCATCTCTGTCTTCTCTGCTTTTGTGCTAGGACTCTGTTCAGAAGACAGTTTACAACCAATAAGAAGTGGGGTATTAACTGGTTTGGCGTTCTGCATATTGAAGCGCCGCATAACCTTTTCAACATAGCTCTTTTGAGTTATCCAAATCTTGCTATTTTTACGATCTCTGAGTACGATCATCCCAAGAATTTGGTTTATGGCTCCCAGATCTTTCATATCGAATTCCCTAGCCAAACGAGCTTTGAGGTATGCAATACCTTCTTTCGAAGTACCCGCAACTATCATGTCGTCAACATACAACAACAAGATTATAAAGCCACCATTACCATGATTGTGAACATAGGCACAATGGTCTGCTTCACATCTTTTGAACCCCAAACTCATAATGAAAGAATCATATCACTTGTACCAGCACCTTAGCGTCTGCTTCAAGCCATAAAGCGATTTGTTCAGTCGACAAACCAAACTCTTCTTGTTCTCTTCAATAAAGCCTTCAGGTTGAGTCATAAAAATTTCTTCAACAAGATTTCCATGCAAAAAGGTTGTTTTTACATCCAACTGCTCAAGCTCTAAGTCAAGCATAGCTACCACACTCAACACAGTACGAATAGAAGTTAGACGAACAACTGGAGAAAAAATTTCATTAAAATCGATACCTGATTTTGAGCATAACCTGTCACTACTAAACGAGATTTATATCATTCAATATTTCCATTAGTATCTCTTTTCAACTTGTAGACCCACTTGGAACCGATAGCCTTTCGTCCTTTAGGTAACTTGACAAGATCCCAGGTTTTGTTTTTGTGTAAAGCCTCCATTTCCTCCTCCATAGATGCCCTCCATTGAGGAGCATTATTGGACTCACAAGCTTCCTGATATGTACAAGGCTCTTCCTCTTCAGTTATGCAAGCGAAAGTTGTCACACAATCATTTAGCCAAACTGGAGGTCCAATAGTCCTCCTATGAGGTCCTTGGTCATCTTGAGTTTCACCACTAGTTCTGTCTATATGCTCTTTATCAACTTCATCTCCACTAGCTTCATCAGTATCAGTCAAATGTTCTTCAAATTGATTTTGAACTTCTTTTGATGATTCAAGTTCAAATATCTGTGGCAAGTCAGCATTTTGTGTTTCTTTGTCTTTTTGTAACGAATCTTCATTAAAACGACATCTCGGCTAATAACGACTTTGTGGGTAGTAAGATCCCACAATCTATACCCCTTTACACCTTCTGCATAGCCAAGAAAAATACACTTTCTGGACCTCGCTTCAAGCTTTGTCCTTTGCTCTTTAGGAACCCACATATAAGTATCACAACCAAAAGTACGGAGGAAAGAATAGTCAACAATTTTTCTAGACCATACCTCTTCTAGAATTTGTCCATTAAGAGCAGTTGTTGGGGAACGATTCACTATGTAACATGCCGTACATATAGCTTCAGCCCAAAAATTCTGCTTCATACCAGCACAACTTAACATACTTTGAGCACGATCTATTAGCGTGCAATTCATACGCTCGTCCACTCCATTTTGTTGTGGAGTTTTGGGGACCGTGAAATGCCTTTGAATACCATGCTCACTACAAAAATCTAAGAACTCTTGCAACATATATTCTCCTCCCTTATCGATTTTGAAACACATTATTTTTGTTTCTTTCTGATTTTCTACCAACGCTTTAAATTTCTTAAAAGAAGCAAAAACATCACTTTCCCTTTAAGGATGTAAAGCCAAACTTTTCTGGAAAAATCATCGATAAATGAAATAAAGTACTTGGCACCACCCAAAGACTCATCAAGAGACTCCCAAATGTCAAAATGTATCAAGTCTAAAATATTCTGACTTCTTGCTGTGGAACGACGAAAGGAAGTTCTATGAAACTTTCTAAACTGGCGATCTTCACAAAATTCTAAATTAATAGTCTTTAAACTGGGAAGAAGACCACGATCAAGAAGTAACTTTAGTCCTTGCATGCTCATGTGTCCCAAACGTTTGTGCCAGATAGTTGCCGACTCTGTCACAGCATTGGCAACTATGGCTTTACTGACTATAGTCTCTCCAATTAGCCTATATAAATCGCCTATTAATTCTCCTTTCGCCACGATAAGTGCTCCTTTGACGATCTTAGCTCGTCCCTTTTCCAGAATGATTTTATAGCCATTTTCATCAAACTTTCCTAGTGATAGTAGACTTTTCTGCATCTCTGGTACATGCCGTACACCCGATATTGTACGCGTGATGCCATCAAGCATGGTAACACAAACATCTCCAATCCCCACTATTTGACATGAATTATCATTGCCCATGTATACCATACCTCCATCACATAACTGATACGTATGGAACCAGTCTCTATGTGGTGTCATATGGAAAGAAGTGCCCGAATCCAAAATCCATTGATGTTGCACGCTTTTTATTGGAATTGCAGTCATCACCTTGCCATCTTCAAGTAAGCCTACATTTTCAATGATGTTTCCTTGGGAATTTGTTGATGTTGATGCATATTGGGAATCGGATTTGCAATTTTGTTGATTCTCCTTGGATTTATAATCTTTACACATGTGACCCTTTTGTCCACATTTCCAACAAGGACCCAAAGTTCGCCTCTTTGACATGGACCTTGACTTCTTTCTCCCACTGGAACCTTTGTCCATGGATCTTCCTCTGGCCATCACAGCATTACCAAAAGTGCTCCCGAGAGTTTTTCTACAAGACTCTTCGGTCAGCAATGTAGCTATAGTTGAATCCATGTCAAGATCCGCTCTAGTATTGAGACTCATGATCAAGGAATCCCATGTATCAGGCATAGAACATAGAAGAAGTGTTACCTTCTTGTCGTCCTCGATTTTGACGCCGATGGAAATCAATTTGCTCAACAGGGTGTTGAACCTGTTCAGGTGCTCTTGGAAAGAGGAGTCTTCCTTCATCTTTAAATTGTATAATTGCCGACGAAGAAAAATTTTGTTTGACATTGTTTTCCCTTTGTAGAGATTCTTCAATTTCTCCCATAAGCCTTTGGCAGTAGTTTCTTCAGAGACATTGAAGAGGACAGAATCATCTAACGCCAGAAGTAGATTCGCCATTGCCATTTGATCTTTCTGTGCAAAATCCTCATCTTTTATCTCTGTCGGCTTTTCGTCTTTACTGGGAAGAGCAACTGCACAACCATCTTTCACCAGCACTGCTTGCATTTTTAGCTTCCACAATGGATAGTTGGATCCATTGAATTTTGGCACCTCGAACTTTGTAGAAGTTGATGCAGCCATCGTACAAAGCTGAAACATGTACATTGACGTCGATCATGTGCAACACAAGCTTCTCGAACCGTCAGCTCTAATATCAATTGTTGCGATAATTCACCTCACGTAACCGTTATGTACGTTGCACGAAGTGATAAGCAAAACAAGTGCAGCAAAATAAAGAGGAGATCACAAATTTACGTGATTCGATAGATAAGTCTGTCTACATCCACAGGGCAAACACATGGAACTCACTTGTATAACAAGAGAAATTACAACGCACATCCCTCAACCGGACAAACACCAAATAGTGGGTCGCACTCTCAACCGTGAATCTTTTCTCAGTACAACTCTCACAATCACAGAGATACTGTACACCCAAGATTCCCTTACAAGAGATAACCCAGACCCCCAAATACTATTTCACCCAGAACGTAGAGAAAAACTTCACATGTTCCCAAAGAAGTAGAGGGGTGGTTGTACGCACTAAAGTAGTGGAGGAGTGGCATCGACAATTACTCCCTAATTTTTAGGTGTCACAAAAAACAGGGGAGAAAAACAGAGCTAACACTTGGAGTGAAAGTGAAGGGTGTGTTCTATGGCTTGTTTGGTGCTAAGGAACGCACGTAGCTCAGGCGAGCAGTCGTATAGTTAACCAGAAAATCTCTAGGTGGAACACATTCCTTAATCAGCGGAATTTCGATGAAGTTTTGTGCCCATTCATGAAGGGATGGGAACCTCTCAGCATCAAGTATCTTAATGCCTCCAGTTTCTTCCATGACGCCAAGATAATGCGGGATCCAGCCGGCCACAAGATCCAAATAACCTATCTTGTCTCCCGCGAAGAACTTCTTCCCTTCGATCTGCTTCTCGAGATGAGCAAAAGACTCTAATGCAATCTGCACCGCTTTCTCCTTTTCCAGGGCATCTTCCGCACAGCAGGCTCCCCAAGTGCCGAAGGCACACTGTTCTCAATGACACGGGAAAAAAAGAACAAGCAAGCTTGTCATTAAGAAGAACTAGTTGACTCGATGAAAATTAATTCTGCTGTAGCCACAAACATGCATGAAATAAAGTCCTGTGTTTCTGAAGGATTTTAATTATATATTTGGGTGCCAGAAGAAAATTTGACCTATAAGACAGACTAGAAGATCTACAACTGCTAACAGGATTTAGTAATATTAACTCTTTTGGTACATGGGTAGGCATCCTCTTGGCAAACCTGGCTCTATGGTTGATCTTCTACATCGAGTGAATTTAAGGGTTCGTTCTTTTCAATGGATTTTTCTCAGTTGCAGACATGGTTTCATCAGAAAACCTATTCATGGAGAAAGATTTGAAAGATAGCATCTTCCGTTGTCCAGCATACATAAGCAAGAAATCCCGATTCCAAAGAGCTTCATCCATACTCGAAAAACATTTGATCCGGAAACAAGTTAAGCATGCACAGAATAAACTCATAGGACACTTGGAACCTTGCTTAAAAAAAATAACGTGCACTTCTTGACTCGAAGAATCTTTTGGCATGGTTTTTGTGCTTTTCTAGAGAATATTCAATTGAAGTATCTAACAGAAAGTGGAGCCAATTCAGCAACAAGCTTGAACTAGACTCGAATCAGCAACAAGCTTGAACTAGACTTGAATCATCGGCAAGGCAATTCATTTTCGGCTTCTTAATAATCAACTTCGGGGGCAAGAAGTGAACATCATTCAACAGAAAACTGTCTGTACAACTAAAATGCATCAGATTGCAGAATATACTTCGAATTTTCCCTAAAAGCTTCTAGTAGAATAATTGCTCCATCATAACTCATACTTCTCATACCGTGGACAAAACAGCAGACGCAGACGCAGACGCAGACGAAACAACAAAAACCGAGGGCAAAAGTCCAAAGAGTCACCTTGTCATCAGCAAACTGAGCCCAGAAACGAGCTTGAGCTCTCTCATAAGGGTCTTGAGGCAGCAACGGATAAAAATCACCTCCCTTCCACTTCTCATCGATGTACTCCAGAATCACTTTCGACTCAGCAATTGCAACCCCATCGTCCAAAAGCACCGGGACCTTCTTGTGCACCGGGTTCGACTTCAAAAGCAATTCGCTCTTCCCTTTGTCCCGGTCTTCAACAGCGAGCTCGTACTCAAGGCCCTTCAGTTTCAGAGCCCACTCGATTCTCGTGCAGAACAAGCTTGTCGCAGAGACTATGATCTTTAACTTAGCCATGATCGTGCTTTGTTGTTTTGAGCAGTGTAGTCGAGTAGGGATCTCTCGTATATAAACAAAAATGAGGTGTGTTCTTGAAAACGACCGCCATGTTTAGTCTAATACTGCCAAGTTTGAATCTTGGAGCAGAAAAATGAGGCGGCCATTGACGAGGAACAGTGAAAAGCAAGGCCAAGAAGGAGAAACAAAATAGATTTGATTGTTTAATATTGACAATTAGACTTCGTTGTTCAACATAGTTTCATCACGAGACAGAGACAAAGTGCACGCATTTCTGCTGAACTATATGTAGATCCGAACTTCATGGCTTGATATACATGTCTATAAGCCTGTTCAGTAGCTTTTTTTACTTGGTACCGACCACTACAAACTTGTACACAATGAAGCATTGGTCCACTGATTGAATCGAATTTAGGTTGCATATAAATCTACCAACAGGAATCTCACTAAGAATAGAAGCAGAGTAGACTTATCAAGCGCCATATCATGAGATCAGAAGTAAAAACATCTCGGAGTCTCTCGTCTTCGTCGCAATCCTTGATCGAAAAGAAAGATGCACTTGGGGTTTCTTAGCTCCTAAGGGAATGCATGGTTTCTTGAAAATGATCTTCGACTTTAGTTTGATAGTATCTGCCAAGTTTGAATAATCGTGGGTCGCAGAGAGGTTCATGGAAGTTGCGGTCACTGACAAGTAAAAAGGGAAAGGGACAGAGGACGTAGTCCAGTGAAAAAGATGATGGTTTCTTTTGGGCGACTCAGGATTACGATATACCAATGCTTTCAACTGGGAAGGATCGATATAAATCAATTATGTGAGTATTTTCTTGATTTTTTGGGCTATCATTCAAGTGTACGATTAAATTCTTTAGCGGTACGAAGTCAAAATGCTAGAATTCATTTAGCATGAGGAAGTTCGAGATAATAGTTCCAATTATTCCTCTCATTGCATCTGGAATATTATAACAAGAAAAAAGGGGTACATTATTGCTACAAATGTAATTCTTTTTTGCCATGCAATGTGATCAACATAGGTATATTTTTACTTGGGCGCAATTTGTCTCACTCATCGTATTCGTGATAGACCTATTTTATGGTCATTTTTACTCGAAAACATTTTGATCTAGAAACGTATATGCTTTCTCGATGGAAAAAATCACGTCGAGCACTGAGCGACTAAGAGGAGCGGTGGGCCCTCATCACCCCGCTTGTTGCGACAAAGTTTACTTGAAATACCAACGCGTATATGTATCTTTTCGGCCGTATGCATTTGATTTTTATTGCTAGTTCCGTGGATTGAGCAATTTAGTTGTAGCAGATAATTAGTCCATATATCTAATCACATTCGAAGATCCTTTTGTTTTCTCTTTGATTCCTTTTCAAGTACATTTATGAAAGTTCCCAAACTATTCTCAAAACCCATGTTGGCTGAAATGAATACAACAAAAAATCAAAGGCTGCGTTTGATCATCCGGTTTTCTAAACAGAATAGGACTTGATAGGATATGATAAGAAATCCTGGGATTTCTTCATATCCTATCCACTGTTTGGTGGACTATGGATTTAAAGTCGGATATTATAATTTTTTTTTTTGCTATTCACGGATCCAAAGGAGTCGGTAAAGGAAAAACAGCCGAGAAATTTTTTTGGTGAAAGCGCACAAGATATGGGGATGAAGATGACGGCGAGTGAAGCGTAAGGTTTCTAGAAAAATATGTATTAGAAATCCTATTCGGATCTAACCCACCTCTCCCCCTCAGATTTTTTTATCCGGTCTACATCTAATCTCATTTTATCCTAGACCACCACCAAATACAGAATAAAATAAAACATATCTTATCCCGGCATTTATCCGATTGACCAAACGCAGACAAAGCTAACAAAGAAAAA
Source organism: Syzygium syzygioides (assembly GCA_031216285.1). Classification (NCBI taxonomy): domain Eukaryota; kingdom Viridiplantae; phylum Streptophyta; class Magnoliopsida; order Myrtales; family Myrtaceae; genus Syzygium; species Syzygium syzygioides. Next base: position 13,043,902 of record CM062252.1, on the reverse strand, counting down.
GCAAAAGATTCAATGGTATGGGCCCATGGCCAGGCCCAAATTGGAATGGACGCTCATGGAAAGACGAGTCTACCCCTTTCGAACCTCGTAATTTGCGACACTAACACTGACTGATAGCGGTCGCGTGGTGTCAAAGCTAATGACTTTGTGTTTGCGAGAGGAGGTTTGGGAGAGTGACTTTGCATAGACGAAAGATTTTGATTCCAAGGACTTCCACTTTCACTTAATGCAAAAATCATTTGGTAACCACCAGAAAATTCACTTTAGAAAGCAACTTCAGCTCTCACGAGCCCCACCATACCAACTTGCCCCTGTCTGCGCCCGCCCCCCCTGCCACCTCCTTGACCCTACTATCACATGACCCTCGGTGGTCCTTGTCACGCGACGCACACACCGCCAAAGCTGCGCGACACCAAGGCCGCGACAGCGACCCTGGGCCTCTTTTGCAAAATTTTCCGACTCCGTCTTTGTCCAAGTGGGGGTAAAAACAGGGATACCGATTTATTGAGGGCAAGATTCGAAGAAGGAAAATTCATTAAATCCCTGAAGTAGCATTCTGAAAAATTCGAAAAGACCGAAGCTGAGCGAGAGCCGCCTTGAACTTTGAGTATTTAAAGTTTAATTTTGTACCAAAGGCCATGAAATTATGTTACTAAATACCAAAATTTTGGTTTAATGGCCTTTGGAACTCCAAATCTCTTTGAAAATGATCCGCCAAACGCTGTGGCAAGCTGACATTTGATGAAAGCTCATGGTTCTCTTTCTCTGTAACTAAAATGCCCATCTTCTTTGATTTCTTTGTTCCTTTGTTGCGATGCTAATCTAGTTGGATTAGACCTCAAGCAAAATTCTTGTTTCCTTCGCCATATTTTTTAATCTTACGTCGAAAATAGAACGATATAATTTGTTTCTTGTTAGCTCGTTATGATAAAAATCTGCGGCTTATGGCTTATTATCTGATTTATTTAATTAAAACAAGAAAAATCTCCATTATTGAATATTCACTTGGGGACTAATTAAACCACATGGTCAAAAAAAAATTTTGTGAATATTCAGTCATTCATTCCATTCCGTGGAAGCAGATTTGGGGAAATGCCTTGAAGTCTTAATCAACCAATCTAGCATTTAAAACAATCATTTATGAGCTTGTCCACGGGTCTAGACCTTAGTCAACTTTTTTTACCCCTAATATCCAATTAAATACTTATATCTTCTAGCGTAATTTTTTTTTTCTGTAAACGTAGACAAATTACTCATTTATGTTCTGTTGTTGTCCAGTAGGCGCGATGATTTGCGCGTTGTTGGAGACTTTCTCCCCAAACTTTGCGTACCTGATTTTTCGAGAGGTGATGACTCGGGAGCTTGATCAATCCTCCGTAAATATAAAGTAATTTATCATGCGATGAGATGATAATATTAGATGGTGCATTGACGTGATGTCAAGCCAATTTTTCAATTTAGATTGCAATTTTAGTTTCATCCATGCAAAATCTTCACTTATAATCAGAAGGATACAAGCTTTGCACAAGGAACGATGACCCCAGGTGTAATATCGAATTCACTTATAATCTCCCAAGAGAAACCTCACTATAAATATATTATTGCGCCATATCAGAAGGTTACAACAGAGGAAAACAGGGGAGAAAAACAGAGCAACACATAGAGGGAAAGTGAAGGGTGCGTTCTATGGCTTGTTCGGTGCCGAGGAACGCAGGTTGCTCAGAAGAGCAGTCGTATAGTTAACCAGAAAATCTCTCGGTGGAACACATTCCTTAATCAGCGGAATTTCGATGAAGTTTTGTGCCCATTCATGAAGGGATGGGAACCTCTCAGCATCAAGTATCTTAATGCCTCCAGTTTCTTCCATGACGCCAAGCCAATGCGGGATCCAGCCGGCCACAAGATCCAAATAGCCTATCTTGTCTCCCGCGAAGAACTTCTTCCCTTCGATCTGCTTCTCGAGATAAGCGAAAGACTCTAATGCAGTCTCCACTGCTTTCTCCTTTTCCAGGGCATCTTCCGCACGGCAGGCTCCCCAAGTTCCGAAGGCACACTGTTCTCAGTGACATGGGAAAAAAAGAACAAGCAAGCTTGTCATCAAGAAGAACTATTTGACTCGATGGAAACTTTATTCTGCTGTAGCCACAAACATGCATGCAATAAAGTCCTGTGTTTCTGAAGGATGTGAATTTATATATTTGGGTGCCAGAAGGAAAACTGACCTATAAGGCGGACAAGAAGATCTACAACTGTTAAAGAGGATTTGGTAACATTAACTCTGTTGGTACATGGGTAGGCATCCCCCTTGGTAAACCTGGCTCTAAGGTTGATCTTCTACATCGATTGAATTTAAGGGTTCGTTCTTTTCAATGGAATTTTCTCAGTTGCAGACATGGTTTCATCAGAAAACCTTTTTCTTGGAGAAAGATTTGTAAGATAGCGTTTTTTGTTGTCCAGCATATATAAGCAAGAAATCCCGATTCCAAAGAGCTTCATCCATAGTCCATGGTATCGATTCTGCCATTAGTTTGCCATTCAGGAGCTGGCATCTAGCCTGATATGTGTTAAGTATCCATAGATGGAATCTGGGGATTCAAGGGAAACAAACATGGCACTCCAACATCACGGCTTTACTTAATATGGTTCTCTTCCATATTCTTGTCTTAGAATAACTCTCTCTCTCTCTCTCTCTCTCTCTCTCTCTCTCTCTCTCTCTGATGCATCCAGCGAGCATGAAAACGCAAGATAAGCATGCACAGAATAAACTCACAGTGCACTTGGAACCTTGCTTAAACAAAAGAACATGGACTTCTTGACTCGAAGAATCTTTTGCACGGTTTTTGTGCTTTTCTATTGAACATTCAATTGAAGTAGCCAATTCAGCAACAAGCTTGAACTAGACTCCAACCATTGGCACGGCAATTCGTTTTCAGTTTCCTAATAATCAACTTTGGGGGAAAAAAAGGGAGTCATCCGACAGAAATGCATCAGATTGCACAATATTTTCCTAAAATCATCCAGTAAAATAATTTGGTACATCATAACCCATACTCATCATAACGTGAACAAAACAACAGACAGACGAAAAAACAAAAACCGGGAGATAAAGTCAAAAGAGTCACCTTGTCATCAGCAAACTGAGCCCAGAAACGAGCTTGAGCTCTCTCATAAGGGTCTTGAGGCAACAACGGATAAAGATCACCTCCCTTCCACTTCTCATCGATGTACTCCAGAATCACTTTCGACTCTGCAATTGCAACCCCATCGTCCAAAAGCACCGGGACCTTCTTGTGCACCGGGTTCGACTTCAAAAGCAATTCGCTCTTCCCCTTGTCCCAGTCTTCAACGGTGAGCTCGTACTCAAGGCCCTTCAGTTTCAGGGCCCACTCGATTCTCGTGCAGAACAAGCTTGTCGCAGAGACTATGATCTTTAACTTAGCCATGATCGTGCTTTGTTGTTTTGAGCAGTGTAGTCGAGTAGGGATCTCTCGTATATAAACAAATATGAGGTGTGTTCTTGAAAACGACCGCCATATTTAGTCTAATGCTGCCAAGTTCGAATCTTGGAGCAGAAAAATGGCGCGTCCATTGACGATGAACAGTGAAAGGCGAGGCCAAGAAGGAGAAACAAAATAGATTTGATTGTTTAATATCCACAATTAGATTTCGTTGTTCAACGTAGGTTCATCATCAGACAATAACAAAGTGCACGCATTTCTGCTGAACTATATGTTGATCCACACTTCATTACGTGATATACATGTCTATAAGCCCGTTCAGTAGCATTTTTTTTCCTTAGTACTAACCACTGCAAACTTGCCCACACAATGAAGCATCAGTCCACGGATCAAATCGAATTCAGGTCGCATGTAATAATGATGTATTTGGTAACCATTCTGTTCCCGAAAATAATTTCTGCTCAGAAATGATTTTTTTTATTCTATTCTTGAAAATAATTTCTGAGCATTTGAAAGCATTTTGGTAACTGTCCAAAATTTATATTTCTAGAATAGAAAAAAAACAAAAATATGTTTGGTAAACGCAAAAAATTACTTTTCATTAATAATATTTTCATAATATTTTGATTTTTTAAATATTTCATTCTTTTTTTTGCCTGGCGAGGGCGAGGGCTGGACCCTCACCGACACTCACCGGAACTCTCCATGCTCTCGCGGCATCAAGCGACGATGCTGCATGCAATGCAGGACCCTAGAATCGGAGAGATCAACCCTTTCAGCTAAAGCGACGTAGGTATTCCCATCTCGTCTTTCCTCCTCCTCCTCCCTCCATAATCATCCGTCGATCGCCTGAGCCGAGAACAAAAATTAAAAATCAATTTTTTTTTTATTCTTGATTCTGTTCTAAAACTATTCCTAGGAACAAATTTGTTTTTGGAAACAAAAAATTTATCAAACGAATTTTTTTTTTGTTCCTTGGAACCAAAAAAAAAAAGAATCAAGTACTGTTTAGCCGGTTACTAGGCCTAAAATCTCCGAACAGGAATCTGACTAAGCATAGAAGCAGAGTAGACTTACATGCACCATATCGCGAGGTTCCAAGTAAAAACATCCTGGAGTCGCTTGGCCTCGCCGCCACAGTCCTTGATCGAAAAGAAGGATGCAATTAGGGTTTCTTAGCTCCTAAGGGAACGCGTGGTTTCTTGAAAATGATCTTCGACTTTACTTTGATGGTATCTGCCAAAGTTTGAATAATTGTGGGTCACAGAGATCGAGGTCCATGGAAGTTGCCGTCATTGACAAGTCAAAGGGAAAGGGACAGAGGACGTAGTCCAGTGAAAAAGATGATTACATCATTTAGGCGACTGAGTATTATAATATACCAGTGCTTTCAACCAGGTAGTATTCTCTCTGACTTTTTGGGCTATCGTTCAAGCGTATGACAAAATTCTTCGGTGGTTCGATGCCAAAATGCTGGAATTCATCTATAATAAATAATGCTGTGGAGAAGTTCGAGACAATAGTTCGAATTATTCCTCCGATTGGATTTGAAATATTATGACAAGAAAAAAAGGTATACTATTACTACAAATGTAATTCTTTTTTGCCATGCAATGGGATCAACATAGGTATATTTTCACTTAGGCATAATTTATCTCAACTGATTGTATTCGTGATAGACCGATTTTATGCTAGTTTTTACTTGAAAGCATTTTGAACCGAAAACGGGTATGTTTTCTTGATGTATGGATTTCATAAAAAAATCACGTCGAGCACTTAGCGACTAAGAGGAGCGGTGCGCCCTCGTCAGCCCGCTTGCTGCGGTAAAGTTTACATGAAATACAAATGAGTATATGTATCTTTTCGATCGTATGCATTTGATTTTTATCGCTAGCTCTATATATTGAATAATTTAGTTGTAGTAGATAATTAATCCATAAATCGGATCACATTCGAAGGTCCGTTTGTTTTCTCTTCGGTTCCTTTTCAAGTACATTTATCAAAGTTCGCAAACTATTCTCAAAACCCAATTTATTTTGGCTGAAAAAAGAGAGAGGGATGAATACCACAAAAGAACCAAAGCGAACAAATAAAAAGCAAAAGATTCATAATATGGGCCCTAGAGTTGCAAGTCATTTGTGGCCCAAATGGGAATGGACGCTCGTAGAAAGACGAGTCTACCCCTATGGAGCTCCATAATTTGCGACATCGACACTGACTCATAGAAAAAGCCCTATTATGGCATGACCCTCGGTGACCCCCGTTACGCGGCCCTCACGCGACCTAAGGCCATGGGCAGCCGAAGTTGCGTGACCCCGGGTGACGCGACGGCAGCGGCGGCATCGGCGTCCTCTCCAGGCCTCCTTCGCAAAACTTCCCAGTTCCGTCTCTGTCCAAGCAAGGGCAAAAACAAGAATACCGATATATTGAGGGCAAGGTTCGAAGATGGAAAATTGATTAAACACTGAAGTAGCATTTCGAAAGCCGTATAAGATCGAAGCCGAGTGAGAGTTGCCTTAAACTTTGAGCATTTAAAGTTTAATTTTGTACCAAAGACCTTGAAATTATGTTACTAAATACCAAAAATCTTGGTTTAATGGCCTTTGGAGCTCCCAAGCTCTTTGAAAATAATGCGCCAAATGCGGTAGCCAGACTGACACTAGATGCAAAGCTCATGGTTCTCTTTCTCTAAAACTAAAATGCGCGTCTCCTTTGATTTCTTTGTTCCTTTGTTGCACTGTTAATCTAGTCGGATTAAACCTCGAGCAAAAATTCTTGCTTCTTTCGCCATAAATTTTAACCTTACTTCGAAAATAGAACGAAATAATATGTTTCTCGTTAGACCATTATGATAAAATCTGCGACAGATGGCTTATTATCTGATTTATTTAATTAAATCAAGAAAAATCTCCATCATTGAATAATCACTTGGGGAAATGCCCTAATTAAACCACATCGTCAATTTTTTTCCTTGATTATTCAGTCATTCATTCCATTCCTTGCAAGCAGATTTGGGGAAATGCCTTGAGGTCTTATGATATCCAACCAATCTAGCATTTAAAAACAATCATTTTTGAACTTGTCCATGAGTCCTAGACCTTAGTAAACTTTTTTTACCCCTAATATCCGGTCAAATATTTATATCTTCTAGCGTAATTTTTTTTTTCTGTAAACCTAGACAAATTACTTGTTTATGTTCTGTTGTTGTCCGATAGGCGCGATGATTAGCGCGATGTTGGAGTCTTTATACACAAACTTTGCGTGCTTGATTTTTTGAGAGGTGATAACTCGGGAGCTCGATCGATCCCTCGTAAATAAAAGGTAATTTATGATGTGATGAGATGATAATGTTAGATGGTGCATTGACGTGATGTCGCTTGTTCAATCTAAATGTTTTTATTTTCAGAAAAATTAATTTATTGTCATCATTATTCATTGGTGGAGTGACCCACGACTTTGTGCCTTTTCGCCCAACGGGGCTTAAAAGTCAACATAACTTTGGGAGCTCAAACAAAAAGCAATTCTTTACTATAAATGTTTTAGTAAGATCCATAACTTACAAAAAAAGTTATATCGGATTTGAGTGCTGTTATGAATGCTATACATAAGTAGATATTGTCACTCGCAGCTTCAAGCCAAAAGATTACATTTGAAGATAATCGCAAAATTCTTACACGTTATTATTAATGATGCGTTTGTAAAGGACAAACTCTAGTTTGAATTATTATTTAACTATCATAATATAATATTCATCATGTAATAAGAAAAAAAGCCACATTACATTGAGGAGTCAAAAACCTTCACAAGTGAATTGTTAGAATTTTTTCTTGCGATTTACTAAATTATGGATTTACCTAATTTCAGGTATATTATCGAGAATCGGCTGATTCACAGCCCGAGGCGGTCGTATTCTCATCATTTTATCCCGTTAATATCTTTCAATGAACCAAAATAATTTCACAAAGAGAGGAGATAAAAGCCCAAAGTAAGAAGCATAAATTAGGGGTAAAGAATTTATGCTTGGTCGGTTCCAAATAAATTCTAATCCCATAAAAAAATTTCAAAAATTTCAAAAGATAAAATTAAAAATGGGATCATTAGAATATACTTTAAATTTGATAAGAGTTAGTTACTTGAAAAAATTAGGAGAAAGGGAGATCTAAGCCAGCTCCAAATAAATTGCAATGATTCATAAAAAATAATATCTGAATAATCTAATAACCATTAATTTTTCTCATGCCAATATCAAATGTTTTGCGGTACAACCTTATTAACCGTTTATCACCTTTCTAGTAAATTCTTAAGGTTAAGATTAGGCTACCATAAATCAGTTAGTAACTTGTAAACATGGTTAGCCATTCCGTGTATAATAAAGTAAATTTCGATTTTCTTCACATTGGAAAATTATTATCTCCGTTGCAAAAGTAAATTCCGTTATGTCAATGACTAGTAATTTGGTAGTATTCCAATTATTTTTTTTTTGGTAAGGATAGTATTCCAATTATTCATCTAGGTTTAAAGGTAAATTAAAAACTACCAGCAATTTGTTTATAACTATTACATATGACTTCAGTAACTTGTAGACAAGGTTAGAACTATACTCGAAAAGTTGAGTACAAGCAAGTTAAATTACCGCTGAGTTTTCTAGGGGTTTGGTAATTCCCCAAATCAAAAATTAATTTTCAAGAATCAGATTCGAGCAACTTTTCATTTAATTTTAACTCATCGAAAATAATTACAGCTATTCGTACCCATGCTCTTGAATTCGTGAAATGGATTAGCTGAAAGCGGTCGGATGGATCGCGGTTGCATCTTATTTGATAATATAATCTTCAAAATCCAACGATGGATATAGCTTCGATCCGACCTCTAATGCCTTTAAAAAGGAGGTCGCATTCCGTCTGAAGTTATGTTACACTTCACAAGTTTACTGTTGGGATTTTGAGCAAATTGGAGGGAACTCCAAATTACAAATTTTGGAGCCAAAATCCATCAAATTGTTTGAATGATATTAAAGATGAAGGAGAGAGTCCCACATAGGAAAGATGGGAGCTTGAAGTTGGATATATTAACTTGTGTCTTCCATGAAGGGTTGGGCCCCAAGGGGTACCCCACTTTTGTGGAAGAGAGAGGTGTTGCTCCAAGTAACAACTATCGCGCGCGCGCCGCCGCCGTCCGGTTCGGGAACGGGCAGAAATTATTCAACTATTTATTTTTTTATTTGCAACGGTTCGGGGTACCGAACCGGTTCCTTCCTTCATTGCGTCGGTTATTTTTTATTTGCAACGGTTCGGGGGTACCGAACCGTTTCCTTCATTGCGTCGGGTTCGCTTGAATGGTCAATCCGTTCAACTGGTACCGGTTCGACTCGAAATTGATTGTTGACTCGTGACTCTTCGGAATTGTTTTTTAAAAACTCATTCGTTTTCAGACAAAAGGCTAGCCGTGCATTTTCGAAATTATCTCTCCCTCATTCGGTTTTTTCCTTGTGCGATCAATTCCGCGACGTTCCGTTCGCCGTTTTCCTCCGAGCAAGTGCCGGCTTTGAGGGAAGGATCCGTTCTATCCTGGGAGACAATTGTCCATCGACCTTGGGTACCGAAAGAGGGGGCAAATTTGTCTTAAGGACACAACGTCTCTTCGTTGGGCTCGGATCAAACTTGCTTGTGTTGTTCTTTTCGACGCTCAGGTTAGTCGGCTTCTCTTGTTTTCTACTATTGAAGTACATATGTCATATTGTATGTGATCAACATATTACGTATGATATACTAGGGTGACAACAATCTTAAGACAAATTTTTTATGTTTGTTCATGTACGTGTACTATTGCTTCGCATTCTGTGTTCATACGTACTTGCTTATAATCGGATCTTATTCTCTGTCCGAATTGGTGCTAATGTTCTGTGAACTTTGCATTCGGTTATGGTATTCTGTGTTATTGAGTTCAGTGAAGTTTGTTTTCGGAAATAGTTGTTTTTTCTACATTCGGTGTTACTGAAGTGTGCGGTCTTCAACACTTTCTCAGTTTGAACTTTTAGATCATCAAGTGTTCGGTTTTTTGGTGAAAAGCATTTTTGTTTCGTGTTAATTAAACAAATTGGTGTTCGTATATTCAAGTTAATCATTTTGTGTTTGACGCTCAGAAATGGCGACTGTGCCTACTTTGTCGATCCCAACTCATGGAGCTCATGGAGAAAAGCCTGAGAAGTTCACCGGTGTTGATTTCAAGAGGTGGCAACAAAAGATGTTGTTCTACCTCACAACTTTGAACTTGGCTCGATTTCTCAATGAGGATACTCCTAAGTTGGATGAAGGAGATATTGATAAAGAGAGGCTTGCTGCCGTGGATGCTTGGAAGCATTCAGACTTCCTTTGTCGAAACTACATTCTCAATGGTCTGGACAATGCCCTTTATAATGTGTATAGCCCTCTGAAAACGGCTAAGGAATTGTGGGATAGTCTGGACAAGAAGTACAAGACTGAAGATGCCGGACTGAAGAAATTCATTGTTGGCAAGTTTCTTGACTTCAAGATGGTGGACTCTAAAACTCTTTTGAGTCAAGTCCAAGAGCTTCAAGTGATCCTGCATGACATTCATGCTGAAGGAATGACTCTAAGTGAGTCCTTCCAAGTTGCTGCCTTCATTGAGAAGCTACCACCTTCGTGGAAAGACTTCAAGAATTATCTTAAACACAAGAGAAAGGAGCTGTCACTTGAAGACTTGATTGTTCGATTGAGGATAGAGGAAGATAATAGAATCTCCGAGAAGAAAGGTGGCAAAACCTTTGAGACATCAAGAGCTAACATTGTTGAGGAATCAAAGAAACCCAACAAGAAGAGGAAGAGCTATGGATAGGGTTCCAACCAAGGTCCGAAAAAGTTTCTTGGCAAGTGCTTCAATTGTGGAAAGTTTGGACATCGATCCAAAGAGTGTAGAGCCAAGAAGAAGCAAAAGACCAATGCTAATGTGGTGGAACATATTTCTAGTGGTGTCGAAGACATCAACCTTGCTGCCGTGATTTCCCAATGTAATCTGGTGGGAAACTCCAAAGATTGGTTCATTGACACTGGAGCAACTCGACACATTTGTGCCAACAAATCCATGTTCACAACCTATACGCCGATGGCACGTGAAGAGATACTCTACATGGGTAACTCATCGACCTCCAAGGTTGAAGGAATTGGAAGAGTTGTTTTGAAGATGACCTCTGGAAAACAAGTGACACTAAATGATGTATTGTATGTGCCGGATGTGTGCAAGAATTTAGTGTCGGGTTCTCTCCTTAGCAAGCATGGGTTTAAGATGGTTTTTGTGTCTGATAAGTTTATACTCTCCAAGAGTGATATGTATGTGGGCAAGGGGTATCTTAGTGATGGTCTGTTCAATATGAATGTAATGACTGTTGTACCTCCTAATGTTTCTACTAATAAAGTTGATTTCGCTTATGTGGTTGAGCTTCCTACTATTTGGCATGCTAGATTAGGACACGTGAATTATAAGTCAACTAAGAAATTAATTGATATGGGCTTGTTACCAAAATTCGATTGTCCAAGAGAAAAATGCCAAGTGTGTGTTGAATCCAAATTTTCTAGACCTCCGTTTGTTTCTGTGAATGATAGAGTAACGGAGACTTTAGAATTAATTCACACCGATATTTGCGACATGAAATCAACACCATCTAGAGGAGGTAATAAATATGTTATAACTTTTATAGATGATTGCTCTAGATTTTGTTATGTTTATTTGCTCAAAAGCAAAGATGAGGCAATTAATGCGTTTAAGACTTATAAGTCTGAAGTGGAAACGCAATTAAACAAAAAGATCAAAATGATAAGATCTGATAGAGGAGGTGAATACGAATTTCCTTTTGAGGAAATATGTTCCGAATTTGGTATTATACACCAACTGACACCTCCCTATGCGCCTCAAGCTAATGGAGTAGCTGAAAGGAAAAATCGGACACTAAAGGAAATGATGAATGCATTGTTGAATAGTTCCGGTTTACCTGAGAATTTGTGGGGGGAAGCTGTTTTGACGGCGAATTTTATCTTGAATCGAGTTCCCCACAAGAAGACACAACAAACACCCTATGAGAAATGGAAAGGTAGAATGCCTAATTTGAATTATCTCAAAGTGTGGGGGTGTTTGGCTAAGGTCATGATTCCTAAACCAAAGAAGGTTAAAATAGGACCAAAGACCATTGATTGTGTCTTTATTGGATATGCCCAAAATAGTAGTGCATATCGGTTTCTTGTACATAAATATGAGGTCTCGGATATACATGTTAATACGATTATTGAATCAAGGGACGCCTCGTTCTTTGAGAATATTTTTCCGTATAACAAAGTATATGATTCACATGAAAATAATAAGAGACCTCGAGATGTTGCTTCAACAAATGATCCTATTGAGGATGAACCTAGACGGAGTAAGAGACAAATGACCTCCACATCCTTTGGTCCAGATTTTCTAACTTATCTGTTAGAGAACGAGCCTCAGACTGTCAAAGAGGCTGTGACATCCCCAGAAGCTCCGTTCTGGAAAGAAGCTATCAATAGCGAAATTGAATCAATTCTATCGAATCATACGTGGGAATTGGTTGACCTTCCGCCTGGAAATAAACCACTACAAAGTAAGTGGATCTTCAAGAAGAAAATGAAGGCGGATGGCCCTATTGATAAGTATAAAGCTAGACTTGTGGTTAAAGGCTACAAGCAACGAGAAGGTCTTGATTATTTTGACACTTATTCACCGGTCACGAGAATTACATCAATAAGGATGTTGATTGCAATAGCTGCGGTGTATAAGCTGGAGATCCATCAAATGGATGTGAAAACGGCCTTCTTGAATGGGGACTTGGAAAAGGAAATTTATTTGGAGCAACCTGAAGGGTGTGTTGCTCCTGGACAAGAAAAGAAAGTGTGTCGGCTTATCAAGTCGTTGTATGATCTAAGACAAGCACCCAAGCAATGGCATGCTAAGTTTGACCAAGTGATGTTGTCGAATGAATATAGAATCAATGAGTGTGATAAATGTGTATACGTGAAGAACACTCATAATGGTTTTGTCATTCTTTGTCTATATGTCGACGACATGCTTATAATGGGAAGTGACTGTGAAGTTGTTAAGGCAACAAAGCGAATGCTTGCAAGCAATTTTGATATGAAAGATTTGGGGGTCGCAGATGTTATTTTAGGAATTAAAATCCATAAAACATCTGAGGGACTAGCACTGTCACAAGCTCATTATATTGAGAAAATTCTAGATAAATGTAAGAATCTAGATGTTGCACCTGTAAGGATCCCGATAGATGTGAATTTACATCTTACAAAAAATTCTGGTACAATCAAAGAACAAAATGAGTATGCAAGTATACTAGGCAGTTTAATGTATGTAATGAACTGTACTAGACCGGACATAGCTTGTGCTGTAAGTAAGCTAAGTCGATATACTGCAAGCCCAAATGAAGATCACTGGAAAGCTACGAGGCGTGTTTTGGGCTATTTGAAGCATACCCAGAATTATAGTTTGCATTACATAGAATATCCTGCGGTACTTGAAGGATATTGTGATGCAAATTGGATTACCGGAACAAACGATACAAAATCCACTAGTGGATTTGTGTTTACCCTTGGTGGGGGAGCAGTGTCTTGGAAGTCGTCCAAACAAACCTGTATAGCAAGGTCCACGATGGAGGCTGAATTCATTGCTTTGGACAAGGCTGGAGAAGAGGCAGAATGGCTTCGAAATTTCTTAGAAGACATTCCAAACTGGCCTAAACCGGTGCCAGCTGTGTGTATTCATTGCGATAGCCAAGCTGCTATTGGAAGAGCAAGGAATGTCATATATAACGGCAAGTCTCGACATATTCGTCGAAGACATGACACCGTGAGACAACTACTCTCTAGTGGAATTATCACGATTGACTATGTAAAGTCAAAAGATAATATTGCGGATCCGCTAACAAAAGGCTTAACTAGAGAGATGGTTATGAAAACTTCAAGAGGAATGGGTCTAAGGCCGATCAATAAGTCTTCATAGCGGTAACCCTACTTAGCTGACTGGAGATCCCAAGAACTAGGTTCAAAGGGACAGCTAAGTTATGAAGACTGGAGTAAAGTACTATCAATCTTTACCCATTCCTGTTTGAGATAGTACTAATATGTGAAGGTTAAGATTAAGCTTTTAATGATTCTAGAGTATGTACTGATACTCAGAAATCACCTATGTGAGTGTGAAGTGTGGGCCGCTTCTATGAGAATTGAAAAGGCCGAATTCTCTAGAACACTCATGAGACCAGGTGGTGTTCATGGCCAAAAACGAACACAACAGTGAGAACGAACTTCGTTCGAGAGATCGTTGTGTGACTTCTGTTGTCTAGGCTTACACCAAAGGTTGACAGTTCAAAGACAATCGCGTCTACTGATTGACCGAGTAAGTCCGATAGATGTTCACTAGGATGGGTTCAAAGTTTCAGACTACTCATTACGATGCAACGTTCTCTTATGGATGATCGCACATTGCATTACTTGCATTTACGAAGAGTCATGATTACGAATATATATCATTCATGTGGGGGATTGTTGGGATTTTGAGCAAATTGGAGGGAACTCCAAATTACAAATTTTGGAGCCAAAATCCATCAAATTGTTTGAATGATATTAAAGATGAAGGAGAGAGTCCCACATAGGAAAGATGGGAGCTTGAAGTTGGATATATTAACTTGTGTCTTCCATGAAGGGTTGGGCCCCAAGGGGTACCCCACTTTTGTGGAAGAGAGAGGTGTTGCTCCAAGCAACAACTATCGCGCGCGCGCCGCCGCCGTCCGGTTCGGGAACGGGCAGAAATTATTCAACTATTTATTTTTTTATTTGCAACGGTTCGGGGTACCGAACCGGTTCCTTCCTTCATTGCGTCGGTTATTTTTTATTTGCAACGGTTCGGGGGTATCGAACCGTTTCCTTCATTGCGTCGGGTTCGCTTGAATGGTCAATCCGTTCAACTGGTACCGGTTCGACTCGAAATTGATTGTTGACTCGTGACTCTTCGGAATTGTTTTTTAAAAACTCATTCGTTTTCAGACAAAAGGCTAGCCGTGCATTTTCGAAATTATCTCTCCCTCATTCGGTTTTTTCTTTGTGCGATCAATTCCGCGACGTTCTGTTCGCCGTTTTCCTCCGAGCAAGTGCCGGCTTTGAGGGAAGGATCCGTTCTATCCTGGGAGACAATTGTCCATCGACCTTGGGTACCGAAAGAGGGGGCAAATTTGTCTTAAGGACACAACGTCTCTTCGTTGGGCTCGGATCAAACTTGCTTGTGTTGTTCTTTTCGACGCTCAGGTTAGTCGGCTTCTCTTGTTTTCTACTATTGAAGTACGTATGTCATATTGTATGTGATCAACATATTACGTATGATATACTAGGGTGACAACATTTACATCCACTGAAAAAATCAATTTCTGAAACGAAAGATATTTAAATTTATGGTTCTCTCGCGAGTTATTACAACACTACAATATGCACAGCCTTTCGGATGCACAAATGTTCCAACCAACATCGCAAAGCCGAAGGATTTCTCTCAAGGTTAGTAAACTATTTTCTTACCCATTCCTCCGTTGTTGTTCCGATGATTCTGCTACTGTTTTGAAACGGGTTATTTCGTTAGGACTGATTCCGTTGATCAAAAGAAAGAAATTTATCTCGCAGTTTCTCGACTGTTGCTTGTGCCGTAAGCGATTGATTAACTCTTCGATCATTTTCATGATGGGGGAGTCGATCGATGTCTGGAGAGAATTCTTCCGAACGACTGGCACTGACATCTTCGAGTTCATCGACAAGGCGATCACGATCGCCGAGCTCGATTGGCCTGGAGATTTTCTGTTACGAAGAGGCTGTATCGCAGAGCGGCTGCTCTCACGAGAGACGACTCGGGAGGGAGGTGATTGTGCAGCCTCGAGTAGAGAAAGCAAGGCAAACAGAGGCCAGGGTAATGCTGCGAGCAATGTGTTGAGAAGCTGAGGCATTCAGCGATCACGTCAAAGATACCTCTCAAGTTGTTTGTGAAGTTCTAAGGATCAAGCAGGTTTTGGACAATAGCCGACACGAGGTCAAGTTCCTAACTCTGAATTTGGTCCATCAACGGCTTATTTCTGATTCTTGTCCATTCTTTACCCACTGCTTTCGAATCTAAATGGTTTTCGGAGATAAATGTGTGGATGCACTATTAAAAGTCGCTTCCAGTCCTATTCCTTTGGAGTGCATGCAATCTAACTTAGTATCGTTTCTTGGTATAACAGTCTGATTCCGTGTTACTTGAATCACTGAGAAGACTTCGGTCCATGACTATCACTTTGGATGCATTGAAGGTTTGATTGATATTCTGTAGCGAGTGGTACATGCTTTTTGCATCAATAGTTAGTATCTTACTTATTTAATTTTTTGTCACAGAAAATTGAGATTGGAATAAGTGTCAACAATCTCCGAAGGAGTTATGGATCAAAGCAGATTGCGCAACTGGCCGACAACATTACTATGTACGGAGTGAAAGGCATTCTTTTTGCATAGTGTCTGGTTTGTGGTATAAAATAAGGCCATATCACAGAATTTTTCTGTCCAATTTGGTCCTGCAAGAGCTCGATCGGCTGTACTCACTGCTCGATTCTTTTCGCTGCAGGGGATGGAAGGCTATGGTCCAAGAGATTTGCCGCAGAACAGAGGGGGTTGCTGGTATTAATTTACTGCACATTCTCGTTCTTTGAGTCCCCATGTTCTGAGTTTTTTCTTAACCGTGTGCTTGACTTCTTTTATAGGTCCTTGCAACATCAGGGACGGAGCAACATCTTCTGTCAAGAACCAGAAGAACATCAGGAAACCAGGACAAGAACAATACGACTTCAACTGGGCCGGTTCACTTGCTGACAGGAACCGGAGGCAAAATGTGAAGCGGCACCAGCGCGTTGTGAAGCCCAATACGTCCTCAAACGCTAACTCAAGGACAATCCCCCCAAGCGAGATTGCCTCATGGAAGTTTGAGAAGGAGAGAATGCTTCAGTTGCAAAACTCAAATGGATCAGCCGCGGGGGGCACAAGGCCACTTGCGTGTCAACAGGACGTAAGTAGAACAACTTTTTTAATTTCGCAGTACCCTTGCAACCAAAATAACTGACTTGTTCATTTGGTTCGATCACAAGATCAAATCCTCCAACAAAGTTGTAGCGGAGATGAACTATGAAGCCACCAGGAGGAAGAGGCGTCGGATAGTACAGGTATTGGATCTATGTGATCACCCCAAGATGGCAGCGAGTCGTAAGGCTCCGTGAGCAACAACTAGAAAAGCTCATCCGCAGAGGGAGATTTCGCAGAGCCTGGTTTCATCCTTTTGAAGTCCAAAATTCCAGAGCCGACAATTTTGCACCGAGAGACCGATGTTACTGGACTGGTGATCGAGCAAGTGTTCTATAGTTCTCTTCTTAGTTGAACACAATTAAGACCACTGGGAGTAAATCATTAGAGTCGTATTCTAGGAGGTGATGATGATGTATTTTCTACCGGAAATTGTATCTAGCAACCTGTAATCCAAACCTTAATTTCTGAGCATTAAGATGCAAGTTTGTTTTTACTGCTTGGGCGTCTCACGTTTCTCCTACTACAAATTGCTTCTGTGGCCATAAGAAATGGATCACTAGCGAATTGGATGTGCTTTGTGTCTCTAGAATTTAGCTCTTTAAATTCGATTATAACACGGGAGACTACCACTTTCTCTGAATGAAGTTAGAATTAGTTTGCCTTGTAAGTTAGGAGTGGTTTTATCATCGAAGGGGATATTTAGCAAGCAACTGAAATTAACAAAAGAAAAAAATAAGGTCTTCCTGAGCGAGGAACAGAGATGTCACAAAGACGAGTACAAACAGTTGTTGCAGATGAACATACGACACACTGGCATGACATGCTGTTGTCTGCAGCACAAAAGAAAAGGACAAGACATCTGGAAACAACATTAAAGTAAAAAGATATCACCAACAGAAATTAGCAAGTGCTTTTCCCAAAGTCGAGATTAGTTTTAACCTTTGCAATCATCCCCAGATGCTACGGCAGACACATAACGCAATAACAAGCACTCATGCATCAATGACGAGCCAGTTCCTCCACCAAGAGAGAGGCATACTTGGAAACCTTCATCAAGAAGACGCACGAAGTTATGGCATCTTCTCATAATAGATACAGCATACATTTGGAGTCGTTCCTATAACTTGAAGTCCCCTATCTACATGAGTCATGCACCAACTAAAAGAAAGGAAATCAACACACTAAACAGAGTAGAGGACAGTAAAATGAAATTATTCCCGAGAAAAAAGGTGCATGCAAATGTAACATTAAGTGATTCATAAGGAGTAGCTATGGTGTCCCTTAAAGGTTTATTAGCTACAGATGAAAGTTTATCAACCCATGCTTACCGGAGCCTGCCAACCTAGAACAAATGATCAAGTACAATCAATCTTTACCTTGAAGACAGTCGCAGTTCTCAGCCTCCTTCTCACAACATCAGGAACTGCTTTAATAAGCTCAGTGCCTTCACTATAGTGCCCCTTTGCCCAGTTATTACCAGCAGCAGATTGCCCAAATACAACGTCATCAGGCCTGAAGATCTGCCACTAGAGACCAGTTCGAACACTATCCATGGTGCCTGGTTCAAGATCCATCAGCACAGCTCGAGGAACAAATCTACCGCAAGATGCCTCGTTGTAGTATACATTGGCACGCTCAAGCTGCAGATCAGATGTCCCAGTTCACCGACCCATCGGATACCATGTTCGTCACAGACGACTTCCCAAAATTTGGATCCAATCTGGTTACCACATTGTCCACCTTGAACATGAAGGATCTCTCATTTTTCCTGTATTCACTACAAACTAAAATCGGTATCAACAGCATAGGGTTATGACCAAATTCAGGTTCCTATCGTTTGTTATACCCAACTTTATGGAATCCAATTTAGATTATAGCCACGTAAGTCCTCTGTTTTTCCCAAGCACAGCAGAGCATATAATTGACAAACAGAGCCACTGAGCTAGCAAGTTAGATTATGACTGTCTAGGCATTAGATCAAGTAATTCTCTTTTCCTGATAAAGAAAACGAAAGATACTGTCATATGACCAACTCCAACTTGAAAACAAGCCAGTTTACTCATTAAAAAAAACCACCTCACTTATTGCATCGCTGATTCTTGAAGATGCAACTAGCCTTGTCTAATAAATGAAAATGGGCGCCGAAGTATAAAGCATTTAGGATTTCAGCATAAGAAACATGAATCTGTGTTTTAAGCAGTTTCTGCAGTTAGATCAGAGCACACATGAGCCACAACTTCCACAGAGCATATGCAAAAACGAAATATCAAGCGAAGTTGTCACTGATTGCCGGGGAAAAAGACCACAATCCATAATGATTCCGACCAGCCAAGATACACACGGCATCGCAATGGATTTTGCAGCAGAAGCACACAGATTGAAAGCATTTCCAGTGACAGCATTTGAATCAAGCAAACTAACACGTCATGAATTGCGACTGAAACTAAGAGATCTACTCAATTCTCCAAAATGCGAGAGAGAATGAACCATAATGAAAGAAGAAGTGATCTGTTCTTGTACTTTATTATTTGAAGTGGAACGTTTTTCAGTCAAGCAAACGTGTTTTTTTTTTTTTGGTAAGGTTTCAAGCAAACGTGTTGATCTTTACACAAACCTTTTTGCTAAATTTCGACAGGAAGCTCGTGGTAGTATAACCATTTAAATTTCCTTCATCGCAATTTTTATCACGAGGGCTTTTTGCACTGCATTTCTAGTGCAAAAGTGCTCTTTCGTACAGAAAATTTCCCTCTAAACGCGAGTTGTTAGGATCCTCATGCGTGACGCTCTGTCCAACTTGAGGTATGATGATCATGAAGTCAAGGAGTCTCCACTGGTGGAGAAGATACTTTCACAATTCAAATGCATACATATTTGAGATCATCGATCAAGCTATTACATTGGTAGTGCAAGATTACCCTAAGCGATTCAAATTCTTGCAGCCCCACATTGGAGAGAAACTCTACCTGTGCCATTTATGTGGATGCCCAAGGCGAAGCGACGATGAGCACCCTGATCTCGTAATGCACAATAACATGGTGGTGAACGGAATGTGCGACCCAACCTAAAAAATGAATACATTCTATTGAAATAGATCTAGAGCACGGCCTAAATAATCATAGTGATGGAAATGGTGAGGACGAACATGCTGTGCTCAACACATTCGATGTCAGCAATCACATCTACAAGGAAGCAGAGGTGTTCAAACGATGAAATGGACGAAGCGGGTGAGACTCTCGAAGAGGTTCTCAGGATGTAGGAGATTATGATTAACAGTCAAAATGAGGTACAAATTTAACTGGGTTGTTGCTTCTCCCCTAAAACACTAATCAGTTTGCTTCCTCTTATACTTTCTAGGGTTTCCAACTGTACCGTAATTTCATTGTAGCAGTCCTAAACATGAACCTGCGATTCACTGAAGAAGCTTCAGCTCATGACTATATCCGTCGGAATCCATGAGGCTAGACTAGAATCAATCCGCCTTTTTGAGCAGAAAAGTGGTGTTGATCGGCAAGGCGATAAATTTTCAGCTTCTTAATAATCAACTTCGGGGGCAAAGAAGTGAACATTATTCAACAGAAAACTGTCTGTACAACTAAAATGCATCAGATTGCAGAATATACTTCGAATTTTCCCTAAAAGCTTCTGGTAGAATAATTGCTCCATCATAACTCATACTTCTCATACCGTGGACAAAACAGCAGACGCATACGCAGACGAAACAACAAAAACCGAGGGCAAAAGTCAAAAGAGTCACCTTGTCATCGGCAAACTGAGCCCAGAAACGAGTTTGAGCTCTCTCATAAGGGTCTTGAGGCAACAACGGATAAAAACCACCTCCCTTCCACTTCTCATCGATGTACTCCAGAATCACTTTCGACTCTGCAATCGCGACCCCATCGTCCAAAAGTACCGGGACCTTCTTGTGTGCCGGGTTCGACTTCAAAAGCAATTCGCTCTTCCCTTTATCACAGTCTTCAACAGTGAGCTCGTACTCGAGGCCCTTCAGTTTCAGCGCCCACTCGATTCTCGTGCAGAACGAGCTCGTCGCAGAGACTATGATCTTTAACTTAGCCATGATCGTGCTTTGTTGTTTTGAGCACTGTAGTCGAGTAGGGATCTCTCGTATATAGACAACTACGAGGTGTGTTCTTGAAAGCGACCGCCATGTTTAGCTAATGCTGCCAAGTTTTAAGCTTTGAGCAGAAAACTGGGGCGGCCATCGACGAGGAACAGTGAAAGGCAAGGCCAAGAAGGAGAAACAAAATAGATTTGATTGTTTAATATTGACAATTAAACTTCGTTGTTCAACATAGTTTCATCACGAGACAGAGACAAAGTGCACGCATTTCTGCTGAACTCTACGTAGATCCAAACTTCATGGCTTGATATACATGTCTATATGCCTGTTCAGTAGCTTTTTTTACTTTGTACTGACCACTACAAACTTGTACACAATGAAGCATTGGTCCACGGATCGAATCGAATTTAGGTTGCATATAAATCTACCAACAGGAATCTCACTAAGAGTAGAAGCAGAATAGACTTATCAAGCACCATATCATGAGGTCACAAGTAAAAACATCTCGGAGTCTCTCGTCTTCGTCGCGATCCTCGATCGAAAAGAAAGATGCAATTGGGGTTTCTTAGCTCCTAAGGGAACGCACGGTTTCTTGAAATGATCTTCGACTGTAGTTTGATGGTATCTGCCAAGCTTGAATAATCGTGGGTCGCAGAGAGGTTCATGGAAGTTGCAGTCATTGACAAGTAAAAGGGAAAAGGACAGGGGACGTAGTCCAGTAAAAAAGATGATGATTTCTTTTGGGCGACTCAGGATTATGATATACCAATGCTTTCAACTAGGAAGGATCGATATAAATCAATTATGCGAGTATTTTCTTGATTTTTTGGGCTATCATTCAAGTGTACGATTAAATTCTTTAGCGGTACGAAGTCAAAATGCTAGAATTCATTTAGCATGAGGAAGTTCGAGATAATAGTTCCAATTATTCCTCTCATTGCATCTGGAATATTATAACAAGAAAAAAGGGGTACATTATTGCTACAAATGTAATTCTTTTTTGCCATGCAATGTGATCAACATAGGTATATTTTTACTTGGGCGCAATTTATCTCACTCATTGCATTCGTGATAGACCGATTTTATGGTCGTTTTTACTCGAAAACATTTTGATCCAAAAACGTGTATGCTTTCTTGATGGAAAAAATCACGTCGAGCACTGAGCGACTAAGAGGAGCGGTGGGCCCTCATCACCCCTCTTGTTGCAACAAAGTTTACTTGAAATACCAACGCGTATATGTATCTTTTCGGCCGTATGCATTTGATTTTTATTGCTAGTTCTGTGCATAAAGCAATTTAGTTGTAGTAGATAATTAGTCCATATATCTAATCACATTCGAAGATCCTTTTGTTCTCTTTGATTCCTTTTCAAGTACATTTATGAAAGTTCCCAAACTATTCTCAAAACCCATGTCGGCTGAAATGAATACAACAAAAAATCAAAGGCTGCGTTTGATCGTCCGGATTTCTAAACAGAATAGGACTGGATAGGATAGGATAAGAAATCCTGGTATTTCTTCATATCCTATCCACTATTTGGTGGACTATGGATTTAAAGTCGGATATGATAATTTTTTTTTTTTGCTATTCACGGATCCAAAGGAGTCGTTAAAGGAAAAATAGCCGAGAAATTTTTTTGGTGAAAGCTCACAAAGTGTGGGGAGGAAGATGACGGCGAGTGAAGCATAGAGTTTCTGGAAAAATAGGCATTAGAAATCCTATTCGGATCTATCTCACCTCCCCCCCTCAGATTTTTTTATCCGGTCTATATCTGATCTCATTTTATCCTAGACCACCACCAAATACAGGATAGAATAAAACATATCTTATCCTGGCATTTATCCGGTCGACCAAATGCAGCCAAAGCGAACAAAGAAAAAGCAAAAGATTCAATAGTATGGGCCCATGGCCAGGCCCAAATTGGAATGGACGCTCATGGAAAGACGAGTCTACCCCTTTCGAACCTCGTAATTTGCGACATTAACACTGACCGATAGCGGTCGCGTGGTGTCAAAGCTAATGACTTTGTGTTTGCGAGTGGTTTGGGAGAATGACTTTGCACAGACGAAAGATTTTGATTCCAAGGACTTTCACTTAATGCAAAAATCATTTGGTAGCCATCAGAAAATACACTTTAGCTAGCAACTTCAGCTCTCAGGAGCCCCACCATACCAACTTGCCCTTGTCTGCGCCCGCCCCCCCTGCCACCTCCTTGACCCTACAATCACATGACCCTCGGTGGTCCTCGTCGCGTGACGCGCACACACGGCCAAAGTTGCGCGACGCACAGGCAAGGCGGCGACAGCGACCCTGGGCCTCTTTTGCAAAATTTCCCAACTCCGTCTTCGTCCAAGAAGGGGTAAATACAGGGATACCAATTTATTGAGGGCAAGATTCGAATAAGGAAAATTCATTAAATCCCTGAAGCAGCATTCCGAAAAAATTTGAAAAGACCGGAGCCAGAGCGAGAGTCGCCTTGAACTTTGAGTATTTAAAGTTTAATTTTGTACCAAAGGCCATGAAATTATGTTACTAAATACCAAAATTTTGGTTTAATGGCCTTTGGAACTCCAGACCTCTTTGAAAATGATGCGCCAAGCACGGTGGCAAAATGACATTTGATGAAAGCTCATGGTTCTCTTTCTCTGTAACTAAAATGCCCATCTTCTTTGATTTCTTTGTTCCTTTGTTGCAATGCTAATCTAGTTGGATTAGACCTCAAGCAAAATTCTTGTTTCCTTCGCCATATTTTTTAATCTTACGATCGAAAATAGAACGATATAATTTGTTTCTTGTTAGCTCGTTATGATAAAAATCTGCGGCGTATGGCTTATTATCTGATTTGTTTAATTAAAACAAGAAAAATCTCCATTATTGAATATTCACTTGGGGACTAATTAAACCACATGGTCAAAAAAAAAATTTGTGAATATTCCGCCATTCATTCCATTCCGTGGAAGCAGATTTGGGGAAATGCCTTGAGGTCTTAATCAACTAATCTAGCATTTAAAACAATCATTTATGAGCTTGTCCACGGGTCTAGACCTTAGTCAACATTTTTTACCCCTAATATCCAATTAAATACTTATATCTTCTAGCGTAATTTTTTTTTTTCTGTAAACGTAGACAAGTTACTCATTTATGTTCTGTTGTTGTCCAGTAGGCGCGATGATTTGCGCGTTGTTGGACACTTTCTCCCCAAACTTTGCGTGCCTGATTTTTCGAGAGGCGATGACTCGGGAGCTTGATCAATCCTCCGTAAATATAAAGTAATTTATCATGTGATGAGATGATAATATTAGATGGTGCATTGACGTGATGTCAAGCCAATTTTTCAATTTAGATTGCAATTTTAGTTTCGTCCATGCAAAATCTTCACTTATAATCAGAAGGATACAAGCTTTGCACAAGGAACGATGATCCCGGGTATAATATCGAATTCACTTATAATCTCCCAAGAGAAAGCTCATTATAAATATATTATGGCGCCATATCAGAAGGTTACAACAGAGGAAAACAGGGGAGAAAAACTGAGCAACACTTGGAGGGAAAGTGAAGGGTGCGTTCTATGACTTGTTCGGTGCCGAGGAACGCAGGTTGCTCAGAAGAGCAGTCCAAAAGTTAACCAGAAAATCTCTCGGTGGAACACATTCCTTAATCAGCGGAATTTCGATGAAGTTTTTTGCCCATTCATGAAGGGATGGGAACCTCTCAGCATCAAGTATCTTGATGCCTCCAGTTTCTTCCATGACGCCAAGCCAATGCGGGATCCAGCCGGCCACAAGATCCAAATAGCCTATCTTGTCTCCCGCGAAGAACTTCTTCCCTTCGATCTGCTTCTCGAGATAAGCGAAAGACTCTAATGCAGTCTCCACTGCTTTCTCCTTTTCCAAGGCATCTTCGGCCCGACAGGCTCCCCAAGTGCCGAAGACACACTGTTCTCCGTGACATGGGAAGAAATGAACAAGCAAGCTTGTCATCGAGAACTATTTGACTCTATGGAAACTTTATTCTGCTGTAGCCACAAATATGCATGCAATGAAGTCCTTGTTGGGATTTTGAGCAAATTGGAGGGAACTCCAAATTACAAATTTTGGAGCCAAAATCCATCAAATTGTTTGAATGATATTAAAGATGAAGGAGAGAGTCCCACATAGGAAAGATGGGAGCTTGAAGTTGGATATATTAACTTGTGTCTTCCATGAAGGGTTGGGCCCCAAGGGGTACCCCACTTTTTTGGAAGAGAGAGGTGTTGCTCCAAGCAACAACTATCGCTCGCGCGCGCGCGCCGCGACTGTGCCTACGTTGTCGATCCCAACTCATGGAGCTCATGGAAAAAAGCCTGAGAAGTTCACCGGTGTTGATTTTAAGAGGTGGCAACAAAAGATGTTGTTCTACCTCACAACTTTGAACTTGGCTCGATTTCCCAATGAGGATGCTCCTAAGTTGGATGAAGGAGATACTGATAAAGAGAGGCTTGCTGCCGTGGATGCTTGGAAGCATTCAGACTTCCTTTGTCGAAACTACATTCTCAATGGTCTGGACAATGCCCTTTATAATGTGTATAGCCCTCTGAAAACGGCTAAGGAATTGTGGGATAGTCTGGACAAGAAGTACAAGACTGAAGATGCCGGACTGAAGAAATTCATTGTTGGCAAGTTTCTTGACTTCAAGATGGTGGACTCTAAAACTCTTTTGAGTCAAGTCCAAGAGCTTCAAGTGATCCTGCATGACATTCATGCTGAAGGAATGACTCTAAGTGAGTCCTTCCAAGTTGCTGCCTTCATTGAGAAGCTACCACCTTCGTGGAAAGACTTCAAGAATTATCTTAAACACAAGAGAAAGGAGCTGTCACTTGAAGACTTGATTGTTCGATTGAGGATAGAGGAAGATAATAGAATCTCCGAGAAGAAAGGTGGCAAAACCTTTGAGACATCAAGAGCTAACATTGTTGAGGAATCAAAGAAACCCAACAAGAAGAGGAAGAGCTATGGAGAGGGTTCCAACCAAGGTCCGAAAAAGTTTCTTGGCAAGTGCTTCAATTGTGGAAAGCTTGGACATCGATCCAAAGAGTGTAGAGCCAAGAAGAAGCAAAAGACCAATGCTAATGTGGTGGAACATATTTCTAGTGGTGTCGAAGACATCAACCTTGCTGCCGTGATTTCCCAATGTAATCTAGTGGGAAACTCCAAAGATTGGTTCATTGACACTGGAGCAACTCGACACATTTATGCCAACAAATCCATGTTCACAACCTATACGCCGATGGCACGTGAAGAGATACTCTACATGGGTAACTCATCGACCTCCAAGGTTGAAGGAATTGGAAGAGTTGTTTTGAAGATGACCTCTGGAAAGCAAGTGACACTAAATGATGTATTGTATGTGCCGGATGTGCGCAAGAATTTAGTGTCGGGTTCTCTCCTTAGCAAGCATGGGTTTAAGATGGTTTTTGTGTCTGATAAGTTTATACTCTCCAAGAGTGATATGTATGTGGGCAAGGGGTATCTTAGTGATGGTCTGTTCAAGATGAATGTAATGACTGTTGTACCTCCTAATGTTTCTACTAATAAAGTTGATTTCGCTTATGTGGTTGAGCTTCCTACTATTTGGCATGCTAGATTAGGACACGTGAATTATAAGTCAACTAAGAAATTAATTGATATGGGCTTGTTACCAAAATTCGATTGTCCAAGAGAAAAATGCCAAGTGTGTGTTGAATCCAAATTTTCTAGACCTCCGTTTGTTTCTGTGAATGATAGAGTAACGGAGACTTTAGAATTAATTCACACCGATATTTGCGACATGAAATCAACACCATCTAGAGGAGGTAATAAATATGTTATAACTTTTATAGATGATTGCTCTAGATTTTGTTATGTTTATTTGCTCAAAAGCAAAGATGAGGCAATTAATGCGTTTAAGACTTATAAGTCTGAAGTGGAAACGCAATTAAACAAGAAGATCAAAATGATAAGATCTGATAGAGGAGGTGAATACGAATTTCCTTTTGAGGAAATATGTTCCGAATTTGGTATTATACACCAACTGACACCTCCCTATGCACCTCAAGTTAATGGAGTAGCTGAAAGGAAAAATCGGACACTAAAGGAAATGATGAATGCATTGTTGAATAGTTCCGGTTTACCTGAGAATTTGTGGGGGGAAGCTGTTTTGACGGCGAATTTTATCTTGAATCGAGTTCCCCACAAGAAGACACAACAAACACCCTATGAGAAATGGAAAGGTAGAATGCCTAATTTGAATTATCTCAAAGTGTGGGGGTGTTTGGCTAAGGTCATGATTCCTAAACCAAAGAAGGTTAAAATAGGACCAAAGACCATTGATTGTGTCTTTATTGGATATGCCCAAAATAGTAGTGCATATCGGTTTCTTGTACATAAATATGAGGTCTCGGATATACATGTTAATACGATTATTGAATCAAGGGACGCCTCGTTCTTTGAGAATATTTTTCCGTATAACAAAGTATATGATTCACATGAAAATAATAAGAGACCTCGAGATGTTGCTTCAACAAATGATCCTATTGAGGATGAACCTAGACGGAGTAAGAGACAAAGGACCTCCACATCCTTTGGTCCAGATTTTCTAACTTATCTGTTAGAGAACGAGCCTCAGACTGTCAAAGAGGCTGTGACATCCCCAGAAGCTCCGTTCTGGAAAGAAGCTATCAATAGCGAAATTGAATCAATTCTATCGAATCATACGTGGGAATTGGTTGACCTTCCGCCTGGAAATAAACCACTACAAAGTAAGTGGATCTTCAAGAAGAAAATGAAGGCGGATGGCCCTATTGATAAGTATAAAGCTAGACTTGTGGTTAAAGGCTACAAGCAACGAGAAGGTCTTGATTATTTTGACACTTATTCACCGGTCACGAGAATTACATCAATAAGGATGTTGATTGCAATAGCTGCGGTGTATAAGCTGGAGATCCATCAAATGGATGTGAAAACGGCCTTCTTGAATGGGGACTTGGAAAAGGAAATTTATTTGGAGCAACCTGAAGGGTGTGTTGCTCCTGGACAAGAAAAGAAAGTGTGTCGGCTTATCAAGTCGTTGTATGATCTAAGACAAGCACCCAAGCAATGGCATGCTAAGTTTGACCAAGTGATGTTGTCGAATGAATATAGAATCAATGAGTGTGATAAATGTGTATACGTGAAGAACACTCATAATGATTTTGTCATTCTTTGTCTATATGTCGACGACATGCTTATAATGGGAAGTGACTGTGAAGTTGTTAAGGCAACGAAGCGAATGCTTTCAAGCAATTTTGATATGAAAGATTTGGGGGTCGCAGATGTTATTTTAGGAATTAAAATCCATAAAACATCTGAGGGACTAGCACTGTCACAAGCTCATTATATTGAGAAAATTCTAGATAAATGTAAGAATCTAGATGTTGCACCTGTAAGGACCCCGATAGATGTGAATTTACATCTTACAAAGAATTCTGGTACAATCAAAGAACAAAATGAGTATGCAAGTATACTAGGCAGTTTAATGTATGTCATGAACTGTACTAGACCGGACATAGCTTGTGCTGTAAGTAAGCTAAGTCGATATACTGCAAGCCCAAATGAAGATCACTGGAAAGCTATGAGGCGTGTTTTGGGCTATTTGAAGCATACCCAGAATTATAGTTTGCATTACATAGAATATCCTGCGGTACTTGAAGGATATTGTGATGCAAATTGGATTACCGGAACAAACGATACAAAATCCACTAGTGAATTTGTGTTTACCCTTGGTGGGGGAGCGGTGTCTTGGAAGTCGTCCAAACAAACCTGTATAGCAAGGTCCACGATGGAGGCTGAATTCATTGCTTTGGACAAGGCTGGAGAAGAGGCAGAATGGCTTCGAAATTTCTTAGAAGACATTCCAAACTGGCCTAAACCGGTGCCAGCTGTGTGTATTCATTGCGATAGCCAAGCTGCTATTGGAAGAGCAAGGAATGTCATGTATAACGGCAAGTCTCGACATATTCGTCGAAGACATAACACCGTGAGACAATTACTCTCTAGTGGAATTATCACGATTGACTATGTAAAGTCAAAAGATAATATTGCGGATCCGCTAACAAAAGGCTTAACTAGAGAGATGGTTATGAAAACTTCAAGAGGAATGGGTCTAAGGCCGATCAATAAGTCTTCATAGCGGTAACCCTACTTAGCTGACTGGAGATCCCAAGAACTAGGTTCAAAGGGACAACTAAGTTATGAAGACTGGAGTAAAGTACTATCAATCTCTACCCATTCCTGTTTGAGATAGTACAAATATGTGAAGGTTAAGCTTAAGCTTTTAATGATTCTAGAGTATGTACTGATACTCAGAAATCACCTATGTGAGTGTGAAGTGTGGGCCGCTTCTATGAGAATTGAAAAGGCCGAATTCTCTAGAACACTCATGAGACCAGGCGGTGTTCATGGCCAAAACGAACACAACAGTGAGAACGAACTTCGTTCGAGAGATCGTTGTGTGACTTCTGATGTCTAGGCTTACACCAAAGGTTGACAGTTCAAAGACAATCGTGTCTACTGATTGACCGAGTAAGTCCGATAGATGTTCACTAGGATGGGTTCAAAGTTTCAGACTACTCATTACGATGCAACGTTCTCTCATGGATGATCGCACATTGCATTACTTGCATTTACGAAGAGTCATGATTACGAATATATATCATTCATGTGGGGGATTGTTGGGATTTTGAGCAAATTGGAGGGAACTCCAAATTACAAATTTTGGAGCCAAAATCCATCAAATTGTTTGAATGATATTAAAGATGAAGGAGAGAGTCCCACATAGGAAAGATGGGAGCTTGAAGTTGGATATATTAACTTGTGTCTTCCATGAAGGGTTGGGCCCCAAGGGGTACCCCACTTTTGTGGAAGAGAGAGGTGTTGCTCCAAGCAACAACTATCGCTCGCGCGCCGCCGTCGCCGTCCGTCCGGCCTGTCCGGTTCGGGAACGGGCAGAAATTATTCAACTCATTTATTTTTTATTTGCAACGGTTCGGGGGTACCGAACCGGTTCCTTCATTGCGTCGGTTGCGTCGGGTTCGCTTGAATGGTCAATCCGTTCAACTGGTACCGGTTCAACTCGAAATTGATTGTTGACTCGTGACTCTTCGGACTTGCTTTTTAAAACTTATTCGTTTTCAGACAAAGGCTAGCCGTGCATTTTCTCCCTCATTCGGTTTTCCTCGGAAAATAACAAAAGGCTTTCTTTGTGCGATCAATTCCGCAACGTTCCGTTCGCCGTTTTCCTCCGAGCAAGTGCCGGCTTTGAGGGAAGGATCCGTTCTATCCTGGGAGACAATTGTCCATCGACCTTGGGTACCGAAAGAGGGGGCAAATTTGTCTTAAGGAAACAACGTCTCTTCGTTGGGCTCGGATCAAACTTGCTTGTGTTGTTCTTTTCGATGCTCAGGTTAGTCGGCTTCTCTTGTTTTTCTACTATTGAAGTACGTATGTCGTATTGTATGTGATCAACATATTACGTATGATATGCTAGGGTGACAACAGTCCTGTGTTTCTGAACGATGTGAATTATATATTTGGGTGCCAGAAGAAAATCTGACCTATAAGGCAGACAAGAAGATCCACAACCGTTAAAGAGGATTTTGTAACATTAACTCTGTTGGTACATGGGTAGGCATCCCCTCGGTAAACCTGGCTCTATGGTTGATCTTCTACATCGATTGAATTAAGGGTTCGTTCTTTTCAATGGAATTTTCTCAGTTGCAGACATGGTTTCATCAGAAAACCTTTTTCTTGGAGAAAGATTTGTAAGATAGCGTTTTTTGTTGTCCAGCATATATAAGCAAGAAATCCCGATTCCAAAGAGCTGCATCCATACTCCATGGTATCGATTGTGCCATTAGTTTTCCTTTGAGGAGCTGGCATCTAGCTTGATATGTGTTGAGTATCCATAGATGGAATCTGGGGATTCAAGGGAAGCAAACATGGCACTCCAACATCACGCCTTTACTTAATATGGTTCTCCTCCATATTCTTGTCTTAGAATAACTATCTCTCTCTCTCTCTCTCTCTCTCTCTCTCTCTCTCTCTCTCTCTCACTGATGCATCCAGCGAGCATGAAAACGCAAGATAAGCATGCACAGAATAAACTCACAGTGCACTTGGAACCTTGCTTAAACAAAAGAACATGGACTTCTTGACTCGAAGAATCTTTTGCACGGTTTTTGTGCTTTTGTATTGAACATTCAATTGAAGTAGCCAATTCAGCAACAAGCTTGAACTAGACTCCAACCATTGGCACGGCAATTCGTTTTCAGTTTCCTAATAATCAACTTTGGGGGAAAAAAAGGGAGTCATCCGACAGAAATGCATCAGATTGCACAATATTTTCCTAAAATCATCCAGTAAAATAATTTGCTACATCATAACCCATACTCATCATAACGTGAAGAAAACAACAGACAGACGAAAAAACAAAAACCGGGAGATAAAGTCAAAAGAGTCACCTTGTCATCAGCAAACTGAGCCCAGAAACGAGCTTGAGCTCTCTCATAAGGGTCTTGAGGCAACAACGGATAAAGATCACCTCCCTTCCACTTCTCATCGATGTACTCCAGAATCACTTTCGACTCTGCAATTGCAACCCCATCGTCCAAAAGCACCGGGACCTTCTTGTGCACCGGGTTCGACTTCAATAGCAATTCGCTCTTCCCCTTGTCCCAGTCTTCAACGGTGAGCTCGTACTCAAGGCCCTTCAGTTTCAGAGCCCACTCGATTCTCGTGCAGAACAAGCTTGTCGCAGAGACTATGATCTTTAACTTAGCCATGATCGTGCTTTGCTGTTTTGAGCAGTGTAGTCGAGTAGGGATCTCTCGTATATAAACAAATATGAGGTGTTCTTGAAAACGACCGCCATGTTTAGTCTAAGGCTGCCAAGTTCGAATCTTGGAGCAGGTAAATAGCGCGTCCATTGACAAGGAACAGTGAAAAAAGCAAGGCCAAGGAGGAGAAACAAAATAGATTTGATTGTTTAATATCCACAGTTAGATTCATCATGAGACAATAACAAAGTGCACGCATTTCTGCTGAACTGTATGTAGAACCAAACTTCATTGCTTGATATACATGTCTATAAGCCCGTTCAGTAGCATTTTTTTACTTAGTACTAACCACTACAAACTTGCCCACACAATGAAGCATCAGTCCACGGATCAAATTGAATTCAGGTCACATGTAATAATGATGTGTTTGGTAACCATTCTGTTCTCGAAAATAATTTTTGCTGAGAAATAATTTTTTTTATTCTGTTTTTTGAAATAATTTCTAAGCATTTGAAGGCATTTTGGTAACTGTTAAAAATTTATATTTTTAGAATAGAAAAAGAACAAAAATATGTTTGGTAAACGCAAAAAATTTCCTTTTATTAATAATATTTTCATAATATTTTGATTTTTTAAATATTTCATTCTTTTTTTTTTCCTGGCGATGGCGAGGGCTGGACCCTCACCGACACTCATCGGAACTCTCCATGCTCTCGCGGCATCAAGTGACAATGCTGCAGGTGGTGCAGGACCCTAGAATCAGAGAGATCAACGCTTTTAGCTAAAGCGACGGAGGTATTCCCGTCTCGTCTTTCCTCCTCTTCCTCCCTCCATAATCATCCGTCGATCGCCTGACCCGAGAACAAGAAT
The DNA here is from genome assembly GCA_031216285.1 of Syzygium syzygioides. Taxonomy (NCBI): domain Eukaryota; kingdom Viridiplantae; phylum Streptophyta; class Magnoliopsida; order Myrtales; family Myrtaceae; genus Syzygium; species Syzygium syzygioides. The sequence goes on along the minus strand of CM062252.1, from coordinate 13,011,544 downwards.
TAAGAATCAACTTTTTTTTTATTATTGATTCCGTTCTAAAACTATTCCTAGGAACAAATTTGTTCTCGAGAACAAAAAATTTATCAAACGAATTTCTATGTTTTTTTGTTCCTTGGAACCAAAAAAAAGAATCAAGTACTGTTTAGCCGGTTATTGGACTTTAAATCTCCTATCAGGAATCTGACTAAGCATAGAAGCAGAATAGACTTATCATGCACCATATCACGAGGTTCCAAGTAAAAACATCCTGGAGTCGCTTGGCCTCGCCGCCACAGTCCTTGATCAATAAGAAGGATGCAACTAGGGTTTCTTAGCTCCTAAGGGAAACTTTAGTTTGGTATCTGCCAAGTTTGAATAATTGTGGGTCACAGAGGGTCCATGGAAGTTGCGGTCATTGACAAGTCAAAGGGAAAGGGACAGAGGACGTAGTCCAGTGAAAAAGATGATGATTTCTTTTGGGCGACTCAGGATTATGATATACCAATGCTTTCAACTAGGAAGGATCGATATAAATCAATTATGTGGTCCAGTGAAAAAGATGATTACATCATTTAGGCGACTGTCGCGACCTCCCCGAAACGTGCCCCGCCGCCTACGGGGTTTGGCTAATGGATTACTAAGTTCAACCTAGCTCGAGCCCTCCCAAGCCCATACCAATTCGCGACTTAAATTAAGTTGTTAACATGCAAACCGATTCCATCTAGGAGTCGCCACTAATCAGTTTTTGGTAGGTCGATTAGTCACCTAAGTAAAGCACGGGAGAAAAAGCTTTACTTCTACGAACCAGAGATTCAACGAGTACGGGGACTTGATTACACTAATCGACTAATTAGTGCCCTTTCGGTACCTAAACTTGTCCAATTCACCACCTAATATGCTCTCGCTAATCGGGAGTCTCAAAATCCCATTCCTAACTAAGCTAAGGGGAACGACAATCATTATCCAAACCTAAACATGCATAATTACCTACGTGCGAGGTTAAATTGAACGTGCAATTCAAAGTGCGTGAACCAAATATCATGCAATTAAATATGACACTAAACACACAATTGGGCAAGAAAGAATCAATTCCCAAATCCAAATGAATTTTCTGGTTTTTGATTTTTTTTTTTTAAAATTGACTTTTTTTGATTTATTTTTTTTTAAAAAAAATTAAAAAAAAGAATTTTTTTGAAATTATATTTTCTGAATTTTTTGAATTTTTTTTCGAATTTTTTTTAAATTTTTTTTTCGAAAAAAAATAAAATAAATAAAAAAATAAAGTAAAGTAAAATAAAATAAAAACAAAAACAAAAATAAAATAAAATGAAATTTGGGTTTTTCTCTTTTTTTCTATTTTTTTAAAAAAATTAATTTTTAAAATTTTTTTTTAAAAAACTAATTTAAAATATTAAAATAATACAATATTAAAATAAAAGAAAACGGATCCGGTCGGATCTCCACATCCGACCCGGACCGGGACCGATTCGGGCCGAGCTCATTTGTTGAGCCCGCTTAAAAATTTTTTTTAAAAATCGGCATTTTTAAAGAAAAGCCCAGCCCAAAGCCTATTTAAAAAAAAAAAAACAAAGGCCCAAAGCCCGTCAAGAAAACAAATAAAAAAAAAAGTAGGCCCACTTCGGCCCAATAGCAAAATCGAAGCCCTACCCGGTTCGTGACCCGACTCGCCGACCCGGTTTGTGGACACCGACCCGACACGCGCAAACCCTAGCGCCCGACCCGACTCGCCTGACCCGGCTCTCGACCCGACTCGCGGCCGCCACACTGCACCTAGGGCTCCGCCTTGGCTGGCCGAGCAGCCACGACGGGCCCCCTCCGAGCACCGGCCTCCGCGGCCGACCTGCACCTCAGCCCGCCTCGCCGCCTCGATGAGGGGTGGCGAGCATCGCCCTGGTGACCGGCGACGATCGAGGCTGTCCGAGCCTCCGGCGAGGGGGGTGGACAGCCACGAATCGGCCGGGTCCCGACGAGAGACCAGCCAGTCACCTCCTCCACCGGTCATGCCTGACCGCCATGGCCGCCGGCGGTACGCCGGACCCATCCAACACCCCCCAAAGAATGCGCCCAAACAGAGACGAGCCGAGGAGAGCTGACATGGGCAAAATGTCGAACAATTGATGCGCGCGATGCAAACAATAGATTTCAGACTTGATCGGGCCTTAAACATGCCCAAGATTCGCACCCGACAAAGCGCAAAGAGGTAGGATCGACCCCGGGGCGTCACTGGCCGGAGCTCGCACGAGCCGAACGGCCGCGAGTTCCGGCCAGCGACCCCCATACAGAACAGAGCACAGACCGAAGGAGGGGTGGCGATTGCAAACCCTACCCGACTCGACGATGGCGAATAGACGGCGACCGCGATAGATCGGGTTATACCCGCGCGCCTCGCACACCCATGAGCCGGGATCCTCGGATAAACACCTCGAATCGAGCAGAAAAGGACCGGTTGAGACTCAAAGAAGGCCGAAGCCAAAACCTACAGTGAGAACAGGAATACGCAGGGGGCTTCACCAGCCACGACCGGAGTGTGGCAGTCGTCGAGGGGAGATCGTTCACCCTCGGATCTCGCCCTCGCACACTCTCGGTCTCTCTCGCTCTCTCTGCCCTTTCTCGCTCTCGCTCCCCTTTCTCTGGATCTCGCTTGAACTCTCCCCCCAAAAGAAAACAACCCCTCCCCTGCGCCTCTCTCTCTCTCGGATTTAAGGGCAACCGGCCACGAGAGGCTGGTCGGCAGGCGCGCATGGCCCCCTGCCACCGCCAGCCTGCGCGACCGGCCTGCCCTCGACCCGAGGATCACGCTGCTCCGCCTGCGTCCTCTGCACTGTTCTGATCTCCCCCTCTTCTGTGCCTCTGATCTCTGCTTTCTGGCCTCTGCGTTCCTGTGGCTGCGGCGTTCTGCCACTGTTCCGATCTGTCCCCCCCGACCCGAGGATCGCGCCGGCGTTCTGCGGCTCTCTGGCTTCTGCGCTCGGCCTCGCATTCCTGCTGCAGCTTCCGTCATTCCCCTCCCGTACTTTGACTGGGGAGGGGAAGAAGAAGAAGATGAGGCGTAGGCCGGGCCAAGAGAAGAGAGGGCCGGCCCACGCGAAAAAGGAAGAAAAGGAGGAGAGGAGGAGAAGAAAAGAAGGGAGAGGAAAGAAACGGAAAAAGAAAATAAAAACAAAGATGGGCTGGACTAAAAAACGATGAGAAAGGAGAGAGTGGGCCGACAAACTCGGCCCTGAAAATTCATTTTTTCATTTTTTTTAATTAATTAATTAAGGATTTCATGTCCTAATAGGCCCTATTAATGCAAATACCTAATGTCTATATGCCATGAAATTTAAATGAAAATATTTTTGGTTTAGGGGTTAAAAATTAAACCCTAAAGATTTTTTATGCGATAAAACCCTAAGTAATTTGGACAAAATTTAGGTGTCAACAGCTGCCCCTCTTTGAAGGAGAACTCGAAGAGGTTCCTTTCAAAGACAAGAGACACTTAAATTTTGTTCATGGAGGGTATGAGAAGATGCATGAGATGATTGACGGGTTTGTGATTGATTGAAGAGGGAGAGATACTGTGTAAGAACGGGCCTTTGGCTACATGAAATCTTGTTATGCAAGGAAAGAGGAAGACTCTGGGCTGCGAAAGCTTGCCAGGTCGCTGAGGTGCTCCGGGCTGCGAAAGCTCGCCGGGCAAGAAAAGAGGAAGACTCTAGGCTACGAAAGCTCGCCAGGTCGATGAGGTGCTCCGGGCTGCGAAAGCTCGTCGGGCAAGTAAAGAGGAAGACTCTGGGCTGCGAAAGCTCGCCAAGTCGATGAGGTGCTCCGGGCTGCGAAAACTCGCCGGGCAAGTAAAGAGGAAGACTCTGGGCTGCGAAAGCTCGCCAGGTCGATAAGGTTCTCCGGGCTGCGAAAGCTCGCCGGGCAAGAAAAGAGGAAGACTCTGGGCTGCGAAAGCTCGCCAGGTCGATGAGGTGCTCCGGGCTGTGAAAGTTTGCCAGGCAAGAAAAGAGGAAGACTCTGAGCTGCGAAAGCTCGCCAGGTCGACGAAGGTACTCTAGGCTGTGGAATCTTACCATGCAATTCCAAGGTTGTAAGCCTATCAATCAAGAAGGTTCCAAAATGGCCGCTGCACATCTAATGGAACATGTCATAACAAATACCATAGTAGAGAAAGCATATCAGGTGAGATTGATATCATTCAGACGTCATGAAGGACACTATCAAAAGAGTAGCATCATCGATAAAGCATTGATTGCATGGGCGAATCAAACCAGTTTCAATTGTTCGGAAAACATTTGGTATAACTCACTATCACAAAATTGCCATTGGGCTTGAGAAATGCCATTGATCATCAAATTCTCTTAGGAGATAAACTTTTGTCAGAGAGACCCTGGCTCATGCAAAGGGGTTCGTTAGATATGCCAAGCACAAATTGCTTTGTCAAAAAGGGCTTCTCACGAGCTCTCAAAGAAAGTTGTTTGCTCCCATCCATTGATATGGGAGATAGGCATGTTCTCTCTGTATACCTTACATTATCAGTGCCAAAGGCTTCGAGGATCATTCGCAATGAGTACAGACTGACCAATTGGAGAGGTCTTTTAAGGACTGTAATGTAGGTTTAGTCTTGGTTTTAACAACGGACGAGCACTATTGGCCGAGCAATGAAATAACTATGGAATGGCATCTTTGCTAGGTTTACAAGTCAAGAAACCTTAAGAGGAGATAAGATAACTTTGCCCCCACTTCTTCAAGCGATAGCTTGTTTGGGAATCCAAATTTCTACTTAAACAATCCCAATCATAAGAGACTTTGAAGGAGGTTGTAACATTGGCTTGGGTAAAGGCTCGAAAAGCTTAGAAATTCTCAAATGGGATTTAAGAGTTGATGACTATCATGGCATTATTACCATATCATCCAATCTTTTGGAGGCACTCGACTTCTGAAATTCAACCTGTCTCGAAAGTCCATTGACTAATCATTTCAATGTAAGAGCTTTGTTCTTTTCTCTAACGACTTTTGCTTTTGCAATGATTTTTTTTCTTTGCAAGCATTTTGCTTTTGACATTCCCCCTTTTTTATGAGAATTTCTCTCTTGATGCAACTTTTTTTGCTCTGGGCATTGGCCTTACTTTTACCAGGCACACTGCTTTTTCATGCCCCCTAGTTTTCATTTGACTTTTGCTCCTTTTTTTTTAAGGCTTTCAAAACTTTCAAGATGTTTTTCACACTGTCTCATGAGTACCAATTATCTTGATAAATCACATGCTTTGCCCCAATGTAGGGAGATAATCACCATTCGGTTTTAGAAATGAATATTTAGGCTCAATTTGGCTAAGCAAAAGGTATGAGTGTGTTTGGATAGCGAAATGAATGCTCTTCTTCATTTTGGGATGTTTCAAGCTTCCATAAGGACTCACCTGAAATTACTACAAAAAGATTAATACAAGTAAGGGCAAAGAAGTCTTTCTCATCTTTTCCTCCAAAGCATGTCAACCAAAACCTCCAAATTTGCCATGTTATAGGGTGGTTCTTGACAGGGGTATTTTGCAAACTCTTCACATTCAATGGCTCAAATGGGGCTAACTATGATCACCTGTAGTGTATAGGATAGAAGAAGGAAATGCCTCCTTTCATTTCGATCCATGTACTATTGCGAATGACTCTGTCATCCTAAAACACGATTTTCTCTCTTTCGTTCCTCTCAAAGTGTTTACAGGACGTGTTTGGGAATGGTTTGCCTAAGTGCTTCTCGCTTGGCATGATCAACATACTTCCTCTTGTTTCGCCAAGATCACCTGAGTTGAGTGATCTCCACAGGGAATTTTGATCCAAAATGAATGTTCCACCAAGCATCAAAATAACTATCAAAAGTTCATTTTCACAGTTTCGACTGCTGTGCTTTTTGTTCATCTTTTTTTTTTTTTCAAAGCAAATTTTCCATTTTACCCCTTTTTTAGGTATTGAGAAAAAGGTACTCACCTGTGGCCTGGTGACTTGGCAACCCCTTAATTAGCTCACTGGATGCTCGCCAAGACAGTTCAGTCGTTTGGTGATCATTTTGCGGGTTGTTTGGGGCCTACAAAGTAAACATGTATGCATGTGTGCATGATATGCATGATGTGAATACCCTACAGTGATTCGGATTGCATCGAAAATAGCTCTCAGGCCTTGGATTTCATTCAAGGAAAATACTTTTTCACCGAATCGGCGTTTACAGGCTTTGGCAACTCTTGGCCATCCATTTCTACAAGGATTAAAGCTCCCCCAGGTAGAACCTTCCTAACGACATACGGACCGTCGTAATTTGAGGCGAACTTCCCACCTAATTCGGGCGTGATGGACAACACTTTCTTTAGTACGAGATCTCCGGCTTCAAAGTGCCGAGGCCGAACTTTGCGATTGAAGGACTTGGCAACCCGCTTTTGGTAGCATTGACCGTGGCATAAGGCCTTCAGCCTCCTCTCGTCGATCATGTTCAACTGATCCCATCTCTGTTGAGCCCACTCCTCCTCAGAGAGCTCAGCTTGTGAAAGAATCCTCAATGAAGGGATTTCGACTTCCACGGGTAAGACCGCTTCCATACCATAAACGAGCAAGAAAGGAGTCGCCTTTGTCGAAGTGCGGATCGAAGTTCGGTATGCCATTAATGCGTAGGGCAACCGCTCATGCCAGTCTCGATGGTTGTCAGCAGTTTTTGACAAGATCTTCTTTATGTTCTTATTGGCTGCCTCCATAGCTCCATTCATTTGTGGACGGTAAGGCGAGGAGTTCAAGTGACGAATATGAAATTCGCTGAGTAAGCCATATACCATCTTGTTGTTCAAATTTGAGCCGTTGTCAGTAATGATCGCATCCGGGACCCCATAGCGAGCGATGATGTCACGGCGAATGAACTTGACCACATTCTTGGCGGTGACGTTGGCATAAGAGCTTGCCTCGATCCACTTGGTAAAGTAATCAACGGCTACCAAGATGAAACGATGCCCATTGGAGGCCTTAGGATTAATTGGGCCGATCATGTCGATCCCCCACATTGAGAAAGGCCATGGCTCGGACATTTGCCGCAATTCATTTGGCGGCACGTTGATTTTATCTGCATAAATTTGACATCGATGGCAATAACGAACATGCCAGATGTAGTCGGTCTCCATAGCCATCCAGAAATAACCCAGTCTCATGATCTTTCTAGCCAAGAGATGACCGTTCATATGTGGACCGCATTCTCCTTCGTAAATCTCCCTCATCAACTGATTAGCCTCTCTAGCATCGACGCATTTCAACAAAACTGAGCCAAAGGACCTCTTGTAAAGAGCATTGCCACTAATGAAGAACTTCGATGCTAGCTTCCTTATGTATCTCTGATCCGTTAGCTCACTTCCAGGAGGATATTCAGCCCTCTGAAGATAGTTCAGGATGTCGTGATACCACGGCTTCTCATCAGGTTCTTCTGCGATCACCGAACAGTAAGCCGGACGTGTCAGGATTTCGATTTTCAGTGGTTCGATGTCTAATCCTTCCACAACCTGCAGCATTGATGATAATGTGGCCAGGGCGTCGGCGAACTGATTTTGCGATCGAGGTAAATACTGAAAAGAAATCTCCTCAAATTCCTTTATTAACTCCTCAAGGAATTCGTGGTAAGGAATCAACTTGGAATCGCGGGTTCGCCATTGGCCCTCTATCTGGAGAATGATGAGGGCGGAATCGCCATAAACCTGTAGCTTTCTAACTTTTATGTCGACGGCAAATTGCAGTCTCAGTATGCAAGCTTCATATTCTGAGATATTGTTGGTGCACGGGAATACCAACTTGGCGGCCACAGGGTGATGTTGACCGGTCGGGGAGATAAGAACTGCTCCAGTCCCAGAACCAGCCAGGTTAACGGCGCCATCGAAGTACATAGTCCACTTATCACTCACTATCTCTGAAACACGCTCCTCTATGGGGTCTAACTGATGGTGGCCTTCTGACCTTCCGACGTTTTCTGCCAATATATCAGCTATAGCTCTTCCCTTGACAGATTTTTGCGTCATGCTGTGGACGTTGAATTCAGACACCAGCACTTGCCACTTTGCTAACTTTCCAGCCAATGCAGGTTTTTCCAGCAAATACTTGATGGGATCATTCTCAGTTACAAGCAGGATCCGATGATGAAGTGTGTACTGGCGTAAGCGGTGCAATACCCACACCAAAGCCACACACGTCTTTTCAACCCCAGGGTAATTTATTTCGGATGAAGTAAATTTCTTACTGAGGTAGTATATTGCACGCTCCTTGTCATCGCTTGGTCTCTTCTGAGCTAGCAGGGCTCCTAATGACTCCTCATGAATAATCAAGTAGAGTATTAATGGCACTCTCGGGACAAGTGGTACAAGGACTGGCGGATGAGAAAGATATTCTTTTATTTTCTCAAATGCCTCTTGACAATCCGTACTCCACTTAACTTTGGCGTTCTTCTTCAGGAGCTTGAAAAAAGGTTTAGCTGTCTCGGACAGTTGAGAAATGAATCTCGCCACATAGTTCAGTCTCCCCAGCAAACTCCGAACCTCTCTGACCGTAGAAGGGGGCTTTAAGTCACAAATGGCCTTAACCTTCGATGGGTCAATTTCAATGCCTCGACTACTGATCATGAACCCTAGTAATTTCCCAGACTTTGCCCCAAACACACATTTGGCGGGGTTAAGTCTTAACTTGAACTTTCGGAGTCGATCGAACAACTTTCGCAACACCTCGATGTGGTCCTCTCCGTGTTTGGATTTAGCAATCATATCATCTACGTAGACTTCCACCTCTTTATGCATCATATCGTGAAACAGGGTGACCATTGCTCTTTGGTATGTTGCCCCGGCATTCTTCAAGCCGAAGGGCATTACCTTGTAGCAAAAGGTCCCCCAAGGAGTAATGAAGGAGGTTTTACTTTTATCTTCTTCTTTCATCCGAATTTGATTGTAGCCAGAGAATCCATCCATAAAAGAGAATAACTCAAACCCCGCAGTGCTGTCGACCAATACATCGATGTGAGACAGCGGAAAGTCATCTTTCGGACTTGCTCGATTCAGATCGCGGTAGTCAATACAAACCCTGACTCGACCATCCTTCTTCATGACAGAGACTACATTGGCGATCCCATCAGAATAGCGCGACACTTCTATAAAGCCCACGTTCAACAACTTCATGACCTCTTCTTCGATCTTATTGGATAATTCGGGTTTTGTTCTTCTGAGCCTTTACTTCTTTGGCGGGATACTTGGATCAGTTGGTAGAGCATGTTCTACAATTTCTTTATCCAACCCTAGCATATCCGCATACGACCATGCGAACACATCTTGGTACTCTCTTAAAAGGTTGACCATCCTTTTGACGTTGATCTCAGAAAGGCCAGCTCCAATCTTGATTTCCCTAACATTCTCCGAATCGCCCAGATTTATTGTGATAGTAGGCTCTGCGGTCAACGGCTTGGACTCTTCATGCCGAATCCAATCCTGCTCGATGCTTTTTCGGTCACAGTCATCCCTGTCATCCTCGGTCTCGGAGGAATTTTCGTCGAGCGAATCCGACTCACATATGCACCTATCATGATCATGTGACATGTTATGCCTGAGATGCCACAAGGAATGTTAGTGATTAAATTGGCAAATATTACTGCAACTACTGATATGCATGTGCTTTGAAGTTGTTTTGAAAGAGTTTTCAAAAATGAAGGATTCGTCCTCATATCCTTGGACGCCCCTATTTGCAAATGATTTTGAAGACTAGGAAACGTGTGGAAGTCCAGGCCTCAAAGCATCATCATCAGTCTGGTTTGGGTACTTCCACACGTCCTTAATAAAACATGATCATGCTTCTATTAACAGGATAGGGCCGTTTACATGACTCGAGGTCTTGGACCGACGGCTCACAGTCCAAGATCTTGATTACAAAGGAAAGCAGCAGCTAGACCTAAACAGACTTCCCATGCAAGGGATAGACATAGACTCAAACTAAACGTAACAGGAAAGAAAAACATCATCCCTACTCAGAGGGGTTGATGGTGGCAGCGGAGGGCTCGGTCTCCTTATTTCCCATGATAGCACCGACAAATTCTTCCTCGAACAACTCAATTAGGCCAAGGATGACCTCCTCTTCCTGCAGCAGCTTGGGCGGACCCGGAAAGATCTCTACCAACTCCGGAAGGAGTAAACCCTTCTGACCCTCCTTTAATCCAAATAGACTTCCACGACTTCCGTCACCTCCCTGATTAACTGGGCTTTTATGGTTACCACGACCTTCGAAATCACTTCGTCCTTCATGATTAACTCGGCCACCGGAATCGCCACCATGATAACCGAGGCCTGCTTTCTTATGCCACATGGAAGCCTGAATAGGCTCTTTGATGCCTTGTCCATGTAGTCCTAGTCCAGTTCCAGGAATATGACCATTCTCGAGCAACACCCTACTCGACATCATTGAAGGCTTAGCCACTTCCGGGTTGCGCATCATAGTCCCCACAGGCACGTGATTTACCAACACTAACTCAAAAGCCTGGTAGCTTGATTCAGCCTTGTTCTCAGGCTCTATATACGGGATTGCAGTGTCATGGAAAACTTTGAAATTGGTCTCTCCGTGAACAGTTATCAACTTCCCATCAACAATGAATTTGACCTTTTGATGCAAGCTCGAGGGCACAGCTCCGGCGGTGTGTATCCAGGGTCGTCCTAGTAGAAAATTGAATGCACTAGGAATGTCCAGGACCTGAAAGTTGACCAGAAAAAGAACCGGACCAATCAGTAGTTCAAGCTCGACCTCGCCAATGACCTCCTTCTTCATACCGTCAAAAGCTCGAACGGTAGACTTCGATGACATAATTTTCTCTTCGCTCACTCCCAGACGACGAAGGGTGGCGAGTGGGCAAATGTTTAATGCGGACCTGTTGTCAATTAGCGCTCTTGCTATTATTCTATCACGACACTTAACTGAAATAAGTAGCGCCTTGGTGTGATTGCGACCTTCTGGAGGGAAGTCTTCATCGGCAAAAGAAATCTGATCTTTCAGCAAGATAGACCCCACAAACTCCTCCAACTGGGTGTCATCAATGGTCTCAGGGACATGCACTTCATTCAAAACCTTGAGCAGTGCATTCTTGTGCTTTTTGGGTGACTTGAAGAGATCCAAAAGAGAGATTTGAGCTAGCATTTTTCTCAACTGATTCACGATGTTGAATTCGCTCGTCTTCACAATTGCCAAGAATCGCTTCGCCTCCTCATCTGAGATGGCTTTCTTTTCAACGACCTCAGTAGGTGCATAGCAACGGCCTGAATGTGTGACGGTATCGATTTCGTTTGTCTTGTAACCCCAAGGAACTGTCTTGGGGTCGTAACTCGGGGCTTGGTTTACTATTATATCTTCTTCGTCCTCAGGCGGGAGCTCAATCACCATTGGCTCCATGACGCTATCATCGATCTCTAGGGTAGCAAACTCTTCGGTCGCCAAGTCCACGACTAACTGCTCAACATCTCCCCCGTCCGGCATCCATAAATCCTCCTCGACAGATAAGTCAATCACCACAGGGGTAATCATGCCAACCATATCTTCGGGTTCAAGCGGGTCATCCATACCTCCCCACCCATCGGGAACAACATCCTTGGGGTCGATGAAGAAACTGGGTGGCGGTGAATACTTCACGAGATAGTCGAATTTGCCGCTGGGTTGACCCAGTGTGTCAACTACTTCCCCATTCTCACGAGCGAGCTTTACGAACTCATAATTCCAATCCACACTGCTAGCTTGAGGCCCAAAGTCCTCATACAAATTTTCTCTTTCGCTGCTGGTCACATTTAGACCTTCTGACGCACCCTCATTAGGTGGCCTGTCAGTTTCGATAGGCTCAGCAAGTGTCTCTTCCAACTCTTCCTCATGAAACGAATTAAGAACAGCCGTCATGGTTGCCATATTATCTTCCTTTGTACTGTAGATTACTCCCATGTCCACCATCTGGGTGATGCATTTCACTTTTTCTTTCAACGGAATATCCTCCCCGTCTTCAAAGTATCCAGCTGACACTAGTAATTTATAAAGTCTATGAGCATCCACATTAAAGGTCTGTTTACTATCGCCACCCTTTTCAATAACCACATTGACATCCCCAGCATGATTGGACAATGGGTTTTGTTGAACATTAGGGGTCGGTTCCTTAAAAGATAGAATACCCTTATCGAGTAGATTCTGAACCTTGATCTTGAGAACGAAGCAGTCATCCACATCATGCCCCTTCTCGCCCCTATGGAACTCACAGGACTTTGACAAATCGAATCCGGGAGATCTTGGAGGATTATCCCGAGGCACCTCTTTAGCTACCATCCCTCTTTTCAACAGCATGGGCAATAATTTGGACAATGGCCTAGGTAGGGGAGTGAACTGCCTTGGTGCTCTCCTTTTAAATTCCTGATTCTGATACGCCCTATCTCGAAATACGGATGAGCCTTGAGAGGATGAGGTGGAGGGCCTTGTCATGATCGGCGCTTGCACATACGCAATCTCCACGTCTTTCTCCTTTCTATTCGGGACCTTTCGACTAATCCCTTCGCTCAATCTACTGTCATGCATGGCCCCCTCTATCCTCTCCCCGACATCTACCAGCTGGGAGAAGGTCAAGCATCCTGAACCCACCAACTTTAAATAGAAGTCGCTAGGTAGGGCCTTGAGGAAAAGATCGAGCAGCTCCTTTTCACTAAGCGGATGTCGAACTTGAGCTGCGAGAGTACGCCATCTTTAAGCGAAGGCTCTGAAGGACTCACTCCTCCTCTTTTCAGTTCGGGTCAAAACTTCGCGCGTAGGGGCTATCTCAGTATTGTACTTGTACTGCAAGACAAACGCCTCAGCTAGCTCTTTTCACTTCTCGAACTTCTCGGGCTCTGACAACACATACCATTGCAGCGCCGGCCCTGTCAGACTCTCTTGGAAGGTTTGAACCATTAATGGGACATTCTGGGCATACATTGCTATCCTGTTCAGGTAGTACTTCAAGTGGATCTTCGGGTCTCCAGTCCCATCATACTTAGTGAAATCGGGAATCTTGAACTTCTCAGGGAAGCTCATTTGTGCATATCGAGACAGGTCCTCGATCATATGCTCTTCGTATCCTCGCAACGCACGGAGTTTCTCTTCTATCTTTGCGAACCTTTTGTTGTGTTCCTCCTCCAAACGGTCGGTGACGGCTTCTGAGATGGGGTCTAGTTCGACCACCACGGGTGTGGAACCTAATGCCTCTTCAGTAACGTTCCTTCTTGTGGGCCCTTCCACAGGCTCGGGAATAGCTTGGGGCACGGTCTGACCAGCATTCAGTGCTGCTAATGCGGCCCTTATATCATCAGCGAATCGAGTAAGCTGAGCCGCAAGGTCGTTGATCTTGTCGTCAAGCGCGGCAAAACGGGCGTTCTGCTCCTCGATATTCATCTGCGTGGCTCTGGATCGTGTCCGGATCGGCGATTGCCTAGAAGCCGTAGCTTTGCCTTAGTGGAGGAAGGGCTCGCTGGCGGGCTATCGAACTTGGTGTAGACACCGCAACCACCGGAAGACTTCTTGATCTCTCAATCCCTCCCTTCGTACGTTGAGTGGACTCGGACGATTTATGAACACCTGAAAGATGAGCATATGTGAGCGCACAATTCAAATGAGAGGTTAGCCCATGGCAATGGTCTAGGCGTTTTATGTCCCTCGAGAGATTTTTTTTTTAGGGCACCAAAATTTCGGAGATATTATAGTTGATAAATGAAAGCTCATTAACACTGAAATTAGAAAATGAGATTCATTAAAACGAAGAAGTTACATAACGATTCTTAAGCCTCGAAATTAGAAAGAAAAAAAAACATTGAGACTAAGGAAATACATGAAATTGCTGGAACATAAGAAGAACGAAATTCCCTAATCATTGAGGCTAGAAAAGTAATAGAACCTCCTAAATAAGAAACTAGGGGGACAAATTGATGAAAGTGTCATTTCGAACTTCTCAGGGTGACTCATTTTATATGCGATGCGGAGCCTGCGGCTTTGCGGAGCCGTTTGTTCTCTCGAGTTAACTTTGAGATGCGAGTCTTGTCCATTTCCACCCTCCTTTCCAGATGCTCAATTTGCGCCTTCTGGGATGGCTTGTCAGTTACTTCCGAGACCAGTGGTCGTAGAATGGTCGGAATTCGGTGGTTGTGAATGTAGAACGTGGAGGCATGGTGGATCTCTTATTCTCCATTTAGCATCTTAGGCACGATGATCCTTTCAGGATGACATTCGCTCCAGGCAATCTCGATGGCACGGATTTCGTCGAAATAATCGTAGTCCGTGCGGGTGAAGCGAGCCTGGAACATCTCCGTCTTGAGGGGTGGGGGAATCTCTTGTAAGGCTCGGTATTGGCGGGATACCCTGTACGGGTAATAGGAAATGGCGCCAGAGAGACCAAGCAGTGGGATCGGGTTAGCAAACTTATGAGCGAAGCGGGCTTCCTCGACGTGGAGCCATTTAGCATGCCATAGAAATGCCTTGGGTTCGGGGTCTTTTAGAAAATTTATCCAACGGAAATACTCTTTGTCGGGGGAATGCTTTTCTAAGACCTGGAACCTCTGTATTGGGTGCCTAAACTCATCTATTTGAAACAACTGCATAAGGTGCCCAAACCCCCTTATGTGAGAAAGAAACCATATTTGCAAAATTTCTGGGGAAGCTTACATGATTTTGTCGCCGTTTTGTTTAAAACGATTAAGGGACAACAGCGTTTCGGCTAAAATCATGCTGACATAGTTTAACCCAGCACACATGTGTTTGACCACCCAAGCAATTGAAGTATTTATGGCATTTTTACGGTGAGGAAAAATGATTAGTCCAACAAATGCTAAAATGAAAATCCTAATCTTTTGGGCTATTAGTTGACTTGAAAAACACTCAGCTAAGAATGAGAATGGGCACGCATAACAATTAGCCTTAACGACCTTCCTCACCACCTCGGCCCTAACTCTAAAAAATTATGACAACTCGGAGATGGGGTCTATACCTATGGGTGGTTTGACCAGCTCGATTCCTAGAGGCATTCCAATGGCAATGCTATATTCTTCCAAGGTCGGAGTTAGCTCGAATTCGCCAAATATGAAGATCGATGTTTGAGGGCACCAGAAGTGCGGTATCGCTTGCATAACCTAGGAATGGATGTTGATCTTGAGCAACGGGAGGAGACGGCCAATCCTTGCCTCAACCTGCTTTTGGCCATTTTGATCCAGCTGATCCCACCACGCTATGAGCTCTTTCTTGGGAGCGGAAATGAATTGGACATCGGCTCTCCCCATCGCATATAAATCGAGACTAACGAACGACCTAATTTGCCATGGACCAACAACAGGAAATAAATGAATTGCACAACAGGAAAGATAAATGCTTACTTTATTGAGGACAATGGCGGACACAAAGACACACGCATGAAAGGTGAGGCTCGCTTTCTATCTAAACGGTTGAACAAGGTGAAGTTAAGAGGGTGATCTGACCGTCGCAGTCTCGCGTTGGTGTCAGGTCCTCTTAACTCCAGCTTAGTCGAAAGAGATATCCTATAGTCACGCGGTCTCGTGGACAAGGATAAACACTTACGACACCAGAAAAGAACTTTCGGGGAGAAGAAAGGCAACCTCTACATCGCGGTCTCGCGTTCGAGGTTGTATCTTTCTCAACACCATCCTAAAGCGTCCTATCACGGCCCGGGTCCGGCAGTATGGTTGTGTGTGTGATAGTGTAGTGCTAAAACATCTAAAGCATACACGACAATGCATATGCAAATAATGCTTCAAATGTCCGAAAAAGATATAAAAATTCGTTCCCTAAATCTCAAACCTGCAAGGCAAGGGGTCAATGGCGAGAACATTCACGTTAGGGATGCATATAAACAAAAGAAATGGCCTAAGTCCACAACATGTCCCCAGCGGAGTCGCCAAGTTGTCGCAACCTCCCCGAAACGTGCCCCACCGCCTACGGGGTTTGGCTAATGGATTACTAAGTTCAATCTAGCTCGAGCCCTCCCAAGCCCATACCAATTCGCGACTTAAATTAAGTTGTTAACATGCAAACTGATTCCATCTAGGAGTCGCCACTAATCAGTTTTTGGTAGGTCGATTAGACACCTAAGTAAAGCACGGGAGAAAAAGCTTTACTTCTACGAACCAGAGATTCAACGAGTACGGGGACTTGATTACACTAATCGACTAATTAGTGCCCTTTCGGTATCTAAACTTGTCCAATTCACCACCTAATATGCTCTCGCTAATCGGGAGTCTCAAAATCCCGTTCCTAACTAAGCTAAGGGGAACGACAATCATTATCCAAACCTAAACATGCATAATTACCTACGTGCGAGGTTAAATTGAACGTGCAATTCAAAGTGCGTGAACCAAATATCGTGCAATTAAATATGACACTAAACACACAATTGGGCAAGAAAGAATCAATTCCCAAACCCAAATGAATTTTTTGGTTTTTGATTTTTTTTTTAAAAAAAATTGACTTTTTTTGATTGATTTTTTTTATAAAAAAAATTTAAAAAAAGGATTTTGTTGAAATTATATTTTCGAAATTTTTTGAATTTTTTTTCGAATTTTTTTAAAATTTTTTTTTCGAAAAGAAAAAAGAAAAAATAAAAATAAATAAAAAAATAAAGTAAAGTAAAAAAAATAAAATAAAATAAAATGAAATAAAATAAAATGAAATTTGGGTTTTTCTCTTTTTTTCTATTTTTTTAAAACAATTAATTTTTTTAAAAAAAAATTTAAAATATTAATTTAAAATATTAAAATAATACAATATTAAAATAAAAGAAAACGGATCCGGGTTGGATCTCCACATCCGACCCGAACCGGGACTGATTCGGGCCGGGCTCATTTGTTGAGCCCGCTTAAATTTTTTTTTTAAAAATCGGCATTTTTAAAGAAAAGCCCAGCCCAAAGCCTATTTAAAAAAAAAAACAAAGGCCCAAAGCCCATCAAGAAAACAAATAAAAAAAACAAGTAGGCCCACTTCGGCCCAATAGCAAAATCGAAGCCCTACCCGGTTCGCGACCCAACTCGCCGACCCGGTTTGTGGACGCCGACCCGACACGCGCAAACCCTAGCGCCCGACCTGACTCGCCTGACCCGGCTCTCGACCCGACTCACGGCCGCCACACTGCACCTAGGGCTCCGGGCCCCCTCTGAGCGCCGGCCTCCGCGGCCGACCTGCACCTCAGCCTGCCTCGTCGCCTCGACGAGGGGCGGCGAGCATCGCCCTGGTGACCGGCGATGATCGAGGCTGTCCGAGCCACCGGCGAGGGGGGTGGACAGCCACGAATCGGCCGGGTCCCGACGAGAGACCAGCCAGTCACCTCCTCCACTGGTCACGCCTGACCGCCATGGCCGCCGGCGGTACGCCGGACCCATCCAACACCCCCCAAAGAATGCGCCCAAACAGAGACGAACCGAGGAGAGCTAACATGGGCAAAATGTCGAACAATTGATGCGCGCGATGCAAACAATAGATTTCAGACTTGATCGGGCCTTAAACACGCCCGAGATTCACACCCGACAAAGCGCAAAGAGGTAGGATCGACCCCAGGGCGTCACTGGCCGGAGCTCGCGCGAGCCGAACGGTCACGAGTTCCGGCCAGCGACCCCCCAGACAGAACAGAGCACAGACCGAAGGAGGGGTGGCGATTGCAAACCCTACCCGACTTGACGATGGCGAATAGACGGCGACCGCGATAGATCGGGTTATACCCGCGCGCCTCGCACACCCACAAGCCGGGATCCTCGGGTAAACACCTCGAATCGAGCAGAAAAGGACCGGTTGAGACTCAAAGAAGGCCGAAGCCGAGACCTACCGTGAGAACAGGAATACGCAGGGGGCTTCACCGGCCACGACCGGAGTGTGGCAGTCGTCGAGGGGAGATCGTTCACCCTCGGATCTCGCCCTCGCACACTCTCGGTCTCTCTCGCTCTCTCTGCCCTTTCTCGCTCTCGCTCCCCTTTCTCTGGATCTCGCTTGAACTCTCCCCCTAAAAGAAAACAACCCCTCCCCTGTGCCTCTCTCTCTCTCGGATTTAAGGGCAACCGGCCACGCGAGGCTGGCCGGCAGGCGCACATGGCCCCCTGCCACCGCCAGCCTGTGCGACCGACCTGCCCCCGACCTGAGGATCGCGCCGCTCCGCCTGCGTCCTCTACACTGTTCCGATCTCCCCCTCTCCTGCGCCTCTGATCTCTGCTTTCTGGCCTCTGCGTTCCTGTGGCTGCGGAGTTCTGCCACTGTTCCGGTCTGTGCCCCCCGACCCGAGGATCGTGCCGGCGTTCTGCGGCTCTCTGGCTTCTACGCTCGGCCTCGCGATCCTGCTGCAGCTTCCGTCATTCCCCTCCCATACTTTGACTGGGGAGGGGAAGAAGAAGAAGATGAGGCGTAGGCCGGGCCAAGAGAAGAGAGGGCCGGCCCATGCGAAAAAGGAAGAAAAGGAGGAGAGGAGGAGAAGAAAAGAAGGGAGAAGAAAGAAACGGAAAAAGAAAATAAAAACAAAGATGGGCTAGACTAAAAAACGATGAGAAAAAAAAAGAGAGTGGGCCGACGAACTCGGCCCCGAAAATTCATTTTTTCGTTTTTTTTAATTAATTAATTAAGGATTTCATGTCCTAATAAGCTGTATTAATGCAAATACCTAATGTCTATATCCATGAAATTTAAATGAAAATATTTTTGGTTTAGGGGTTAAAAATTAAACCCTAAAGATTTTTTATGCGATAAAACCCTAAGTAATTTGTACAAAATTTAGGTGTCAACAGCGACTGAGTATTATAATATACCAGTGCTTTCAACCAGGAAGTATTCTCTTTGACTTTTTGGGCTATCATTCAAGCGTATGACAAAATTCTTCGGTGGTTCGATGTCAAAATGCTGGAATTCATCTTATAATAAATAATGCTGTGAAGAAGTTCGAGACAATAGTTCGAATTATTCCTCCGATTGGATTTGAAATATTATAACAAGAAAAAAAGGTATACTATTGCTACAAATGTAATTCTTTTTTGCCATGCAATGGGATCAACATAGGTATATTTTCACTTACGCGTAATTTATCTCAACTAGTTGTATTCGTGATAGACTGATTTTATGCTAGTTTTTACTTGAGAACATTTTGAACCGAAAACGGGTATGTTTTCTCAATGCATGCATTTTTTTTTTTTTGGTAATCCAAGAATCCCCCGCACGGCCGACAGCCGGAGGAGTAAACCTGGGGTGACGCTAGCGCAGGACCCACCACCACGGCGCCACACTTAAGAATCCCTAACGACTACGCTGGGGTTTGAACTCTGGTCCCTTCGTAGGGGGATTAGAGCGCAAGCCAACGCAGCCGCTGCGGGCGGTGGTTTCTCAATGCATGCATTTCATGTATGCATTTCATAAAAAAATCACGTCGAACACTTAGCGACTAAGAGGAGCGGTGGGCCTTCATCAGCCCACTTGCTGCGGTAAAGTTTACATGAAATACAAACGCGTATACGTATCTTTTCGATCGTATGCATTTGATTTTTATCGCTAATTCTGCAGATTGAATAATTTAGTTGTAGTAGATAATTAGTCCATAAATCGGATCACATTCGAAGATCTGTTTGTTTTCTCTTTGGTTCCTTTTCAAGTACATTTATCAAAGTTCGCAAACTATTCTCAAAACCCAATTTATTTTGGCTGAAAAAAGAGAGAGGAATGAATACAACAGAAAACAAAAGCGAACAAAGAAAGAGCAAAAGATTCATAGTATGGGCCTGAGAGTTGCAAGCCATCCACGGCCCAAATGGGAATGGACGCTCGTACAAAGACGAGTCTACCCCTATAAAGCCCCAAAATTTGCGACATCGACACTGACTCATGGAAAGACCCTATTATGGCATGACCCTCGGTGACCCCCGTCACGCGGCCCTCACGCAACCTAAGGCCATGGGCAGCCGAAGTTGCGTGACCCCGGGTGACGCGACGGCGGCGGCGTCCCCAGGCCTCCTTCGCGAAACTTCCCAGCTCGGTCTCTGTCCAAGCAAGGGCAAGAACAAGAATACCGATATACTGAGGGCAAGATTCGAAGAAAGAAAATTGATTAAACACTGAAGTTGCATTTCGAAAGTTCTATAAGATTGAAGCCGAGTGAGAGTTGCCTTAAACTTTGAGCATTTAAAGTTTGATTTTGTACCAAAGACCTTGAAATTATGTTACTAAATACCAAAAATCTTGGTTTAATGGCCTTTGGAGCTCCAAAGCTCTTTGAAAATAATGTAGCCAAACTGACACTAGATGCAAAGCTATGAATTAAACCTAAAATGCGCGTCTCCTTTGATTTCTTTGTTCCTTTGTTACACCGTTAATCTGGTTGGATTAAACCTCAAGCAAAAATTCTTGCTTCCTTCACTATATTTTTTAATCTTACGTCGAAAATAGAACGAAATAATCTGTTTCTCATTAGATCGTTAAGATAAAATTTGCGACAGATGGCTTATTATCCGATTTATTTAATTAAATCAAGAAAAATCTCCATCATTGAATATTCACTTGGGGAAATGCCCTAATTAAACCACATCGTCAATTTTTTTCCTTGATTATTCAGTCATTCATTCCATTCCGTGCAAGCAGATTTGGGGAAATGCCTTGAGGTCTTATGATATCCAACCAATCTAGCATTTAAAAACGATCATTTTTGAACTTGTCAATGAGTCCCAGACCTTAGTAAACTTTTTTTACCCCTAATATCCAATCAAATATTTATATCTTCTAGCGTTATCTTTTTTTCTGTAAACCTAGACAAATTACTCATTTATGTTCTATTGTTGTCCAGTAGGCGCGATGTTGGAGTCTTTATCCACAAACTTTCTGCGCCTAATTTTTTGAGAGGTGATAACTCGGGAGCTCGATCGATCCCTCGTAAATAAAAGGTAATTTATGATGTGATGAGATGATAATGTTAGATGGTGCATCGACGTGATGTCATTTGTTCAATCTAAATGTTTTTATTTTCAGAAAAATTAATTTATTGTCATCATTGGCGGAGTGACCCACGACTTTGTGCCTTTTCGCCCAACGGGGCTTAAAAGTCAACATAACTTTGGGAGCTCAAACAAAAAGCAATTCTTTACTATGAATGTTTTAGTAAGATCCATAACTTACAAAAAAAGTTATATCGGATTTGAGTACTGTCATGAGTGCTATACATAAGTAGATATTGTCATGAGTGCAATTCTTTAAACCAGAAGATTACATTTGAAGATAATCGCAAAATTCTTACACGTTATTATTAATGATGGGTTTGTATGGCACAAACTCAAGTTTGAATTATTATTTAACTATCATAATATAATAAGAAAAAAAGCCACGTTACATTGAGGAGTCAAAAACCTTCACAAGTGAATTGTTAGAATTTTTTCTTGCAATTTACTAAAATTACGGATTTACCCGATTTCAGGTATATTATCGAGAATCGGCTGATTCACAACCCAAGGCGGTCGTAATCTCATCATTTTATCCCGTTAATATCTGTCAATGAACCAAAATAATTTCAGAAAGAGAGGAGATAAAAGCCCAAAGTAAGAGGAATAAATTAGGGGTAAAGAATCCCATAAATAGTTTCTAAAACTTTCATTACAATAATATATCTCTAATTTGAGGTTGGTTTGTTGAAAAACTAAGATAAAGGTGGATATGCTTGGTCGGTTCCAAATAAATTCTAATCCCATAGAAAAATTTAAAAAATTTCACAAGATAAAATTAAAAATGAGATCATTAGAATATACTTAAAATTTGATAAGACTTAGTTACTTGAAAAAAAAAGGAGAAAGGGAGATCTATGCCACCTCCAAATAAATAGCAATGATTCATACAAAATAATAATCTGAATAATCTAATTCCCATTAATTTTTCTCATGCCAATATCAAATGTTTTGCGGTACAACCTTATTAACCGTTTATCACCTTTCTAGTAAATTCTTAAGGTTAAGATTAGGCTACCATAAATCAGTTAGTAACTTCTAAACACGGTTAGCCATTCCGTGTATAATAAAGTAAATTTCCATTTTCTTCATATTGGAAAATTATTATCTCCGTTGCAAAAGTAAATTCCGTTATGGCAATGACTAGTAATTTGGTCGTATTCCAATTATTCATCTAGGTTTACAGGTAAATTAAAAACTACCAGCAATTTGTTTATAACTATTACATACGACTTCAGTAACTTGTAGACAAGGTCAGAACTATACTTGAAAAGTTGAGTACAAGCAAGTTAAATTACCAATGAGTTTTCTAGGGGTTTGGTAATTCCCCAAATCAAAAATTAATTTTCAAGGATCAGATTCGAGCAACTTTTCATTTAATTTTAACTCAACGAAAACAATTACAGCTATTTGTACCCATGCTCTTGAACTCGTGAAATGGATTAGCTGAAAGCGGTTGGATGGATCGCGGTTGCATCTTATTTGATACTATCATCTTCGAAATCCTACGGTGGATATAGCTTCGATCCAACCTCTAATGCCTTAGAAAAGGAGGTCACGTTCCATCTGAAGTTATGTTACACTTTACAAGTTTACATCCACTGAAAAAATCAATTTCTGAAACGAAAGATATTTAAATTTATGGCTCTCTCGCGAGTTATCACAGCACTACAATATGCACGGTCTTTCGGCGGATGCACAAATGTTCCAACCAACATCGCAAAGCTGAAGGATTTCTCTCAAGGTTAGTAAACTATTTTCTTACCCATTCCTCCGTTGTTGTTCCGATGATTCTGCTACTGTTTTGAAACGGGTTATTTCGTTAGGATCGATTCTGTTGATCAAAAGAAAGAAATTTATCTCACAGTTTCTTGACCGTTGCTTGTGCTGTAAGCGATTGATTAACTCTTCGATCATTTTCATGATGGGGGAGTCGATCGATGTCTGGAGAGAATTCTTCCGAACGACCGGCACCGACGTCTTCGAGTTCATCGACAAGGCGATCACGATCGCCGAGCTCGATTGGCCCGAAGATTTTCTGTTACGAAGAGGCTGTATCGCAGAGCGGCTGCTCTCACGAGAGACGACTCGGGAGGGAGGTGATTGTGCAGCCTCGAGTAGAGAAAGCAAGGCAAACAGAGGCCAGGGTAATGCTGCGAGCAATGCGGTGAGCATAGGGCACCGCCATGGAGAAGCTGAGGCATTCAACGATCATATCGAAGATACCTCTCAAGTTGTTTGTGAAGTTCTAAGGATCAAGCAGGTTTTGGACAATAGCCGACACGAGGTCAATGTCCTAACTCTGAATTTGGTCCATCAATGGCTTATTTCTGATTCTTGTCCGTTCTTTACCCATTGTTTTCGAATCTAAATGGTTTTTGGAGATAAATGTGTGGATGCACTATTAAAAGTCGCTTCCA
Source organism: Syzygium syzygioides (assembly GCA_031216285.1). NCBI lineage: Eukaryota > Viridiplantae > Streptophyta > Magnoliopsida > Myrtales > Myrtaceae > Syzygium > Syzygium syzygioides. The sequence continues at coordinate 12,988,152 of CM062252.1, read as the reverse complement.
GTCCTATTCCTGTGGAGTGCATGCAATCTAACTTAGTATCGTTTCTTGGTATAACAGTCTGATTCTGTGCTACTTGAATCACTGAGAAGACTTCGGTCCATGACTATCACTTTGGATACATTGAAGGTTTGATTGATATTCTATAGCAAGTGGTACTTGTTTTTTGCATCAATAGTTAGTGTCTTGCTAATTTAATTTCTTTGATTTGTCGCAGAAAACTAAGATCGGAATAAGTGTCAACAGTCTCCGAAGGAATTGTGGATCAAAGCAGATTGCGCAACTTGCTGACAACATTACTATGTACGGAGTGAAAGGCATTCTTTTTGCATAGTGTCTGGTTTGTGGTACAAAATTAGGTCATTTCACAGAATTTTTCTGTCCAATTTGGTCCTGCAAGAGCACGATCGGCTGTATTCCCTGCTCGATTCTTTTCGCTGCAGGGGATGGAAGGCTATGGTCGAAGAGATTTGCCGCGGCACAGAGGAGGTTGCTGGTATTAATTTACTGCACATTCTCGTTCTTTGAGTCCCCACGTGCTGAGTTTTTCTTAATCGTGTGCTTGACTTCTTTTATAGGTCCTTGCAACATCAGAGACGGAACATCATCTTCCGTCAAGAAACAGAACTTCAGGAAACCAGGACAAGAACAATTCGACTTCAACCAGGCCCGTTCACTTGCTAACAGGAACCGGAGGCAGAAAGTGAAGCGGCACCAGCGCGTTGTGAAGCCCAATACGTCCACAAACGCTAACTCAAGGACAATCCCCCCAAGCGAGATTGCGTCATGGAAGTTTGAGAAGGAGAGAATGCTTCAGTTGCAAAACTCAAATGGATCAGTCGCGGGGGGCAAAAGACCGCTTGCGTGTCAACGGGACGTAAGTAGAATAACAAATTTAATTTCCAAGTACCATTGCAACCAAAATAACTGACTTGTTCATTTGGTTCAATCAGAAGATCAAATCCTCCAGCAAAGTTGTAGCGGAGATGAACTATGAAGCCACCAGGAGGAAGAGGCGTCGGATAGTACAGGTATTGGATCTATGTGATCACCCCAAGATGGCAGCTAGTTGTAAGGCTCCGTGCGCAACAACTAGAAAAGCTCATCGGCAGAGGTAGATTTCGCAGAGCCTGGTTTCATCCTTTTGAAGTCCATAATTCCAGAGCCGACAATTTTGCACCGAGAGACTGATGTTACAGGACTGGTGATCGAGCAAGTGTTCTATAGTTCTCTTCTTAGTTGAACACAATTAAGACCACCGGGAGTAAATCATTAGAGTCGTATTCTAGGAGGTGATGATGATGTATTTTCTACCGGAAATTGTATCTAGCAACCTGTAATCAAAACCGTAATTTCTGTGCATTAAGATGCAAGTTTGTTTTTACTGCTTGGGTGTCTCGCGTTCTCCTACTACAAATTGCTTCTGTGGCCATCAGAAATGGATCACTAACGAATTGGATGTGCTTTGTGTCTCTAGAATTTAGCTCTTTAAATTCGATTATAACACGGGAGACTACCACTTTCTCTGAATGAAGTTAGAATTAGTTTGGCTTGTAAGTTAGGAGTGGTTTTATCATCAAAGGAGACATTTAGCAAGCAACTGAAATTAACAAAAGAAAAAAAAATGTCTTCCTGAGCGAGGAACAGAGATGTCACAAAGGCGAGTACAAACAGTTGTTGCATATGAACATACGACACACTGGCATGAAATGCTGTTGTTTGCAGCACAAAAGAAAAGGACAACACATCTGGAAACAACATTAAAGTAAAAAGATATCACCAACAGAAATTAGCAAGTGCTCTTCGCAAAGTCGAGATTAGTTTTAACCTTTGCAATCATCCCCAGATACTACGGCAGACACATAATGCAACAACAAGCACTCATGCATCAATGACAAGCCAGTTCCTCCACCAAGAGAGAGGCATACTTGGAAACCTTCATAAAGAAGACGCACGAAGTTGTGGCATCTTTGCATAATAGATACAGCATACATTTGGAGTCGTTCCTATAACTTGAAGTCCCCTATCTACATGAGTCATGCACCAACTAAAAGAAAGGAAATCAACACACTAAACAGAGTAGAGGACAGTAAAATGAAATAATCCCCAAGAAAAAAGGTGCATGCAAATGTAACATTAAGTGATTCATAAGGAGTAGCTATGGTGTCCCTTAAAGGTTTATTAGCTACAGATGAAAGTTTATCAACCCATGCTTACTGGAGCCTACCAACCTAGAACAAATGATCAAGTACAATCAATCTTTACCTTGAAGACAGTTGCAGTTCTCAGCCTCCTTCTCACAACATCAGGAACTGCTTTAATAATAAGCTCAGTGCCTTCACTATAGTGCCCCTTTGCCCAGTTATTACCAGCAGCAGATTGCCCAAATACAAAGTCATCAGGCCTGAAGATCTGCCATTAGGGACCAGTTTGAACGCTATCCATGGTGCCTGGTTCAAGATCCATCAGCACAGCTCGAGGAACAAATCTACCACAAGATGCCTCATTGTAGTATACATTGACACGCTCAAGCTGCAGATCAGATGTCCCAGTTCACCGACCCATCGGATATCATGTTCGTCACAGACGACTTCCCAAAATTTGGATCCAATCTGGTTACCACATTGTCCACCTTGAACATGAAGAATCTCTCATTTTTCCTGTATTCACTACAAACTAAAATTGGTGTCAACAGCATAGGGTTATGACCAAATTCAGGTTCCTGTCGTTTGTTATACCCAACTTTATGGAATGCAATTTAGATTATAGCCACGTAAGTCATCTGCTCTTCCCAAGCACAGCAGATCATATAATTGACAAACAGAGCGACTGAGCTAGCAAGGTAGATTATGACTGTCTAGGCATTAGATCAAGTAATTCTCTTTCCCCGATAAAGAAAACGAAAGATACTGTCATATGACCAACTCCAACTTGAAAACAAGCCACTTTACTCATTAAAAAAAACAACCTCACTTATTGCATGGCTGATTCTTGAAGATGCAACTAGCCTTGTCTAATAAATGAAAATGGACGCCGAAGTATAAAGCATTTAGGATTTCAGCATAACAAACATGAATCTGTGTTTTAAGCAGTTTCTGCAGTTAGATCAGAGCACACATGAGCCACAACTTCCACAGAGCATATGCAAAAACGAAATATCAAGCGAAGTTGTCACTGATTGCTGGGGAAAAAGACCACAATCCATAACAATTCCGACCAGCCAAGATACACACGGCATTGCAACGGATTTTGCAGCAGAAGCACACAGCTTGAAAGCATTTTGAGTGACAGCATTTGAATCAAGCAAACTAACACCTCATGAAATGCGACTGAAACTAAGAGATCTACTCAATTCTCCAAAATGCGAGAGAAAATGAACCACAATGAAAGAAGAAGTGATCTGTTCTTGTACTTTATTGTTTGAAGTGGAACGTTTTTCAGTCAAGCAAACGTGTTGATCTTTACACAAACATTTTTGCTAAATTTCGACAGGAAGCACGTGGTAGTATAACCATTTAAATTTCCTTCATCGCAATTTTTATCACGAGGGCTTTTTGCACTGTATTTCTAGTGCAAAAGTGCTCTTTCGTACAGAAAATTTCCCTCTAAACGCGAGTTGTTAGGATCCTTATGTGTGACGCTTTGTCCAACTTGAGGTATGATGATCATGAACTCAAGATGATGCGGAATCTATTAGTGGTGCGTTTCTGGACCGATTGGATAGGCAAAAGTCCAAAGAGAAGGCAAAACGGTAATGTGACTAGAACCGGTGGACCCGATCAATGACATCGGATATTTTTTATGAGTTAATTTAAAAAAGGCAATTTTCTAATTTTGATGTTTTACGCTTTTCAATTCAAATTACGTAACTTTCCTATTTGATTCGGTTTCCAATTCAGATTAGGTAACTTTTCTATTATGATTAAGTTTCTTATTGTAATTAGATTTAACTCCTATAAAATGGTGTTTAGGGTTTGTTTTGAATACAGAACATTATTATCATCAATATGAATTTCGAGATTTTTCTCTCTAAGCAAGGTTTTGCTTGAATTATTCGCGGAACTCTGCATCGAGTGGTATCAGAGTCTATGGCGACTGGCGGTGGTCTTCGTGATGATGCTCAGGATACTGGAGCCCCAACCCTTGGGGACAACGCGCTGCAACGTTTGGAGCAGCGTTTAATGGAACGCTTGGATCAATGATTCGATCAAAGTCTTCGTCGTTTCAAAGGACGATTTGACGAGTTAACAGAACGATTCGAAGGTCTCGACGTTGATGTGAATCGAAATTGGCGGAACTACAGAAGGCCGAGTGCAGATCTTGCTCACGGTGATCCTGTTGATAGGCCTGTTCTTGTTCGCGGGCAGTATAACTCTCTGTTTTCTAAGAGTTTGGAAGAAGAAGAAACTAAAATTTTTGATGAGGAACGTGTTGATTATGGCAGTAGACGTTGTCATGGAGTATTTCAAAGAGGATATGATCAAAGAGATGGAAGACGACGTTACGACGATCGTGAAGATGACGACTTTAAATTGAAAGTCGATATTCCTTATTTTAATGGAAGTCTGGGCATAGAAGAATTTCTAGATTGGCTTGCTGATATAGATAGATTTTTCGACTATATGGAGACCCTTGGTGAGAAAAGGGTGCGATTAGTAGCCTGTAGATTAAAGGGGGGTGCGTTTGCATGATGGGAGAGATTGCAGAATAAGAGAGAGCGAGAAGGAAAAGGGAGAGTTCGAACTTGGACTAGAATGAGAAAGCTGTTGAAGCAAGAATTCCTTCCACTCGATTATGAACAAATTATGTTCCAACAGTATCAACATTGCTAGCAGAGCAATCGAACTGTGCATGAATATACGGTCGAATTTATGAGATTGGCAGAGCGGAGTAATTTATTAGAGACGGAGGGACAGCAAGTGGCTAGATATCTCGATGGTTTGAAACCTTTCATTCGAGAAAATTGGAGTGTAGTTTTTGCAAAATTTAACTGAAGCCAAAAAATGGCAATGAAGACAGAATTGATGCAGCAAGATAGGGGAAGAAGAGGCTACGAAAATTATCGAGGTAGCAGTTTGAGCAATTCGAGCAGTTCGGTAAAAAAGAGCAGTTTCAATAATCGCTTTAACACAGGGCGAAATCAAAAAAATAAGGCGGTAGAAAAGCGCCCAATGAACGAGCCGAGGGATAAGGGAACGCAAACACAGAAAACTACGAATCCTAACCCTTATACTAAACCAGCTACGATAAAGTATTACAGGTGTAATCAGCTTGGGCACCGTTCTAATGAATGCCCTTAGAGAAAGTCCGTAAACATAGCAACGAGAGAAAAGGAGGAAGATGAATATTGCTGTGCGCCAGATGGTGAGGACAATGATTTTAAAGATGAAGAAGAGGAGCAAGTAAACTGTGTGGTGTGTAGAATGATGTTGACCCCAAAACAAGAAAATGATTCGCAGTGCCATCAGTTATTCCGAACTAGGTGCACCATTCTGGAAAAGATCTTTGTTGTGATTATTGATAATGGAAATATGGAGAATATCATTGGGAAGGAGGCAGTGAAGAAGCTGAGGATACCCGTGGAGAAGCATCCTAATCCTTATACGTTAGGATAGATTAAATCTAGAACGGAAAGCATCCATGTGACTGAACGATATAAAATTCCATTCTCCATTGGAAAGTATCATGATGAGCTGTATTGTGATGTAGTAGACATGGATGTATGTCATGTGTTATTTGGGAGACCGTGGCAATTTAATGTAGATGCTCAGCATTCGGGAAGGAGCAATCAGTATAACCTCGTGAAGGATGGAGTGAAGTATACGTTGCTACCACTAAAAAATAAAGGAAAACAGTCTTATGAAAATAATTTCCTTACTCTTACGAGGAAATTTGAAGCTGAGGTTAAGGAGACCCAACAGATTTACGTGCTGGTTGTGAAACAAACAATTGAGACTTAAGCTAAATTACAAGTGAAGGAGCAGCCTGAAGTAGTCAGGCTTTTATTGAAGGAATTTAGCGAATTGATGCCCGAAGAGATTCCAGATGGATTGTCGCCTATGCGTGATATTCAACACCATAGAGACTTAATTCCTGGTGCTAGTCTACCAAATTTACCGCACTATAGGATGAGTCCAAAAGAGAGTGAGATTCTAAAAGAGAAAGTTGAGGAGTTGTTGCAAAAGGGACACATTCAGAATAGTATGAGCCCATGTGCTGTTCCAGCCTTATTGACTCCTAAGAAAGATGGGAGTTGGTGGATGTGTGTAGATACTAGGGCCATTAATAAGATAACTGTGGGTTACAAGTTTCCAATTCCGAGATTGGATGACATGTTGGATAAGTTGCACGGTGCTAGGTGGTTCTCGAAGCTGGATTTAAAGAATGGGTACCATCAGATTCGAATTTGGCCAGGAGATGAGTAGAAGGCAGCTTTCAAAACAAAGGAGGAATTGTACGAATGGTTGGTGATGCCTTTCGGACTTTCCAATGCTCTAATCACTTTCATGAGGCTTATGAATCGGGTTCTGAAATCTTTTATTGGCAAATTTATTGTAGTTTATTTTGATGATATCCTGATTTATAGTAAAACCGAGGAGGATCATCTAATGAATTTAAGGGAGGTGTTGACAGCTTTACAGATTAATAAGCTATATATTAATCTTAAGAAGTGCAGTTTTTTAACTAATAAGCCGTTATTCTTGTGATTTATTATTACTACTAAAGGAATAGAGATAGATGAGGCGAAGGTAAGAGCAATCAGAGAGTAGCCAACTCCTAAAATAGTTTCTGACGTTAGGAGTTTTCATAGATTGGTTACTTTTTATCAGCGATTTATTAAAAATTTTAGTACTATCGCAGCCCCAATTACTGAATGTATGAAGAAAGACAAATTTCTATGGGAAAAGGAAGCTGAGAATAGTTTTGCTATTTTGAAGGAGAACTTATGTACTGCACCTGTTCTTGCTTTACCTGATTTTGATAAACTGTTTGAAGTGGATTGTGATGCTAGTGAAGTGGGTATAAGAGCTGTTTTATCTCAAGAGTGCAGACCAATTTGCTATTTCAATGAAAAGCTTAGTGAGGCAAGACAGAAGTGGAGCACTTATGACAAAGAATTCTATTCTGTCGTAAGGGCTTTGAAGACCTGAGAGCATTATCTGATTGGGAAAGAATTCGTCCTTTATTCTGATCATGAAGCTTTGAAGTATCTGAATAGTCAGAAGAGGATTAGCAAAGATATGCATGCGCGATGGTGTCAATTTTTGCAAAAATTTCCTTTCAGATTACAGCACAAGTCAGGTGTGCATAATGTCGTAGCAAATGTATTGAGTAGGGGAGCTGGCTTGTTAATTACAGTAAGCCAAAACATCTTGGGGTTTAAGCAGTTGAAAAACTGTTATGTAGATGATGATGACTTTGGAAAAATTTGGAAGTCGTGTATTGCTGGTCAACTTGTATAAGAATTTTATGTGCAGGATGGTTATCTGATGCGTGGCAATCAGCTTTGCCTTCCTCAGACATCATTACGAGAGAAGATAATTCGCGATTACATGATGGTGGATTAGCTGCACATCTAGGTCGTGATAAAACTATTGCTGCAGTCCGGGAGCGATTTTACTGGCCCCAGTTGTGTAAAGATGTCAGTAGGTACGTACAAAAGTGTTATGTTTGTCAGACTGCTAAGAGGAAATCTAATAATACAGATTTATATATGCCATTACCTGTTCCTAACAATATATGGGAAGATTTGTCCATGGATTTTGTGCTTGGTTTATCACGGACACAAAGAGGCGTGGATTCTGTTTTCGTTGTGGTTGACAGATTTTCCAAGATAATGTACTTCATTCCTTGTAGGAAGACTTCCGATGCAATAAGTGTGGCTAGATTATTCTTTAAGGAAGTGATTTGTTTGCATGGTGTGCTCAAATTTATTACCTTAGATAGGGATAGTAAATTTATGGGGCATTTTTGGCGGTCTTTGTAGAAGTTGTTTGATTCATCTTTGAATTTCAATAGCACTGCTCATCCGCAGACTGATGGGCAAACATAGGTGGTTAATAGAACTCTAGGAAACTTAATTCGAAATATTTGTGGAGATAAGCCGAAGCAATGGGATGCTGCTTTATCACGAGCAGAGTTTGCTTATAATAATGTAGTTCATAGTTTTATTGGCAGGTCGCCTTTTTCAGTTGTTTATACAAAGGCGCCTTACCATACTCTATATTTGATACAGTTGCCTAGACAAGCGGATAAAAGCATAGCAGCGGATCATATGGCTAAACAAATTGTGAAAGTACATCATAAAGTCAAACAAAAGCTAGAGGAAGCTAATCAGAAATATAAAGCTGCAGCAGATAAGCACAGGCGAAAACAGGTGTTTGCGGTAGGTGATCAAATCATGATTTTTTTCGTAAAGAGCTATTACCAGCTGGATTTTATAATAAATTACAGCCAAAGAAGTATAGACTTTACGCTGTCAGCAAGAAAATCAATGATAATGCTTATGTTATAGACCTTCCACATAGCATGAGCATATCCAACACTTTTAATGTTGCTGATTTGTCACCGTTTCATGAGTTCACTGAGCCGTTATATCCAGATCTTGATTTTAACTCGAGGACGAGTTCTTTTCGAGTGGAGGAACATGATGCGGAATCTATTAGTGGTGCGTTTCTGGACCGATTGGATAGGCAGAAGTCCAAACGGAAGGCAAAACGGTGGTGTGACTAGAACTGGTGGACCCGATCAACGACATCGGATATTTTTTATGAGTTAATTTTAAAAAGGCAGTTTCCTAATTTTGATATTTTACGCTTTCTAATTCAGATTAGATAACTTTCCTATTTGATTAGGTTTCCAATTCAGATTAGGTAACTTTCCTATTATGATTAGGTTTCCTATTGTAATTAGGTTTAACCCCTATAAAAGGGTGTTTAGGGTCTGTTTTGAAGACAGAATATTATTATTATCAATATTGAATTTCAAGATTTTTTTCTCTAAGCAAGGTTTTGCTTGAATTATTCGTGAAACGCTACGTCACAAGAAGTCTTCACTGGTGGAGAAGATACTTTCACAATTCAAATGCATACATATTTGAGATCATCGATCAAGCTATTACATTGGTAGTGGAAGATTACCCTAAGCGATTCAAATTCTTGCAGCCCCACATTGGAGAGAAACTCTACCTGTGCCATTTACGTGGATGCTCAAGGCGAAGCGACGATGAGCACCCTGATCTCGTAATGCACAATAACATGGTGGTGAACGGAATGTGCGACCCAACCTAAAAAATGAATACATTCTATTGAAATAGATCTAGAGCACGGCCTAAATAACCATAGCGGTAAAAATGGTGAGGACGAACATGACTTGCTCAACACATTCGACATCAGCAATCACATCTACAAGGAAGCTGAGGTGTTCAAACGATGAAATGGACGAAGCGGGTGAGACTCTCGAAGAGGTTCTCAGGATCTAGGAGATTATGATTAACATTTAAAATGAGGTACAAATTTAACTGGGTTGTTGCTTCTCCCCTAAAACACTAATCAGTTTGCTTCCTCTTATACTTTCTAGGGTTTCCGACTGTGCCGTAATTTCATTGTAGCAGTCTTAAACATGAACCTGCGATTCACTGAAGAAGCTTCAGCTCATGACTATATCCGTCGGAATCCATGAGGCTAGACTAGAATCAATCTGCCTTTTTGAGCACAAAAGTGGGGTTGATCGTTCTGCAGATCTCTAGGGTTTATATAGATGGATCACGGTTTGAAAAGTCGTTAAAGCTCGGCCACCCGCTTTTTGTCTGGCCACCTTATGGGGGTGTTTGGTTGGGCTTTGTGAAGGAACTTTCAGCCTCCAAAGCCCTTTAGGGAAAATATTTTGTGTTTGTTTTAGCATTTGGCCTAGCATTTGGCCAAATGCTAGCATTCCACGAATGCTACTGTTCAATATATATATTTTGGGTTTGAAGCTGCTTCTTCTTCTTCTTCGGGCAGGAGCGGCCGGCAACGGAGAAGCGCTGGCGAGCCAGATCCGCCCCCGCCGGCAGTCGCCCGAGGCCAGGCGACCTTCGGCAGGGGTCGCACGGCCGCCTGGGGTCGCCTGAGGTCGCGCGACCCCAGGCGGCCGTCGCCTGAGGTCGCGCGACCCAGGCGGCCGTCGCGCGACCTCAGGCGACCACCTGGGTCACGCGACCTCAGGCGACGGCCGCCTGGGTCGCGCGACCCAGATGACCGCTTGGGTCCCGGGACCCTCGCCGAGGGTCGCCCGGCCTCGGGCGACAGCCGCCGGCGGTCGCCCGACCTCAGGCGATGGCCGCCGGCGCCAGATCTGGCTCGCCGGCGCCGGCTCCGGCGAAGGGTAAATTAGGTTTTTTTTTTCCCAAAGTCCATTTGCAAAAAAAATTCACCAAACACTATATTTTGGCCAAAGTAGCTTTATAAAATATTTTTACCAAACACCATTTGCATTTCCCCAATGGGCTTTCACCCAAAGTATTTGCATTTCCCCAAATGCATTCCCCCAGAGCCGAACCAAACAGGCCCTATATCTGTAGTTCAAACGTTAGCCACCATGTCTGTGACAGTTGAATTGGTATGTTCGGCTTGCTTTTGCATTTAAGATGGTCCTTACTTTGCAATATGAGTATAGTATGTAAAATCTCTTTCATGAAAAAGGTAAGACTTCCGAACGGCTACACTCTCGAATTAAAAAAGGTAATTCGTCAATTAATTAATCATTAAAAACATTCGCATTTGAAATTTTTTTATTTATATGAATTTTGCTTTATGTATATGCCGGCGATAATATTAGTTTTCTCATTTAGCAAATCTGCTCGTACTTTATAGAGTTTTATGTGTTAAGATTGTTAATAACTTTACCTTTTGAATAATTAGGATATAATAAAGTATCAACTATAACTCTGCACGACATGACCAAGCACATAAGCGGGTCTAGTGTACATATATGTATTATACATGCATATGTATACAAAATAAATGAAATTGCAAACAAAATTCCGTACATGCCCCCATACTATTTGAATATGTGCCATATCCCGGGAGAGAAATCCATTTACCTTTTAGTACTCTCTAAAAGTCATATATTTATTGCATGATTTATGTATACATGGGCATTTGAGACTTTTCAATGGCATCGTTTGTTAAATCAAGGTATGTGTCGATCAAAACCTTTAATCGATGAACCGTGAATTGAGGATTGAATTGAATTGTAACAGCATGAGGTGAAATACTTAAAAATTTTAAATAAGCAATATTTAATATATTTTAGTAAGAACCATGAGTTATAATAAAGATATCTCGGTTTTATGAGTACATGTTATGAATGCCATGCGTAAGTAGATATTGTCCCTCGCTGCTTTTTAAACCAGGAGATTCCATTTGAGGGCAATGATGAATTTTTATACGTTATTATTTTACGATGGGTTTGTAAAGCACAAAATCTAGCTTAAGTTATTATTTAACTATCACAACATGATATTCATAATAAAATTCGAAAAAGAAAAGTCACATTATTTAATGGTAAACATATCGAATCAAAGATATTCACGAGTGGACATATATTTTCTTGCGATTCAATAAACCCTAGATTCACGTAATATTAGGTATATTGTTTAGATCAGAATCGAATTGGGAAAAATGGATCGAGAATCGATTGGTTCACAGCCCCAGGCGATCGTATTCTTGTCAATGTCTTTCAACCAACCAAAATTATTTCAGAAAGATTAGGAGAAATTAAAGAGACTATATTTGTGTCTACGGCTTACTTTTAGCTTTAGTTGTGTCGTTTGTTCAATGTTGTTCTGGAAACTATAAATTCTGAACTCTCGGTGTTTTTTCCTAAAAAAAAGTTGAAATCATGGAATCGAGTAAATCATTATAAAAATATCGAAATTTCTAAAATTTCTATACACTGCATCATAATATCTCTAATTCGATGACAGTTAGTTTGTTGAAAAGTTAAGATCAAGGTGAATATACTTGGTCGGTTCCAAATAAATTGTAATCCCATAAAAAGTTTCAAAAATTTTCACTAGACAAATATTAATAATGAGATCGTTAGAATATATTTAAAATTTTATGAAAGTTAGCTACTTGAACAATTAGGAGAAAGGTAGATCATGCTGTTTCAATTCCAAATAAATTCAATCATTCATACAAAATAATAATCTGTATAATCTCTTTCCTATTTACTTCTCTCATGCTAATATCCATTTTTTTTTCAGTACAACCTTATTAAATTTTTATAAACTTTTTAGTAACTTCTCAAGGGTAAATTAGTCCACTGTCAGTTAGTTAGTAACTGTTAAACATGGTTAGTCATCTTGCATTATAAAAAAATAAGTTTTCATAATTTTTCATATTGATTAGTAATTATCTCTGTGGCAAAAGTATGTTGGTTAGTAATTATCTCTAACACAAAAGTAAATTCTATAATATCAAAAACTAGTAATTGGATAATATTCTAATAATTTATCTAGGTAAAAAAAATTCCATAAATCAGATCCCAGAAACTTTACATTTAATTCAAGTTTACAAACTTATAAAAAATAAATACAGCAATCCATACCTATTTTCTCGAATTCAATAAATGGGTTAACAAGAAGCGATCATATGAATTGCAATGCATCTGAATGGATAATAGAAGAAGAGACGCGGTTTGGATCTCAAATGAGCCGGATTATAACCTTTAAAATCCAATGGTGGAGATGGCCTCGCTGTGTTATGATCTAAGATAGGAAAGTCATTTAAATTCCCCTCGTCTTGGCTACGGACACTCAAACGCTACTGTATTGAAACGGGTTATTTCGTTAGGATCAATTCGGTTGATCAAAGAAAAAAATTTATCTCGCAGTTTCTCGACCGTTGCTTGTGCTGTAAGCTTGTTGATCGTTTCCACAATGGGGGAGTCCGCTCAATGTATGGAAAGTATTCTTCAAAACGACAATGGACACCGATGTCTTCGAGTTCATTGACAAGGCGATCACAATCGCCGCACTCGATTGTCTGAAAAATTTTGTCACTAAGAGGCCGTATCGCGGAGCAATTGTTCTTGTGCGAGACAACTCGGGGCGGAGGTGATTGTGCAGCCGCGAGTAAAGAAAGCAAGGTGAAGGGCGACGTGGGTAATGCTGCGCATCATGTGGTGAGCATAAAGTACAGGCATGGAGAAGCTGAGGCACTCGATGATGATATTGAAGAGGTCTCTCAAGTTCTAAGTATTAAGTAGCTTTTGGACAATAATCGACAGGAGGTCAGATAGTTTGGTCCATTGCCGGCAAGTTTCTGTTACTTCCAATGTTTACCATTTGATTTCGAATCTAAATGGGTCTCCGAGATAAATGTGTCGATAGATTGTTAAAAGTCGCCTCTAGTTCTCTTCGTTCTCGAGATCTTGTGTAGTGCGTGCAATTTAACTCATTTCTGTTTCATGGTATAACAATCTGATTCCGCACTACATGAATCACTGAATATATTCCAATCAATGAGTATCACTTTAGATATATTGGAGGTTTGATTGAAATTCTGTATTGAGTAACACATTCTTTTTGGATCGACGACAACCTGTATCTTCTTTGCGTAATTTCTCCAATGATGGGGAGATCCATTTATATACAAGTACAAGCCTAATGGTAGTCATAGATTTCTCCTCAATCTAATCGTGGGGATCGCGTCTCCCATCTACCAACTACCCGCATTTATTACAAGCATATACATTTACAATATTGCCCACCCCGGAGTATTCTAGAATACATAAGAAAACCCTAGGACTTGGAATCCTCATGGTCCACCCTTTCTTCATGGATCAATCATAGTCCTTCATTCAGAAACCCTCGAGATGGATTCAATCCTCTAGACCGTGACACATGTAAGAATAAACTACTTAAATACACTCTCCCAGCGAACATGCCTTTCAATTGTTCGACGAATTGTCCAACTGGGATGTGATGTCAGCTTCGGCGTCAGTCGGCCACAACGGTCGTAGCCACCGCCACGATGAGGATCACCCATCTGTTCTCGAGGGTGCTCGCTTCAAATATCAGACCCAATGAATTCACATTCGGCACCGCAATTCATTCGTCGAAGAAAAATGTGGTTTCACGGAATGCAGTCGTTTGTGGCCGTAGCCAAGCTGGTCACTTAAAACGTACCCACCACTGGAAAGCACCATGCAATTGGACTAAGCTGAAGGCAAGAAAAATCTCCAATTATTCACTTTGAATTTTGCTCGGGGAGCAATTAAACCACCAATGTCATTTTTGCATTTCTTGAATTTTCAGTCATTCGTTCCACTACTTAGAAGCAGATTTGGGAACTGCCGTGTTGTCTTAATCAAGTGATTTAGCACTAAAAAGCAATCATTAGACTTGCCTTTGAGTCGTGGTTTTACATTAGATTCTGAATTTAATTACCTTAAAAGCATACGTGGGATCTTCCCGCATGCTCACAAATGGCATTTGGGGAAATTTTGTTAACTTTCGATTGTGGGGGTCTTGCATGCTCACAGATGGTAAATGGGGCAATTGTTTTGGTACCCTTTTTACCCCAAATATCCAAATAAATCATTTATATTTTCTAACGTAATTTTCTTTTTGTACCCGTTGACAATTAATCATCTTTGTTTTGTCGTCCATTAGGCGCGATGATTTGCTCGATGTTAGAGACTTTCTCCACAAACGTTGCATGATTGATTATTTGCAAAGTGACAAACCAAGAATTCGACTGGTTCCCAATTGATATGAGGTAACTTATCACATGGTGAGATAATAATATTCGATGATATGTTGACGTGATATCACCAAATAAATTTATATATTTTTATTTTTAGAAAATCTAATTTATTGTCAGCGTTGGTGGAGTGACTTTTCCAACTATTGGGGCTGGAATGTCGATAGAACTTCGGAAGAGCAAACAAAAACCCAATTTTTGTGTTTCACTGGATTCACTAGGTAGGACCATGATTCTAATTAATAGCAGTATTACTTATAATAAAGATATCTCAGTTTTCCAACAATGTAGTTTGTTAAATCGGGATGCAAATTGTCAATCGGAACCTTAAAATGATGAATCGTATCGTGGATAGGAATCAAATTGAATCGTAAGTGTATTTAGTAAAACACTTCAATTTAATGAAGTACTATTTAATATGAATATATTAGTGGAATCCATGCCTTATAATAAAGATATCTAAATTTTGAGTACATGTTATGAATACTGTGCACAAATAGATACTGTCACTCGCTACCGTTTAAACCGAAAGATTACATTGAAGATCATGGCAAATTCTTAAAAGCGTTATTATTTTAATTACATAAAAAATATCCATCATAAAGTACGAAAAGAAAAGGCAACATCATATTGTGGTAGATATGTCGAATTAAAAATATTCGTGAGCAAGTTGATAGAATTTTTTCTCGCAATTCAATAAATTGTAGGTTCACATAGAATTAGATACATTGTTCAGATTAAAATCAACTTGTAAGAAATAGATTGGGAATCAACTGATTCTCAGCCTAAGGCAATTGTAGTTGATCACTTTATCCCGTCAATATCTTTCAACCAACCAAATAATGGGGAAATTGTCTAAATCAATCCTAAATCTATTGTACGAATGTCAATTCAGTACTAAAATATCCAATTTTGCCAACTTAGTCTTAAGCCTTTCACGAAATTCTAATGTAACCCTTACAATCAAATTTCTTAGGAAATTGCCAATGTGGTAGTGTACCATGTAACACAGTCAATGACTATTGAACCACCACATTAGCAATTTTCAGTGAAAATTGATTGGAATGGTTACATTAAAATTAGCAAAATAGTGCAAACTGAATTGCCATCTGTATAATAGATTTAAAATTGATTGGATAATTTTCCCCCAAAATAATTCCAGAAGGGAGATATTTAAGAGACTATTTGTCTTTATGGTTTCTTACAAATAAAATTAGTTGTGTCTTTTGTAAAACATTGTTCTTGAAAATATAAATTCTGAACTCTTGGTGTTTTTATCTAAAAAAGAAAAATTGAGATCATGGAGTATAGTAAAATACTATTAAGTATATTTTCTCCTGAAAGGCAAATGCTAGAGGACAACAGCTTTTAGTTCTGGCTTTTCCAAATAAATTTTTGACGCCAAAAAGTTAAGGGTAAAGAAATCCCAAAAAAGTGTCTAAAATTATCACTACATTAAAATCGCTTTAATTTGACTAAATTTAGCTTATTGAAAAATTAAGATAAAGGTAGATATGTGTGGTCAGTTCCAAATAAGTTTTAATATCGAAATTTTGTTGACAATATTCAAAAGATGAAGATAAGAAAGAGATTAGTAGAATTAGATATTTAAAATTTGATGAAAGTTAGTTCCTTAAAAAATTATGAGAAATGTAGATTATGCAATGTCAGTTCCATATAGATTCTAATGATTCATACAGAATAATAACCCGAATAATCCTCTTCGGATTAATTTTTCTCATGCTAATATCCAATATTTAGTGGTAGAACTTATTAACTTTTTGTCTCCTTTTTAGTAAATTCTCAAGTTTAAATTCAGTCTACCGTAAGTCAGTTAGTAACTTCTAAACATGGTTTGTCATTCTGTGCATACCAAAGTGACCATTTTTTTTCCATATGGGTTAGTAATTATGTCTGTTGCAAAAAAAAATTCCTCTTATGTCAATAACTAGTAATTTGGACATATCTCTAATATTATATCTAGGTTGAAAGTAACTTAAAAGCTATATGAAATATGTTTGTAACTTTTACACGTGATTATTAATCTTTCATACAGAAAAAAAAATTATATAGCGTTAGATCTTGATATATCAATTCAGTGATTTTTAGACTTGGTTAGTAACCGCGTTTGAAATGCGAGTAAAAATTAATTAATCAGTAACAAGTTTTCTATGGGTTTGGTATATAACCCAAAACAACAAAAAGTAATTTTCATAAATACGATTCTAGCGACATTACTCATAATTCAAATTTACGAATTTATCCAAAATAATTACCCCAAATCCATACCCATTAGCTTGATTTATTGACTTATTGAACGGATAATTACTCAATAATCCATCTCTTTGCCTTTTCTTGGGGGAGTTTCGAATTAGCAGAACCGGATACCAAGTAAACCGGTCATGTTTCCTTTTTTAGAACAACGGCGGCATTTAAATTCCTCCGTCTTCGCTCTCTTGCGGACACGCTCGAAACGCTGCTCTGTTCTTCCAACATTCACAGAGCTGAGGGATTCCTCTCAAGATTTCTCTCAAGATTTCTCCCAAGGTTAGTTTAACTATTTTTTCTTACCCATTCCTCCGTTGTTGTTGCCTGTGATTCTGCTGCTGATTCGAAACGGGGTATATCGTTTTTCGCTTTTCGCAGTTTCTTGACTGCCGCTTGCGCTCCCAGCGATTTTACTCTTCGATCGTTTTCACGATGGGGGAGTCGTTCGATGTCTGGAGGATATTCTTCAGAACCACGGACACCGACGTCTTCGAGTTCATAGACAAGGCGATCACCATCGCCGCGCTCGATTGCCCCGAAGATTTTCTGGCGCGAAGAGGCCGTATCGCGGAGCGGCTGTTCTCGTGTCAGACGAGTCAGGCCGGAAGTGATTGCACACGCGCAACTAAAGAAAACGGGGCGAACAGCGACATGGGTAATGTTGCGCTTAATGGGGTTAGCATACGCTGCAGCCATGGAGAAAATGAGGCAAACAGCGAGACCTCTCAACTTGTTGTCGGTCAAGTTCTGAGGATCAAGCGGGTTTTGGACAACGGTCAACATGAGGTGGGTGTCCTAACTCTGAAGACTGGCGTGTTTATGATTCTTGTCCAATTTTTACCGGTTTAAATGGGTGTCTGAGATGAATGTATGGATAGATTATAAAAAGTTGTTTCGAGTTCTGCTAATTCTTGAAATCTTCTGTAGTGCGTGCAATTTATAACTTATTTGCATCTTTCTTGGTATGACAGTCTGATTCCGCACTATATGAATCACTAAGAAGGCTCCAGTCGATGAGCATCACTCTGGATATATTGGAGGTTTGATTGAAATTCTATATCGAGCAGTATATTCTTTTTGCATCGACAACCTATATCTTATTCATGTAATTTCTTCGACTCCTCGCAGAAAACTAAGATTGGTATAAGCGTCAACAGTCTCCGAAGGAACTGCGGATCAAAGCAGATTGCTCAACTCGCCCGCGACATTACTATGTATGGAGTGTTCTTTTTGCATTGTATCTGGATTATATCGTAGGATAAGTTCTTTTCATACAATTTGGTCTTGCAATAGCATGATGTTTCATACTCATTGTTCGATTCTTTTCCTTGCAGGGGATGGAAGGCTATGGTGGAAGATTTTTGCCGCAGCACAGAGGATGTGGCTGGTATTAAGTTACAGTACAAACAGTCTTGCTCTTTATCTTGAGTCTTCCATATGGTGAATTTTCTTTACTGTGTGCTTGAGTTCTTTTTGTAGATCCTCACAAAGTTGGAGACGGAACAACATCTTCCGTCAAGAACCAGAACATCAGGAAATCGGGACAAGTCAATGAGTCAGGTTCACTTGTTAACGGGAACCGGAGACTGAATGTGAACCAGCACAAGGGCATTGTGAAGATCAATTTGTCCTCAAACACTAACTCGAGGACAATCCCAGCAAGCGATATTGCGTCAGGGAAGTCTGCGAAGGAGAGAATGCATAAGTTGCAAAGCTCACATCGATCGGTCGCAGGGTGCGAAAGACCACTTGGCAGTCGACAAGAGGTAAGTGGAAAAGCCAATTTAACATGCCCAGTATCCTTCCAACTAAAAGAATTGACTTGTTCATTTGGTTTCAACCAGAGGATCAAGGGCTGGAACGAAGTTGTGGCGGACATGAAGTTTCAAGCCACCAAGAGGAAGATGCAAGAACTTTATCAAAGAGCAGAAACGGGTTAGTTGATTGATTTCGTAGTATAGTCAGCTGCTGTTTCATAAACCTAATGCGTAGCAAGCCATAATTCTATTATTCCTACTCAACAGACAAGAGGCGGCGGACGGTGCAAGAATTGGATCCGCGTGATCTCCCAAAGATGACAACGAGTCATAAGGCTTTGCGCGCCACAATTGCAAGAGGTAGTCGGCGGAGGATGATTTCGCGGAGCCGGGTCTCGTGCGTCTGAAGACCAAAAGCCCTACGCCGACAATTTTGCCACAAAGAGATCCGAAGTTTCCGGACTAGGGATCAAGCAAGAGTTGAAAATTGTTCATAGTCGTCCTCTTAGCTGTAGGCGATATAAGACAACTCAGAGTTGATCATTAGAGTAGTTTTGTAGGAGGTGGTGTTGATGAATTCTTTGCCAAAAATTGTACATTTCAACCTTTCAGCAATCAATACATAAATTTTTTTTGCCATGTGGATGCGAGTACAGTTTCTTCCCCATATTGCATTTACTTTAGACCATGTAATCTGTGGCCATAAGAAATGGGTCACTAACACATACTAGATGTGCTTATAAATCAGCTCTTTAAATTCTATTACAGAAAGGGAGACTACCACTTTATCCATCCAAGCTTAAAGTTGTCGTTAAAAAACACTAAAATGCCACGAAGACTAGCAAAATGGAGATAGCAGATGAACATATGATAGATTCACATGAAATGTCGTTGTCTGTAGCATGAGAGAAAAAGGACGACACATCTGGAACCAACAACAAGGTAAAAAGATATCGCAAACACCACCCGATCCTGGACCTTCCAAAATGATATTAGCAAGTTCTTTTCCTTACTGGTCCAATAGCCCCCTGATACTACGGTAGACACGTAATAACGCAATAACAAACACTCATGCATCCATTACACTTCCGCTGCTAACTCTCACAAGTCATCTGGTATTTCCTCCTCCTCATCTTCATAATCACCTTCCTCGTCGGCAGTCGCATCTTGATATTGCTGATACTCAGACACGAGATCATTCATGTTGCTCTCTGCCTTGGTGAATTCCATTTCGTCCATTCCTTCACCGGTATACCAGTGCAAGAAAGCCTTTCTCCTGAACATGGCAGTGAACTGCTCGCTCACCCTCCTAAACATTTCCTGGATGGAAGTCGAATTCCCAATGAATGTGGAAGCCATGGAAAGCCCCATGGGAGGAATGTCGCACACGCTGGACTTCACATTGTTCGGAATCCACTCCACAAAGTAGGAAGAGTTCTTGTTCTGCACATTTATCATTTGCTCATCGACCTCCTTGGTACTCATCTTGCCCCTGAACATGGCCGATGCAGTAAGGTAGCGACCGTGCCTTGGGTCAGCAGCGCACATCATGTTCTTGGAATCCCACATCTGTTGTGTGAGTTCTGGTACTGTCAATGCGCGATACTGCTGGGAACCGCGAGAGGTCAGTGGGGCAAAACCAACCATAAAGAAGTGCAGGCGAGGGAAGGGGATCAGGTTAACGGCAAGTTTCCTCAGGTCAGAGTTCAGTTGGCCAGGGAAACGGAGGCAACAAGTAACTCCACTCATGGTTGCAGAGATCAAGTGGTTCAGGTCGCCAACTACAAAAGTGTCAGAAACACACCAAGCCAAGATTTCAGGCAATCATTAATTGTCAATATGTAATACATGAAAAGCATGGGACAACAACACCATGGGTCAGTAGTCTAAAGTAAAGTGCCCAATACAACACTATTCCATAGCCCTAGAAGATAGAAATAAAGTGCATACGTATTAAACTATTCATATTTCATTAGTTTAAATTGAACAGACCAGGCTAAAGAACTGACAATATGCTTAGTGAATCGTAAAAAAGGCTACAATTCAATAAGCCAATAGAAAACAGTAAACACTAGATTCTAGAAAATTTGCAATGGTGCCTGCGTGTATGAATTTCTATTGTTTGGGCCACTTTTCTCTTTCAAATGCACCTCAGCATGCCAGATGTAAACCAAATAGATCAAATAGAGTTGACCATGAAGAAACTACATCTAAGGCCGAGAAATCTTGTCTACTTACAGCTAGGAGTTGTCAGCTTGAGTGTCCGGAAACAAATATCATACAAAGCTTCATTGTCCAGAACCATGCATTCATCTGCATTCTCGACAAGTTGATGGACAGAAAGGGTGGCATTGTAAGGCTCGACCACTGTATCGGAAACCTTAGGAGAAGGGAACACAGAGAATGTCAGCATCATCCTATCAGGGTATTCCTCCCTGATTTTTGAGATGAGCAAAGTGCCCATTCCAGAGCCAGTTCCTCCACCAAGTGAATGGCATACTTGGAAACCTGCATAAAGACCACCCAAAGTTAGGGCATCTCCACACCGTAGATGAATAAAATACTTTTGAAGTTATTCCTATAACTTGAAGTCCCCTATCTGCATCAGTCAAGAACCAACTAAAAAGAAAGGAAATCAACACATTAAATGTAGTAGACGACAGTAAAATGAGATTATTTACCCATAGCTCATGAATCGATGACATTTGTCCCGAGAAATAAGGTGCGAGTAAATGTAGCATGAAGTGATCCATAAGGAGTAGATATAGTATCTCTTAAATGTTTATTAGCTACAGATGTAAGTTTATCAACTTAAAATTACTGGAGTCTACCAACGTAGAACAAATGATTAAGTGCAACACAATCAATCTCTACCTTGCAGACAGTCGCAGTTCTCAGCCTCCTTTCTCACAACATCAAGAACTGCATCGATAAGCTCAGCGCCTTCAGTATAGTGCCCCTTGGCCCAGTTATTTCCAGCACCGGATTGCCCAAAGACAAAATTATCAGGCCTGAAGATCTGCCCATAGGGACCAGTTCGAATGCTATCCATGGTGCCCGGTTCAAGATCCATCAGCACAGCTCGAGGAACAAATCTACCGCAAGATGCCTCATTGTAGTAGACATTGACACGCTCGAGCTGCAGCTCAGATGTCCCGACGTAACGTCCAGTCGGATCTATCCCGTGCTCTTCACAGACGACTTCCCAGAATTTGGCTCCGATCTGGTTACCACATTGTCCACCCTGAACATGAAGGATCTCCCTCATCTTGCCTGCGTTCATTACAAAGTAAAATCAGCATCGACGGCACGGGACAATGACCAAAGTCAAGTTCACATTGTTCATCACACCTAACTTAGCGGAATGCAATATAGACGATACCCACTTTAAGTCGCGTTATTTACCCAAGCACAACAGATCATGGGAATGACAAACAGAGCGACCGAGGCGGCAAGATAGATCACGACAGTCTAGGCATTAGATCGAAGAGTTCTCTCTCCCTGACAAAGAAAATGAATGATACTGCCACGTGACCAGCTGTTGATCTGAAAATCAAGCCAGCTTTACTCGTGAAACGAGAGACAACCTCTCACTTCATTCACGGAAAACGAAACTCCAGTCGCGTCGCTAGATCTTGAAGATGCAACTCACATCAGAAGATTTCGGCATGACAAACACGAATCGGTGTTTCTCAGCAGTTTCCGCAGCCAGATCGGACAGTCCGATCAAATGCAGACCGAAAAGTCACGACCGGTCAACGGATCTACAACTCGAGAGCACGCGCGAGCCGCAACTTCCCCAGATCATACGCAAAAAAAAACGGAATCCCAAGCGATCCGCAACAGTTCGAACCAGCACCGACACCCGCGCGCGCGCGCGCGCCACATCGACGCGGATTTCGCAGCAGAAGCGCGCGGATCGAAAGCATGTCCAGCCACACAGCATTCGAATCGGGCGAGCGAGAGCGCGCACAAACGCCTCGCGAACGGCGACCGATCCAGCACGAGATCTACTCGATTCTCCCACGGAAAAACGCGAAGAGGAAACGGAGCACGACGATGCATCGTCGTCGACGGAGCGGGCGACGGGACTCACCGGAAATGCAGGCGGAAAGCCCGGAGGATCGGAAGGGATTTGGAGACCGGCGAGCGACGGAAGCGAGCGAGCGAGCGACTGAAGTGGTGAATACTGGTGAAGATAACAAGAAGCCGTTGCCGACTGAGGGATTCCTATTTATATAGGCGAGCGAAGAGCCGCCCGGTTTCGCTAGATCCGACGGCGAGCGTCGTTTCCCTCCCTTTTTGTACGATGAGGTCCCCGCGGATGCCGTCCGATGGAGACCGCGGACGGCTTGGATTCGTTTTTACCGGTCCTTTTTTTTTTTTTCGAAAACAAAATGTTTGACGAAATTTGACGTGGTCCGACGATTATGTACTCCGAGGTGCTGTCGGTCGAGTTTAGATGATCCGGATCCACTCGGCTACTTTGCTCCGTATATGCAATCCGCACCTCATCCAACCGTCAGTATTGAATTCACATGCACTCGATTCGTTTCCAATGGCGGCTCCTACTCGTGAGGGGCGAACGTATTCGAAAAATTTTATCGGGTGCCTTAGAATCGATATCCTCTTACACATTTGGGCTATCGAATCGAATGTGTGAGATATCATGAATAACGCTTCGAATGACTTGTACCTCAAACTGCACCGAGAGCAACCTCATAAGCCTTTCATTGGTTGTTGGCCCCATCAATGGTGACATCATAAGCCATCGGGGGCGAGACGGGTTTTGAGAAAGTCATAATTAATAAATACATCTCGAATCGGCAAGTTCGACATTGATTTCAAACATAAATTCCCTAAGTTGCTATGATACATCACATCAATAGAGATGGTTAGACCATCGAGTAAGGAAAATCGTGTGAAAATTGGCCCGAGCGCCTTGATTGCACTTTGGTCACATTTCCTTATAAAAATTCGGGATTACACTGAATTAATTGAAAGGTGGGGAATTTAATTACGTTACATATAGCAAATTCCTATACAAGATACTCTTTCATTTCCAAAGCAAGGACAGTCATATAATTACTTGAAAGATCAACCGGTCGGTGACAATAAATCGGTATTTCTTACATTTTATTTGAATTTTTCATATGTAAAGTACCCCCACCATATAAAAACTCACAGTGTTCCCAATGAGGTGGTGTTTTTTCTTTTTTTGGGTTTTCATCTCGCGATCTACCGGTGGAGATTGGACTGATTTCTCGAAGTGCCAATAATAACAGCGGACATTTTCTGGGGCGGCGGGGGAGTTAGAAGAGGGTTAGTGGTCCAAGGATGTGCAGCAGGTCACATGACGGGGCCCAAATCGACATGTGACCCGCCAATTTGCGCCAGCCAAGATGTCGGACTCACTCCCACCCTCCTAACCACGGTTAGGATGTGACCAGGCAACCCGGTTAATCTGAGCACCCAATCATATAAGATAGGAGGGGGAATCCCATCATGCTTGCTTGGTTTGGGGTGTAAGCATCTTTTTGACTGCTTATCTTTATTAAATTGGGCGGGGACTACTTCGGTCGCAAGGAGACCAGCTGTGCTCGATCTGATTATTATCTCTGAGCTACAATTTTTTTTAATTGGAGGATGTGGGACAACATGTGCCGTTAAGTGGGAGGGTATTCATAATTTATCGAGTCGCAATTACACCCGTCTCGTATTATACGAGTATAATGTATTTTAATTCAGTCGCTACAGCTCGTTGTTTCCCATAAAAAACATCAAGATAGTTTTCGTGTGAGCACTCATGGTGCGTTTTGAAATTAACGGAGCGCGCATGTTGATGTACGTTTATTTTCATTGTTGATGCCCATAAGAAGAATTTTATATGATCACCTGCAAATAGTTGTGATCGATCTAACTTCTTTTTCATGACATGATGAGATATCTTACTTTAGATAGGCAAATCTTGAATCTATGAAATCCGATGGACTGGCGGTAAAACATGGGCCTGAGCCCAAATGAGTGACGATACAAAACTGTTTACACGTGATGATGTAAGAGATTGAATCTATGCCACACGAGTAAATCATACATGTATTCGACCTTAACCACTAAACCAACCCGCGTGACTAATCATCTATCAGAGAAGCACGTTGAAGAAACTGTAAAAGTTAAAGTGGATCGGCACTCTAGCTTCACACTTATAGTGACTTATGGAGTCGATTCCACACGTTAGATTAAGGGTGCATTTGTTTAAATAAAAGAATTCTCTACTAGATTAGTTTTCCGAACTTTCACACATTTATTTTGTCGAAAAATGATAAGTTGACTAGAAAATCATTTTCGATCGAAGAAAATATCCATGCTTAAAATTAGGAAAATGAATTCTCTCATCTGGGTAGGGGAAAATATTTTCCTTTAACAAGAAATTATATCGGAAACAAACACAACTCCGAATGACTTTTTGATTTGATACGAAACAAATTCATTCTCATCTCGACAGAGAATTCATTTGGGAAAATGATACAAATAACCCATGAACTTTGACCCTATGTGTAATGTAGTCTCTACATTGAACATTTTTATATAGTTCAAGGATTAAATTGAACATGTATCAAAAGTCAACGGATCACATCGAACAAAATTAAAAGTTCTTAGATCGCATTGCATATTGAACTAAAATTCATGCCCCCTCCCCCCGAGAGCACTTACAGTTGACCCATCTCGGCCCAATTGCAATCCGCTAGTGCACGAGCCACCTGAAGCACGGAGAGGGAGAGAGAAGAGAGGTGGCAAGAGCCATTTGGTCCAGTTGATATAGTAAGATTGGGCTTGAAAAGAGGCTGCTGCTTCTGTTCATGTCAATCCATCATCTTGCCATGCTCTAATCCCTAACTCTTTTGGGCCATATCAGCCTCTACTTCCTCTCTTGCTTATATCATTCACGAACTGGATTCTCCATTCACAGTCCTTATCGGGTCTCTCAAGTCTCCCATCTTCTTCTTCTCTTCTTCGGCTCTTTTCCCACTAGCCAGCTGAAGGCCGCGAAGAAGGCCCACGAGTCCGAACCCGCGGGATGCTTTGCAGATCTTACAGGACCGGGCAAGGCGCGGTAAGACAAAAGCTCGAGCAGACGACCCGAAGACAAAACCGTGTATGTTCGGTGCCGTGGGAATTAGAGCTAAGTTTCCCCGATTCCTCAAGCGAAACTGTTACGTAGATTTGACCTCGTGTGCATCCAAAGATCACATAATGCGAAACCCCCCAACTTTGACCGTCCAAAGTCCAACACAATATCCGCATCTACATCTTATTATTATATGCTATCTAGACCATAGCAATGTCTTTCGGTTGATCGATGCCAAAAGAGCCAGTCGTTTTCAACCACTCCCCTAGTCTATATCCTCATCCATGCACGTTCCCCTAATTGACTTCCTCTCCCTTCTCTCTTTACACCCCGGGGCGGTGCTTCGGGCTGGCCATCGCGTAAACCCGAAGGCAGGTCGGTAGTCAAATATCGCGACCGAACCGGACCTGTAAGATCCGGACCACGGGTTGGACTTCTTCAAGCTCCGACGGCATTGTCTCGAGAGATCGACCCGAGCACTTGCAAGAATTGAACCCGAGACCTCATATTCGCGTCTCCGAGACTTGGCAATATCTTTAGGGATTATCTTTACCCATTCTTAGAAACTATATATAGAGAATTAGAGTTGGGTCTACTTAGTGCTTAGATGCATGCGGGGGTTGGCCACGGGCTACAAGAGAAGGGGGGCCAGATAAAGAGTAGAGATTGCACGATTCCGGAGCAACACAATGCAAAAAAATCTCAAGAATGGGTCCTACCCATGTGAAGAAGGCGCTGAGGATTTGCAATCAAAGCGTGTAATCATGGCTTTTTACCATAATCAAAGGAGATGATCGAAAGGCTTCTCTGCGAAGTTGGAAAGAATGGATGCCATTGCTCGGCTGACTTTTTTCAATCACTCTCCCGATTGATTTATCGTACTTAATTTGCTTTCGTAAAGAAGATAGAAACATGCCAATAGGCATGCGGCCCTATTGGTAAAGGAATTTGATGGGTAGAGACACTAGTAACACAGATGCAGGGTTCCACTCCTGCGCTCTGCAAGAGACAGAATAAAAGCACGAGAAAGAAAAGAGTTAGAAATAAGTTAGACCAAAAAAAAAAAGAGACAGAAATGCTAGAAAACCCGAGTTGAAATTGGGGGCCCCAGCATTGGACCCGGTTTGTTTGGTTGAGCGGTTGCATGTTTTGTCTGAGCATGCTTTCTTTTGTTTATGTTGAGGGCGTCATAAAGGGCATGTGAAGCTTGAAACATAAGCATTTTACCATTGGCTAATCGTTTCGAGCGATGTGAGCAATTATTTTTAGGATATGGGTAAAAGTGTTCCATATTTCCGATCAATCCAGGTTGGATCTGGGTCCCGGCATTCGACCGGGTTCATTTGGTGCTCGGATGCCTTTTGCGTTCTTCATTGGTGAGTTATAGTATAGGCATGTTGGTTTGTGTTGGTTGAGCGATAGCATGTTGTGGGAGCTTGCTTTCTTTTGTTTATGGTGAAAGGCATCACAAAAGGGCATGCGAAACTTGAAGCCTAATCCAAATAGCTATCCCAATAACTATGCTTCGCTCATGATGTTCTCGAAGTTTCGTGATTTTCGCAAGTTAGCGCTTTAGAAATAGAACCCCTTGACTTTAACATGTATGCGATATTGATCGATTATATTTGTTAGCATTGAATACGGGTCGATTTTTGTACTCAACCAAGTTAGCTCGGAAGGTTGAAGTGTAGGCAATGTACGATAGCGCGACTCCTCTAGGGTCATTAGCACCGGGCCCCTCCCCGCCCTTGTTTTCTCAATTTAAGAAAACTCGAGTTTAGTGTTAATAAATGGTAGGAGAAAGATACGAAAGTTCAAGTCACTATTGTTGCATGTGACTAAGCTGCAAGAATATGTACTGCATGGAGACGGAAATAATCTAAATAAATCCATAGGTGTCTTTAAAAATTAGACTTCGTGCAAAGCGGTGGTCTGAATTTAGTGCCAATAGGAGGTGAACATTATAATTTAACCCATGATTTGTTCAATAACTTTTAGCTTTCTG
This sequence comes from Syzygium syzygioides, assembly GCA_031216285.1. Classification (NCBI taxonomy): domain Eukaryota; kingdom Viridiplantae; phylum Streptophyta; class Magnoliopsida; order Myrtales; family Myrtaceae; genus Syzygium; species Syzygium syzygioides. The sequence continues at coordinate 12,960,243 of CM062252.1, read as the reverse complement.
CTTAAGCATTTGAATAGTTTAGAACCGACCCGATCAATATGTTGGGAGGGCGGTCCCTAGTACCGGGCTAAAAATATTCCTACCCATAATAAATAAACAAATTTTCATATACAAATCAGTCGTTCTTAATAGTCTTGGCCGGTAAGACGTCGACTCGAGAAGATAATTGCTTGCTTATGACCGACCTCTTTTACCGGGCATATGATCAAACTCATGCTCTCCTCTAGCAGGAATCGGGCTTTATGTTTTCGAAATTCTTTTGTTACGACTCGAGCTCATTAAAGTTCCGTTGTCATCGTCAAATTCATCGTCCGAAGAATTTACTGGCATCAAATCTCATAAATCGTCGGGTCAAATTCACATATACTCGAACTAATTACGAGTTTGTTGCTCTTAAAGATTACGGAATGTACCGAGGTACAATCTCTGCTCTCAGATTCCAGTAGGAAACCCACCAATTATTGACGCTTCTAGAAAAAGAAGAAAAGAGGTAAAAAAAAATTTGGAGGGGCTTCAGAGAAAAACAGCTAATAATCCTCGCAACCAACGTACCGCATGCACGTAACGTACACGTGCGTTAATCTAAGTGGATAAGATATTTAAAGCACGCGACATCGTGAAACGACATCGTACATCGGTATGTGCACGAACCCTCAACGACCGATGAATTTAATGAAGCGTGCTTAGAGGAAAAGGTTAGAGAGGTTGGTTGGACTGCCCATGACCGAACCATGCACTAAAATCTTTGATACGCAGGGATTAAGACAGCCGTACACTAAAATGTAATTAGTCTGGTCCAAAGATAATGAACAATTCGAAATACATTTTCCTAATTAAAGACATCGATCGCATCACTTACCAAAACAAAACGAACGGCAAAAAAAATTTCTACCGGCCTTGGAGACGTTTGCACATAATTCGCCGTCAGTAACGAAAACATCTTTCATCGGCTAATTGATGCGAGCGGATATGAGCTGTCGTTTTCACTCGCGAAACAAACGGTCGGTATGTTCGGACCAATCTACCAAATCAGGGCATCGAATATACCGCATGACCCGCCTAACTTTTTTCACTTGGAGTCCGTAGTGTCACTTAACTTATCGGTTCGGTATATCGGCATCACTATAGGAAGCTCTCCTATTTTTTTTTTTTTATAACGCACGAAAAGCATGGGTGGGTTAGATGAACTCCCATGAGATTCCGGGGCGAGGGGCGGGGCCACACCTCCATCGGCCTCATAATCACCGGGGCACTAGTGATGAGAGGTGATGATGATTAGGGTGGCGGAGGAGGGGGAGACAATCGAGTTGCTTCCCCGTGTTTTACCTAACCGGTGCTCCCCACCCGCGATTAATTTAATCTTAAAAAGAGCCTTGTCATCTTAGACCCCCCAAAGCACCTCCCACAATCGATTGCTGGGTAGCCGTTATCGTCCTCCAGATCTGGAATACGCCCCGCCGCCCGCTCCAGCGGGACGCGCCGGCAGCCCCGTCGCCCCCACGCGCCGGCTCAAGGTGACGGGGGGAGGCGGGAGAGGGGGGGTGGCAGGGGGGTGGGTGGCAGGGGTAGTGTGTGGAACCCTATATTAGGAACGGATGCGACACATGGAGCGAGACGAGCCGGTGCTCGAGTAACCCCCGCATTTGACGGGAGAGCATTTAAGCATATGTTGCCCCGAGTGAATTTTGTACGCGTCGAAGGCCCGCTGCTTGAATAATTTTTCTTTTGAGAGGCTCGATTCACGCGGGTCGGATTACGACCTTTGGATTTTTTTTATCGGTAACTCACGGGTTACGACCTTTGATTTTTAGAAAGAGTTAAATGTGTGTGTGGTTCGATAATCAAATATCTTAACACTACCCCTCGAGCGTAGATGGATTTTGGTCCGAGACTAAAGCGTAGAAAATGTATAATTTGAAAGATAATAACTAATAAAAGGCTTAGGAAGATTGAAACTCAACACCTCCCTCTCCGATACCATCTGAAACGTTATATTATTAAATGAGGACGTAGTTTGATATTTAAATATTCTAACGTATACTTCTTTAATTATGATTAAACGGTTCTTGCAATTATGAGTAATAAAGTTGTCAATCAAGATATCCATTTCAATTTTCATGGTCGATTTCACCTAAAAGACCAAAACCACACAAGCCAGAGGAAGTTGCTCCAATTTGGCTATAGGGTTTGCTTCTTTGACTGGTTTTGGAAATCAGATAGCTTGGTGTACCAAACGCCCGAAGCCAGAAACTGAAAAATCAGTTGTTGAATAGCTACCAATCTTGGGGAGCTCGTGGGAAGTCCGCATCGATTGTAGTTTCATGTGCCCGTGTGAGTGCTTGCTTTCACACCGACCATGATATCCAAATGTGCGTACTTGTCTAAATAGTACGACGTTAATTGTTTGAGCTAATACCATTGAAGTTGCCATACTAATGCCTCGTGACACGTTCACCCAAACTAATTTTGGTCCAGCAAAAGATCGCAACTCAGTATCCTCATGACATGTTTACCCAGATCTAAGTTTTGTCACGCGAAAATATACAAACCGGTACGACCAACCCAAGATCACCCTCTGTTGGCATTCTGTCTAACATCTCATTAAAATGCATACATGCCAACACAAGTGCCAGATGGCCGTAAGAGAGATTTGACGTGGCGAATGACGGATCTAATGTGAAAAATCCACGTGTCGACACAGATGCACTTTAACGAAGGTTATATTCGGATTAGGGGTACGTGTTTGGGACTTTCTGGGAGACAAAAATTAATTTGGGGTAATTGTGTCATTGAGGTGCCAATTTGAGATTTTTTATGAGAGGAAAATTAATTTAAGATAAACATATCACATCAGCATCGTTTTAGGATTTTTAATGGTTTAACTCTAATTGTCAAAGATAAGTTTGGTTCCACAACTTTAAGCCTGCATATGAAGCATATAGGATTCATTGCCCAACTGTTTTTTGTTAATTAATGGCCAAGCATCTATCTGTTTCGAAAATGCCTATATTCGTCATTCCTAACATCAATCAACTCTCACAATAGCTTATATTATTCTTTTATAATAATTTAGGGGCTCAGGTGTGAACTTACTTATTCAAGGGATACTTTGCAAACCTCGTAAGTAAGTTCAGACCTTTCGCGACATGCAAGTGACCTTGACCTGGCACGGCTTGCATGCGGTTGGTGAAATTTAAACGGGTGGCCTCTAGTTCTCAAGTTGAAAATTTTTCGATGCACCGACTCTTAATGTCAGTTTATTTTACTAGATGGAGTTAACCATGACATTCAATTGCAATTTATAAATTAATTTTAAGAGTTGGTTGCGTTGGTTAAAAATCTTAAGATTGATGGTACTTTCACTGCAAGTTGTCTTACAACCCAAATAGTCTCTTGATTCCTGAATGTCAGTTGGTTCTATTGGGTGCATAACAAGCATGATGAATATTATTTAGAAATTTAACAGTAAAATTTAACAAAAATTAACAGAGAATAAAATTGTCACAGTTGTATCAGTTTGGGATGTACAATTGTCAAAAAATTAGTTTGGAGGTAAATTTATCATAAATGTATTGGTTTGGAGTTTTTCGTGATATTAATCATTTTTCTTCTTTGGGCCAGACTAGGTAGGTAAAAACAAAAGTTAATCATCCAGATTTAATTTTAGTTTGTTAAGGACAAAAGTTAAACATCTGGATTTAATTTCAGGTTGTTAAGGAGAAAGTTATCGTGTTCCTTTAATTGGAAAAGACAATTATAACTTCCATTATCATATCGAGGCAGTTGAAAAAGGTTTTCTTCATGAACACTAGAACAACCACATTACTAAATGGTACTTAATTGAAGTGCAACCTATGACCAAAAATTGAAGTACAACCTACTGGAAGACAACGACATAAAATATTCTATCATCTTCCTTTCTTTAATTGGAAAAGACAGCTATAGTTTTAATATCATATGAAGGCAGTTGAAAAGGGTTTCCTTCATTGACACTGCAATAGTTACACTAGTAAATGGTATTTATTTGGCTAGCAACCTAATCTAAGAAAAGGACATAAAAAATTAGGGGGCGAAACCAGATCAAGCTAGGTGCAAATTGCTTAGGTTTAACTCGATGGTTACTCAAAACGAACTCAATTGATTTCTAGCGGATCTCAAATTCAAGATACTTGTGTATACTGTCGAGTCTAGCTCGAGCTCGCCAATATTCGGATGAATAGGTTCATGTCCCTAAACAAGTTTTTGTTACTTTGTTCGAATATAGTTATATATGCATCAGTGTATATAGTTGTACATGGACAATATAAAAACTTTTTAATTTCAAGCACGAGCTCGAGTTCCTTTATAACTCGATTGTAATCGAAATGAGTTGAATTGAGTTTGGATATCTCAATTTTCTATTTGAATTAACTTGGAGCAATATTTTCAATGAATACTAGAGCTAGAGTTGAGTTTCGAGAGTTGTATAGGTTAGTTGAGTTGAGCTCAAATTCAAACTTCGCGTTGTATCGTCTACTTAGGATAAAATTTAAAGAAACATCAAAGCTCAAAATGCTGAAAGGGGAAAATATCGGAATTATAGTTTCGGTTGGAAAATATCTTCAAAGAGAAAATAATTTCAATTTTCTATGATCGGATGTATTTTGTAAACTATATTAATGGCATTTTCTACGCTCATTGCAAGAAAATTACGAAACACATATTTGAGAAAAAATTTGGAGTAAAAACACATATTTCAGAAAAATTTTTGAGCAAAGCTCCAAATCCCAGGTTTGGATGCTAGGACCCAGGTCCACCCTATGAGGACTCGAGCCTGGCCACCAGTGATCGGAGCACGATCGCCAACATCCCTGGCCGGTTCATATTTCAGAAAATGATTTCTAACTTTCAAAAAAAGTTATATTTCCAAATATAAGCGCATGTTTTTTGTTCACAAAAGATCCGAACGCCAGAAAAATGAGATCTCACCATAAGTTTTTTCTCGAAACGGTCGACCTCTATACTTCAAATTAAGTTATCACCACAGCTTGTACATTGATGCTCCATTCATGGATGCTGCTGCTGGTCTCTCTCACCTCCCATGAACTTCATTCAAAAAGAAATGAAAACGACAGGACAAGAAAAATCTCATTCCACTTCTATTCCACATACTTCCATCACAGTGCAATAAATTGACCCACCCAATTCATCAAACTATATATTATTATTATTATTAGATACCGTTGGTCTGTGGTCTCTTGCCTTTTGTTGACATATTTACGCTCAATTTGAAATGGGGAAAATTATATAATTGAATCACGAGCACTTATATAATTTTTCAGTTAAGAAATATTTGATGAAGGCAATTGCACACATAAAAAAGCACCCTGTCCATCTACTTCGATACATAGGGACCTCAACCACGTGGGAGATTATAAAATTAGAATGTTTAGTACAAGCTGCCAACTAGAACTCGACTTTTCTTTTGAAGTCTTCCTTATGGGGACCAAAATTGAATATAGTTAATGGAAAAGTAGCCTATCCTCAGAAAAAAAAAAGGAATTACTGGAAATGATAGTTCCATCACCTCGTAACACAGCAAATATAATAAATTTTTTTAATTTTTTTTTAATTTTCACACATGCATGTAAATTTGGACTCATCCTCCCCGTTTAATAGGTTAGGTAATCTTTTTCTTTGGAAATAAAATTTAGAAAAAAATATCCAAAAAAAGTCTCAAATGATGCTCGTCGTGACACCAATGTTCCAAACTTTTATTTTTTTTGTCACCAAGATCCCAAAACTCAAATCAGCGTGCGACAAAAATACCGTCTGTCTACCACACAAAATCCCACACTTTGCTCAATGTGACATCAATACCATAAACTTTCTTTTTGCATGGCACGAGTACCTGAAACTTGTACCAACATGATTAAAAATTCGGAATTTTTTCGCAGCATGAATATAAATTTGAGGGTTTGGTGACAAAAAAATAGTTTGTAGCATTAAATATTACAGCGGGCGTGGTTAGTGTTTCTGGGTGACAAAAACAAAGGTTTGGATTAATGGTCATAACGGGCATAATATAGTGTCTTTTATGACATTAACTTCAAAAATTGAAAAGATAATATATATTTTTTTGGTCACACTTGATAGAAAAAAAAAGATTATAGTTTAGGTGATGGGATTGATGGACAATTGGACGAGGTACATTCTTGAAAAATACAATGTCATCGCCGTAATTTGGGACGCAATCAAGATCGGTTCCATACTAACCACTATGAGAAGAATAATCGCAAATTATTTATTTTTTATATGGTTAACTCTCAACTCATCTTCAAATTTTTATCCTACCTTTTATAGAATGCGAGAATCAAAATTCACAATTAAAACTATGTCTCTACTTTTAGCTTTCTTAAGAAAACGAAGATTCGAACTTCCCATCTTCGCTTATCAAGTAGGGAGGTGGCCACTGTCCAAACTCTAGTCGTTATCGGCAAACTAACTCCACCCGCCAGACAAGTTCAGCGTCCCGTGGCGTGCCGTTTCCCCACGCGCCGTCAACCACGCGCTCCCACGCGATTGGCAGGAAGGAAGAAAATAGCTGGCTGGCGACCGGGACCCACGTGGAGGGAGAGAAAGCGGTCCGAGCGCGTGGGGGCTGGCTTTTTCCATTTTTCCACTATCCCTTCTTTGCCAGAAATTTCTTCTTCCTCCTTTTTTTTTTTTTTTTTTTTTTTTTTGTGGCCTTTTTGGGTAAAAACAAACCGGAAAATGATGGTGCATGGGAGGATTTTCTCACGACGCCCCTCCCTCCCGCTAATCTAAGCAAATAAAGAAAAATAATCTTGCAATTGTTATAACCACCGGTGCAAGAGGGGCGCGCTATTAAAGCATTTCATGTCGCTTGTTTACGGGATTCATGGAATTTTTTATATGCATTTTGTCTATTCCGACTTACTGATTTAAGATTTCGGGTGAGACATCTCGCCATGGCGTCGGAACCCGATCCGCTTTCGCGTCTCCTCCCCTATTGAGGGTCGGGTGTGAGATGGGCTGGCCCCAACTTGCCATTTCGGGATTCCTATGCATATGTATTTTTCCTCCGCCTTGCGGTTGTTCTCTATTACAATCTCGATTTTACCGCGGCAATTAAGGAGTTATTTGGACAACAAGTAGTACGGTCGATCTCACGTTAATTCGGGGTTGCCGTGACCGCGACTTAAGGCTTTTTTTCGTGACGCTGCGACATTGTGGTCCTCCTAGCTGTAAAAAAAAAAAGTCAATCCGGCTTTTTTTATTGAAACTTTCTTTTCACCTTCATTTTATTTTACTTTTTAATATTTTTTTATTTTTTTTTCCTGGCTAAGCAGAGAGAGAGAGAGAAAGAGGAGGGGTCATGATGGTGTGAAAAGAAAAAGAGGAACAAGAACATCTGTGCCCTGCCCCCCCCCCCCTCCTTATCTCTCTCTCACTCATGTTGTTATTGCTGTTGCAAGGAGGAGGAAGAAGCAGAGGAGGAGAGAGAGAGAGAGAGAGAGGCAGGCATTGGAGGTCAGAGGCCCTGCTTTTCTTTTTCTCTCTCTGTGGCAGCAGCTCCCCCCCGTCTTCTTCTTGCTTTCTTTTGTTCATGGGCCATTTTAAAGGGCCAAAAGCTGGAGCAAGCATTCCTTAAGATTCTTCTCTTCGCCATCGTCACCGCCACTTCTCTCTCTCTGTCCCCCCGCTTCTCCTTTCGTGCGCTGTCTGAACTTTTCGTGGGAAGAGGCCGGGGGGTTGTCTCTCGTAGCATTTGGCCGGGGCTCCGGAGGCACTTCCGCTCCATCGTCGGGCATTGCTCCGGTGGCGGTGAATTTGTAAGTTCCGTGACTTCCACGTTCTTTGTGTGGCCGCATTGCAGTTTCTTTCTCTCTCTCTCTCTCTCTCTCTGTCCGCTTTCCTTTTCTGGGTCGTTCGTCGCTGGAAGCTTGTAATCCGAAGTTCTTCTGCTATCCGTGTTCTTCTTTTTTCCTTCACTCGTTTGCGGCTAGCGATGGCTGCCAAGTTTTGCTACGCGTGATATGGTCACGAGGGTACTGCTTCATTTGCGGATTTTGTTCGCGATTTATGTTTCGCGCTGAGAGTTTTTTTGTTCTTCGTGTTTTGTTTAATGTGGTTCCGAATTACTCTAGTTGGGACATGTCCCTGTTTTATAATTTGGGTGATGGCTTTTTACTGGTTTGCTTTCCGGCTCTATAATTGCTTAATATGCAAGAAAGAACTCGACCGGATCGCTTAGGACAGTCTATTCATGGAAAAACAAACCACTTCTTTTGAGGTGCTTTTGGGAATTTTCTTGGGAATGTATCTTCGCGACGGAGATGATCGTGTTCTGTTTTCTCCTTTTCTTTCTTGAGTATTTTTGCCCTTTGGTTCTGTCTCTTCGTTGTGAATAATGCATGCAACTGGGCGCTTCAATCTCCGGAATAGAGAGTGGCCTTCCTTTTATTGTTGAATCCAGTAGATTTGGAAGCCTCTTTAGTGCTCTAATGTTGATTTATTTGTTGACAAATGAGGATATTCAGCCATTTGGCGAAAGTTACTATTGTGGGTGGGTGGAATCTAGTCTGTTCTCTTCTGGGATTGCCTTACTTGAAAAGTGAGATCATGTCTTAGTCGAATAGGAACTGTTTAGCCTTATAATTACTGATCTGGTGCTACTGGTTCCTGTTAAATCTGAAATTCTACCAGCTAGCCCCAGCTAATTGATACCCGTTTCTCTTCTGTATGGACTCTCTTTTTTCTTTTCTTTTTCTTTTTTAATGTCCCTGGCTGCTTCATTCTTTTTCTCTCTTCATGGTGATTCAAAGATTCTTTCGTGATCTTGGTTCACTGGAGCTTTACACAACCAGATTGCTAATCCTTCAACTCCCGTGTCTTAACACATCCAGCTTGATTATCCTTAAATTTAGAGGTAGTTTCTAGATATACCTGGATTAGGAACTTCACTCACTATATTTTTTTCCTCAAATTTTTGGTTCTCTGTTCGATCCCTTTTTGCCCCAGTATGTTATCTTGCTCTTTGTTCTCAAAAGTCTCGCTCTTTCTCAACAGAGAATTGTCTGAAGGATGACGAAAGTGAGTCCTGAACTTGGTAGCATGGGGTCTCAAGAAGTTCTGGCGGTGTCAGCGGATGTCAGCTTTGCTTCCGATTGCTTTCCTAAGTACAAGTTAGGTCCAGATAATCAGATTTTGGAAGAGCCAAAGGATGATCATAAAGGTCCATCCTTAAAGGAAGTTGTAGAACAAGAAACTGCCCAGTTGTCAGAGCAACATAAGCGCCTCTCAGTTCGTGACCTTGCCAGTAAATTTGATAAAAACCTGGCTGCTGCGGCTAAATTGTCCAATGAGGTATTTAAGTCTACCATTTTGCTGAACTGTGTACCGAATACATATAAAAGTTGTCCAAATTCAATCATATTAATCAATTTGATATTGTGCTAGACCTTTGAATAATTGTGCCCCAACTTTATCCTAGTAGTGGCGTTAGCCATATTCTGCTGGGGTTCACTGTGTAAAGAACTCGAATTGGTTTCTTGCGCTTGGTTTTTAGCAAATTCTTCTGTTTTTTTTTCCTTGGAAATTGATCAACTTTCCAGAGAGTTACTGTCAATAAACTTTTGCTGTCTATCAGGCAAAACTGAGAGAAGTTGCTTCTTTGGAGGGTCATGTGCTCCTAAAGAAGCTTAGAGATGCATTGGAATCATTAAGGGGCCGATTATCTGGGCAAAACAAGGAGGATGTAGAGAAAGCCATCGCAATGGTTAGTTCTTATGCTAATTATCCATGTGTTGCTCGAACTCCTTTATTCCATGACCTGATGGACTAGTTCAGTTCTTGGTTCCTCTGGTTGAGCCAATGCAATTTGGATTGTAATTGTATTTGGCTGTCCAGTGCACTGAAGGATAGCCAAATTTCCTGAAGCATAAACGGCCATGGTATTGCAGCAACATTGACGTATGGAAAGGGCCATGTTCTTGTCCTTTTCACTTCTTTTTTTTTTTTTTAATTTTTAAATAAGCGAACCTTGATTGTACTGACTCTTTTTGTTAAACATGTATCAATTATCTGGGTCGAATGTCCTTTCTTTAACCTGATGCAAGTTTAGAAGGGTAGATATTCATGATATGCCTAAGCAGTCTGGCTTTGGACATTTCGATTCACAATATAGAACCAGTATTCTATTCTGTTCTTTCTTCTGTCGCTACTTCATAACTTGATCTGTTGATGTAATCCGTCCCTTACACAAAAAGTAGCTGGACCTCTCTTTTTCTGTCAGCTTCATCAGATGGATCTGAACATGCATGCATGCAATCAAGTTTTCCGGCCTTGCAAGTTGAATTACATCGAATCGCAGGAATCTACTATAAAACTATTACCAGTTAGTTTCTGAGGATCTTTTATCACTCTGTTCAGTATCAACTTTAGTTCCACATTTTTCTCCTTTTGCCATGTTGTTTAGGTGAGGGATATCCTCTTCACTTTTGAGTTCCTAGCTGTCTTTTTAGTGAGATCAGCTATTTTTGCTGTCTTGTCACATATATATTGAGCCGGGAATCCATCATCATCATTCATTCTTTGATGAAGGAATGCTTCACATATGTCTCGACTTGTTCCTCATGAACAAGATCCTTTATGTAATGGATATGAATGTCCGCATTTAGTGGCTATCTTCCTGAGTACATATTGTTCAGCATGATGACGAGTTTTTTTGACTGCGTTTGCCTCACAGGTGGAAGCTTTAGCAGTCAAGTTGACTCAAAAAGAAGGAGAGCTAATCCAAGAAAAGTTCGAAGTGAAGAAGCTTGTAAACTTCCTCAAACAGGTATGCTCATGCTAGAGAAACTTGAGGACAGTCTTATGGCAAAAGATGGTGCTAATGGTAGATTGAAGATACATTCTTAATATTCTATCCAAGCTAGCTTTCGTCCCAGTGATATAAATTGGAAACTTCACCATTCTCTTTTGTACTTATATGTCACTGTAGCCGTTGTTCCAGGAATTTCAGTATAATATCTGCACTTGCGAAGTGTCTCAACTTAAGTTTCTGTATCTCTTTCAGTAGGGATGTCCTTTTTCTCACTTAAGCTGTTCATATGCAGGCTTCTGAAGATGCTAAGAAGCTTGTTAGTCAAGAAAATTCCTTTGCTTGTGCTGAAATTGAGAGTGCTAGAGCAGTAGTACAGCGATTTGGGGAGGCCCTTGAAGAGGAAGAAAGAAACTCCCAAACATCTAAAAAACAGGTACCTAGTTTAATGCTTTATTGTTATTAAGCAATAACACCCTGTCAAGCTTACATATGTTACGATGAAACATAGATTTATTGGCATTTGTAAAAATTTTGCATTATCTAAATCAACTCGTAAAAAAAATGGAAATGAAGAGTTTTTCTCACCTCACCCTTTTTTAACTTTACTTCCTCCTGTTTTACTTCACGGTGGGCAATGGTTTTTCCCACTAGAGTTGCATGGTCGTGGTGAGCCTGAGACTAGAGATAGAGAGGTATATATTAAGGTCACTCATCCAAAGAACTTTTCGAATTTGCTGTCGCAAGCTAACAAAATTTCTCCAACCATCTCAAAAACGACATGAACAAGCTTTGCATTACTTAATGTCGATAAATTCTCTCTCCCTCTTCCTCTCCAGTTGTCACATGCTGTCTTATCCTTGGTTTAAATGTGATCTAATGGTGTCTTCAAGTTTGGCTATTAGAGGCAAATGCCAATAGACCAATTTAGTCAAACTTTGTCTGTAATTTCTGTACCAACCTTTCTTTTGTCCTTCTATTAACTTCCTGGCTTTAATGACTGCTGCTATAAAGTACATGTCTTGCTTTTGGTAATCTCTCTCAGTGAAAGGGGCAATATAATACCTGATGACTTGCATTTCTTTTGTACTGTAGCTTACACTGCAAGGTTGCTTGGTGATATCCTAATGCATCACTTAAAATTCCCAAGTTTCATCTTGTTGACTCATGGTTTAAAATGCAACAAAAACGCGTTCAACCATGTTTGTTTATCTGATGATGTGCTAAAACCTAACGCTCATATATATGCTTGTGTTGTTTGGTTGTTATAGGATGTGGAAGAATTACTGCAGGAGGTTCAAGAGGCCAGAAGAATCAAATTGATGCACCAGCCAAGCAAGGTGCACTATCACTGTCTCTTATGTTTCCACTTTCCTGTAGCAAATACAATTTCCTTAACGTGCATTATCAGTGTTACTTTGTAGCACATCTTTGAAAGTATCATCTATTACCAAAAAGTAAGGGCAATTCCTGGAATTAATTATTTGGAAAAGATAATCTGTCCAAGAATCTTTGCGTATGCAAGAGTTCTGTTGCCTGTGATTATTTACATGTAAGATAACCCAATTACTTATTAGTTTTCATTGAGGGTAGTCGCACGGATTATTATAAAGCAAGGCCATCTTTACCACCTCAGAAATCGACCTTCTAGTACTGTGCTTGCCTATGCCACGGATGTTGTTGGTTGATAAATCAGCCACAAATCATTGGCTGAAGCAATAATTCTAGATATATAAGATCGGTAAATATGCGAGACTTCCCTTGCTCCTTTTGCATTCGCTTTTCCCATTTTGAATGAAACCAAAAGCACAAGGAAATTCAATCGTGACAAGTCCAAATAACATAGCATCCTTGATTTGCCGAAATAAATGAAGTCACTTCTCTCTACAGCATACATATTGAATTACAACTTGCACTTGGCGCATACTGTAGAGTTCTTGTAATAGAGACTTTGCTTCAGGAGGAATGTGTGCTTTTGTGCAGGTGATGGATATGGAACATGAGCTTCGTGCACTCAGACTTCAAATTCGAGAGAAATCAATATTTTCCTTTAAGCTTCAGAAAGAGGTCCGTCAGTTATCAGTAACATTACATAAGGCCTAATTTTATTTGATCCAGGATAATGGAAATGATAGGGATTTATAGTTTTTTCTCTTCTAATATTAAACTTGTCTTTCTATTGTTTTAACGTTCTCTTCACTTTGTATTATAATAGAACAGTCCGTTGTCGCGGAGAAAATCAAATTTTGTCTGTGCAATTCTCCTTTTAGCAAAAAAATTATCTTTATCTTTCTTTAATATTGAATGAGTTTGTTGAAATTTGTTACAATCAAAGATAAAAATGTAGCAAATTTACTTATTAGAAAAATATGTCCTCTCATGCTATGTGATCTCATTAGATAGTGTCGATATGGCACATTAAAATTTTTGTTTTTCCTCTTACAAAATAAAAATATTCACTTTTTCAAGACACTTGATAACTTTTCCCGGTATTTCTATAGAAAAATAGGTATTTCTTTTCCATATTCTATTAGATTTGATAAAGAAATGATTTACCTATAATTTTATATTATTACAATAAAGGATTAATGCATGCATAACAGAAGTTAATTCAAAAAGATGTACTTATATAGAAAGACATTTGTATGATTCAATAAGAAAAACTTAAATAAAGTGATTTGGTGAAGGGAACTAAATTTTATTGGCAAATTCATTCATTGTTTTGCTGATATTCATTTATTAGACTAATTCTTTATTTGCTTTAGTTAGGTAAAATCAACTAATTTAATGAGAGAAAATCAATTTTATGAATATAAAATAATTTCTACAAAAATATGAGCTTTATCTTCATATTCAGACAAAATGATAAATGAATAAGTGTACACTTTATTGTTAGCAGTGTTAAGAGAAATAACAATTTGACAGGTGGCACAATATGCGGCAGCCCCTTCTCTAGACTTTAGTGTTTTTAGCACTTAGATCTCTTCCATAGTGGATGCTGTACTCTTGTTGATGCATCGTTTTAATTAGACAAGTCTTTCGCTCTTCCTGTCGATTAGGTGTTTTCTTGAGCTAATCTCAGCTGGTCTCTTGCAGCTGACCATGAGCAAGAGAGCTGAAGAGAACAGATCTCGTCTATATATATTAGATGGTTGTGAGGCTCTCGGGTCAAATCTACAGGTCCGTCCTTGCGCAGATAATGCTCCAGCACTTTGCAAGTGTTCCATTCAGTGGTTTCGCATATCTTCCAATGGAAGCCAAAGAGATGCCATTTCAGGTAACCATTTGATATATTATTCACTTAAAGCCTTCCTATGCATAACCTTTCTCTAACCCGTTGGCACTCTTGCTTTTGTTTGTATAATGCTCCATGGTTTCCAAGTATAATCATGGCTAGAGGACGGAAGGCTTTGTCCTGCTATCCATGAAGTCTACCATATGCATTCTGATTATGTATGTTGAGGGTGTGTGGAACCTGATAGATTATCTCTATAATATCTGTTTGCATTTGCATTATTATTTCAATGTGGATATTTGTTAACTCTCCTAACATGGTGGAGCAAAAATTGTTCTGTCTAGAATAGGAATTCATGAATTTACTATGATGTTTTGTAAGGAAATTTACATGTGCAATGATGTCAAAGTTTAGTCCTTGTATTTGCATGAAGAAAAAATTTCAGGTAGAAAATTGATGTCACGATGATTTGCTTGAGTTTGTGAACTTTCATGTGTTTATTAGACATAAAAGCCGGAAACTCCTATGAAAAAAAATAGGACTTAACTAAATACTCTGTAGCCATAGCACTATTCGAGGGGCTCGATCTCTGAGAATTGGATACCAAGGTTCATCATATCTCTGGTGAAGGAAATTATCCACTTTTATCTTTTAATGCTTTTTAAGTGCCTAAAGCCTGCAGAGCTAGACTAATGCATAGTTGTAAACTAAAATAATAACTTCAAGTGGATGATTGCTGATTGCTTGCATCATGTCGATTTCTTATTTACAAAAGCAAATTAACAGAGAAAGTATTGCGGCTTTGTCACAAAGTAAACTGGTTTACACATTACGGAAAAGAAGAAACAAGCTTCTTCTATGGATGTCACTGATCAAAAACAAAAATTTCATTAAGCACACTTCTTCAGGGAAAATTGAAAGAGGCTGTTTGGCATGTGTGAACACACAAACAATGTGAGCTTGCCTTCTCAAAAGCTTCTGATAATTTTATATTTCCAATCTGTTCCATCAACGATATTTGTGAAGATTAATGGGCCAGCTCTATCCAGACTCTGAATTCTCTTACTCAATCATGTATATTGCTTCATCTATCAGATGACTTTGTGCTTTTCTGACCTAAAATCAAATTTGATCGAGGCGTCAAAATTCTGCACGTTATCTTGAGTGTAGCTGTGCAATTTCTGCAATAAATTTAGTAACTTGCTCTACCCAGAAAATTGAAAAACTATTAAGTAATTTTCGGTTTTATTTCCCTTAGGTGCCAACTCACCGTGTTATGCTCCTGAACCCTTGGATGTTGGACGAATCTTAGAGGCTGAAATAATCTTCAATGGCAACAAAGATTCTGTGGCAACCATCGGTCCCATCGATCCTGGTAGGTTTACACTCACGATACTTGAATAAAGTGCTTTATAATAATTGATTCTTCTACAAGCTTTGACATGGTTCTCTACTTCTCATTCTGCTCTATTTTTCTTGGTACTTTTGAATTTATTGAAAATCTTAACAGTTAATGCTGTGGCTGCTCAATAATGATTCTTCTCTGAAGCCAATTGAATTTCTAACAGTTGCAGGACTGGATAGCCATGTGGAGACATTGATGCGGAAATCCAATGCTGAATTTACTGTATGTTATCTCACTCCTCATCCGGAGTGTGTACCATGATATCAATGCTGGTTCTATATTTACGAATAAGTAGACACGTTTTTTCTTCTCAAGCAGTATGATTGTTGGAAGATATTACTCCCTTTACATTTCTTGTCTTCTTGGTGCGGTGACTCTATGCCTTAAAGTTAATTTTTACTCTGTTGCGCAGGTAACTATTTCTCAGATGAATGGTCAAGATTATCAGTCGCATTCATCTCATACGTTTCATGTGGGGAAAGCAAGGATAAAACTTTGCAGGGGATGGATAACAAAGGCCAGAGACATATACTCAGCATCAATGCAGGTACATGTATGGAAGTGTTAATATACTGTGCAATTGGAGTCTACAAGTAGAATAATGTTTTTGTTTTGGGTAAAGGACAAGTAGAATAATGTTCTGTTCTCTCTAGTAAAATAATTCCTGGATAGGCATCGAGTGGGTGCAATATTTACGAAAATCAAATTACTTTTTAACAAGAGAAAATATTCTGTAAGTTCCATGAGGTTCATCCACTGAACTAGCTAAAAATCCCAACTAAGAGTGCAGTAGTCTCGATACTTACATTCACTATATGTGAAGCAGTTTCAACTCAACAGGCATTTCTCATTCTTCATCTTTTTCAAATCCAGTTATGTGGAGTCAGAAGCGACAACAGTGCGGCAGCAAAGGGATTATTTTGGCAACCGAGAAAAGGGTCGTCGTTTGTGTTAACCTTCGAATCAGAGCGGGACAGAAATGCAGCTATAATGCTTGCAAGAAAATATGCCCTAGATTGCAATGTATGTACTCCGCCCTCGTTTCACTTGATACATCATTTTATTTTTTCCATTTCACTGCAAGTTTCTTTTTGTAAAAGTCACTTCTTTTGGTGCTTCTTTAATCACTAACTGCCAAGGTTTAAACATATTCAGTCTTCATTTCGAGGTGTTTATATTGCAACCTGAATTTTTTCTGATCAACAGGTTTTGCTTGGTGGACCTGATGATCATCTCTGAAGCCCCGCTTTACTGACTGAAATTCTTTTTAAAGTGTGAGTATGATCAGTTTTTAAATAGGTTTAGCAGTGTGCATCGGTCTGATTATCGTGGAAAAGACCAAATGTCTTCGCGATTCTTCCTTTTTCTTTTCCCTTTCTATTTCCCTAAGCGACCATGTGTGTTTTGCTGCAAATGGTTGTGCTTCGCTAATCTTCTCGTGTGGTTTTAGGCGTCGTTTTTTCTTCCCGCCTAATCATCTGATGTAACGTGTTTTTGGGTATATAATGATTGATTTGATGAGCAAAATGCTTGTTTGAGTTGTGCGCTTGAAGCAGATTCTTGCGGCGAAACTATAATCCTTCCCCCAATCCGCCTGATCTTAAAGCTGAACGCCTATCATCATCTGATGTATGTTGAAACCGGTGCACAGGTTCTGTTTGGTAAAGTTCCGTTTGATTGGTCGGAGATATTCGGTCAATATGTCACGCAGATGTAAAATTGCCACTATAGAAGCTGAGTAAGCGTGCGCACTTGGATGCTTATATCAGGGGTGAGCGGTTTCAAGTTTGGGCCGGTCCAAACTTGGAATCTAGAATCTACCTGCACAGGGTTGCTTCCTTGGAATGACATTACTGGTCTGGTCCGGTTCTAGGGTCGGTCCGCAGAACCTGCTGATTTTTTTTTTCCATTTTCTTGTGTTTCTTTAAATGAAAAATTTGTTCTTTCAAAATACGTATCCATGGACGCGATATTTAGAACTGCCATGCCTAGTAATAAAACGATGAGAAGTAAAACAACGGTTAAAGCCAAATAGAAATCTAAAGCAACAGTGAATTATCCTACTCTTCTCTTAGTCAAGCAAAATGAAATCTAAAGCAACAGCAGAATTCTCTACTTGCCAAAAGTAACAATTCATAAAGATGATCACATAAAATAAGATAAACAATAAAAAGTTTGAAACACGTAATATAAAATATTAATTATAGAACTTCATTCCTTATTCATCCATAAAAAAAATGCTTCAAATTCTATTCACATGAAAAACAAAACAAATAACAAACATAGTTGAAATGGGTTTGGTCGAGGGTCGGACCAATGGTAACCCCTGTTTTACATAATGATGAGCGAAGAGTCATTTTTGCTTCCAAATTGTCCATCCTAATTGGCAGATCAAACTCCAAAAATACTTTCTTTAAAGAAAAATGGAAAAGTTCGTGATAATTGTTGCTTCATGTTTATTTAGTTGGGTGGATAAATAGGGATTAACCACTGTTTTTTTTTTGTTATTACAAAAGACGAGGTTAAAAAACGGACTGACCTTTATCTATATGTACGATGTAAAAGCCATTGCTAATAAAGCGATTCTAGAGCTTTGTCGCGCCTTTTGGTCATTTTGCTTAGTTGGCGACATTAGGATTCTTCTCCCTCACACAATGCTATCTATCTCTCTTCTCCTTTTCACTTCAACGTTTCTCCATTTGAGACGTGACTCCTTTATATACGTTTGAAAAAGCGTCTTTATCTTCACTTTCGCAATACCATATCACTAATTTTATCTGTTAAAATTGCTCCAAGCTCTTCACGTTAAGTTTAAAAGCCCTAGCGATGTGGGTCAATTTTCAGCTTCATGTCTTTTGAGAGATAATCTACAATTTAACGATGATTTAAATTCAAAGTATTGACATCTTTTAATTTGAAGAATGCAAAAGTAGTAGAGAGGACTAGTCATGTATCCTTTGCACATTGTGATATAAAGAATTGAGTATTATAACTATTGGGTAAATTTATCACAAGTGTACTGGTTTGGGGTTTTTGATGGTCAAAAAATTAGTTTGGGGTAAATTAATCACAAGTGTACCAATTTGAGATTTTTTTTTGTATTAATCTTTTCTAATTTGGAGCGAGAAAATAAAAAGAAGAAGAAGAAGAAATATTTGCTTACGTAAAAGCAAAAGATATAAAGTAAAGAAATTTGCTCTAAGCTGGTATCCTAAAAAATCCCTCATTTATTTTTATTTTTCTATTTCGGGGAGTTTATCTATTAGATAATTTTTTTTTTGGTCAGATATCTATTAGATAATTAAAGAAGCTGTGAGAATTTGGTCATAAATTTCAAAAGAACACAAGGAGGACAACCTAGTAATTTTCCCTCTCAAACAAACGTTCGTATCGCGTACAAACCTCAGACAGAGACGAGCCCCAGCGACACGACGACGGCTCTGTTTCCACCATCGCTGAAGCGAGGATATCTCAGGTTTGTCTGAATTTTCTCGTCAAGTCCCTCCATTGTCCTACCGGTGTTCTGACCGAGTTTCCGAACGGGTAGGGTGTTGTCGCGCGCGATACAGTCTGTTCCGAAAACCGTAGAGATCGTTGCGGTTTCTTGATAGTTTCTTGCGCGCCAAGCACTCTGTTCCTAGCCGTGGCCACGATGGGGGAAACGCTGGATGATTGGAGGGATTTCTTTGGGACGGCGGACATTTTTGGATTCATCGACACCGCGATCACGATAGCCGTGCTGGATCGCCCGGGAGAGTTTTGCGGCTACAGAGAGACCGCATTGCCGAGCGGCTGTTCTCGACCACGTCGACTCAGAGTCGGCGGCACCCAGGGTGCGATGATCTGCCTGCGTCGTGTGATGGTGGAGATGATTGTGTACGCGCCAATAAAGAAAGCAAAACGATCAGGGACAACAGTAAGGTTGACGTTGAGCGTGATGGGGTGGACATGAACCCGGAAAGCTATCTCGATTATGGAGGCGCAGAGGCATTGAGTGACGAGATTGATGAACAGTCTCAAATTGTTGGTGAAGTTCTAAGGATCAAGCGGGTTTTGGACAACAGTCAACACGAGGTGAATATCCTAACTCGAATTCAGTACATTCTTTGCCCATTGATTTCGAATTTCTGTAGTTTTAGAGATAGTGTGTTGAAAAGTCGTTTTTTGTTTTGTTCCTCGTCCATATATAACGTGGCTTTGTTTTTTGGTATGGCAGTCTGATTCCGCGCTTTATGAATCACTGAGAAAACTCCAGTTGATGACTATCTCTATGGATGTATTGGAGGTTTGATTGAATAGCTTATCTTTCAATTAAGTTCTTGAAAGACAACGCCAATAGGCTTCTTTAATCCATCTAATGTCGCTGAGTTCTTGCAGAAAACAAAGATTGGGATAACTGTCAACAGTCTCCGGAGGAAAGGTGGATCGACGCAGATTGCTCAACTTGCACACAACATCACTATGTATGGAGGGATATATTTCAGTTCTGTCAATTCTCATGGATTTCATAGATTCTTGAGGAACCGGACACTTGGGCTTAATGTCTGTATGCTGCAACATGAAGCAACTATACAAGTTTTTCTCAGTAATTACAATCGCCGACTTTCCAAGAACTTCACACTTGATTAGAAGTAACTTATGAAAGCACTGAATCTTTGAATAAAAAGTAGAAACACTTCAACCTGCGATGCCTGCTTCTTGCATAATCCAAGCAATGACACCCTTTTTGCACATATCTTGTTTGTAGCATAGATTCGGGTGCTTTACCAACTTCACTTAATTGGAAGCGCAAGAACATGGTAATTTCATAAGGATTTCCAGTTCAATTACTCACAGATCGATTCTTTTTATAATTACAGGAGATGGAAGGCCATGGTTGAAGAGATATGCCGCAGCACAAAGGATGTTGCTGGTATTAGCATTACTATACAAATGTTCTTGTAGGTTGCTTGTTCTTTATCTGGGTCCCCTTTCTTATTTGTTTAAACTTGTCAGATTCTTATGTGGATCTTCGCAAAGTTGGAAAAATAGATTGTGCCAGTGGATTATCATCGTCAGTGAAGAACCAGAACACCCCAAAATGGCAACAAGAGAAACACGCCAACAAGGCGAGTTCAATTGGTAAGAGGAACCAGAGACCAAATATGAACCAACAACAGGCCACTGTGAAGCTCAATACATCTTCTAGTATCAACTCAAAAATTGCAACACAGAAGTTTGAGAAGGAAAGAATGCTTCAAAACTCAAATGGAATCATGGGCCGCAAGAGACTCTTCACCAGTCGACAGGATGTAAGTGTGACAGCTATTTAATTTCAGATTATCATTCCAACTAAAAACTGACTTGGTCATTTGTTTCAACCAGAAGATCAACAGCTCGGATGAAGTTGCAGTGGAAAAGAAATTTGAAGCCTCCAATAGGATATCACAAGTGCACTATCAACAAGCAGAATCAGGTAGTTGCTTTTGCAGGAAGTTCAACTGTTTCTTAGACCTACGACATAGCAAGCAATCACTCTGATCATTCTTTTTGACAGCCAAGAGGCAGCGGACAGTGCTGGCTTTACCTGCTCTCCCAAAGCAACCGGCAAGTCATAAGGGTCCAGGTCCACGCGCTTGAATTGAAAAAACTCTTGCCAGATGGCGAAGTCACGGAAACGGATCTCATTGTTTTGAAGACCAAACTTCCAGAGCCGAATGCAGCTGTTACTTGATTCTTCATTTGTGAAAATCTGTGTTTATTACCTCTGGACACGTTGCATATATTAGCTATGGCTGGTTGATAGGAGTTTTTACTCAGGAAGCTTGTGCTTAGCTCGTATAGCTATGACTCGTTGCTTATATAGCTCATGATGGATAGAAGTACAGAAGAAGGGCTTGTAGTGGGCAGTAGTCCTCCGACATTCAAATTTTTTTTCCCGTGAATAACAAATGAATTTACTCATCAAAAAGTTGCTTCTCAATGCAGTTTAAATTGTAACAAAGAAGAAGAGCAGTCGTAATGGGAAGAAAGATGTGCAGTTGGATGCTTGGGAACTAGTGCTTTTTGCTCTGTTTCAGGCCATCCTGGAGAGCATTGTCCGAGATATCTTCGCCTGATATATAACCTTATATATTCCTTTTGCTACGTCTTTTAGCTCCTTGAACACAAGTTTCAGTTCTGAACTGAATGAAGAAAACAATCTAATCTAGTTTCCTATGAAGTCCCATTGCGAATTCGCACACCTATTATCTGCTTGGAGAATTAAAGCTCTGTTAACGTCACCCCCATCTCGCTCGCGCATTATAGATTACTCTCTCCGTCAGTGGAAGTCGTCGAATTAGTTGAAGGAACCCCATGGTTTCTGTTCAAACTCGGGGTTGGCTTCTTGGGAGATCAGGTTCGTAGCAGATGGAGATTGCCCCATTCAAGCTTTCGCGAGTTAATTTGACATTGGTGTTGGCCGAGTTGTTGCTGTGACCTTGGACGGGCTTTGAAATGTTGGGGTTATGGAGATCGTCCCTCAGCTCCACCAAAGGCCGCGAGGAGAATCGTCCCTGTTCTGGGTGTCTTCAGGGTTTATCACTCCGCAAGCGATTCTGTCGGGTCTCAGAGTTCGTTTGCAGAATAGTGGTTTTAGTGGTGCAAAATCGAACATTGCTCGGTCTACTTGGCCGATGACAAAGCTCGGTAAGGAAGGGAGGATTGTGGAAGCACGTAAGGAGTTCGACGAAAGGGGTGTAAGAGACGAGATAGAGCGGGCCACTCTGATATCTGCTTATATCAAGTGTGGGTTGATTGAAGAGAGGCATGAAAAGCTGTTTGATCGGGTAGATGCCAAGAAAAATGCGGTGACTTGGACTGCCACGCTTGGTGGATACGTGAAGTTGGGTAGAATACGTGAAGCGGATAGTTTGTTTGATGGTATGCTCCATAGGAATGCTATCTCGTGGAACACCATGATTGGCGGGTATGCATAAAATGATCAAGTTGACTCGGCGCTGAAGTTGTTTGAGAGCATGCCCGGGAGGAATGTGTTTTCATGGAATACGATTATCACTGCTTAGGCACAGCGTGGGAGGATCGAGGAGGCAATGGCGCTTTTTGATCAGATGCCTGGAAGGGATGTTAATTTCCTGGACGGCAATGGTGGCGGTTTGTCTAAAAGTGGGATGATCGATGAGGCAAGAGAGTGGTTTGATAGAATGCCAGAACGTAATGTCGTCTCATGGAACGCAATGATAACTGGTTATGCACAGAATAAGAGGTGAAGGGATGCTCTTAATTTATATTGAGAGAATGCCAGAGAGGAACGTGCTGTCGTGGAATACGGTGATCACAGGGCTTATTCTCAATGGAGACATAGAGAGGGCCAGGGATTTGCTCAATGAGATTGCCCCAGAGGAATGTCTGTCTCTTGGACTACCATGATCACGGGGTATGTTCAGGATGGGCAAAATGAAGAAGCGCTGAAGATATTTTTGAAAATGATGGCTGATGATGAGATCAGGCCAAATCAAGCAACCCTGGTGAGTGTTTTTGGGCGGTTGCAGTTACTCGGCGGGCCTTGGGGAAGGAAAGCAAATTCATCAGCTAATTTGTAAAATTCCACATCATGATAATACATTTGTGGCATCGGCTCTCATAAACATTTATTCAAAATTTGGGGAGTTAGTCACTGCAAGGAAGATGTTTGACGATGGTTTGTGGAGCCAAAGGAATTTCATGTCATGGAATTGTATGATTGCAGCTTACGCTGATCATCACGGATGTGGAAGAGAGGCGATCACTTCGTTCAACCAAATGACAGAATTAGGTTTTAAACCCGATGACTCCACCTTTGTGGGGTTGCTCTCCGCATGTAGCCATGCTGGTTTAGTGGAGGAGGGCTTAGAGTACTTCAGCAGACTTGCGCGGGACGAATCCGTGCACCTGAGAGAAGATCATTTTGCATGTTTGATTGATCTGTGCGGTTGAGCTGGTAGGCTGGAGGAAGCTTTCAATTGGATTGAGCAGGTTGTGGACAAGCCATCTGCATGTCTTTGGGAAGCCCTTCTAGCAGGATGCAATTATCACGCGAATGCGGAAATTGGCAAGGTGGCTACAGAGAAGCTTTTCAAGTTGGAACCAGAAAATGCCGGCACATATTTGTTGTTGTCTAATATATATGCATCGACGGGGAATATAATTCATGCGTTTGTTGTTGCCAACAAGTCTCACTGTCAAAAGGAGCTTATCCATTCTCTGCCCCTCGATCTTCACTTGAAAATGAAGATGAAGAGGTCTATTTCTGTACAAAATGATGTTGATCTAGCGGATGAGGACTCTTTGGAAGCGTGGAAGTCTAGATAATTTGCCCTCTGTCCAATTTGCAACTCCTTACTATCTTTGTTTGCTCAGGCTTGAGAAATGTATGGCACTCCTGCAGTCATGCGATAACGCGCGCTCCCTGGCCAACCCGACCATTAGATTTATGATTATTCAATACAAAGCATGACGAAATCGCAGCATATTTTTGGTTGCGTGACGTCTCTTGCAAAGCTGCTCATCCTCTTCAATGTGACTTCTCTTTCATGTTTCTTGTCTCTTCTTGTCAGCTATGACCGTCTGATCGGAGTTGTCTGCTCTTATGGGGCTTGTGCTCGGCTTGTATAGCTATGGCATGTTGCTTATATAGCTCATGATGGATATACTACAAAAGGGCTTGTAGTGGGTATCGGTCCTCCCACATTCAATAATTTTTTTTGTGAGCTAACAAATAAATTTACTCATCAAAATTCACAAAAGGGCAGTGTAATGTAAGTCTAAATTGAACAAGGAAGAAAGAGTTTTCATGATAAGATGTGCAGTTGGATGCTTGGAACTACTGCTTTTGCTCTGTTTTAGGCCATCCTGCAACTCATGAAACGCAGGAGAAATTCGATTAAGCAGAACATGAATTTTCAGTTCTAAACTGAATGAAGAAAATAGGTCCAATCTGGCTGCCTTCTGTTCATGAAGAATGAACTTACACATAATGATTGTACGAACAAACACGGTCATGAAATTACCTCGTGGGTTGGCTTAGTAAAGTGGCGGACGTGTGTCTATGGTTAAGTGTGCAACCCAAGTATCGTAATCCATGTCGCTAAGCGTAAAGAATTTCAGGTTCGGTTCTCTTACATATCAGTAGATATTTTATGGGCATGAGGTTTCTCAATCTAAAGTAGACTTTCTCATGATTTAAAAAAAAAAAAACTATTCATATCGAGTCCCTTACGAGTTTTCAAAATCTTTAAATGAGCACCTGGGATCTTTTCTTCCTTAAATTCCTTGGCCTCAAAATTTTGGATAAGTCAAATATGCGGACAATTTTCAAAAGGACAATCAAATCTACTCGCAGCGGTCGCTGATTACTTTCAATTTTCCCCCTCTCTTCTCGTTGCCCTTCGCTTCTCGACGCTTCCACCCTCGACTTGGATTATACACATCTACACATCAAATTGGGAACGATTCCCAGATGATCCGCGAATCGATTATAAATTGCCTTCCAAAACCCATTTCATTTTCCCTAGTCCATTTTTTTTATCTCCATCCCCCCGTCGCCACGTGGCGAGTTCCGGAAGGGGGTTGCACGGACCCTCCCTGATCCCTGCGGCCACGGCCTGCGCACTCCCCTTAAAAAAATAATTTTTAAACCTTTTTTTTTTCCATTAGCGAGAACGGTAACTATGAGGCTCCCCCCTGCGCCCTTTCTTCCAACGGCTATATTTCGGCAGACCCGTCCGCGGCCGTCAGATCGAGAAGCGGATCCAGCGGTCAGAAATTGAAGGGGAGAAGACCGTTGTGACGGGAAGCGCCGCTTGGCCAGCTTCATAAAGGAGAGGATAAGAGTTCTCGTCCTCGTTCCTTGTTCCTTCCTCCACATGATCTCACTGCGAGAGAGAGACCCAGAGAGAGAGAGAGAGAGAGAGAGAGAGAGAGAGAGAAGAGAAGGAAAGGGTCGTTCTCGTGTGAAGGGTTTCGCCTCGCCAATCGGATTCAGAGGAGGAGATTGTTCTCTGATCGAAATGGCCTCGAGACCCATTGTTCCAGTGCAAGCGAGAGGTAAAAAAAAATCAGATCTTTGGGGGGGTTTCTTTGCCGGGATAGTAGTCGATCTCTTCCCGTGACGATTTCTGGGTTGATCTGCTTTGACCCTGGCCCCGTGCCGAGACTGTCTTGGCCGTTTTGATGTTCTGTGCTTGGTGGTTGTGTTCCGTAGTCTTGGAAATTAGTAGCCCCTGTGCGCATCTTCTTAGGAATGATCTTGTGATCTGCCGAAGCTCTCGCGTGTTGTCGACACAGATTTCTTATGTGTTGCTAGTGTTGGTGTGAAACCCGGGTCTGTGTGTGATGGCTTCTTTCATACTCGCTCACCCAGATCTTGATTAGCGAATAGGCCGGCCCTATCGAAATCGGGTTTTTCCCCCCTTCAATTCATATTTGGTTTTTCAGAAAATTCAGGGGAGCAATCAATTGATAAAGGATTTTCTGGGCAATCAAATTGTCCACAACGTGTTTATATATGTTTTCTTTCATCATGTATGTGTTTCATCCAATTAATCTTTTATGTATATGCTGATTACATTCTTATGCGACCGTGACATAGGCGAGGCAGCTATAGGAGGAGGAGCAGGTAAGCAGCAGAAGAAGAACGGCGCAGCCGAGGGGAGAAACCGCAAAGCCCTTGGCGACATTGGCAATCTTGTTACCGTTCGAGGCGTCGAAGGCAAGGTTCAGCCTCATCGCCCCATTACAAGGTTCCTTTCTCTCTCTCTCTCTCTTTCCCCCTCCAATTGCTAGATCCAGTGTGCTCATGTTCCTTACTGGCTTTATTGTGATTATTAACGTCAGAAGCTTCTGTGCACAACTACTGGCAAATGCACAAGCTGCTGCGGCCGCTGAAAACATCAAGGTTTACCTCTTAAAACCAGGATGTTCTTTCTTCTTAAAACCTGGATGTTCACAACTATGGCTGACCTAATTTCTTCTAAAATAATTCCGCAGAAACAAGCCGTCGTTAACGTGAATGGAGCGCCTTCCATTCTTGATGGACCTGGAGCAGCAGGCAAAAGAGCGGAGCCTGCGGTAGCGGCGGCAAAAGCTGCTCAAAAGAAACTAGTTAAACCGAAACCAAAGGTCGAAGTTATCGATTTAACGTCGGATTCAGAAAAAGTGGTCGAGGCCAAGAAGAAGCAGCATCATGAGCCTGTGCAGAAGAAGGAAGGAGAGAAATCATCGAGAAGGAACATGCCCACGCTCACTTCGGTCCTCACTGCTCGAAGCAAGGTGCCTGCCAATTTACTCTGTTCTCTCAAGCATAAGTCCATCAATAAAAATAAGCGCAAAAACTTACATATTAAATTCTATTTCCCAAACAGGCAGCTTGTGGATTGACCAACAAACCCAAAGAGCAGATTGTGGACATCGATGCGGGTGACGCCCACAACGAGTTGGCTGCATTTGAATATATCGAAGACATCTACACTTTCTACAAGGAAGCAGAGGTACACTCAATATATTCTCTTTCAAGAACGTTAAAGAATGCCTATCAAATATTGTTTCTTTTGGCTGATGACGTTGTCCAAACCCCTTTTTTGGAACGCCAGAATGAGAGCCTGCCCCGTGACTACATGTCGTCGCAGCCGGAGATAAACGAGAAGATGAGGGCTATCCTGGTGGACTGGCTGATCGAGATCCACAACAAGTTCGAGCTCATGCCCGAGACCCTCTACCTCACCATCAACATCATCGACCGCTTCCTCTCGGTGAAGGCGGTCCCGAGGCGGGAGCTCCAGCTGCTGGGCATGGGCGCTCTCTTCACGGCCTCCAAGTACGAAGAGATCTGGGCTCCTGAGGTGAATGATCTGGTGTGCATCGCGGACAGAGCCTACAGCCACGAGCAAGTGCTGGCGATGGAGAAGACGATACTGGGGAAGCTGGAGTGGACACTCACCGTGCCCACCCACTACGTCTTCCTCGTTCGATTCGTCAAGGCGTCGCTTGGGGATCGCAAAGTCCGTACTTTTTCATACACTATCTCCCTCCTTTTTCATCTCTTCCAGTTCCAATATACCGGTCCTCGCATGTTGCTAAAAATCTCGACATATTTTTGTCCTCGTGGCATTTGGTCATGCAGTTGGAGAACATGGTGTACTTCCTAGCCGAGCTCGGGGTGATGAACTACGCGACGCTCACGTACTGCCCCTCCATGGTGGCGGCGTCGGCGGTG
The DNA here is from genome assembly GCA_031216285.1 of Syzygium syzygioides. Classification (NCBI taxonomy): domain Eukaryota; kingdom Viridiplantae; phylum Streptophyta; class Magnoliopsida; order Myrtales; family Myrtaceae; genus Syzygium; species Syzygium syzygioides. The sequence continues at coordinate 12,932,546 of CM062252.1, read as the reverse complement.
TACGCGGCGCGGTGCACCCTCGGCCTGACCCCGCATTGGAACGACACCCTCAAGCTTCACACCGGTTTCTCCGAATCCCAGCTCAGGTAAAGCCTTTGAATCAAAGGGGTACCCCCCTTAACACGAGCCCTTCCTTCTCTCGATGATGATAAGACTAGCTAGTGGCATTTGGACGAACAGGGACTGTGCGAAGTTGTTGGTGGGATATCACGGGAAGGCTAAGGAGAACAAGCTGCAGGTGGTGTACAAGAAGTACTCGAACCCTCAGAGGGAAGGCGTGGCTCTGACGCCACCGGCCAAAGCTCTGCTTTGCGAAGGCGGCGGTCTGTCATCTTCGACGTCGTCGTCGATGTCGTCTTCTTCTTCATGAGGGAGGGGCGAAAGGGAAGGGGCAAGAGACGAGTTCACACAGCTTTTGAGTTTGTTCTCGGCCAGAGAAAAACATATGTGACTATTATTGACTCCCTTTGTTTCTTCTTTTTTTTTTTACGGTCACAGATTTGTGACTTCTGTTTGATTGGATTGGTTCAATTCGTTGTGACTTCTGACTCCCTTTGTTTCTTCTGTTTGATTGGATTGGGAACCAAAAATATATGGAGTTTTCAATTCAATATTGCACCAGCAGGTTTAGCAAAAATGAAAATATTTTTTCTTCATCATGCTTTGCCAGTTATTCGATGGGTCATCATAATATATGGACTTGATTATGAAGAATCGAAATGAAAGAACCTGAGTCAGAATGAGAATTGAAAACTGGGTTGAGTGACCCAAATCACCCAAATGCGATCGCGAAAGTGTTGAAATAAAAGAATAATTGCCTTAATCAATCTGAGAGAATTGAATTGAAATCGCGTTGAGGAAAAAGTTGGAGCAACACCCGTGAAATGGTGACCCAAATCGGCCTAAAAGAATAGTTTTTTCGATATCTCTAAATGATGAACTTTCGAAATTAATTAGGAAAAAGACCCACCGAAATTTGCACTACTTCTAAACTAGGAAAAAAATCCACTTTCTCTAGAAAAAAGTATTCCGACAATAAATTATAAAAACAAGAGTCGAACAACTCAAAGTGCATAATTGAATAACTCAAAAAATGAATTATATCGGATGATTGCAAAGGTGTTGAAATAAAAGAATAATTTTTTTAATCAAACTGAGAATTGAATTGAAAATAGGGCTGAAGAAAAAGTTGGAGCAACACCTGTCAAATGGTGACCCAAATCGGCCTAAAAGAATAGTTTTTTGGGTATCTAAATGATGAACTTTCAAAATTAATTAGGAAAAAGACCCACCGAAATTTGCACGACTTCTAAACTAGGAAAAAAATCCACCTTCTCTAGAAAAAAAGTATTCCCAAACTAAATTATAAAGGACAAAAAGTCGAACAACTCAAAGCGCATAATTGAATAACTCAAAAAATGAAATATATCGGATGATGCGGAACCCAAACCCAAACCAAAACCCGACCCAAGACCCAGGTCCAGAGACCCGTTCTTCTATTCGGATTCTCCTGCCCCGACCCGTCGGTCGGATCCGGTTCCCTTCGCCTTCGCGCCACTGTCCAAAACCCTCCCCCTACTCGCAAGGGTTTTAGTCTCTCTCTCTCTCTCTCTCCATACTTTCAAAAGCAAGTTGAAGAAAGGTCGCGTCTTTGGATTCGCCCCGCCCTCCCCACCGATGCCTTCGAGCAAGAAGAAGCCCTCGAGCAAGAGGAAGCCGCCGGGCTCGTCCGACCCTTGCGCGTCTCCCCGGACGCCCTCTCCGGCGGCCGCCTCCTCCTCCTCCTCCCCTCCTCTCGCGGGCTCGGAAGCCGTCGCCGAAGACGACATCCCCGTCGCCCTCCGGGCGGCTTCCGCCAGGTTCCCGGGCCTGATCGGCGAGTCCGCCTTCGCCGGCCGTGTCTCGGACGCCGCGGCGGCGGGCGCGGAGGCCAAAGGTGGCTGTAAGGTTTGGCTCTCGGAGGCTTCCATGGTCGCTTCCGCCATCGCGCCCGGTTCGATCGTCTCGGTAAGTGACCCCCATCGGAGTTATTAGTGTCGATTGCGTCGGTAGATTTTGATACATGCCATGTGCCTGAATTTTATCGAAGAATCAGATATGAGTTTTTGTTCCCCATACTCGGCCGTTTTAGAATTGAGGTGGAATCATGTTCCGATGAAGCGGATTATCAGGAACATAGTTCTTGGTCTTGAAGCCTTGCCGACCCAAAGCGTCCAAGAGTGGAAATTTGCTAATGCGATGTTTCATAATTTGTGTGATGTCAGATATGGACATTTCATCCCCTGAGTCGGCTATTTCGGGATTTATGTGCAACCATTTTCTGTTGAATAGTGTTAGCTCGAATCTTGCCCTTGGTCTTGAACTCAACCCACCCCATAACATCTAATAGAGAATAAGATGACTACAAAGACTACAGAAGCGGGCTTACCGACTGCTATTGATGTCTGTCGTAGTTGCTGGAATTCAGAATGGAAATTCGTCCTCCTGTACAGGGAGAACAGCCCTATTTGCTTCATGCCAAGCACATTCTGCCCTGCTTTTTTCACAGTTTGAATATGAATGTAGGCAATTGAGTTTGTGTCATTGCTGTACATCGATAAGAAAATGGTTTTGTGGCTAGCACATGGTAATGATGTCGGAGGTCAGTGGACACAAGAAAGGTAATGAGATTTGCTATTTATGTGGAAATAATCTCAAGGCCACAAAGCCAGTTCGTATTTTCCCACCTTCTCTTCAGTTAGCATATCTTATGATCCCTTTGGCTTTGTTTGGGAGAGAGAGGGGGAAGGAAATAGGACGGTTAGAAAAGCTTTTAAAAGTCCCTCCAAATTTAGGATGGTTAGGAAAATTCTCCCAAACAAAGCCTTTATGTGATTACCTTCCTTGATTGCTCCGCTCTGGCTTATAACATCATGTATGTTTCTTATTTTTCTTTTTTTCTTTATCAGAAATTTATTGTCCCATAATCTTTTGTTGCTGATATTTCCATATCTTTGCGTAACAGGTGTGCCTTGCTTCTTCAAGGAGCCAAATTTCACTTGGTATCCCCTTATGCTCATTTGCTGATGAATGTGCTAGACATGTCGGGATGAACCCAGGGGATAAAATGACAAATGAAGCTGGAGATTTCTTCGCTCTTGCCACTGTGTTTCCTTCTTCTAAGGTTCGAGTGCAACTTAAATTACAATATCAACCTTACCAAAAAAAAAAAAATTACAATAGCATCTGTTCTCCTAGAAAATCTGATTTAAGGATTGAAATACTTCTTGATATATAAGGGGATGGCAGAGGAAAAGTACAAGTGGTGATGCTTTAATGGTGAAACACTACAAAACATGTCTAAGCTAAGCCCCTTTATAACATCTGTGTGATTTTGGGTCTTCGAAAAAGGGCATGAAAGCATTTTTATTAGGCCGACGAAAGAATTTTCTGCATTAATGGTTGTTCAATAGCTCAAAAGCATGGATAACTTTGGTGTGATAAATATAGGCTTAATATCTCTGGTTTTTTTTCTTTTTTTCTGGTGTTTTATTTGGACGACTTTTACCGTGATCCAAGAAACATAGGAATATTATCTTTATGAATTTGAACTTGATGTGAAATCCATGCCCCATGTGAAAGTCAGGAAAGACAGAAACTGGCAAGCGTCTACTGAATGCGAAAGATGTTACCCTCGATGGTAAAACGCATTTGAATGTGTCAGCAATGCCATTTTGAGGCCTTTTGGTTAATTAGGGCATGTCCTCTGCCATATCGTTTGGAGTCTTCCTTCAACGACAGAGTTCAGCTTGAATCCAGTCAGTCCTCATCAACTCAAGTCATCACAATCATCTTGAAACAGTGAAAAAGACTTTGTAGGGTCTTGAGGAGCATGCCGAATTGACATGTGGAATGGAATTGCTATCAATTAAGCTTGATAAAGTGCCTCGTCCCTTTAAAGTCCTCTTCATTATTCTGGTGAATATGGAGATGATATCCTGAAATATTGAGTTTTTTAATCAAACTTTTTGGATTTTAAGTTAATAACTTTTTTGCATAAAAATTAGCCTTTTCACTCATGGAATATGAATTCTGTCTTTCAGCTGTTTAGTAGGTCGTCCAGTTATTTTCTTTTTAATTATTTATTTATTTTTGGTGGCATTGGAAGATTCAATTCTTAATAGCTGCCTTGTTGCCCATACAGAGGTCGGATGTCGGTCAACTGCATATTGTTTGACTCCTCCATTATTCCCGTCAGGTTCTTAGGAATGGAGTGCGGTTATCGTTAAATCTTTCATATACGATGGGGTGTCCCACTTCAGGTAGAGTTCTGTTTGTCTTTCCCGTACAGAGATGGATCTCAGGTGGTCTGGTCAATGGGATTGACAAATTGCAGCACAACAGTCTTTGCTCATTCGCAATGCAGAACTGTGAGGAATTGCGCTTGGAGCTGGCTTCTAGAAATGAGTTCACAACAAATAAAAGGGCACTGTCTCTAGTGAAACCTCCTGGTGAGATACCTCTTAATGAAAATGTAACATTTGGATCTCCTAGGACGCCGGTGCGTCAGTCAAAGATGAGCACTCCTGCAAATGATCAATTCCGTTCACCATTATCACAATCAAGTTCAACCAGTCAGATGTGTCCAGTGGTTGATTCATATGATATTGTCCAGCTGTTGGAAGATGAAAGCACCAAGAACCTTTTGCAGGCTTGCACCAAATCATGGCTGTGTTCTCGCTTTCTGCTTCAAGGGAACCTGGTGGTTGTCCCAATACTTTCTAAGCTTTGGCTTTTCCGAGTGATTGGTTGTCAACGAGCGTCTGATGGAAAGAATCAATCCATTAAAGATCAAATTACTGAAGGTTCATCCCCCAACATTTCCCAATTGCCAGACTATGTGATTCATGCTTTCACTGTGACAAGCAGAACAAACATACATCTGTCTTCTCCCATGAACACAATATTAGTAACTCCAGCAGCGACAGGATCACTTGTTGGGAAGCTTGAGCATACATATTGTAAAGCTGACATCAAAGGTGATGACATTAAATTGGGTGGACTTCTTAAAGAGTATGCTGATTTGATGGACATTATTTCCTCTACTTTGGAGGACACTTTATCAAGGTATTGTACTTTTTTAACTCCCAACACTTGGTGGAGCTGCAGCTGTATATCTTTGCTCCAGCCTTTTACCTCAGCAGCTATCTTTTAGGTCAAACATTTAGAGAATGCCACTTCTCTTATTTTTCTAATGTTCAGCGATATAATGAGCTATATTATGCAGTTTTAACTTGTGTAGAAATTGAGTATTTTATTAGTCAGTTAATGGTTGTGTGGAAGAGCTCTATTGTTATATCCGCCAATTGCTAACATGTATTAGAAAGACCCGAAACATTTTGGATGAAACATATTGTTATTCCTTCTCTCACTTTTGTCAGGCATATTTGAATTTCAGCTTAATTTAGATAAGAAATTCTATCTGACACACCATCATGTTGTTATGTAATAAGGTTTGATCTCCAAACTACGAAAGGAGTACTTCTATATGGTCCACCAGGTACAGGGAAGACATCTTTGGCTCGATTATGTGCCCACAACGCTGGCGTTAATTTATTCTCGGTGAATGGACCTGAAATTGTGAGACAGTATCATGGTGAAAGTGAGCAGGCCTTGCGAGAAGTTTTTGATTCTGCTCGCCATGCTGTCCCTGCTGTGGTGAGGCTTCTTCAAACTTCCAGTTTCTTTTCCCTCATCTATTCTTTTTAAGTTTTGCCTTGCAAACCTGCATAATATGCACTGTTGTAGTTTGCATTGCAATCAACTATCGAACTTAATTGAGCATGCCTACTGCTAAAATGATGTTAACAATCAGTATTTCATGCATGAACACGTGCTTTTAAATATTCCTGTATCCTGTGGATTTTCATGTAACTTCAAGGAAGCTTAAGGAAAAAGGGAATAAATGCCTTTTTGGGAAACAGTGAGGTATTATGATAGCTCTGTTGACTTCTCAACCAAAATTGAATTTTCAAAACTAGATTTTCTGATTTAATTACATCAGTTATATTTATATTTTTGTTTCTATTGAGTTATGCCTTTCTCTACAAATGTCGTCTTATGCAGGTTTTCATAGATGAGTTGGATGCTATTGCACCTGCTCGAAAAGATGGAGGGGAAGAACTTTCTCATAGAATGGTTGGTACATTGTTGACTTTAATGGACGGGATTAATGGAACCGGTAGACTCCTTGTAATTGCTGCAACAAACAGACCAGAAAGTATTGAGCCTGCCTTAAGGCGTCCTGGTCGCTTTGAAAGGGAAATTGAGATAGGTACTTCATTCCCGTAACTTAAAGGTTCTAGTGACTTTTGTTCACCCAAGTCAATTTGTCTATTTAGAACAATTGGAGTGGAATTAACAGGTCTTTTCCTTTTCTCTTTGGCTACTCGGGGTTGGGAACTGGGGTATTTGGAGGCACATAGTGTATGATATGTTGGATAAGCAATGTGGAATTGGAAACTGAACACATTTCCATGACCTTTATTTGTTTAGTCGGGGCCATAGGACCTTTGTTTCTTTATTTTCTATTTTCCAGCGCTGGTTGTATAGAAGGGGAATGGGAAGTTATGATTTGGGCTTCAGCACCAAGCAATTTTAAGCTGGTTTTGAAAACAGCTTAGCTCTGTTGACCTATTTTTGGGATTAATAAACACTTGACCAGATTGAAATCTTGATCAGTCATATATTACTACTGATAATAAATAACATAGACCCTTTTTTAATTGGTCAAAAAGGTTTTGTCAATACAGCATTAAGGCACTAATCTATACGAACACTTATCTACAAGAAAAGGGATACTTATGATCCGTAAAATAAAAAGAAAAGGGATACTAATGGCTCTAAAATTTCTAGAAGGGTGAAAGAAGTGTGATGCCTAGACCCCAAGTACAATGTAAAAACCAAAAATCCCTGCTTTTACAAAAAATCTTTGCTTTTCATAAAAGATCCTCTTATTCATTCCCTCCAAATTTTCAATAAAAATAATTGAGGGAGGGTTAAAATAAGTTTTATCATTCTTTACATGATTCCATTTATTATTTCTGTAACCATACTATGTCTTAACTGTGCTATGATGTGCGGTTAGCTGCATATAATCAGTGCTTTTGATACTACATTAGATGAAGCTGCAGCTTCTTGAAGTAGCAGCAGCAAGTAGTGTAGCTTCCCTTAAAATAGTCATTAGATGCTACAGCTCTCAAATATTGATCAAACACCTTTTTGAGGTTAAAGCACCCTTTTTGAAAGTTGTAGCTGCTATCCCACAGCTATTCCAAGCACCATCATAGAAAAAGTCTGAGTCCACTGTATTCCCAATTTCCCAATGACCAGCTTCATCAATAACCCCAAGAGAGTCGTACATGAACAATGCAAGGATAGCTTGTTGACTTAATTAAAAGGTAAATAGGTTCCACTAAAACAATTTTTTTTCTGTAATTCCTGCGTGCAGGTGTCCCATCTTCCAAGCAAAGATTTGAAATACTATTCACACTTCTCGGTCTAATGGAACATTCACTCTCGGAATTGCAAATTCAACAACTGGCAATGTCTACACATGGTTTTGTGGGTGCTGATCTGGCAGCCCTTTGCAATGAAGCAGCGTTGGTATGCCTCAGGCGCTATAATTGTTTTAAGAAGTCACAGGGAGAGTCTTATTCTAAACCACAGATGGATTTTGAGTTTAGTGCTAATGTTGCAACAGAAGAATCTAGTTCTTTGGGAGACATAAGAGATGCTCAGCAGGATTATTCATGTTCTTTGTTCACATTACATGTTTCCTCGGACACGTTACCATCTTCCTTGTCTGAGCAAACTGTCACAGAAAATGAAGATAGGATGCGGTGCTCTAGAGGTTTAGTGGACAGAAATTGTATGCTGACTGTAGCTTTTGAGGACTTTGAGAAGGCCAGAATGAAAGTGAGGCCTAGTGCCATGAGAGAGGTATGATTGTTGCATCTTTGGCATTGAGTCTTATTTTGATTGAGAAGCATTTGGTTATGACTCCAGTGTTCTATATGGATAAATCAGTTGTTGAATGTTATGGTATGATGTTGTTTATGCAGCTGTACCCAGACGGTACGTAGACTGCCTGGACGATTTGGATTTTGTTGACTACATTTTGTATAAGCTTGATCCTTTCTTACTTCAGTTGAATTTATGGTATGCCCAGCCAAAAAAAAAAAAGCTGTACTTTATGTCCTTTAGTTCAAACGTTGATATGGGAAATCCTAGTTGGGGACTCATCATATCTGCTGTGGATAAATTGATCGGACAAAAAATGTTATGGAGATCTAGGCAGTATATGTAGGATTGGTATCAATGGATATTCTGCTAAAGAATAGTTGCGTTCTTTCTCTTGTTGTTTAGCTTCTTTTTCAGCTATCAAGGACCGGACTCCTCACCATGTATGAATCCAGATCACCTTCCATAGGTGAACCTTAGTGCAGGAGTTGTTTGAAAATAATGGAGCAAATTGAATGAGAGCGTCCTTTCAAGTTGCACTTGAAATTGCTTCTATTTTTTAACCGATTGGTTTCTTCCATACAATCATTATAAATAGATGATTAACCTTCTACATAAGGTGATTTTTAATTTGATTCAGTGCAGATGGGTATAGACTATGAACTGATGGGGCTAGATTTTTTGTGAGTGATGCAAAGTATTCCATATGAAGACTGCAGGTCTACTAGAATAAGATAATTTCATTGTATTATGTATATCCTTGTTCAGAATATATGATATATGACTTGATTTTGAGAAGTCTGTCGTAAGGCCTTCTTGTTGGTGGATCAGAATAGCTAGACACAGGCCAACCTACTTATCTGTGTTCTCCATCTCTGTTTTAACCTTTAGGTGATACTCGAGGTACCAAAGGTCAAATGGGAAGATATTGGTGGGCAAGGAGAAGTTAAAACTCAACTAATGGAAGCAGTGGAGTGGCCTCAAAAACAAAGTGAGGCATTAGAACGCATAGGGACCTGCCCTCCAAGAGGTGTATTATTGTTTGGTCCTCCCGGTTGCAGCAAAACCCTCATGGCTCGTGCAGTTGCCTCTGAAGCTGGGCTCAATTTCATTGCAGTGAAGGGCCCGGAACTCTTCAGTAAGTGGGTTGGCGAATCTGAGAAGGCTGTAAGATCTGTCTTTGCAAAAGCAAGGGCTAATGCTCCATCAATCATATTTTTCGACGAAATTGATGGACTTGCCAATATTCGTGGAAAGGAAAGTGATGGTGTTTCAGTTTCGGATAGAGTTATAAGTCAGCTTCTTGTTGAACTAGATGGTAAGGAGTTTTCTTCTTGTGGTGACGCAATAAACTATTTTTTAATTTGGCTTTTGTCATGAAAAGATAGATATAGAGAAACAAATTTTCAAATGTTTGTCAATGAGCATATTCTTACTGCTGGGGCCCTAATTGCTTCAAATTGGTCTGCGATAATCACTATTTTTTAAAATCTTTTTATTTGGTATTTACTTTGTTTTAGTTGTTTTAGTAACGGCGTAACGTCTTTTTGGAGCATAGGACTGCATCAGAGAGTTGATGTCACCGTTATTGCTGCGACCAATAGGCCAGATAATATCGATACAGCCCTGTTAAGACAAGGTTCTCTCTCTCTCTCTCTCTCTCTCTCTCTCTCTCTCTCTCTCTCTCGCTCTCTCCATGCAAAACTCAGCTTTCTTGTGTTCAAGTTCTAGGGTTTTATGACCTCATTTGTGACCATCAAAGTTGGATATTAACATATAATGTAATTCAACAGGACGCTTTGATAGGCTGCTATATGTCGGACCTCCGAATGAGGCAGATAGGCAAGAAATATTCTGCATCCATCTACGTAAAGTCCCATGCAGTTCTGATGTGGACATAAAGGAGTTGGCTTATCTCACCAAAGGCTGTACGGGGGCTGACATATCGCTCATCTGCCGGGAGGCTGCCGTTGCAGCTATGGAGGTCTATCATTTCTTCGCTTTTTATTTAATCTTCCATCTGGGATGTCGTCGTATTGAATGATTTGTTTTACTATGAATTTTGATGCCATTAGGAGGACATTGACACTTCAGAAGTAGCAATGAAGCATTTCAGGAACGCAACAAATCAAGTACGTCCATCGGTGGTCGAGTGTTTTGAAGAGCTTTCGACTCAATTTCAAAGGCTCGTTTTATCCAGTGATAAATGAGATCCAAACTGAGGTAGTTACGAGATCAAACTGGTCTCGTATCTGGCTAACGCATCTTATTCTCTGTGTTGGCATTCTCATCCTTGAGTCTTCGGCTGAAAATTGATTATTTATACGCTTCGAATCCCTGACAACTTGTGAGAAGACCTTCTGCCTGAAGTTCTGTTTGTTTTGCTTCTATTCTTTGGTCGGATCCATGTGCATCATGTCCTGAGTTACGGCTCTAAATTAGACCTCTGTTCACCGTCTGGAAAATGGGAATATTGATTGATCAAAGGTGATGCGTTCGGATGTTTGATACTTGTTTTGCACTCTACCGAATGTAAGGTTTGGTTTGATTTTGATTTTCCATTTGCTAACTAACAGAGTAGTTGCGAACGTTAGTTCAAACGCCACATCGTTTTGAATCACTCAGAACGATCTACTTTTCCATTTGAAAATTGTAAAGCTGATTTTATTTTCTTAATTGCAATATCTACGTCCTCGACATCAATAAACTGTAATCGTATGAAAAAAATATTTTTGTTTCTAGCAAATTAACAAGACAGCACATAACAGACAGTAACGTAATATATGCAACAGCTTGATGTTTATAGTTTTGTGATCTGCCCATTATTTCAAGTAAATGCTTGTAAAAGGGTCAACTTTTAGTATACGTGCAACGATGCATTTCTTAATTCAGCTAATCCAAAAAGAAATTTGGGATGAACTTTGTTAAAGCTTTTTACTTTAATTCTTAGCCTTAACAAATTGATATTTAACATTTAACTGGAACTCAATACCTTCTTATTTCCAGCATGTCTGAATTTTGTACAATTTTAGGAAGGGAAACTCATGTTCTGATTGGTTAGAAAACTGGGTCATTCACTCTTACGATGCGAATGACTTCTTAATTTTAGATGAGCCACCGAGAGGTTTGATTCCGTTATTGGTAGGAGATAGTTGGATCAAGTTTTGTTAGGCGGGTTCTAATTTAACATTTGTGCTTCGCCCCTTTGAATACCCAAAAAAATAAAATAATAATCTCGACTGTTTTAGTAATTCTAAAATTAAAATAAAGAAATGTTCACTTGATGAGATTAAGGGAACATTGTCTTCTATTTAATTAGATATACGAGTTATCGAAGCTCGATATTTTCAAGTTCATGCTCGGCTCGATTCCATACTCAAGTTACTGGGTGGCAATTCGATAATATATGAGTAGGTGGACTCGATTATACCCCCTAACGATCGCAATCATAGTCCCAAGCTGGCATTACGATAATATCGGCTAACAAGTAGTAATTTTTGTAATATGCCTCTCCAAAGTAAATCAATATATATTTTTCATAATCTACGGATTATCCACCTCCTTCCCTAAATTGGAAAAAAAAAATGATGAGAGGTTTTGATGTTCTGGCGTTCTGTCCATAAGTTCTGGAGCAAGGTTGTTAGAGAGGACGAGGTAGGAGGAAGGTGGGGCCCACGTATTCAGAACGGTCCGGTCGGATTGGGTCTGGTCTGGTCAGCCAGGTTCTGGTGGGCCAGTTTTTCTTTGTTCTCCTATAATAAAACTATTTTTTTTTTATTTTTTCGTGTCAGATACCGATCATAATTCCTAAGTCGATTTTACTCACAGTTTACTTTCGTTTTAGCAGATGGCTTTTCGTGTTTAAGTTGTTTAGAAAAGAAGAGATGACTGTCTAGTAACTTGATTTGTACATTGTTGTGCTAAGATTCTTTAATTTGTTCTTCCCAATGATTCTATTTTCAAATCATGGATAGATATATGCAAATAACACTTGAAATATAGTTGTACTAATTTGACCATGTCAACTAACGCAATAAACCACCGGGGGACAAATGTAGGTTTTGTAAACATTTTACTTACAAAAGAGAATTATAAATGCAATCACAAAATCAACTAATCACTTTTAGATGTCGAGTTTATTTTAGATTTGCTCGACTTGGAATTTACTTTTAAAACTTGTTTTTTTTTCATACTTAAGTTGATTATAGACAAAAAAAAAAAAAGGTTGACTATCAAGTAATTGTACATTTTTTTTTGACGAGATTGTTCAAATAATTCTTCATATTATTTACTTATGGTTGTTTTATTTGTTCACAAAATGATTTTTTCAAGTTATAAATACATAGAGGGACTTAGAAAATGATTCATACTAATTTGAAAAAGTTTTTTTTTACACGCATTAAATTACAAAAGAACACTATAACTATCATTAGCTGTGAAGTTGATTAATGATTATCTCCGCATTAAGTCTGTTAAATTACAAAAGAAAATTATAACTATAATTAGCAGTGAAGTTGACTAATGATTTCTACGCATTAAGTTTAGTTTGATGGCTAAATTTAGAATTTACTTTTAACAGATGTTTTCCACATACTTAAATTGTTTATAGAAAGAATCGATTGTCAAGTAACTCTGATTGTACATTGTTGTGCTAAGATTGTTTAAATAATTTAGCACATTATTTTGCTAAGGTTTTTTTTATTGTTTCTCCCAACTTATTTTGTCAAATTATAAATCGACATACGCAAATAGACTATGAAAATAATTCTATTCTACTAATTTGACCGTGTTAACTGGTGTATCGGGTTCGATCAAAAAAAAAAACTTGCGTATCGGGGAAAGAATGTAGGTTTTACATACACCAAATTCACAAAGATCATTACAACTATCGTTAACAGTCAAGTTAATTGATGATTTGTGTGCAATGGGTCTATTTTAATAGCTACACTTAGAATTTAATTTTCAATTTTTTTCCATATCTAAGTTAAGTTGATTATAGAAAGAAGTGATTATCAAATTGTACACTCTTTTATGCTAAGATTGATTTTTCGAGTTATTTTGCTAAGATTTTATATTTGTTGTAACAAATGACATAATGTAAATTTGAAAGGAATCGATCCACATATAAAAAAATATATATACTTTAATAATGAAACTCATAATTTTAATGCATAAGACGGGGCAGGGCAAGGGGCTATTAACGCCCCCGCCCTACCCCGTGCCCCGCCATTTTCCTCGCCTCCCTCTTTTGGCCGGGGAAAAAATCGCCCCAACTCAGGTCGACCTCCCGCGCCCATCCACATTGGCTGAAAACACGCCGTGCCAGCGAGATCGCGTCTTCATGGAAGGGAATTAAATTACCTAAATAACCTTTATGGCGTAGCAGCAGGAGACGAGACGAGACGTAACAAAAAAGAAACAAAATAAGAGAGTTTTCTTTTAACCATGGCATAAACATGGAGATTTGCTGCGAACCTCCAAACGAAACAAAGAACAGGACCATGATGCTGCCGCAATTCTAGGTTTTAGGGAAGGGAAGTGGGTTGCGAGGGGGAATCTGATTTGTGCCATCTTGTCAGATCATGGAATGGCGGATGTGACGTTTTATCTGCATTAAGACCCCCCCACGTTAACGTCACTACGAAAGAAAAGGAAAGAAAGAACAAAACAAGAAAAGAAAAGATTAGAAGAAAACCCCCCCTTTTTCTTGTAAGGGGTTCGGGAGTCAAATCTCCACTATCCTCCCATGTTTATCTTCACCCCCGAAATTATTGATAAATCAAAGGCAAAAGGGAGAGGGTTAAAGACATTAGGACAGGTTGGCTGCTCAAGATATTCTTCCCTAGGGCAGGCCGGCACAGTACATCATCCACAAGAAATTAATTTGAAAAAATTAGCGATAAGAATAATGCCATCTCCCATACCTAACGCCAAACTTAGCAGATTCCCACTAGCCCATTTTGCCTAATATAGTTTTCGCGAGAATTATATGGTATTTTGTTTTTGTTGTGTTTTTCTTGGCTGTAATTCCCGCAATTTATTCGAAATGCTTCAGATTTTTTTTATTCATCACGTCCAATCATCATCCCCTAATCTCGATTAGTAGCAGCCCGGTCGCTCTCTCTCTCTCTCTCTCTCCAGTGCAAGGCAGAAAAAAAAATCTGAGAGCTTGAGAGTTTTGGCAGACATCAGAAGCATCAAGTTTGTCCAAGAACTGATTCTCTTGAACATCAAGAACGAATGGGTCGTTCGCGATTGGATCAAAGAAGCGGCTCAGCAATTGGGAGAGAGAGAGAGGGAGAGAGTCCAAGATTGACAGCAAGAGAAGGGCAAGGACTTGTTAGCTGAGAACGATGTCGAGGACGGGTTAAGGTGCAATGACAGGACTCGTTATCCTCGTGATTGCAGATTTCTTCTTATTGAGTGAAAAATCGAAACCGGAAAAGAAAAACAATAAGAAGAAGTTGGCCCGGTTCTCAAGTCAATCCTCGGATCGGCCTGGAGCCGAATCGCCCAGTTTCATAATTGATCGGTTCGATTCTCAGTTCCAAAAATTGAGAATCGGCTCCGACATAATAAATTTCAAGTTCTTAATTTGGAACATACCCACCCTAGAGCCAATCACAACCGTTACCTTCTCTCGGTTCAAGTTTCGATTTTCTAAATGACGATTTCTTATTTCTGTTGGTAAGGTATTTTGCCAAAATTTTTATTCGTAAACATACATCAAAAGCATGCTAGCTTTTGAAAAATGTAAAATTTACACATTCTCGATATTAACAAAAGGGCTGAGAATCCAGGGTCGTGTCATCATATTAATGTCGACTACCACGTCATTTAAAAAAGTTTCAACTTGATCGCAAAAATATATTAAAACGTATTTCGGGTCACTCATATCATATCATAACTTAAATTCGGTTATTTTAAAGCAAACCCCTTTTTTTTTATTCATATTCCGAGTCCCGATCAAGGCTATATTAACAAAAACATAATCATACCGATCATGCGGAAGCAATCGCTTTCGAAATTTTAGGTTTAGGTCAATTTAAAGTGTCTGGATATTTAAATAACGAGTCCTTAAATAGATAAAATAGTATGTCCTTTTCAATTCCCGCTCGGTTTCTCAGAAATGATCGGCGAGTTTGTGAAGTCTTTCGAAAGCGATGAGACAGACAGGGAAGAAGACCAGGACGACTTCGTTGGAAAATGGTTAAGAAGAACTTGTAATCCATGAAAAAGGGATGGCATGCGTTGGAAAAACGAGAGCGAAAAGGTCAAGAGATCTCGAACTTCGGCAAAAAAAAAATATTTCCTATAAGTAAGAGTCAATCATTAGGAAGAAATTCTAGCGTTGACCCCACTTATAAACAATGCATAATCATACTTGGAACTCAATCCATGTGAGGTCCACCACATTAGATGATTGAGACTGACTTGGCTTGCGATGACACGGGCCGAGCGTATCTAGGAAAACGAGAGGTTCGGATATTTTTCTTATCGAGTAATTTACTAACGGACACTACTAAGTTCGGATGGAGTGATTAGGAAAGAAAAGGAATTACGAGGAAAAGGATGGGAAATGATTTGAAGGGATTGGGCTCTAATATTGTTTGGATGCTAAATAGGGTAAAGAAAGGGAAAATTCGCATTTGAACATAAATATCCTTTTATGTACTTATCAATGGATGTATGATAAGGACACAGTGACAAAGAGGAATAGATACTTCATTAATGCACAAATCCCTCTACATTTAGAGAGATTTGGAAGGATGTAAAATGTACATAAAATTGATGGGACCAATCCCTTTTAATCTCTCCTAATCTTTCCTAATCACCTTTATCATCCCAGGCGGGAGGCTACTATACCGGCCCTACCTGGAGGTAGCCAAATGAAATTGACGTTGTATTTACCTTCACCACCCAAAAGCCCTCCAAATCTTTTTTCTTTTCTGGAGAGAGAATATGGAGAGAAATTATAGAGAGATCCCTCCATCATATCAGGGAGTCCCTTTTCCCGTCTCTCCTTGAGCCTTTTAAGGTCTCGTTCAGGACCAAATCTTTTCTGGTCTCTCCTAATCATTTCTCTTCGTTTGTTTTCCTCTATCCAAGTCCGATTGTATTTTTAGAGCCCTTTTTCTTCCCTCCTATGAGTGTGACAAACATAGTATAAAAGGTTAAGAGTTTATTAACATACTTTGTTTGTGTGGCCAAGATGTTGAAACAATCATACTTAAACTTCCTCTCATGTCTAGCTGTCTCTTGAAGCAAGTATTTGCGTCTTTTGGCAATTATTTCATGGGACGTCGGCGATCCTTCAATGGTTTTTTTCACTTTCACTATTAGTTACCCCTAAACTTTTAAATTTTGTCCGATACTTTCCTTCTGTAAAATGGACCCCCCCCCTCTCGCTCTCTCTCTCTCTCTCTCTCTCTCTCTCTCTCTCTCTCTCCCTCTCCCTCTCTCTCTCTCTCTCTCATCCCTCTCACATAGCACAATATCAACACAGCCACCACTCGATGCCGACCCTACCTAAGAAACCCGACCTCACTCTTAGCAGCTCAACCCCTGGACCTCTCCCTATGCCCCTTTCTATGCTTGTGCAAGCTAGGTCATGGATCACAATGGAGTATTCATGCGAGCTTGACTTGAGCTCGCAATTGCCTAGCCATGTGAGCTTGGCCTTGAGCTTATAAGAGTCGAGCTTGCTCATGGATCACAATGGAGTAGTCATGCGAGCTCGAGCTAAGCTCGCAGTTGCCTAGTCCATGTGAGCTTGGCCTTGAGCTTATAAGAGTCGCCCCCAATGGAGCCTCTGTAAGAGAACTCGGCCACGGCGGGGCTTTGAGCAGGCGCGATGACCGTCACAACAGTCTCTAAAGGTCGTGGTAGAGAGGCTGTGCTTGGCCGCGGGTGTGAGCTGATCAAGTGGGTGTTGAGAGAGAGAGGGGGAGAGAGAGAGAGAGGCGGCAGGATGTTTTGGGGTACAGGGGCAGTTTTGGAAAGAAAGTGGCAATTTGTAAACAATGGGTCGGTGGGAGATGCAGCTTTAAATTCAATGTAATGGTGAGAATGGTTATCTGCGGGCTTCAAAATGCGAGGAAAGTACTTGACGAGAGGAGTAATGTTGAGAACAGCATTTGCAAGGGAATGTACCAAAAACACACATCACTTTTCACATAAAGGCCACTCAATCCACAGAAAACGCCCCCCCATCTCCCTTCCATCACAGACCAATGTCTGTCGCCGTCGGCCCGCGCCTCACCCCAATCGCTGTTTCCATTGGACCCCCTTGGCTACTATTGCAGCCGCTGACCAACCACCTCCACTTCTGGTCACAATGCTCCTCTCTCCCTTTCTGCACTGTAATTGCTGTCCGTGCACAAAATTCGTGGAACTTGTCACGGCTGTCGGCAGTTTCTGGCCTTAACTCTAGGAGGAAAAATTATACAAAAAAATCATAAAATGTTTTTGCTAATTCGATCCTAAACTTTTCAATTTTGCCAATTAAGTTCTAAATATTTTTCATTTTTAACCAATCGAATCTATTCGACCAGTTTTAGACGGAACTTGCTGATGTGGATGCCGGTTGGCTCATAATGCTGACGTAGTTAATTTTTAATAATATTTTAATATTTTTCGATTTTTTTTCATTTTTGTCTTTTTCTCTTTTTTTTTTCCTCCTCCTCCTCCTCCAGCTCGTCGTTGGCCTTAGGCTAGCCTTGCCCAAGGTAGACAAGATCGACCTCATCAGCCCTCGCCTTTGACCGATTGTTGAGGCTCGGCAACTGGCTAGAGGAGGGGGAAGAAGGAGAGGAAAAAAGAAAGAGGAAAAAAATAGAAAATAGAAAAATATTAAAATATTATTGAAAATTATCCTCATCAACGCAACGTAAGCCGATCGGCATCCACCTTAGCAATTTACGTCCAAAATTAGCCGAATGGACTCAATTAGCAAGTAATGAAAATATTTGGTACTCAATTGATAAAAATACAGTAAGTTTATGACTTTTTGAATATTTTTTCCAACTCTAAAATGTTAAGCCTCGCCACCTCAATGGGTGACCACCATCGAAGTTGTCCATAGCCTCGCCGTGGCTCGAGACATTTTTTGGAAGTCGCACTGTTGCCCACGGAGGAGGAGGGGCCCTCGACGTCCACTTAGGTCATGGACCATCGTGGGTGGCCTCGATCTAATGCCGCCCATACCCTAATAGCAGCAATGGCCCGACCTCAATCGAGGCCGGCTGAGAGAGAGAGAGAGAGAGAGAGAGAGAGAGAGAGAGAGAGAGAGAGAGAGAGAGAGAGAGAGAGAGGGCCTCGCAGTGAGCAGATGGCCGCACGCAATTGCTCCAAGGCTTGTGGCGGAAGACGGCAAGCTAGGAGGCACCGGTGTCCGCGGCAAAGGCCCTGCGGTCACGCTCCGGCTCGGAAAGATAGGCATGGGCAAATTCACGGCTTGGGCAGGGATATTTCGGGGTAAGTAAACAGGCGATGCTCTCGCAAATACGCCCACAAAGCATAACCGACACGAGGGTGCAAAGCGAGTCATTAAAGGTAAAACCCAGATACCAAAGCTTGTAACTCGGAAAAAAAAAACAGGGGTGGTACATGAAAACAGTGAACCGAGCTGGGCATTGCAAAATCTTTCCATATTTGCCCAACAGACGAGAGAGGGGGAAGCAAGGCAAAGCTGCACACGAGAGAGGAGAAAAAGGCGAGGGAAAGGACCACGTCCCCCCTAAGTGCGGTTTTTGCCCCCCGGCGTGTACATGTCTGATACGGCATGGTACAGCTCCCTTACATGGCAACACATTTTTCTTCTATTCCAATCCGTCTTTTTTATCCTCGGTATACTCCAGCCTTGCCTCCCGCACGCGCCCACCAGCGTCCGTGAGGTCATGATGATGTTGCTGTTGTTGTTGTTGTTTCGGCCACGAGGCAAAGGCGAGAACGGACTGGTGATGGGGTGGCTGTTGGTGGTGTCACTGGTGCGGGGATCGGCTCAGCTTTTGTGACGAGAGATCCTCTGCAACACTCGCTCTCAAGAGCGCTGCGACGCGACCCCAAAAATCCCGGGAAAACATTAATGAAAGACAGGGGGAAGGGAATCTACTGGACTATTTAAATACGAATACGATGATGACGATGATGATGATATATACGAGCGAATCAGCGAACGAATTGAGCTGAGAGAAAAGAGAGAGAGAGAGAGAGAAAACACACACGAGAGCCCCACGAGAAAATCAGAGTCGGGAAGAACCAAAAGCTATCGGCTACAGTTCACTCCTCCCTTGAATAAAAGCTGACCATAAGAAAACAAGATCCACCTCGATTCTCTCTCCGCCCCACCTCCTCCATCCCCCTCCTCCTACTACCCGCGCCGCCGCCGGCCGCCACCGCCCGCCGCCGCCGCCGACGTCTCTGTCTCCCTCATCCAACCCTTGAGAGAGATAGAGATAGGGGGAGACGGAGACGGAGACGGAGATTCTTGGGAAGAAGTCCAGTCTTGTTTGCTCTCGCTTTCTTGTTAACTCTTTGGTTCCTTCTTCTTGTTCTCGTTCCCCCCCCGCCCACCTGTTGGTCTTGTTAGATTTCCCTCTTTCTTGGTAACCCAGTCTTTCCTGTCTTTCCTTGGCCGACATCTTCGCTAAATCTTCTCCTTGCGTAGAATTAGGCCGGTCTTTCTGGATCAAGGACGCAATTTGTGAAGTGGGTGCCCTCAAATTTCGCGAGAAAAGAAGAGAGAGAAGCGACCCAAGAATGAGGGAGGAGGACTCGAATTGGTTCTCCAAATGGGAAGAAGAGCTGCCGTCCCCTGAAGAACTCACGCCCCTCTCTCAAACCCTAATCACCCCCGATCTTGCTCTCGCCTTCGACATCAGAACGCCTCCGCACGGCCACCCCTCCACCACCAGCCCCCAGCGCCACCCACCCACCACCCCGCCAAACCCCTCCAACCACCTCCCCCCGCCGGGCTCCGCCACCCAGCCCAGCTCGGCCGAGTTCGCCGACTCCAGCGAGCTTGGCCCCGGCTCCGGTGGCGACGAGCCGGCCCGCACCCTCAAGCGGCCGCGCCTCGTCTGGACGCCGCAGCTCCACAAGCGGTTCGTCGATGCGGTCGCCCACCTGGGGATCAAGAACGCCGTGCCCAAGACCATCATGCAGCTGATGAGTGTGGATGGGTTGACCCGGGAGAATGTGGCCAGCCACTTGCAGAAGTACCGCCTGTACCTCAAGCGCATGCAGGGATTGTCCGTGGGCGGCGGGGGCGGTGGGGGCGGGGGCGGCGGCCTGGCCGCCTCGTCGGATCCTGCCACCGATCATCTGTTTGCGAGCTCGCCCGTGCCGGCGCATTTCTTGCATCCGGTCCGGCCCAGCTCGGACCATTTCTTGCCGTTTGTGCCGGTTGCCGCCCTGCAACACCACCAGATGGCGGCAGCGGCGAGCCACCCGCAGCTGCAACCGCAGTATCACAGGCAGGTGGGGCATTTCGGGCCGCCGCAGAACGGGCAATTTGAGCATCCTTTCTTGTCGAGGCAAGCGCCACCGGTTCATAGGATGGGAGCACCGATGCACAGTCCGGTGCAGCCTTATGCGGAGGACTTGGAATCTGCTAATGCAAACGGTGGCAGGAAAGTTCTCACTCTCTTCCCAACTGGGGATGATTGAACTTGGGTAGTAGTTGCAGTTTTTTCTTTGATTTTGCTGTCTTCCTACTCTTGATGATCCTATTTCTGTGTCTTGTGCAATGTGGTGTCTGTAATCTGTGGGTAACTACTGTTTAGAGTATGGTTTAGGTGTTAGTTGCTCTATGTTGTCGTAGCTGCCTGTTAGTAAGTGATGGTGAAAGCTTTGAGTGGAGCAATTGGATATGCACTTCCACTAGAGCTTAAATTGGCTTCATCGAGAGCTCTCTGTCGTGTAATTGACTGCACGCCTACGTTGGATGAGTGGGACTGGTGGGTATTGTCGACTCGTGTCATCCTTCATGTGGGCTCCTGCATGTATTGAGTAAACTGTTGGCACCAGTCTGTACGTTCTATTGATCCTTTTTCTCTTGAGACGTTGGTCACCATGTGATGGTCACTCTTGGCAAACATCTACCACCAATTCTGAAGTGTAGTGGAAGGTGGAATTCATCGACCTCGGTCTATTATAATTTCCATTAAACTGCAGCTTGGAGATGAGAGGAGTTCTTGTGCATATCAGAGCTTTTGTTCGGAGGAGGGGTTCTCGCTGGGGGACGAACCGCCAGATCTTAAAGCTTGCAGGTGATAACAATAATGCTGGCTATCTCTGATTTCTTGAAATTCGAGGACATTGAGCGGAATCTTTTATGCTTGAGTTTCCTCTACTTAGTTATTGTTTAGAGTCGGAACTCTACTTTCTGTACATTAACTCCAGGGAAGACTTTAAAAGCCCCACTTTGAGGGGAACTGTAACTGTTCAGAGAAGGGATATTATTATATGGATGCAGATTGTTGTATGCCCTATCAACTACGGAACTAAATGATTTAGTCTGAATCGGTGTTTATAAGTTTTCTGCAGTCTTTTCTCAGAATGAGAGGGAGATAGAGCTGATATCATGTATGCGGAGAGGCTACAAACAGTTGGTCATGATCCGAATGACTAGTTCTGTCGGGGAATTCTGCTTTTCATTAATAGATGGAACCAATGATGCGAACTATGCATTTTTTTTTCTCCCCGTCGTAATGCTTCTGGTGAGTATTCTTCTCAGGGGATTATCTGAAGAGTTAGTCCAGAAGCTTATGCCTAGCGATTCGTTTTGCATTTTCACCTCTGGTTCTGGCATATTAGCTTCCCCTCCCCAACTTGAATTGCAACTCTGCTGTGACTTATTAGATGCTAAGTTATGTTTGGATTGCTTGTGAATGTACCAGTTAAAGTCGAGTTCTCATCTGGCTTCCTCTACTAAGTTTCTGGATATCCTAGTGAAGTTCTTGTTCTCATGTTTGCTAATCGCTAAACCATGTGGCTATGTTGGTAAACAACAAGTCCTTGTCTGAATATCCATATGATCTTCTCCTTCTAGTTTCTCATTATCATGCCTTGAATTCACCCGAGGAACCTTGTTCGCGTTTCTTAGATTTTGGGCATGTCATCTTTCAATGGCAAGGGGTGTTGGGTGGTTTCAATGTAACCTAGAAGCAATGTTCCATTCCATTCATTTTTCCGTCTTTCCCCTTCCAAGGTTCATTTATGTAAAAGAGCATCTGATTTCGTGTGGTTGTTTCTTGTTTTATCTCTAACTTTGATACCAATAGGGGTGAAATTACAGTGTCCCAGATGGGTTAATTTTGCCAAAGTTCTTGAGACTTGATAGAGGGTTAACACAAGTGATTATGGAAGTCGGATCTGGTAAAAGCAGACGATGCACATGCACAAGGCATTCATTTGACTCCCTTTTTGGAGCGTTTGTATGTAGTTACAAAGGCTGTCGCCAAACCTAAAGGTCATTTAATCTTATGTCCTGTAACACTGACCTAAACAGAAGCACATGATAGGACGACCTAATCATAAATTCAGAAGCAATAATTTTCTCAAATCCATAGTTATGGTCTGCTTTTCAGATCTTCCTAGGGATCAGCATCGATGATTTGGCACATAAGCAAGACTAGATTAATTGTTAAATGAGCCTTTTGAAGATCACATCCAGGATAGACAATTCTCTTGAACATCTCATTACGGACAGCTCAGATTCAACTGAACCAATTAAATTCAACAACGTATTCGATCAAATCATCTTCCGCTAGCAATTATTCGTCTCTAAATATTGGCTCATTTATCTTTGAGATTTCGCTTTCCAAGGTCAACACGGACTTAAAAAAAAATCTTTGCCTCCTCCTTGTCGCTTAAAGCATAAGCCAAATTTCATTGATGATCATGCACGATGGAACATCAGACAAGTTCCATCAGGATTCCATTCCTGATGAAGCAAAGGATAAGCACACCTGTAAAGCTCAACTCTTCCTTTTTACTTTGACTAAATGCAGTTTCAGGTAAAAAGATGAAACCCCGAGATCCTCTTTCAAGAATCGCAATCAATTGCTTTTGGCTTTCATGATGTCCAATGTTTACATTTAGGCATCGTGTTCGATAGTGATCTGACATGGTATGAAAAAACGGGTACAATTCAGATCTACACCAGGGAATCTCCAAAATCCCAACTAGATGATATACAGTCGGTAAAAGAAGAGTAATTGGCTATAGGCCATGTACAATACAAGTATTATCTTGTTTCCAGAGTCCCGCCGACAGGATTCAATCTTCTCCTCTGAAAGAAACGTTTTAACACCATCCTGCATCCCTTACCTTGGATTACTAAAGTTGAAAAGAATCCAGCATTGCTCTCAGAGTCTTTTCGGATGCTTGCCACTGTTTCTCGTTCGCACTGGCAACGAATAAAACGACGGTGTTCCCTTTTGCCGTTGCCTTAGCAAGATTGTGCGAGCCCGTCAGGGCGTATGGAGTCTCCAGCGCATACTTGTAATACTGCATCCACCATGTAAATAGCATCCATGTATCAAATCAACAGGTAGAGGATAAACGTATGAAGCTTGATATAAAGGGTCCAACAAATTTTTGCCCTCCTCAAGAGTCATTGATTATGTTTAACCTGAACGGCTGGAAGAAAATGAAATGTAGTGTTAAAGCTTAAAAGCAATTTAACTGGACTTTGACCAAAATTTAGCTGTGTTGGGTGGCAATGGTACCGTCCTACTACTGTTGCTGAAAAGTGAAGTGGAGAAAACACCCTGCTTGGACCCAAAAAGGTAAAAAGAACGAAAGAAGGGAAGAAGGAGAGCAAGAAAATTGCCTTAAGTTCTTGAAGTCGAATGTGTGAGCCAGCTAGAACTCCCAAACTCATTTTGTCAATTATTTTGGAAACACCGCAAAAAGCTAACCAATATTCATGGAAAGCCCATGAACTGATGATTAGCCAAGTCTCATGCGTGAACTTCCATTTCTGCTGTCTTGAACTTCTTAAGACTCATTTCCATGCAATGGCTTGTCCAGCTAGCTTAAGGGCTAAGTTGGACGAAAGACCTAGATTTCTTAAGGTCTAGCTGCTAATGTGTAAGCATATAAAACTGGCATCTATCGGGGATCAGAAGTTCCCACTGGGGATGCAATTTCCCAGAACACGAGTCCGAACATCCTCGAGTATAAAGGAACTCGACCAACACGGATATCAAAAGCCTACTCAAAGTGCCTATCGAGCGACGACAGAATGAGCAGACAGAATGTGAATACCGTCTGATCACCGAGCTTTTCAACTGATGCTTCCAAGAGCTCATCTGGATCGTACGTGTTCCCCGTTACGAAAGGGCCGAGAGAGGCAATCAGCTTCTCCGGGCTCCCGATCTCCTCGATGGTCGCGTTGGGCTTATTCGTGAGGCGTATGAGAGGGGAGGCCACCACCTGAACCTTCCCCTGCTCGTCGTCCTCGAACTTCACCTCCACCCACGGCTCCGCGCACTTCGGTTGGCAGTAATTGCCCGATAGTATGTTGGCCACTCGCATCTGTTTCCAAGACGGGGGAAGGATGAATTGGTAGGGTTCAACATTCCCTGCAAATCACTAAATTTCAAGTATCATTTGAATCTGACAACACCAAACAGCCACGTAAACTCCAGCTAAAACCATCACCAATTCGGCATCGTACGATGAAATTGATTCGAAACAGATTAGGGTGACATTCATCCAGCATATTGGGTACAAAGACACTCTATAATCAACACTATATACGAAGCATATGGTTAGATTCGAGATTGAAGATGAAGATGATGAAAACTGTCTCATTTGCACTTGATTTGAGACCTGAATAGCCAACAATATCTACATTGTGGGAAGAATTTGAGTGCAGAAAGGATCAAATTCGCCACTCGCGACTTCAAACACCCCCACCGCCGGCGATTCAATCGCGCACTCCATACTTCTCCCCGCACCCACGGCGGTCATGCAGAGTCGAATCATTCGAGCATCGAAAGAAGAAAAAGCATCGAGCGAGAGGAGAACCGAAGGACGGAAAGACGGCCGATTTACCTGCGCGAAGCGCGGGGGTGTCTCTGGGAGAAGCCTTGAAGAGGACGAAGGAAGGGTCGGAGGGCGACGGCGGGAGGTACGAGCCGACCTCCACCTCCTTCGCTCCCGCCGCCGGCGCCGCCGGCGTGACGCTCCAGAGGAGAGGGGCCAGAGCCGCCCGCCGCAGCAGCTCCCTCCTCCCGAGCCGGCCGCCGCCCTCGGCTTCGCGGCGGAATGCGGCTCGGATGGAGGGTCTGCGCGGAGTCGAGAGGAAAGCGAGCGGCAACGGAGGCGCGCGGGCGGCGGTCATCGTCGCCGGCGACATCAGAGAGAGAGAGAGAGAGAGAAAGACAGACAGACAGACAGACGGTTGATGGAGGAAAGATTTTTGGCCTCCCGCCCTTATCCGTTGAGACAGGACGCGACGTGGCGGCAGGGGATTGGCTCCCCTAAAAACCTTCGGATTTCAAAAAACGAGTCTTGACTCGCTGTGAGTCTCGGCTCGCCATTTGGAAATCGACGGACCCCCGTCACTGTAGTAGTTTCGCGAATTCCCACCACCCCTCGAACACCGTCCCCACGATCGAGGGGGAGCGTCCGCCCGTTGAATGCACTTACGTTGTGACACCCCAAATTTCACGGCCATGAAAGGCGATCTTCCCGTTTCGAAAGGTCGGGAATGCTGAGCCCGCGCGAGCGCGCTCGGGCCTTTTTATATTATTGGGTTTTTCACGATCAAAAGAAATAAGTAAGCGGGAAGTTATCGAGCCGTAAATTCAAAGCCTCGTGTAATAATAATAAGGGTTCATACCGCCAAAAGCCCCAAACTGGTACACATGCGATAATTTTATCCCGAACTTTTTTTTTACCACCAAAAACCCCAAACTAGTACACGTGTGACAGTTTTACCTCAAGCATACCCCAAAAAACTCCAAACCGGTACAGTTGTGACAATTTTACCCTGAATATACCACAAAAAACCTAAAACTGGTACACATACGATAATTTTACCTGAGCTAAAATTTTAATATTATCTTTTTTATTTTTTCGAATTTTTATTAATTTTCTTTTCTTTTCTTTTTTCTTCATCTTCAACCTCTAGCCGGTCGCCGGATTGGCGATCGGCCAGAGACGGAAGCCGGTGAGGTCGGCCCCACTGGCTGCTAGCGAGGGCCATCCTCGCCGACGTCAGGCGAGGGCTGCCCTCGCCGGATCTGGCGAGATCGACCTAGCCGGCCAGAGGTTGAAGATGAAGAAAAAAAAATAAGAAAAATTCGAAAAAATAAAAATAATATTAAAAAATTATTAGTTTGGGGTAAAATTATCACAGGTGTATCAGTTTGAGGTTTTTCGTGGTCAAAAAAATAGTTTAGGGTAAATTTATCATGGGTTTACCAATCTAGAATAAAATTATCACATGTGTACTAGTTTGGGTTTTTTGTGGTAAAAAAAAAGTTTGGGGTAAAATTGTCACGGGTGTACCAGTTTGGGGTTTTTGGTGATAAAAAAAAAGTTCGGGGTAAAATTGTCACATACATACCAGTTTAGGGTTTTTGGTGATATTAACCCTAATAATAATAATAGTAATAATAAAAATAATAAATACTGTTTTGATCCTTAGTCCACCACAAGCTAATGGATAGGCCCAAAAGAAAGCCCAAAGTCCACAGAAGAGAGTAACAGAAAAATCTTAACCGAAGAATCACAGGACAGGAGGGAAACCGATGACGGGCTTATCTTCTTTTTAACTGAAAACTCTCCCTCTACACTTACTCCCTCGCAAACAACCAGCCACTTTTCTAATGGCAGCTTCTTGCTTGAAAGCTCGAAGCGATGGAGTTGAGCGTTCAGGGCTCTCGGGGAAGGAAATTCAAATCGGAAAAGGCGGGCTCGGGAAGCGGATCCTGAGGAAGGGGAATTCGTGGCGGACTCCGTGTCCCGGCGACCAAGTACACGGTACTCAAGACAAGGACTGTTCGGTGTTTTCCATGCTTTAGAGAGCGAACGATGCGACAGGATTTTGTTTATTCTTGTTTGGAATGCAGTTCGCTACAGTGGACGAGTCGAGGGCGGTGCTCGTCTCGATTCGAGCAGTGAAGGGAGCGCTACTACATTGGAGTTCAAGTTAGGCCAATGTGAGCAGCCACAAGCCTACATGTTGCACTGCATTGTTTCAGTAGATTGGTTTTGCTTCTGGAGTTTTGGTTTTGAAGCTCGATCATGATAACACGACTATTTTCTGTCTCTCTCTCTGTGCTGAAATTGCAAAAAGACTTGTGGTTTTCTTGAAATGAAAGTAGCTGTGGATGAATCCTGCATTTGCATTGAGGCCAATTGGAAATTATTAGGCAGCTAGAAGGAATGCATTTCGAGCCCCCTTTTTGGGGTAGTCTCGCATTGAATTCCCCTCAATAACATTACTTGGATGGAAAGACGGGCTGCTAAAATCTTGTACAAGCGTGACATATCTAATATCGCTCAATGCAAATATCTGTGAACTTTCTCCTTCATGGTTCCTGTGAATTTAGGTTGTCTACTAGCTGATGAGACAGTGTACTAAATTTAAGGTGAGGTGATAAAAGGATGGGACGAAGGAGTTGCCACGATGAAAAGGGGAGAGAGAGCGATCTTCACGGTACCTCCAAACTTGGCTTATGGCGAAGGAGGGTCTCCTCCTCTCGTCCCTCCGAATGCCACTCTCGTTTTCGACATCGAGATGGTATCGTGGACCAGCATCAGGGACTTGACAGGAGATGGAGGAGTCCTGAAGAAGATTATCACAGAGGGAGAGGGCTGGGCTACTCCTCGGGATGCTGATGAAGCTTTAGGTAATCGCTTCATTTGGTTAGTGTCAAAACATTCGGCGAATTGCTACTTGTCTGGAAACAGGAATCGTTGTCCGATGTCTTTTTAACTGCACCATCACACTCAACCCCACGAGTTCAAGTACAGAGTTTCATGATTGGTAGTTTGATTTTTCTTCCTAATGAGGTACTAATGACAAATGCGCTAGGACCAGATTCCCGGGGGAAAAAAACGAACTTTCGACATCTTTCTATATATTGAGAATTAACAGCTCTTGTTGCAGTCAATTACGAGGTGATGCTTGACGACGGAACTGTCATCTCGAAGTCCGATGGACATGTGGAGTTTCAAATCGGGTGTGGTGGGTTGAACTCGAACTTGCCTCCTTGTATTATATTTAATTTCTTCACATCTCCTGCTAGAAAATAGAGAGGCTCTCTGAAATGTTCCTAGTGATTCTTTAGATTCTAGTTCCGAAAAAGTGCATCTGTGTCCAGCGATGAGCATAGCGGCGAAAACAATGAGAAAGGGCGAGAAAGCGGAGCTAGCCGTGAAGTTTTCTTGTAAGTTGCCGGTATTATGTCTTCCCTCCAAGGATTAAAATTTAAGCAGATGTCGCAGTTCCTCGGAGACACACACATGAATCTTGATTACCAATGCTTTCTTCAGATGGCTTCAGGTGGAGCAAAAGTGTACCTCAAAGCACTGAACTTGGTGCTTTAGCTGATTCCAATTTGGTCATCCAGCTCGAGTTAATTGCATGGAAAAGTGTGGTTGATGTAACTGGAGATAAGAAAGTGCTTAAGAAGATTGTAAGAGCCGGTGAAGGCTTTGACCATCCTAATGAAGGATCAGTTGTCAAAGGTGATTTACTGTAAGCATAGTGGAAGATCTCTTGAAATGTAAATGTTAATCTAGAGTTCTCCTGTTTAGTCATTGTGCTAATGAATTCTATCTTTCAGTGGCATATACTGGTAAATTTGAAGACGGAGGCATTTTTGAGAAGAAGGGATCAACTGAGGAGCCTTTCGAGTATGTAGCCCTTGAAGGTACTCTGCATTCATTGGCACTCCTAGACAGCAATTTCCAACTTCGTCAAATGAGTAGAAGCTAATTATGAGTGTTTATGCCTGCTCAGAACAAGTCAATGAGGGCCTAGACAGAGCAATCCTATGCATGAAGAAAGGAGAACAAGCCCTGGTGACTTTGAGAACCAACTCAGTCGTCGGTCTAGATGATCTGGCGGTTTTGGCAAATTCAGTATTGAGTTATGAAGTCGAATTGATCGACTTTACCAAGGTCATTTTCATGTTCTTCATTACTTGATCTCATACCATAAAGAAAGCCGCTACATGTAGAATCAACTTCTGCTCTTTACAGGACAAGCCGTTTTGGAAGATGAATGCTCGTGAAAAGTTAGAAGCATGCGAAAGCACAAAGAATGACGGAAATTCCCTGTTCAAGACAGGGAAGTTCTGGTGTGCATCGAAGAAATACGAGAAGGTGACCAATGGAAAATGCCATCACAGAATTTTTTATGGCTAAGTGATATATTTCACCACGTCTATTGATTATGATCTGCTTGCAGGCTGAGAAATATGTTCAGTTTGACCACTGTTTTACTGATGAAGAGAAGAGCTCAGCGAATGCATTACGCCTATCATGCTATTTGAACAATGCTGCTTGTAAACTTAGATTGGGGGACTATAGTGGAGCCACAAAATTCTGTACAAAGGTCTCTCTCTCTCTCTCTCTCTCTCTCTCTCTCTCTCTCTCTCTCTCTCTCTCTCTCTCTCTCTCTCTTTCTCTTGCACGCGCACGCGCACAAATGGGTGAGCACACACGCACAATTACTTAGGATGAACAGAGTTGTCGCCTTGTTATGATGAGTGATGAAGTTTATCTGACATTGAGCATATATTGAATGAAATTTATTATTGTTGTTGTTTATTAACAATGATGAAACATCTATCTATCAATTTGTTCATTCCTTAATGGAATCAAAATGTATTTAGTCTAGATAATTTACACACTCTCTCTGTGACAGGCATTGGATCTTGATCCTTGCAATATCAAGGCTTTGTACAGGAGATCACAAGCATACCTGAAAAGTTCTGATTTTGACGAGGCAGAGGGTGATATTAACAAAGCGTTAATTCTCCAACCAGATAATAGGTATGCGAATTCGCCATGTGACTCTTCATGATCAGAGGGCAGCTAGATTGGTTTTGTTTTTCTTCATTCACTTAGAACCGAAAATTCATGTTTTGCTTAATCGAATTTCTCTTGCCTTTGATGAATTGCAGAGATGTGAAGCTTGTGTTCAAGGAGCTAAAAGACAAGCAAAAGGAATATAAGGTATATCAAGCTGAGATATCTCGGACAATGCTCTCAAGGATGGCCTAAAACAGAGCAAAAGCAGTTAAAAGCATCAAACTGCAGATCTTCCCATCAAAATTGTTCTTCTTTGTACAAGGTGGTCTACATCATATAGCCTGTAAAAGAGCAGTCTAGAGTGTCATGAGCACATGCTTATTCTTTGTCATTGTAGCATAAAAGAATTGAGGGACAATGAACAGATCATAGGTTTCTTCCTTGCAGTTTGTTACTTCCTGAATCAGTAACATAGTGCGACTTTGGATTGGCTATGGTGTTGAGTTTTTCAGTTTGACAGACAGGCTTCCTCTTTAGAAATCAAATGGTTGCTGGCAAGTTAAGCAAGATGGAGATGGTCAAGATGGTCTTACGTAGCAACAAGAAGCATGTGAAAGGTGTCGGATCTTTTAACTCTTTGCCAATTGGCTAATACAAGATTTGAGGAAACGGGTAAGCTCTTAAGATTTAAAAGCATCACGTGGCTCAGAAATTAAGGTCTTGAAGACTCGTTGTAAGATGCAATCTTCTGCAAAGAATTTCTAATGTTAATGTTTAGCACCAATGGATGGAGAGCAGCATAGCATTGAAGTTCTTGGAAGCTTGAAAAGCATGGGAATATGGTTATCAAAATTCGAGACAAAGCAATTGAGGCAATGGATTAACTTACAGGTGTTTACTTAAGGAGCGTCGAAACGCAATTATGAAGTTTAAACGCAATTAACTTACAGGCATGGGAATATGGTTATCAAATGAATATACATTTTTAGAGGAAACAGTTACCGCTTATGAACAAGTTCATGGGACAATCATCACTCAGGGAGTAAGACCATAGGACAATAATCGTGCAAAAGCAAAATCATGGGGCAGCTAACACACTGTCCTAGAAGAGCAACCGCTTAGAAGCAGGATCATGACTTTATAAGAGCGTTGGCACGAAATTTGTGGAAATAGAGGGACATGGACAGTAACCTTTCAAGGAAATGCAATCGCCGAAAATCACCAGAAAGCAATTGTTACTAGACCATTATAAATACCACCGGTCATTCATTAGAGAGCCCCGCACAAATTAAACAAATTTATTATCATTTCACTACTTCTATCTTCTAGCACCGCACTTTATTTCTCTAGCTGTAGCTTTCAAATTTGCATCGTCGATTAAATTTCGGCATGCATCTTTATTACGATTTTATGTCATCGATTAAATTCCGACATAAGTTATTTATGTTTGGTTACTTCATCGAGTATGTATCTTCCATACGTCGTTGTCGATAAAATTCTAGCACGGCTTAACTTTCTAATTTAAGCCGTTGGTTTCTTCTGCCTGTGATATCTCTTATCCAGGATCGGTGCAGAACCCTCGGTTTGCTTAAATAAAAACCTTGGTGAATGATATTTCGCCGCGGGAGAAATTCCGGCGAAACAGCCGTTGGTAGTCTCGTCGTCGTCGGGTTTAAAGACGGTAAAACCGTTGTTCCACCGGAGGGGCTAGACTCAATTGCACACCATGAAAAACAAAAGGACGCCTTCTGAGCTTTGGCCGTGGGAGGACCCTCCGATGTCCGGAGTCATCGATTGGGGAGCAAAAGAGGTGAAGGGAAAATCTATGTTGCTGGGCACCGTGCCAGGATGGGCGGTTTGGGCCGCATCGCGAAAACGGTCCATCGGCCTGATCCCGAAGCACACTTAGGAGTTGGGATTGGATTTGCAATGCATCGATTGCGCACGACACGAACGAAGAATAAGAATAGCATTTCGAAAGTGAGAATTTTTAATTTTATTTTGGGCGTCTAATAATTGCGCCGACACAATATTTTAAACAACACCCTTTTGGTTTTTTTTTTTTTTGGTAACGGACCCATTTAACGAACAGATCGGAGAAGAAGGAGGAGAAGTGAGGAGGAGGAGGAGGGCCAGGCTTCGTGGGAATCTCGCCTCCCGTACAAGGCGGTGGCAAGAGCCTCCTTGTTTTCGTCATTTTCCGGCCACGAAACTTCTCCGCCCGACACGACCAAATTCTCAGAGCTCGAGCTCAAAAGCTCGGAACTTGCACCCCACCCATCGTCCCCCTCCTCCTCCTCCTCCTGTGCAGAGAGAGAGAGAGAGAGAGAGAGAGAGAGAGAGATGGGTATAGAGATCGTGGAGCCCAACACGTGCGTCAGAGGTTGCTGCTCCAGCCGATCCATCCCTCTCCACCTCCCTCCTTCTTCCTACTCCCTCCTCTCCCCCATCGCTCGAGGTGTGCCCTCTCTCTCTCTCTTCCCCCCCTTCAGTCGTCATCATCAACCACGGAGGCTGATGGTTCCCGCTTCTTCGCCACCCGTTCTCTTCTTGTTTTGAATTGCGAGATGGGCTAATTGGGTTGCTGCCCTGCAGGGGCCGAGAGCGTCGTGTACGAGGCCCTCCTGGATGGCAAGAGGGTCGCCGTCAAGAAACCCTTCTTGGCCACTTCCGACGACATCGACAAGTTCCACAAGGAACTCCAACTGCTCTGGTCTCTCTCTCTCTCTCTCTCTCTCTCTCTCTCTCTCTCTCTCTCGATAAATTTCAGTGATTTCTTGATTTGTGTGCTTTTCTGTGCTTGTCGAACGATTTGCTCGGTGTTTAAATAATGAAAAGTCGTGGCGTGTGGGTCAGTGATGGCAATTACTTTGTGGGCCTTCGATTCCTGTGCTCATATGGTGCTGTGTGTTGTATTGGTTTGTGGTTTGTTGCTGCAGCAAGCTGGATCATCCCGGCATTGCGACTCTCCTTGCTGCCCACGCGAAGCCGCCCAACTACATGTTCTTCTTCAAATTCTACGAGTCCCCGAACCTCGCTGATAAGCTACATGTCGAGGAGTGGATCCCCGATCTCGATCATGCGCTCGCGATTGCCATGCAGCTAGGTATGTTTCTTAGGTTAGCACGTTGTGCTTTTCGGTTATTTCGTTGCTTTTCGCAAAGAGATGGTGTTTCTTGTGTTCTACGGTGTTCTTGCTTCTACTCTCAAGCTGAATTTGTTGGTTGATAAATTCAACTAGGTGAGTCTATTTCTTAGGTTAGCATGTTGTGCTTTTCTGTTATTTTGTTGCTTTAGTGTTCCTTGTTTTCTACGGTGTTCTTGCTTTTACTCTCAAGCTGAATTTGTTAGTTGATAAATTCAACTTGGTGGGCATATTTGTCACCTGAATTTTTGTTTTTGCGAATAAATCAGTTCGCCCATATTTGTGCTGGTTTATGCACATTCTATACCTATGGTGATGATTAATTATTGGTAGTGCATGTCATCATTTGAACTGATGCTCTTTGTTGATATTTTAAGTATTTCTTTGATAAGTCTTCTCTGGCCTTATGTGTATTTAAACTAGAGACATTAAATTCCATTCTTGCGTGGCAATACATATGATGGAGATAGACTTTTAGTCTGTGTCAATTAAAACACCCTGCATTTGCGCAGAGATATTGTAGATTATTCTGAACATCATAAGGTAGCCTGCTACAATATACTTAAATAAGTTGTTTAATGTGTTCTTTTGTCTTCTTTTTTTCTTGATAATCGTGGAAGTCAATTGCCAATACTCATAAAAATACCATCCTAGGATTTCTCTTGCTCAATCAATGATCAAGATTTCTATCTTTAAGTGGCAGAAGTAGTTTAATATCAATGCAAGTAGCTAACAAGTAGCTAAGGGAGAGTGTTTCTCTTAATTTCTGTATGTGCACACTAGCAGAAGCGGTCATGTCATGGAAGTTATTTTCACCATTTTGATGTGCTTGTCTCAGACTGTTCTTCATTGAAATTTTCCCTTTTCTAATATTGCTCATACTTGTTTAGTTTGTTTTTCCTTTCTTTGATTGATATTCTCATTATTTTTGTTCGTTTTGTTTGTTTCCAGCACAGGCTTTGCAGTATCTTCATAACCAGGGGATTGTCCATAGGGATGTGAAACCTGCAAATATTCTTGTAATTGTCTTCTTTTAAGATCCTCATTCTAAATTTTCTTACATTGAATTCATCCTACCGTGAAATATACTCATTCTTTTTTACATTTCATTAATAATCATGTGACGACCTTAAGTAGTTATGCTGATGGAGCTATGGCTGTTTTGCAGCTTGACAAAGAGTCCTCTCCACACCTAGCTGATTTTGGTTTGGCAGCATACAGGGAACATCTTAAAGAAGTTTCTATTGAAACCTGGAAGTCTTCTGGCAAGCCAACTGGTGGCTTCCACAAGAAAAATATGGTTGGCACCCTTATCTACATGGCACCTGAAATATTAAGGAAAGAGATACATACTGAAAAATCGGATGTCTACAGTTTTGGAGTATCTATAAAGTAAGTTCTTTTAATATGTTTGTGTTTTTTTGAGGATACATATAATTCTATGGTTGAATTCTGCCGGCATTTGGCATCTTCTGTGGCCCTTTTCACTGCATATTTAATTGGAGTAGTTTTTAGCACGTAACCTGTTCCTTATCTTGGTAGATATATTGTGTGCCTATGATATGGCTTCATAACCCTCTGCTTCTGGTTAGTTTTCTGCCTGCTGCCTTTGGAAGTTTTTTTTTCCCCTTTTATGGAGGAAGAAATACACTGAGCTTTGTTGGAGCCATATATGACATTCCAGTGCTATTTTGTGCAAGATTTTGACTTCTCATCAACTTTCTAATGATCTATTTCCAATTTGCTATGTGTAACGGGCCGAAGGTTGAGGTAAGTTATCTTGTATGCCATTTGATTTGAGTACATAGTAAAAGCTTCCGACCAAAAAAGAAAAAAGTACATACTTGGAGCTCCCTTGGAAACATAGCGATTGGAACTGTCTCTGCAAACAAATTAACAAGAATTACTCAGTAAGAAGCTACGGGGAAGTGAAAGTTGATTTTTTCAAGATAATTTTCCGTTAGCTGCTTGTTTTTTTCGATGATCAGTTCTTCTAAGCTTTCATACAGAGATTGTTTAGGGCTTCTTGCACTTGGAAACAGTATTTGATGAAGCTCACGGCATATAAGAAAAGTTTACTAGTCAGATATGTTCTTTGAAATGCATTAGTCATGGTGATTTTATTTGTTAGCATGTGCTTTTGGGACATGGAAATCGTCTACAGAAAGATTCCATTCTGTAAAGGCCGGATTAAGTAGATTTAAAAAGCTGGGAAGAATAGGGAAGCATTGTTGCAGTTAGATAATAGAACATATGTCAGTAGTGATGCATGTAGAGTAACATCCTTGATCCTCAATTAATTGCTTTCAGGGTGCTGCATTGCTAGAAGAAGATCTATGCTTTCCTTCTCCCTGCCAATGATGACTAACCATTGTTTCTCATAAACTTAACCTCCGTGCATCATTTATCGGTCATATTCTACCTTAAATTCTCTGTTCGATTAAACTTGTGTGTACTCTTTTCACACCTGCAGTGGTAAAACAAGTACAATGGATGTCGTGTTTAGTTTTGTATCTGTGTTTCAAAGGCATTGCATAGAACTGTACTACGGACTTTCTATTTTTTGAAATTTGAAAATTCGCGTGATTGATCATTATTTAGTACATGATGTAGCCTGTCAAACTGTACATGTGCACAGTGAAAAAGGTGAAAAGATGGCAATACTCATGACAATATTTACATATAGCCTCATAGGTAGATTGAAAGTCATAGGTTTGAGGCTGGTTAAGCTTAGGACTTTAATCTGTGTTAGTTGTTAGTTTTGATTTTGAATTTGGACATTAACTGAGTCCTGAGTTAGTTATGTCTGCATTTAAGAGCTTATACTGCTAGTTTTCGAAAATTTTCAGCTGTCATAAGCATAGAATTGTGATGTCGTATGTGCAGTGAACTTCTTACTGGCGTTGTCCCGTATACTGATCTTCGTGCAGAAGCACAGGTTGGCCTCTGGTTATTGACTCTACAAGTTTGTGGTCCCTCAATTTTTATTTATTCAAGGTTTCGTGCTTGTTCTGCTGGCAGGCCCATACGGTACTTGAGATGAACTACAGTGAACAGCAACTTACTGCAGCTGTTGTCTCTGATGGGCTCCGACCAGTTCTTGCTGGTCTGGAGTTGGGGTTGCCGGAGAGTCTTTCATCATTAATACAGAGGTGTTGGGATGGGAATCCTTCTTATAGGCCTTCGTTTGATGACATAGTGGCAGAGCTTGAGGCGATCTTGCAAAGCAGAAAAATGATGAAGAAAGAGCACATGATTCATAGTACTAACACCTCCTTTAAAGATGAGACCAGTGTTCGAACTTATCAAGAGAGTGTGAACTGGTCCCTTCAGGGAGAACATTTCTCCAAGAGAGCTTCTTTTGCAGCTGATTCTGCTGTAAGATTTCCGCTTGATGGTTCCAATGATCCTTCCGGATATTGCCCTACTCTTTCTTCAGGTTCCTTTGCGACATGTGGGAGAAGGGAGACTATGGAGGATATTCATTTCCTTTTACCTAACTTTGGGAATCAGAAGGATATACATATCTTTGGCATCTTCGATGGTCATAGAGGTGCTTAAGCGTGGTAAACTTTTTTTTCTTTAGGGTGGAGACAGCTATACTAAGAGAAACAGAACCATGCTTCTAGAAACTTTTGAAATTTAAAAAGTAGATACCTTGTAGGTTGATAATTTCCTTTGAAGACGTTTCAGTTGATTTATCTGTTAAATATAATATTCTAAGGACAAAAAACTCAACGGGTGTTGGTATACATGTGAATGTGGTACTGCTTTCTTACTTTTCCTTCCGATGTCCTCTTCATTCCTGGCTCTGATTAGTTGTTAGAATTTCCATATACAATTTTTTAATAGTCAATGTATATTTAACCAGCTGTCATTTAAAGTGCTCAGCATTTTGAAACGTTTGAATTTGGTCTATAGATGGTATGCAATAGTATTTTTGTTGTCATTATTATTATCATCATCGTTATTATCGTTATCTTTATTTTTATTTTTATTATTATTTAGAAAGTCATACTGCCTTCTCAACTTGTCTTCCTTGTCCTGACTCTTTTCCGATAATTGTGAGAAACAAGTAGTCACAAACATATAGAAGGAAGGTTTCTCGTCTGGTTCCTCTGTTCCCTTCTAAATCACCCAATGGCAAATATACATTGGTTGTTTTCTGAGTGCTTGGGATGTTAATTCTAGGTTTTTTTTTTTGGATCGGAGATGTTAATTCTAGTTTTCCGACTGTATATTGACTTCTCTCCACTGTGTTTAGGTGCAGCAGCTGCTGAGTTCTCAGCTCAAGTTTTGCCTGGAATTTTGCGGTGTTTTAGTCCTACAAAAAGGTTTTCTTTTTTTTTAAAGAAAGAAACATTTCACTGTTACATCTTGTTTTTACCGTGCGTTCAGTAACAAATAGCAATTAAATGCAGTCCTCCCGAGGCATTGCTGGAAGCATTCATCAAGACGGACATTGCGTTTAGAAATGAATTGAATACGTATCGGAAGTCCAAGGGTGTAATCCAGAAAGACTGGCATCCTGGTTGCACTGCAATAGTTGCCCTCATAGTCAGAAACAAGCTTTATGTCGCTAATGCTGGCGATTGCAAAGCAATCTTATGTCGAGCCGGTAGACCTATTGCGCTTAGTAAGGTAAGCTGTCTGTCGACTTCCTCCATGTTAATTATCATTAGTAGCTATGTTACTGCTCCTGAGCCACTTGGTCTCGATATGTCAGGATCATGTTGCAAGCTGCCCTGAAGAGAGAGAGCGCATTGTTAATGCAGGAGGGCAAGTTAAATGGCAAATTGATACATGGCGAGTTGGTGCTGCTGCACTGCAGGTTGCTTTTTTTAACGGTTGATATTTATATCAAAGGTTGCCACTTCGAAGAAGTAGTAGTTATAGGACTTTATCTAGTCCAATAGCTGGAGTATTAACTACTCCTGTGCTTTTACCAAGCATAGAAGATGTGTCTTCTTTTAGTTGAAGTGTTTGAAGTTCTTAATCTAGTTACGCTGTTTTCACATTTTGTTTGTGTTTTTCTGTTACCATGTACTTGACTGTTATTTTGCACGTATAGGTTACTCGCTCCATCGGAGATGATGATCTGAAGCCTGCTGTAACTGCTGAACCCGAGATTACTGAAACCGTTCTCTCTGTGGAGGACGAGTATCTGGTAAAGAGTATTATCTTACGACAGTTTAACTGTAATTTTTCTATGAGACATAATTTGTGAATCCAAATTCTGGTTTGAACATCAAATGGCATGACACGAGAACGGCACATTGACACCTGCTATAATGGTGAATGCCAGGTGATGGCTAGTGATGGGCTATGGGATATCTTGACCAGCGAAGAGGTCATAAGCATCATCAAAGACACGGTTAAGGAGCCGAGCATGTGCTCCAAGAGATTGGCAACCGAAGCTGCTGCACGGGGTAGCAAAGATAACATCACCGTCATCGTCATCTTCCTGCGTCCTGTCTCCACTGCCGAGAGAATATATTAGGCGCGAAACCCATTCTTTGCGGAGCTCCAGGCGGTATGAAGAAACAGAGATAGACCGAGAAGCAACTATTGAACTACTAGAATAAGGAGAAGATTCTTACTTAATTCTTTGTCGAGGATTGATAGTGCCTGTCGCATTGATTCGTGTGATTGCTTTCATTAGTTCGTCTCTTCTTGATCGATGCATTTGTTGAGCCAAGATTATACCTTAAGAGGAAGAGAAAGCATTGCCTATGATGCTGATTTGATGACTACACTTGCAAAAATGCATGATGCAGTAGGGGGTAGTGATTAGCACTTAGCAGGATCAGATATGAATCTTGAACTACGTAGATAATTAGCAGTTGATCCGGACTTACCGAATATTTTTTTTTTATCAAATGATGGACCGTTCGATAGAACTTTTTAGGATACTCGATAACAAGAAGCTTATAAGATCCGGTTTAATGCATGTTAGTTTTTTTTATGAGCAAATTAGAACATGAAATGGAGAAAGCCTTTTGAAATCTACCGTTAATAATCACTTTGCTCTATTGAATTATTCAGTTGAACGATCTTATAAGATTATGATGATAGAAGTCGTGATAGTAGGTGAAATAGGAGGGTAGTGCATATGTTCAGTATTGTACGTATGTTCAGCTTCGGGATAACCTTCTTTGAATCTTCGGAAATCCGATATCTGCTCGTCGAGGCGGTGGCCGACAAATCGGATTAATGCGATTTGCTTGAGCTTGTTGCATTTGATTTACAACATACATAAGATCTAGAGGACTCGTCAACACTTCATTATGAACTTTCGATAATTGGTATATTCTTCAATTATTACATGGATCTCATAGCCATGCTCACGTCTAGGTGCTCTATTTATGACAAATCCATGCATATCTCACACCTTTTGACATATATGGAAAAGCATTTATATAAGTCAAAGCTGCATGAACTAAAGCTCCAATTAAAAGATTACCATAATGGTGGATGTAAGATCAAAAACAAGGTAGATATCCTTCCATACATAGCAACATCTTCACACTACAAATACTCCATTCTTGGTTCTCATTCAAGCACATGAGACATTTATAACTTTGCCATGGAACAAGCAAAACCACTCTCAAAAGGGAAATCCCCGGCGACTCGTCTCTCGGGAGATGCAAGGGGGAAGGCAGCGCGAATATCGGGTCCTTTCGTACTCAAAGCGAAGCTCTATAATGATGATCACCGTGGATCCGTGTCCCCGTTCAATCTGTTAAATTCTTTCGAAAAGGATCCTCGAAAGAAACCCGAATCTTTGAAACGAAATTTCGACAATACCTTCGCAACCCGATCTTATTGTTGCAAACACTGCAAGGCGAGGTTCGACACCTTGCAGTCGCTAGGGGGCCACCAAAATGCCCACAAGCGCGAGCGTGCCACAAAAAAGCGGGCTCGAGTTATGAACCGGATCGTTGAGTCCTTTTCTCAGGTGACTCTTAAATCTAACCCAAATTGTTCTGGCATGCGGGCAAATCCTGTCCCAAGGCACCCCACTGCCTGCGGGCCTCGTGCTAGGCCCTCGCCTGCGGATGTCGTCGGACCTACCCACGGGTGGCCGCTGGAGCCGATAACAATGACAAACCCTCGAGCGTCAGCATCGCACCGACCTGCCGTGGTGAATCAGCTAAACGGAACAGTAGATGAACCTATGAACAATGGTGAACCTTACTTTTGTACTGGGGTTTTTCCTCCGAGCACAGGACCAAGACCACCACCACTTGCCAACGTTCTTGCCAATGGAAGCTCCTTCAGCACCCATGCACTTGAAAATGAAGGGTTGGACTTGACCCTTAGGCTCTGATCATGACCAGAGAACTGCTTTTCATATAGCTTTGGCTGACATCAATGCAGGATGATGCTCCATTGAAGTGAATGTTTGACTAATAAACTAAAGTCTCCATGACATATGACAAAAATATGTGCTTCGCGTTGTCTAAGTAATATTTGTGGACTAATTATATGTGTTAAATATCCTAATTGATCTTGGCATCTCGCCCACTAAAATGACACAAGTGCAGTAAATCATACCAATCTAGTGCATACTCGACCTTAACTAACAAAATAACGTCAATAACGGCTTTCCATAATCTCGATGATCAAATCGATTAGAAGTTTACCTGGAAAACGATCAACTTTTCTGTTTTCAACAGCCGGCGTGTTGCGCAAATAGCGTAAAGGTGCTTTCCGTCGTGGAAATTATTAAAGTGAGCAAGTGAGACTAATTCCTCAATCAACCATTTCTACTTGTGATAAGAAGCTCTCCTTGCGTTTCCGGTGACCGCTTCTTCCTAGAACGGCCGTCATTAAGTATATATAGCAAAAAGTATGGACAATTACGAAAACGTAAAGAAGTAAGAATATTTACGTACTTGATATTCATTAAGAATATTTCCGTACTTGATATTCATCCACTATTCCCATGTCGTCCAATGTCCATCCTTACTATATATACATCAAAATTTCTATCTTTATTATGATTATTGCAATTTCATTAATCTAAAGTTAGATTCTTATCTAATCAAGACTTAATCATATCAGACCTTAAAGCTGCTCATGAGATCCAACTTCCTCCAGTCACGTCACGCCGTTGCAGGGTCTCGATGGGTTCTCATAGGAGCCGGAAATGCTGGCAGTATCCAATGGCGAAGCTGACGACGAGCACGTTCGGGCCGATGACGAGCAGGGTCGCTCTGCTGTGGATGCGGCGAACGTCGGAGATCCAACTGGTGGTCACAGCCATGTCGGTGGTGACGGTGGTGATGATGAAGTTGTCTTCGGTGGGGATGGTCAAGATTTGAGTGACCATGACATTTGAGTTTGCATGGCAGGAAGTCGGGAAAATGGAAAGAGGTGGTGGTTGCTTTGTTGTTTAGAGTACTTGATGAGCATTATTATTCAAGTTAGCTTACCATAGAACTATTTAAGTGGGCACGAACAAGACTCATTGAGAAAGCGATTTGC
This sequence comes from Syzygium syzygioides, assembly GCA_031216285.1. NCBI lineage: Eukaryota > Viridiplantae > Streptophyta > Magnoliopsida > Myrtales > Myrtaceae > Syzygium > Syzygium syzygioides. The sequence continues at coordinate 12,890,905 of CM062252.1, read as the reverse complement.
TAATGTATATTATATACTGAACAAGACTCATTGAGAAATCAATCGAAAGTTTTCTATTCAACTTCCGTCAGTTCTCGCGACTTCTTATACAGTTTGATGCACAGTATTCTTTTTTATGATGGTTGACATAATGAAATTATTAAATGGAAAAGGCGTTCTGAAAACTAACATAAATAATCAATTTGTGCTTTGATTCAATAAATTAGTTGAATGACATCGTGCAGCTAGCTCGAAATGACGCATTGTCATCTCAAGATTTCACCTATCTAATATCAAAGGGGAAAATTATCCAAAAAGTCATAAACCTATTACACTTTTATCAATTCAGTTCTAAACAATTCGATTGTGCTAATTGAGTACTAAACTTTTTCATATTTTGCCAATTAAATCCATCCAGCCAATTTTGGCAAAAAATCGCTAATATGGACACCGGACGTCCTACGTAACATGATCAACACTAACGTAGACATTTTTTAATGATAAATATCTTTTGACTTTTTTTTCATAATCTTTTTTGGTTTCTTTAGTTTTTTTTAAATTCAGGCCGATGAGGGGCCGGCGATGGCCGCATTACCCTCGCTAGATTTGGGCCAAGCAAGGGTGATGCGGCCCTCGCCCAGATCCAATGAGGGCATGGTGGCTCTTGCCTAAAGTCAACGAGAGCCACGATGCTCTTGCCGGCTTGAGTCCAAAGAAAAGAAAAGAAAAAGTTAAAATATTATTATAAAATATCCACATTAACGCCAGTCATGTTACATGGGAAATCTGGCATCCATGCCAGTAATTTCCAGCTAAAATTAGCCGGATGGACTCAATTGTAAAAAAAGTGAAAAGGTTTAAAACTCAATTGATACAATTGTTTGATAAAAAAAATTAACACAATTGAAAGATTTATGACTGAATTGATAAGAATACAATAGGTATATGATTTTTTGGATAATTTTCCCAATATCATAGTTTGTGAAATAGGAGGGACATACATATGTTTAAGATTGAACACACGTTCAGGTTCGGGATAACCTTCTTTTCAAAGCAATCTTCGGTATATGGCAATCCGATATGTGTGCATAGAGGCGGCGGCCGACAATTCGGATTGGTGCAATTCGATTCACTTTGTTACATTTAATTTGCAGCATACATAAGAATTAGAGGGCTCTTTAAGACTTGACCATCATCGACTTTTAATGATTGATATATTTCTTCAATTACTACATTGATCTCATAGCCATACTGACGTCTAGGTGCTCTATTGATGACTAATGCAAAGCATATGTGACACCTTTTGACCTAAATGGAAAGCACTGATAAGTTTCCGATTCTCACACTTCGTTTCCGTTATTAAGTCAGACACACAAGATTTTAGTTGCCCATAGCACAAGATCATACCAACTTAGTGCATCTAATATCAAGGACAAGTGGAGATATCCTTCCATGCATGGCAACATCTTCTCCCTGCAAATACTTCATTCTTTGTTCTGATTCAAGCACACGAGACATTTATAACTTTGCCATGGAACAAGGACAACCCCTCTCCAAAGAGGAATCCCCAGTGACTCTTCTCCTCTCAGGAGAAGTGGAGGAGGAGGCGCCGCAAATACCGGGTCCTTTATTACTTGAAGCGAAGCAGTCTAATGATGATCACCGTGGATCCGCACCCACGATAGATCCGTTAAAATCTCTTGAAATAGCTCCTAGAGAAAAACCCGAAACGCCGAAACGAGATTCCAACAATACCCTTGCGACCCGGGCTTACAGTTGCAAGTACTGCACGGCGAAGTTTGGCACATTTCAGTCGTTGGGGGGCCATCAGAAAGCTCACAAGCGCGACCATGCTGCAAGAAAGCAGGCTGCAGAAAAGGAACGGATGGCTATTGACCTTTCTCAGGTGAACCCTAACTTTAGCCCATGTTATTTTGGCATGCAGGCAATTCCTATCCCGAGGCACCCTGGTGCCTTTCGGCCTCGTACCTGGCCTGCACCTACCGATGTTTATGGACCTATCTACGGGGGGCCGCAGAGGCCGACAACGTTAACAAGCCCTCGAGCCTCGGCGTGGCACCGACCTGCTGTGGCGAATCGGCTGAACGGAATGGTGTATCAACTTACGAACTGTAATGGAGGCCCTAACTTTCATACTACGGTTTCTCCTCGGAGCACAGGACCGAAACCACCCCCTGCCAATGTTCTCGCCAATGGTGATTCCTTGAGCACTCAGGGACTTGAAAATGAGGGGTTGGACTTGTCACTTCGGCTCTGATCATGACCAAAGAACTGCTTTTCATATAGCTTTGGCGTCACCAATGTAGGATGATGCTCCAATTGAAGTTCATGTTTGACTAGAGAACTGCTAAAAGTCTCTAGGACATACTGCAAAAAATTTCTGTTTCCCATTTTCTAAGTACCATTTGTGGAATAATTAAGTGTGGTGAATATCGCAATTAATATTGGCATCTCGTCTACTAAAATGACACAAGTGCAATTAACCATACTAATCCAATGCATACTCAACTATAACTAACAAAATAGCGTCAATAATAATGGCTTTTCCAGAATCTTGATTATCAAATAGATTTGAAATTTACACGGAAAAAGATCAACAGTTGTGTGTTCAAAGGCCTATGTAAAGGTTAGTACTTTTCATCGCAGATATATTAGAGTGAGCCAGTGAGCCAAATTCCTTAATCAATAAATTCAATATATGATGAGAAGCGTCTCGTGCGCTTTTGGTAATCGCTTCTTCCTCAAATGCCCGTCATTAAGTGTAGGAAAAATATGTGATGCACAAGGACAATTAAGTAAACTTAAAGAAGTACAAATATTTGCACAGGAGTTTGCGTACTTGATATTCATCCATTATTCCCTTGTCTCCATCCTTTCAGTACCTCGAAATTTCTATCTTTTGTATTAGGGCAAAAGCCATCAAAAATAAAAATTATATCAATTGTTACATGTTTACAGTTATTTTTATTTTTCTTATGACACCAATAATTCCAAACTTATACATATGTGATAAATTTTCCCTCTATCAAGATTCCGTCAATAATCATCATTAAAAATCCGTCTATATGGATGTCAGAAAGCAAACAGTGTTAATATGGTGCTCATGTGGCTTAAGTGAAATAAAAACACGTTTCGGCTGAAAAATCATTTGACGGAATATTAACAGAGCATAAATGTATCACATAGGTACAAGTATTAGATTTTTTTATGTTACAAGAAAAAATTTAGGATAAATGTGTCACGATTGGTATAATTTAGAGTTTTTGATGTCACAAAAAAGTTTAGGGTAAATGTGTCGCGTTGGGCTTAATTTGAGATTTTTTTATTGTTTTTTTCCCTTTATATTATCATAGTAATTTCATTAATACTAGATTTAAAATAAGATATTTTAAGCCTTAAAAGAAATTAAAGATTAAGAATTACGAGGCGCAAAGGAAAGAGTAATCCCATTCTCTTCCAAATGATGAGGTAAAAAAAGAGAGAATTTGTACAAATGCCGCACTAAACAGGAAAGGCAAAAAAGTGAATGTCGAATTGAGCAATCCGTGAAGTTTTCTCAGAGGGAAAATCAAGAAAGTCAGGAGGTATGAATGTTTGTCATCCGCCCAGTTGCTAACACCCAAGAGTCATGCTCATGATCAACTCAAGAACACTAATGCATCTTTATTCAAATACTCAAAAAATGGCTGAAGAAGAAGAAGGAAAGAAAGAAAACACACCATTGGTTGTCATGCTGGCAGCACCACACAGGACTACGCGCCGGTGTCTATGTCGGCGATTTCTGGCCAAAATTAGACGAATTGACTGAATTGACACAAATGCAAAAGGTTTAGGACTCAATTGGCTAAAAAAATGATTATGACTGAATTTATGCAATTACAATAGGTTTAAAACTTTTATGATAATTTCCCCCAGAAAAACCCTTTCACATTGGTACTACCAATTTAGGCCGAAAATCACTAACGTAGACACCGGCCATCCTAAGTGGCACAGTCGGCAAATAGTCAATGTTGATGTGGACATTCTTAATAATATTTTAATAATTCTTCCCTTTTTTTCCTTTTTTTCCTTCTCTTCCCTTTGGACTGTAAAAAGGAAAAACAAAAAGGCAAAAAAAATTAAAAATTATTAAAAAATTCAAAAAATTATTAAAAAATATCCACATTAGTGCCAGTCATGCCACATAAGAAAGCCTGCATCCACGTCAGCAATTCCAATCTAAATTGACCGAATGGACTCAATTGATACCAAAGTGAAAAGGTTTAAGACTAGATTAGTCCAATTAAAAAGTTTAGGACTGAATTGGTATCAATGCAATAGGTTTAGCAGTTTTTTTGGTACCTTTCCCCACTATAGAACAATCCGATATGTGAGCATAGAGGTGACGGCCAACAATTCAGATTAATGCAATTTGCTCGAGCTTGTTGCGTTTAATTTTCAACATTCATAACAATTTTAGAGGACTTCTTAAGACTTGATCAGTTTGGACTTTCAGTGATTGGATTTGTTCTCCAATTGGTACACTAATGTCATAGCCATTCTGACATCTAGTTGCTCTATTTATGACTAGATCTTCCATGGATATCTCACCCCTTTTGATCTATATGGAGAGCACTTTTATAAGCTTGCGATTTGTCACTTCCATTCTGATAATTAAGTTGGACTCAAAAGATTTAGTTGCCCATACTGATGTCAAAGCACGTCCTATTAAAACACAATTACAAGATTACCAACTTAGTGAATGTAATATCAAGAACAAGTTGGATATCCTTCCATACATAGCTACATCATCGCACTATATATACTCCATTCTTTGTTCTCGCGCAAGCACATGAGACATTCATAACTTGGCAATGGAACAAGTGCAATCACTCTCGAAAGAGAAATCCCCAGAGGCTCTTCTCTCTGGAGATGCGAAGGGCAAGGCGGCACCAATATCGAATCCTTTAGTACTTGAAGTGAAGCTCTCTAATGATGATCATCGTGGATCTGCACCCGTGATCAATTTATCAAATCCTCTCGAAAAAGCTCCTCGAAAGAAATCCGAAGAGCCGAAGCGAAATTTCAACAATACCATTGCAACCGGGCCTTACGGTTGCAAGTACTGCGATGCGGAGTTTGACACCGTGCAGTCGTTGGGGGGCCACCAGAAAGCCCACAGGCATGAGCATGCCGCAAAAAAGCGGGCACAAGAGATGGATCGGATCGCTAATGCCTTTTCTCAGGTGTACCCTGATTTTGATCCGTATTATTTTGTCCTGGAGGCAATTCCTGTCCCGTGGCGCCCGGTTGCCTATGGGCCTCTTACTTGGGGTGCACCTGCTGATGTTATCGCACCTGCGTACGGGGGGATGCTGAAGCCGATAACAATAACGAACACCCAAGCCATGGCATGGCACCGACCTGCCATGGCGAATCAGCTAAACGAAATGGTATATCAACCTATGAACATTAATGGTGACGCTAACTTTGGCACTAGGGTTTCTCCTCAGAGCACCGGACCGGGACCACCACTTGGCGATGTTCTTGCCAACGGTAGTTCCTTGAGCAGCACTCAGGGACTCGAAAATGAGGGGCTGGACTTATCACTTCGGCTCTGATCATGACCAGAGAACTGCTTTTCATATATCGTAAAAAGAGGTGTCATCAATGTAATATGCTCCATTCAAGTTCGTGTTTTACTAATAAGCTAAAATTCTCTAGGATATATCGTAAAACATCTGTTTCGCGTTGACCAAGTAATTTTTGTGAATGAATTAAATGCGGTGGATATCGTAATTAATCTTGGTATCTTGTCTGCTTAAATGACACAAAAGTGCAGTTAACCATACAAATCTAATGCGTACTCAACTATGAATAACAAAATAACGCTAATAATGGCTTTCTCGGCATCTGATGATCAAATTGATTAGGTTTTTACCGGGAAAAACATCGACATTTATGTCTTCAAAGGCCTACATGTTGTGCAAATAGCGTAAAATTTAGTACTAATGTTTAACGTAGTTTGGAGACTAAATTGAATATATACCAAAAGTTCATGGACGACATTGAATAAATTAAAAGTTTAAGGACCACATTGAATATTAAGTTAAAGTTCAGAGACTACATTGAATAAATTAAAAGTGTAGGAGCCATATTGCACTTTAGACCAAAGTTCATAAATTATTTGTGTCATTTTTCCCTTTTCAAATAGTTAAGTTGGACCCACGAGATTTTTGTTGCCAATAGTAAAGTCAAATCGGCAATTACCATCTAAGTGTATGTCATATCAAAAACAAGTTGGATATCCTTCCGGTCATGGCAACATCTACACAATACATATAATCCATTCTTGCTTCTCATTCAAGCATATAATACCCTCGCTACCTGGATTTATTGTTGCAAGCATTGCGACGCCAAGTTTGGCACCTTTTTTGCGGAATCACTACCAACTGTTCTAAAAAATTAAATTGATAAATGAAGGGAGACCAAATGATTATAAAGAGTATTTAGGATTCATCATCAAGTGGCGTGGGATAATACTTCAGCATCTCCTCTTACGTACACGTCGGATTACAAGCAGCACATTGAATTTTGACCACGGCACGTGATGACTAATGGGAGGTGGACGAACATTCGCGAAAGAAATAGTGCTTGCTCTAATACGATATTAGAAAGTTTAAGGGTTGGATTTTCTAACACGGTATCATAACGGTGCACACCCAAATAAATCTGTCCCTATCGCTCGACAATGTTCACCCGTGCGCACAAGTCTCATCTGAGAAGCACTTAGTGGAGTCCACTCCATGATAGTCGTGTTTTGAGCCCAACTACACCGATCACGTTGCCCAATCAAGCCTTTTTCATGGAGGTGGCTTTTCTTTTGACACTAGTTGCATCGGCCGTTTCGCTTAGTAACTATTTTCACAAGCCAGCCATATAAGTCACGATATCGGCCATGTCGCTCGGTTATTGTTTCACAAGCCAACCGCATCGTATAGGCGACTTACTGTTCCCCTCTGATTCTCAACTTTTTTCTCTGCTCATTTCAAAAAGCCAACATCACCTCCAAACTCACCAGCCTCCGACAAACCATAGCCTGAAGTTTTGCCTCGAACAGCCACCAGGCACTGCCTCACGCATCGCCACATGTTGCCTCGTTACGGATCCACCAAGCCCAACGCCAGTAAGTGTTGATTTGGAGAAACAAGTCTTCATGAAATTGTTTGACTTGATGTTGAACTCAAGCTAACTTAGACACTTGAGTTTGTGGGAGGATGTTAGAGAGAATTAGAGATTTCTCCAAGATAATTTTCTATATGAAAGATAATTAAATAATTATGTTGATTCTCTGCATCTTTCAAGACTGCGCATGTATCTCCCTTTAAATATTTTAATTGATATATTATCTAAAATCGTTATCTAATAAAGTCTATATATAGGTTCATGTATTTTTATTCAACATATATTAAAATATACACAAATTCCAGACTTCTCATCCACATTATTATTCTAAACTTGATATCAGAACCGATGATAAATTGATGGACCCCCAATTTGTTCTAGTGTTTGGTGAATATTATTTCAATGATTAAATCTCATGACCGATGCGATTTTCGGGCATTCTTCATGGCTCAATCTGGCGAAAGAGATCGGGATGAAGGTGGGCATTGTGGTGTAGCAACGCAGTCTTGACGGCAGTCTCATGGTTTGGTTTGGAGAAAGAGACCAAGGATGAGAAGTCGCATTGGAGATTCAAGTTAAGACATGTCGGTACAAAAAGTCACACACGAGGGAGAAATTGTTGAGTTGCAATGTGGTTTGTGTTATAAAAAGGCCACGCATTGAAGAATTGATGGGTTTGGAGTAGTTAATATATAATATTTTAGTTGCTCCATAATTTATTAACTTAAGCTTTTGAGTAAAGGTGAGTCGAACTAGATATGTTAACTTTCTCGGATCTTGGCTCTTTCTTGGAGATATCCCTCTGCGAATGTATTGTGCATTTGTTGCGTGTCCTTAACAAGTAGTATCAGAGCAAGAGCTTTTAAGTTTAAACTTTCTAAACCCCTTATATGCCTCTCCAATTAAATAGTTCTACACTTTAGGCTTAGGTCAACATCCAAACTACTTGCAAAGGAGAATGTTAGAATATGAAAATATTAAACGTCTTTATTTATCAACTTAATCTTTTGAATTAGACTTTGCAGTGGTCACGGGGGCCACCAGAAAGCCTCCAGGCGTGAGCATGCCACAAAAAGGCGGGCGCACGTGATGAATCGGATTGCTAATGTCTTTTCTCAGGTGAACCCTAATTTTAACCAATATTATTTTGGCATGCAGGCAGTTCCTGTCTCGGGACACCCCGTTGCCTATGGGCCTCGTACTTGGCCTGCACTTGTTGATGTTGTTGGACCTATCCACAGTGGGATGCTGAAGCCGACAACAACAGCAGCAAACCCTCGAGCCTCGGCGTGGCACCGGCCTCCCATGGTGAGTCAGCTAAATGGAATGGTATATCAATAGCCTATGAACTATAATGGCGACCCAAACTTCTGTAATAGGGCTCCTCCTCAGAGCACAGGACGGAGACCACCAACTGCCAATGTTTTTGCCACTGGAAGCTCCTTCGGCACTCAGGGACTTGAAAATGGAGTGTTGGACTTGTCCCTTAGGCTCTGATCATGACCGGAGAAATGCTTTTCATATCGCATTGGTGTCGTCGATGTCAAGCTACTTCTCTGGTATAAACATATGTTTCGCATTGTCTAAGTAATTAATGTGGATTGATTAGATGTGATGAATATCCTAATTAATCTCGGCATCGCGCCAACTAAAATGGCACGTGTGCAGTTAACCATAATATTCTAATGCATACTCAAGTATAACTAACAAAATAACGCCAATAACGGCCTTTGCATAATCTCATTGATTAAATGAAATAGAAATTTATGTGTGATAAGATCAATGTTTCCGTTTTCAACGGTCGGAGCTTTTCATAATGGAGATACTAGAGTGAGCCGAGGAACCAATTTTCTCAATCAATCAATTCTATATATGATAAGAAGCCGTTCCTGCGTTTCTGGGTAACCGCTTCTTCCTAAAATGCACATCATTAAGTATAGTAAAAAAATGTGATGAGCATGGACATTACGTAAACTTAAGAAGTACAAATATTTGCACAGAAGTTTGCATACTCATACTCATCCACTAATCCCTTGTCATCCCCATCCTTTCTGTATGTGGAAATTACTTTCATGTGATTATTGTAAAATTTCATTAAGCCATAGTTTAAAATATGATACACAAATCTTTTATCAGAAGACGTTCATGTGTACAAATACACGCTAGTTGCATTGCAATGCGCATCCACGAAGTTATTCTACGGTTACAAAACTGGGTGTTAAACATTTATATCAGATGTTCTTTGCAGAAGATTGTATCTTGCAGCGAATCATCAGGACCTTTCTGAGCCTTTGTAATGCTTTAAAAAATCTCTAGAGCTTGACCCGTTTCCTTGAATATTAGCCAATTGGCAAAGAGCGGAAAGATCCAGCACCATGCACCTGCTTCTTATCGCTATTTTACATCGAGACCTTCAGACTCTCTCCATCTTGCAAACTTGCGAAGAACCATTTGATTCGTAGAGAGGAAGCCCGTCTATTAAACTGAAAAATTCAGCACCATTGGCCGATTGAATTCGCGGAGCTATCTCACCGACTCTGGACAGGAAGCAAACTGCTAGGAAGAAACACAGAATCCGTCCACTGTCCCTAGAGTGCACTTCACAGGCTACACAATGGAGTCTAAATTGTACAAAGAACAGCTATAATGGGAAGATCTGCAGTTCGATGCTTGGTAAATGCTTTTGCTCTGTTTTAGGCCGTCCTTGAGAAGATTGTACTAGATATCTCGGCCTGATGAACCTTGTATTCCTTTAGCTTGTCCTTTAATGCTCCTTGAACACAAGTTTCCCATCTCTGCAACTCATCAAACGCAAGAGAAGTTCGATCAAGCAAAACAATGAGCTTTTAGTTCTTACTGGATGAAGAAAATAATCCAATCTGGTCGCCTTATGATCATGAGGAGTCACATGACGAATTCGCATACCTTATTATCTGGTGGGAGAATTAACGCTTTGTTAATATCACCCTCGGCCCCCTCTAAATCAGAACTTCTCAGGTATGCTTGTGATCTCCTGTACAAAGCTTTGATATTGCAAAGGATCAAGACGCAAGGCCTGTCACACAGAGAGAGAGCAAAACCCGTGTCAGATGAACTCCAGAACCCATTCTAACGAGGCAAGCGTCGCGTTCGGGCTTGGGTGACATGCGTGTGCACTTGCACGCGTGCGCTCCCCCTTTCCCGTGCGTCCAAAGAAAACAAAGGAGAGAGAGAGAGAGAGAGAGAGAGAGAGAGAGAGAGAGAGAGAGAGAGAGAGAGAGAGTGGGTGAGAGAGGGAGAGAGAGAATGCGGTAAATTCGTTAGGCATTGAAATGAAACTTATATGAATGATTGAATTATATGTCAAGTGCATCAGTTCAGTGATTGCAGCTTCTTCTTTGGCCAAACAGGCAATTGTATTCCCACCTTTTTATCTTCTTCTTTTTTTTGCTAACTAATAATGTGATTGTAGTGATTTTTTTTTAACTTATTTTATACTTCTTAGCATCTAAAATTAAGAATTTTGTTTAGCACTAAATAAAAGGAATTCACGTTCAAAGTCATTTTATTTTTTTAAAAAAATTTACTATTAATTCATTTTCACGGTGAAGCCATAACACTTTTTTCATAAATCTTCAATAATTCATGAAAAGATATCATGGGAGGTTAAATGTAGTTAAAGCAAAAGATTTTGTAGAACCATTACCAATTTATTTAAACACTTTAACCAGGTAATTCAATTTCAATTCTAGACAGGCAATGATGCGAAACTTTGATACGAGATTGATAGAGTATATGTAAATAGTTGATAATGTGTAATCATATACTTTATTCCCAACTCTAAATTAGTTAAGTTAATCGCTAACAACTCCCACATAATGCGATTTATCAACTTATTAAGCGTGAAAATTGGTGATAAAATGAAGAGTAAAGAGGGATTTGGAGATTGCACCACCACATCTACTAAGTTATATATAATATGATGTAAGAGACAACGACCATGCTCAACTTCATCAAGATCATTTTCTGAAACCTATACATTCAAGAAACCCTCGCTATTCAACACTTCCAAGTTGGATCATGACCCAACAAAGAATAAACGGTCATCGCCGGCTCAGGAACCCAAATCTTGAGAATTTTACACCATGACTCTATCAGCACCCATCTCTCTCCCCATTCCGAAACAAACGTAAGCGTCGAAACACGCGTAACACACCATGTCTAGCGGCAGGGTCCCGGCGTCCCACCTCCTCCACAGAATCACCACCGGCTTGTACTCCCTGTCAAGCACCCGCCTCACCAATCCCGCAGGCCCCGTGCCCCGGAGCAGGGTGTTGCCAAAGCCCGCAGCCGCCGACTCATGCAGATCGATGGTCCTCAAGACGCCAAGCCCATGGTCGCGGTCGAGCGCAAAGGAGGAGCTGCAGATGCCAACGCCCACAAAGGTGTTGTTGAAGTCGCGCAGGAAGGCGCGCAGAGAGTCGAGCACTGTGCGGGCCTGGAGGAGTTGGAAGAGGAGGCAGTTGCGGTCGACGCAGAGCTGGAGGGTCGCAACCGGGTCGCCGCCGGAGCAACAGTTGACGTCGAGGCCGACGATGAGCTTGTGGAGCCTCATGAGGTGGAGGGAGCTGACATGGTGGACCCACCAGATGACGAGGAGGGGTTCGTCGGTGTCCAAGGTCTTGACGCGTGCGGTGTAGAAGTCAACGACGTGACGAGTGAACGTGAACATGGCTTCTTTACGAGGAAATTTCGCTGAGACAAGACTCCAGAAAGATGGGTTTTCTTGGGGGCAGCGATGATCGAAAGGTTGAAGAAAAGGAGGGAGATAGAGAGAATCTGGTAAATTCGTTGGGCAAAGGGAATGAGCATAGCCATGAAACCATACTCATCCATTGCATTCATCTCCCAAGAATCAAATACATGTCGACTTACGTTTGCGTATATTTTGCAGCTGACATTGTAATTGGTTTGGAAACCATGCACAAGATTAATCGCACACGCTCACACATGTTCAATCAGTCCCGAGCTGCAAGCAAACTTTACACTATACATGGCTCAGACACAGTCCTCAATCCCCATTTTCAAGTCAATGCATTCGATTACAGTAAAGACCATTATCACAGACACACGCACTTAGCTTTTGAGGAAATATTGAAGCTTACATTGAAGATGAGAGTGGTGATTCGCAAAAGGAAAGTCCCGCTAGCGAGGTCTATGCCATCAGGTTCTCTCCTTTTTCTTTTGACAAAGTACAGGTACACCAATCTACAGTATTACCCAGGCAACCGCTGACAAACTTAATTCTAGTAAGCAGTGAAGAAAGCTAGATTGCGATGAAACTCATGCACCAAGAAGAGAGAAGATCCATCCCAAAACGAACACATTGCAGAACTGATTTGAAACCAACTAATCCGTCATTAGTCATCCTTCAATACTCAAAATTGAAGCAGAAAGATGCTAGGTCTCAGTCAACTCTATCCATTCCTTTTCATTGTCACCCATGCCAATGCATGAAAGTACAAGGAAAAAGAAGTCCTGCGAGTTCAGAAATCCCACCAGATGTAACGTGCCAATGCAAGATTCGACAGAAATGCCCAATGGGAAATATCTAATTCTCGGAGCAAACTTAAATCCTAACTAAACAAGAGAAATCTTTCTATCGCGTTATGATTTCCGACAGTCCCAGGGAGAGCCCCCAAAAACGATGCTCTATTGTTTTTGACAAAAATAACCATATATACATTTACACTCCTAGCATATTTGTTCAGTCCACGTAAAGAATACAATCAAATCTCCATTTTTACTACCAGAGCCGTGTTTATACATCGCATCCGAAAGATCATGAACAACACTATGATAAGCAAACACCATTTCCATATCTAATGAGATTACGACAAGCAGAGCAGACAAACAACATCCCAACCAGTTGTCAAAAAGAGGCAATTTAACCATCAAACTATGTCAAGCCATCGCTCAGTTTCACATTACAGAGAAATTATTTTTCTCCACAAATAGCAGTCAATAAGCGCCTTATTATTTTCTCCTCCAAATCAAGCAATATTTGAAGTTTGCTCAGAGAGAAAATCAAGAAAGTCTAAAAGTTCCTGATGGTTATCATCCGCGAAATTGCGAAGACCCAGGAATCATGCTCGTGATCTCAAGAACACTAACGCATCTTTACACGATTACTCAAAAATGGCTAAAGAAACAGAAAGAAACCAAAGAAACACACCAATTATTATATTCAAATGTTTCCTCAGAAAAAGCAAAGATGAAAACTTTTGACGCGAACATTCCAAAGCACTGCCCACCGCTCTCATTTTCTGAACAACCCTAATAGAGATCTGATCCTATTATTCCCAGAGTCTGCTCATGAGACTCACGCCGGAACTGGGAGCTGATCAGCTGCCAATAGGACCCTCCCCATCTCAAAACAATAAAATGCGTCGAGACACGCATACTTCACCTGCTCATATGTTAGCACTTCGTTGTCCCACGAGCTCAACGAACACCTCGGCGGCGAATACTTTTTCCCGAGGATCTCCTTCACCAGTCTACAGTGCCCCCAAGACCCCGGCCGAAGTTGGCCCTCTCTCCTTTCCATAAAAGGAGAACGGAGATCGAATGTCCTCGCTTGCTCACCGATGCGGAGTCCATGATAGGTGAAAAGCTTGTTGCAGTCCTCGACGATTCTGACTCCCACGAAAACGTTGTTGGGATCATTCAAGAACTCTCGCAGCGAATCAGGGATCAAAGCTGCGTGACGGATTTGGAAGACGAGGCAGGCGTTTCCATCACACAGTTGCAGGGTCCCGACAGGTTCGTGTAGTTGCTCGTAAGGTCTGCGGTATTCGATAGCAAAGCCGATGACGCTCAGGACGGCTCCGCCGTGGATCCGGCGGACGTTGGAGATCCAATTGGTGGTCACGGCCGGGTCAGTGGTGACGGTGGTGAGGATGAAATCGTCGTTGGTGGTGATGGTGAAGGTCTGAAAGGCCATGCCGGATGAGTTTTGGGCGGGAAGTCGGAGAAATGATGAGGAAAGGTAGTAAGTGTTAAGAGTAATAAGGAAATTTGCTTGGAATCCCCAGCGGGGTTCACGCTTTATTGCACCCTCAAGAGGAAGGAACCAGTGCCGGTCCCTTTCTAGGGCCAGTCGTCAGACAAAACATAAAAAAAACATTTGAAGGAAAGTCACGATTAGATAATGGTCACTTTCGACCAAAACAAAAATCAAAAAATGGAATAATGTGCTTGATTCCTCACTTTTCACACTCGCTTTCCATACTTCTTCAATTAGCAAGATCACAAAGTCAAAACTTGCGCATGGAACAATAATCTTTCTAAAAGAACCAGAATGAAAAATATTTGTTGGTTCTTTTCTAAAATTACCAACTTATCTCATCTCTAAAAGAAATTTCTCTTAGTGTTTACTAACTTTTATTATTTACCTTTCTTACCAACTATTAAATCTACAAACTACCATTTGAAATTAATTGTCACCTTTTAACCGTGTGAATCATCACTTTTCTTTCGTTTGGGTTATCGAATAGTTCTGAAATACCAAATCTGATTTTCAGTTATTTTCCAATGTATATATTTTCCTTAAATTCACGAACTAATCTATTGAATCACTACTTGTCCTTGACTTGCTCAACTTTTTAAATTTATCAACTCTTGTAAAAAATTATCAACTTCAATTAGAGTTTTTACGAACTTTTTTTCCGATTAAATTACCAACTACTTTTGCATTATCAACTCTTTATGAGTTAATTATTAACATTAGTACGATTCTTTCTCGAATTTACCAATTTCTATTGTCTCTAGGAATTCAAAAACTATCTTATCTTTTACGAACTTTTATTTACCTTTCTTACCAACGCCTTTTAGTTTACCAACTATTATACAAAATCACCAACAACCTTTATGTGACTCACCAACTTTTCTCCATTAAACAGCGTTGTAAATTTGAGGGGCTACTAAGAAATCCAAATAGAAGTTGGCCAAATACTAAAAAAAAGCACAATGTTTTACTTCGTGTGGCAAATTTAGCACAACCTTTCAAACGTACCAAAAAAAGGCACAATATTTTATTATCGTGAAAAATTTAACTTGACCTTTCTACCTTACAAAAATGAAAGCATGATGTCCAACCCGCGTGACAAAAATAGCATATGTTAGTAGTCCGCCCATAGCCAAAAGGTCCGGACCCTTGTCAGAAAGGTCCTATTTTGGAAAAAAGAATCGTAACTTGTTTTGAGGAGAGAATTTTTTTACTCTTATTTAGAGAAAATAATATGGTTTCAGTATCGAAGAAACACCATAAAATTGACATTGAGATGAAAGTGCACTGTCTTTGAGGGTCAAGAAAGTCAATACTAGTCGTTACTAGGCAGAAAGAGTCAAGTGCGCTAACAGGTGGATAAGACAACAGTGAGAATAAATGTAGTACCACAAGATACTATTTTTGTCACAGTGCTA
The DNA here is from genome assembly GCA_031216285.1 of Syzygium syzygioides. Classification (NCBI taxonomy): domain Eukaryota; kingdom Viridiplantae; phylum Streptophyta; class Magnoliopsida; order Myrtales; family Myrtaceae; genus Syzygium; species Syzygium syzygioides. The sequence continues at coordinate 12,875,278 of CM062252.1, read as the reverse complement.
CACGGTTGTGCAATTTTTTTTCTGTACAAGTTCTGTTAAATTTGTCATGGTGGTAAAATGTTGCGTTCTTTTTACTGTGAAAGGTCATGTTAAATTTATAACAATAGTTAAAGGTTGTTTTTTTCTTATATTTGGCCATTTAAAATTCATAAAAATTGGCAAATAAATTAATTTATTAAATATTGTTAAATAACTCAAATAAGAGTCGATAATTCTTGTGTACACGTACATTTTGGTTTCACGTTTAGTCATTTATTGCATAGAAAATTAGGAGTTCGCCCCGACCCCTAAAAAAATATTGTTAATTTGCATATTAGGAGAATTATTATAAGCCCATATAATTTGCATTATAATTGGTTTGGTGTGGAGAGATTTTGAGCTTAACTAAATTATATGGACTAAACCCACGAGAGCATAAAAATAGACCGTGTCCATGGAATGGTCCACGTGGCCGAAAATTGCGTGTGCCTAGCACCTGGATGTTCTAAATTGAAAAAAAAAATTGAAATCAAGAGAGCATATTCTTTATAATTCTCCTCCGTAAAAGGCAAAGACACGGCTTTTCCAACTTCCTCGCTTACGAAATACGTACGCACGTCCTTACAAAAAAAAGAAAAAATACGCACGCACGTTAAGGCCAGTCTTGCCTCCTAACTCCACAAATACGGACAAAACACAAAACGCTCGACGTGGCCGAGTGATGGAGACAGATGTGGATGTTAAAAGCGCCCTTTCGTTTGTCTTTGCGTGGTCGCCGCCACCTGCAATACGTCAATGCGTCGCTGTCCTCGGCCGCCGAGAAAATATTGCATGAGTGGAATACTCCACATCAGCAATACATAACTCCATTGGATGCGTGACACGTGGCAAGCGGGCCCACAAATCAGATTTATTAAAAAACCAGAGGAGAGAGCAGCGGGAGAGAAAAATTTTGAACAAAAGGTGTCCTCCTCTCTCTCCTCTTTCGCTCTCCTCCCAGATCTCCAATTCTCTCTGCACCTCACGCCGCGCTGCCTCCGTCGACCAACGAGCGACGCCCTAGCCTCCGCCTCCGCCCTAGCCTCCGACGCCGACGCCGATGACGCCTCCGACGACCGAGGTCTGCCGCTGCCCACGAGCGACGTCCGTCGCCTCCCACGAGCGAGGTCCACCTCCTTGCGCCGACGTTGACCCTGCCTCTGACGAGCGACGTCTGCCGCTGCCCACGAGCGACGTCCGTCGCCTCCCACGACCGAGGTCCGCCTCCTCGCGCCGACGCCGACCCTGCCTCCAACGAGCGACGTCCGACTGACCGCAACTCTCTCTCTTCTGCTTCTTTTGAAATGATGATTGCCCCCCTCACCCACCGCCACCGGCTCCACCATTGCTTCTGAACCCTTTCGCCACCGCTGCTACATCCCTCTCTCGCTCAGTTGCAGACAGAGACCGCGTGTATATGCACAACTCTCTATGCTCCGCCGAGGTTTCACGTTCATTGTCCCGTTTGCTGCAGTTTCCGACAACGATCCGGAAGGAAGATGGGCGAGTCGTCTTGGCCTTCTGATGCGCCGGTAATCCCTCTGCAGTTCGTGAAAGCCGGTTAATGGGCATTGTCGAAAATTTGTTCTCTTCTTCGATCAAAGTCGGCCCACGTTTCTTGCTGTGATGTTCTTTCAGCAATGCACACATTTTCTGCTGCAATGGTCTCTTTTCTTCCTCTTCTTGAAGTAGAAGATGGGCTGTGCGCATTAGGCGTCTCCACCTCGTTTTTTTTTTCTTTTTTGAATCTCCTCTGCAGTTCGTGAACGCCGATGAATCGATCCGCATTGTCGGAAATTGTTCTTTGGTTAAATCCAGTCCATATTTTTTGCTGTGATGTTCTCTCGCCAATGCCATTTGAAGCTTGAGAATCAAAGGATGATGCCTGGTCTCTTTTGTTCCTTTCCTTGAACTAGAAGATAGTCTGTGCGTGTTGGGCGTCCTTCTCTGGTCATTTTGTCTGATATTTTGTTGCTTTTGAGATGATTGATCGTGATGTGAGATGATCTAGCGGGGTAGTATCATCGTTGCCTACTAATTGCCTTGAAAAGAGCGATGAAAGAGTCAAATGCCTAATCTGAGAGCTGAGGTCTTATCTGCGAGTGTATTCATGATCCATAAGGCATGACATTCTTCGCTTTTGTTGTTTTTTCCCCCTTTCTCTTGATCTCTCTTGGTCTTTCTCTGCTTGGGTCTCTTTTGACTTCCTGTTTTGGTCCCTGAAATTTGGTGATGAATTGTTAGATTCTTTGTCTATGACCAGCTATTCTGCTTAAAACAAGTGCATTCATAATTATAATGGTAGCTGGTACTCTATCACTTATTATGGTTTCTGCAGATGATGATTTAGAAGTGGGCACGTCAACAATATGCCTGGAGGATCAGTTAAGATCGCTAGGATTTATCCGAGGACATGATGGTTCTTTATATGGATCAGCTCGTGATCCTGCTTTCTTCAAGGATATAAATCTCGAAGCCAATCTATCAAATAAAAGGGTTCTTTTCTTCTTAGGGACTATAAACCTCTTTTGTTGTGTTAGCCAAGATTTCCATTTTTTGCACTTTTGATTCCTGTGCTTCACTAATGTTTCTCTGTCTCATTAGATAAGGGATGCTATTTTATCTATGGGAGCAAGTGATGCATACATCCTACTGAGAAAGCTTTTGGCCTTGTGGCAGTCAAGGTTCTTTCCAAAAATATTCTGAAAACACTTCCTCAATTGGTAAGCTTTCAAAATAATTGCTCTATAGATTGGAGATTCAATATGCTATATACTGAAAGAAACTAAGGAGACCTGTGCTTGTCTGTAGCTCTAAATAAACATGTAGCTGCTCTTGATCATCCTTTATTTCTCTTTCCAAATCGGACTAGTAATGTGGAGTCATGAATGTTTGCTTGGGAAGAAAAATTAACCTTGACCTTAGCCTTTGAGTTATACCTATGAATACTTGAGAGATCAGTTAAGGTTATCTTCATGCGGCTGCATTGGTCAGGACATGCTGCATGACTCCTATAAAGTCTTGTGTTGATTTTGGAGAAAGAATTTATGTGTAAAGAAGCGGCTTTAGTCTCTCTCCATTAGATTCATTTGAGTTCAATTTAACAAGTTGTTAGCTCCAGTTTGAAGTCCACCTTTTTAGGAATGCAGTTGCTTTATCATGACCAAGAAAAATTTAGGGATTAGCACGGCTTCATTTCATAAAGCACTTTAAACTTCTGAAGGGTATATGAAGAAAGCTTGTGCTTGAAGGGATAGCTAGGTTATATTTTCGATTATTTGCACATGCACCCACAACTTAAGTGCATGTTTCTTATTTGAGCTTTTGCGGTGCTTTATGTTCAACTGAGAAATTGGAAAGGTATTTCGAGGGAGTGGTAAAAAAAATCGAAACTTGACTCTAATTTTGTTATCTGGAGGAGGGATTTCTTCTGCTTTGTATTTTTCTTTTGGTTCTTGGCTTTTCTCGATCACTATTTTAAGGAGGGCACAATTTGGTTGTGGTTCAGTTGCCCCAAAGGATGCTCTATTGGATCTCTGTTTCAAAGGAGAGGACAGAAGCTATGTGGGTGTGGAATGGCTGTCAATTTTTTTATGGTGTTGTAGCTTTAGAGCTTTGTTGTCTTGTGCACGGTTGTAGTGGCGGCCACAGAAGTGATTGAGTGATCTTTTAGTGTGTTGTACTTTTAGAAAATGCTATGTGCAAGGATTTGGCATTGTGCAATTAGTTCTGCACAATGCCAAGCAATCAATTTTGTTTTTTTTTTCAGAATGAAGGATAAGAAGTTGTTAAGTGCATATAGACAGATATTGAAAATCAGCTTATATCTGTTTTAGTTGCTATAGTTTTTGAAAATATAGCACCTCTTAAAAGCTAGAAGCGAGGGTTGAAAAGTCCTCCGAAACACCTCTAAAGTCTTCAATTTTATTTTACCTTTTGGTTTTGCATGTTGGTTGAAAGAAACTGCAAAAAGGATGATCATCTTGTTTGGTTCCTTGATTAACATGCTAGTCTCTGAATCTGTAGATGAATTCTCATGCACCTAGTTATATATTGACTGTGGTTCTGGGGCTATTTCTATCCCTATATGCAGATGAAGTTATTTTTGTTTGGTGTCTAGTACAGAAGAGCTACATTATGTTTAGAGGTGCAAGTGTGTTGAGGTTGTTCTATTCTGTGTTTGCCTAAGAACTCTGAAGAAGAATGGTTTTTCTGGGTTGTGCTCTTGTTGGGTTCCTTTGCCTGAGGTAGAGTTGAAGTGTATTGCTTGGTGGGTGTTTGTTTACTTGCAATTTGAGGTTGAGCTTCGATTTACGAATTACAAAATAGGTGGATTTGAGGTTGAGCTTGGAGATGGTGAGAAAGCTTTTAGTCTGTGAAGATGGTGATATATGATCTCTCAAAATCATGGTCTACTTTGTGCTAATTACTTAGCTTTTATTTAGTGTAGCTATTGATGCACCCGGAGGATTATTTCTCTTTGAGTGGTGGTCTGTCTTCTCGGACATTTTCATTGCAAGGACAAATGCGAAGCATTCTAATGCTGCTGCAGCTTACATTGAGGTTTTTCTTTGGTCCTCAGTTCCTGCACCATTTTCCGCTCATCCATGAGACGGTATTCCCTTAACATGCAGAAATTTTGAGTATATGACTGTTCAGTTTGTGAAATTCATGTATAGCAATCAAAGGGTAGGGAGCAACAACAGGTTCAAATGCAGCAATTACAACTTTTGCAGCAGAGAAATGCATAGCTATAGCCCACTCTTGGTGGTTCTCCAAACATTGTAAACTCTGAAGGAATGATGGGGCAGCCATCACCAAGATCGTCAAGGGTAAAGAGAACTTGCGTACCTTTGTATTTGAACCTAATATTTTCTCTCCTAATATAGATAAATTAAACAGCTGACTTTTCTTAATCTTTTATTTACTTTGCCAGTTGATTCAAGCTAATCTTGTGAACATGCCGTTATCTTTGCAGCAAACACTACCACAACCTGCTCTCGCTACCTTATGAACTCTGACGAAATGCATCGTCTTTTTTGTTCATCCTTTTTTTCAATTAGTTTGGTTGTAACAGATTGGTTCTTGGAATACTTTATAATTCTCTAGTATGCAATCAATGGAGCTTGTAGGATGTCAAAAGTGAATGAGCAAAATGAAATATATCTTGTGATTCTGGGCTCGTTAGATTCTCAACTTTATAGGGACTTTGATGTGCTTTTTGACCATTCACTATGCTCTCTCTTCCATCACTTTGTGTGATTTTCTGGTTGCGGGTGCAATGTGTTTCATGCTTATGTTTTCCTCTCTCTCTCTCTCTCTCACTCTTTGCTTCCAATGTCTCATATCTCCGTTCAGACTAGATTTTTCTACAGCTTTGAAACCACTGTAGGTCATGACAAGTTTTTGGGTAACAATCGAAAGTAGGGTCTATAATATTTGACAAAGGTTCATTTGGACAACATGTCCATAAGGGTGGTTCATTCAAGTTCTTGAGCAATTTTCTTATACAGTAACTTTGCGCTCAAACAAGTTTTGGAAAAAGTTACTAAAATTAATAGCCGTTCTAATTATTTATCAATCCTTAACACCGCGATGGCAACTCACGTCCTGGACAGTTACATATCCAACAATCCTGTGGAGGGCGCTTGCGCTTCCAATCACCGTGTAGAGAAGAAGAAAGTTCACAAAAAGATAATGCGAATGTGTCCATTAGAGCCAATACAGTACAATGTTTGAACCATCTATTTTCTCTGGACGAGTAATCCAAATAAAATAACAAATAATAGATAAACAAAAAGTAGCAAGACATTTAAATGGTACACATTATGCCTCAATTCATTTACATCAGTGTTCTTGAATTTATCCTTCGAATGCTCAAGTAAATACTTAACATTTCTCGTGTCATCTTCACGTATTGCGAGCGGAGCCTTTGTGATAGAATAAGACACATCGATATTGTTGCTTCACCCTCTTCTCCCTCTCTTGTGCTTAATCTCTATCTTCGCATTCGCCTGCGATCTCCTCAAGTTCTCCATTTCTTCCTCCATGGCTGTCATCTCTTCCTCCTGCTTCTTCTTGTGCTCCAGAAGAGACTTATCGGAGTCCTTAACGGAGAAAAACATGGGACCCAGTTCGGCCAACCACTGCGGCTCCACAGCAGTGGCACATTGCATGTACTCTTTCGCTATCAGAATCAACTCGTGGTAGACCACGTACTCTAGTGTGTGTCCCATGCCATAGAGAGTGCTGCTCGAGTGCAAATGGCAGGGCATCCTGATCCGACAATTCACGTATTCACCGACGCCCTTCAATCTCATTGCATTGTGGAAGTATGCAAAACAGATGGCCTTCCTAACGACATCTGTGTTGGGCCAACTTGAAGTTAATGGGATTCACAACATCTTGCCAATACCTTGCCTCGTGGAATATAAAAGCTGCTCCATGCGCTCCATTAGAGCATAGCACGATGCTTTAATTTCATCTTGGCCAGTCATGAAAATGAGAATATTGCCCGGAGGACTGCTAATATGGACAGCCATAGCCTGCTTCACTGCAGCTTCGACATAATCTTCATATGGGGTTTTACTCCAGAGGATGTTAACAGGAAATGTCCTTCCAGGTATGTGAAAAATAGGTATGCTATAAACAATTTAAATTAATTTAGTCCTGCATCAACATTGGCATTGCATAAGCTTCTGACAAATGTGATTATTACTTGCCAAAGAAGTTCGAAAATTTTTGTGCATTCAGAGTAGCAGATGTTACAATGAGCTTAAAATCGTGACGTCGAGCTACCACCTTTTTCAATATCCCAAGGAGAACATCAGTGTTCAGTGATCTTTCATGTGCTTCGTCCATTACGACAACCCTCAAACAAGTAAAAACAACAAAGGCTCTACTTGAAGAACTTAAGTCTGTGTAGGTTATTCTCCATGCATATACAAATCCACTCCAACCAAGTTTAACAAGAAGCAATAGATCAGAGTAGAGAAGACATTGTCATACTGGTACTTTTCAAGATCGGAATCTTTCAGTGTTTCACGGAAAAGCACTCCATTTGTCATGTACTGCAACATGATACTGACCACCAAAAAAACAATTATACATGACGAAGCATAAAACCAAAATGAAAAGGCATAGATTATAATTTATCAGGGAACCAACAAAATTTGAGATATGTCCCAGACTAAAAGCAACAACACTACTTCAGAAAAGTCAGCATTAAGAAAATAGTATCCTAAAGAATTTGTTCTTGACAATTGAAAACAGTCTCACCTTAATTACTGTGTTTGGCCCAGTCATATCCTCAAAACGAATGGCATACCCCACTTTTTCACCTAAGTTAGTTTCCATCTCTTCACTCACTGTCTTTGCGACACTCATCGGCAATACACCTTGGTTGGGTACAACCAACTATGCCATTCACAGTGTAGCCATCTTCATGCAGATACTGTCATGAGTAGTATATAAAAAGAATGAGGTCATAATTTATTCCCTTTGCCCATAGATAACTAACAGCAGATTTTCAGAAAAATTAATGACATTGATCATGAAAAACACCTGTGTTAGTTGAGTTGTTTTTCCTGAACCAGTCTCTCCCACAACAACCACCACCTGATTTTCATGGATAACCTATGTGATAAAATATTTAGACACAATATAAGCAAGGTTACAACAAAAACCCAAAAGAAGTCGTGACATTTGTAAACCATATTAGAATAGGAAGAAGGCCTCCAGACAAGCGAAGGAAATCTAAGGATGCAAACAGAAAGCAGTAGAACATGTTATTGTTCCCACAATGCCTTTCTAGAGCAAATATGTTATGAAGGCCAAAACATAGTGGGCTTTATCTACCAAGAATGCAACAAAAATTGCGAATTGAAAGCAATTTTTTTGGGCCATACAACATTTACAGTAAGCTGATGAGTATCTTCACAGAAAGAAAACTGTTAGTGATACCATTCTCTTTAACAAATTGAACAAAGGCCCATTTCCCACAATGGCACCTCACCCTCTCGAAAAACCGACAAGCCAGCACAACCAAGAAAGAGAAAAGGAAATGTAACGAATATTAATTTCGTAAACAATACTCCCAATTAATGTCCATCTCTCTCTATCATTCAGCAATGGACTAGTTAAAGGTAATGTTAGTAGGATTGGATTCTTCATCAATCAACAATGTCAAAGTATACCCTCATCAGTATAATAAGTATATTGCATCGCCAAATTTTATTGAACATAAAAGGCAACAGGCTTGTTCATATTCACAATAGATAGAAAATACAGATGTTACCCAAAAAACAGGACAGGAAATTTTGACTACGTTGTATATCTGTTGATGCAAATCGAAAACCAATACCCAAATGGAAGGTCTTGTACAAACACTACCTCGACAACAATATGGCAGAAATAAGACAAAACTGACCTGGTGATCTATATGAGCTCCCAAGGGGCAAATTCTATAAGGAGATCCTGCAACCTGAACTTCATCTGTTCTTTGGCCAGCCATTCGAGAAACAACATTGCGAATATAGTTCAACTGCAATGAGATAAGATTACATGGAGCACAATCCCCCAAGAATTTTGACATTCGCAAGACTGACTACACTCTTCTCAAGATGGTCAAATAGAGAGATGATGTTCAACTGAACACAGAGAAGATTCACGAATTTCCCACTGACGCACCAAAGAAGTCGAAGCAAACCCCACTGGTATTTGACTCTTTCATCGCTCTTTTCAAGGCAATGAGTAGGCAACGACGATACTACCCCGCTAGATCATCCCACATCACGATCAATCATCTCAAAAGCAACAAAATATCAGACAAAATGACCAGAGAAGGACGCCCAACACGCACAGACTATCTTCTAGTTCAAGGAAAGGAACAAAAGAGACCAGGCATCATCCTTTGATTCTCAAGCTTCAAATGGCATTGGCGAGAGAACATCACAGCAAAAAATGTGGATTGGATTTAACCAAAGAACAATTTCCGACAATGCGGGTCGATTCATCGGCGTTCACGAACTGCAGAGGAGATTCAAAAAAGAAAAAAAAACGAGGTGGAGACGCCTAATGCGCACAACCCATCTTCTACTTCAAGAAGAGGAAGAAAAGAGACCATTGCAGCAGAAAATGTGGGCATTGCTGAAAGAACATCACAGCAAGAAACGTGGGCCGACTTTGATCGAAGAAGAGAACAAATTTTCGACAATGCCCATTAACCGGCTTTCACGAACTGCAGAGGGATTACCGGCGCATCAGAAGGCCAAGACGACTCGCCCATCTTCCTTCCGGATCGTTGTCGGAAACTGCAGCAAACGGGACAATGAACGTGAAACCTCGGCGGAGCATAGAGAGTTGTGCATATACACGCGGTCTCTGTCTGCAACTGAGCGAGAGAGGGATGTAGCAGCGGTGGCGAAAGGGTTCAGAAGCAATGGTGGAGCCGGTGGCGGTGGGTGAGGGGGGCAATCATCATTTCAAAAGAAGCAGAAGAGAGAGAGTTGCGGTCAGTCGGACGTCGCTCGTCGGAGGCAGGGTCGGCGTCGGCGCGAGGAGGCGGACCTCGCTCGTGGGAGGCGATGGACGTCGCTCGTGGGTAGCGGCGGACCTCAGTCATCGGAGGCGTCATCGGCGTCGGAGGCTAGGGCGTCGCTCGTTGGTCGACGGAGGCAGCGCGGCGTGAGGTGCAGAGAGAATTGGAGATCTGGGAGGAGCGCGAAAGAGGAGAGAGAGGAGGACACCTTTTGTTCAAAATTTTTCTCTCCCGCTGCTCTCTCCTCTGGTTTTTTAATAAATCTGATTTGTGGGCCCGCTTGCCACGTGTCACGCATCCAATGGAGTTATGTATTGCTGATGTGGAGTATTCCACTCATGCAATATTTTCTCGCGGCCGCCGCTATGTCCACGCCATGACGTCAAAATCAGCAACTCAAGTTAGAATCCACGTGGACATAATTTAAATTTAAATTGCTTACCCGTGCATTGAATATAGTTTAGTTTTCGTAAAGAGAAAAACCCAAAAATAACTAATTGACATTGCATTTAGAAATCATGTCTAGGGCATGGATGCATTCTTTGGTCTTTAGTTAATATTTTGCTGAACATTTGTTGCATTGAATGGTAATGAAGCTTCACTTTTGCTTTGCGCAACGCATCAAGGCTCTTTACCCCTTTTCTAGGAATTTATTCATTGCTTTAAATTATTGAGTGTTAAATTCATGTTTGCGCATTTGCATGATCACTTCTGACATGTTAATGGATTAAGGTTAAAATTACGCAAATTATTTTTGAAATAAAGAGAAAAATGTACCGAAAGGTCGTAACCGTTTGCAGGAGTAAAATGTTCTTACCACATTTTACTTGGGTTTCTAATCGACTCGTAATAGATTAGCAGCGACTCCTAATGAATTGAATTGCATGTTAAATTGATTAAATCAAAACCCCAAAGTAGCGATTAGTCTAGGCTTGGGAGAGTCGACGTTAAGTCTTTGGCTTTAACTCTCCTTTTGGTGTCATAGGTCGCGACAAACCCAATACTAGGTGTTGAATTAATAGGAAAAAAGTTAGTGAGTCATGCTTATTTATTGGTAATCTTTAAAAAGAATTAGTAAATGTAAGGGTTGCTAACGTACACAAATAAAGATTGGTAACTCAATAGAATAGTTATTAAATCAAAAAACGGTAATTAAAAGTTGGTAATTAAACTCAATTCACAAATAGTTAGGTACTTAATTTGACAAAAGTTAGTAAATCACTCTAATTTAGGTTGATTATTTCATATAAAAGGTAGTAAACTCGAAATGTTGATAAGTTATGCAAATAAAAGTTCTAAGTTACTGCAAAAATTGGTAATTTATAGAACATAAGAAAATTGGTAATTTTATAAGAATGTTTCTTAGTTACTAATAAATTACCTTGAAAAGGTCACCAATCATTTTTCTTCCAACTTGTTTTTTTACTTACCAACACTGATTGAAATTCACCCGTATGGAAACGTCCTTACTTTTTGACATAGAACAATAGTATTATGTGATTACCTCATATTGACACCTTTGAAGTTGGAAATGCACTTTCTTGCCGTATAAAATTTGGATAGATAATCCTTGTCAATTGAATGGACAAGGCAAATTTGTCAGGGGTGATCATGCAACAAAAGACATGCCAACATTTAAATGAATCGCTAAAAAAGATTAACAAGTAAAGGAATTCTTTTCACTGAAGAATCAGGACATCACAAAATGGCAACAATAGAAACACTCCAACATGGCCGGTTTAATTGCTAACAAGAATCGGAGGCCAAATGTGAACCAAAAACAAGCCACTGTGAAGCCCAACACATCCTCAAGCTTCAACTAGATGACAATTCCAACAAGCGAGATTGTGACGTGGAAGTTTGAGAAGGAAAGGATGCTTCAAAACTCGAACGGAATCGCGGGGGCGCAAAGGACTAACCAGCAGTTGACAGGGTGTAAGTAAAAAAAGCCATTTAATTTCGAATTACGGTTCCAACCAAAAGCTAACTTGGTCATTTGGTTCGATTGGAAGATCAATCGCTCGAATGAAGTTGCAGCTCGAATGAAATTCAAAGCCTCCAAGAGGAAATTACAAGAACGTTATCGTCAAGCAGAAACAGATCAGTTGATTTCATAGGAACTTCGGCTGTTTCTTAGACCTAGTACATGGCAAGCAATCACTCTATTCATCTTTTTTGACGGCCAAGAGGCAGCGGACGGTGCAAGTACTCGCTTTACCTACTCTTCCAAGACAACCAGCAAGTCCTAAGCGTCCAGGTCCATGCGCAAGAATCGAAAATACTCTTAGCCAGATGGCAAATTAAGTCACGGAGCCTGATCTTATAGTTTTGAAGACCAAAGTTCCAAAGCCGAAAGCAACTGTTACTTGATTCTTCGCGTGTGAAAATCTGTGTTTATTACCTCTGGACATGTTGCATATATTAGCTATGACTGTTTGATCGGAATTGTTTGTTCATGAAGCTTGTCCTTGGCTTGTATAGCTATGACATGTTGCTTATATAGCTCATGATGGATGCCATATAAGGGCTTGCGGCGGGATTTAGTCCTCCCACATTCGAAGGCTTTTTTCTGAATAGCAGATGAATTTACTCATTAATCAACGTGAACTTTGAGACTCTCTGTCGATTAAACTTTTGCTCCATAAGAGTATAATGTTTTTGAACTTGTGATCAGACAAATCAGTTGTATATAGTTGCATCTTAATCAGTTCGGAGAAAAACTGGGAGTCAAACATTAATTCTAGATTTGCTTTGCAGAAGATAGTATCTTGCAACGAGTCGCTTTTAAATCTGGAGAGATAAACCCATGCGGTATTGGCCAATTGACAAAAGAGTTGAAAGATCCAACACGTTTCACACGCTTCTTGCTGCTATTTATCCGTTGCCATCTGACCCTCTGCGTCTTGCTTATCTTACGAAGAACCATTTGATTCGTACAGAGGAATCTTGACTGTTAAACTGAAAAATTCAACACCATCGGCCAATTCGAAGTCACAGAACCGTATCACTCACTCAGCAGAGTAAGCAAACTGCTAGGAAGAGACATAATCTGGCGAATGTCCCTCAATCTTTAATGCTACAATGACAAAACATAAGCACGTGCTCATGTCAACAACTCGAGTTCACTGCACAGTCTACTTAATGTAGTCTAAATCGTGCGAAGAAGATTAGTTTTAATGGGAAGATCTGCAGTTCGATGCTCGTCAATGCTTTTGCTCATTCTACATGACTACGCGAGAGAGAGCAAAGCCCGTGTCGGATAAACTCCAGAACTCATTCTAACAAGGCAAGAATCGAGTGTGCGCAACATGCGTGTGCACGCGCGTGTGCTCACCCGTTTGTGTGCGTTAGTTAAAAGCAAGGGAAAACTACGCAAATCGTCCCTACACTTTGGTTTCATATGCAATGTCGTCCCTAAATTTTTAATTTATTCAATTGATCCTTGAATTATTGATTAACGTTCAATTTAGTCCCTAAACTATATGAAAATATTTAATATCGTCCTCTGGTTAATTCAAATTTACAAAATCTGCTAATATAAATTTCAATCTATTAAGTTTGAATGGTGGACAAAAAAAAAACTTCACGTGAATTATCCACATATTTATTTCAAACTAGGAAATAATTACATGTAATCAAATAATGATGAACAAGTTATTGCCCTAATTTTATTTTTCCTTTTTTAAAGTGTATAGATAAAAAGATGGATATGTCAGCTCATTATTTTTAAACATCCAATTAAGCATATAATAATTCACATCATCAAATAATGTATAATTTGGGGAAAAGTTACTAAAAATGTCCTAAACCTTTCATAAACATTTCAATTGTGCTAATTAGTTCTAAACCTTTTTCACATTTTGCCAATTCAATCCATCTGACCAATTTGTTTGGAAATCGCTGACGTGCACGCTAGCCATTCTACATGGCACAATCAATGCTAACGTAGACATTTTTAATTATATTTTAATAATTTTTTGAATTTTTATTGTTTTTTATTCTTATAGTTTCTCCTTTTTTTCTTTGTTTCTTTCATTTTGGCAGCAAAGTCTGCCAAACCATCGCTAGATCTGGGCGAAGACTGCCAAACCCTCGCTCGCAGAAGGCCTTCATAGTCTTTGCCGACCGCGAGTGAGGTGGCCCTCATCCAATGGTGACCCTCGCTAGCCAAAATGAAAGGAGAAAAAAAAGAAAGAAAAAAATTATAAGAAAGTGTGAATTGTCCACGTTAGTGCTAGCAGTGACACGTAAGACGGCTGGTGTCCACCTTAACGATTTCCGGTCAATTTTGGCTAGAAAGACTCAATTAGCAAATTGTGAAAAGGTTTATGACTAAATTGGCACAATTGAAAAATTGAAGACTGAATTGGCATAAGCGCAATAAGTTTGGGACTTTTTCAGTACTAAATCATATGCTTTATTCCCAACTCTCAATTAGTTCAGTTAAATTCAAGGGAAAAGTGTCAAAAAAGTCCTAAACATTTTGCATTGGTATCAATTTAGTCATAAACCTTTTTTTTGTGCCAATTCAATCATAAACCTTTTGCATTAGTGCCAATTGAGTCCTAAACCTTTTTTTGGTGTCAATTCAGTCCTAAACCTTTTATATTGGTGCCAATTCAATCCTAAATCTTTTCAGTACTAAATCATATGCTTTATTCCCAACTCTCAATTAGTTCAGTTAAATTCAAGGGAAAAGTGTCAAAAAAGTCCTAAACATTTTGCATTGGTATCAATTTAGTCATAAACTTTTTTTTTGTGCCAATTCAATCATAAACCTTTTGCATTAGTGCCAATTGAGTCCTAAACCTTTTTTTGGTGTCAATTCAGTCCTAAACCTTTTATATTGATGCCAATTCAATCCTAAACCTTTTGCATTGGTGCCAATTCAGTCGTTTCAATTAATTTAGCTTAAAAAGATTTAGGAATAAATTGGCACAAATGTAAAAAGTTTAGGACTGAATTAGCACCAAAAAAAGGTTTAGGACTCAATTGGTAGAAACGTTACTGATTATTAAAAAACTTAAACTAGTAATCTAATAAGTAAATTAAATTTCAACTGTGGACCAATAATATAAAACTTCATATTGGAAATATTTGCACAGAAGTTTGCATACTTCATACCCATCCCCTTTTCCCTTGTCGTCCCCATCCTTTCTGTACGTGGAAATTACTATCTTTTATATGATTATTGTAATTTCATTAAGCTATTGTTTAAAATAAGATATACAAATCTTTTATAAAAGACGTTCATGTGTACAAAAACACGCTAGTTGCATTGGACTGCGCATCCGCGAAGTTTTTCTGCAGTTACAAAACTGAGTGTCAAACATTTGTATCAGATGTACTTTGCAGAAGATTGTATCTTGCAGCGAATCATCAAGTCCTTACTGAGCTGCTTTTAAATCTCTAGAGCTTGACCCATTTCCTTGAATAATAACCAATTCGCAAAGAGCGGAAAGAGCCAACACCATTCACCTGCTTCTTGTCGCTATTTTACATTGAGACCGTCAGACTCTCTCCATCTGGCTAATTTGCAAAGAACCACTTGATTCGTAGAGAAGAACCCTGTCTGTTAAACTGAAAAATTCAGCACCATCAGCCGATTGAAGTCACCGACTCTGGACACAGAATCCGTCCATTGTCCCTAGAGTGCACTTCACAGGCTACATAATGGAGTCTAAATTGTACAAAGAAGAACAGCTATAATGGGAACATCTGCAGTTCGATGCTTGGTAACTGCTTTTGCTCTGTTTTAGGCCATCCTTGAGAGGATTGTACTAGATGTCTCGGACTGATGAACCTTTATTTTCCTTTAGCTTGTCTTTCAATGCTCCTTGAACACAAGTTTACATCTCTGCAACTCATCAAACGCAAGAGAAGTTCGATCAAGCAAAACATGAGTTTTTAGTTCTGACTGGATGAAGAAAATAATCCAATCTGGTCGCCTTCATATCATGAAGAGTCATACTTAGGGGTGTTGGAACCTGGACTGACCCTGGATCAGTCCAACCCAGCTGGTCCCAGTCCGGTTCCCAGGGGAACTAGGCCGATCCTTTGTCCTGGGACCCCAAGAACCTAGACTGTGTAGGTTGATCCTTGATCCTGAAAACCTATGGCCTTTCTCACCTCTCCTCGCTCGCCTCACGAATGCAACTCAGCAACTTAGCTGGTGAATCGCTCGCCTCTCTTGGCCCGCCTCACAAATGCAGCTCACTCACCTCTCTTCCCTCACCCCACGAACGCAGCTCAGCTGACAAGTTCTCAGTTTGTGCTTGATTTGAGAACTTCAAGCTCGTGTGAGTTCTCGGTTTATGCTAGGTATTTATTTTTCCACTTTCGCTTCTCAGATTGCGCTTGATCTGAGAGCTTCAAGCTCATGTGGTTTCCCGATTTGTGTTGTGTATTTATATTTCCCCTTTCGCTTCTCGGTTTATGCTTGATCAAAGAGCTTTATGCTCGTTAAAAGAATGTCTTTCTTTTTGGCAAATAGAAATTTCTATTGTTGCTTTATTTGTACTGGTGTTCACAGTTTGGTTCCTCAATATCGCATTGTTAATGTATATGTAATTTTAAATAATGTATTTTTCCTTTCAAGGAATACAAAAAACGAAACAAAATAAAAGAATCGATTGGTCCTAGGTTGATCTTGAAACCGGACCTAACCCATAGAATCGGTCCCTGGTCTAAAATATTGGGGAACATCACTGTGTAGGATGACCCCTAGGTTAAATGCTGGATTGGCCCAACCCGGACCATGCTCACCCATAGTCACATGGCGAAAATTCACATACCTATCATCTGATTGGAGAATTAACGCTTCGTTAATATCGCCCTCGCCTCCTTCTCTTCTAAATCAGAACTTTTCAGGTATGCTTGTGATCTCCTATACAGAGCCTTGATATTGCAAAGGATCAAGATCCAAGGCCTGTCACACACAGAGAGCAAAACCCGTGTCGGATGAACTCCAGAACCCATTCTAACAAGGCAAGAGTCGCGTGCGCGTGCGACAAGCAGGTTGGGATGCTGTATAAACACAGCTAGCAAATGGGAATCTGCTTGTATATATGCTTAGTCTCTTCTTCTCTCACGTTGACGAGTGAAGATGGAAAAATATAGAACCTAGCAGTCATATATACGCAACAGACACCAACTTCACGCGCATCGAAATCCCCAGTCAGTGTTTTACACAACCAAAAATATGGACAGCGTATTTGTTTCAAAATGCATATGTTCACGTACAATTGTTGCAAAAATGCAAATTAATGCATCAAATCTGCCAAATCTCGATGTCTTCAAATGTGGAACATGAATGAGCATAGCCACGAAACGATACTCCTCCAATGCATTCATCTCAGAAGTATCAAATACATGTCGACTTATGCTTACATCCATTTCACAGCCGACTAGTAATTGGTTTGGAAACCATGCACAAAATTGATTACACAGCTAACATATGTTTGATCAGTCCCGAGCTGCAAGCACACTTTCACATTATACATGGCTCAGACACATTCCTCAATCCCCATCTTCGTTTCAATGCATTCAATCGCAGTAAAGACCGTTATCACAAACACACACTTAGCTTTTGAGGAAATGTAGAAGCTCACATTGAAGATGAGAGTAGCGATTCACAAAAGGGAAGTCTCATTAGCGAGGATTATGCCATCAGGATCTCTCCTTTTTCTTTTGCCAAAGTACAGCTAACAAAATAAATTGAGTTTGATAGTAAGGATTGCAATGAAGAAAGCTAGACGGCAATGAAACTAATGCACCGACAAGAGAGAAGATCCATACCAAAACGAACACACTGCAGACTGGATTTGAAACCAACTAATCTGTCATTAATCATCATTCAATACTCAAAATTGAAGCAGAAAGATGCTAGGTCTCAGTCAACTCTATCCATTCCTTTTCATTGCCACCCATGCCTATGCATGTAAGTACAAGGAAAAAGAAGTACTGCACATTAATCATCAGCTAAATCTCATCCTTGCACCGTTTGGCTCACATTTAACAGCAGTAGTTTAAATAATGAAATCCAGTTTTGCCTATTCCAGGCCACAAGAAGACAGGATGATACATGATCTCCACCGTCCACATAATAAGCACTAGTCTCGCGTTTCCCTTGCCCGATCAAGATAAGATGAAAAGCAGAGATTTTTAACCAGAGAGAGATGGAGCGAGCAAAAACTTTACGTGCTTCTGGACCTTAATCATGCACGGTTTCTACAGTCCTAAAAATGACGGCTGCGAGTTCATAAATCCCTCCAGATGTAACATGCCAATGCGGGAAACAAATACCTAAATTGGAAATATCTAAATCTCGGAACGAACTCAAATCCTAACTAAAAAGCAGGAGAAATCTTTCTAAAGCCAGTCAAGTTTAAGGGCATTGCATCCATGATTTCCGACAAGGCAACATATTCAGAGAGAGCCTCCAGCAAAGATGCTTTCAGTAGTCTGGCGTTTTTGACATAAATAGCCATCTATACATTTAAACTCCTTGCATACTAGTCCAGTTCATGTAAAGAATACAATCAAATCCCCATTTTTACTCTAGCCACGTTTATGGATCGTATCCAAAACCCAGATCATGAACAGCACTATGACAAGCAGAGCAGATATACAACATCCCAACCTGCTTGAAAAAGATGCAATTAACCATCAAACCATGTCAAACCATCAGTCAGTATAACATCAAAGAGAAAGTTATGAATCTCCACAAATTGCAGTCAATCCTTTTTACGGTCGGAGTCGGAGATTTCAGGAGTCAAATTCTCGCACAAGAAGAAGCAAATATAAAATTCCGAAAAACCTACCAAGACCCTCCACCCAAATCCCAAAATTTACCTTCCTTCATCCACGAGCAAAGTCCCCATGGCCGAGCACCACCGGCATTCAGAGCAAAGGCCTCATGGCCGAGCACCACCGGCATTCAGAGCCTCTCCGATCTGGAGCGACACGAAAGCGTCCAGGCACGCGTACTGGACCTGCAAGCTGTTCAGGAACTGGTGGTCCCACCGGCTCGTCGAGACCCGCTTCGGCTTCTGGATCTCCCTCCCCAGGACCTCCTTCGCCAGGGTCTTCAGCCCGGCCCTTCTCAGCTCTTCCCGGCCCAGCTCCCTTGCGGCAAGCGGCCTCAGGTCCACCGCGTTGGCCACGCCGAGGCCGTAGTCACAGAGCAGCTTCTCGACGTCCTCGTCGATGCCGACCCCGACGAAGACGTGACGGGGGTCGCGGAGGAAGTCGGCGAGGAGCTGGGGGATCTCGGGGGCGTGGAGGAGCTGGAAGATGAGACAGTCGAGGCCCACGGAGAGCTGGAGGATGGCCACGCGGTTGTCGACGCCGCGGCTGAAGTTGGGCCGCCACTCCACGTCGAAGCCGACGAGGAGGGGCTGGGACTGGGAGCCGCGGGACGCGAGCCAGGAGGAGGCGATGGGAGGGGAGTGGGTGAGCACGGTGCGGACGCTGAGGCCGTAGAAGGAGACGTCGTAGAGGTTGTGAGTGTCGTCGGGGAGGCCGTGGTCGACGATGCCGATCGTCATTGTGGTCGGCGCGTTGCAGAGATTTCAGAGAGAGCGGCGCAGTAGAGGAGAAGGAGGAGGAGGTGAAGGAGAAGGGGAGGAGAAAAGGTCGTGACTTTTGACTGAGGACGGATTGCTAGCGACCGACCTACGTGATTCGATATAAAAGAGAAAAGCTCGTGACTTGTCAATGTGATAAAGACGAAAATTCTCTCTTCCGTTCCAAGGAAGAGAGAAAACTATGTACTTTATTCTTTTCTTTTTCTCTTTTTTTTTTTTTGATCGAAATGCACTTTATTCGTGAGACCAAAATTCCATCGTTACTTCATTAAAGAAATAATATAAAATGGCACAAGTGACCCGTGAACTTACATTCAATGTATAATATGAATCATAAATTTTTTATTTGTTCAATGTGTTCCTGAATTTTTAGCCCAACGTGTGATATAATCCATCAATTTTTAATTTGTTCAAAATGGGGTATGTACAATTCAATCATTGGATCATATCAAAATATTCAATATTATCTCTGATCTTGAATTAATAGAATGATAACATCGAATATTTTCATATAATTTAGGGACTAAACTGAATATGTTTCAAAAGTTCAATGACCGCATTGAACATATTAAAAGTTCGGGGACAATATTGCATATTTGGATAAAGTTTAAAGATCATATTGAATGAATTCAAAATTCATGGATTATATTACATATTTGATCAAAATTCGGAAACCATTTCTAGTGTTATCCCGAGAAGCAAAAACATTCCATGTACATCAGCCACTAGCATGTTTACAATTCTCAAGTCGACATAGCACTAGAGATGCACCAACACCAATTGAAAAGGACTTTTGGAGTAGCTTTACTGTAAATGTTCCAGACAACCAGACCCTCGAATTTGACTGTGCATATCAGAATGAACAAGCACGGATTGATATAAATGGGGCAATGAGCTTATACACAATACATACACACTGATACATTTGCATGGTGATAGTACAAAAGGAGGAGAAAAACGGGCGACAGTAGAAAAAGGAAAGGACGGCAACTTGCCGATCGCTTTTCCTCTCGCGTCGGCCCGAACGGTCATTATCTACAAATCTACACTAGCATGTCATTTGGGAAACATGAAAGGAAAATTAATCCGCAGTAATTACAAGCGATCGTGTCCGGTTTCTTTTTATCCTTTTGCCGATCTTTGATCGTCTATTGCTTTGGAGAATCCTCAGAAGTCGCAAGACGTTCCCAACCTCTGCTTCAAGCCGTTGCATCTAGCGTTCTCGATGACCGCGGGCAAGAGCTTCTCGAAGATTTCGAGGAACAGAACCCACTCGTCTTCGCTCATATCTCCGAAAGAGATCCCCTCGCCCTCATTGACGTGTTGTTGCACTGCAAAACTCATGCTCCGGTTGAAAACCCCCATCTTGTGACCATTGATGGTAGCGTCACGATTTTCACCCTCATCGTCTTCTATCGCATATGACTCGTAGTCACAAATCAGGGGGTCGTTTTCCAACCCTTGTGGAGATAATAACGTGTCGGGCAGCCCGGACATTGACTTGACTGATAAAAACCTGGGAACTTTATGCGGCCTAGCCGTCTCAGGGAGGTCCGAGTCCTCCTCCATGTCATCTCCATTTTCCATGTCAAACTGAGTAACTTCGAGGTCGTTTTCTTCGTTGGTTTCATCATCAGGCACATCATCGCCCAAAGTAATCATCATGCTAGCCTTGGATTGAACGCACAGCTCCTCCAATAAACTGAGATTCTCCTGCCCACAAGAAAACTGGCGAGTCATCATCTCACCTATATCTGCAAGACAGAAGCCAGCAGCCGCAGTGTGTTTTAGAAAGATGGTGCATAGGATGAGAACCCGGACAGAGGACTCCTTCAGAGCAGGAACCTCGGTCCTCAATAGCTCAGCATCCTTAAAAGGGTCTAAGTTGGATATGTATTCTCCTTCTAAATCGGAAAAAGGAACTGATGCTTGAGGCCAGTGCAGCCATTCGAAATAAGGATCCTCGAGGAACTCGGGTAGGCAAAGGCCATGATCTATCGGCACAAGTTCCAGTGACCCAGCAGTAGTAATTTCATTTAGATGTTTCTTAACCAGAATGTTTCCTGCGTGCCTGTCTAGATTTAGCATTCTCAAGTCCAAGATCCCAATCCTATGAACCGATGCTACCGAGAAGCTAGAGGGACCCAATTCACCGGCATCAAAATCATGATCCACAAAGCGTTGCAGCGATGCGATCTTGTAAGGTGCTGATGATGTTGGCGACGGATCATTTTCATTAAAAACGTGAGAGATCTTCACCAAAGCAGTTGGAGGAACACAGGAAAATCCGCCATGGTCGAGAATGTATGCAGCCAGTTCTCGAACACCGCTTTCACCGACACATACGGATCGTTTCATGCCAGGTTGGCCTAGCATCAGACCCCTGAAGCCTTTAGGATTGTTGAAAGCTAGAGGTTCTTCATCAATAGGCTTTGCCACGGCAATGTCATGCCCATCTCGGCCACGCATGTAGTATGCTCCGCCGAGTCCACTCGACACCGGCACAGGATTGACACCAGAAGCCATTGCTATGGCAACCTCTACAACTAGAGCGCGAGCTCTGAAGGCCCTGCAGCCACCAAGAATCTCAATTCGCGGATTCCTATCAAAGTCTTCTTCCACTTGGGTGGTCAAGGACAGGCAAGGGGTGGAGAAGCATCGGTGGAAATTAGCAATATCAAATGCTGGGTCTGACGAACGGGCCAGATGGGTTTGGCCGAGATCAATTACGGTGAAGTCGAGATGCGTGAAGGACTGTAGTTTGCATCTCTGAGGTCGGCTCGGTGGCCTAAATCCACGATGCTGACCAACAGCTACCGCCATTTTGGAAAAATCTCAGTCAAGAGAACAAATGGCAGCAGGGCAGGGCAAGGGTAAGGGTAATCCTCAGAGGAATCCCAGAGAGCAAGTCTTCCTTAATGGATTGGCCATCAGAAACTGCATCTCAGAATAGACAGCTTCGAGTCAGTCCAAAATACACATCGACTGAGATGAACATTTGACAACTAAAACAAGTTGCAAAAATTATTACAAGGAAAGAACAGTCCCTAGCACGCGAGCATAACTTTGGAGCAACATAATTGCATCCTTCTCGCCATTGCTGGATAAAAGTTTGTTTGCAGATCTCTATTGACAGTAAAAAATTCAACAAAAAAATGGTTCATTTCTCGCTCTCTTCAAAATCCTGGTTTTCATATCAACCTAAACATGATCAACGGTGACACTGTGCACATTCATTATAGTACTAGTCACGAGCATTCTCCGTGTGGCACTGGGAAACTGACGAGAGTGGAATATGTTGTGTGACTTGACAGGATGGAACTTCCCCATGCTTGAACCTAAGAAATCTTTCTGAATTGACTTCCTACTCCATCGAGTAATGCTCGTGAAACAGACACAGAACCTAATCCAGTTGGATCGCTACTTCGTTCTCAACAGAATAACGACTAAAATATCTTGGAATGCTTGCAAAACCATATCCTAGAAAAAAATAAAATAAATGTTGCCTCACCAAAATAATGCAGGTGCCTATGTACAATGCCACACTTGCTTCATTAATGTTGACTTGCTGATGACAATCACATAGTAGGTTCAACTCCTATCCACTGGATCCATCATAACCTGCATATTCCAATGGAGAAGGACAAGGAATTAAAAAAAAAAACACACACACACACACACACAGAACAAACCGAAATCAAAAACAAAAGCTCATCAAGCATCGTGTAATGAAAAGAAAGAAAGTCTTCAGTTATCTCGTGAACAATAGGATCCGATATGGAATTCACCAACCTACAAAATCCCTCGCTCCTCCGCACAAAAATCGCCACAATTTTCTGAAAGCATGAGATAAAATGTCATAAACACGGAGTAATTTCATCCAACACCCATTAAGGAGAAAAATTACAGCAAAAATGTTTCGCGGGCTCTCCTCTGTTTCTATCTTTTCGCCGGATTATGTTTCTCGGGCAGTGGAACAGGTACAACCAGAGGTAAGCATGCTTGAAATTATACAAACTGATTTCAGGCATCACATTTCTATTTCTTCTCCTCCTTCTTCGTTTTGCTTACAGATGCATCACATTTCAACAATGCGGGAACAAAATGCAGATGAAATGGAAATGATCTACCGTGAAGAGCCAACATAAGACAATAAAAGACAAAAAAAAAAAAAATGGCCCATATGGAATTACGAATGGCACGATCCAACAAAGATGAACATGACCGCCAAAATTTCTCCTAGACAAACGACAAGCAATGACAAGAACCAAACACAGAATTACAAAAGAAGGGCCAAACAGAGAGGGACAGAGAGGGAGGGAGAAACAGACCCTGAACACTGGTTAAGGCATTCAGGGGAGACGAAGAGCAACGGGAGGGCGAGAGGATCAATCCGTCGCTACTTTATCAAAGAAAACCGAGGAACCCCTTTTTTCTATTTTTACAAATTTTCCAAGAGGATTCCACAGATACCCACAAGCCCTTTCGTTGATATCAGCCAATCGGACGACAAAGATCGATCCTTTTCTTCTTCGTACGCGACAAAACCCGACCCCATTCCCCTCCCCCTGATTTCGCTGCGCCTTCCGAGGTAACTGCTCCCTATTTCTGGACAACACTCCTCCTAAATTCCCAATCCGACAAAGGAAAAACGATTTTGTTAAGGTAAATACACAGGCGGATGCCTCGAACAATGTCGTTTCGGGGACGTCGTTCTTGGCGCGGAATCGTTTCGATTTTGGGGCCGAATTTAGTTGGTCCGATTCTTTTTTGGGGGGGGAGCTTAGCAATCACCATGGAAATTCAAAGGACCTCGTATTAATGGCAAATTGAGAATTTTTAGGCCGAGGCGAAACCGAACTCCCCTATCTAACCATATTCTCGATCTATGGATCCCTTGTGTTCGTCGATTGACTGTATTGATCATTGCTTTGGTTTTCATGTCACACTTTGGACGAGAATTTTCGTGGTTAGATCAACAGGTGCATCCGTCCGTGGGTCGTGATTTCCTGTTTTCTTCCTCTATTTCGGAGGTAATTTTTGTTATTTTTCGTGAAGGGTGGGGACATAAATTAGGTAAGGGCAAATTTTATCTGATTGGCCGAACAAAATCTTTTTCAAACCTTCCACCAAACTAAGTAATTGACCCCCAACCCAAAATTACTGATTGATAAAGCAATTGATTCTTTCTTTGGTAAGGGGAAAGAGATGATTGAGAAATATGAACATGGCTTATGCAAGAGCGCATATAGAGAGAAAGAGACAGAGAGAGGGACCTCCAATCATGTGTATGAACTTCTATTTGTAAGTCTCCCACGTTTTTTTTTTTTGGTAAAGAAGTCTCCCACGTTCGTCTTGAATAAATCAAAGAGATAACGAAATATATAATTTCTAAATTTCGACCCAATGTATAATATAATCTATTAACCTTAAATTTGTTCAATGTAATCCCTGAACTTTAGCCTAATGTGCAATGTCGCTCCTAAACTTTTAATTTATTTGATATGACCCTTGAACTTTTGGTACATGTTCAATTTAGTCCATAAACTGCATAAAAATGTTCAATATTGTCTTTCTATTAAGTCAAGTTAAGGGATAACATTGAACATTTTCATACAGTCCATAGATTAAATTAAACACGTTCCAAAAATTTATGAACCACATTAAACAAATTAAAAATTCATAAACAATATTGCACATTGGGCTAAAGTTCAAGGATCAAGTTAAAAAAAATTTAAAGTTCGAGAGCTACATTATATATTAAGTCAAAGTTCAAAGACCATTCCTATGACCCAACACCATTTAAGACGCTAATAATGTG
This sequence comes from Syzygium syzygioides, assembly GCA_031216285.1. Taxonomy (NCBI): domain Eukaryota; kingdom Viridiplantae; phylum Streptophyta; class Magnoliopsida; order Myrtales; family Myrtaceae; genus Syzygium; species Syzygium syzygioides. The sequence continues at coordinate 12,850,314 of CM062252.1, read as the reverse complement.
ATATGATGTATGGAAGAAAGAGATGGAAAAGAGAAGGTTAGCTCTGGTTCATGCTCCTTTCTCGAACATTCATGAGTGCGCGATCAAATGGGCATTTTGGACTACGCAAGTTCCCACATGGATGCATTGGCGCATGAAAGTCACGATTCCTTCTGGGTAAGTTTTGAAATACTATTTTCAGCTCGTTATATAGCAACGATTCTGTACTAGAATGGTCCTTTTTGGCGAACAAAGACTACGAAAATCTCACCCCGAAGCGTGCGGGCGAGGGCTCGTGTATCTGCACCAGAAGACAGATAATAGTCACAGCAAGTCTCCCCCTTTCGATGTCAATATCACATGACCTGAATGGATCTTGCGTGATTAAACATCAACGACCTTGAACCATGTAGATGTCAATTCAAGCTTCGACCCCATACCATTCTTGAAATCTTAAGCAATAAAACACAGCATACGAGCTCGGTCATTCAAACACAGACTGCTTAATCAGTATTGATGTAACTAAAGAACAGTGCAATTACCGAAGAATATTCGATAATGACAGAAATAAGGCAAAGTACGTATGCTCTACTCTATCTCGATTTTCATGATATTCACGAAATTCTTTCATACCGTACCTACCAGTGACGTCAATAGACCTTTTGCTGGCCTGCCAGGTCCCATGCCGCAAGACATAACTTCTGCCACATGACATAACCGCAAGAAAAGAGAAGAACGTCCTTCTTCCCTTGAAAAAAGTCAAAATCAGGCCGCCACAATCTGCTGCCTACAAGATGCAATTGATAGTAGTTTCTGTGCAGTTAAGTACGAGAGCAACATGAGAATGAATCAGTTTGGCTATACGCTTCACTATCTCGAGTGATAAGTGGATATATACTGATGTATCTAAGTCGCATCGTATTATTTGATATAGTATTATCCCTCAGTTGTGTGACAGGAAAGGTTATTCTATGCTTATTGGGAAAAAAATATTCGAACTTCAATAAAGTAGACCCTCCAGGGACATCCTCCCGATTTTCCAATAAAAGGTCTAGCTTACAAGCGGCTGGATTACAAAACCACCAGGCTCTCCCTCTGTGGAGCTCCATTTAACTGCGTGGTTTAATGCCTCTCCACTGACTAGCTTCTTTTCTGTAGTAGTATTTCCCTCTCGACTGCCACTCGTATTAGCTTCAACAGGAAAAGGAAGTGATCTTCCGCTCCCGCGTACAAGATTCTTAATCGTGGATATGAGATCTCGGTCCTTCATCAAGGCCTCCAACGTCACATGTACGCCTGAGTTCAAGATGCACACGTCTCAAAGCTGGGTGCAGTCTTTTTTATCTTCTCGACTTAATTTAAGGGTCATATAATTTAAGCAAACTATAAAGAACTGCAGAATCATCTCTCATATTTTAGCCTCAAAACAATCGGAGGATTAGGCTTACGGTATCTCCAGTAGTGCTTTGGATTGGTCGGATCATTGATTGTTTCCTCAGTTGCCGGTCGAGTCATGTATTCTTCTTTTAACACCAGCAAGTCCTGACATCAACACAAACATGACCTAAGCACAACCGAAGTCACAGGATATCCAAACAAAATAAACAGTAAATTGAGAAATTAAGCAACGGAACTATCAAGGATATGAGAATGGATCTACCGCACCTAACAACAAGTTCGATGCAAATGAAATTTCAGCTGAACTGTGTCAGGCAAAATACCTGAAGAGGGAAGATTGCCCACATGGATGGAGCTTCGACATGTTGGCGTAAAACAAAATGTGCAACATCAGGAATGCATTTACTTGGGGGCAACTTGTCAGAACCCACCACATTCTTGAAGAAACGACACCTTCTTTCTTCATCTTCTTCCCACCAAGCACGTAAGGTAGAACAGTCATGGCAAGAAGGAGCACACACCTAAGTAACAGGAGACGATTCAACATCAACTTATTTAGTTCTAATAGAACATGTCGGGTTTTAGAAAATTTCTCTTCTTTGATACAGGCACGCATAAGGAAAGGGAAGAAGTTCTCTTATGAACACATAGAACGCACAGTTGATGAGCAATGAAAAGCCAGAACTCCAAATTTTAACTTTCTCTGATTGCTACAGATACAGAAACATATAGATATCTGAAATAAGCTCAAAGCACAAGTCGTTTCACAAGTAAGATTGGTGAAGTATTCAAACAAGCGACGTGGCTTCCTATAGGCTCATACCGTCATGTAGCCGTACTGAGAAGGAATACCAAACTCAAGATCTGGTTCACTGGGCATTCGCTGGATGCGCAAACCTACTAGTCCAAGTTCTTGCATAACCTGTGAGATAATGTCAAAGTTACAAGAGCCGCTTATTAGAAAGTGGTCGTATGAAAGTGGGAGACATACCGGATGTACACACGACGGGATGAGGCCTAAATCTTCTCCACAAGCCAGCATATCTGAAGAGTTCAGGAGGACAGGCAATGTCTTCAAAGCATTTTGTCTCCACAGGTTATCTTGACGGTGAAAATAGTAATCATTGTACAGTCGCTTCAAAACATTCTTGCTGCATAAAAAGAATCATGTTAAATGTCACAAAGTGGAGGAGTCATCCATCTTCTAGTAAAGCCCCCTCACTCCCATCAAGAAACCCAAACGCAACACAAGGTCAAATAATTTGACTGAAGAGATCAAAGAACACCATGTTTTTTCAGTAGAACATAATAACCAGCAATTAAACCATTAATGTAGACTGATCCGACATTAGTTAAGCTCAGGTTTGTCATACATCACTCAGTGACTCAACAAGAACCAAAAGATTGATACCTGTGATCATCTAAGTCCTTAAAACTTGTTGTATCTTCCAGATTGAAACGCGGATAAAATTTCTTTGCATCCTCAGGATCCCTGATAAGAACTATATTCTGCAAGATGGAACAGTGGTAGGATTGTAAATGCAAAAAGAATCTTACAAGTAAAGGCGCAAAGCAAAAAAAAACGAGTGCTCCAAATCATTGGAGAAACAGAAGATTGACTCTTATTACCTTCAGAAGATCAAAGAGATCCCGTCGTATCTTATTTTCATCTTCCAACAGGGACCTCTGCGCAAATGACTTCATCTTTGCAGCAATTTTCTTCTCTGTGTTGCAGTCTTCCTTGAACTACAAAATCAAGCAATCTCATGTGAATCAGTGGATCAATGGACATAAAGAACTATCTGAAGTTGAGCTAGGCCAAGATGCTATCATAACACATCGACAAGGCAATAAAATTCCAAAATCAAATAAAGCAACAAGGCTAAACGCCAGGGCCAAATAAGTTCTACTTCATTTGAACTCGCCATTACAAGACACATGTAAAACCACTAAGAGAAATTTAAATTATTTGTAATTTAATTTAAAATTTTAGATTAAAAATTATATTTGAATCAAAACGATATCATTTTAGCCATATCCTCTTTGTTTTAGCCACATCAGTATCACGTCAAAGAGAAAAAAATAATAGAAAAGGGCATGTCAACATTTTCCGTTAGCCAAGTTGGATGGAATTAACGGGACTTGATTGCACCAATTTGACAAGTTTTAGAACTTGATTGCAATTTTTGTAAATTTTAGGACTCAATTGTACTTTCGTGATAAGTTTTTAAGACTTCCAGTGCACTTATCTCTATTTAAAATAAGAATTTCGTGGCACCTGTTTCTCCACAAAAGTAACTACGACTAAACATCTTGGCATATAACAGTCACAAGAAACTCCATCAACGTTAGTTTAAGTTCAAACCAATATAACTTTCAACTGGATTTATCGGACATGGCCAACTATACTTGAGACAACCAAGTCCCTCAAAGAGACATGTCAAACTAAATTTACATGTGAAAAATCAGAATAGATAGAACAACATAAAGCTTCATCGTGTAACTACTGATTGTTACCTCATAAAGGTGCTTCTCATATTCAATGAAGAAATTAGAAGCAATTAAAGGCCAAGATTCTCCAAATTTTTCCTGCAAGAGGAGAAGATTGTTCCCATAAAGTATAAAACCTTGGACCAAAAAGCTTCAAGTGGTACAAATTGACAAATAGAATCATTTGAATGTACAAACACCAATCACAACACATCAAAGAAGCAAAAGTAAGGAACCTGTAATAATTCCTGCCGAACATAAGGATTGCTCAAGCGATTAAAGTCCCATATTCCCTCTCGTTCAAGTTCTTCCTACAATTAGACATCATTTTTACTAAAAAGGCTTTAAAAGGAGGAAGATGAATCTTTTATAACAAGAAATAATCTCTGTGAACTTCGTTTTCAGTATGAATCAAGAGGATTAGAAGTACCTGACTTAGAGGAATTGACGGTCTAAATTTACCAACAAGGCCTGTCATGGCATGCTCTGGAAGTTCCCAGATTCTAAAGAAACCAAGTATGTGATCAATTCGGAAAGCTGTGAAGTACTTCGCCATCTGGTGAGAAAAATTCATATTCATGCTTATTAAGTCCATAATGACCATTGTGCAAAGTAAGAGCCCAAAAGTCATCGACACACGATACTGTGCTATTATATTCCAACAACAACCTGTGTTAAACGGGCACGCCACCAAGCATAATTGTCCTTCGACATTTCCTCCCAATTATAAGTAGGAAACCCCCAGTTCTGCCCGTTCTTATCAAAATAATCAGGAGGTGCCCCAGTTGCTGTGTTCATCCGAAACAAATTTGGATAGACCCAGGCATCAACACTATTTCTATGAACACCAATAGGCAGATCTCCTTTTAACACCACTCCTTTCTGTCTAGCATACTCGGCTGCTTCTGACAACTGCCAATTCATAATGTTTCAACCAATAAAAATGTCAGGATGGCTAGTTAACAGTTTCCAGAATATATCAAAATGGGAAAATGTAACACACTTACTTGCAAGTGTAAATGGAATTGGATGTAGTAGTGCAAGCATATAATGTCATAGTGCAAGCTCTCTTTTGAGACAAGTTTATCAAGCTGTGAGGAGAGAAGGTCTTATCAGATCTTCAATTAGAGTGTGTAAAATCTAGTAAGTTCATCAATAAAAACCGAATAAACAGACACACTAAATTGACTATAAAAAACGAAGCAAGAATCACCTTTTCCTTTGAAAATTGGGAAAAGCGACCCCACTGGCTGTGATCGGAAGTTTCAAAGAAGTCACGTAGGAAACAAAAGGCTGCGTAAGGTTTCAACCATTCCTACAAACAATTGAAGCAGGAGTCAGAGTGAAAACTGCGGCTTCAAAGGACACAGCTTGTGAGCTGCTACCATGCATCCTCATCTCACAAGACCATAATAAATTTATAAGAATGGGACAAAAAGAATTTTTGTATGACCTCATTCTCTGAAAAGAACTTTTGGAAGGTGCTTGAATTAAGGACTGGATTCTTCTCAAGAGAGAAAATTTTCTTGGCAATTGAAAGCTTTGCGGCCATTGTCGCTTCATAATCAACATCCTAGACATCCAAACCCAATTAAGGCAATTAGCATGTCAGGATACACAGAAAAATTAGCCTCTGCAATAACATAATTAGTTACTTAGTAATTAGCAACACTGAAGATGTCAATTATGCTTAAAATGTCCCATACAGAAAATTACTGATGCAAGCCTTTCTTCAACTAGAAACACAAAGAGCAGCTTCGCACTTACTTGCCGACTTGTCTTCATAGAACATATCACCAATCTCAAAAAAAGAAGCAAACATAGATGAACAGATGATGCAATTAGACTTAATGCGGAACAGACAATTGTTCCACTCTATCAAGAAGAAAGTCTTCAAAACCAATGACTAACCCGATAGAGCAGGATGGTTCCAGCATTGTTTATCAAAACAAGAGGGCATTATGATAGAACTACGTGCATAAGGAACCATTTTAAGGAAATTTGGCCAGCATTGGAGTAGAAATATGAGTATCCCGCCTTGAGAAATAATTTTTTTGCTAGCTCGAGAAATAATTACAGTTGGTAACCCAAACCTTTTTTTTTTTTGGTAAGGTTGGTAACCCAAACCTTTAAGTCACAGTTCAACATCTAATGCCAAAAATGCATAGATAAAAGCATTTTATTTGATTAAAGGGACAGGATTACTGCAATACTGGAACAAATGATATCATAAGCATAAAAAAGAACCAGAAAAAGAAAGCAAGAGAAGGGAGAATTTGGACATCGGCCTCTTTGTAATCATTTATTGTCATGCACGAATCTCTCATGCTTTTCAGAAATTTTCTCTCCCAATGAAGCCACGTGGCCCAATTCTAGCATGTTTGCAGTTAGAATTACTGAACATACATAGAAAAAAAATGCTTAGATAGCAAAGAAAATAATAAACCATGTTACCTTCTTATCCAGCTCCTCCTTGGCCTTCAGAATATCATCCTGGAAAACAAAAAAAATACATATCAATTTTGTTACTAAAGACGTGCTTGAGTGTTCAAAGCTTGACAATAAAGAAGCTGCTCTCATACTATCAATCGCAAGGAAAGGTTAAAAGTTACATATGCCACCTTGATATCATTTGGTATGTTCTTCGACAGAGCATCCAGTCTCAGGTAAAGTGGATGTAATGCAAATACTGAAAGTGAGCTGCATGACCACAAGGAGGAAAATAACCAATTAGGTAACCAGATGAAAGCCCAAAAACTACTATAAGAAACTTCAACGTTCTCTATAGTAAACGACCGATAGCTAGCGATGTATGAATTGATTTCGCTAATGAATCATGCATCAGAAGCATCAAGCTCTTTTTTGCCTGGTCCTCTTAATTATAAAAGCTGTAGCTTTTTAAACAGTTTCGTCAACAAGATATCGCTAGTGGTCAGTTTCTGTGCTTCTTCACCCACTTCCAGGTGCTTCTCTATGATAGCGTCCTACTCCAGACAGAGGCATACGTTAATTACATTTCTGTGCCAGAATGTATTTATCACTGTGAATTTTGTATACTTTTGCACCTCTCTATCCAGAATCTCAACTCTTGTCCAGATTTCTTGTTCCAAAACAAGACGGATAAAGATTAAATATGACGCCATGGTCGTGAGTCGATCAAAAAAAATAAACCACATGTGGTAACCGGTACGTGAAGATCATAAGGTGCAAAAACAATATTTGTTATTTGATTTCTCTTTTTTGCAACTATAAACTAGAAGAAAGCAAGATTCAGGTATGAATGAATGAAAGAAGACATACTTACTCCCGTGATAATCGCAAGTATACGAACTTCTGAGGAGACAGCTTACCTGTAAGGATACGAGTCCCACCACATCCCATGTACAGATGTATCATTAATTGGTAAAAGTTGAACCAAGTGAAATCCAGATTCAACAGCCCAGTCAACAAGCAACTTCAAGTCAAGAAACTCCCCAACTCCAACATCCTCTTCGGATCTCATGGAAAACATGGGAATAGCAATGCCAGCACCGCGCCATGGCATTGCCTAAGAAACAGATTGATGAAGAGAATGTCACAGAATGTCACATATCATACCACTTAGTAGCTAATTAATAGTGAACTTGATTACTCGAAACACGCCATCAGAGAGGAACATATATCTCGGTTGACTTTTGGAGGATTCGAGGGAAAGTTCCCGTTGAGAGCCGATTTCGAGAGAAATGTTCCCTGCCTTGCCATATGTACAATACTTGTACGTATAAAAGATGGTTAAGGAGGGAGAGAGAGGCTTGCAATAGCCAAACTACCAGCCAAGAAGATACTACTTGAAAGCAGTCAAACTGTTGAAGCCAAAAGAAACTCAAAAGGATATTTTAATGGAAAGTCGCCTCTTTGGACTACACAATCAGCATGCCAAACTGAATCACCAGCATGGCTAAGTTTAACTCCATTCTGAATCTTCCACTGCCCCAACTTCGAACAGCTCCCTACCACATACACCTGAAAGCCCGACAGGATAGGATATGGAACATAGGAATTGTTTAAAACAAACAAGTCAAAAGTTCAGTTGGAAAGGGGAGCTTACTGCAGTGTCCTCTTCTATACCGGGGCAGCATATTCGAAAATGAATGAGGACAGAATCTGCATTTAACCAAAGCTCAGAAAAGAACCAGTCAGTTACACGAAAAGTTTCAAAAGATATTACATGCAAAGGTTTGGTCAAAAGTCTAAATGAACCCATTACCAATTCCATCCAAATAATTCTGAAGAACTACAAGGGGTCTTTCTACGCCCACACTCGAACTTCTACGAAAGATGACGTCTTTGAACGCACTGCTGAATGGGAGAGTATCTGAACCAGTCTGCTGGGAAAAAGGTGTCAGCTACTACTCATCAAGATCTACTTCAAAGAAGAAGTTGAGCACCAGTTCTTGTCAAAAAACTTTCACAACATCAAACAACCACGCAAGCTAAACGAGAACACAATCATTGGGGCTAAATTACTCGATGTAAATGTATCCAGTATTCCAGTTTAAGACACCTCAGAAACACCTGACAATCTCAACTGCTCTAAGATGGATGATCCAAGCGGCACTCGACCAATCATTATGCTTTTCAGATTTACAACAGCTAAACAAAGATAACATAGCCAGCAAAACAAACAAACATGGAGATGGAAGATGAGAAGTACAAAGCAGCAATCCAACTTCAGAATAAAGTGAAGAATCATCAAGTCACGGGACCCCAAAACGATGCAGGTTGTGAAAGCAAAACACAATCTGAAAATATAAAAGGTAAAAGCACTGCCACGATTTTCAACTTCTGCATTACTCTTCTATCTTATCTTATGGTACAGATCTTCCCATTACAATCGCTCTTCACCCCCGATTCCCAGCTTGTTAACTTTGTATAACACTCCGTTGTAAATAAATGATCTTATCATAGATCCAGTAAGGTCTGGAAAGAGAACAAAGGTAAGTTCCAAGAATCTAGAAGTGAATCTACCACTCGACAATAGTAGAGCAGCTTATTCGCAAGAATTGCAACTCCACAAATACTCATCAAGAGTGACTTCATCACCCCTTTCCAGTTACCAACCAAATAAAAGCAAAGAATCATAAACTTTTGTCTTGTTTCCACAACACATTAAGAGACTAAAAATTTAGCAAAAGAAGAATCGGAAAAAGGATAACCTGCCAAAGATCATAAAGCTCCACCACATCACCATCCTTCACTCCCTCGGGCAACACCAACCTGCGCTTCTTCCCCATCTCCCATCTCAACACGTTCCTACCATCGTCCACCACATAATAACTGTACTCGCTCGTGTGACCACTCCGCACAGCGACACTCCCACGCCATATGAGCTCGTCGCCGTGGTGAGACGGAGTCAGCAGCACGCCCTTCTTCACATCCCACGATCCGAGCACCGGCTCAGAGCCGCACACGAGCAGGCTCTGGCCCCAGTGAGTGTAGTACGGTATCCTGAAGCTGACTGTCACGGATTCCGCGGACTTGGAGCCGGAGAACATTCCCCAATTCGCCATTCTTGAGGGAAACCGCTCTGACCCAGAAGGGATTTCTCGATATCTAGCGAGACCCAAGATAGAAATCTCGGGACTGGAGTAGAATTCAATGGAGCGAACGTAATCCGAGGCAGCCGAAGTTGTCAAGCTCTCGCCTTTTCGTTACTTCTACAAGACGTTGTCAGAGTTCTTTATGTTTTTTGCATATCAAAGCTGCGACTTTCACGAGGAACGCTCGCCACCCGATTGAAGAGATTGGCTTCTGGGGTGATATTTCACAAGACAAACAAAAAGAGAGACAAAGGATCACCGCTTCGTGCACGGATTTTTTCGGGAGGAAAAGCGGTGGCTTTGCTCCTGCGAGAACGTGAAGACACTGAAGGAAAAAGGGCGAGAGCGAGAGCGAGGAGTATGTCCGATCGAGACGATATTTTTGTCTGCCTCTCTGCCCAAGAGGGAAGCGTCTCTTTGGTTCGCAACGAAAGAGTCGAGCTCTCGATAGTCCGAGAGCTCCTCGGAATGGTTTGGTCCAGAAAGTTTGCTCCTTTATGCTACGTGCAATTTGAGTCTACTAACTTTCGAGTCGTTCGATCGAGTCTTGGGATTCATAGGGCTGCTCCAATAAAAATCTTTTTGTTATTGATGCACATGATTATGATGACGTGGTGGGTCGAACGTTGAAAAACAGAGAACTATATTTAGAAAGCTTTTACAAACCGAAACGAACATTTTATGATAGACGGGTTGCGGAAGGGAAGGACGAGGCGGCCGTGGCAGCCGCTGCCGGCGACAGCCCGATGCCGCCGTCTTCGAGTCAGCATCAACACGTGTCGAGATCAATGAGGGTCCTCATCGATGAGACCAGCGAGGGTCCTCATCGATGGTGCCGAGTGGGGCTAATGGTACCAAATGGTCGCCGCCGCCGCTGCTGCCTTCTTCCCTTTCTCAAACCTCGTCTCTCTCTAAATCTTTTTTTGTCTTCCGAATCACTCCAAAAATCTTAATCTTGATTTTTAAACCTTTTAATGTATCCGATTTCTCTTAGTTTCGATACATAAACTTGCCAAATCAGCTGCCATTGTCATCGTAATCAAGGGCATTGACCAAAAAAAAAAAGCGCAATCGAGTGCATTAATAACAAAAGGATTTGATTGCATTACTCATATAATTTACGGGACTTGATTGAAAACAATAAACGTTTACGCGTTCAATTGCCCGATGGACATAAGTTATAGCTATCCTTTTATTCTTCAATAATTTAGTGGCCATGGTATGGCCGCCTCTCTCTCCCTCTTTATGCTTCAATAATTTAGCTTTGAACAATTTTTAAATAAAAAATGCCACATCGGCTTTTTCATGAGACATTTAAAAAAGGGCAACAAAGAGATTTGATCGCATAAATAAAGATAGTTTGAAGACTCGATTATATCAAAGAAACAATAAGGGATAGAATTGCACAAAACCTCGAACTCAATATGATGTTTAAATATGAGATATGAGTTTGAATCACTTCATGACTTATTATGAGTGCGAATTTGTACCATATGATTCATAAATACCTAAATTATACGTTCTACTATGGTTAGTTATCTTCAAAAGTTTCAATTACCCAATTATTAACAAAGGGACTTGGATGAGAACTAAAGAATAGTACTACTCTTTCGGCCCAAAACAGGGACTATTCTACTCAAATCTAATTGTGTGCTTATATTTAAGAATAAATAATTGAAAATCTCAATCCAAACTTGGAAATTAATTTATTAATATCAGTTGGGCAAGCACCATTTACACCACTTATATTAATTCGAAAAAAATTCTCCAATTAACTTTGTCGGGAAAATCAGATTCCTCGCGTCTTTTTAGTCTATTACTTTCTTTTTCGCCAACGATGTTGTAATTGTATTAATAATTCAAAACCAAGTAGGATGAGATACTCTAATCTATCCCTTTCTTAATTTCTCTCAAAACACAAGTTTGTCCTGCTTTCTCTCTATTCTTCGAGTGATTAATTAGCCAAAATACTACTTCATCTTGAACTAATCTAGATTGGATTAATATGCTCACATGTTCCTAATCCAAACTTAGTAATGAAAAAGATATCATGTGCATAATTTGGATTCCTAAAAGATTGTAAGTTTTTCAATGACGTGGGTTTCGATCTCTTTCCTCGATATTAATGGTACATTCGTTTCTCCAACAGTGAATAATTTTGACAATATTTTCTAAAAAATAATCGTCCGTATTATTTACAAAATTAAACGAGCGAAAAGAAAATTATTTATTCATGAAAATATTTAAATATAAATTATTAACTATAGTGAAAAATTATACATTTCCTGTAAAATAAACGGGGATCTAAGGTGGAATCTTGCCTTCAAAGCCCAAGCCCACAAACATGCTTATCAAAATCGTTCGCATTTGGATCGCCCATGGGCGAGCGTATTTTGACGATCACGTGGCGGTCACATCACTTGACATGGCGAGCCAATGAAAAGCGAGACGCATAAATAATGTGAGGCCAAGTGGAACGAGATTCATGACACGCGAGGGATAGTGACCGATAGATTTTTTTATATTTCATCGCCGCCGTACGGCGTAACCGTCACATAAAATATTTTTTACGTGCGTATTTGACTTTCAAACACACTTCTTGTAGACGAGTGATTTTGACGACAAAATTATCTTAAAAAGTCGTAAATTTATTACATATTAGTCAATTCAATCATAAATTTTTTTAATTTTACTAATTTAGTCATAAACTTTTTGACGATTTGCCAATATAGTCTTTTCAGCCAGTTTTAGTCGAAAATCACTATTGCCAATTTAGTCTTAAACCTTTTGACAATTTATCAATATAGTTCTTCCTAGGGGTGAGCAAGATGGACAGCCAAAATCGGGACTGGACCGGACCAACTGGTTTGGTTCGGTTCGTAGGAATATTGGCCCAGTTCCCGGTTCCTAAAAGTAGAACTAATTTTCGGGCGGTCTGATTCCCAGTTCTAGGGTAGGAATCGTACTAGACCGACCAAATCGGATCAATAAATATATATTTTTTTAATTTTTTCATATATATATTTATTTACTTTTTAAAAATTTTGAAAAAAATGGAAAACTTAATCTAATTTCCCCAATTCCCACTTGCCTTTACCAATAAGTGATTGGTTCTATTGGAACCTGTCCGATCCATAATCTCAAGACTAGCCGGTTTAGTCTCCAATTCTAAAAACTAGGAACCGACCATCCCGGTCCGATTCTCGATTCTTGGGTTGAACCAGACCGAATTGAGAACCGTTCATCCCTTATTCTACCAGCCATTTTCGATCGAAATTAAAAAGTTCGAGACTAACTTGGTCGATATAGAATAGATTTATGACTTTTTTTATGATAATCCTGGCATTGCACTTAGTTAACGAGGAATAACTGCCCTTCTATTCTCACAAACGAAAACAAGGATGGAGATAAGTATTACTTGGTCAGCTGATCCATGTGAAATCGTATCATGCGATTTCGACACTCACAAAGTCATAAGCTTATCCCAAAAAGCTTATCACGAGAATCATTAGATCATCAAACATATTCAACCATTGGCGAGTGAAAAAAATGAACTAAATGAATTGATTTCACATGAGTGCGACATTTGTACAAAATAATTGTAATTATTCATGTGGTTACCATCATCTCTAACTTACATAAACACGCTTTACGTTAATTTTAGCAAATAAAAATGTTTATTTTATGGAATTTTTTGTACCTCATATAATGTCACAATTGCTTCAGATATCTTGATTATCAAATAGACTCTACTTTAAGATGTTAAAAATTTTATTTTAAGAGCACGATTCCTCCTTATTCTCTGCCAACAATTTCTTCCTAACTTAGCAAGCACATGCACATAAATCCCAAAACGAACGTTGAGGTTGCTCCCAAAAAAAGAAAACCAAAAGAAAAATGAAAAATAACAGTTTTTTTTCTGTGAAAATAATATATTTGGCTGAATCTACGATCGTGTGAGAACGTGATCTCCTATATTCTTCTTCACTCATCACTCGCCTCTCCTCTCTCGCTCTTATTTGTTCAAACGTGATTTTAGGAAAATTGAAGGGTTGTTGGTTACTATTCCATAAATATGTTTGGAATATGTTCGCTCGAAGTCCTAAAACTTATCACCAAAATATAATTGAGTCATAAAACTTGCAAAACGTATAAACGAGTCATAAAACTTGTCAAATTGGTTAAATCGAGTCCTAAAATTAACACTGTTCAATCTGGCTAATGAAAAACGATGACGTGATTTTTTTTTATTTTTTCATCCTATGCGGCAATGATGTGGCTTTTTTTCATTTTTTTAATAGTAATTTTATTTAAAATAAGCCATGTCAGCACCACATCAGTATTTTCGTTAGTAAGTTTGACGGTATTAACTTTAGGACTTATTTGAATCAATTTGACAAGTTTTAAAACTTAATTGCACTTTTTGTAAGTTTTAGAACTCAATTGCACTTTGGTGACAAGTTTTAAGATTTCTAGTATGTAATAATAGGTTTTTCTTTTTTGTGAAAATATTCTTTGAATGACTACGAATAAAATCGGAATTTTCCGAATGTAAGTAACAAAAATAATCTAATTTTTCTTTTCATAATCGGAAATACGATTCTATTTATCTCTGATTTAGTTAGTCGGGTGAAAACTATGGCATCAAAACACAGTGCAGATCTTCACTATTTAATTAGAAACTTACAATTTCTTCTTCGTCTCGTGTTACTGCCATCAACAACGATCCTCTCTCGTGTCATGTGAAATTTTTATGGGACAATTATCAAAAAAGTCATAAACTTACTGCACTTGTGTTAATTCTAAATTTTTCAATTTGGCCAATTTAATTTTTTGTTTGGCAATTTAGCCAATTTAGACATAAACCATTTGACAATTTGTCAATTTAGTCAATTTGGCCAATTTTGGGCAATAATCACTGACATGGACAAATTTTGCTATTGTTTAAAGTTTGAATTTTTTCTATAATTTTTTTGTTTTCTTTTATTTCCTTCTTCCTCTGCTAGTCGTCGACCATCACGAGGATCGGCGAGGCTTGCCCTCGTAGGGGTGAGGTTGCAAAAGGCCAGCGAGGTTGACCCTTGCCCGCTTGCCAGAGGCCGACGAGGAAAATACGAAACTAAAACAAAAAGAAAACGTTAAAAAAAATGCCACGTAGAAGAGAGAAATCAATTTAAAAATGCCACGTTAACATTTTTCACTAGACAAATTGAAGTTGTTAACCGAAAGACTTGATTGCACTAATTACACAAGTCTTAAGACTCGATTGTACCTTTTGAAAATTTTAGAATCTAATTACATTTTTGCAAGAAGTTTTACTACCGCTGGTGCACGTATCCCTTAAAAAAAAAGAGCCAGCATATTTTCCTAGGGCTCTCAAAAAGGCATACACTAATTCAGGGTCCTCAGGTGCCACCGACGGATTGCTAAAATTCAAAATTTGCATTTCCATTTCAACGAAAATATCCCGCCAAGCCATTGTCCAGATGCAAGAGTTATCCACCCACCAACCCATCAATCACAAGCCCCACCAACACCAATCATAAATTAATTAACTAACTAATTAAAATTAATTAGGGGCAAAACACATGGTGGGTTGTTTACTGAACTCAACAGCTGAAACCCCGGCGGTAGCGGCGGCGGCCTCGATCGGCATGGCCAGGATTAGCTTGACTGTGGGAACGGCCCGATGCCGAATGCCGGAACCCCCAGCGACTGTGAAGAGCCACCCCACTTGCTCTCACGGGTTCAGTTCAACCCAGAAAAGCTTGTGCAATAAGCAATTCCCTCTCGCCTATCTGATAAAGCCGCAACACGCGGATATGATGTCGAGCCGCCATCGAATACACGGCTGAAATGGGCGTACGCCCGGGATCGAAAAATCGTACTCTACGTACTCGAAAAGTAGATCGTAAAAACAAAAAAAAACGGAAAGTTTTATGCAGTTCCTTTGTTCGTCTTTCTTTTTTTCACTTTTTCCTTCCCCTTACCGTTACATTTGCCGCAGAAGAGAATACACAGCGGCCGAGACGCAATGTGAACCAACGGCCTGCCACCTCTGTGACTTTGACCTGATGGTGCATCTGCCAGCCGGATTTCGAATAACATATATACACACAAGCGCGCGCCCAAAACCTACGTACATCCATCCACCCAGATGCGAGCGGACCGCCCTTTTTCATGGCCGCTCCCACCTGTAAAGCTCCTATGGTTCCTTCTACGCAGTATAGGTTGTTGATCATCCAAGGCCCTCGCAAGGACCAGAGACTCTGTTTCAAATAGCTTCGTCTATGACCTCATAATTGCAATGTGATCGCGAAGATCACAGTGAATGCCCATTGTGCCGCGGGAACAAGACCTGCAGAAGCTGCAAACGCAGAGATGTACAACATTAGATTCAGCGATTATTCAGAACATCAAAAAAAGCCAGTACGCTTTTAACTTAGAGGTTGGAAAAGTTCCTGGTCCGGGACAAATGCCAAAGACAATTAATAAGTTTCATGATAAGAATAACAAGTGCATTGAAAAGAATTAATCGTGATTCTACAAAAAATTATCTCATTCGCAATTATCTTGCATGGCTACCACAAATGGGGATAGAACTCCTACAAGAACTTAGATGGGAGACACAGTTAATCAGATTTATGAAGCAGTGAAGCAGGATGCATATTACTTACATGAATTCGGTGATGTAGCAACCGACAGCGTCTGCACAGGTTTATCTGTATGATTTTCGGTCGTCGATGGTGGTTGAACATGAGAATAGACCACATGTGGTAAGGGGCTAGACACGGGAACCCTATGCGGATGATGTGCTTGTGGGGATGGAGAAACCCCAGAATACCGGGGAGCAAGTGCTGGTGCAGGAACTGGAGCTACATGAGACTGCTTTCCATTGTTCCCTGAAGACTTCCCTTTATAGCCGAATCTACAGCCAGGAGGCCTTGCCTCATAACTCGGCTCAGGTGCAGGTGACGGTGAACTTTTGCTGTGTACAGGTGAGATTTTTCTATGGGCAGGTGAAACGGCTCTAGGTGAATGCGCACTATCATGAGTTGCAGGCGCTGGTGAAATCACAGGGGGCTCATGCTCGTTATGGAAGTGATGGTGGTGAGAGTGGTGGTGGTGGTGGTGGTGGTGTGCATGGTGGGGCTCAGGAAGAGGAGCTGGAGAAGGTGGCAATGATGGTCCACCTCCGTCGCCACCATTGAGAGAGTGCTGCAATATCGATGAAAGACGGACTTGCTTGACCTTGCCAAATATGGTATTGTTGAGACCAAGATTTCCTGAGTGAGAACCCGTGATTGTCTGTGCCAGCTGCTTCAACCTTGGCATTGATGGCATGTTTCCAATCGCCAGCAAAACGGATGACTGAACTATAGTCGGAGGAGCCACTGTTGAACCTCTGGTATTCGATAAGCTAATGTACAAGTTCTACACAGAAAAAAATCGCCAGAACTAGTAAGATTCACCAGATTGTTTAGTAAACACACTACATCAATAGACACACTCGTATAAGTATAATCCAATGGGGGGCAAGAAAAATCCCTTTTAGATAAATGATAACAGCCAAACTTTTTCTCACACCACCTTAAAAATCCCCACAGGTCCCTAGAAGCATGAGAAATAATGCTAGTGATCCACGGAAGTAAACAAATAAAAATGGAGGACAGATACTATAAGGTTAACCAAAATATTGCTAGCAGGAGATGATAACTGAAAACACGAATGTGCTAAGTCAGAACATTCTAAAAGAAACAAGGAAAAGGTGCTCCTCTCTAACCTCATAGGACGTGAGACGCAATCCTGATCTCAACTGGCTTATGAGATCATCAAAATTAGCTTGTATTTGCTCGATGGAGTAGTTTAAGGTGAAGTTGAAGTAGATCTGCACTTTCTGCAAAAGAAATGCTCTCTGAGGAGGGATGATGGTAATTCCTCCGGGAAACTTTAGCACCTCAAATGAGAATGGGTCGCCAAATAGGGATGTAGTCAAACGAAGAAATAATTGGCGTGTAACCAGAGACTCAAAGGACTCCTTTATCAAACTTTCGGTAGTATTAGATATTTTTGAATTTTTGGCATCAGGATCAATAGCAAACACGACCTTTGTTGAATTTGATCCACCTAAAGGCTCCACAGATAAGATAACTACCTGTTCAGAGGACGGGGAAGATCAGCCTCATAATCAATAAGATGGTTAAAAAAAAGGAATTGGGAGGCACATACTCTGGTAGCCACGTGATTGATCTCTGCAAAAATGTCATCTTCGAGCTGCAAGATATTGTCTTGAAGTAGGAGAACCGGCTTCTCAACATTAAAGGTAGCTACTATATCATGACCTGGAAAGATCAAAAAATGAATAACAGATCAATCTTAAGCATAGACGAGTACTTTTCTTTTACTTTTGGCCATAAGGATCACATTACTTGAACATTCCAACCAGACATTGAGAGGATCAATAAAGAGATAAATTTGAAAATTGAATAATGCAAGGCTTAGATCTAACGCATGAAGGTGAACAAGATCCAGAAATAGTGAAAATGAATTCAAGAATGCCAATAGATTGAACAACTCGTAGATTTCTTTTTTTTACATCCTAATCTTTTCACGCCGACAAGCTACATTGGTACTGAGGAACTTCTATCACATGTGCAAACCTGCATCAAAGCATGACAGGCATACTCAACCCAGAATGCGCCAGCATGTACGTTTATAAGAAATAACAAGAAACTGTCGGTGACTGCAAACTCGAATCCCAACTATGCAGCCGCGATTACATCCCATATTATTGTATGGAAAGTGGCATCGATTTAATTTTTGGTAAATCGATATATCCCCAGTGGACGAAGTATGTAAAATTTAATCAATCATGCAGTTTTATCAAGAGTCGGGCAGAACCAAAAACCCTTATAAAAGTCATTGGATCCTTTACTCCTAGTGACGCAACTAACAAAAGCCTGAAACAAGCCTTTCTTTGCTAGTTGCTACAGGTACATTAGATGAAACGTTGGACAGAGAGATGAGAAACCCAGGATCATGGAAGCTGTGGATTGTAAACCCCGAAAAGAAAATCAAGGACAGCTCTGTCATTTGATTAGCGGCAACAATATGACCCTTCCGGTACAGAAAGATGCACCATAAGACAACCATGGGTTGGCAAGCAGTTTAAGGACGGATACACTAAATACCTTTAACAAAAGCAGCAATGAAAGATTTTTGGAAGAGATGGAATCTCAGTGCATGAAACTAGACGAAGATGAGGGAAGGTTCAAAATTTTATCGAAAGGGTCTGATTTGTTGTATTAACAGGTAACAGCATATATTTCCACTTTGTAACAAGCTAGAAAGCGTGCAACAGAATTTGTAAAAGCCGCAAGATTAGAAACCAGATTTCAAACCCTGAATAACCATGAAACCTTTGCAAACTGAGTGCACCAATATCATCTGACAAACCAGGTGCAGAATATTATGAAAGCATAACATTTACACCGCCTGACCCAGCAAGAGATAAATTAGGCATAATTCGACGCCCGAAAAGGGAAGCATGAGCAAGCACAAAGCATGTATATGCTCCGAAAGGAAAGACAGATCCATCAATCCAGTTTGGTAAAGATTTCATCCCTATCAGGCAGGTCTCTAATTGACTATAACGGAATAACCAAATTAAAAGCTAAAACTAAACCACGTGTTTAATCATTTGCCATCAAAACTGAATGGAAACTTTCCACTTCTATGCAAATTGGAAGGATCATAAGACGCATTAATTCGAATTCTTGCTTAGTTCTATATGTAGACAAAAGCCAATCAGAGTCTTCCTAATAGAGTAAATTCCCTCATTTTCTACTTCTAGCAATTAAAGATGAAGGGATCCCTCAAATCAAATGAAAACAGAGGAACTGCGACTAATTCTCCGCAAACGCGCACGCTTAAAACTCCACTATATCTATCCTCCTCGGATCTTCATCTGCAATTACTCCCAAAACATTCCCAACAACCCCAGAAGCAAGAACTAAAACCCTGTACCACAAACAGCTTCAAGAACCAACGAACCCTCGAAACCACGTGTCATCTCCAGGCAATGTCGGCACACGAATTCAAGTAAACCAGGAAAAAGCGAGCACCCATCAAGACGAGATTCCAAGAATCCACCGCGAAGACCCACCTCTAAACCTCGGATCCAGATCCAGATCTCCCCGATCTGCGAACCGCAAGAACGGGGGCAACCAAAACACGGCCGACAAGAACACGGCCACGGACAACATTAGCGCCGCCACACATCTGACGCCGACACGCTTCGAAACCCCGCCGCACCCACAACGCCATCGCTCCGCATTCCGCTCGGAAGTGATCGAGACCACCGTCGCGGCCATCTGCTGCTCTTCCTCGGCGCCCTTCCCCATTGTGAAGAACCCGACAATGCAGGGCTAGTCCCGGGAGCACCGGCGGCGAAGGCCACCGCCAAACCCGCGTCCGGCCCGGCGAGCTGGGCCCGAATTAGGCGCGCCCATTTCCGCCGCCTTGCTTGCAGAGCGAGGAACCAACACGGGGAAAAACCGAAAAAAAATGGCGTCAGCAGAGCGAAACCCGAGCTCTCCCTGCCGGTGTCTTGGTACGCATTCAAAAGGGCTTTGTGAGCGAGCAAAAACAGAGCGGCTCCCTCTTCTGCAAATGGGATCACTCCATGCTCTCCCTCCCTCCCTCCCTCCCTCCCTCTCTCTCTCTCTCTAGGTGGCCTTTCTCTCTCTAGTACTCCATCGCAGTTGTTTTAGTCATGGCCCTCATGGGGGATGGTGGTGGTTTATCTGTTTCTTTTGGGGAGCTTTTTGTTTGTTCTCATGCATTGTATTGTACGTGTATGTACACAACCCCCCCTCCCCCCTCCCCATCTTTCAAGAATACCCACCAAACAAAAACTCCTTTTCTTTCCCTTTTATCTTTTCAATGGTGGGTGCTTGGCTCCATTCAAAAGCGATGCACGCACAGAAGAGAGAGAGAAGAGAGAGAGAGAGGGAGAGGCAGGTATGGAATAAATTACAACAACCTCAGGCACCTCCTGCGCGCTTTTGAGACAGCCGAGTGTCGTGGAAAGAGAGAGAACGGACGGGGGAGGCTGTGGAGTTTCAACTTGGTTTTTAATCAAGTCGCTTAGCGATGGCTAATGGCAAGAGGTTAGGGACGGGAGGGGGAGTCCGCGATGGCGGTGAGGGTGGTTTTGACTCCCGGGGGGGGCCTAAACTATAAAGTGGAGTGAAAAGGCGTGTGGCGCAAGCCGGGATGAAGTGCAAGCTAACCCATCGGTTTGGTCAACCGAAGTTAAAACCAAAGTCTTCCCAAAAAGAGATCCTAGATTTTTTCAAATCATAACGTTGGCGGCATCGTTTGTCATTCAATACTTGATGATTCAATACCCAAAAGAAAGAAAGAAAGAAAGAAAAAACACCCCCGGAGCCGATACATCGGAATTTGTAAAATTAGAGGAAATGACGGCGATCGCTTTTCGAATTAAGGGGCGCCAGTCGTTTCGCGGGAAATGAATAATGCGAAAAATATTTTCCTTAAAAAGCGATCGTTCGTGTCGCTTATAAATTAGCCGACGAAAAATCTTTTCGTGACCGGCTGCAATTTATGCCTAAACATTTCCGTTGACGACGAAGATATTCTTCGTCCGCTCTTTTTTGCGGGCTCCGTTTATTTCGCAGAGAATGGATTATTTGGAAAACGTCTTCTCCAAGATGATCGATTTGCATCGCCTGCAGAAACGAGCGAATGAAGAATATTTTCATCGCCGAAGAAAATGTTTAAACCGCGAAAATGTTTTTCGATTGTTAATCATTTAAAGCGATATAATAAATCGTTCGTTCTCGGGCTCCGTTCGCTTCACGGAAATGAGTAATTTGGAAAAATGAATTCTTAAAATTACCGCTCGTATCGCTTGGAATAATTAGCCCGCGATAAATGTCTTCGTCGCCGATAAAAATTTATGTCTAAATATTTTCGCGGGCGGTAAAAATACATTCCGTTCATATCGTTTTGTGAGTAATATGAGCGATTATTTTACGTAAATATATGTCGAATCATTCGATTTTCGCAAAATAATAATAGCCTAAACGATTTCAAGAACCGTCGAATCAGGCTACGGACTTTAGTGTCCGAATATAATGGATAAATCTAGACGCGTCTGCAGTGTTGTACACGGTGCTGGGCCTTTTCGTGACCCGCCACGATCCCCTATCCCCCTTCGCATGGACAGAAATTTTTTTTTTTTAAAAAAAAAGATAAATCCAATTTAAAAAAAAACCAATAAATAGAGACAGGAAAAAAGAAAGAAATTCAAATGTGTTCATTTAAAACCAGAGACCGTGAGACCCACAGGAACAAAATTTAAATCAATACCGGTTCTTTATATACATATTTAATCTGGCCACAAAATATGCAGGTTCAATTTAATCACCGGGGTAATTTCGAAGCATGAATTCCGACACGAATCGTTACGCGATATTTTGCAAGAGATCACGCGCCGGCTTTCCTCCTTCCCCCCCTAGCGCTCGAATGACGGGTTTCACTCCTTTTTTTCTCGCGTCAAATAGCGCGTGCGTATTAAAAGCATGAGCGGAAAAACGTACGGGATGTTCGGCTTCCCTTTCACCGTATTTTCATTTGATAGAGTTGGTAAGTGTGCCCGTATTTAAATCTCGGGCTCCGTTTATTTTCGGCGGAAGGAGTGAACGGCTCGAGAAAGAAACATTTTTCTAAAAATGATTGCTCGCGCTGCTCATTAAAAAAAAAATGAACGGACGAGAAATATCTCCGCCGTCCACGAAAACATTCCGGACATAAATTGCCGTCGATAAAGAAGAGATACTTTTCATTGATAGCGAACCTTCCCTCCTCTCTCTCTCTCTAGAAGTGGTCACGTGAGGCCCACGCGCCGGTCACGGGATAAATTCCCCCGATTTTCCCAGTTTTACTTCCATTCTTTTCGTTTTCTGATTTCCTCTCCGCCTTCTCCTTTTTCAAAAAAAAAAAAAATTCTTTTTTTTGAATTTTAATGCCTGGTCGGCCCACCGCGCCTCCCGTGATCAAGATTAAGACCCCGGCTCACGTCATCGTGTGCGGATGGACGATGTGTGCGTTTTTTTTTGGGGCTCGAAGACATTGAGGAGCAGGGCAGCTCGAGAATCGGATTAGTTAGGAATCTGTCCGGTTTCGGGGTACGTAAGGTAGGTTCCAGATTTTAAAAATTGGGAAACCTTAGACTTTAGGTAGGTGGTACCTTGAATGAGTTTTCTGCGTCTTTTTTTTCTTTTTAATCTATGCTTTCGCATGATCCCGTATCATTTTATGGTGTTCGATGACCAGTTCGTAATATAGAACCGCTGGTCCGAGCTTCCATGACTAGGACTTTTACTTTGTCGGTGTTCAATTGATTATAACAGCAAGCGATGATCATTAAAGGCGATGATTCGTTGTGATCGTTCAATTAATAATACGTGTTGAACTTAGATAGATCCCGAAACCGGCCGTGAAACTTGTGATGCTGTTCCAGATTACAAAGAAAGAGGCACCTGCTCTAACGGGTAGGTTCTAGGTCCCGTGCGGAACCTATACGGAATCCGAAACCGCTCATCCTTAATGAAGAGAAATCGATTACTTCTGACGGGTAGCCCGGCACCCACCCGTCGTGGCTAGTTTCTTGGTCCACACCGGATGCATCGGTATCCCCTTCGTTACGGATTGGGGGGTAAAAAGGGGAAGATCGGCGATTTGGTATCGGGATTATCGTATGGATCACGGTGCTTATCCTGAAAGTCTCTTCTTTTCACGAAAAAAAGTTTCGATCCTTCCAATGTGGCCATAGACCTCCGAGTGAAGGTTTCGATATACTCCTCCTCGCCGATTTCGGCACGTAAGTATCGTCGGAGCGGCGATCCGGCGTGAACGATTTTGAATAGAACGGCATCGCATCGATTAATTTTCCGAATCTTTTCTGGATTTTTGTTACCTCTTGATTTCCTTGTTCTTGTTCATGTATTTCCATGTGTTCCCCTATGAAGCATATAAAGCCCCTCCCAGTCCCAGCGAGAGAGAGACCGCAAGAGAGCCCCAGCACTCAAACGGAGCACTCTTAACCCTTGAAAGAAGAACAAACCATCGTCCTTCATCTCGCATGCCTCGAACTTTAGAGCGCCCTTCACGCTTTTGGTTTATCGGCACAGAGTGGAACTAACCCAGGACCGTAAACTGATGTCAAGGAGCAATCCTTCTCAAAAGATGCTCAGAAAATTCATGCCTACGCTCCGACCTAAAAATTTATTAGAGAGCTGACAATTGATCTCATCGCTTTCGTCCACCTCCTTACTTCAGCCTCTCCTCTCGAAGAGAGAGAGAGAGAGAAAGCTGCATGCGATGCCGTCAAATCTCCATGAAAAGCACGTCCAAGGTCGAGTTTTCGCGCGACCGAAGAGAAATGGAGTTGCCCGTCATCTCAAAATAGCTCAAACGCCATGAGAATTGACAATGTTATCGAGGCTCCCGGGAAAGGAAATGTGGTAAGAGAGGGCTCACTCGCCTCGCTAGTTCACCGCGATCGAATTACTCAAAGGAGGCTCTACGGCCAGTCTTGGACCAGAGATTTCAGATCAATCTTATGAGAGTGCCCTCCCCATTGTAACGGTCGAAATGAGCGCGCGAGATTTCGTGGGATTGTAACCAATTGCTCTAAAAGTTTAAGCGGTTAGATGAATGCATGATTTAATGTTTAAATCTTTTCTCACTCCCCCTCACATTTAGTCCGGTTTTCTTTTTTTTGCCCAGTACTACTAAATGTGGACATTTTTAATTAGAGAGGTAACTGGAGCTTGAAAAAATCCGAACTTAGAACTGCTGCTATGATATTATGTTAAATCTTGTGGATTACTGCTAACTATTTTGAAAATATAAAGGCACGGTTTAATATTTAAGTATTTTTTCGGAATGCTATCCTTACCCAGCCCTTCACATAACATGAGCCTCCCCATGAAGTGTCGACGTCGGCGGCTCCACAAGTGTTGAATAAGCCTGACGACCTCGAGCTCCGCCGAGGTGTTGAGCTTGAACCTGAGATTTAGAAGATTTAGGTTGCGCATGGCAACCATTCTGTGCTCGAAAACAGATTCTGGTAAGAAATTATTCTTTTTGATTCTGTGCGGGGAACTGATTTTGAGCATTTGAAGGCGTTTTGGTAACGGCCCAAAATTTATATTCCTGAAATAGTAAAAGAACAGAAATGCTTTTGGTAAAGGCATAAAATTTCTTTTTATTAATAATATTTTAATAACCTTTTAAATATTTTAATGTTTCTTTCTTTTCTTTTTTTCTTCGCCTCCTTCTTGGCCATGGCCGTAAAATATTTTTTAATTAATAATGCTTTTATTAAAAATAATTTTTTTTATGTTTTTTGGCCATGGCAGGTAAAAAATTTCTTTATTAATAATAGTTTTATTAAAAAATAATTTTTTATTATTTTTGGCCATGGCCGATAAATTTTATTTTATTAATAAAATTTTTTTATTTTTTTGGCCATGGCCCGTAAAATATTTTTTTAATAATTATATTTTTTATTAAAATATGTTAATAAAAAAAATTTATTGAAAATTTTTTTATTTTTTTTGCCAAGGCCTAGTCGCCGGCCATGGCAGGTAAAATATTTTTTTTATTAAAATTTTTTTATTAAAATTTTTTTTGCCATGGCCTGGTCGTCGGCCATGGCCTGTAAAATATTTTTTTATTAATAATATTTTTTATTAAAACATTTTTTTCCTTTTTTTAGCCATGGCCTGATCGCTGACCATGGCCAATAAAATATTTTTTTTTTCATGGCCTACTCCCTAGCCAGGGCTGGTAAAATAATTTTTTTGTTCATGGCCGATAAAATATTTTATTTTTAATAATATTTTTTTATTAAAATATTTTAATCTCGCTAGATACGGTGAAGGTGACCCTCGTGTCGGACATTTGAAGCTACATTAAAAACCAAGAAAAAGAAGAAGAAAAAAAATATTGATTCTCATTTTTGTTCCCAGAATCAAGAAGCTACTTTTTTTTTATTTTTAATTCTACTCCAAAATTGATTCTGGGCACAAATAAATTTGTGCCCAGAATAAAAAAATTTAACAAACGGATTTCAGTTCCAAAACTGATTCTGGGAACAAAAGAATAGAAATTTTCACTATTTGATCAGTTGCCAAACATGTCCTTAACCACTGCTCAAGCCCCCAAATATGGATGGCTCGAGCTTTGTCGTCACGACCTCGGGCCTCTGAGCCTAGACCTAGATCAACTCGGGTCAAGGGTTCGATGGAGGAGTTTCTGACGAAGGACCGGAGTGCTGTCTTTAGCCTCGTGACCGAGCACAGCCAAATGGAGGGGTGGAAATATTTGGTGAAAAGGGGTTCCTGAAATTGACACTCAAAAGTAAAACCAAAAAACGAGCAAATTGTCTGACTCGGAGATGAACAGTGTAGGGAAAAGAAGATGAAGATAAATAGTGACCAAAGGAAAAAAAACAAGAAAAAAATTCAGAAAATCAAGCAAACGTCACGTTAGATTCAACCGCAACACATAGGACGACCGGCGATGACTAGATCGACATATCAGCCATTTTCAAACAAAAATTGATCCGAATGATTAAATTGAAATTTTGCGTACAAAAATTTACAATTACATTGAAATATGCATGATATGTTTAGAATTGAGCTAGTAAAATTCTTGAACTAAAAGCATCAGGGGTCCCTGAACTTCTCTAAATTGTTCAGTCAGACCCCAAAACTTTTCTTTTTAAGCAAATGGGTCCTTAAACTTTTTTTGTTCGAGTTGGTGCTTCCGTCAGAATTATAGACGGAGATGTCGACATAGCTTCCCGGCGCGGCAATTTAAAAGTAAAGAAAGATTTAAATATAAACAATACCAAAAGGAGAAAATGAATATAAAAACGAATGGAAATCCGAATCCCGAGCTTTGGGTAAGAATTACGAGTTTGAAATTTTCGAGAATGAACATGTGTACTCCCAAGTCCCACTCGGGTGCATCAGTTCCATCCATCCAACCGCCTTCTTGGCTCTTTTCTCCTGCGACGATTTGGAATGCTTGGAGGTTGAATTGATAGACAGTCGTTGCGCCATCGCTGAGTTTCCTTTTCCTCGAGTAATGTTGCCATTAATCTACGAAATCAGCCTTCGAAAAGACTTCCCAATCAACCCTTTTGACCGGCCTATATGGAATCGTCCATATATGGCAACGGTTCTAGCAATCTCTCTGCTCAGGGCATGTTTTAGTGAAAAACAATTTCCGCGAATTGGTTTTTATGGTTTTTCGCTTGTTTGGTTCGCCGAAAAAGATCGGTCGATCATTTAAGGTCAAAAAAAATTGTGCGTACTCAAAAGGGAAAGGATTTTTCTTTGTCGTGAAATTTTCATCAAAACGAATACAACTTTCGTGATCAATTAAATAAATTGTGGAACATTGAGCACTAGTCGGGTATGACACAATATGTGATGTATCATCCATGACCCGGATCTCAAATGTTTAGCCTCAAACTTGATTTGCGTATGGAAATTTCAAACACAATGCAGTACATATATCTTCTGTATCTTTTTTTCGCCACAAGGACACTTAGAAGGTTTGTCAAGAATTTTTAAGATTGATCCTAACATAGGTTTCTCCTATTTTCTCTTAATATAATTGAATACCTCCGTCCGGCCATCTACTATTTTTCTTAGCTCGAAACAGTTCTCATGCGATATACTCGAAGTCTTTGGGTTGTAAGTGTGACTGCAACCACAAGATGGTAAAGTTGATATCGCTCCTCGACTGCTTCAACAAGTTTTTACTTAATTGTAAAGTTGATGGTATAATGGTAAATTCCGGGTGGACACCGAAGTTCAAAAGATTGTCTTATATATTCGATCAATAAACGAAGGGATAAGTGTATTAGAAGTCCTAAAATTTGTTAGGAAAGTGCAATCAAATCCTAAAACGTTCAAAAAGTACAATCAACGGAATGATCTAATTAGACTAATTTGACAAGTTGTTGATTGCATTTTTTGAAAGTTTTAGGATTCAATTATACTTTCGCGAAAAATTTTAGGACTCAATTGCACTTTTCGAAAGTTTTAGGGCTCGATCGTGTTTTCGTGACAAGTTTAACAATTCTAAATCCACTTATCCCATAAATAAAACAATATTTATTAGTTCTGGCGTCTTCGAAGGTTCGGGCCAGCCCGGGTTGGGCGGGCCCGGCTCCCGACGAGAACAATTCCCGGTAAAGCCCGGCCCATAAGCACCACTGCCCGGTGGGCCGGGCCCAAAACCCCCGGGTGGGGGGGGGCAGTTTCGTAATTTCGCGGGGGCGTCTCCTCCTCTCCCCCAAAGCACCTTCGTTTCTCCTGCAATCTCAGTATCATCTCTCTGTGTGCGCGAGCGCTCTCTCTCCCCTCCCCTCTCTCACAGACGCGCTCCCTCTCCGGTGGAAGTCTCCACGAAACCCTAATCCTCCCTCCGGCGGCCATGGGCAAAGCGGTCGTCTCGGACGACGAAGGTGAGCGCCCCACCCCGCCCCCGCGCGCAATTTTCCATTCCCTGCCGTTTCGGCCCTTCTTCCGGCCGGAACGAATCCGCTCCGGCCTCGAGTGTCTCTCCGATTCCCCCCCTCCCCCTTTTTTATCCCCTTCATCCCCTCGCATTGCGGTTGTGATTTTCTTCCTTGTTTTTGTTGGCCTCCGGCGGGGGGCGGTGGGCAGACGAGCTCGAGGTGGGAGACGGGAGGGAACACCTTGAGGACGAGGACGAAGTCGGGGGACGTGGCGTTGAAGACGAGGACGAAGAGGACGGTACTCCTTTCTTTCTTTTTTTTGGCTTCCGCCAATCTTCTCTGCCGAAAAGGCTCGTTTCTTTTTTTTTTTGTGGGGGGGGGGGGGGGTGGGAGATCGTGGCTGTTGTTTCGAGCTTTAGGAGGAGGCTTCGTGATGGATTGGGCTAGGGTTTGTTTGCTCGAGAGGTGGTGTGAGGTTTTGGTCTTGGGCAAAAAAATTTTCTCTCTTTTGTTTTGATCCGACGGTGGGTTCGAGTGAATAGGTTTGGGATATTGCATGGTATAGTGTGAGGGTCGGGGCTTCGTATGGATCGGATTGGGGCGTTTTTATTACAGTGACTAGAGAAGGTTTTTTTTTTTTTTTTTTTTTTTTTTGTCGTTCCTTGGGTGAAAAGCAGTGGATTACAGAGATTTAGAGGTCAGGATGGTTGTGGTTAAATATATATTAGTCTCGCTGTAAGAACTGACTGGAGCACTTGAACATCATTATGGAGAATGTCAATGACCTCACGGAGTGCGGAGAGAGGCTCTTGACATTGTAGACCTTCCTTGCAGACCGAACTTGCTTATTGATGGAAGAGTAGAACTCTGGAAGAAAGATAATGAAGAATCCTTCGAAACTGTAAATTTCAGGGTTTGGGCAAAGAAATATCTATGGTAATCTTAAGAAACGAAAAGGGTCACGTGCATTCACTTGGAGAGATTTTCTTGGAGCATTTGGTATCCGGCATTATCTTTGGAAGTAGAGTAATATCTAGTTTGGCATTTCTGCTATAATTTTGATTTTCTTCATATGATATGGGCACTTCATTGGCTCGGTTATCCGACTATGAGTGGATGAGTGTGTTTTCAATGCTGAATTGATCTCTTGACCTGTAGCTCTTGCCCATAGCAATGGGTTTTGATCAATGTTATAATCATTCTACTTAAGTTTTAGTATTCTTCCTTCGACCAATAATTCAGTACATACTTCATTGGCTGTTAAGTTTCAAGCTGTCCTCCTTTTAGTTGGTGATTTCTTACAGGGATGTCTACTTGAGTACGTAGTCATATCCTCCAGTTTTGTTTGGCAGAAGAGGGACAGGATGAGTACGAGAAAGATGGATTTATTGTAGATGATATTGATGAAGAAGAAGAAGAACAGGATGATGAAGAGGATAGGGCAGACAGTGATGAGGAGAGGCAGAAGAAAAAAAAGAGAAAGAAGAAGTATTATCTCCTTTCTCTTTTTGGAATAAGCACAGCTTTCTTTGTTGATCTTTTCCCCATAATAAGAAAATCATCTACAGAAATAGAGGACCTTTGCTTATATATAAGTTTTTAACTGCGAATATGACTTTGACGTGGCTCTTCACGTATTCGAGATTTTTCTTTAGTTTGAAAGCATTCCCCAGTCTGAAAAGGGAGTTAATCTCTAATTCTTATCTTTCTTCATTCATCCTTCTTCTTGGTGATTGGGAATTAAAGTGCCAAGGAGTTCCAACTTGATGAGGATGACTACGATCTCCTTGAAGACAACAATATCACTGGTTTTCACCGCCCATCAAAGGTATTCTGGTGGATTTTTTTCCCAGTTTATCTTTTAATTGTTTACCTCTCTATTGTCCCGTTCTTTGTAAAAAAAAAAAAAAGCACATCTAATTTAAACGCTGGAATCTCTTTAGGAGAGCAAAAAGTTTAAACGGCTGAAGAAAGCCCGGAGGAATGCTGATGAGGAGAGCTCCGGGTTTTCTGATGAGGAGGAGGTTGTTGGAAGTGGTAAAGGTGGGCGAACTGCGGAGGAGAAACTCAAGCGCAGTCTGTTTGGGGATGATGAGGGTTTGTGTCTCTTATTGCACTGTAAAATTTATGGACTTAGGTCTTAACCTATTTGTAATGGTTCATATTCATAACATTATAGGACAACCGCTCGAGGATATTGCTGAAGATGAAGAGCCAATGGAGGAGGAGGAAGATGCAGAGATAGGTGATGACGATGACATGGCCGATTTTATTGTTGATGAGGAAGAAGTTGATGAGAATGGTGCTCCTGTCAGGTACTCCGGAAACTCCGTATATTATTACAATGTTTATGTAACTGAGTTGTTATACCAGTGTTTCTTTCTTTTCTTAAGGAGGAGGAAATTTAAGAGAAAGAAGTCTAGACAGGCTCCTGGGGTGTCATCATCTGCGCTCCAAGAAGCCCATGAAATTTTCGGCGATGTTGATGACCTCTTGCAGTTGCGCAAACAAAGCTTAGAATCTACTGACTTGAGGGAAAGGAAACTTGAAGATGAATTTGAACCTGTTATTCTTTCAGAGAAGTATATGACAGAGAAAGATGACGTGATTCGAGAGAGAGATGTTCCGGAGAGGAAGCAGGTTTATACTTCATCAACAAAATTTTTCTATTTGCTTCAATGTACATGTTTGCTGATTGGTCCTTTTATGGTCATACCCTTGTTTTGATAGATATCCGACGAAGGCGTTAATCTTCGGACAGATGAAATTGATTTTGAAGATGAGACTAACTGGATATACAATCAGCTCACAAGTGTATTGGCATTGCTTTTCCGCAAGAAGGATGGAGGGCACGATATATCTATAGACAAGGATGACATAACAAGTTTTTTGAATCTTTTGCATGTTCAGAAGTTGGATGTTAGTATCACTCTGTTTGTTTCTTGAGCAGCTTTATTATGTTAAGAAAATTTATTTTTCTTTATTGGCTCTCAGATACCTTTCATTGCGATGTATCGTAAAGAGGAGTGCTTGAGCCTCTTGAGGGATCCTGAAGGAAATGAAAGTCTTGAGAATGATGAAAGTTTTGAGAGAGCACCTGCGCTGAAGTGGCACAAGGTTGATGCACCAACCATGAAAGCTGCGATTAAATCTTGAGTTGGCTCTGTTTTGAGTGATCTCATATGGGGAATAAGCGTTAACTAACTGTTGCAATGTCTGAATGCAGGTACTTTGGGCTATTCATGATCTCGATAGGAAATGGCTCTTGCTTCAGAAACGAAAGGCTGCTCTCCAGTCATATTATTATAAGCGGTTTGAGGAAGAGTCTAGACGAGTGTACGACGAAACAAGGCTCAGTCTGAATCAACGGCTTTTTGACTCGATTTCCAAGTCACTCAATGCTGCAGAAACAGAAAGAGAGGTTGATGATGTTGACTCGAAATTCAATTTGCATTTTCCTGCGGGCGAAGTTGGACTGGATGAAGGCCTATATAAGAGGCCCAAGAGGAAGTCGCAATATAGTGTTTGTAGTAAGGCGGGCTTATGGGAGGTTGCGAGCAAGTTTGGATACAGCTCGGAGCAATTTGGGTTATTGATATCATTAGAAAATCTGAAGAACGTAAGATTGTTTTCTTGCTGCTTTTGAGTGAGATTGATATTGATAGGAAATAATCAACGGTCTTGCTTTGTGTTTTATTGCAATGTAGACGGATGAATTGGAAGATGCGAAGGAAACTCCAGAAGAGATGGCCTCTAACTTCACATGTGCTATGTTTGAGACTCCACAAGCTGTTCTTAAAGGGGCACGGCACATGGTATACGTACATCACCATTATTTTTTAATTGTTTGCTTTATGGTGTATGATTCTTTTTCAATGGGTGTTACATAGTGTGTTATTGCTAATTGCTGATCCTTTTTAATTTTCAGGCAGCAGTTGAAATTAGTTGTGAGCCCCGGGTTCGAAAGTATGTCCGAAGCGTATTCATGGATAATGCTGTGGTGTCAACAAGTCCTACACCTGATGGAAACTCAACTATCGATTCTTTCCATCAGTTTGCTCCTGTTAAGTGGCTGCGTGAAAAGCCACTGAGTGCGTTTGAGGATGCACAGTGGCTTTTAGTCCAGAGAGCAGAAGAGGAGAAGTTGCTTCAAGTTTCGATCAAGTTACCCGAGGCAGCCCTGAAAAAGTTGGTACATGACTGCACAATTTATTATCTGAGTGATGGGGTAAGTAAATCTGCTCAGCTGTGGAATGAGCAGAGGAACTTAATCTTGGAGGATGCACTTCATGGTTTTCTTCTTCCCTCAATGGAGAAAGAATCGAGAGCATTGTTGACGAGTAGATCCAAGAACTGGTTGGTAACAGAATATGGCGAGGCTCTGTGGAGTAAAGTTTCCATTGGACCTTATCAAAGGAAGGAAAGTGAGTTTAGCTCGGATGATGAAGCAGCACCAAGAGTTATGGCTTGCTGCTGGGGTCCAGGAAAACCTGCGACAACCTTTGTGATGCTAGATTCATCTGGGGAGGTCCTAGATGTGCTTTATACAGGATCCCTTACCTTGCGTTCTCAAAATATAAATGACCAGCAACGCAAGAAAAATGACCAACAAAGGGTTTTGAAGTTCATGACAGATCACCAACCACATGTTGTAGTTCTGGGAGCTGTCAATTTGTCTTGCACACGGTTGAAGGATGACATATATGAGGTGATGTCTCTAATAGATTTGTATCAGTTTCCTTTTCTTTTGTTGCTTGGCCTAAGGATTAGTAGGTTGTCTTGAAAGTGTTACGACCTTGAGTTTGTTCTTGCTTTTGGGTTAATTACTTGTTTCAGATGAACCTCAATTTTGCGTAGATTGCCAAAGTTGTGGTAACAAGTGAATATTCCCTCTTAAGTTCTTATTTGGTATTGATTCAGGTCCAAATGTCCAACCGATGGTGTGTAGCAAGTCTCTTATCATTCCAGTGTTTTGAGAATGATGAATTGGAATTTGTCACACACGAGTTGTGTTTCTCTTAGAAGTCATGGAGTTGAGTAGGAGGCACATAAACTTGCATTTTTTAGTTTCATGCTCTTTCATTTTGTCTGGAAAAGTTAATGATACAGAGTTTTCCCTCCTCTTACACTGTTTGAATATTGACATGTATTCCAGTACTTATCTTGGAAATAGTGATTATAATGTATAAATAAGTTTTCTCTGGGTCTTCTTGTACATTGTCAAGGATAGGAGATGGTTTCTTGTTGGGATTTTTGAGTTGGATGTTCTCTTTGAAAACTTTTTTTGTTGCCTTCTCTGCTCTGCTGATGTATCAGTGTCCTGTTTTGCTCTCTGCAGATTATTTTCAAAATGGTGGAGGAAAACCCTCGGGATGTGGGTCATGAGATGGATGGCTTAAGCATTGTGTATGGGGATGAATCTCTACCTCGTCTATATGAAAATTCTCGGATTTCATCGGATCAACTGCCGTCTCAGCAAGGTAAAAAGAATGTTGCACTTTGTATATATTGAAGACTAAAATTGTGATCCTCTATCCTTGTCATTCATTTTCAGGCATTGTGAGGCGAGCTGTGGCTCTTGGGCGCCATCTCCAAAATCCCTTGGCAATGGTTGCAACTCTTTGTGGTCCTGGGAAGGAGATATTATCTTGGAAACTTAATCCTCTGGAGAATTTTCTCACTCCTGATGAAAAGTACAGCATGGTTGAACAGGTCATGGTAGATGTGACAAATCAAGTAGGGCTAGATGTTAATTTAGCTATTAGCCATGAGTGGTTGTTTGCACCTTTACAATACATATCCGGGCTTGGACCTAGGAAGGCAGCATCTTTACAGAGGTCATTGGTGAGGGCTGGAGCGATTTACACTCGAAAAGACTTTGTATCGGTCCACGGACTTGGTAAGAAGGTGTTCGTGAATGCTGTTGGTTTCTTGCGTGTCAGACGAAGTGGCTTGGCTGCTAGCAGTAGCCAGTTCATCGACTTGTTAGATGATACAAGAATCCATCCAGAATCTTATAACTTAGCCCAGGAGTTGGCCAAAGATGTTTATGATAAATATGGTGACGGTGATGGAAACTTTGATGATGAGGCGTTGGAAATGGCTGTAGAATATGTCAGGGACCATCCGAAGTTTTTGAAATCACTTGATCTTCCTAGATATGCTAAAGACAAGCAGCGTGTGAATAAAATACAGACGCTCCATATGATTGTGAGGGAGTTAATCCAGGGTTTTCAGGATTGGCGAAAACAATATGAGGAACTTAGTCAGGATGAGGAGTTTTATATGCTTTCAGGTGAGACTGAGGAAACTTTGGCTGACGGGAGAATTGTGCAAGCCACAGTTCGCAGGGTGCAACCTCAAAAAGCAATTTGTGCACTTGAATCTGGTTTAACTGGTGTCCTTATGAGGGAGGACTACTCAGATGACTGGAGAGACATACCTGAGCTGTCTGATAGGTTGCATGAAGGTGACATCCTTACATGCAAAATAAAGTCGATTCAGAAGAATAGGCATCAGGTTTTCCTAGTTTGTCGCGAGAGTGAGATGAGAAATAACAGATATCAGAATGTCCAGAATGTTGATCCTTACTACCATGAAGATAGGAGCAGCTTACAGAGTGAGCAAGAGAAGGCTCGGAAAGAGAAGGAGCTTGCTAAGAGACATTTCAAACCAAGAATGATTGTTCACCCTCGCTTCCAGAATATTACAGCTGATGAAGCAATTGAGGTGTGTGGCCTAAAATAAAGGTCTTTCTTAAAGTTTAAGTGCATAGATATTGTTTGTGGAATTGTCATGTTGCAATATCTTATGCATATCCCTAATAAATTTCTGATTGACTTTGATCTGCTAAAGTAGGCAATCCTGTTCATTTCTGAACATAAAACAAATAGATGATGGGTTAGGCAGCAAGTTGTTAGTTTAGTTTATGTGCATCATTGTCGAGTGTATGAGGGTGGTTCAAAAGGAAGAGAAGGAAGGAGAGCGAGAAGGTGTTTGCAAATGGTGGTGATATATGTTGGGTGGCAGATGGTTCAGTTGTTCTCAAATTCTGGGCCGGAAAGGATCTTGATCTGGTACTTCTGGGGAGATGCTTTTAATTGTTGGTTCCCCCTTCCATCTTAGGGTACTCTAGAGTGATGAACACTAGGTTTTCCATGATATAGCTTGAAGTTGTTAAAGAGGAGTTACTCCATCTTATTGAGTCGTGGGGACAAAATATTTTGTGATGCACAATGTTCTTAAGACTTTTTGGACTACTTATTTTGGTTTGGATTTGGTTCAAGCATTCGTAATTTTATGTATGACAGAAGAAAAGATGTGCATTTTTTTTAAAACATAATAGCTTTTGTGCTTGTTTGACAAGACCTCTTTGAATCAATTGGGCATATAAGGATTTATATAGCTGAGCCCACTTAGTAGGACAAGGCTTTGTTTGTACTTGTTCTAAATAAAAAATTATTCATAGATTTCATATACTTGGCACTCAACTTGGTATCTCAGCAGTTTGATTGGCTTTAGTAAACTGAAACTTGATTTTTCTTATATATGTTCGTCAACATAAACTTTATTGTGGCAGCATTCCACGTGTATACAGATCTCATGGAATTTTTTGGGGCTGAGGGCCAGGAAAGTTGGATGTCTGTTGAGTGTTGATAGAAATTGGTTTGAATGCAGGGTTACATGCGTTCTTTTGCACCTCACTTCTAAGAAAATCATTTATTGAGCAAAGTACTGAAGAATGGTTATTTTGTGGCAGTTCTTGTCAGACAAAGATCCTGGTGAAAGTGTCATTCGTCCGAGTTCTCGAGGGCCCTCTTATTTGACATTGACTCTTAAAGTTTATGATGGTGTTTATGCGCACAAGGATATAGTTGAAGGTGGCAAGGAGCACAAAGACATCACAAGTCTGCTTCGCATTGGTAAGACATTGAAAATTGGGGAGGACACCTTCGAGGATTTGGATGAGGTCAGTAATTTTTAGTGTCAATCAACTCACCACATGAAGAATTTCAAAATATTTTGCACGTTGCATGATCTTTTAGAAAAGTGCATTGGTGCGCTTCGCATCAATTAGCTGTTTTTTAGCTCGTCTATTTATTGCGTTGTTTATATCAGATTTTTGAGGTGCTGAGTTACATTGCTTAATTCTTTGTGTGGGAACTCTTCTTAGAATTATAGAGTGAGAATTTATTGAGCTGATGGGCATCAGGAACTTGTTCTTGCTTCTTAAATGATATAGTCTGAGAAAATTGTTTAACAGTAATTTTTGTGAAATAGGCTTGAGATTGCACACTGGGTCCATTTATTCAATATCTTCCTCTCTACATGCGTCTATATGCTTACTGCAAATGAATTGTCCGAGCTGCCTGTATATAAATTGGACAGTTCTAAATCATCGTAATACAAATCAATCGACTTCTTTTTTGAGTCAAATTTTGTGTGTTAAAGGTTGCTTCCTTTCCTTAGTGAACTTGTGGTTCTTTCTTTACTTGTTTGATCTTGCCTGATGGTGGTTGTTGTTGGTTGTAATTAACTGTGCTTTAGTATTTTATGGTCAATGCATTGTCTTTGCTTTTTTTTGGTAATTCCGGTAGAGATTTTTGCAATTTTCTGTAACTTAAAAATCGACCCTTTGGGTGTATGCTTGCTAATGCTTGCATACGGTGGTTTTTTAGGCTGGGTAGGTTTGGGCGCTGGAAGTGCTTAGTTGAACCATTGCAAATATACTGTGCTTTCCTATAATGACTTAGCAATTTTTCTTGCTGAGCACAGGATGTAGCTATTGTTAAGAACCAGAGTCCAGTAAAATTCTTAGTTTAGGAATATCTCTGGTAAGTTGTAATTTGGAATTTACTATTAAGAAGCAAACTTACGAAATTTTCCTAGTTGTTAGCTTGCATTGAGGATTATGTCTTATTAAGGTTGATTTATACAGAAAATGACCATTTTGGAGTTCCAGAACTGACTTGTTTCCAAGGGTATTTTTCAGAAAGGGAGATCTTGAAAGCAGGCGGCCAACACAGGATGTAACATTTTAATCTAACTCTGGAAAATATTTCCAGTGCTGTATTGTTTTGAAGATACTCGATATTATTGTTTTTTTCTATTGTGGATTTATTGGCAGAGGCTGATGCTAGTGTACTTGTTTTAAATTTAGGATACTTGTTTTAAATATATGTGACATCTGCGCTCAAATGGGATCGGATATCCTTTTTAAAATTGAATTGCGTATATTGTAGGTTATGGACCGATATGTTGATCCCTTGGTGGGTCATTTAAAGGCAATGCTGAACTATCGAAAGTTTAGGAAGGGCACTAAAGCAGAAGTTGATGAGCTTCTAAAGATTGAGAAAGCAGAGTATCCTATGAGGATAGTTTATTGCTTTGGCATTTCCCATGAACATCCAGGCACATTCATCCTTTCTTATATAAGGAGCACAAATCC
The DNA here is from genome assembly GCA_031216285.1 of Syzygium syzygioides. Taxonomy (NCBI): domain Eukaryota; kingdom Viridiplantae; phylum Streptophyta; class Magnoliopsida; order Myrtales; family Myrtaceae; genus Syzygium; species Syzygium syzygioides. The sequence continues at coordinate 12,812,849 of CM062252.1, read as the reverse complement.
CCACCACGAGTACATCGGTCTTTACCCTAAAGGATTTAAGTTCCGGAAAAGGATGTTTGAGGACATTGATCGGCTCGTGGCATATTTTCAGAAGCATATCAACGACCCTCAACATGACTCGACACCATCAATTAGGTCAGTCGCTGCCATGGTGCCTATGAGAAGCCCTGCAACTGGAGGTTCTTCAGGAACATCTGTTGGCAGTGGTTGGGGTGGTTCCACAAATGAAGGCGGCTGGAGGGGCCAGTCTTTTGACAGGGATAGATCTTCAACACCAGGGTCAAGAACAGGTACTGTTGTTCTAGATACCTAATATATGGACTTGTGTTGATGCTTTATGTTTCTCCCATTGGAATTTCTGCAGAAGGTTCCCTTGGATTTTTCAGTGCTAACCATTCTGTGGTTAGGATTGATGGCCTAAGTTCATTGCTTAGCCTAGAATGTATGGGTCGAGACTGGGTTTTGTTCTAAAATAGTAAATGGATCCAGTTGACAAGTGCCTCGGTGCACTTGTGAATATACTAGACTTGAAAATAATTCAATTTTCAAAGCACTGATTATACATGATACAAGGACTATCAATGCATTTCCTCAGTATCCTGAAGCACTTGTCACCAGAATCCAGTAATCGGGAGTCTCTTCTGGTTTGATTGAATAAGATCTTTAAGAGAAGCTCATGATGTTGACCACCTATAACTGAGATTTGGTCTGGCTATTACAATTTTGTTGGAGGGATTGCTAGGGCGTGATGTGGTCTGTTTACATCATGTACTTAATGTCACATTGCGTGTTTCTCTCTTTTTTTGGCCATACGTAATTTACTGTCATGGGCTATTTCCCTTCTGTCGTGTTTCTCCCCTGGTAAGGACTGAATGTTTTCTGTTTTTCATTTCTCGTGTTTTCAGATAGTTGGGAAGTGCTTCTGTGTTTTTAATCCTTCGGATGGCTCAAACTAGTTTTCTTTATTTGAAAATTCATGTCGGATTGAATTTTAACAGGTCGAGACTACAGAAACAGCGGCGGTCGTGACGGGCATCCTAGTGGGCTTCCTAGACCATATGGTGGGCGTGGACGTGGTCGGGGCTCATATAATAATAACAGGGGGACTAACACCCCCGGTAATGACCGACAAGATTCAGGTTACGACGCTCCTCGATGGGATTCCGGTAGCAAGGACGGAGGTGATGGGTGGGGCAGCTTTCCGGGTGCTAAAGTCCAGAATTCTCCGGGCAAGGAATCGTTTCCTGGCGGATGGGGCGCTGGGGGCAGTGGAAGCGGCAGCGGAGGTGACCGCGGTGGTTGGGCAAGTGGGTCCGGAAGTTGGGGCAGCGCCAGCGCTACCGAGGGCGGGACCGACAATGGCGGCGGCGGTTGGGGGGCTAGTAACTCCAAGAAAGCTTCTGATGATGCATGGTCTGGTGGGGGTGGTTGGTGATGTTACGTTGGACGAAAGCTTCCTGGTGTTTTTCATTCTCTCTCCGAGGCTTTTCCCACTGCAAGGAAGAAGAAGATGATGAAACCCAGATTTTCTTTCTACCGTCTCCTCTTTTCCCCTCCCCCCCCAAATGAGCCGTGTGAATTGGAAGAATGCTGACATTATTCGGGCTAAATATGATTTAGTGTTTTTGTCTTTTGTCGAGCGTCCCCTTCATTTTTTTTTAAATCCTGACGAAGAAGCAAAGAAGCTGGTAGACGCAGAAAGAACTTGCCCCTTATTTTCTCAAAAAGAAAGAACAAATAGAGAAGAAAAGGCTGAGCGTCCGGAATGAGTCTTGAGATTTTAATCCTGAGATGATACGATGAATTATCTGTGCCGATTTTTAGCCCAGATCGAAAAGGAAACTTGTATTGCCGACACATGTTAGACCGACATACGGTTCTGTTAACCCTGAAACCTTTTTTTTTTTTTTGGGTAAAGCCCTGAAACCTTTTTTGTTACATAAAAAACTCTGAATTTGTATTTGCGTGACATTTGCTCCTTATCAAAATTTTATTAACGAATACCGTTAAAAATTTACTTACATAAACATTGAAAAGCTCATGTGGCTTAAGTTTAAAAAAAAAATGACGTCATTTTCACTGAAAAATCATCCAATGAAACATTGATGAAAGGTAGATATATTACATAGATATAAATTTAAAATTTTTTGTCACATAAAGAATTCAAGAGTTCGGGAATAAATATGTCACAATGAATATAGTTTAAACACAAAAAATTCAGAGTTAATGTATCATAATGAGAACAATTTAAGAATATTTTTTGTAGCTTTTTCCTTTTTCATTTTTCGTTTGGACGCAACAATCCCATCGAAGGTTCAGAAAAAATAGATGTTGAAAATTTGGCACGCTGGACTTTTCCACAAAGATTTAAGAGCAAAATTATATAGTACAGATTACAGCTAGAAACACCTCGTACAGAATTTTACCAAACGAGTAGGTTTTACAGAAATGGCAGAAGAGAAAGAGGGTATCGGACATAAAACAACACACAATCTCTAAGAGCCAGTTCCATTACAAGCAATTTCTCTTACCATGAATCATTTATCAGAATTACAAAGCAGTTGGGTGTTGAAGGTGCATCGACTTCAGTCAGACGGCCATCCAGAGTACCCCATCTGGTGGGGGTTATTTTCGTGCACGGTCGGGGTGTTGCTCGGGCTGTTTCCACTGCTGTGAGAGCTGGAATTTGACGAACGGAATGGCCACAAGTACGATAAGGGGTTCCTCCTTCCTTGACTCTCCCTCCCGCTGCTGTTGCCATTATTGCTGCTGCTCCGATTCGCAGCAGTTGGGCGACTGCTGCTTGGTCCTTGGGGCGGTAGTTCTTGGCGGCAAACAGGGCATGAGTTGTGCTCGACTAGCCACGGGACAATGCAATCTGAATGATAAATATGGTTGCATGGCATTTGCCTAGCTTCTGACCCGAGCTCAAATTTTTCTTTACAAACAGGGCAGTGTGAGTCAGAACGAAGATGCCTCTGCGAGATCTTAATAGTGGGCATGGAATCGATGGAAGACCTTGCTGCAGGAGGAGGGCCCCGATGTTCATTAGCAGAAAGCTGTTCCAACAGTTCTTCTAATCCTGGCCCTATAAAATAGTCACCCCCGTTACCCCTTGTCAATCCAATTCCAGGAACCCCATTAAAAAGGGCCTCGAATCCATTATTTCCAGACAACCTGACAGGAATCTGGCCGCCAAATATCAGTAGAGGACCGACTCCAGAGTTATGCTCAGAGAATAGATCGGATCTGCCCCTGATGTCATGGCCATGGCTTCTATCTGCCATTCGCTGCCCCATCAATGCCGAGAATGCTTCCATCATCCGATACCGTGGGTCACGACCTTCATCGTTGTCAAGTGCAAACAAATCGAGCGGGTTGGTGTGCACCCTGTCATCAAGTTCTTGAATAAATCCTCCATTACAATTGGGGCAGACCGCATCTCGCCCTCGTAATCTTATTGGCCGTCTACATCTGTAACACCAATGGGTGTTTCTGCTACTTGACATAGTCTCCTCTCCCTGTCCCTCTAATAATCAGCAAAATTTGATCAGAACTCGCTAAGGGAACTTGTAAAACTGCAGTCAAAGCATAATGCTAAAAGGTTTATATTGCAAGAACTCCAAACATCATACAATCTCCAACCTAATTCCAGAATGTAACACTGATACACAAATAACCACTAAATAACATAAGACAACTTTTCCCACTATCATAGTAAAATAAATTATGCCATCTCAACGCAAACTACTGAATCATTCATTTCCCTCGTAGAGAAATGTCTCATTTGAAAGGTGCTCTCACTTATCACCTATGACAGAGCTAAAACAAAGGAGAAAGCACTAATCACTCGACATAATTCGAGGAATTCTTCAACACAGTATAAGTACCACCAGTCAACAGTACTCTTGCAACTAGGGAAACTTTCTCTAAGTTCTGCCCTCTTAAAACAGATGGGTTATAGTACTAGAGAAAAGTTCATCCAAAAGGGGGAAATGGGAAACGATTTTTGCTGATTTCACCTACTAGGAACAAGGTCCATAAACTGTACTTTGACAAAGAAGCCACAATATTTCTCAATTCAAATAAATACGTCAACTAGTCAGAAGTATTCTGGGCTGCTTCACACTTTTCCAATCAAAATATATAGACTTTAGTGCTTAGCATTATGGCAGCCCAATTAGTTCTCTCCTGTCTCCATGTCTACTGTAGCAGAGGTAGAGATGGAAATTAATTAAAGCCCAAGAAAAACAACCGTTTGAATTCAGAAGCATTACTATCTAATAAGTTCCAGACAAGTTACAGATTCAATCACTCAAATATGCATTTCATCTTCGTTCTATCGCTAATCTTGGATTTGTTCTAATCTAAGAGCCTGGGCAGAAAATCTGAACAACACGACCCAAGAGTCTCAGAGCTTTATTTGTAGGAACATATAAATTTGTGTGGTTGTATTTGAAATTTTAAGCAATGACAAAATTGGGTTGTTTCATCACCATCAGAATCTTGACACCTATAAAATGATTGCTTTGTACCATTCTATCAGGCTATGTAATAAGGACATTCTTATTCGTACTTACCACAAAAAAAAAACGAATTATAAAAAGAAGTGTCAACATGCACAATACTGGTTTATTGTTAAGCGATGACAAAACTGAGTTGTTTCATCACCATCAGAATCTTGACACGTGCAAAACGATTGCTTCATACGATTCTATCCGATTATGTAATAAGGACAATCTTAGTCCACAAAAAAACCAATTATAAAAAGAAGAGGCAATATGCACAATATTGGTCTACTGTTAACGTCTCTGCGCATGTTAAATCAAGCGTGACATGAAGCCTTTTAACATTAAGCATGAATTTATAATTTGGTTTGTTTCTACACAGCTTTTAAGAAATTTTGTACTCATCATCATTTGCATTTCCAAGGGTAAAAAATAAGCAAGCACCAGAACTCTTTGGGCTCCACAGAGAGAAAAATGAATTCCTCAAAATAAAAGAACAGACAATCACAAAAGCGAGTCACTCGACTGCAATCCTTACCACTGAACAGAAAGTGAAAAACCTCTTAGAAATAATTTGAGGAGTTCTTCCGGGACACAGAGGGACACAGATCATTAAGAAGTTTTATCACATGCTTGAAGCCATTTCTAATTCAATGGACCAGTGGATTTGAAGCTCCCTCCCTCCCTCCCTCCCTCTCTCTCTCGTGCACGCCCACACAGAGCCACAGATGCGCTCCCACACTCCAATTAGGTTAGGACATTTCGGTATGTTACTTGCGAAAGCAATAATAATTGTGCATACAGGTATTATCAGCGGAAGGCACAATGCCATCATTTCCTTATTTCCTTATAGGAGAGCAGGATCTCCTTACACCAATGTCCAGTATGCGAGACGGGAAAGTTTTCAGCCAAAAAAGAAGACAAGGCAGAGAATGTGAAAATCAAGATTGGATAGGACCTGAAAATACTAAGAAATGTTGGCTAACAAAAGTCCACATGTATACAGAGTGAACTGATAATTGCTCATCGTGTTCAGTGTCCTACATTAAGTAGGTTCCTTCCTACTGAGAGCAAGTTTTAAATGAATAAAAAAAATTCAGGCGACAATGACATTACCATCATAAATGAAACACAGGGAAACTAAGTGCAGAAAATGTTAAATGTCATCATGAAAAGAGTTATCATACGGACCCTAACTCACCTGACTTTAACTACTGCTTCAATCTAATTCTCCTAGTAATCCTGAGAAGATCAAATGGAAGCCCATGTTTGCCAAAATGCAAACCTTTGGTTAGTGACAATAGATCAAATCAATCTAAAGCTCAAAATGGAAGTCACGTGATGTATTCTCCATAATATTGAAATGAATTAGTAACTCGAGAATCCGATTAAGGTCAAAGTAGAGTATACTAACCCAATCACAATCAAGTGCAGGGTTGACTAAAAAATTCCTCTCTCTATGTTGTAAAAAGCATCACAGCTGGTGCAATGACATTCAACAAACCAACTTGTAAGTGGTTTCCAGCTATAAGTGAAGCTATTTTATCAGCAATGTTTAAAAACCACAAAGTAGCATATAGGAAAATCCACAAAGCCATTTCTACTAAAAAAAATTTCAATAACCGTTCTCATCCTTCACGAGCAAACAGAAAGAAAACCTAGGATGAGGACTTTGGTGAAAGGAATGCTTTGCAAAGGCAAGGTTAAAACATTCGTGATCATTAGCTTCTCAACAGCTATCTAATATAACCACATTTAAATGAGCAAGCAGCAGCATGCCAGCATACAAATAGCAACCATCTCTCTTTGCTGGTCCATCTCTCCCATCAATCATCAACCATTTTGTACATTTAGTCATTGCCATTGATATCATCTCCAAAGCAGCTTGCGAGCAATAAAGACACGGGCTGTACATCCATTTCAACCCCAAGGCTTTACTAGCAACCAAAGAATGCAGCATAGCCCCTTCAGAAACCAGCATGTTCGAGATGCACCTCATCGTAATTTTAAGCGGGAGCCCGTTAAACAGCTCGAGCATCGATACAAGCAGAACCCTGGTCACCAACATTTCGCTAGAGTCATATCTAAGTCTTAATATCCATAAGGAGCGAAAATGGACCCATTTTTCATTGGGCACCAACCAATGACCCGGATGGCTTCCAGTGTGAAGTACCCAGCAAAGAGCATTCTTACCAGCATACGAAGTCCTTGGACAAACCAAATCCACGGCCAGTTAGCAACAAGAGAACTTCACAAAAAAGTCAATGACCCCAATTACGTATCCTAAAACAAAAAAAGAAAAAGGGAGGAGGAGAGAGCACCTCATCACTCCCACCTCCATCAAGTCAGAGATCTAATTCAGCAGCAAAGATCAAACATTTCGAGTCCGTACAACACACAAGCACGCGCGCGCGCAGCAAGCCGCTCGCCGGAAAATGCCCCCCCCCCGGGAATATTCAAAAGAAAGCACAGCCCAATCTCAACCTCCATTTCAGAGCGCGCGCGCACAAAAAAAATAAAAAAAAAAGAGCAAAGCAGCAGCACCGCTCTTGAAACTTACGGAAAAATCTCTCAATGGCGATGATTTCACGCCGCGGCAGTCAGCAGCAAAGCAGACGCAAATCGCGCGGGGCACGAAATTTCGCCGCGAGAGAATGCGGAACGCAAAGGAAGAAACTCGACCGAAAGACCTGAAACTTGCGGCGAGATTCGGATGCGGACGATGAGGCGGGCGGAAGTACCTGCGGATGCGAACGTCGGGCCGGCGATCGCGACGAGGGGAAGTGGGGAAGGTAAGAGCTGAAGCAGACTGGCACGCAACGAGGAAGATCGTGGAGAAAAAAAACCCTAACACGAGGGAGCTTTCAGTTGCGGTTTTTTTTTTCTAGACTTCGACGAAGACGAAGAAGATGAAGAAGAAGTAGACGACGATGGAGCAGGGGAAGGAGAAGATGCCTTTCGCCCCCGTCTTCTAATGACACGTGGCGCATCCGGTTGATTATCTGGTCAGTAGTACGACGGGGGGCTTTGTCACTTTGTCGGACGGAGAGCAAAGGGTGTTTTGGTAAATTTCCAAGGGTGGAAACGGTGGGGTTGGGGGGGAGGCACGTGCGAGGGCTGACGGGATTGGGCCCCCCCATCCGTCTGGCCTATCCCATCCGTCCCTTTCTCGAGGGCATGCTTGGAATTTCGCATCCCCACCCGACCCCTCGGTAGGGCCCTCCCGTTTCGATTTTCCGGCCCAATTCGCAGCACGAGCGGTCCCGACGCAATCTCTACCCCCGGAAAAGTCCGAAACCGGGGTTGGATGCGGGGTGCTTTCGAATTAATTCTTGATGTAGATAACTTGGGGCCTCTAGGCTATGATGTCAACCTGTATTCACAGGAGGGGGTGTCGACGGTTCGAGTCGGGTCGGATCTCTCCCGTGCTCAGGCCGGACCGAACATGGAAGGCTGTGCACTTCTTGTGAGCCGGACCATATAGGACCCGAACCGAAAACACGATTCACTTCAATTTTGAGTATTGCGTTTTACCTTCTTTTCTTCCTCTTTTTTGCGCCCTTTTTCTTCTTCTTCCCCGTAACTTCCTTTGTGCGGTTATTTTCATTTTTCTCTCCTCCTTCCATGATCCATTGGGAAAATGATATAAATAGTTCTTGAATTTTGACTCAACGTACAATTTGATCCATAAACTTTAATTTATCCAATATAATTCCTGAATTTAGGCCCAATACCATTTGTGTCATTTTCCATTACTCATTCTTTGTGACTATCCCCTTTTTCCCTCGCCCCCAATAGAATGTGCTTCAGTTTAATGAAACTGTAATGATATTTATTCTTCACCTATTAGCCAAACCAAAAAGGCTCGAAATTTTTATTTGGCAAGGGTATTTTTGACATCCCGATTTATCGTATTTATTATACAAAATTCAAAACTTGAGCCCTAAAATAAGTATGTGCTTCTTTTAATAATTTGGAAAAAAAGGGCACAATCTTAGCAAACTAATGGCCCGGATAATCACAGTCAAATCTATTTTTTGAGGTTGTCAATTTCTTTTATGGAAGTTTTAGGATGTCATCCTCTACCATCTAAAATAAGTACAACACCGCGATCTAATTTACAATCCAACATTTGGGCTAGGATTTTAATGAGATATGTCAAATGATCAAGATTCGAGGCACATCTAATAATTTGAGAAACATCATTTTGAGCGATCTCTAGCAAAATAACGCATTCGATAATCGGAGACAACATATGTTTAATTTTTAGGTTGCAACCTCCGTTAAGAACCTAAGTCCATTAAAATATTATTAGAGTCTACATAAATGCAAAAATAATAAAATGGCTGTATATTTAAGTTTCGTTTATTTCACGAAAATTGAATAAATTAAAAAACATTTTCCTAAAATGAATATCCTGTATGTTCACAAAAACGAATGAATAAAAAATATTTACATCGTTTACGAAAATATTAAGGCATAATTTATTATAATTAACGAAAATATTTATATTAATTATTTATTTTTAAAAAAATATTTTTCAAATCATTCAATTTTCGTTAAATAAATATTGACTTTAACGTCTAAATTCTACCGCGAGAAAGTGAAACCAGAAACCCTACCTCTCTTCTAAAGCCTCGAGCCTCCCTCTCTGTCTCTCGGTCTCTCTTCTCTCCTCTTCCTCGCACCGCACAGCACCGTCGCACTCCCGATCCGCCGCCGCCGCCGCCGCCGCCGGACCCGTATCGTTTTCCGACGCCCACGCAACCCAGCTCTGCCGGCGATCGAGGGAGCGAGCTTGGCAAATACCTCAGTTTCGCGATGGACAAGAGCATGATGGGCGACCTGGACAATCTTCCGGAGGAAGACAAGCTTCGAATGTCCGCCATGATCGACCAGCTCCAGATCCGCGACAGGTTCTCTCCCTTCCGTCTCTTTGGGTGTCATTATGTGAATGGTGAAAGTGGCTCGGTTGGTCTTGGTTGCCCAAACTCGTAATTCGCCTTGCTTCGCCGGACGCGTAGTTGTGCCCAAAGGAATTTAGCGATGCGTGATGCCAGTGATGTAGTTCGGGTTCTAAACGATTATGTCAGGTCGTCCGTATGAGCTTAGTGTTGTTTGGCGATTGCATCTGCTAATGTGGATTAAAGGGTCTGGCGGGTCTGTTGAAAGTTTCTCTTTTTTGGTTGCCGGTTTCCTGCTCTGAGGGTCGAGGATGGAAAGTTCGCATTTTCACTTTGTTTTTCTTGAACGAGTGATGGGCAATTGACATTTCGCTGGATGAAGCTAATTAGCTTCTTTTTATGTTCTGTAATGTGGATTTCTTCATTTGCTTTTTGTCTGGTCGAGAGATCGCTCAAAGTGATTCTGTTCGGACGCATAAAAGTGATGGTTATTGATCAACATCGATGCTCTATGCATTTGGCTTCACATTTGTCCTTGTTTTACCAAAAAAGGGTTGCATCTGGAACTCTCTTTTGCAGCTCTATTTACTTGTGAAGCCATAAGAAATGTTCTCCTTTAAAACCAGTGTAGCGTGCATGCTGCTTCTGGACGTTTTGGGAACGACATGCACATTTTGTTTCCATTGCCTCGTAGTATCTGCGAGGGATAAAGTTTGTCGATGTTTGCGGGCATCATAGTTCATGTCCAAATTATTTCTTTTGTCATCGTATTAGTTTACTGTTCATTTTGACAATGAATTGGCCGCATAATAGTTGTTGATAACCATGATGTTTCTTCAGAACTTTTGTTTACTTAATTCATGTTATATTTTGTGTGAGAGTTCTGGCTTGTATCGAAGTATAAAGATATGCTATGCAATATTAGGCTGACATTCTTTGCATACCTTACGTACTTGGGTTTTTTACTCGACATAGCATGTTGGACGAGTTGGTCTTGGTTGAGCTCCCAAAAGCTGAGGGGAGGATGGTCGAAGGAGTTTAGTGCCTGACAGGTTTACAGGAGTTGGGAATGGGCTGTCCCAAAACTTACAACAGTCGTTGTAACTATCTCACATTCGTTCTGCAGAAACATTTTTCTGTCCTCTATTCTGCAAACTCATAGATCTCGTTCTGGATTTTCTTTACCTGGGCTAAGGGAGAGGATGCATCCGCCGAGTTGAGTGACTGATCTGTTCTGGGTGAAAATTACTGACACTGTATGGAAGTTTAGTGGCTGTATCCAGCCTAATGCCAATTCAACCCATTTCATGGAAAAAATGTGACCAATTAACCAACCAACAAAACCCAATGCTTTATTTCTGTCCTAGTTGATCCTGATTCGATCTAGGCACTGTCTCGGAGAGAAACTCGGTGAAATAGGCATATTTGTGAATATGCGGACTAACGACACCTGGACAGAAAGACCGTGAAAAATGAAGCAACATAATCCCATTGTAATCATTGAGTTAAGCAGCGGATTGTTACTTGTATCATTTAAGATCTATTTGACATTAAGTCTCTGTTCCTTCATATGTAGATGCATTTGACAAAGCGGTGGACAGCCGCTTGATGTGAAATAAAGTCATATTACGGGTCTTGTTAACAGAGTGCCCCAAAGCACTTGTTGAGCATACATCATATAAGGAAATATCTTGATTTTTGATGCGTTGATTACACATAACATGAGAGAATCGGTGCACCGGAAATTACAAACTTCTTTAAATGGGTTTTGCTAAGAATTTGTAATGGCACTGTGTCTTTGTTCTGTTTGCTGCTGCTACTGACCTTATGATTGCCATCGGTTGTTGCAAAGTCCTCAGCAGTGGGGCTATCGGCTAGTAGCATGTTTGTGTGCAACTTGCTACTAAGCAAGTAATTGCAGTTCTATGTAACCCCTTTGCGAGACATGCGATTTGTCTTCGTGTGCAGAATGTTGCTCATGTTGATTAGATTGATCTTTTCTGTTTGAAATTATGATCGTGAAAATTCCTTGTCCCAACTTGCAGTTTAAGAATGTACAACTCCCTGGTCGAGAGATGCTTCAATGACTGTGTGGACTCCTTCAAGCACAAGAACTTGCAAAAGCAAGAGGAGAGCTGTGTCAATCGATGTGCCGAGAAGTTCCTAAAGCATTCGATGAGGGTTGGCATGAGGTTTGCCGAGCTGAACCAAGGAGCAGCGACCCAAGATTGAAATTCTCATTTGCCTTGTTTTTGAACATAAGATCGAAACGACCTCCTAACCCGGGGGGCTTCTGCTGCATTCATGTGGAACTTGATTATCGATCTAATTGTGTCCTTTTATATTCTTGGTATCTAGAACACAATGTCTTATTTGTCACTTGAGATGAGTAAAATGCATTCTGCCAATAATTTGAGGTAAGATGACACGACTTGTTCCGTGAAATGAATTGGCTCATGTCCCCCTTTGGGCGTCATAAAGGTAGCTTGCCGGGTCCCAAGCTGTAGGCCCAGACCTGATGAAAAGAAGAAAAAGTTTGGCCTGAACCTGCAGAATTGGGTTTTGGCTTGGGCTGCTTCCCATTGGAAAGCGCAGGACATGATGCCAACTCATTCTTGGCCTTTTTTAATCATGAGATCGTTCTCGTCATGCTTTAAATCCGGTGCAGCCTTCCTCAAAAAGCTGTCCGCCCCAACCCCAGGCACTAGGATACGGAAGTCGCCATTAGATAGCTTGCCTCTGTACGTGGACCAGACTCTCTGGCCCAGCACTTGGCCACAACCATTCCAAATCTTGTTCCGTATGCTACCGGCATCTGCGAAATACTCTCCATTTTTACCACAAACAAAAAAGTGGCAAATGAGGGTGCCAAGAATCATGCCAAACAGACGTTAAGTGTCACCCGTTTTTCCAATGAAGTTTTCAAATGATTTCGGCACTGAAGTGTTCCGTCTCAAAGAAAAAGTTTCGATTATTTGTTTTGAAACTCTTCCGTATTAAATTAAGATGCTAATAGGCAGGATAGCATGCTACATTTAAACTTCAAAAGGTTTAGCTTTAACCATAGTAATGGTCCCACATTATCAGTTCATCGAGAATCAAAGTGGATTTATCAATGATTCACGAAATGCTATGGTTCTTAATAATTATTTATTAATTTATTCACTTAAATTATTCGTTACTAATTGGCGGAATCGGGCATCTTTTACTTTATACTAGTTATAATGATAAAGGTGCACTCGGTTTTGTCCGGCCAATTCTTGAAATATACAACTGGCACACACTTCGTTTCCAAAAAAAAAGTTAATACACCAAGGACTACACTTAGATCTATTGGATTTGTCGTTAAGATATCGATATTAAATCTGAAACTCTCGACCAATAGGCAGTGACCCAAAGAAAGGAAAAACAAAAAAATCGAATAGAGTTTTTTTTTTTAATCACTTTAAGCTCTATCTATTTATTTTAGAATATACAATATATTTATGTACCTATCTGTGCATATTTAGATAATAATCTTCATGCCATTGGTTTAGCAAACCCTTTCTCAACTTTCAAATTGCACTCCCAGGATAAGAGGATGAAGCAGTAACAGGCAGAGTCCAGAAGCTCCTACCCAACCCTGAACTTATAAACATCAATCCAGGCCACCCAGATAGAACCTGCCTTGATCAGAAGCGACCAAGATATAATGTAAGCACGCACCCTCAGTCCCCTTGATTGCTTTCTTTGGAAGAAGGAAAATCATTGCACCAGTAGCTTGTAATGCTCTGCAGAACATGGGGCTAGCAATATTCTACGTGGTCCCTTTGCACGATACGACATGACACGATACATGAATAAACAAATTTAGTTTAACATAAATGGTCCATGCATAACCCGTTTAATTAGTTAACATGATTAAATACATAATAACACGTACATATTACTGGTACTTAACATATTTTTCTTAATCCTTAAAATTTTATGAGATAGCACCAATGTCACAAGAACTGAACTACACCCTGAGTGCTGCAACTCCTTCATTTCACTCAACAGAACACTCTCGCCTCGCCAGTGGCAGCCAATAATTTCCTTTCTTCTTCACCTCACAGACCACAATATTCTTCACCACCCAAATTCGCCTCTACTTGTGGCCCGCTCGGCTCTCGCCTCAGTCTATCTCGTTCTCACCTAGCTCAGATTTCGCTATCCATGCTCAAATTCCACTCCCTAGATCTGGTCTCTCGGCGTCTAGATTGTGAAAATATGCATATTATTTGGATACGGATTAGCCCGTGTGTTTTCATGTTGACAAATGATACATAGACAAGCTAAATAGTTGTGTTAATCGTGTCGTGTCGTGTCGTATCGTATCGTATCGTGTGAACTATAATATAAACGCCGCATGTTCTTGTTCAAACAGTTTGAGATATTTATTAATCGTGTCGTGTTCGGGCTAGCCATACGAGCTGCGGCCTAGCTGCAGAAAGACATGTTCTTTGAAGTTCCAACCGGTGATTCTCCGCAAGATTCTATCCATCAATGCCTTACACTCCTTCTCTATCAGCTTTCCTGGAACTAATGAAACCCCCCCAAGTACCTAACCGGGAATTCTCCATGCTCCAAACCGGAGATTCTCAACATATCAGCAGCATATTCACTAGTAACGCCAGCATTAAGGATTCCTGTAAAGCCTGACATGGCCTTAAATTCCTCGAAACAGCATCAACATTCCTCCCGCACCTTCAAGGCTCGCCATCCACGAACAGCGACAAGATCGTCACCGAAGCACGGGTCTGTCAACTTCAACCCATTTCCCCGAAGGGCCATACTTTATTCCTCCTCCAACTGCAGCTCTGTCTGGCAGCAGACATGAAAAGACCTCGGAACGGGCCCATGCACCCGGAATTTTGAAAAATGGGAAAAAAACATGGGATTCTCTTTCTAGATACATTTCACAGAAAGAGACGCGAGGGAGGCTTCCCGGGTGGTCGTCTTCTTTTTCCAGCCCTATTCGGTTTGCCCATATATATTTTCTTTTTCTGGATTCCTTCCTTGAGTTAAACGCATAAAAAGCAAAAATCAGGCATCATTTTCACTGCCCTTTTGCAAGCTTCCCAAGGATGCCCTTTTCCTTATCCCCACCGATCGATCTCGTGCGCTTTTCTCTGCGGTTCGTTCCTTTACGATAATGCTTGTGGCCCCGTCGCATCGATCTCGGCGATTGCCGTGATATCCAAACATGGGGCCTCCTCACGCCCCTGCTTTTGATCCCATGTCCAAAGAAAAGAGAGAAAGAAAAGGGAGATGAAGATATAAAGTTCGGATTGCACGGGCTTTGGAAATGAATAGGAAGCCTGCCTGATGGCTACGTTCATAAAGTGACAAGGAAAAACAGAAGGGCAAAACCCAAAAACAATGACCCAAAAAGAAAGAAAAAGAGAAGCTTGAATAGGGAAAAGGAAGATCCACACATGATCGAGGAGGACCAACCTCAAAGTGAGTCAAGCCCTCTAGCGAAGCGTCTTCCATCAAAGTGGAAATATAGCAAAAAAAAAAAAAAGATGATTCTTCCAAGTGAGCACAAGAAAATCTTATTTATGCACCCTAACTTACTATTATTCATGAAAACAACGGTATCTATTATTGCGTATGTTTAAATGCGAAAAGAAAGGATGGCGCTCGGTGTAAATACTACGAAGATAATGGGGGGGTTAGTATGGCAAAAATCCAATCGAGCTCCCTTGTATATATAGAGAGAAAGATGCAAGCGATGTGTCTCAGACGGTGAAAAATGGAATTGTTCTTTTCTTTTTTTTTTCTTCGTTTTTTCAATTGAAATGAGAAGAAAAAATGACACAAATAATTTCTGGACTTTGTCTCAATGTGCAATACGGTCCTTGAACTTTAGCCGAATGTGCAATGTGGACCCTCAATTTTTAATTTATTCAACGTGGTCCTTGAATTTTTTGTACATGTTCAATTTAGTCAAAATTTCAGGGAGTACATTGAACAAATTGAAAGTTTAGGGACAACATTACGTATTTAGTTAAAGTTTGGGGACCACATTAAACAAATTAAAATTCAAGGGATCACATTGCATAATAGAGCAAAGTTAAGGACCGTATATGTAATTATTCCGAACAAAAAAAAAGAAATAAAAGGGAGGAAAAAAAATAAGAGGAAAAAAGAGAGGGAAATTGCGAGGCCGATGTTGAAAAGAAGACTAACCAAAAAAAGGCACACTCGATATTGAGTGTTGGGAAGTGGGAGTGGCATCAATGTCTCCTATTTAAAAGGCATTTTATGGACAACAGCTGCTTTTTTTAACTTTGCACGATATCTCTGTTTCTTGACTCTATTATTTTCGGTCAAAAATTGTTGTCCACGAGTCTCCGCTTATAAATCAGTTGTTTGTGTTCGTATATATCATTTTGCTAATTCGATTGTAATAACCAAAAAACTCCAAAACAAGAAAAAAGAAATGTCACTTGGGCGCTTCTGCAACGAGTGTGTTTGTAAAGGGGTAAGAATTTGCAATCAAATCGCATTCCAAATTCGCTCCTTAACGTGGTTACATTTCTTAACGGATATGGCCACAAGAGTGGTCAGTTTTTGGGGCGAGTATGCTGAGGACCATCAACTCGGAACCTATCTTGTTAGAATCAATTCCCGATTTTTGAAAGGCGGTGGGCTCTAGGGGCAACCCGACTTTAAGTAATATAGCTATTAATCTGAGAAAACATATCGCGTGAGCAATCTTTGACATAGTGGTTCAAGGCTAAAAACCTCGAAAAACTGATTCTTTAATAGAATTGACAATATACGGTATAAAACAGATAATCAAATCGGTTAAAGATCGTTTCTCCAACTTCTTACTCGGGGACCAATTTGGTCTTCATGTGATCGGCCTGGAACAGGTTAAGTAAAGCCGGTTCGGTTCCCAAATTGAACCGATCTTACTTCTTACCCTTAACTCCACCATCCGAGAGCCACCCTCATAAATACATGGTAGCCATACGTTTCTCATCGATAATGCTAATCTCCGCCTTTCTCCTCTCCAATGATGTCAATCCACCCTTTTTTGGGGAGGCTCTAATAATACTAATTTTGTGGATGTCGTAGAAAAATAACAAAGATAAGCCACTGCTGAACCATACACACCAATAAATATATATATATATATATATATATATATATATATATAAAACAATACCATTATCCCCCGTTTATAAATAAAAATAAAAATAAAAATTGAAGGACCAATAAAAATTCCCCTTTGACCATTTTCAATGAAAAGCCAATTTTGTTGCCGACCAGAATTAAAACGGATCACGGCATTAATTTAGGTTGTTGGTCGTCTTGACCAAACTAGAGTTTAGAATGCACACAGGTATTGAGTACGTGGCACTGCGCTGGTGACCGAGTCATCAGGATTTTTGGCTTTTAATTTGTATTTTTTCTTCTTCTTTTTGGCCCATTTCGAGAAATTTAAAAAAAAAAAATTGTAGGGTTTTGGTTATGCGTTCCTATCGTTGACTTTGGGGTCCTATTCGATTTGACTTGCCAAGTCAAAGCCTGCCCCCACGCTGGATTTTTGTTTTCTAGTCGGGAAGGGAGCATATTGAAATCCCATTTTGGAGATTTTTTTGCGAGATTACATCAATTGCCATGGAGTAAAATTATAAAAAAAAAAGTAAGTAAACAGAGATGTTTATAATAGTTTGATTGGGGGTCTACGAATTTTTAATTACCCGTTATTATATGGGTGATCTTTATATTGTTTAGAAGGGTTCAATTCTTTTAGTGAAAAATTGATTCTTGGTGCAGCGTTTCGAGACAAATCTCTAACCCGTTTCCGAAACTTACAGAATTTTGTGAGTGAAATCACAAACCCGTCCTACAGCCCTAAATCGCAACCTGTTTACGCTAAAGTACGATTTGGGAGGGTCACGAGCCATATTAGACCCGACCCATTTCCGCACTTATTTCCAAGAGGTCATTTATCCATGTAATGCTCTCACACGAGCGCGCTCAGTGCGGTAGTTTCGACGCTAAACTCTACTACTTCACCAAAAGGCGACCTTTATAAGTTAGTTTTGTTTTTCGAATGTGTAACTCGGGGAACAATTTCTCCTTGTTCGGCGCATAATTCGTGTCATTCCAGCCTTTTTCGTCAAAGCAGAAACGCGTTAGAAATTGCACCTTATTCGGGATCTTCTTGCCGAGATTATCACTCTAGCAACCTTGCCGGACCAAGTCGTTTTCATAAAGCGCTTATTTTTCTTTGGAAGCTATCAGTACGACATTTCGGAAAACACACAGCCATACATCCATTTCAACTATGTCGTCCTTGAATTAGCATTTTGTCAATGTACGATGTCATTTTCTATTTTAATTTCTTCGACCCCGGTCCTTAGAACTTATTTACTATGGTCGGTATCTTTCCCCAGTTAACTAACTCGTTGAACTTACACTCAACATGTGGGGACCTAACGTTTATGCACGTGAATGCCATAGTCGGTTCATTTAAGATGATAAAAAAAAGGAGTAAATATGTGTTTTTTCAAGGCGCATTCACTTCGTGGAAAAAAATGATTGGTTACCGCCTGCAAAAATGATTGAATGAAAAAAAGCTCACTGTTCATGAAAAAATTTAAATATAAATTATTATCGACGATGAAAGCATTCTTCGTCGACTAATTATTTTAAGCGATATAAGCGGTTAGTTTTAGAAAAATAATTTTTAAATTATTCATTTTTTCTGCGAAACGAACGCGCCATTAGTTCACTCAAGCATCACAATACCAATCACAAGTTTATAGAGGCCTTTACGCCGGTTTCGCGAGCGACGGTCTTGGGAAGTCTTGGAAATTCCGCCTTTCATTAACGGGCTCGCTCTCTTTTTTTTTTTTGATAAGCAATACGGAGAACAATACTGACGCTTTCTCGAGTTAGCTCGGCCGACGAGGAGAGCCGAGCCGCCGAAATTTCCGATATTCTCGAGTTTTCTCTCTCTTATTCTTATTTTATTTTTTTATTTGTTATTTTTTTTTGGGGGCGGGGGGGTGGAGGGGTGTGGTGCGCTTGCCGATTTGCAATGCACGTGAGGAGGAGGGAACGATCCTGGAGACTTCGGTGCTGCCGCATCCCCCGCCCAATCGCACGCCCGACACGTCGACCCCCCGGGAGCGGGCCCCCACCGCACCCACCTCATCGTCTCGTCGCTGTCGCCCTGACTTTTTCGTCCCGATCCCCGGTGGCGTCAGCGCCGCGTCACGGTTCCACGTCACCGCTGGCGCAATTTATCCCCCGCCCCCCGCCCCCCTCCTCCCCTTCCTATTTATTTATCTCTCCTTAAATCCGCGAGCATATAATATAATATATTTATTTTTTCTTTTCGTTTTTTTCTTTTTCTTGCTTAAATTCGGATCGCGACGCCCCCCCCCGTACACGTATCGCGCTTCCCCAACCACCGGGCTTGCAAACAATGTTAGGTTCGAAATTCTAATGGGTGTCGGGTTATGAACCAGCACCTAAACAAGTCGATCGCATTTCTTATCTTAAGGATCCATCCCGTAAATTTCATGAATTCGATGTTTTGTCGCGAGCCAGAATTGTAATAAGTGTCGCAAAGGATGTTTCGCGTCTCGAGATTAGTTTGACCGTAGATTATGATGTCATAATGCCGTGTTACGATTTAGTTGTTGCGCGAATCTTGATTTACCTAAAAAAAAATGTTTCTACCGAGTGAATTTTGTAATATTATTTCAAATTCCGATCTCTACCTATCGAAAGTTCGAGGTTGATCAATAATAACTGCTGAGTTAACTTCTAGTGATTATTAATGCGGTTCGCCAACCAACAATCACGAGCACTAAAAAGATACACCGCCTCGGTTCCGCCTTTTAATTATATATAATATGATAGATTGGCATGGTCATTGGTAGGAGATTTTGTTCAATCATCCCCGGACCTATTTTACGGATGCCAACTCAGTCCTGAATTTTTTTTTAATTTTGTCAGTTTAATCATAAATTTTCATGCGACATTCCAATGTAGTCAATCCAGCCAATTTTCAACGAGTGGCAGTGTGCCACGTAGGACGGTGATAACCGAACCGCCACGTCATTGATTTCCGGTGAAAATTGACCGAAATGACTAGAATGAGATTTCACGCAAAACTTTAGGACTAAATTAGTAAAATCGAATAGTTTAGAATTGAAATGACGTTCGCACGACAAGTTTAGAACTAATTAGGTAATTTTCCCGTTGTTGTTGGTAGGTCCGAGTTTGACAGGCCATTTGGAAGAAGGGGCATCATTCATTTCCTTCCGTTATCATATCACAACGACCTCAATCACATCCAACTGATAAAAATGATCTAACTTCAATTCAACCCATCGCCAGAAATTAACAAAAATTGGAGGAAGAAAACTTTATAGACTAGGAAAATAATTTATTGGATAATGTCAAATTAGGGTCAAGAGACCCATGCATTGTGCCTCCAATCACTGCCTACCTAAGTTCATTTAATTTTCCAACATTACAAAATAAATTGGAGTCAACATTTGGTACGTCACGCAGCTCAGCTTAGGTAAGATTCCATAACAACAGTATCTTTCAGTCGAGTACTCGATTTCTCGCGGTGCGATTGGTCGATTGAAATTTCGATGACGAAACCAAATCAGAAATCTATAATAAAAAAATGGCCAAAAATTATATCGCGATGATCGCGTTGCGCGAAAAAGGCGTCTTTACATGTTATCCCGAACGCGGACGTCATTTTCGGCACTGGGTCACGCGCAATTTTTAAATTTTCTCTTTAGTAATCCGGATGGGATCTAAACACCGCTTGGCTCGTGTAAACGGAACTTTATGTAAATTATTTAGGTTCAAAATCTATAATAATGAGTCCAAATCTTTGGTAACCCGAGGTGCTATGGTGACGTGGGGACGTACTCAAAAGGTCTCAATTGTCTAAGGTGAAGAAAGTTAACAAAATAAAATAATGGTCCTATAAATCAAGCCAATGACATGGAGTGATCCATATACCAATCAAAGCGTAAAGTCATACCGAATATATTCTCCGCAATAATTTAGTATCTAAGTTGATAATTGAGCTAAATATTACTTTATTAGGCAAATACCACAAAAAGCCTTAAACTTATCCATTATGACATAAATACACTCAACTTCACGAAAAAAAAAAACCCAAATCTATACATATGAATACCCTCTATTTTGATTCCATCAAAAGTATATTTATCATATCGGTATGAATTCAGGGTTTTGTTTTATGACACAAAAATAGGTTTGAGGTATTATGTCACAATGGACAAGTTCAGGGTTTTTAGTAAACTATAAACTTCAGGATATTTGTGTCAAAATGAGCACAGTTTGAGATTTTTTGGTATCAATCATACTTTAATTTTAGGGTTAATACCACGAAAAATCTTCAATTTGTACACCCGTGATAAATTCACCTCGAACTGCCACAAAAAACCTCAAATAGTACATCTGTGATGAATTTTCCAAGATTGAGAAAATGGGTCTAGTGTATGAATAAATTTTCCTTCTTGAATGAGTTTAATTTGCCTCACTAAAACCCTAAACTTGTACATTTGTGACAATACCATGAAAAATCACAAATCGATATACCTGTGACGAGCAGATGGTAAAATCCTAAACCGGTACATTCGTCAACTGTCACATGTTATCAAATTCAGTAATTTAACAGTAAAATTTAACGAAAATTAGCAAATGATAAATTTATCACGGATGCATCAATTTAGAATTTTTCGTAGTATTGACCCTTGATTTTACTTCAAACAAGATTTTCGATGAGCATGAAATTAAACGTGGGTTCGATTTAGATCTTTCCGATCAAAAACAAAAAACTTAGATCATCGATGACGTAGCAAGAGCTGGGGGGTCACAATCAGTCGTACTACTTTTTCTTGGTCTTCTGCCTCACCTTGGATGAAATAAAATGTGATTTTTTTGACTTTTTATACACGTGAATTTGCCTCCCTGCCTAGTGAAAAAGGTTCTTCGTGCCCCTGATAAACGTTTTTATTGGACGGGAAATTATAACAATTTATATAAAATAAAACGCGTTTTTTGTTTTCACCAAAAATTACTTGATAGCACTCATACGAGAATAAATTCATTGAGTAATAACATTTATGCCGTGGTCTACCGATCTCTATCTTTAATTTTACATGGAATCATTAAAATTCACCCCTAAAGAATAAGATTTACAATAATAAAGCCAACTTACGCTAAAAAAAATTGAAAAAATTGTTCAAAAAGTCATAAACCTATTGTACGGCGATCAATTTGATTTTAAACTTTTTATTTGTGCCAATTTAATCTCAAGTCTTTTCACAACTTATTGATTTAGTCCTAAACCTTTCAATTATTCCAATTTAGTTATAAACATTGTGATGATTTGCCCATTTTGTCATAAATCTTTTAATGATTTGTCAATTTAGTCATGAATTGGCCGGAAATCGCTAACGTGGCAGTTTAATCAATATAAGACTAAATTGGTAGATCGTTAAAGTGTATAGTACTAAATTGGTAAATCATCAGAGGGTTTAGAACTAAATTGACACAATTGACTATCATACAATAAGTTTAAGACATTTTGGATAATTTACCCAAAAAAAAGTGCTTTCACCAACCAATAATGACCACACCTTTGTAGTAGCAAGGAAACCGTCGACCATCTTCTCTTTCTAATTTCGCCAAAAAAGTAAGCTAATTTACAAAAACAACAAATAACGGTAAAGATACTAAAATTAGTATGCTAGAATGATTTGCATCGAGGAGGAAATTGTGTGCAAAGACCTATGACTAAATTGACAAAATTGAAAAGTTTAGAATTAAATTAGCATTCGCACAGTATGTCTGGGACAGAATGGATAATTTTCCCTACACAGTGACTTGGCAAATTTTCTTTGCGTGCTCTAATGGGCTCTCGCTAATCGAAATGATCGCTTCTAATACGTCGCACCATCTTGTAAACTTGCTATAAGAGGCCGTTTCAGTAGGGATCAAATGGGGGTGATTAGTTTGCAGTTGCTTTTGGCCGCCTTTGCTTAGCTACGGGTCCTAGTCTAAAGATGATTTGTGTATTTATATACACAACTACGTGTAATTGAGGTGGGTAGGGTGACGAGGTCGAAAGAGTTAGGGTGGACGAGAGGGCATCGATCTGCGATTGTACCAAACCCTAATTTTGCCTACACTAGCTCTCCCCCATTCTAGACCACGCTTCGACACAAGCTTAGAAAAATTCATGATTAGTAGTACATCAATCTTTACGTTGTTAAAATTATTCAGCGACTAACATCAATCGATAAGCAACACAGCTCACGATCAGACATTTGATGTTGTACGGAAGGGTGTCGTGAACTGTAGAAGCGTCCATGAAATTTGAACGCTTGGAGCGATCCATAGGAAACACGAGGAACGATCGGCAAAAACGAGCTAACACGTGATGAGATAAAATTGCAGGTGAGCGTCACGATAATTACGTCGCATCGAAAACCCCTCCCACTAACAAAAAATTTGACACGTCCCCTTAAAAATCAGATGCGCATTTTCTCATCTTTAATATGAGTTAACATAGTACGGTTCGACTTCAGATCTCGCTATATTACAAAATAAATTTATTGGAGATTTTTTTTTTTGGTAAAGAATTTATTGGAGATTTTAACCTTAAGCTTTTCATTTAAAAAAACTTCATGGGAAACCCATCTGTTAAGTGCATTGTTATATGTCAATATTTATTAAGAAGGGAAAATTGCAAGTCAAAACAAAAAATGAATCTATAACATACTAACCACGATTTGTTGAATCTCCCATACAATCTTTTCAATTGGCTGAAATATCTTTCTTATTCCGAGAAATTTATGTTTACGTAAATAGATCGAAACTCCGATTTTTTTTTTAATTCGCATACTCGTCTATTTTGTTTCACAAGCAACGCGCGTGCACTTTTGTTAGTCGGTGGAAAACATTTCGCAAAAAACCAATAATATATCCATAAACAAAGCTAATATCTACTCAAGGATATAGACCCTCTAAACCAAAAGGCTGCTGCCTAGCTTCTCAAGCCTTTCCCTACTGTGTAGCGCTAGGGTTTTCTAGTTCTAGCTTTCTACATGAGGAGTGTGACCATTCATTCTCAAATGCAAAGGGCCGCTATAACTCTTTTTCTTGCTCTTGCTTGGCCATCCTTAGGGCTTACACGCTATCTTTACATGGTGTGTGCAATTGAAAAACTCAAACCTAGTTTCTCTCTGTTGGGAGCTGTTCTAGGCAGCTTCACTTGATCCTAAAAAGGTGCATAATCTTGAGTTTTTTTGCTTCTCGTGAGAGCTTTGCTCTAGGCTCCGGATAGGTGGGGCATGCTATGAAGCATAAGCACTTTTCACCGCGCCAGCTCACATCATGTTAGACGGACATCGATCTTTCTTGTCATATATTCGTGCCGTAGAATGGTATCACGAAGAGCTTGTTTCTTCACGCGTTCTTCCGTCCCGCATTATTCGAAATGCTCCCTTCTTGTTTGCTTTGTTAGTAGGTTCGCACTGGAGAAGCGCGTTGGGCTGGCCTGGAAGGACAAACTTGTCTCTCCTTTCTGGGATGGATGATGATCTTCGAGGAGAGAGTTTCCATTCTCCTTCGGGATTCCGACAGAAAGGCAATTGATTCTGTTAGCAAGTACGCGAGAAACACTAATCAAACACTCGCATAATGAAACTCTGTCGTTTTCAAAACATCGTTTCTTTATGTGTTATGCATTTTTTTCATCGGGTAAAATTGACAAGTGTCTTAAGGCAGTCATTTATAACATGCGACGCCTATTAACCAAAA
The DNA here is from genome assembly GCA_031216285.1 of Syzygium syzygioides. Classification (NCBI taxonomy): domain Eukaryota; kingdom Viridiplantae; phylum Streptophyta; class Magnoliopsida; order Myrtales; family Myrtaceae; genus Syzygium; species Syzygium syzygioides. The sequence continues at coordinate 12,788,566 of CM062252.1, read as the reverse complement.
TATCATCAAAGGCTACGGGCAATATTTGATATACTCGAAATATTGTAAAATGTACGAATATCAACGCGCGACGTCGTATATTGTTTCCTAATCTTTCGGTATCACTTAGACAAAGCCGCAATAGATAGGCTTTTTAGCACCTTTGATTGGCATTATTAACTTGTAAATTAAAATAAAAATTAGGATCAATATCACGAAAAGTCTCAAACTGGTATACCCGTGATAAATTTACTCAAAAATTAATTTTTTGATCACTAAAGATCCCAAACCGGTGCATTTGTGGCAAATTTACTTAGTGAACTTGTCATGTCAATTGAGTTATTGCCAGGCATCATCCAGATTAATAATTTCACGGCAAAATTGACGGAAGCTAACGGAGAGGAAATATATTTTGGGTTTTTAGCGATTCATAGATCAGTTCGGGATTAAATTTAATTACGGATGTACTAATTTGGAGTTTCCCGTGATATCGGCTCTAGAAATTACGGCTCTAGACCTCAATCGAGGCGAGAAAAAAAGAGCTCGCGACCCTCCGAGTCCCATTCCAAAACATCTCAAATCGAGCCGTCCATTTCAAAGAGGGGGGGGGGTCGGCTTCATCCCATCACGATCCCGGTCCATTCCCGGCCCGAACTCCGTCGCTACGTACCCAACCCGAATGACGGAGGCTCGGAATATATGACGTGTGCACCGGTGAAGATGACGCGGGATATCGATACATACACATCTATAGGTTATATTATATTGAAAAAGCGAAAGATTACGAAACTAAAGAAGAAAAAAAAAAAAACCAGAAAGGGAGGGGAAAAACCGAGATTCCTCGAGATCAATGCGGGGAGGGGGAGGGGGAGGGGCGGTGGGACCCACGCGCTTTCAGCTCCCCCCTCCGGGCCCCGCCTCCGTTTTTGTACCCTATTTAAAAAGACGGGCGGGGGGGTGCTTTGCGCGGATTGTCGTTTCATGCGAAAAGAAAAATTCCGGCTTTAAAAAGCGCCACAAGTTACAAGATTGCTATCGATCTCCTCCTCCTCTGCCCCCCCCCCCCCCACCCAAAAAGTAACGATGATAATAATTGTTGTTATTATAATAATAATAATGCGATTTTTTTTTTGGGGGGGGGTCAAGAATGATAATATAATTTAAACCGCGGTGTTTGACTGAAAATATTCGTCAGTCGCTTTGATCTTAACGTCTCGAATTTAATTTTTGAAATCCGTCGCTGTCCATTCTGCTGGAGGAGCACCGCTGCTTTGAAAACCTTTTTTCCTCGGGGGCTAATTATTTTGCGCGATACATGCGATTTCTTTCTTTCTTTTAGAAAAATATTTTTCGAATCGTTCATTTTTCGCGAAATAAATGAGACATTCGTTATTTACTATGTCCTATAAGTTGCAGCTCTTATGGGACATGAAACTCTGGATCCGACTCTCGTCTCATCATTTTTTTTTCGTAACAGTGGCATGACAAATTCGCGGCACGTTATAAGAATAAGGTGATATTATTTTTACTACGGAGGAGCATCGCGGAGTTATTAAAAAAAAGAAGAAGGACATCATGGTGTAATAGTGCTGTACCTAAGAAATTAATTAAAGAGCGCATGCCAATTGATATATCGAATTTTTTCTCCAATTTTTTTTTCTTTGGTCGGGAATTTTTTTTCTCCTACTTCGCAAGGTATTTAGGAGCATTGCTACACGTCACGGGCCTTGAATTTGATCGACCAATCTCGCTCGAAATAGGCACGATCGGGCGATGGGAGCTACACCGAGCGGTGTTCCCGCTTTGTCCGGCGACTCCAGCCACTCGATTCGACGACCGAAGACAAGTTAGCGAGGAAAAAAAAAAACTCGCTAACGTGTAGAATTCCGTCGGCCAGCATTTCGGCAGCGCTCGGTAAATAATTAAAAGAATTTTTGCCGCGGATTTTCGAATCCGCCGTTTGGCTCCGCAAGGAGTCCATGTTATCATGGTTTTTGGGGGAAAAAAATGGCACCGCTATTCCATACTCATTATTTAACTCTCCAAAACCGAAGTTTTTCAAATTAGGAAAACGAATGAATAATCCGGCGCTGCTTTTTATGTTGAAATTGAGCTCTCTCTTTCTTCTTCTTTCAATTATTTTTTTAAATTTTTTTTAGCTCATTTATTCTCTCTCTCCTTTTTCTATATAAATCTTTCAGTAGATTTTTTTCACTCTTCCATGCGGCGGTTCCACTGGAGCTGTACGTGTGGGTTTGACGGGGACAATGGTCTTCCGCGGCGCGAAAATCAATGGCGCAATGAAGAGGGGAAGAAATGGGATCGATCGATCAAAAAAAAAAAATAACGAAATGAGTAGCCGAAAAAAGGAAAAAAAGAACCGGGGAGATAATAAAAGAAATAGGACGGGAGAATCGGGGAGCGAAAAGAAAAGCATCTGGGGAGAGGCGAGATTACGCGTTGAAGCTGAGCGCCGTCGACGCGGCCTCGGCGCCTGTCGGAGCTCGCGAGCCGCCTCGCTCGCGCCGGCTGGCCGGCTCGGTCGGTCGGTCGGTCGCTCGCTCGGGGTCGCTCGCCTTCGCCTCCTTCATTTCGATCCCTAGATTTTGTTCCCCTTTTTGTAATAGGGATCTTCCCGAACCAAAGTTCGCTCTCTCCGTTGCTTCAATACTGGCTATATTCGAGAGGAAAAACTTAGCGGGACGATGCCCTGTGTATTATTAAAGACGGGCTTATTAGCATATCATAGGGTTAATGTTCTCGTATCCCTCTCTCGAAACGTATCGAACACGTCTCGGGAAAAAGGCATCGCGAGATTGCTGTTCGCACTGGCCCGGCCGACGGGAAGTGCCGGCGAGTCCTGACCCGTTTACGGAAGCAGCGGTTTTTTTTTTTTTCGGTCGCAAAAATAGAAAGAGAAGAGAGAAAAAAAAAATCTATGTTGCCTTTTGGGAGGGGCGGGGGGAAAGAATCTACGTGATGTGTGTTAAGTCGAACATCACATATACGAACCGGAACTGAGGAGGTGAGGTTAGATACGAACCATGGTTAAGGGGAGGCTGAAGGTTTGCCGAGGGGTTATCGATTTCCGTACGGAAAGCCGACGCGTGTCCCCCCCGGAACGACGCGGTTTCTCTCTCATCCTCTCTCTCGCTCGCTCTCTCTCTCTCTCTCAACGCGACTGGCTGGCTGACTGACTGACTGAATGAGACACCGCCCTATATAAATCTCAGCTCAACCCGTCCCTCCTCCCTCTCCCAGTTCATCCTCCCTCCTCCCCTTTCTCTGCGCCGTTGATCCCTCGCCATTCCTCCTCCTCCTCCGTCTTCGTCTTCTTCTTCGCGGCGACGGACGTATCCGTACTGGAGTGTCCTCCGCTTCAGCTTGACTCCCTCTCCCTCTCCCTCTCCCCCTCAGTCTCACCAGCCGCTGCTGCTGCTACTGCTGCGGCAGCGGAGGACCCATTTCTAACGTCCGGCGGACCCCCTTTCGAGAAGCTCTCCCGGTGATCTTCCATCGACACGCGGGGAGAAGAGAGGGTGAGAGAGAGAGAGAGAGAGAGAGAGCGCGAGCGCGATTCGAGGGTAGCCCCATCAATCCCGACCACATGGCGAGCGTTGACCCGGCGTGGATCTTGTCTCGCCCCAGCTTCATCGACCCCTGGTTCACCGAAGCCTACTCCCGTGACACCGAGACCCTCACCAAAGCCCTCCAGAAATCCATCTCCTCCGCCGCCGCCACCCCCGCCGCCACCGCCACCGCCACCACCTCCAACAACTCCAACAACTCCTCCGACACCCTCACCCCGGACGTCGTCTCCCCCTTCCTCAAACACCTCCCCGAGCCCGCCCCTTCTACCCCCGCCGCCGCCGCCGCCGCTCCCTGGGGGTCCTCAGACCAGGAGGCCGCGGCGTCGAAGCAGCGGCAGCGGGCCTCCGTCCCCGGCGCGTCGGGGAAGGTCTCGAAGCGGAAGTCGCGCGCCTCGAAGCGGTCCCAGACCACCTACATAAACGCCGACCCGGCCAACTTCCGCCAGATGGTGCAGCAGGTGACCGGCGCCAGGTTCGTGGGCGCGGGGCTTCAGGTGTCGGCCTCGATCCTCAAGCCAGAGCCGCAGAGGCTCGGCGGGGGCCGCCTGATCGCCGCGGCCGCCGCGAGCGGGTGCTTGCCGACGCTCGACACGTCGGCGTTCTTGCTGGACCACCATGCCGCGGGCCACCACAACCAGCAGCAGCAGCAGGAGATGTCCGCCGCGGGCGGCGAGGCGCCGGGACCCCTGTCATTTTTGGAGGCGGCGGACGTGGCCTGCGGCGGCGGCGGCTCCGTCTCCGGCGGCTACGATTTCGGGTCGTTCGCCGGGTTTCCCACTCTAGAGTCGTGGAGCGCTAGCGCCATGTGACGGATCAATTTTAGCTCCCTCTTTATTTTATTTTATTTTTGTCGTCCTTCTTTCTCTCTTTTTTCCAAATTGCCCCCTGTTTTGTGATGCTGCATATGGGATGGCACGTCGGAGCTCTTGTAATTGCTGCAGCAGACATCGGGGCGGCATGATCGGGTCGGGTCGGGTCGGATCTGTTCATAGTTATGGTATATCATAGTCCTCTTCATTTCTTCGAACTCGAGCCTTGATTTACATCAATTTTTGCACGCGAAGTTTTGAAATTTCACGCGAAACGGGGAGAAGGGGCGGGGGAGGACACTCGCGAAACCTCCTCGCGGCCCGGTTCGATCCGTGGGGGGGTTTTTTTACTAGGGGTCGTCGGAGAAGAACCGGCTCTCCGACGGCGAAAGGGTCGCCGGAGAAGAAGAAGAAGAACCGGCTCTCCGACGGGTGAAGGCGGGGGTGTCCACTAGGGCAATGGAGATTTTTGTCAAAGTTGAGGGGGATGAGGAGTGCAAAATGGTATGGTGGCTTGCATTGGACGGAATGATAACGTGGACAGGAGAAGATCTAGAAGCCCGTACGGTTAGGTGCGTTGGGCGTCCGCGTGGCAACGGGCAGCCCTCGGAGTCAAGGTTTCGTATAAAATGTTGAAAGAAAAAAAAAAAAAAAACCGACCCCGCCCGACCCGATCCGAGCGCAAAACTGTGTCCGCAAATTAGGGTTATTTCGTGGGCACGTGAGGGAAGGTGGTTGCTCTTAGGTCGAGTCATTGGCATCGTCGAAAAATGTTCGGTACGAGAAAATCTCGAAACGCATAACTGTACCGGTTTTTCGGTTCGTGCGGTTCAAAGTCTCTCGACCTTTTTGTTGTGATTCCTCTAAACATCTACTTAAAATGACAAACTTCGAATGCTTGACATGATTTCGATTCGTCAGTGCAGCATGATCTCCTCCTTTTGAAAGTCTTTTAATGCCCTCTGTTGTTTGCGAGACGTGGCATGAAACATATGATCGAGCGATGTCCCCAATCTTTCCCGTGTGAGATGCGGGAGGTGAGCGGTCGGAGCACTTTTCCCTCTCGAATTCGTAGTTGAGAAAGAAACTTCGAATGTCAAAATTATTCCGAACCATTCGTTAATTGGAAGAGATCTCGTTATCCATGCTTATGAACTATCCCGCTTATGAATTTGTGAAATAAATTTAATCTTTGACTCTATTTGTCTCGCGAAAAATGAATGCGATTTTGAAAGTATTTTTCTAAAAATGATCGTTTGTATCGCATATAAAAATGAACGAACCAAAAATATTGTCATAGTTAATGACAATATTTTTTGTCCACTAATTATTTCAACTGATATAAGCGGTCATTTTCAAGAAAAAAAATTTTCAAATCATTCATTCTTTCGTGAAAACTAACAGAACCTAGATCGAAATCGCTATGCTACGATTCGAGGAACTCGATGTAATCGGCTCTCCGATGAAACGATCAGCTGTATCTTTTTTCAAACAATGAAATGATTGGATAAAACGGTGACAAGGAATGCCCCCAATTTGTGAGGTTGCTTACCGAACACTCCTATCGAAAAAAATAGTTCAAAACTACACGCAATATTAGATTAAAAAGAAGGCAAATCCCATCTTGGTAATGATGATGATGATAATAATAATAATAATATTCGCAGAATTGGACCTTAGTATCTTAGACTATCAATTGCGCACCAGTGTAATTTCTTGTCATATGTGGAAATAACTCGGCCACCTAGACAAACTCCCTCACATGCAAACGCAGACGTACCCATCAACCCCATAAGACAGATTGGACAGGTTTTTAAAAGCTCAAAAATCTTGGTTTAATTAGAGATTGATACGTCTTTGGGTTGTTGTTATTAAGCGACGCACCCTTCTGGGGAGGACGATGATAAATATCTCTCTCTCTCTCTCTCGTGTTTTTGTCTTGCGAAAACGTCCCAAAAAATTATAAGTTATGCTCGCTATAATACATTTAGCTTGAACTTTAAACTATGCTCATCGTGACGTGATTAGCTTGAACTTTTTCTTGTGACATAAACAACCCCAGACTTGTATGTATGCAACACGTTTACCCTCAGTCAATGTTCCGTTAAAATGATTTTTCAGACAAACGAACGTCGTTTTTATCTCACTTCATGTTAACACACATTTTTAACGGTTTTCACTTATAGAACTTTGACTGAGGGTAAATTTATTAGGACTTACAAGTTTGAGATTTTTAATGTCATGAAAAAAAATTAGGAAAAATATATTACAATGGACATAGTTTAGGATTTTTGGCGACTTTTCCCTTGTGTCTTATGAAATGATATTTAGGTGCATGGTACTAGTGGTGCCAAAAAGACCTCGACTAGACGAATCTATTGCTGTCGAAGATTCGCCGGTGCCGCCCTAGTCAAAAGAAACCTAAGAGTTCGACCTGCGAAAAACCCTCTACGTTTGGTCGTCCGAATTTCTAAACAGGATAGGACTGGATAGGATATGATAAGAAATCCTGGGATTTCTTTATATCCTGTCCACTGTTTGGTGGACTACGGATTTAAAGCCGGATAGGATAATTTTTATTTTATTTTTTGCTATTCAAGGATCTGGAGGAGTCGGCGAAGGAAAAAAAAGCCGAGAAATTTTTTTGGTGAAAAGCGCACAAGGTGTGGGGATGAAGATGGCGGCGAGTGGAGCATAGGATTTCTGGAAAAATAAATATTAAAAATCCTATCCGAATCTATCCTATCCCTCGCCCCGGATTTTTTTATCCAGGCTATATCCGATTTTATCCTATCTTGGACCACCACCAAACACCGGATAGGATAAAACATATCCTATCCCGACTTTTATACGGTCGACCAAACACAGCCTCATAGGCATATATGCGAGAACGGTTTTATTCGGTATCTCTTTCCGATCGTCTCCCGATCGATCGCGCTGAGCTTTCGTGCCAGCGTCAAAAGAATTAAAAAACAAACTCAAATTATTGTACTCGACCCTATGGAGTTAATCTGGTCGAGTCAAAAAGCCGCGTAAGATAATAATATCTCGAGCGCGAAATGCGTTAGGTGGGCGATGCCTTGGGCTAAAATATAATTGACTTAGGTCTCGATAGCATCTCTTCGACCAGCCCCTTTCTTTTTTTTTTCTAGCAGAAAAAGCAGAGGAGGATCGGGATATTACCTCCAACCATAAAAATAAAAAAACGTAAATAAAAAATTCAAGGAAAGGACGGGACGTGAAGACCGTGGCCACGCCCGAGCTAAATGAGTATTTTAATCTATAGTTTTGGGGGGAATAAGGAATGGCCTGCGACAGTGGGGATCGATTTAATTAATTTCGTTTAGCCATTTTGACGCCTCGCATGAGTTGACGCGACTTTGTCTGAATCAATCACGCAAAACGTCCTTGCGACATTGGCGCGAGGTGGTGGTCTGAGCGCGACGCTTTTTCCCCCCTTTCGTTTTCCCTCCTTTCCTAGCTACTTAATTAGTTAATTAATTTAAAAATCATGCTTCTTCATCTTTGCACGATCGAATTTGTTGTTCTAATTGTATCTGGAGCTCCGTTTCGTTAGATTGAAAGGAAGGTGGGGTTAGCCAAGCTTTCCAAGACCTCGGATTATGAGAAATAATGAGAACAAAAGACAATGTCGAAAAAATACATGCCCATGTAGCACGTGCAGCAACATGATTATCGCTAATCTGATACTGGTCGTTGAAAAAGATGTTTTGTGTTTTCGCGTGGGCGGGGGGGTAAATTTGATAAAAAGTTTAAGGAAATTATATTTTATGGAGCAAAAAGCCATAGAAAAAAATCCCAAATTTTGCTCATCGTGATATATTTACCTTAAACTTTTTTTCCGTGATATAGAAAATCCCAAATTCGTATCGATGTGACTTGTTTATCCTTCGTCGAGATTTCACCAATGAATATCGTCGAAACTCTGCCTACATGAACACCGGATAGCAAGCGGTGTTGACATGACTCTCGCGTGGCTTAAAAAAGAAGAGGAAAAGGACGTTTTCGGCTGAAAAATCATCGGACGGGACCTTGACGAAGGGCGAATGACTTTGGAGTTTTTCGTGCCGTGAGAAAATAGTTCGGGGCAAACGTGTTACGGTGCGCACGGTTTAGGGTTTCCGACGTCGCAAGAGAGAGTTCACGGTAAATGCGTCGCGGCCGGTATAGTTTCGAGCTCCTAGCGATTTTTTTTTTTTGGTCCCCTGCATTACAGCGGAAATGACGACTACCGAAAGTTGAATATCTTGTGGCTTTGGTGTGCTTGGAACTTTGCAGCTAGTTAACTAATTTAAAATTGGATGGAGGCTAACCCAGCCTTCTGGAACAAGGCAAAGGGGTTTACACAAAGGGAGGAGGATCGGGACAAAACGAGGTTCGCTGTTTTGGACAAGCACATCGCGCGGCTGTCCAAATCAGACCGTTCTGGAAACAAGGAATAAGCCTCTTTTCTGTCTACAAGATGACAGGCGCTATGACGTCAGCGAGGAAAGCTACGTCCCACATAATTAGATTTATAAATTTAATGTATAAAACTTAGGGACCTAAATTAAAAGGGTATTGGGAAAAATGCTTTATAGAAGCTCTGAATTGAAAGGGTTGGCGGTGCCGGAGGGAAGGGTGTTTTATGTGACGGTCGGCACGTGTGGTGCGATGCGAGAATCGAAGGTCTAGTATTCCTGTTCGGATCGCATCGGGCGGCGATGAGAAAAGATCTTTGTTATCACGGGTGCGAATGAAAAAAAAATCAATGGTCTGAAAAATCCGATTCGGGTACGGATTGGACCGGTCGGAACTGGCCGGTCAATCTTTGGGCGGGTTTTATGTTTCCGGCAACGCTCGAATGGCTAGTCTCGAAATATGTAATATTTTATTTATTTTCGATGCTTGTAATTGAATAAATACGAAAAATGTTTGATCATGCGACATCACGAAATGGTTTTCCAGGTGTTGGGAATCTCTAACCACACCCCCCACCACGCCGCTTATAAAATGGACCAACTCGAAATTTTCTGCTCATTGATGCGAGCGTTGCTTGTTAGGAACCTTTGCGAAAATCTTTCTTCACACTAGCAGTAGGGTCATTCAGGAAGGGATGTCGGACGGGGTTCGGATATGGTCGGTAAGGTAATCTTCTCGTCCGTACACGAGAATGGAATAACACCGGTTGAATAGGTCCGACATGGTCCACGCGTATCGCGGTCCATCCGAATTCCGACTCAACCCATCCATCTGCCGTCCACAGACACCGCGTTCCGGCGCTCTCGAGCGGGACAATCTCGAATTCCGCTAGCCCCAATGATAAAAAGAAAAAAGAAAAAGCGGGCACAACCCTTTGTCCATCCGCTTGCCACCACATCTCCCAAGCAATTTCGGGTTCAATTCAACGTCAAAGAGCACCCCCCCCACACTCGAAAGGAGACGTGCGACCCCAAGCTAGCCAAACGATTCAAAGGAAGGAAGGAGGAGGAAGAGCAGAAGCGAAGAAAAGAAAGGTCAAAGATGACGGGCAAAGCAGGGAGAGAGGCAGTACTTCTGATCGTACTAGTCTTCGTTCTTTTCCTCTTGACTCGCCTTACTCTTACCCCAGCCCCCCGACACATGATTCCGCCTCTGACTTCCTCCGCCCTGTCCCCCCCACCCAACCGCTCCTCCGCCGTCGGATCGCCGTCCCAGGCGGCGGAGCGCGGGGTGGCGGCGGGGGCCGCGCGGCGTCACCGATGACGTGGGATTCCTTCCGGGGGGTCGTAGTTTTCGTAATGATGAGGGGGGGCGGGAGGTAGCGGGGGAGGGAGGTTGTTGACCTACACGCACGGCACAGGAACAGCAGGGTGGGGGCCGAAGGAGGGGGCGAGTCAAAGTCGTCGGGTGACGACGTGGCGTTTTGACGTTTTTGGGGGGGGAGACGTCCACGTCGGACTGGCATTTAAGGAGGAGGGGTGGGGGCCCTCCTCGGCCTTTTGTGTTGCCACCCACAACGTTGTTGATTCCCTCGGGCCGTCACGCATGACCGCGCGCTGGCGATTGCATGTCGTCATCGCGCTGCCCTGAGCTCCACTCTTCGGTCGTGTTTTTTTTCTTTTTGTTTTTTTTGGGGGGGTGGCTTTGCGCAAAAGATCAACGGCAGCAGCCGCCGTCCACGGCCAACGAGGGCAAAAAAGATCGACAGCTGAGATCGCGCCCCCCACCGTTACGGGACAAAGTTGGCAGCTGTCCAAAAGGATGGACAAGCTTTCGCGTTTGCGTGCCGTGCGCGCGCACGGACATATTCTTGCAGGCAAAAAAACCGGGCAATGTTCGTGGACTTAAAAGAAAAAGATTGCTCGGGACCACGAGATGAAAGGCCCGAATCCAACACGATATGGAGCCTTTCATCGGACTGCGATCTCCGTCGATTCGCACGGGCCGGCCGGAGAAAAGAAGTTGCGAGACCCCACGGTAAAAAAAAAAAAAAACTGGACCCTCTCTTCCATCACATTACCCATAGAGTCGAGTTCGCGACATTTCCGGACTCTCTGAGTTTCAGCCACGTATGTAGCGGTGCTTAGTCGGTGTTCGTTCTTGTCCGACGGCATATTCGATAGCGATGCAGATAAAGCTGTGCAGATTAGCCATACCGTTACTAGCTGCACATAATGGATGGAAAACCCCTCCGGAGCCTTCATTTTTCCCTGCAAAACGCCCCCGCGCTCGTGCGCTCCTGAGATTCACTGACCTCGAGTCGAGGCCATTGCGCGGGAACGATTGGAGTTTGATGGTAAGGAACCTGCGTGTTCATTTTCTCAAAGGTCATTGTTGCGGTAACCAAGTTCTCACGGGCGCGCGGTAAAAACAAAACAAGTAACGGGTAATAACAGTTCTTCTCATGCCTCGATACCATGCCAAGAGGCAAAGGCACGTAAATAAGCAGCAATTTTCCTAATGGGCGCCAGTCTTTGTATTTCTACATGCTAGAAGCTCAAACTAAGCATGCTCTGGAGCAGAGATGATAATGTCACATTTTCCGCTCAAAAGAACGTTAGACAATACTGAAACAGACCAACATGAGGTGAAAATTAGGGTGCGCATGAATACCATTCCGTGTCCGGGAACTATTTCTGAACAGAAATGATTTTTTTTTATTCTGTGCTCGGGAACAATTTCTGAGTATTTGAAGGCGTTTGATAAACTATCCAAAATTTCTATTCCTAGAGTAGAAAAGAATAAAAATGCGTTTGGTAACTACACAAAATTTTTGTTCCCAAATAATATTTTGAATTGTTTTTTTTTTCTTTTACCCATTTTCTTATTTGGCCATGGCTGGTCGTCGGCGGAGACGAGGGTCGCCCTCGACGACGAGGGCGAGGGCGACCCTCGCCTCCGCTGGTAGTTGACAAGGGCCGTGACGCCCTCGCCGGTCCTGGGCTGTGGCCGGTCGCCAGCGGCCGGCCCAACCCAATGAAGAACAACACAAAAATAAGAAAAATAAGAAAAAAAACTAATTCTCAAAATTGTGCCGAGAAACAAGAAGAAACTTTTTTTTACTTCTCGTTTTTCTTTCAAAACTGTTTTTCGGCACAAATTTTTGCAAAAATGCGCCCAGGAACAAAAAGTTTAGGGCGCGTTTGGTAACGTTTCTATTTCTGGGAACAATTTCTTTTCAGAAATAGTTTTTTCTATTTCTATTTCGTGGAAGAGTTTCTGAGCAAAATAATGCGTTTGGTAACTGTACAAAATTTCTATTTCTAGAACAGAAATGCGTTTGGTAACTGCATAAAATTTTTATTCCCAATTTTTTGCATTCAAATCTATATCTTTTATTTAATTATAAGTGCAAGTTATAAATGAAAAAAAATCAATAAGCATGATTTATTGGTTTGTCTAATCCTTTTTAGGGGTTTAAAATCCCTTTTAATCCCTAAACTAAGGAATCTTCAAAAATACTACTTGGGCACCTCAAAAATTTAAATTTCATTCAAAGTGGGTGGTCACAAGTATTCTAAGCCATTATGTAAATTTTTTTTGTATTTTTTTGTGGTAAAATTTATTAAAATTTTTTACTTTCCCTAAATCTGATTCTTTTATTTTTCCGAAAATTTTTTATGAAATTTTTTAAATTTTTTAAATTTCGGAATTTTGCAAATATTTAAGGGTTTTTTGAGTTTTTCTAATATTTATGGATTTTCTGAGAATTTTTTTGATTTATATGAATTTTGGGAATTTTTTAATTTTCTAATTTTTTTATGGGCTTTTTCTGAAATTTTTCTAATTTTATGAATTTTCGGAATTTTTTAATTTATTCTAAGCCATTATGTGAATTTTTTATTTTTTATTTTTTTGGGGAAAATTTTATTAAAACTTTTTACTTTCCCGAAATTTGTCTCCTTTTATTTTCGAGAAAGCTTTTTATGAATTTTTTTAAATTTTTTCAATTTCGAAAATTTGCAAATATTTAAGGGTTTTCTGAGTTTTTCTGATTTTTATGGATCTTCTGAGAATTTTTTTGATTTATATGAATTTTGGGAATTTTTTAATTTTCTAATTTTTTATGGGATTTTTCTGAAATTTTTCTAATTTTTATGAATTTTCGGAATTTTTTAATTTATTCTAAGCCATTATGTAAATTTTTTATTTTTTATTTTTTTGGGGAAAATTTTATTAAAACTCTTTACTTTCCCGAAATTTGTCTCCTTTTATTTTCGAGAAAGCTTTTTATGAATTTTTTTAAATTTTTTCAATTTCGAAATTTTACAAATTTTATGGGTTTTCTAAGTTTTTCTGATTTTTATGGATTTTCTGAGAATTTTTCTGATTTTTATGAATTTTTGGAATTTTTGGAATTTTTTATAATTTAATTAATTTTTTAAATTTTTTATTATTTCTGCCGAGAATGGATCGGACCGGTGCTTTGAGACGGTTTGCAGACGACGGAGGATGGAGGAGGAGCTAAGGTTGCGGCTTGAGGACCGGACCTTTCTATTTCTATTTCTATTTCTAGGAACAAAGAAGTAGATTTTTTCTACTTCTTATTTCTGCTTCAAATCTATTTCTTGGCCACTTTTCTATTCCAGGAAATAGAAAAATAAAATACGTTACCAAACGGATTTCTGTTCTTTTTTTGTTCCAGGGAACAGAAAAACAGAAAAATAGAGAAACAGAAGCGTTACCAAACGCGCCCTTACTAAACGCATTTCTGTTCCCAAATTATTTCTGAGAACAAAAGAACAGAAATTTTTACTCTTTGACACGTTGCCAAACGGGCCCTTAGAATCCCAAAAAGCTATCGGATTGGCTGCATCAGAAACTGAAATGTAGGAATTCCGCAACTTGAAGCTTAGGACACTCCCAAGTGGATAGAAAGAAATCTTACACTACAGACCAAAGACATGCTCGAGACATCTTAATTGAACGCACATTTTCTGCTTTAGCGCCCCAATATGTGACCCATTCAGCTAATCTAGAGCGAAACTGAATCACCTTTCCACGCTCGGCGTAACACCATACTTTTAAGTCAATAGCAGTGTTTCTAAAACCATAATGGAGAATAAACCAAATGAGTCCTCGCATGCACGTTCAACCGATTATCTGGTTTGCTAAACATAACTCATTACTATAGAACATGGAATTCATACTAAATATTATGCTCAACGCTGACTTATCCCCAGTTGAAGATAATAGGGATGTTTGGCATGAAGGCTGTGGTCATGAGTTCATATTGCCTCTGTGGCAATTTTACATTCTCTTCCCCAAAAAGGCGTAGCGGCAGTGTTTAAATAACAATTTAATCTTTCGACCCAAGAAAAAACTATTTAATTTTGGTCAATGAACAAAAGTACACAACTTGGTTGGCTGAGCACTTGTGCAGTATCAAACAGGTCAGGGCTACAACCCCCTTTGATACGTACCCGTCTTATTAATTAGTATTATCTCCCAGATCCAGTCAAACCAGTTCCCAGTTCACCCAGTTTGACCAACATCCGGTTTTGACTGGTTCAATGTCTGGGTGAGTTTCGTGGTAGAACAGTACTAGACCAGGCTCCTGCACCCAGCTGAACTGGCCGGTCTAGTTTGGTTTTCAAAGAGTTGGTCAATAAGGGACGATAATGTCCTCTACCAGCAGTTAAGAGACCTGCTAATATTCAAACCCTATATGATTGCGCACCTTTCCAAGTACCCAAGAAAAACGCACTCTCGTCAACAGCTGACCATTTGTCTTCTATCAGGAAACCATAAGGATCTTCCACTACCCAAAAGATAAGACACTTGAAAAGCCTTGCTATGCGCTTCGAAGCGAAAAAAACGAGGGCATCATCATGGGTTCAGACGAAACTGAAAAACAATCATCAACCAATTCTTTTTATTCATTTCCATTGGGTGCTACATATCCTGATAAGCATCATTGTGCAAAGACTTCTCTCTCCTTAAAATCTACCCGTAATTTCACAATGCTCCAAGGCTGACAATATACGAGTTACCCATTTGAATATCATTGAAAATGCGTCATTTCCATGGTACCGAGCCAAATCCTCTATTCCAATTCTTATAAGCCAACGATCCTGACAATAATTACTTGCCTAACAAGTCTTGCCAATGAATACAATCATATACAGTTTACCTGGCGGGTCAAATCTCCAATACATGTCCAACAGCAGACATCCTGACTTTTTATTAGGACAAGTTTACATTGTCAGGAGACTCACATCTGCAGTAAGTAGACATAGGAAAGTGAAAATCGAAGTGATAGCTATGGTCATTATGGAAATCAGGTAACTCTGAGAAAGAATAATCTTGAAATACATGCTTCCTCATTGGTTAAACTAAGTAATCCTAATGAAAATCTAACATAAGCGAAAGTTAAATACAAAAAACTGCTGTGCTGCACCCTCATAGCTTGATGAAATATGAGTCATGGCAATTGCGAATTAACCAGTAAATGGGATCCCCGAATTGAAGCTCCAACTACCATTTTAAAGCAAAACGCTAGACTACCATTTTGAAGCAAAGGTAGAAAGGCACACAAACCTAAGCATGTTGCTT
Source organism: Syzygium syzygioides (assembly GCA_031216285.1). Taxonomy (NCBI): domain Eukaryota; kingdom Viridiplantae; phylum Streptophyta; class Magnoliopsida; order Myrtales; family Myrtaceae; genus Syzygium; species Syzygium syzygioides. The sequence goes on along the minus strand of CM062252.1, from coordinate 12,773,151 downwards.
TAATTAATGAGCAGTAGCCATCTATACAACTTTCTCTGCACACTAAAACATTTCTTTGAGTGTACACAACTCAAATTCTTCAGCAGACTAAACTGAATAGACCTGATCTGGTTATCCAACATATGAACCTCATCTTCCCTGTTTCCAGTTACTTCACTTTGTATTCCCAAGAATAGAAGGAGATCACTGTAAACCAATTTTTCAATTTAAAAAATGAGATGTATATACATTTCCGGAAGAAACCGCAGGTTTCAGTAGAAAGAGGAATAAGGAAATGCAAATTGGGCTTTTCTGCATGATATTATGATCATGTAACCAAACGGTAAGTGCATGTATCCCCTCCAGAACAAAACACAAGCTTTTCCATGACAAGATCCTCCTCTGAGAAACTGTGATGGAGAAGCAGGATTAAATAATGCGAACTCGTCTCTCAATCAATGAACAGATAGCGTAAATCCACTAAGAAAAATGGAATACACAATGCCATCAAAATAAAATCATAGCAAACTGAACAATTTTAAGAAAAGAAAATCAGTGTTTAGGAAAGGATAAACAAAAAGCATAAACTAAACCACCACCAAACAAAACCCAACTAAGATTTTACTGCCTATGAGAGCACAGATTGAGCTGCTCATATACAAAAAGCAAGCGTGCATCAAAGACCATTGCATTGAGATCACATCAGGATGGGAGGATTTAATATGTATACTGAAAACATTTACTGGAGAGAGTACACCCTAAAAATTTCACAGCGGCAATCGAGAAATGGCACGGCAAGATGCCCACGTTTTATCGTGGAACCAGTAATTTTCTAAGGAAAGCCACTTGGGAGTGACAAGATTTGAAAGCATGTCAGAGATGCATCTAAATTACGAGATATTCGAGCAAATGTTATTCTAGAAGAATGCACTCACCATGGCATGACTACTTCAGCCCGTAATTCAACATCATCTGAGTAAATCCCAACCATCTTAATGTCCAGTAAAATTAACTTATTAAATAACTTCTCTCTTGTAAAAGCATGTGTCTGAACCATGGACGGTGGAACTTCATCATTCTACCACATAGGTCAAGCTGTCCGCTTCATTTTCATGTCCAGAAATATCATCTCTTGATGTAAATGATGGCAATCAGATCATCTCTCAACTCCGTGATTTTCCAAACTCTCTAATATGGGAACTACCCAATCTCCCTCTCTTCTATGCCCTTCATCTACAGTATAGACCAAATTGTTCTCCTCAATAACTGATAATACCTTAGTGTTCCGGCATCTTAACAGAAGGAGCTCCATCATTTTCCTGCGAACAGCATAGATGGGATTTGGCTCTAACAAACACCCTTTGCTATAAGCTTCTCTGAGAAAGACAACCTGAGAGCTCCCTTTAGTAGATATATAGAAAATTCCTGGGTGCTTCAGAAGTAATTCACGCATGTTAACTTCCATCCCAAAGTCCCTCCTGAAATGAGCTAATCTCTCCACCTCCACCATCTTCTCCACAGTTAAGCTCAACAATTCGTGAATAATCGCGACAGCCCGCTTCTCAAATCGCTCTACACCACCGCAAGTACGCACTTTTACGATTTCTTTCCTCTCGTATGGCTTCACATATGGAAGCCTCTGCCAATTCTTCATCTTCTGTCTAAATCCTCTCTCGATCTTAAAACCAGTAGGGAAATTAATTGGAAAGGCAAACCTAGTTTCGAACTCACTCAACCATTTCTCTCTATATTCCTTCTGTCTCCACTTCTCAATCTCGGCCACGCCCAAATCCTCATCCCTCTCCACCAATTCCACAACCTCCAAGCCAATAAGCTTGAAATCCCGCGAGTACTTGACAAGGATCCACTCTCGGAACTCCTCGGGTAGACCCAATTCCCTCCTAATCAACCTCAATGCGTGCACATGAACTCTCCCATTAACCGACATCATCAACAGCTTCTTCACTCTCTGCACACACTCCAGTTCCATACGTTTAACAACACCCTCCTCTTCCTTAACCAGCTCCTTCATTCCACGCCTAATTCTGCAACATAAGTTCCTACGAAGCGGGTGGGTAAATACCTCGAACACGTGGGGGTGCTTGCGGACGAAGGCCCCCACGGCGACGTTGAGCCCGACGAGGCCCCTCCAGCGAGACACGAGCTGGAGCGAGACGAAGGGCCCTCTCCTGCGGGCGGCCATGAGGGCGTGGAGGCTGCGGACGGTCTTGAGGGTGGCGAGGTGGGTCGCGAGCCTGTCGAGCTTGGGGTCTCTGGTTCGGCCTTCCAAGCGAGTCTGGGCGGTGGCGACCGGCTTTCGCCATCTCCTCTGCATGCAGGAGTCGAACGGGCCGAAGGGTGTCGGGGAGGGGCTGGACCGAAGCCGTGCTCGCGGGAGGTTGGAGACGAGCGCTTGCAGCTGCAGCATTCTCGTGGTTGTGTTGTGGCCGGTGACTCTGCAGTGCCCTTTCGAAATCGCAGGTTTAAAGAGAGAGAGAGAGAGAGAGGGTGAACTTGAAGACGCTACTGGACTGAAGAAGAGGGAAAGGGAGAGCGATCAACCGTTTGGCCTCGGTGCATTCGAATGGCCCAACCGAAACAGGGGATAAAAATTCCACCTTTTTGGGGCTTTCTCTGTTCTTTCTCTCTGATTCCATCGTGGATCAGCAGCCAACGTCGTACTCCACTTGATCCTGTTCCATTTCCACCCCCATTTCAGGTCGAGGTTCCACCGGAAAATGTCGTAAGAGTGTAGTATGTCCCGAACTTTGGCCATGCGATATGATCTCTAAACTTTAAATTTTTGTTCAATGCGATCCTTAAACTTTAGCCCGATGTGTGACGTGGTCTTTGAAATTTTAATTTGTTTAATACGGTCATTAAACTTGTGGTACGTATTTAATTTAGTCCTTGAACTATACGAAAATGTTCAATTATCGCACATTCGGCTAAAGTTTAGCATCCTCATTGAACAAATTTAAAGTTTAAGTACCATATATTGCACATTGAGTCAAAATCTGAAAACCATTATCCCTACTTGAAACACTCGTTAAGTTTTATTAAATGTTTTCTGATAATATAAAATCAATCTATCTTCTTAAATTGCGTAGTTTTCGAATTTTTGAAATGTCTTGAAAAATAATTTTATCCCTTTTTTGAGTAAACTTAGCTAGTGCCCTGGTTAACACGACCATTGTCATGTTAATCTCGCCGAGTTTATCAGACTTGTTTAACGCACCTAAAAGGTCGATGCACTAAAAACTACAAAACCCGTGTTACTGGATTAACCTTAAAATTCCTTAAAGTGGCCCGTAACAAAGTTCTTGACATTCTGGTCAATATTTTTTAAAACATCCATCTTGCTTCGGATGATTTGTTGCTAGTTTCTTCAACCTCCGAGCATGTCTAGCAAGAAAGGCAAATTCAAGAAACCTTCAAAGAACATTGGCAGAAGAGAGAGAGAGACAGAGAGAGAGAGAGAGACAGACAGACAGAGATCGTGATAGAAATTAATGCACCTTGCAAGGAAGAAAGCTTGAAGCAACTGAACCATTCATTCCCACATTACATCTCCATACTAATGAACACGAGATCACAATCTACCCATCCAAACCAACATAAACACAAGAAAAATTATGTTCTCCCATCTCCTGAGCCACCAAACTTCATGAGGCGACATCAACAGCGGACAAAATTGACTTCAAGAACAATGACCTGCAAGTACAAAGTCACAATTCCATAAATGACAGCAAGTTGTCGCATTCATGGACACATCACATAAGCTAATGACTTTATATGCAGTTCGCCTTTGTCCCTCAAACCTGTAAGTTAATCTCATTGATTTTTTTAGGACAGGTAGGCCTCTGGGTAGAGACATAGTCGCACATCGCTTGGGTGTGTTAAAGTGATGCTGCATATATGTCTGGTTAGGTGGGGTAGTCTAAACTCCCCATTTTGGTGTGCCTTTGGCACTTTATATGCTGTTCACTCAATCCCTCAAGCCTGTGACATAATCTCATCGATTTTCGAGGACTTGTTTCTAGTTTCTCTTACAAAAAGAAAAAGGCTAATGAAGAGATCAGAGAGCTTTCCTCAGGCCAAGATGACACTACTACTGCATTCAATTCTATTCAGCTTCCTTAGAACAGATCATCAACTCTGAAGGCTGTTCATGAAAAGGTCTATGCACAAAGTCGCAAGATCACACAGCTGGCTAGTAGAAGATATAATCACAGCCACCACCCACACGAGATCTTAAGATGCTTGAAATTTCGAAGACAAAAACTATCCGAGAAATCAGTGAATATGGTTTTTTCATAGGAATTTACTGTTCAAAACTTCACAAAAGTTTTCGGTGGTAAAAGCTCTTCCAATCAAAACATTCCTGTTGCATCTACACTGATGGTGGTCTGGAGCTCACAAAGATGCAAGATCATGAAAACGCTAGTCTGCTTCTAATGTTTGTGGAGACCCACATTGAAGAAAATCTTGACAGCCACAAAACTGCTCTTCCATTCCAGGTTGTGAATATACAATAAGGCACCAAATCTCGAGAAGTACTTTTTTTCACAAGCAACAACCGTTCAAAGGTGCATTTGTATGTTAGTGAAGTAACAAAAATTTCAGGTGATATCTGCAGACTGATTACTGTCCTACAACAATGATCGAAGACTGGCATGTTTTCCACGCGCTTTGATAGACATTTTCGTGAGTTTTTTTAACTAGCGGATGTGAATCGTGAACTTGAAGTCTGATTCGTAATTTGATGAACCGATAGTAATCCTTTCTGTCAAATTTGTTTATATAAGGTAATCTATGCATCAAACTAACGGCCATCACCACAAAAAGAGAGAAGAAAAGAATATCTTTTATTTATAATCTCAATTCCTTATTCTGATTAGTAATTGCACTGTCAAATGGCAACATCAGCTATGTAGAGAGCCTTCACAAGGTTAAAGTTGTTCTCATGTTCTTGATTGCAGAAAAGTAGTCTTAGATGCTGCATTGCTATTCAAAAGCCAGACATCCTCTACTAGTGTAAACTTCTAATTAAAAGCTCAAAACAGTAGAACTTGGATGATACATAGCAAAACTTAAAGCTCCCCACAAAATGCAATGAGCAGCCAGGAAGTAAGTACCTATTTAGGAAGAATCTCTTTATGAGCTTTGAATGATAGAATCACATTCCAAACCAAAGCAATAACATTAGCGGCAAGGACCTGAAATTATATCCCATAAGATAAGATTTGAGATATGCTCAAGAAGCAAACTTACGGTAATAGATAAGAACTCAATAAAAACTCAATAACAGCTGGTTTTCACCCATTCCCTTTTGCTAATATCATCAAAACATCATCTACCAGGTATTCATGAAATTTTCTGCAACTTGAGAATTCGAGTGCTAAGCTTTATGCATGACAGACCAATTAACAGCAATTACTTTTTCTCACCAAAGATAAAGGAGCTTATCAGATCGACAGTGGAGAGCAGGACCTCATAGAATTATAACTCCAGGTCCTTCAACAATTCTTGTCCTTACTTCCAAATATCGTAAAAGATTTTGTTATATATAAACACCACCATAGACAAATTTATATTAACAAACTTATAAAATGGAGCCCATTAAATACTATGCTTCTGTTTTGACATTCCAATTCCAGATTCCTTTGTGAGTCCAGATGCTGACCAATTCAAATAATTTGGCACAGAAATTTCATCTTTCCTGCTGAAAACGTACTAGTTTCTTTATCCCCAAAAAATTTTACAGGCAAACTTAACAACTATTGATAATCATTCGGTTCTTAACAGAAGAAATGGACGGATTCTAAATAAATTAATCTAACAAAAATTTCAGATAAAGGGGCAGGTGGAACCTGAAATTGCTGTGGGACAAAACGAAAATTGAGAAACTGGAAAGGTATCCAGAGCTTCCAATTTGCAAGAACAGCAGAAAACCATTCCTACAAGCAAAAGAACCATCATAAGAACCATGATAAATATAGCATTGATAACACAGATAAGGGCATTAACTGCTACTACAGGAAGAATAACAACAAAAGAAAGAGAGTCCCCTTCTATAAGCTTATCTAGAAGAAACTCTCTCTAACTCAGTTACACAACCAATTTGGCAATTCAATTGCCTGGTGGATAGAGGCATTCACATTTTATCAAACATCTGCATCGACACAAGTTTGCTAAGAGCCTAGCACTAACCTTTGTTCCCTTTCTAAATACCGTATGAGTTCCAAATCCAACTTGAACACTAGTTGGGGTGATGCACCTCGCTCAAATAGGCAACATTTTGCTAGTGGTAGTAATGCTTCTAGCCATATATGAAACAGCTCTCAACCAAAAGGGAGCTCAATTACAAGACAAATCATCAACTAAATCAACCTAGGCATTTTCATGCATAAGCAAGTTTCCATTTGAACGAAAGTGTAAAAAAGAAACAGAAATGGAAAATTCCTCTCCGTCAAAAGCTCTTTTGTTCTGCTCCTTTAAAATGAATGAAAATTCTGTGTCAAAGGCATTTGAAGATACATCCTTGCTACACATTATGGGCGTGATTTGGTATGACTCAGGCTTTTAACCAAAACAGTTGTTCAACATATGACATCATGTAAAGGGTTCAATCTTGACACTCCCTCTTGTTTTCATTATGGATGCTACTCCCCTTTGTCCTATGGTTGTTGAATGCTGTGGTCACATCCATATCCTGTGTAACAAGAGTAATGTCCGGCTTCATGCAAATGGGGAGTGTTAAGATACTCGATAGAAGTGACAACTAGAGGTTTTAGGAAAAACAACTGTTTCACCAAACAATACATTTAATAGGCTGCATAATATCAACATACTGGTTTTTTTGATTAGTTAGTCAATATGTTAGTACCAAAATTGACGTCGAAGATATGTTTCCAACCCAAATATTTGGTTATACTATATCGTAATATTAATTACTTGGTAAGATATTTTACTTCATATTATAAATAGCTAAATATAACCTGGACAGGATCCAATAACATTGCCTTGACACAATAAACATTGCACCTTTAGATTTTTTTCGCACTGATGTTCTGAAGACTTTCGCTTTCCACCTTTATCTCTCCCTTTAACACACCTGATTCCTTAAAACTGAAGCAAAACGAGGAGCATCTCAAAGTCATTTGAGCATTACCTGTTGCAGCTTGGGAACAACGTCTGATGGCCTCCCTTCCAGTGTTACCAACGTAGCTAGGAAAAAACCAATGAACAGAGGAGAGAAAATGAACTGCACAAAAGTTTGATCACACTTAGACTTGATTCATTAGCAAAATATCAAGCTGAATGTTCAGTGACCTCATAAAGAACCTAGTCATCTTTCTTAGAAATCAAATAAACTTCGCCGAATCACCTGATCGAGTAGAAGGCGCAAAAAAGCTCCTGATGCACCAGGCACAGTTACTAAGCGGCTCAAGTATAAGTACCTGCAGGAGCACTGAATGGTGTCATAAGATGCAGGGGATAGAGCTCCAAAGAAGCACAGGATAGTTTATCTTAAGTATGTTCTGCTGTTAAAACAAGATGGGTTCAGGTGATTGCACTAGCTGTTCCTATATATCATCTAAGTACATGCAGCATAACCAATGGAAAAACTAATCATGTGGAGACCAAGATATTCCAGTGTTCGCCCAGCAGACAACTACAGATTACACCACATTATCAACTACAAGAAACCTGAGATACATTCTTTCTACCATAAGATTTTACAGAAAATAGAACAGACAATACCCAGAGGAAGCATCGACTAACTGCTTTAGTGGACAAAAGCAATGAGGCATTACCAGAAGTGAAGCGTAGGACCCACTAACACCAGCCCCAAAAAACTAAATAAGAAGTTTCTTTTCAGGTCCAATGATGGCGCTTGATCAATCACGAGCTGTGTCAAAAAAGATTGAGATTTAGTATGACCGAGTGTAAAATCTCATATTGTAGTCAAAGTGCTCATTTTTTCTGGCAACAAACAAAGAGGACTGATATCCAGATCACGACCTACTAAACACAAATCTGAGGGCTTAGTAACACTGACCACAATGGAAGGCCTTCATTAAAAGTTATACTAGCTAAACTAAAAACAGTTCCAGAACCTGTCTAATCACCCTGGAGAGTTCATCTCAACTGATGCATCAAGTGGTAAGTAAAAGTGTTTTCGTATGCAATCAATAGTTTTCAGGTATCTTCCTATTGTCATTCATATCTTGATAGATTTATAGGCAAATAAATTGTTTATATGAAATGAGACATATAGGATCAGAGCTAATCATACAGCCATGGACCTTCAAAACATGTCAAAATTATGGCAAAGTCTAGTATAACAACATCGGTACAGGACCTAGAAGGGGAAGAAATAAAATTTTACTAATGGTTGCCGCTAAACAAAGTCTACCTGGCAGATCAAATCTCCAAGGAATGTTAGCAATGCAGAAGTCACCGCTTTTGTTGCCACAGGATATTTTGCAAGTAGGGTCAGATACCTGCAGAACAAAAATTAAATCAGAAGAAATGGTTTTGGAATGGCTCACTTAAACAGCACAGACAGTCAGACAGGTGCCTGAGCAAATGAATTCATATACTGCATTGAATAACCTTACTGCAGTCAGTCTACACAAAATGAAATGAATTGTACAAGATGGACATTTGCAACAAGTATAACAGCAAAATCATATATTAAGAAGATGCTAAGTTGACGATCTCTGCCTTTGTCCTGAATTGACTATTATATCAACGCATTTTCATCAGCGTTGCAAATCATTGGATAAATGTGATTTTGTTTTTCCCACCCCTTTTCCTGAATTTGCCTCTATGAAATTAGGAGTCATGTCTCTTCTCAATGCCTTAACTCATCAAAGACAACGTGACGGAAGCAACTTTTGCTTGTACACTCCTTGATTTACCCACATACACAGAGAAAAGTTGCCTCCTTGCAGTCCTAGAACTTAAAACCATGAAAACATTCACTACGCCCTGCCACAGCATCCTTAAACCAATGCATAATTAGGCCAATCATCAAAACCCCGTCAGCAATCACGATTATACATAAAAGCCACTAAGGACCACGACAAGTTATGAAATTCTGATTTCTGAAGCCAACAAACAATTAACGAGAGAGGCACAATAGGCAAAAAAATTTCAGCAAAGGAAACGCATTTTTACCAAGAAAGCAAGGACCAGTTATTTCCACTGCTCCCACCGCCTCCGCCACTGCCACCTTCACCTCTTCCTCCATAATTCCCATCGCCAGATCGTCCATCACCACCACTTCCACCAGATCCCGCGTCCGAAACCGCCGAAAACCGGGCCCGGTTGAAACCCAGTTGCCCGAACCCAATTTCAACCTTACCCGAGTCCCTAAGAACCCCGGAGCGGCCATAATTCAGAGGAAAGGCAGGATTTTGACACGAGGAAGAGCTCCAGAATACGCCTTTCCGGACCGCCTTGGCATGAACCGGGGCGAAATTTAGAGGGTGCGCGCGGGAGAGGCTCACCAACCGGAACAAGGCTGGGGATTGCCGGGCGATGCTACCGGTGAACTGAACCATATCTTTTGCGATTAAAGATCGATCCTTGGGAAGAAACTCGAGAGGAAAGCTCGTTGGGGGGGGGGGGGGGGTTTGTGAGGGTTTTGGACAGCAGAGGTATTTTAGCTAAGGTTGCTGCAGCTTGGCGCGAGAGACGGGAGGCAATGCAGCCCCTGCCTGCCGGCTCCAACATTCCGACGGAAAATTTATTTTGCTCCTTTTAATATTCTGAATCTAGCCGTGGTTTGATACAGTGGTTTTTTTCTGACTAGAAATGAAAAAGAGAATCCAATTCACGCAGGAGGCAAAGTTGTAGCTACTGGACTGGACAGAAATCGATTGAGCTTGCCACCAATTGTTGATGCTTCTCTTCTCCATGGAATGTAAGAAGATGAGAGTGGCCCCGGAGCGAGTAACCGGGCCGTTTCACAAGGCGATCAGTGCGCTTTCCGGTTTTATGCCTTGAACCGGCGGTTCTATCGAAAAACCAAAATCGAACCGATTTTAAATCGATTTACTCTTATTTAAGTAAGTTTTCTTAGGATTGGGAACCTAATACTTAGGCCGAGGTCCACAGAGGCTGAGCCTTGATGGACTCGAGACCTTGGTGTCCAAGCTTGAGTCCATAGAGGCCGAGCCCAAGTCCATCGAGGCCTGGCCCAAAGACTAGCACCCATGCTCGGATCTCCAACACTTAAGCCCTAATCAATGAGGATGAGGCACGGGATCCCGGTGTCGGTGCCCAGGTCCATTGAGGTGGGGCACGGGTGGTGCCCGTCCCTGGTTCTCCAGCAACCTAGCTCGAGTCCATTGTGGCCAAGCTTGGGACCCCAATACTTGTGCCCAGTCCTCGTGCTCGAGGCTCTAATGGTAGTGCCTCAATCTCCCATGTCCGAGCTCGGATCCATTGAAGCTGAAGCTTGAGACCTCATTGCTCATGCTCGTGTCCATTAAGGGCGAGTTTGGGATCCCAGTACAAAATGCCCAAGTGCTTAGCGCCTAGGCTTGTGTCCATTTTTGCTAGGACCCTGGGTCTGGTCTCAATAGGCTTGAGTTCATTCGTTAAGGACTCGAGCCTAGTTGCTAGGGACCCGAGCATGAGCACCAATGTCTCCAAGCCATCCTCGATGGACCAAGCTCAGGTGTTGAGGACCCGTGTAATCAGGGTCTTGTGCTTGGCCTTCATGGTCTTGAGCTCGAGTGCTGGAGATTTGAGCACGAGCATCGGGGCCTTGAGCTCGTCCTCTGTGGACCTGGGCCTAAGTGCCAAAAAGTCGTGCACGAGCACGGGGTTGTTGGTTTCAGCTTCTACGGATGACGCTCTTGCCGGGGACCTAGGTAACCTTGCCTGAGTCAAGATCCACCGAGACTAAATCAGGGATTTTGGTGCCCTTGCCTAATTCCTTGGCTGCTCCTGCACAAGTCGCTAGAGCCCAAATAACGTGGGTATTTTGAAATATTAAATCATATTTTCTTTTCCAAACACCAAAATATATTATCACCTTTTAAAATTTTTTTTTCTGAAATTGTAACATTTCTCTCGAAATTAATAAACGGAGCTTTAACGTCTAACCAAAAAAAGTTTACAATTTTTCGTGTTTCATCCCAAAAATTTTGACGGCAATAAAATCTGTGTGGTCGTTCGTCGATACTGCATAGTTCACAGAGCGAGGAAAACGAGGAGAAGCGAGCGCATTTTCCCCCCAAAAACTGGAGTTCCGTCGCCGCCATCGTCATCATCTTCGGCGAGCTTCAACCAGTCTCCGAGCGCGACGAGCAAAAACCCTAGAACGCAGCCATGCCTTCGTTTCCCAGCCCGGGCTCAGTCACGGTCTGCGAAATCAATCGCGAGCTCCGTACGTATAACCCTCTTGCCTCTCCTTCGCTTTCGCGCGAGTGTCGTCGACTCATTCGCGGGACTCGGGGTTTTCGTGTCGATTAACGCCTGAAATCCTGCAGTTACTGCCGATAGCCTGTCGGAGACCCAAGCTAAAGAAACCTACGGGAAGCTGCTCGTGAGTTTTTCTCATTCGAGTCGCTGCGACGGCATGGGTCCATCTGTTGGCGGATGTTGCTTTATACGGTAGCTTTCGTTTGCTGGAATTGGTATCCTGATTGTTCTCCGAATCGCAGAGAATGGTGTTCAATCCGGTCTCCTTCCAGCCTGATCAGCCGGGCCGGTCGGGGCCGGAGCTCGACGCCGAGCAGCCGCAGGTGGAGGAGGAGGGTGCGGGGAATGGAGTGGCTGTTCAGAGGAAGAACGTCGCGGAGATGGTGCAGGGGATCACGAGCGGTTGTATCAAGCGGCTCTTTAATCCTTGCGATGTGAGTTTTCTTTGTACCCTTTTGTGTGTAAATACATTAAAGATATCTGGAGATATAATATAGCAAACCCATTTTGAAAATCAAATAGTCTTGCAGCTGAGTTGGCCGCCATTAGTCTTTTACGCATTTCAAATGATCTTTTCTGGGTCTGCTGTGCAAATGGGAGAATCAGATTCTAGAGCTCTGGTATGAGTTTGCTGTCCAGATGACTTATGAGATCATAGAAAATGTAGCTCTAGTCATTAGGGGAGGTCTTTTTAGCTTATCCAAGTCATCGCTTCCTTAATACCAGATAACTTTAATTCAAACCTCAATGGAGAGACGTAATGTGAAAGAAACTTACACGCACTTTACACAGCAGATGTGATCAATTTCTGGTTTTCTGCCTACCGACATCTTTATTATACTTATAGGTTAATTTGCTACCTGAAGTCGATCTAAAAGGAGTAAGCTGGCACCAGCATAAGCATATTATAGCGCTTATCTCTGCTCCGAATCAGGTTCTAGTGCGAGATTATGATGATGCAGGTCCGTATCTTTCATAGTCTGTCTCCAGTGCTGATTCTTATCTTGTTTATACTCGCATATCTCATTTCCGTCCTTTGAAAATGCTTGCAATGTTATCTTCAAAAGAGTGCAGGGAACCTTGTATCCTGACTCATGAGTCCCAAAAGGACGTTAAAGCTCTTGATTGGAGACCAAATGGTGGAAGGGTGCTTTCTGTGTCTTGCAAGCAAGTACCACGATTCATCTTTTTCTCATTTAAAGTTTAGTTGGTCATAAATATTCTTCTACCATATTATTCTTTTCAGTGTTTTTTTTCATCTCATCAGCGTCACGAAAACAATGGAAAGCTCAATCAATTTATTTTTTAGGGGTGGAATATGCATTTGGGCTGCTTCTTTCCCTGGCAATGCAGCATCTATCAGATCTGGTGCTCCTTCTTTTGTCGGGACCCTGCCGAGAGGCACTGGTGTCCGATGGACTTTGGTTGATTTTCTTCGCAGTGATGCTGATGAGCAAATAACTGCACTCTCATGGAGCCCTGATGGAAGATATCCTTCACACGAAAAAGCTCCATTTACATACATTTTGTACCATCTAGTAATGGTTTTAGTAGTCGCCAGATGTTTCACACGTTCCCCTTTTTAATAATCAATTTCCAATTGCAGTTTTCAGAATGCATGATGGACATATTATGATCTTCAATATTAATTACTAGGGATTTTGTACTTGGTTAAACCAATGCATATGTTCGAACTCTTTTGACTGGAAGAGGACTCAGAAACAGTTTTTCTATTATCGTGGTGCATGTGTAGCTTGATTGCCTGTTTCCTTGACCGACGTCTACGTACTTGGCATCAGCCTCCTGTGAAAGCTCGTCGTTCACTGTATGGGACGTGGCACAAGGTCATTCAATATTCTGATAAATCTTTTGTCTCCTTTGGTTCATCAACTACTTTTTTTTCACAATTATATTGAGTATATGTTCATTTTTGCAATTATATCTTTAAATTGTATATCTAATAGTTTGTTTTCATTTAATATTGTAATTGCACCTCTTATATTTTGTTTCTAGGGCTCCTAGTTCCTACTCTACTTTTTCCAGTGATCATGCAAAACTAATAGTCTAGTCTTTTGCCAAAATTTAGTTCTTTCCCATAGCACTATTTGTTGGTAAAGGAATCTACTTGTCACACATCTATGATGGGTTTGGCTCATGGTCATCATGCATCTGCTTGACTAATTTTGTAAGTCCTAGCCTTCAATAATTAAATTATAGTTATTCTGATTAAATGAAGGTTCAGTCACACTTATAATTGTCATATGCATAAAAACAAGCACCTGCCAGAAATTAACTCCTGGTTGCTCATAGTGGAATTTGCTTCCTGCCAGGGCAGCAAATATAACTATAGTTCATAGAGTTAATATGATAAGACTGGGAGTGGTATAACTCATGGGGTCCAAGCTTTAAGGTGCCGTTTGAAAGATAAACTTGAAACTAGTCATGTTGCAATTCTATTTCGAATGGACTTCTGATTAAATTTGTAGTGTTAATAAAATGAGTTTTTAAAATTGACTATATGTACACGAAAATTGAAAGACACACTTTTGGAGCTTGATCCATGTGACTTTAGTACTGGAATCTAGGTTCTTTTCTGGAATTCCTGTGTGCTAAAAAAGAAAATGTTCTGATGAGAATTTTTATCGATCTTCTGTGCATGAAAAAAAAAATAGGAACAGATTTTTTAAATTTTGAAAATGATGACTATGGAGGTGGTTCTGAAGTTTTTGAGTGAAGAGCAATGGTTGCATTGAGTGAATTTGTCGGTCAAAAACATTTAAAACAATAAATTTTCAAACAATTGCTATTTAGTCCAAGTATGGTTCTTGAATGTGAAACTTTGAAAGTTAATGACCAAATATCATCGACAATAACTTTTGCCTATTTTTTAATCAATAGTTATATAAAAACACACATGCGTGTGCTTGCACACCCAAATTTTGGAGCTTGATCAATATGATTTTAGTACTGGAACTTAGTGTTTCTGGACTTCATTTTATCCCCCTTCCTGCCATTCATATTTGGATCGTGCTGTTGATACAGTAGTAAGTTTCTCTCTCTGAGGCATTGTTTTGTTAGTTATAAATGTTGTTTATTTGCAGGTGTTGGGACACCTATTCGACGTGGATTAGGGGGCATATCCACGCTAAAGTGGTCTCCTACTGGAGATTACTTCTTTTCTGCAAAATTGTATGGTCATTCAGCTGAGTTACTTTGTTTTCATGTGGACAAATATGGATAACATTGTCTGTCTGATCCGGATTGCTGTCATCCTTTACAGTGATGGAACATTTTATCTATGGGAGACAAACACGTGGACCTCTGAACCTTGGTCATCAACTAGTGGTTTTGTCACGGTGAGGAAAGTGATTTGGATGGCTTGTCATGATTGCCACAAATAGGATCAGAGGCTGAATAATGATGTGGTGCATTGCTCAAATGCTGTGCCTCATAAAAAAAAAATTGAACGATTTTCCTTTTAATTTCTGGGATTGGTGCACTCTTTCTGCCTTAAATTAGATTCTGCCTAAGATATATGAGAATATGACTAGTTTTTCAGCTTTTGCACCATAGAGAGGTAGAAAATTACATGATTCTTGCGGTGAAAATTTAAATCTGTCACTGTTGTTTCAGAACTGCTTGCATTTTGTAAAAGTTTGTACCAGTTTCTTCTCTATTTATTAGTTACTTGGTGAAGATTCCTGATGTCCTGATGAGAATTCTCGTCAAAACAGCTAGGGTTGTGTTAGGAGTTCATGATGAGATCTGTGCGTCAAAACTGTATCTTTCCTAGACATTGAAAAAGTGTCTGCACTGTAAAGTTGACAATGATTATATTGGTATGTTAATTAGTGATATTTATCTCTATCGCCAAAAAATGAGGGTTGAATTGTCTCACTCCACTTTTGACTTCGATTAGCATTCAATATTACAGTGTCTTAGTTGATTTTGGAGTATATAAATCTGGAACAAAATTTAGCTTGGTGAGTACTCTAGGCTTGACGGCATTGCATTTCTCTACTTAAGAGTTTTGTTGGTGTTTTGCTCTTGTGGTGCCATCACCATATGAAAATTCTGTAAGTTTAATCGGTGACACACTATGTGTAATCAATTCTTGATTGAGTAGCAGGTGCTAAATGTTGGGCTTAATTCTTCAGTGACTTTGTATTGAGGAGAGGCCTAATTGATTTCCCGGTACTCCTCATTAGACAAAATAAAATAATTTGTCATATGTTTGATGTCTATGCAATCATTCTGCACTACATGTGTTCCTTTTAGAGACCTTTGGCTATCTTTGTCGACATTTTTTTTTTTTTTAATTTTGTATGCAAGTGGCGAAGCTGCATTGTATGTTAAGCAGCTAGTGCACTTAATCTATCCAGTGGTTCAATTTTTTGCTCTTCTCTACGCATCTTTCAATTGTATGTAACAATTCCTTGAACTTTTTTAATTTGGAGTCGTGTTGCAACAGGGGGCAACATGGGATTCTGATGGGCATATGATACTGATTGCTTTCTCCAAATCTCCGACGTTGGCTTCTGTTCACTTTTCATCAAAGCCTCCATCTTTGGGTAACCAGTTTTGCTTAAGATGTGTACTTCTAGACTCCACTAATTAAGTACCAAGGCAACGCAGGTGGTATTATGACTTGATAAAATGATGGAAAATTTTATGTTCCTCAATTATTACTTGTACGGTTAACTCAAGCACATTTCTTGTGCATAACTTACGAGGGGGAAAAGAAGAAACATAGACAAATATGATGTTTTGGCTCTCAGTGTTAGTTTACACCAGAGCAGATTATTTGCGGTTTGGTGGAGCTGGGGCATAGTTAATTCCATTGCGGGAAATCCTTAGAGAAACTCAATGGAGTAGATATCTCTTATAATCGCGTTAATAAGAGAAAAAACACTAAAATTTCATGGAACGAACTTAAACTGGGAAATTCCTGCTGATTTGAGGTGCTCTTGATCAATTGATGTATATTCATTATCTACTAGGCAACTTTGAATACTTATTCTCTTTTGTACCAGTCCATTGTTAACACGACTTATTTTACTTTTGGGTGATGCTATGAAGATGCGCTCTTGTTGCCAGTTGAATTACCAGAAATGTCATCCCTGCCTGGCAGGTAATTCAAGCTAGTGCAAATGTGAATTTTTGGTTAGTTATGTATCTTGGAGTGTAACATGTTCCTTTTGCCCCCTCTTCATCTTGCAATGTGATAATTCCTCTGTATCAATCAGATCTGTATAAATGGATATCATTGAAGCAAAAGAAATTTTTACATGTAACATTATGCGTTCATCACACTTAAAAAACAAAACCATTGGGCAGCGGTTATTGTACCAAATGGCATGAGCTGACTCCACTTTTGTGATATCATGTAGTCAGGGGATTGAGAAGATAGCATGGAATGCTTCTGGCGAACGACTGGCGGTATCATTTAAAGGTGGGGATGAAATATACAGGGGTCTGATTGCCATTTATGATGCCAGAAGAACACCGGTGGTTTCTACCTCACTAGTGTGAGTTTCGGATAAGCAATACCTGTGATGTGGTCCATCAACTTTTAAGATGGTGAGCTTTTTACTCTGTATGTTTTAAACTGATGTACTGACAGATTTTTTCGTGTTGTCTTGAGATACAGCGGCTTTATCAGGGGGCCTGGTGATAATCCTAAGCCAATGACATTTTCATTTCATGATAAATTCAAGCAGGGACCTTTGCTTTCTGTGGTAAGTCTTCATGATTATGATATCTCTATTGTGCTTGAGCCGATAGGAAATCTTGCCTTAAATATGGGAATATGCAAACTCAAGTATAGGAAACGCATAAAGTATTTGCTTTTGCTTCATTATGGGCGATTGTCTGAATTATGCTTTGCAATCTAATGACATTACATATGTCGATGCACTGTTTTCCTTGACTCAAGCAGCTCTATTTAATTCTTTCAACTGTTTGTCTGCAATTTCATGCAGTGTTGGAGCAGTGGATTTTGCTGTACCTACCCTCTCCTGTTTCGTTCTCATGCTCTTCCTTAACTAAGGTACTTGCTTCTTTGTGGTGGTTCACATGTTATTTTGCAGTTTGATGTCAGCTTAATATCATTAGTGCCTAGAGATACGAAACATTGAGCCTATATTGTCAACTTAGAGATTAAACTGTTGGTTTAGGAGGTTTTTCTGATAGCAAGAATCGCAGGTTGAGCCTGCAATTGACTGTTGTTTGTCTGGGTTCTCTATCGTGTTGGACCAGAAAGCGTTGTAGCTGGTGAAGCCATCCTTCAGTTTTTGATTCTGGTGAACTTGTTGCTCAGTACTTCTCCCCTCTCCTGGCCCTTTAGCTCTCTCCTTTAAGCTCGAGACTTTGGCCATTGACATACTGATCCGACAGATCGAACAAATTATTATGTAGGAGCTGCAAAAAGTTGAAGTAAAGCGTGCCGTGGAAATCGTCTTTAAACCGGAGGGCAGGCAGTGTCGTGAAAATTTCATCCGTTTATCCCAGTCTTCAGAAATGATCTGCACCTGGACAGTGTTGTGATCCTCATCTCTTAGTGAACGGCTGAACGGGGATATTCTCCGCCTTTATCTTTGGTTTCTATGTGTGTCAAAAGGAAACGATGTTGAGGGAAAAGAATTTTTATGAATGGACTAAGAGAATACCAATTTTATCTGTCGGCATTTTACAGAATATACCGTCAGGGTGGATTTGCGTTTTTGTTGAGAACAATTTGACTGATTTAACTCTTCAATAGTTTAATAAGGTGGATGGTATAAGATGGATGGTATAATGGTAAATGGGTAATCCGTCTTTCACGAGTTCGATTAACGTTATGAGCAAGTTTCTGAAATAACTCGTGTTGTGTTGCCTAGTTGCGAAATAGCTTGGGTGGTGAGACATTCTACTATTCTCGTTGGAAGGATTTTAGTGGGCTGTGACGACGGATTCATTAACTTTGGGCTTTTGCGGGTGGAATGGTATAGGTATGGCCTCTAAATTTGTAATTAGAAAAAAAATGATATCTTTGGGGATAAAATTCTAACAATATAGAAAATATTTCATTTTCACTCATAAGCCGAAGGCAATGCCGAGAGGCTTTGGGCTATGTTGTCAGTCAACCTTCTTGCCTTGTCGGTCGGACCTCCGTCATACTCCCACCGGAAGACCATGTCGCCG
This sequence comes from Syzygium syzygioides, assembly GCA_031216285.1. Classification (NCBI taxonomy): domain Eukaryota; kingdom Viridiplantae; phylum Streptophyta; class Magnoliopsida; order Myrtales; family Myrtaceae; genus Syzygium; species Syzygium syzygioides. The sequence goes on along the minus strand of CM062252.1, from coordinate 12,754,545 downwards.
CTCGTCCTTCCGACTTCTCTCAGATCAACCTCTCTCGCTCTCCTTCCTTCTTCCACTTCGTCGTCCCCTTCCTCTCGCGCCTCCTCTCTTCCCGCCGCTACTACTGCTTCGTCGTCATCGTCGCGTACGTCTCTCCCTTTTCTTTTTTGTATGATCGCGAGGTCTCCCGTCCGCCCACGTTCGCGTATCGCTCTTGCTTCTTGTCTATTCCCGACGTCCGTGATTTGATCGTCGCGTATCTCCTTTCTTATGTGTATTGGCGAAGTGGGTTTGCCTTGATTGTTTGTGTTGTTTGTGCGCTGGCGAATCTTTGTGGGGTATGCCGTGAGAGGGCTTGTGCATACGAATGTGCATGATCATGGGTCGAGAAGGACTATATGTGGACAGTCTTTTGATATGTCTATGTGGGTGTGGGGGGTTTGGTTCGCTCGTTGCTTGTTTCAGTTCATTTGGGAAGTTAGGAGGGAGTGGAAGTTGTGGGCATCGCTCAAGATCTTTCTAACGATGATCGTTGCTCTCTCGAAGAATGTCTTGGTTTGAAGAATCATCTCGGGTTGAATTTGTCAGGGGTATTGCTGGTTTAGAGTGATTGAAACACGGGTGCGGGGGTTAACCAAAGTTTGTTGGGTCTTTAGAGTGGGAGAATCAATTCAATGCAAAGGTTCATAGTGTAGTTGGGTTCACTCCGCGCACAGCGCTAGCAGTAGCTTGCCTTTTGAATCCCGAGTCTTAGTATCCGCATTTTATATATCTCATTGATGCGAGCTGTTATCAGGGTTCGACTAGCGGCCACATTTCACGTGGTGGAGCGATTTGCAGACTCACTTTCAGTTTATATGCACCCGGTCTACGGGATTCTGTCAATCCATGTATCTTGGAACTGTCCATGGTAGATTTGTGATGTTTCCTCCGTGATAATAAGTTGTTTAAAGAAGGCTAACAGTTGGCCTCGGATATAGAGAATGCATTGGCACCATACTGGTTACTTATCCTATACTTTGTTTACATATTCTGTGCAATTGGATGGAAGTATCTTGATTATTTCAGCTCCAGGAGTCATTTGTGACTACCGTTGTCTCTTCTTTTATGTCGATTACATTATTCTATCTTTTCTTTCTTTGTAATTGCTCACTGTATCTAAATTTGCTCTTGTATTCAGTATCATTGTTGACCAGGGAACGCGCTCATTGTCATCTGAAGTACATCCGAGCACTTAGTGCTAGTGTGATCTCGCCTGGCAAGAGAAGGGTTGCGATGCTAATCAAGCCAACGGACGTTGAAGAGACTGCTGCGAATGATGGAGAGTATTACTCGGACACTGATGTTGGTGCGTTTCCGTTCGACACATGTTGGTTGGACGCAAAGCTTCAGCTGAAGCTTGAGCAGAAAATGAGGATGAAAGTGCTGAAGAGGATACGGCTCCGGAGGAAAAAACTTGTCCGCAAGAGAAGAATGAGGAAGAAAGGTCGGTGGCCGCCCTCGAAGATGAAGTAGTTGACTGACTTTTTTACTCCATTTTTGTTTCTGCGCCTTCTGTTCCTTAGAAGTTCAGGAGCTAGGTTTTTATTGACATTTATGTCTTGTTCATAAAGTAATTACAATTGAAACCTGATTAGTATAGGTAGAATCTGTCCATTCTATTCTTGCTCGTTCATTTGAGAACTGTCTATCTGTTCACTGGGATTCGCTCCATTGTCCAATACTATTGTTGCCCTTAATTGTGTGAAATGGCTTGTAGAATCAAGTGAAATTTGCAGTTTTTTGCTTCTAGTTCCTAGAAAATTGCCATTTCTGGCTATACTGCATGGGACGGTTTGTCACCCTTAATTGTGGGAGCATGCGCAAATTCATCTCATCATACTTCCTGGCATGGACATCAGAAGACAAAGTAAAACTATCTTTCACAATGCCGCAAGCAAGCAGAAAGTAAATCTTTGTCGTCGTTCTTTTAATTTTGCCAGACACTGATCATATATCACGAAGTGGATCTAAAAGAAATTCTATGAATTAACACTCGAGCTGGGATTAAGAAGATGCAACAACGATGAGTTTACAGCATGCTACTGCCAGCTGAAGGGTTGGCAGGCAAAAGGTCTAACCATTAGGAGTCACTGATATTATCGTTCATCTTTACCTTCAGACCTTTTTTAGTACTTAAATCTTGAAGATGAATCAGCCTTTCGCCATCTTGGGAGCAGGTATATTCTTCTAACAAATCAAATGAAGTGAAAGAATACGGGGAGAGTATGACTTGCATGTCCTTTCCTGCACTTTTAACCGGACTTTGTTTTGGAGACACCTGCATTCAATCAGGAAGAGATGCATCAAATATGCTGCTGCGATGCAACTCACCTCCGCATAAACTCATCATTTTCCTGGTCCTCGAAACGACTCTGCTTATATGATTTTTAAGTGACTTACAGCAAGCATTGAATCATATACTTCCGGAAATATTCCTATACGTGAGGTACCTTTGGTAAGAGTTTGATTGAAGAAGATAATTCAAAGATAAATAATGGCTTGTATTCAACAAATGAACCAGCTAGAATTGTCAGTGTTAAATGACCTCTCCAGGTCGATGGAGACACCAGACAGCATGACCTCAACGGAAGTGTCGGAGACTGGGACGTGATAACTCAATTTACGTATGCAAGGAAAAAGAGAAGAAGATACCTTTTTCGGCTGTTCAAAGGAATTCTCGTCCATCAAATTTCCAGAAGTTAGGACAGTTTTTGAAGAGCTGGACAATTGTATGGACTTTGTATCAAATCCTCCAACAGATATATTGAGATTAATCAAGCTGTTTCCGAAGTTCACAGCCTACAAAATCAAGATTCTGAACTCAACCGCCACTATATTGCCAAACAAGAATATATTATATGCATAATCAATCTCGACAGGAGCAGGATGTTGACAAATCTAATCAAACAAAGAATAAGAATCTCCGAAATCAGAAACCAATATAACATGCATGATTTTTTGTGATGATGGAGCATATGGAGTCGCTGTTTAATTATTTTACCAAATGATGCTTAACCAGATACTTCTCAATGTATAAGTTCGGTCTTGTCATGACAATGACGCTAAAAATTACTGTGCCAAAGAATGTGATTGGTTGTGCACCAAACAGCAATAGAGCTTTGATTATTGTCTTCATACTTTTCCTTTCCTTGTTCAGAATTTACTTTTCATCCCACCAGAGTCTGGTTGTAAAGGTATTGGTCAATGGGCAAATGAGAGAGACAACACAAGGATGTGTTCATGAGTAAGCGAGAATTCTGAGTTTGTCAAGGACAGACTTCAAACCTTTATTCTTATGTAATTCTTCTCATTAGTGGAATCTTTCCATAAGATAGCAGATGTAACAAGTAGTGGCGAGGTTGACTTCAATGTTGTGCCAAGAAGGGTTGCTCCACTTGACTCTGTGAAAAGACTTTGCATCCAGTAGCTGGGAGTTCCATACAGCTGCGAAGAGTTGAACACGATCGTGTCCGGAGTGAAACTTCAATGAAGCAGGTTGGTGTCAGAAAGGAAGAATCTTGCTTTCTTTTGTGCTTTTCAAATCTCTTGATAAACTGATAGATATCTTAAGTAAAAGAATGAGAGAAATTACCTTCTGGCATTTGCATTCACAAGTAGTGGCGCATAACTTGCCATCACAACAACATCACTGCGAAAAATTGGAAAATTTTGAGATTTAAGTGGTATTTACTCTTTTTGCATGAAGAGGAAAACTAACCTGAAGTGCCATTCAAGGGTTAGTACTCTGCTAAGGCACTTAATGCAGCCGAGAGTGAAGTTTGTCTGGCAGTATGGAAAAATTGCAAAAGCACTTTATTTTTCTTTTTCATATTTAGGTTAAGTGGGAGTTTAGTTCCGGAATATTGTTGGAGCATATGAACTAATCTCAGACATGAGAGTGAAATCTGTTGAATAATTTTGGTGGCGATTAATATTTACCCAGGTATATTGTATATGAGAAGATGTCAACTGAAGCTTATGGTAAAAATGTGTGATCACGTGTGGGCAAGTGTTAACATATGGATATATCGTATCTGCAATATTATTTATGTTGGCATTGGTTTTTCATTCAAACACAAATACATATTTGTATGCATGTACCAATGAAAGCGCTCATTTTAGTGGTATGAGAGATGATGATGAAATCATGGCTTCACCATCGAGCATCACATGTGGGCACTTCAGCAATATATCCTGATTCAACAAAAAGATACATGCCATCGTGTTTCATGTTTTCTCTTAAATTAGACTATGATACAGATGATATCGCAGGTTCTTTATTTATAGATGTATTATTAGAGAGACCTGTTCTTTTCTAGCCCAAGAAGGAATGCAGCTTCAGCTAGGGCTGCCAGGAGACTTCCTTTGCCCGCATCTTTTCCTGTAACACAATACTCACTGACAAAAGCCTGAAAGCACAAAAATTGAAGGTTATTCATGTGCACACTTGACCTCTCAAATACATTAAGGCACGTAAAACGCACCTTTGGACCATTTCGAGACACTTGATTGAACTTTTGAGCCATTGAGAACATGTTGCTTGCAGAAGTGTAGACCTTATCAAGAAGCAATAATGTCACTGTTTAATGGGGTTCGTATTTACAGAAGAGTTCTTGACAGGAAAGATAAGAACAGACATTACATGCAAATCATAGAGATCGGCAGGGTGATCCAACTGCCCAGAAGAACCATCACAATTTGAGACGATTTGCATGTCTGGATAAGCATGCTTTATAGCGTCATGGAATTTGAGATAATTCCCTGGCCATTGATGAATATTAAAGAGGAAAATCTGGTTAGCTGCAATATTAAGAAATGGGTATGACTTAGCTACTATACTGATCCTCAAGCAAAACACAACCCATCCCCGTAATTAATAGCACAGACTAAATGGTAACAAATATTCTAGCGGCGTAGACTCCAGATAATATGAAGGAGGTGCAATATCACGGTATTTGAATTGTTCAGATCAAAGGAAATTATATCACCTGCTTCTATGTGAGGCAAAATTTGATCAGGGTATATCACAAGGGGGAGCAAAAGAAACTCTAGTCCAGATGTCAGTAATGTAAAGCAACTACAGCACGAAAAACCTCAGCGAAAGGTGAAAAGGCAGGTCAAAGTTGGATTTACTGCCTCGACATCAGCATAACTGCATATTGCTTTTGATGGCATGTTTATTCATCCTTGCTACTTCAAATATAAAATCTGTCCACAAGATCCCGAGATGATGACTATCCTGTGATGTACTTATTTCTATTAAGATGATCTGTCCATGAAATTAAATAGCAGGTGCGACTGGGATCAAGTTTAAATCAATTACTATAAATGAAAGAACACTGCATAATTATTTGATCCGCTCCTTCAATTCAGAGAGCTACCTACTACCTACACCTAAGATACAGAAATATGCTGAGATAGGCACGACCTTCTATTCATCAACAGAGAATATGTAACAGACATCTCTACTTCAAACCGAGGTCTATCTTGCAATCACTTGTTAGATGTAACAAAAAGATGAAAAGAGAATCGAGGGAATATTAGGAGAAAGAGGATTGCAATTGAAAGCAAACCTCTGTAGTTCTTTTTCCAGCAATCTTGGTTCCCAACAGCAACATATCTCAAGTCAAAAGGTTCGGGGTGTCCCATTGCAGCTCGAACTGAACCCCATGTAGAATCTGGATCACCTCTAGCAAACTCAATACCATCAAGGATTTCCTATGACAAAGGCGGCGAAATATTTAAAGTTAGGGACAAATCAACTCAAAAGCTTCGAGGGCAGTATAAACCAGGACTAAGTTATAAGCTACTTCTTAAATTGCTAACAATCTATTGCTCTTTAAAAGTTCTTTCCTCTACCACCCATTTGCTTCATGTTAGCAAGTGCAGTATTAAAATTGAAATTAACAACTAAACATGATAATATGCATCCAGGTGAGGATCAGGATAAGGGCATACTTGTACAAAAGGAGGCACACTGATAGTTTCAACTTGATCATTATGGCTGAATCCTGAAAAATAAACAAGGTCATAGAAAATGGAAAAAGTTAGGTTTCTTCGATTTTTTTAAGGGTAAATGCAATCAACATATTATAAAGGTATGTAAATTACCGCCATTGAAAACCCAGACTGGCAAAGCACCAAGATCCTCTGCAAGCTGTGGATAACTTTGTGAGAATAATTATATGAGAAAAAAGCGGTTTCTAACGAAAGTCCTTGAAAGGGAGGGTTTTATACAGTCTAGAAACTAAACAGTTTTGTAGGAAGCATGAGATACCAACCTGGAGGAACTCGAAATAGCCAAGTCCATCATCAGTCCAGTACTTCCATGCATCATTAAAATGGCCTGGCCTCTCTTCCCAGGGTCCCACGGTTTCTTTCCAGCGAAATGCGTTTGTCAACCATTCACCTTCCACAAAAGATCCACCTACAATGGATGTATGGGAACATATTACATCCCAATTTCTGGGGACTAAATAAAACAATGGTGTCATTCCAGTTTACTAAGATCGGCACCAGAAGTGAAGAGGAAACGTTTTTGAGCAACAGAACAATCTGTAATTGTTCCGTTCTAAGCTAGAGCCAAAAAGTTACTTGGTTCATTGGTTTAATGGCTTGTAATATGTCAGATTCATCACAGGGACATAACTTTAGAATGTAATCTGCAGCACCCTGAGTCTTAGATGAAGCGGAGAGAGGTAGTGAAGTGATAGATAAAAAGAGATATATCCAGGCAACACACTTGAGTGCTCCCTTTGGAGCTTGTTCTGTGTGGATTCGGACATTGATCCTACAAATAGTATCAAAGCACAGACCATAGTTGTGTGGAGGCTGATGTACTTCTGTCAAACCAAGGGCTTGAATTAAGTTGTAGGCCTAACATTTGAGGGGTAAGGAGGTTCCAAATGTAAAGATGGAAAGAATTCAACTGGTAAGGCCATGTATACCTGGAAATCTCAGAAATCGTGGTTTTAGTTCCCCAAGCATTTGAAAAAGATCATTCCGAAAACCATGTCCCTGTATCTCCCAAAAAAACAAATTTCGTGACTCAAATTATGAAACAGATGAACATGATTAAGCTGAAAATTTTTTTCCACTTCGGAAGCACCGAGATGGTATTATTTAAACACCTATATCTTCTAAAAGTAAACGAGCTAAATCGATTAGCTTTCAACTGTTTTTCACGGTGTGAAGCTATTCAATATTAGCATATGCCCAGAAACTGCACATCTTCATATTTTAATCTTCTAGTCATCCTCCAATTTTAAATTCAGTCCATCAATGCTACATTGTGGCAAACATGCAATTTTAAAGCATGGCCTTCTATAATTTCATATAATTAGAAAATTTTACTGGTGCACGGTGCACTCTAAACATGCAACCAAGCAAGGATGCACAATAAATGACAAAGCTGTAAAATTGAATGCTTTTGATTAGCACAAGAAGATTTACAAATTACTGTTACAGATCACGTCACTTTATTTTGCCAACTCTTTTCTACTTTATTGATAACTTTTGTGTTATTGGAAGAATCTGAGGCATCTATGGCATGATGACATCTCACTTTGGTAACATCGCACCACAAAATAAGTCCGACACGAGTTTTTGTGAACATATAAGTAGAAACCAGTGTCATGATAAAGTTATGCTCATCATCTGATTACACGGACATTCAGAATTGAAGGACAATCCTTCCCAGTCACACAAAAGCTGTTGTTCAAAGTTTGCCAACGACTTTCTTTCATGATTCGACTTATGCTTAAAAGAATTATAGTGGAGTCATAAATAGAAAAAAACTCTTCTCCTCCAAAGATTTTATAAACTCAATCATTTGTTTACACTTAGAGAATTTGCAGTCATATCTATAATCTGTATGACAATCACTGATGATTCAAGCAAAGGAATGCATACCATACCATGTTAGTATCCAGAGGCATAGCCGAGACTTGATCAAACCATATCACGCCCTTTTGGGTGGTTGTCAATTGAAGTCTCGACTTATGATTTGTTCCTCTTGCCTCTAACCGAACCTCCATCTTTGTCCAGCTTGAAACATCTGAAGCAGACGCTCTACAAAAAAACTTAGAATTTAAGAAGGCAACATACATTTGCTAAGGGACAATTTACAGAACTATGTGGACGAAAATAGTAAGCGGTGCGCACCTTATGTTGGCACTAGCCAGCAATGGCATCCCATTTGAGCCTGTCAAGGCCAAGGATAGATCGATTGACGTTGATGATCGAACATAAAACACTACTTTGTACGTCTTTCCCTTTTCAATATTCTGGAAAAAGGCAATGATGGTTTAAAGCCTTCTAAAGGCAGGCAAAATATAATCACTGTAGGAAGGGGAGAGTATAGCGAAGCAAGTATGATCAGGGACTATTAAGGAAACTAATACCAAAGTAGATGCAAAAACGAATTGACCAAGATCTGACAGGAATAGAAATCCAAGTTCTAACCATGCCCCAGAAGCCCGGGTTATATATACCGACTCCCCCGGCTTGACATGCTTTGGTTCCTTGGTTATCACAGAGCACATCCATTCGCAGGGCAACAGTATTCCGCTCAAAGCATGATGACCGGTCTGTTGATAAAATTAGAGATGACTCGTTGCCAATGATAGACCAAGGGTCAATGTTTGAGGGGGTGCTCTGGCCTCCAGCTTCAAAGCCTGGAAATCCAACGTATAATCAGGATTTCAATGTGTGGTTGATCTGAGAAAGAATATTTACATCTTAATGCCTAAGTTAACAATTCAAATGCAAAACATTCTGTGATGGGCTTGTGAATCATAGCACATATTTTGTGCCTCTCTATACACAGGAATGGCATGAAGGTGTTCGGATGAATATTTTCTCCATGTGCATGTTTTGCTTAACTTTGAGAGCACGTGCACGTGGGCAATTGGTGTGCGAGTCTGTATGCTTGAAGAACATTAATTGCTTAAACAGCTGCTGGTGCTCATCCAAGTCCAGAGGTTTTCATCTTAAAGCCTGGTCTAAAAGTATGCTCATTAAACTCAGGTGGCCACATGACCAGCAATTTTGCTTTCAGATTCACCGACGTATCTAATATGCATATTTACTTGAAAAAGACATGTGGCTCCATATTCACACAGTCCTCAAAAAAAAAAAAATCGAGAAGAATATGTGACCTCTGTTGCTTACAAGTTCTGCCCACAATCCCCCAGCCCCCGCATGGTTGATCTCCTGCCAAAAAGTCAAAGAAATGCTGAATTCCCAATATATAACAGGACCAAACAAAGCAGACATAAACAAATATGTGATCAAAGGCGCTGTTTCTTCTGAAAAATGAGGCAGTCATTTCAGTGGCTGAACAAATTAAGACCGAGCAAATTAGAAGCTAATCAAGCAGTTAGTATTGAACTTGATGCTGTTAAATTACAAATGGATCGTGGCAGGAAGGAAACTGTAGCAACTGATTATAGCCGTGGTCTGGCAGGTCAACAACAAACCTCGAAGAATATACCGAACAGAGTTTCTGGTATCGGCCGACCAGCTGCTTCGGAGGCATTTACGAACAGCTGTGCAGTTTGGTTCTTGTCGACTTCAAGAGCAAAGCTTTGCCATACAAAACAGATGCCAATGAAAACGTCGATAAAAAATCTGTTAGATGAGGCCTTGTGAGAACCCATTTTCTCCTCCTGCATTCAATCTCTGGAAATCAAAGACAGAGTTGCCAATTAGTTATTGTTTGATTTGTCTCTTTAGAGACCTCGTCTTTTGTTAGTGTTTCGTCACTGAATCCATTCAATTTTATGACTTTGCTGACAACATAATGTGACAACTGAGGACATCAAAACTCATCGCTCAGCAGGCATGAGTACGAGTATGCGATTTGAGGCTCATAGTGTACTAATGAAATTATTACATGCGCAATCTTCTTGGAAGAAAAGCAGAGGTCACGATATTTCCTGCCGATAAATGCAAACATAACTATTGACTCGCACCAAGGCGTATACATCACCAATACCAAACCCAAAGCCAAAACATCAAAATTTCCTCACACGCATAAACAAACATCCTGTCTCGCAGATGCGAATGTGGCCACATACATATGTGTGGTGTCCAATCACAGGTGTGCACACACACAGAAGTATGCTCAAATAATTGAAGGTCAGTCTTTGGAACCAAATAAGTGGAATCAAGAAGAATTATAGCTAGGTGGGTCTGGATGTGGCTATGCATTGAAACATTCAAAGACTAAACACAAATCGCTAGTGTAAACCTCAATTCTCCATACGAGGGTATGTCAAAGAGCCATCTACAACTCACTTGGCCAGGCGGGTGGAGGCAAATGACTTGCACAAGTTAGAGAATTCAATATGTAAATGCTTCTCTTAATGCCGGCAAACTAGACACAGTATTAGTAACGGACACATTGGACAAATCATTAGACTTTGTTCATCGGTAGTCTAAGAGCATGAATGGACTTATCCAGCTACCATTACCAAGTGTGGGATTTCAAAAGCCAAAAGCGATGGTGTTACCTGGACTATGTAGCTGATAGGCCTCTGTTCTCCGGCATTCAAGAGAGGGAAGGAGAAACTGGAATCTGCAAGCAGAGACGAGTGAAAGCAATGATTGGGTGTAGTGGATATACAATGAATGGGTTTTGACTTCTTATACACACAAATACAGAGCAAGTGGAATTGGTCAGTACAATGACATTTACTAAAGAAATGCTTATTAGTGGCCTTTGGGTTTGCTTTCAAGGGACGGACTAGTTTGGCAGTGGATTACAAGGCAGCACAAAAAGGGTCTTGTCCTGTCTTGCAAGCCAGCTTTCAGATGTCAATTTCAGTGCTGAACGTAGATGCTTGGGCGCGTGGTGGTGATGATGATGATGGTGTTGATAAGGCAACAGTCGGATCACAAAGAAATGTTTTAGGGAATAGGACTTAAACATTTGATAATGATGATGATGATGATGCGTGTTTTTTCCTTGTTTTGCGAAGCTCGCCTGGCCCACTTACCGTTCGGATATAGCTTTCTGACTTGTTCTTTCGGCTATTTGCCGTAGATAGCATCAGCGGTGACGTGGCGCACGATAGTATATCTAATTTTTTCTGAGTTATAATATGGGTAAATACCATAAAAAATCCCAAACTACACTTAACATAAATACCCTAAATTTTATTTTTTGTGTCGCCAAAATCCTAAACTTGCTCACTTTGACATTAATATCCAAAATTATGCATGTGTGATATATGTGCCATCTATTTCATTTCCATTTAGGACGTATTTGTCAAACCGGTATAAATTTGGAGTTATTGAGTATTCATGTCACAATGGGTAAGTTTAGGATTTCAGCCACACAAAAAAAACGTTCAGAGCTATTTGAGTCACAGTAGGTAAAATTTGAGATTTTTTGTGGTATTAACCCTAATATCAAATCGAATTTCATTAATGAGAAGTTGTAAACATTGTGTGTCCAATTACGGCACGATATAAGAACGTAGGTACAAGAAATTACAAGGTGAATCCAATAAATGTAGGCAAATAAACATGGACCACCAACAGATTTGCTCGGGTCCACATGGGACTTACCATTAGCAACGGTCCAAATTTATTTTGATTCATGTACCAAGTTCGCACGGTAAATAAATACCATTGTTTAAGTAACGACATAATCAAACATTCGTTTACTAATGATAAATGGGCGATTGTCACGAAGATTAACGACACGTGAATGGTTGGTGAACGGGTATATATATTTAGACGGGTTGGACGGGAAAATTTATGATTAGGTGATATTTGAATTTTGAAAGGTTTTATCATAGGTTTAATACTACGAAGAATCTCAAACTAGTACACCTGTAATATATTTACTTCAAACTAATTTTTTGACCATATAAAAAACTCCAAACTGATACACATGCAACCAAATTTATTCCAAACTAATTTTTCGATCACCAAAAATCCCATATTAGTACATTTACAATAAATTTACTTTCTGTTAGTTTCCGTTAAATTGGATTAATACTCACAACAAATCACAAAACTAGTGCAGCCATGACAAATAAAGGGTAAAACCCGAATTGGCATATCTATCAATTGCCACGCGTCATCTATCTCAGCAATTTAATAGTAAAATTCGACGGAAACTAAAGAGAATGAATTTGTTATAAATATATCAATTCGAAAATTTTCTACTAGTTTGGGAATTTTATGTGCTATTAACGCTTACCACGTGATTTTGTTTGATAATCAGGACAGTTTTTTCAAACCTGCTCGACACCGGTAAACTGCCCGCCCCTCCGAATGGGGTGTCGTGCCTTGTCTTCGTCTCGTCCTTTCCGTGTTCTTTTACTCGGCTTTGCGCGCGCAAATGTCGCAGCAATCTGGAAGCTCTTTGCCGGATTTGGACAAGAAACTGTTGAGAGAGAGAGAGAGAGAGAGAGAGAGAGAGAGAGAGAGAGAGAGAGAGATAAGGACGTGGTGTTTGTAGGGATGATGGCGCTGCGAGGGCAATGGTGAAGGGGGGCGAAGAAGTTATTTCTTTGGCAAAACAGAGGAGAAAGACGTGGGGATTCCGAAAACACCACCTCCCGAATTCTCAAACTTTGATCCGCAGGAACCTTGCAAAATAACGGGAGGAAGAAACCAAGTGGTGTTTTCGGGGATTAGAAAAAGAGAACAGGGCTGGAATCGCTGCGGACGTTAGAGAAGAAGATGAGCAGGAACAAAGTCCACAGCCATGACGATGGTGGCTTCTCCTCCAAAGAAATAGCCTCCCCTGGACCCCTTCCCAGGAGGCTCTACCAAGTTTGGAAGGGTAACAATGTAATCTTTTTCTTCCCCGAGTTTCGTTTTGTGTTTGCGCGTCGTAATCGTTGGCTGCTAAAAGGTAGTGGTGTTTTTGTTCTTTTTTATATCCGACCCGTTGAGCTTTCCTTTGTTCTTGAAATGGAATGTGTCCAGTTGGGTCGGGTTCTCAATTAAACTATCGCGATCGCGTGGTGTTCTGGTTTTCCGTTTTCATTATATCGTTTCATTTTGTGCATTGGCCCGTTTTTGGTTTGATTTCATTTCGGTTGTGTTTGGCGCTGCCGGCAGATTCTTTTTGATTTGGTATTGAATAGTTTGAGAAAGAGAAGATACCTCTTTAGCCCTACTGGTTTCCCTCTCATCATGATTTGATGTACTTGAGCCACTTTTTACCGTTCCTGTTGTTAACGTGATGCATATTCAATTTGCATAATCCTCACCGCTCAGCAGCATCCTTTGCATGCTTGTCTGGATAAATCTGAGAGTGATCATTCCGTTTGTTGAGTAGAATTTGTCATGTTGGCATCTCCTTTCTGCAAAGTAGATGCTACAAGGACATTATGCATGTTCAATAATTTCTATTTGCTACATCGATAAGCCAAAAAATATGAGTAATTGCATATTTATCTTGATGAGCATTCGAGTATTCAGTTCGAAGCTTGACATTCTGGTGTGTGGTGATAGGAAGTGCCTGCTCATTGGCTCTTATATCCAGGTCATTCGTGTTTAAGCATGTCATTTTGCAGACGAAAATATTATATCGTGGACCCACAAATGAGTTTGAAACCATAACAAGTTGATGCATCTTTAGTTGGACCTTGTGTTTTCACCCAATAAAATCCAGGAAATAATTATTAGACGATTATAAGGGCTTCTCTGATCTAAAGACTGACTTCTTTCCCTCATGGGTTAAGCTCAATGGAGAGCTACTCAAAGAAATGAATTACCAGTCTATTATTCAAGTAGCGCGACTAATCTGCCATCTTGATGTGGATGATGAGATTTTCACCTTTTATTCGTCTTCAAGTTGATTGATGAATTTTGTTTGTCTCTCAGAAATTCCTCTGCGGTGGGAGATTAGTCTTCGGTCCGGATGCTGCATCGGTGTTGTTGACCGCTACCCTCATTGGAGGTCCCACAATAACATTCTGCATAAAAATGCTTTTGCTTATCGGTGTAGTGAATCCACTCTTTGGGTACACCGTTCTGATCGTGGGATTAGTCCTCACTGTTCTGGTTGGTTCATGTAATGTTTCTTTCGCATGTTGCAAATTAATGGCATTACTTGGTTATTAGGGTTAAGCTGTCCAAAATCTGTGCAGGACTTCATTTTTCTATTCCTTACCTCCGGTAGAGATCCCGGTATAATTCCAAGAAATTCACAGCCACCCGAATCAGATGAAGTATGTGATGCAACTACTCCATCAACAGAGTGGGTCAATAGTAAAATGCCAGATCTGAAATTGCCAAGAACCAAGGATGTACAAGTGAATGGTCAGACAGTAAAAGTGAAGTTCTGTGATACTTGTTTGCTATATCGACCACCACGGGCTTCTCATTGCTCCATCTGCAACAACTGTGTGCAAAGGTTCGATCATCACTGTCCATGGGTTGGTCAGTGTATCGCATTAGTAAGTTTTTTGCATGTTATCATAAGTTATGCTGTTCAACCCGCTTTTAAACTCCTTATTCTGGAACTTTTAAGTCAATGTGCTTTCGTAACTTACATCTTGTATTTGTCACTGTATCTGGAAACACACTTTGCTGCTATGAGCATTTTTTTTGCTATAAAAAAGAGACCCTAATCCTTCATATTTATTTTGTTGTTGTGCGAGCACTTGAAGTACTTATGGTGCCGCAAACTAACAGAATCATTCATATGAACTTTTGTTGCAGCGTAACTATCCGTTCTTTATATGTTTCATATCTACATCAACCATCTTGTGCATATATGTGTTTACCTTCTCGTGGATCAACATTCTTCGACAAGGAGGCAATCTCTGGAAGGCCATGTCACTTGATGTCCTCTCAGTTGTTTTAATAATATATTGCTTCATCGCTTTCTGGTTCGTTGGCGGGCTCACAGTGTTCCATCTTTACTTGATTAGCACCAACCAGGTAACTCTCTTGATGCTATCTGTTCCCCATGCTGTTCAAAATATTTAATTTTTTGAATCAGGATTCTCTTCCACATTCAATTTTCTTTTTCTTTGATTGCTTTTCTGATTTCCATCTCCTTTGGTTTCTCCTTTGCCCCTCGCAAGAATCTCTAATTTATGGAGAGGGCACTGCATGTTTTTTTCCAATTCTGAAAGCTTCGCGTGGTGCCCCACTTCATTGGCCATCAGATAGCTCTTCTCATAATAAATGTCCAGCGTAGTAGAAAGAGTCATTGGTTTTTTGCAGGGCCAGTTAATTCTGATCTCCCTTTTCTTCCTTTATGTCTGCATGATTTCTTCTATTTTTATTTAACGCAACCAATAAATATCGGCTTCTCATTGCTTTCTCCATGAGTCCAACCCTATGAACTTGTGGTCTAAATTCCATCGTTTCTTTGGCATTTCATTTTTCCAGACAACATATGAAAATTTCCGCTACCGCTACGAAAAGAAGGAGAATCCATATAGCAAGGGAATGCTGCGAAATGTTAAGGAACTTGTCTTTGGCAAGATCCCGCCTTCGATGATCAATTTTAGAACTTGGACATCAGAATACGAGACCGGTGGATCCGTTACCTCCGAGTTTGAGAAAGGCTATGTAATTTCCAGAGGAAACTTTGACATAGAAATGGGAGGCTCTCTTCGGAAGGAGGGCGAAGCTCAACTTCCAAGCATTCTGCAGAGGTTGGATTACAGTGGCATTGACGAGAAGTTGAAGAGAAAAGAGAGAGAGGGATCTGTTGCATTTGATCCGTTCTTCTTCCCTGCTCATCTAGATTCCAGGTATCAAAAGCAGCAACCGGATAATGGACTTAAAATCAGTTCAGGTCACAGAACAGTGGATACAGGCTCCCATCAAATTGCATCGATCAGTCCACTTAGATAGAGCTACTGTGTTTCTTCTTTTGCTTCCTAGACATGACTTCATCTCCGTATGAAGTATATGAAGTTTTCAGGGGCTAAGTTAAACAAAGGAGCGGAAAGGAAAAGGTTGCTTGCGAAATGCAGCCTAGAGGTTTTCTAAAATGCAAAGGAGGCTTCATCGCATGAAAACCACGTTGCATCCCCTCAGTGGCCCTTTTTTTTTTTTGCCGCAGCTAATCCTCATTGATTTTGCTATTTGTGGACTTCATACGCTGAGATCCTGATTTCTGTGGATTAGTAAATTCATTCGAAAGGCTTGCATTATCGTTGCTGTAGCAAATCAACCTGCTTATAGAGGAAAATGAACGAGTTGCAAGCAATTAATTACATCAAAGGCAGTCAAGCTGTACATTTGAAGGTTGATTTATAAACTAGTGGAAAGTAAATGATGAACAGTTGCAGAGCCTTGGTAGAATTTGAGAAAAACTAATTATGAGAAAATTTGTTTGTGTAATGGGTGTGCTATATTTAGTCCTTGTAAAAGCACAAGGACATCTGAGAAGGTATGTGTACTCAGTTATAGCTAAAATGTCTAAAGATAAGTCCTCTAAAGCTGGAACTAGGAACGGCATCGCTAGAAGGGTCCTTTTGGAGGAAAGATTATTGGCTGGTAGAGCACATAGCATGACTATATCTAGTTTTTCCATGCTTGTTTACTGAACAGGAGTGTCGAACAGAAAAGAAATATAGGCATTGCCGAGCTTAATGTGGTCGTTACCTTGTTTTTTGAGGTAAAATCGAATTTGTATTCCGAAGTTAGCGGAGCAAAATTCCTAATCCTACTTCGCTGTTCGCACTGGTTCTCAAAATAGGCTATTCTACGTCGCAGAAAGTTGAGGGATAATGCCAGTAGCTTGAAATGAAATGCAGCCTGAGAATCAAATAGAGAGGTTGCGCATGTAATACAGCAGATCTGAAAGATGATCTGCGGGTCTTTTGTTTGAGATGATAAGCTTCAAAACAGAGGATGAGTGCAACACAAAATGGATGTAGTTTATGATTGTTATGTACTGTATTGAAAAGGGAAAATCTTTGAGAGAGAGAGAGAGAATTGGACCCAGCACATACTTCCTCAGACCCTTTTTGGCAGCTAAGTTTCCTGGCATGTATATATTACTTACCACTCTATCTTGCTTCATTCTTGCTTTCTCCATGGATACTTAAGAACATGTTAGACTTGAGCTCAAACTCTGAGGGCTATGGCAGGTTCCTCTTTTTGAACTAGCAGAGAGAGAGAGAGAGAGAGAGAGAGAGGGACAGATTTTCCATTGTATGAATGATGATGATGGCCTGGCACTTACTTGCTAGAACTTAGTAGGATCTTCTTCTTGGCTGAGGAAAACTAGAAACAAACTGCGCTTTCTCTACTGAGAATGTCCTTTCTTTCCCTTTTCTTGGAAACCAACTCCTAGAATGGACCAGGAGGCATCTGCAAGGAATATCTGTTCCACGCTAGTTCGGCCTCTTGTTTGTACGATTTGCGTGAATAAGCATTCGAGGTTTGCCAATCAACTATCGATCAAGCATCTTCTTCCCTCGGAGGTTTGGACCGTCTGCTAGTGCGTAGGAACTTCGTCCTTGGCATCGGCCTAAATGCCAGCGTGAGTCCACGACAGTACGACAGGGATCGCGAGAAAAAGGAGAGAACATTATCCTTAGTAGCGACGGATGCAAAGTTGCATACTCATTACTTGTCCTGCCATCTGATATCTTGTGACATATGCTTATCATTTTCATTCGCATGCCGAGCTTCATGGTCGAGATCAATCTTTTTGTCCGGGCTGATCAACCTGTTGGGTCATTGAATCTATGCATCCGTGGCTAATAACGGAGCGCATCGGACTCGCCGAGTACATGATTAATCTTTACCGACGTACCTTAGTACAGCACGCTTTGTTTCTCAGTTCCTGGATGGGTCCAAAAGAATGAATGAACAAGCAGGACGGCCATTCATTAATTACCGGGAGTGATCGCATGTTGATTCCCGATTTAATTTGTAAGAAGTGATAACTTACTCTCCATAACCAACCACCACACTCTGACTGCTGAATTGAAAGAGCTCGATTGCACTTTCTGAAAGAAGGGTTAGAACAAGATTGAATCAATTCGAAAGCTTAATGATTCAATTACAATCCACGCATGAATTTTGGGATTTGTCGTGCAATTTTTCTCGATGGTAAAGAGCTAATTTTGCATTGTCTTGTGCGCGAGAAAAGACTGGACAGATACAAACAAATTTTGCAAAAGTAGACTACATCTCTTCGTGGCCTTTGAGGATCGTCTTGTCTGGCCGCCCACAAAAGCCGATGCCCGATGGGATTCAGTCAGCCAACAGAACAAGAAGGAACATTTGAAACCTTAGAATATTTACTCCCTTTGTTGACCAAACAATGTGACAACAATAACTTCAAATCCCAAAAAAATATAAAGTTATATCATATTAATGTGAATTTACACCCCTCACTTAAATTAAAAATTTCTGACTTTCCTTCGACAATTTAAGAACGGAAGCGAAATTAAACTTGTAATGTTGAGAAAATTAATCCATGACTATGCATGTCGATGGTCAATATCTGATTATTTCGATATCAGAAAGAGGAATTTCCACGAGCCTAGGGATTTGCCAAAAAAAAATTGAAATTAATCCAAATAGTAGTCACTAAGAAAAGACCTTAAGTTCCGATTTTTGTTTGATTAACCATAACAACGGGACAATGGAAATGAATATACTGAGACAGAAAAGTTTCCATGGTTTGGATTTTGCGTTGTAAATTGCTATAGATAAGAGCAAACCAGTAGACTTATGAAGGGTTCATACCATATGAAGTTCCCTTTCTTATTTTTTGTGAAAAGTTGACAAATTTGAGGTATTGCCTTTTGGTTTGTTTTTAAAGAGTTTAATTCCATTAAAAATCCCAAACCGATATCCCATTTTAATAAACTAATTTAAATTTTGTAAAGAGTTTCGAAATTGGTAGCCTACACACAAATCTGCACTCCGGGCAGCATTTTGTCCATTATCCTGAGCAAAATGCCGACGCTTGAAGACACGTGGATTTTCCACGCCGGAAACGCTGTTTTCCGCATCAAATCCATCCTGTAGCCATCCGCTACGCGTGTCGACATGTACGCAATTTCGACGGGATACCGAACAGAGTGCTGCCGGAGGGCGGGTTTGGGTCGAGGGTGCTTCGACGGTTCTCCCGCGAGACGAGAGTTAGCCCCGGATAAATCTGTCGTGGGGGCACCACTTCGAGTTATGGGCTTTTTTTTCTTCTTTTTTGTCTCGATCAATCCTAATTAATTTCCTCTTAGTCCCACCCTCCCCCGTTAACGATAATAAACACAAACTTCCACTCATTATCAAATCTCGACAGCCATTTGTCTTCGTTGTTTCAAGTGGATCAAACACAATAAGACAAATCGATCGGACTTTCCACTGTTCATGCAATGTTGTAATTTTCGTAAATTAATAAGATAAAATAAATAATAGATAATAAAAGAGGGACAACATCGGGTCGAAGCAAAATAATTCAAAATCGAAGAAGAAGCAAGCTGTGAATGTGACGGCACGTCGGTTGGGAGGAGCGGCACCAATGCTCCGAGGACCAACGGAAACACGCGCAAACTTTCATCATTTATTATCATCTTCATTATTTATCCGCTAATTATTTATATATTCATTTCATTTTTGAGATAACAACATTTTATTTTTTCGATTTTCAATTTGTTCAATGTGACGTCTGAATTTTTGATACATGTTCACTTTAGTCACTGCACTGCATGGAAATATTTAATGCTACCATTTCATTAATTCAAGTTCGGAAACAACATTTATGTAATCTAAGGACTAGACTGAACATGTAAGGGCACATTGGACGACTGGACTGATCACATTGAACAAATTAAAAGTTCAAGGATCATATTATATATTAGGCTAAAATTTAGAGATCATTTGTGTCGTCGTTCTTTTCATTTTCCATTAATCCCGAAAATTCAAGCGACATGGAAACAATAGCACAAAAAAAAAAGGGATAATTAAATTAAATAAGATAAAAAAAAAAAGAGATGGCGCATAACACCCGCGAGAAGATTGAAACTTCCGCCCGGCACCGAACTCATCGCTCTCTCTGCATAACGTGGAGAGAGAGAGAGAGAGAGAGAGAGAGAGAGTGGGAGAGGAGTGCTAATGTGACAAGATCACGGTATATTCCATCTCACAGCCACAAAAGAGGAAGAAGAAGAAGCAGCGGAAGAAGAAGGAGGAGGAGGAGGAGGAGGAGAGGGAGGGGAAGTTGTGGTTGTTGTTGTTGTTGTTGGTGCGGAGAGCAGAGGCAGATACGCGGTTGTTCTTGTTCCCTTCTGTTGTCACTCGCATCGATTTGAATAAGATTTCCGTCTCTCTGTCTCTCCGTCTCTCTCTCGATTCCAGCTTTTGATGAGTTTCTTGTCGGGCCACGTCGTGTAAAGTTTCGAAATTTGGGGTGTGGGTGTGATCTTTCGGAGTCGCGCTTCGATGCTCTTTCTTGGGTAAGTTCTTGTTTTTTTCTTCTTTTTTTTTTCGTGGGTTTTTTGGTTTCTTCCCTTCCCTTTGTTGGCGATGCTGTCCCTGTGAAGAAGAGGAAGTTGTGAGAGGAAGTGAGAGGCAGAGGGAGAGACCGATACCTGCGTCGTCGTCGTCGCAGTCGATATCTTTCTCGCAAAGGAATGGCACAGGACGCCAAGCCCTGGAGGCTCTATCAGGTCTGGAAGGGAAGCAATGTGAGTCTCTCTCTCTCTCTCTTTCCAATGCGCTTCCGCTTTGTCCGGAGCTGGTGCTGCTTGGCGCAGTCGAGTTCGTGCGATTTCGATGCTGGGTTTTTTTAGCGCGTAGACTGTTCTGTATGCCCTCTTATGTTCTTCCTTGTAATGATGGTCTCGATTCCGCGGTTCGTCGGAAAGAACTTGGAGTTTGTTCGGGCAGCGGAATGTGTTGGTCCTTCTTGTACTTTGGCTAGATCAGCGAATTGTCTGTTTGTGTGAGTAGGGTACTCCGTTGCTCCTTTCTCAAATGCTTTTGCAATTTGTAGTTGATCGTTAATTGGCTATTGTTCGGTATGTTTAATCACTAACCATCTTGTTGAATGTTGGGTCAACTGTTTGCGTGGAGGGAATTGTTGTTCCTTGGATGAAAATTTGCTAGTGGTCTTAAAATCTAATGAGACGGCGCAATGAGGAAGAAGAAGGATTGGTAGCAATAAATCTTCATGTGGATCTCGAAACTTCAGAACTAATTGATACCGTTTGGCAATATCTAATGCTCTTTTGTCTCTCTTTCTTTCTTCTCCCTTTTCTGGGTCAGAGATTTTTCTGCCGAGGGAGGTTGATTTTCGGCCCTGATGTTGCGTCCCTGTCACTTTCAACCCTCCTCATCGCCGGCCCTGCGATTGCTTTCTGCATGAGAGCCCATTCCAGAATCAACGATCATCCCTATGCGTTGCCTGCACTGATTGGTGGTTTGATCATCGCTGTTCTGGTATGTGTGTCAGAGCTTCCATCACACTGACAAATTAAAGTTTGTTATCAATATCGTATTGCATGTTAATGTTCTTTTCAGCGGGTAAGAATTTTTTTTCCATCAGTTTTGCCCTGTATCTATAGACATGTGAAATGCTTTATTAAATGTGCTTCCTGGAACAATATTTTTTCTGTTGGTGCCATCCATCTCTCGAGCGATGCCTTCTAATATATACAAGATAAGAATTTGAGGAACCTGATCTTCACATAGAGTAACATTTAACTTTATTATGCATTACAGTATATACCTTTTCTCTTATTTCTCGGGGTTTTGACTGTGCAACAGAAACTCTGAAGGAAAAAAGTTGTAAGAGAGAACGCGTCCTGTTTTGGCATTACGTTGAGATGATTTCTCTCTCTAGAATTTAAGTGATGAACTGAATGTGCGTTGACTTTGCATTTCTCGAACTTTATGTGCTGCTGTTCAAGGAAGTGTTTTCTCGTGGTTTAATATTTATGAATGGACAACTTCTTCACATTTTGCAATGCTATTACTAATGACTTTGATTCTCAGTTGGGGATATCCTGTTGCAGATAGTTGTTTGCTGACTCAGACTACCCATTTTCATGCAGGATTTAATTTTTCTTTTTGTCGCTTCTGCTAGAGATCCTGGGATAGTCCCTAGAAATTCTAATCCTCCTGAATCAGATGATGCATTTGATGCTACTACGCCATCAATGGAGTGGGTTAATGGGAGAACACCTCATATGAAACTACCTCGAACAAAGGATGTGATGGTGAATGGTCATGCAGTAAAAGTGAAGTACTGTGATACTTGCTTGCTATTTCGTCCTCCTCGTGCTTCTCATTGCTCAATCTGCAACAATTGTGTCCAGAGATTTGACCATCACTGTCCATGGGTTGGCCAGTGCATTGGAATAGTAAGTAATTTTGAGTCAAGCAACTTCTACAAAACTTAAAAAAAAGGTTCATATTTAGCCTGATATACCAAGTCAACATAATCTGTTGTCATATATATAGATGGGCTTGCCATTGTTTCCTTCTTTTTTCTGTCCAATCTTTACTAGGTCATGTGGCGAGGTAAGCTGAAGTCTTGAAGATTTCTTTTGTGTGTGAAAAATACATTACTCTATTTCCAGATAGTGAAATTTAACTCGATGAATATCTTATATTTATTCCTGTGACAAGTTGCATCTCCCAGTACCTCTTATCTGATGCACTGTGTTTGCACCCTGAGATTTTGCCTCTTATCTTTTCACGTGTAATGAAAGTTTTCAAGCCTAGGTCAGTCTGTCAAGTGCATTGTTTGTCTACAACTGACGCTCTCCTAGTTAGGTGTTACCAGTTCATGATTGATGTCACTATGATGTAGGACTCTGAATCTGCTTTAAGGGAAAAAAAGACGTCAGAAATCAAACACTTTTCTTGATGATTACATAAGGAAAATCTATTTATAGATTATATAAGAAGTTATGAACAGAAGTCTGCACATTTACATGCAAAGAGCAACACTATCCATTTGTAACCAATTTAGATGAGAGACAATTGACTGCATTTCTTCGATTAGGGGAAGTGATACAAAGCTTAATTAGTAGGAGATCCTCTTGTGGAGTCATACTCGTTTTACGTGCTTCTTGCTGGTCATGGATGGATAGATGCATTGTTTGGTTTTTATATGAAATCTAAATGCTGCTTAAAATAGCTTTTCCTTACCCTTGTCCAATCTTTCCACTTTAGCTAAAATTCCTTATCTTCCTTATTGTTGCAGCGTAATTACCGATTCTTCTTCATGTTCGTATCAACTTCAACCATCTTGTGCATATATGTGTTCGCGTTTTCTTGGATCGACCTTCTTCAACTGAAAAAAGTAAAAAAGTCTATCTGGAAGGCTATGTCGAATGCTTACATGTCAGATTTTCTCATTATCTACTGCTTCATAGCTGTCTGGTTTGTCGGTGGTTTAACAGTTTTCCACTCCTATCTGATTTGCACAAATCAGGTGATCTTTCTATCCCTCTCGAAGCAACGTCCGGTTGTGCACTTTCTATGAATTAATCTTGCAAAAGTTTGATTCTTCTTCTTGTGCAGACCACCTATGAGAACTTCCGCTACCGCTATGATAAAAAGGAGAACCCCTATAACAAGGGGGTCATGGGAAACCTTATGGAAGTTTTCTTCTCTAAGATCCCACCTTCAATGAACAATTTCCGTGCATTTGTGGAGGTAGAGGAACAAGATGCCGTGTGTGCGGTGACTCCAAACTTTGGTGAAGGTATGATGAGCTCAAAAGAGAAATTAGATATTGAGATGGGAATGAAGCTTGCAGAGGATGGTGGCATCACTCTCCCTGAAATCTTGCGCGACTTGGAATATGATGATTCGGATGATGATTTCAAGAATAAAGAGGAAGATAGAGGGCGTGTTGACTCGATTTTCCTTGTAGAGCAAGACATGAAGGAACCCACAGAAACAACTATCGATGGTGATCAAATGACTTGTTCTGGACAAAGCCATGCCGTTCAACAGAAAGCCAGAGAACCTTCGTATACCTCTGGTGCTTTAGAAGATGGCAATATTGCAACAGAAAAGAAAGATGATACAAGTGGTTCCAATCAAACTGCTGCACCATAAAGGTCAATTTTTTTCTTATTCTATTATGCCTTTTTTGGCTTTCTGTACGTTTTATTAAATTTGTCATCTGGATTGGGTGGAATAGTCTTCTCATAAGTAGTATATTGTAATATTTTATCTGCACATTTAGCATAGATCACACGTGATGACAATATAATGACAGGCATCTACTTGTTGCAGGGGATATGCAAAATTGAAAAGCTCTTATTAACCTTCTTGTGCATGACCATCAAGAACTCTTCCTTAGGAAGTTAGGCACCCATATGGTTAGGAGATAGTTTCAGCTAATTGTTGGTCAACATGTTTTCCTTATCCATGAGACAGCAACTTTGCATTTGCAAAGTCAGCAGAAGTTTTCATTTGTTACAGCATGATTTATTTGACAAAGTTCTTGCCGTTGAATGTTGAAGCCGAGATAATCAGACCAATGGTTTATCGAAATGCAACATTGAGGGTGTCGTGAAAAGATTTGTAGATCATTCTTAGATATTGTTTTGAATTCCTTTTAGTTGCCATGCTTTTCTAGTTGGATTTACTTCATTAACTATGTTACCTAGGCTCTGACAAATCTTTCCTTGTCTTATTCAGAGCAGAGGTTAAATATCACATAATCACAGTTGAATTAGTTGGTGAACTGAGAGGAAGCCAGTAAACTCATCAGAAATGTTAACTGGAGGACTGATGCTTTTGATGCTGGACAAGGGGACAATGCCTTTAATCAGATATTGACATCTGCTAATTATTTGATCAGAAGCATGGCAATGACTTGTACATTTGGGTATGAACGAGGAATCCTACGAGATAACAGACAATTTTGGTTCATGGAAAAATGGTCTGTGATTGTGAAGTAGGTTTCCTTTGAACTCGGATCAAATTCTATACTTTTGTTATATCTGTCACGATTCATCACATTTCATGCGGTTTATACGGTTTACTGGATTGAGTCATCTCCTTTTGCATCTGCCGGAGAATTTGAACATGAACAATAAGCTTTGTGCTCACCAATGTACTTTCTTTCATTATCTCAGTAAAGTATTCTCTGAATTTCAGTTCCAGAACTCAGATATTTAGTTATGAAAATTGCAGAGTAAAGATCCTTTGTCTTCTTATGCAAATGGTCAAAATCAGCAGCTTTTCCTACAACTTACCGGGTGGTAAACTTTGCAATCTCAGCTAATCCTCACTTAAGTGTAATTTGTTCTACTGCTAATTCGGTTTATGTAGGTAAACGCTTGGAGCTCCAAAAGTCCATGAGCTTGATTTCACTTTTAACTGTTTAAGCCTCATCAGGCATGCTCTTTAGTCTGTCCCCAGTGCAAAAGTGTTTACGCAATCTGTTATACGATACGGTGTCATTTGATAGGTTTTAATATGCCGAGTGTGTTTTGCCTCTCCGACAATTTCACAAGATCCCTATCAGCTGGCTTTTATATCATTGTGTTGTGAACACGAAAAAGAAAAGAATGTGCGACAATGGGTGAATGATTCAGATGTGTTTATTGAGGACTTCATTTAAGCGTAACATTGTTGCCAGACCATTACACGGGAGATCACTGAGAAAACAGCATGCGGTGTGAAGCAAGAGTGAATCCTGAATGATCTATAAGATACTGTAGATTCAAACTTTTGTTATGTCAAGAAATTCATTTCGAATCAATCGATCATTGTCACGTGCCTTGATTTCCACTTAAAACCTATCCATTAGAGGCTCACGATGGATGAGCTTCTAGACATTTTATTAGTAGACATTCTATCGAGTGGGCTTTATTGATTAAGTGTATTGGTATGTTCTGTTTGGGCCATTAGCTTCTATGTTGAGACCTAGACTTTTAAGCCTAGTGTTGACACTACTAGTATATAAAATTAGTCAACTATTACAAGAATTTTGCTGGTTTTGGTTTTTTACTCTTACCTGAATCGCCTAAGATTAGCAAACAAGGGAAAAAGTTGCATTTGGTGGATACTTCGATTAGTTACTTGGAATGGAGAGCATTAAAATTTGTTGGTCTTTTACATGGGGTCCCATGAAATATATATCTTAGACCTTAAAGATTAGGTAACACATGAGCCTAAAGCCGAATGAGTGGCCTAAGATGTGACCGAATTTCGGATGAGTCGCCCAAAGTATAAATTTTGTTTATGCTTAGTGACTAGGGGATCCGAACTTGTGTCTTGCCCTAAATCCATATAAATATATCCCTCCACTAACTGCTGTAATGTATAGGATATGTTTAATACTAAATAATCCATTAGATTGGCTCTTATTTACTATGAAAATCCTTGAAAGATATAATGCATGACATAGTGGATGTGTACATGTACACGCATACATACTTTTGTTGAATGAGAGCGAAGGCGAGGAGTGATTGACGACATTCCTTAAGAGTTACAATAAAAGTGTCACGCTGCTACAGAATGTCTGGTTCGGGTCTTGAGTAGCCCAGTTAACGAGCTCTTCATCAAAGCACCACAGACATGTCGGTAGTTTATATCTTGCTCCACATGAGATAGTGGCGTCCACGAACACAATTTTACCAAAGGCTCGAATTTGTAACTTCGTTAAAAATAGACGAGCACAAAATTGCCAAGTCAATCATGTCGGATAGTGATGTGTACATCTAGGTGCAATTTCTTCTTAGTGCACATTCAGTGAAACCCTTCCCAAGTTCCTACGCTTCATCTCTGAATTCTCAAAAAAGCACATGTTGTTGATAGAAGATTGGATCACCAGTGACCTGTTGGCAACATCGGACGTGATCTAGTGTACATTGGCTGCTTTAAACTCCCTCGAATGTAGCATTTGAGAAACTTTCTGTCAAATATATTTTGGAAGACGTCGTGAAGTTTATACGTTTAACGAAAAGGAAACCCACTTTTTGGGGGCTATTTTCATTGAATAAGATTCAAAATGTATAAGATAGCTTCATTGCCTTGCATTGGAAAATAGAGCTATTTTATGAATGATTTGTTTAGGCTCCGTTTATTTCGCCTTAAATAAATGATTTGGAAAATATTTTTCCTAAAAATGATCCTTCGTATAGCTTAAAAAAATTAATAAAAGGAACATATTTTCATCGTCCACGAAAATATTTTAATTATTGACAACAATTTATGTTTAAATATTTTCGTGAATGATGAGATGTGTCTCTTTAATTCATTTTTGTAATCAATATAAGTTGTCATTTTTAGGAAAATATTTTCTGAAATCATTCATTTTGCACGGAACAAAAGGAGCCTAACATATGACATTTTAGTCTTTGATAAGGCTAAACAGATTACATTTCTAGAGAAAAAAAAAACGAATTATGTAGCTTCTTAGGGTGCGCATGAGAAACATTCTGTGCCCGGGAACTATTTCTGAACAGAAATGATTTTTTTTTATTCTGTGCCCGGAAAAAATTTCTGAGTATTTTAAGGCGTTTGGTAATTGTCCAAAATTTCTATTTCTAGATTAGAAAAGAATAGAAATACGTTTGGTAAACTACAGAAATTTTTGTTCCTAAATAATATTTTAATAATATTTTGAATTGTTTTTTTTTTTACCCTTTTCTTCTTTAGCCGTGGCCGGTCGTCGGCAACCGGCCACAACCCAGGGCCGGCGAGGGCGTCACGGCCCTTGCCGGCCGCCGGCGGAGGCGAGGGCTGGACCCTCGCCGCCTGGGTGAGGCCGACCCTCGCCGTCGCAACCCACGGCGACGCCGACCTCGCCGTGGGTCGCGACGGCGACCCTCGGCCTCGCCCAGATCTGGCGAGGCCGCCTCGCCCAGGCGGCGAGGGTCCAGCCCTCGCCCTCGCCGGCGAGGGCAACCCTCGCCTCCGCCGGCGGCCAGCGAGGGCCGTGACGCCCTCGCCGGCCCTGGGTTGTGGCCGATCGCCGTCGGTCGGCGGCCGGTCGCCGGCGGTCGGCCCGGCCAGACGAAGAACAACACAAAAATAAGAAAAGAAGAAAAAGAAAAAAAACTTATTCTCAAAATTGTGTTGAGAAACAAGAAGCAACTTTTTTTTACTTCTTGTTTCTCTTTCAAAACTGTTTCTCGGCACAAATTTTTGCAAAAATGTGCCCGGAAACAAATGCGTTTACCAAACGCATTTCTGTTCCCAAACTATTTCTAAGAACAAAAAAACAGAAATTTTTACTGTTTGGCACGTTGCCAAACGCACCCTTAGAGTCCAAAGTCCTTAGGACCAGAATCCGTTGGTGCAAAAACCCGAACCCGACCATATAGACAAAAAGCAGCAGCTACCAATGAAATCTCTGCCTTGGTGGCGCCTCCTCGTATGCATGCACTTATATGGGTCCGAGGTTAAAGACAGTAAAAGTTTCATGTGGGATCAACATGATCCGGTGACTCGTATAATATTGGGCCAATATGGGACGGGTATGCTAAGTGATAGTTGCGTTCTTTGCATCCCGTGCCGTAGTGGCTAGTGCAGCAAACCTTCATCTCTCTTTATATGTAACTTCCTTTCTGGCTACTTATGAAGAAGTACTTCATTATGGTCTGCCAATTACCTGTTAGTGGACTTCAGAGTGCAATACATTCGACCATATCACCGGCGAACTAAACAAATTGATGTCAAGGTACCTCTTATATGTGATAATCCAGTGCATGGTGACGAAGCCCATTCCATTGGCTAAGTTTCAGTACTTTTTTAGACGTGGTCAATGTCTGCAGCAAGCGAGGAGCTCGGGAGGCTCAAGAGAGATGACGACCGATTAGCTTGAAGTGGGATTACGAGTCGAGATCAACCTGAGTCAATTTGAAATCAAATCGAGATTGACGTCGAAGGGCATCCGGAGCGTGGGAAATAGGTTCGGTAAAGTGCAAAGACAGAGCCCTACATCTTGAGGATCGATTTCGACATTCGAAAAGATCAGCAAAATTTCTCCAAGCTACTGCGGATCCAACGACGAGATCGGATGCTCGTTTTGGCATTTGGGATTGGAATCGGAGGTCCAGCTGAGGTTGGCTGGACGTTGGACCTGTGCTGTAATTTGGGTGCCACCCGATTCGGACGTCCAACCACCTCTTGCTTGAACTTCCGACTTGCCATCCGAGAAAGTTTGAGATATTTCGTACGTCTTAAGTCTGGGTTTTAACCAATTTTGCTTGTTACGTCAATTCTAACTTAAAGAAAAAGTTTTGAAGAGTTGTCAGAGAGAACTTGTAATGTTTTTTATTTAGATTCTCTTTGATTTGTTCTTGTAATCTTGATTGGATTGGGGATCGAAAAACATTTGAGAGTGTAATGGAGTGATCATATTATCAATTGGTCGATTACATCATGTAAGCACAATAACGAATCACACTAACGAATCACACGTAAATCTTCCGTGTCATGTTTTATTTCTACACCGCACTTGATATGTTTACATTACATCTATCCACGATTCTGCAGTTATGCATATCTTTCATTCTTCTCTGGGGGGAGAGGATTGCGATATTTTGTAAGAATTCATGTAAATTTAAGACAACCTTCATCAATATTGATATGCACCATGCCGGTACTCTCTACTTCAATGAGAGAGAGAGAGAGAGGCAGGTACTCTCTACTTCAAAGAGAGCGAGCGAGAGAGAGAGAGAGAGAGAGAGAGAGAGAGAGAGAGAGAGAGAGAGAGAGAGAGAGAGAGAGAGAGAGATGTGTCTAATAAACCTTTATTCTTCTTCTTGCCTTATTTAAACTTTAAAGAGATACGTCAAGGCATCAGTTATTTAAAGTGAAGACACGACTTTGCTGCCTCTTGGCAAGCTTTTATCTCATGCAAAACTAATACATGCATGCACGGAATACGTCACAAGTTCAGTTCAAATGAAGATCAGCCCCGTGACGAACTGTACCACTCCATCAACGATGCTCACGAGGACGAGAATTAGGCGAAGAATGCCGGTCGGAGGAAAGACGCTGCAGCTCGTGATGCTCGAGAGATTGACCGTCCCCACACATGTTGAGCTGTCGAAAAGGAGGCCCTCCGCGATGTTGAATGTGGCGTTCAACAATCTGGCCGTGTTGGTGACCGCCTGGCCAAGGGTTGTCGTGCCGCCATTGCATGTGACGTTCACCGACACTCCACGAAGGGGCGGAATGCTCAAGGTCGGCAGTGTCCCTGGGACGACGCAGCTCAGGAGGCCCTGGACGTTGCTTTGTCAACACCGCGGATGACGACTCCGTGAGTGCGTGGAGTGGTGGAGATGAGGAAGAGGAGAGCAATTAGGACGATGTTACGGTAAGAAGCCATGTCTATCTATGGTTCTGCTTCTGCTTTTGCTTCTGTTTTGTGTTTGTGTACCCAGAGCTTTGGGTGAAGTCCCTTTATATAGATTTCATGCTGGGGCATTTTGAAGCAACTTGTATGGCCACTTCTTCTTTTCCAATTCTGAAACTAGCTTAGATAAAAGGTCAACATTGCCAAATTTTTCCGGTTTCGATTTATATTCTTACCTACATCTTCTTAGATTAGGGAACGCAAAGAAAGGAAAAATTTGCTCCTCATGGAAACTTAGTCCATATCTCCTCATGTGATACAGCACAAGATTCAGAAAGAAGAGTGATTTTAGCTCACAGCACGAAGAACAAAGGCAGCATGCATAGAATGGCTCAAAGCGCGCCAATAGGGGAAATTCTAGACGATTACTCGGTCCGTTACTTGGAATGAATAGCGATAAAAGGTGGGTCTAATGTGCATTGAAGAATCGCTTTTTAATGACAAAGAGCTCTTACATTTTCTTTAGGTTGGTAAATCTTATGGAAAAATGTATATAATTGTCTTGAACCTATTATATTTGTGTCAATTTAATTCTAAATTTTTTTTATCTAGAATTAATTCAGTCATTCTGGCTAATTTTGGCAAGACATTGCTGACGTGGACATCGCCGGCCTACATGACACGGCCAACACTAACATAGGCATTTTCAAATGATTTTTAAATAATTTTCGAACTTTCAAGTTTCTTTTTTTCCTTCTCTTATTTTGGTGGCCAGCGAGGGTAGGCCGTGCCAAATCTAGCGAGGCCAACCCTTGCCCACGCTGGGCAGCCTCACCGAATGTCGCCTAGGCTAGGGCGAGGCCAACCCTCACCCAAGGTGGGCATCACTTGTTGGCCTTGCCGAGCATCGCTTGGGTGAGGGCGAGACCAACCCATGCCTAGGCGAGGCCGCCCTCGCCCAGGCAATGCGTGGCCTCACCAAATCTTATGAGGGATTCGAATGGATGGCCTAAAGTACGAATTCAATAGGTTTATGATTTTTTTGGCACTTTTCTCGTAAATCTTATGCCTATGAAATATCTCCATTGACCTTAGGGATCTGAATGGATGGCCTAAAGCACAATTTTTGATTTAATGCATTTAGTGACATGTATAAATTGATCATGTACTTTGTACACTATTATCTAGATAAAAATTCGTTATACCAACTCTATTATCGCATAAAAGAAGTATGTGTCATGGTGGACGAGCTTTTCTCTTTTAACAAGCGAGAAGAGTGGGAAGGGGCTATTTGCATCAACAAATCCATTGGGAGTCGCGATTGGGGAGTTCCATACCCATTACAAAACGCTAGATTTGTGTCATAACTCATAACTACTCAGCACTGCCTGAGATATTAAAGTTTGAATTTGGCGAAACCTTCGGAACAGCCTCGTCAGCATGTTTTCATTCACTACTCTCTTCTTTAAACAAGATAGCAACGCCCAAGAGGATAAGTATGCTATACTCTTGCTTACGAGATAACTCGAATTTGTGAATTCGTGAAATATAAAGAACAACCCACGAGATCATTGACCCAACCATGCTCGGGTACCAACGTATACATGTACGTTGAATTTTTTCTTAATGCACATTCGGCGAAAATCTTCCGTACGTTGGATCAACAGTGGCCTGTTGGCTACATTGGGCGTGATCTAGTGAACATAGGCATCCTATGTATAGGCAAACTTTAAAACACTTTATGTCATCCTAAGAGGAACGATTTTGTTTGGCCAAACTCAAGTTAGTAAAATTCAAAACGTATTAAAGATCTTCAATTTTGGCATTTTACGTGTAACTCGAACTCAATTCGATGACTATCAAGATCGATTCATCTAGTTTCGAGTTGGCCTCGAGCTCGAATTACTTGAGTATCTTGTCGCATCAAGCTTGAACTCATCAAATTAATCTCAACTTGACAGGCTTACATGTTTAATCGAGTTTTTATTATTTTTTCAATAAATTTACTTGTTAAAAATAGGTGTTAGATATCCTCGAAGTATTGGAGATTAATATCGAATATGTGTGCTTTTGTAAATTACCTGTAATCGAGTCAAATCGAGCCAAACTCACTCTAATCCATGACATTGAGTTTCAAACCTGTTTAAGGGACTCAAAACGTGTTAGGTCAATTGTAGAATATTCTCACATCTTACGTGTAGTCAATCTAGTCTAGACATTGTGCAAAACGCAACATACTCATCGATTAATTAAATTCGCCAATATTCAAAGAAAAATTCGGAAACATTCAAACAAAATGTAATTGGCAAAATGCAACACACACGTCATAGATTAATTAAACTCGAGGATATTATAAAAAAAAGCAAATCAATTTGGTTTTTGGTTTTTTTTTTTTTATTTCAAGGGAAATTGGATTGAGAGAAACAAGGACCTACTCTGATGCGAAGCTGCGTTCAGTTCAGAGTAGTCAATCTAGTCATCGATTAATTAAATTCGCCAATATTCAAAGAAAAATTCGGAAACATTCAAGCAAAATGTAATTGGCAAAATGTAACACACACGTCATAGATTAATTAAACTCGAGGTTATTATAAAAAAAAATCAATTTGGTTTTTGGTTTTTTTTTTATTTCAAGGGAAATTGGATTGAGAGAAACAAGGACCTACTCTGATACGTAGCTGCGTTCAGTTCAAAAGCCTCCCAAATCAATGATGATAACCTCGGAGTGTTCTGCTATAGAAGCTTGGATGTTCTTAATGAAGATAGACAGCCACTGCAACGTAGATCTCTCTTGTGGAGTTCATTTCAGCACAGGGAATCCAAATGTTCTTGATTTTTCATATGATCCGTGTTGTGATGTACAAGCCTAGGTACTACTCAGATTGCATGTGCCGATGCCGAGCTTTGTAACCTGAGTTTGTAACCAAGTGAAGCATTAAAGTGGTGAAATGAAACATTGGCGGGCTCGGCTAGTGGATTGTCTAAGACCTTTTGATCCGTATTGGGCTAAAATAACCTTTAGGTTGAGCATGACAACGATTCTATACCCGGAAACTGATTTTACTTAAAAATGATTTTTTTTTCCGTGCCCGAGAACAATTTTTAAGCATTTGAAGGCATTTGGTAACTACCCAAAATTTCTATTCTTAAAATACAAAAAGAACAAAAATGCGTTTGGTAACGACACAAAATTTCTTTTTATTAATAATATTTTGAAATTTTTAATATTTCTTTCTCTTTTTTTTTCCTTTTTTTTCTTTCTTTCCCTTCTCTTCCTTGGCCATGGCCGGTTGTCGGCGCCGGCGACTAGCCACAGGCTAGGGTTGGAGAGGGCGTCTCAACCCTCGCTGCCACCCTCGTCGGTTGCGACTGTGAGGTCGACCTCACCTTGGCTGGGCAAGGCTGCCTAGGTTGCGACGACGAGGTCGGCCTCGCCATGGCTGGGTGAGGCCTCGCCGTCGCGGCCGTGAGCTGCCCTCGCCGACCCTGGCCTATGGCTGATGGCCAGCGACAAGCCAGGAAGAAGAAGAACAACAAACCAAGAAGGAAGAAAAAAACCAATAAAAATAAGAAATGGAAAAATTGTTCCTAGAATCAAGAAGTTATTTTTTTTTTTTTTGCCTTTTGATTCTATTCCAAAAAAACTGATTCTGGGAATAATTTTTTGCAAATTTGTGCCTGGGCACAAAAAATTTAACAAATGAATTTTTGTTCCCAAACTGATTCTAAGGACAAAAAAATAGAAATTTTCACTATTTGACAACTTACCAAATAGGCCCTTAACATACCAATGTTAAGTTTTCAATGGCTTTTCGATAATTGTAAGTAATTTTCGGACTGATGCCAATCTCTAGCAAAATGAGGTGGAAAAGACCAAATACTATAATTTCTTCTTTTCGCGCTGTATAAATTTTAGGGTTAATACCACGAAAAACCCCAAACTAATACACTTGTGACAAATTTACCTCAAACTATTTTTTTGACCACAAAAAACCCTACATTGGTACACCTGTGACAATTTTACCCCGAACTATTTTTTGACCATTAAAAACCCCACACCGGTATACCTGTGACAATTTTACCTTCGAACTAATTTTTGCCACCAAAAATCCCAAACTAATACACCTGTGACAAATTTACCCTCCGTTAGTTTCCGTTAAATTTTACTATCAAATTGTTAAGTTTACTGACACATGGTAATTGACATGTGTACCGATTTTGGGTTTTACCCCTCTATTTATCACAAATTTACTAATTTATGATTTTTTGTGATATTAATATAATTTAACGGACACTAACAGAGGGTAAATTTGTCACAAATATACCAGTTTGGGGTTTTTAGTGATCAAAAAATTAGTTCGAGGTAAAATTGTCACAGGTGTACCAGTGTGGGATTTTTGGTAGTCAAAGAAATAGTTTGGGGTAAAATTGTCACAAGTGTACCAGTTTAGGGTTTTTTATGATCAAAAAAATAGTTCGGGATAAATTTATTACAGGTGTACCAGTTTGGAGTTTTTTGTGATCAAAAAAATAGTTCGGGATAAAATTGTCATAAGTATACCAGTTTAGGGTTTTTCGTGGTATTAATCCTAAATTTTAAGGGTTATTGTAATGGAGTAGGAGATTTGGGTGTACTCCTGTGATCATTGTACTTTGTCTTGTCGTATAATAATGCAAATTCCCGTTTACATTTAGAAAGGTTGTATTTTCCTCCATGTCTAGTTGAAGATCTGAATTCGATCATTATGTGAACTAGGATTATGTTTGAAGGAATATTTTCCTCTTATGGACATCACCCACATGTTTGTAAATGAGATTAACTTTCATGTTTGGAAACCTTATTGGAAGAAGTTTCCTTAAATGAGGGATGAAGGACAATATTGCCCAATTATTCAACAACTATGCATATTACTTTATAATTTCTATATTGATCGGGTCACGTGAAAAGGTACTTGGCAATTGAGATGAGTAAATTACATAAGTGTTATTTTGAAAATCTAATGCAACAGTTTAAATTGTAATGAATCTGTTTGAGAAATAGTGACATTCGTCAAGGAATGCACGTATGACGAAAAAGTTAATGCTAGGTTTAATAAGACTAATCTTAAAATTATAATGCAGCAGATTTCGAATGGGATTTTAAATAAACGGGTAATATTTAACGTCAAGTAAAAGTCAATTACATCACTCAAGTTGTGTTCGGTACGATGAAATAGAATGAAATAGAATTAGGGAATGGAATGGAACGGGAGTGGAATCAATGCTTTTATTTGGTAAACTGCAAGAATGGAATAAAATGGGATTCTTGTATTTGGTTACATTCTTAGAATGGAACTGAATGAGAATTTAGTTAATAAAGTTTAGTTTACATTGTACTTGCATTAATATAAAGTGATTAATGTTTCTTAAAAATAATTAAGAATTAAAATTTATGCAATACAATTCATGTTATTCATTACTTATGTTTTGTTAATTATAAATTGTAATTGAACAGTATACTAATTGAAACCCCTTAAATATAATTTTGATTTTTTTTAATTATTTGATGTTAATCATATTATCATTATTTCCAATGCGTGAACTATAATTTAAAACCTATTATGAAAACATTAATTATTTTACTTAAATTGACCATAATTTTTAAACTATACTCTTATTAATCAATTTATAACAAATAGAGTAATATCACATTATTTAATGATTTTTTGGTTAAAAAAAGGAAAGGAATGGGCTTGGTCAACCAAAAAGGTAGAAAGGAAAACTGTTCCACTCTCCAACCAAACATCCCATTACTATAAAGATTCTAAAAATCAACGCGAATAGCGTAAAGTCCATTATATACGGCTTTTTGTAAGTGCTAGTGACAGAATTTGAAGAAATTGTAGGAGTTAGGAGAATTTTTCTTGTATTGTATTCAGATGATTTGCACACAAGTAAATCGATCTATTTATAATGTAAGGATGAAAGAAAAGAATAGGAAATAATATAAATTGATTACAATTTCCTATTTACCAAATCAATCACGGATTGACTGAATTAATTAGTCTGTAATCAAGATTGGCGCCACAATCAGAATCTTCAATCATATTTTCGATACTCCCCCTCAAGCTGGTCGCCTATATATGTCATGGACACCTAGCTTGCTTAGTAGATATGTATGTTGCCTATGACACAATGGTTTCATGAAGATGTTTGATTAAAAAAAAAGGGGGCTTTGAATGAAAATTTTCATCGACCAAAAAAAAAATGACAATTTTCATTTTATTGGAGTAGAAACGGAGAGCTTACAATATCCGTTGGTCCTCTACCAAAAGAACCTCATTTCTTGGCAGTCTTTTAATTAAAATATAAAATATAATCACACAAAGTATTTCGCGGATTCAATTTACATATAAGGCAATGATTCAACAAACGATTTGGCAAAGAGTCGTAACAGGGACCAGGAATATAAGCCGAGCCTCGTTACATATAAGTAGCAAAAAGATAGCAATAACTCGTACCATGTCGGGTTAATGCATGATGTTAGGTTGTGAGTGATCTGTCATCTGATGTACCCGTTACATATAAGCTATTTGTAGATAGATAGCACAAACCATGACAAAAGCAAACTCAACATCTCGAAAGCGGAAAAGGGGCAATCGTGAAATTAATATCCCGGGGGAAAGAAGCCACCAGTAGAGGATCAACTGAACAGATGAACGCTGTGGATCCAACGAACTCTGACGTTTCCCCCAAACACCAAAACCTAATTGTGATATACAAAAAAGGGTAACCAAATTGAGAGAAGGCGAAAAACTGATCCCTATACACTTAGCACTCCTTGATACAATGATCCCCCCCCCCCAACCCACCAATTTCACAACTTTGAACACCATGGAAATGGCCACATCTATACAAAGAAACAATGACAACAAAATACAACTGACATCCATGAGAAGCACGCCACTAGAGCGGAAACCAGCAAGGATCCAACAGGATGCTGCAGCTGCTTGAGCATGTTCTCCATCAAAATCATAAACGATCAAGCTCGGAAACAGGTTCAAATAGCCGTTGAGAGTCCTGAGAGCGTGGCTTGCCTGTGCCATGCAATAGCCATTGAAGATGTCCAGGCAAAAAGGGAATGCTCTCATCTAAGAATCTGAAGGCATGACGGGACACCATCAGCCAGTTACCATTACGGCCTTCTGTCCCAAGACAGGTTCCGGTCCAGAAAATCCATTGAATTTTATAGTATAGTTGATTTCGGTATCAGATACATCTACCAAATTCCAATCAGTCAAGATGTGATGATGACCAATGGAAAATTATAAGTTTTTTTCCTTACGCCACCAGCCAATTTGAAATGTCTCAACCGGACGTGTCAATTTCCTTCCCATGATCTTCCTCACGGATGTTTCTCCTCAACCTTCTGAGCCATATATCATAATCCATGGGATAGGGTGTCCCACAGAGACTGTCAACATAATCTGCAAAAGCTTTTAGCACAGTGGAAACATCGCCAAGCTTCTGCTGAATCAACCTCCTTGACCAGGAGGTCTCTCTCCATTGAAGAGCCCCCTCCACCGAATCAAGATCGGGCAAAACCCCACCACAGGAGAAGTAAAGCATGTAAACCAAACTCTCCGCATCTGAGGCAGAACACAGCTTTCCTTCCTGTAGTGCATAAGTCGATGAAAAGTGAAGATTCATCGCTGGACGGTCTCTATCTTCGAGAATAGCATGTCCCCAGCCAATGAGGACAAAGTATGGATATCTCGTACCAGATCTAACATAGATTACATTCTCTGGCCGAATGTCTCCATGACGAATGCCAACAAAAGATGCAGCTGAGAGTGCAGTTAAGCAATCATGACAACAGCGGATTGCTTCATCCAAACCGAATCGGCCTTCAGTTACCATGTTAGCAACCGTTTCGCCAACTGGGCTGGTGACAAGAATTGGAGTACCACACCAAGGGTGGTCACAGTTTCCACCAGGGCTTGGTCTCCGACATTGACCAGGGTGAATAATTCTCCCTGACGCACTGATCTGAGGCAGGTATTTGCTAGATAGACCTTTCTGTTTCATTACAGTGAGTACTTTGGTCTGCCTCTGGACTTGATACCACAAATTCATATCTTCCCAAGCTGGTTCCAACTGAGAAGGATGAGAGCCGACATAAAGAAATAGAGATTTTCCTGGTTCTTCAACAGGGGACGCAACATAATATGGAAGCTCACCATCATTCAAGACTTCATCTATTTGATAGCCCTTTTGCCAGTTCGAATCCTCCATCCATAGCACAGATCCTACTTCTAGCCTCATCAATTCTTCAGGTTCTATTTTCGCAGATTCCTCCTGGACTTCAACGATTTCAGGGGAAACACTGCGCCGCTGAAATCGAAATAGACCATTCCCATTTGCCCTCGCATCTCCTAACTGCCTCTCCATTCTTCTTGTTTGTAGGCGAGCACCATGATCAGCAGCTAAATCTTCAATTGAGTGCCTAGGCATCCCGACAAATTGCATTATACAGTGGAAGGTAGCAAAAAGTACCTGTAAAGCACCAATGTCTCCCCAATTAGCATTTCCGAGTTTGTTCCAGATTCGATCAACTGGAGAGACTGAAACGCAACAGTGCTCTTTAATCCACTCAGCGGCACATTCGTAAACGCTATTTACATCAAACTCCATTTTATTTACATCTCCATCAACCTTTACAACCCGACCGTACTGAGAGTCAACAAGGAGGATAAAAGCCGAATTAAAACCCTGAGTTAAAGTTAATCTGCTTACGCTCCTTGATATTAGCATACGAACAGCATAAAAAAGAGCTTCACCTAAAACAGATAGCGAAGGCTGTCGATCACTATCCGCAGCGAGATCTCCAATATCCGGCCTCAGAAGAGCCAATTCAAGAATGTGATCCCATTTTCCACGAGAATGTCTTGGGTTCTTGAGCATCAAACCAGTTGCGCAAAGACTCCCAATCTTTCCATTAGCAATTGCTTTCTCAGCCTGGTAAAATTTGAAGTTTGGCTCGAACAGACAAGCGACGGCAAATGGCAATGGCTCATCCTGACTCCAGAATGCCTCCCACAAGCCCTTTGCACTTGCATGGAGAAAATCTTCGATTGCAAGATAAGCAGTAGCTTCCGCAGCATCTGAGGCCGATGCATAAACAGCACTTGGCATTCGAATTAGCTGCCCAAATGAAACCCCTTCTAATGCATAGTCAAACTTTTGTAATTCCACCAACTCAAATGGAACATCAAAAGCAGGCTCTTTAGCTGCTCCATCCTCTGATATTGATATAAACCAATCCTTAAGGTTTTCAGTTAAATGCTCGTGGTTTGTGAATTTGCGAAGGAATTCTTTGCGATTCCTGGACCTGCTACCAGATGATACACTGGATCTTTTTGTCTCAGACCCGACCGATTCCTGGTCTGGGGATCCACCTGTAGGTCAAGTTCACTGTTCATCAGTCAAATTACCTCTACCAAATATGAATCGAGCAAACCCATTATCAGAGAATAATAACTAAAGGAAGGGGGTTGCAAATAGAGGTCAACTTGAGTTTGGAGAAAAGATCTAGAAAGCGGATATGTCTTGGTGAACACAGCAGTTTGTTCAGTGGATGAAGTAGGAACAAGTCGAACAATGCCACGCATGAGATCAAATGAAATGACAGTCTATTTCAATGTACTTGGTTCGTTCATGGAAAACATCATTATGTGCTATTTAACTTCGAGGGGGGAGAGGGGGTGTCTCAAACGTGATGTATCCAGGTTGTCCTACTAAATAAAGTCCCATGGGCAAGATTGACCCAGTGTAACTCTTGCAATAAATTATAGGCAGTTCCCAAGACTTTGAGTCATCATTTCCATACAATCATGAAGAACTTTATCTCACCAAAGTTCGCCGAAAATTGCAAGGTGCGAAAAAAAGTCAGAGGTCAAATTCCTATATAATTGAGTTCATCAATCAAGATATACAGAGTTCTAAAGCTACACAACTAATAAAGGCATGACTTTGCTTAAAAGTTAAAACGGCCTTCAGTAATCCGGATCAATGTAATTTCTCCAAAATTCTTCAATCATAACTAGATTAGTGGGATGAATCAGTTTGAACGGATAAGCATCTTTGTGGCTGTCATGCAACCATAGAGTTTGAATCTTCAACAGATTGATGAATGCAACTTCACAAATCATCCTCAGAGAATTCATCCATCACTTGGCCAGATTAAAATGCATTCATCTACTAGACTTAAGAATCATTAAAAACAGATGGATTACAAAAATCCATCTATAGGACTTCAGAATGTAAATAAGATCATCATCATAAAACTGTATACTTGACACTGATTGGTTTGGACTACGTTAATTTATATCAAAGTGATATTGCATCAATGTACCAAAGAAAGCTGGTTAGGAAAGATTTACTTATAAGCCTATTCTTTTATCAGGGGTTCACTTCTAAAGCATATGGATAACTTAATTCACGTGTATATCCTTAACAGAAACCAAAGGATCTGCCTCAGGCACTTCACTATCAAGTGATGTCCACCTAACAACTTCGTCATATGATACTAAACAATGAAGATGCTAAAAAAACTAACTAAGAGAGCCAAGACCTGTACAACCAAGGGAACGATTAGCAAGGCTACTCAGTAATTAGTATGCCTCACATTGAGAAGGGGAAAGAACTCAATATTAGATGATATTGGACCCAAAATATAAAGGGAATTAAAACGAAAACAAGAACATTTCTGACTTTTGTAATTATAGATATGCTCAAGACATCTCCTGAAAATACCAGGAATATCTCCGCGCCAAAATGAGTCATGGAAGAAACAACACTCAAAATGTATTGCATTAGATTATATAGGACTAGCTGCCATCTAACCCAAGCAAACCCTTCCCCCAGAACCAAGTATGATGTATGTTCAATTCGCATATAATTCAGTAGGAACTAATTAAAACAGATCATCTGGCATATGCATCTAACAAAAGCAATGACACCAAGGTCCTCAATTAGATGGCGGCACGGCAGGAGCAGAGAGGGAGGGAGAGACAAACCCATGCTTTCAGCTGAAACTCGCTTAAAAAGCAACCGAGTGGCTACGTGCAGCTCGAATAAAGAAAAAAGGAAGCAGCAGATGTTCTTAGATCCCCGCAGACGCACATCTAAGAACCACCCACGTCTCACATCGAGATAAAAGCCCCCCCAAAGAACAACACTTCCATAGTGTCAAAGCAAGCAACTTTGCCAGAACGAGCGGCATTCGATTCCGATTCAACGGCGCCGAGCCGACGGCCGCCGCCCTCCAAAACCCGAATCAATCAGCAAGAGCCCCAACCCCACAAAAAAAAAAAAAACAACCCAGAGACGAAGCAGCGACGGGACTTCGACCCTGGGAGAGACGGAGGAGTCAACGGGATTTCCGGGGGGGCCGGAATCGGGTCAAAGGAGAGAGAATCTAGGGTTTCGTGAAGGCGAATTACTACAGCAGCTGCAGCAGCAGCAGCAGCGGCAGCGGCAGCGGGGTGGGGAGGGCAGTTCGAGAACGTTACCTTCCATTACGGAGCAGCGAGAGAGAGACTTTCGGACAGCTTCCTCCACCTCCTCCTCCCTGGACCTCCTCCTCCTCGGATCGTTCGTCGTCGTCTCACGCAGGACTAAACATTTGCATCTCTCTCTCTCTCTCTGCGTCGATCGATTTTGTCGGGGAGGGGGAGATATGCCGGTCGTCGTCTCTTCCCTCTCGCAGCATATGACTCGTGCGTGTGTGTGCGCGTGTTTTTCTTTTTCTTCTTTTCACTTTTTATTAAACTTCCTTCGACAATTGCGCGCACACACAGGTGAGAGAGTCGAGGGTTGACTGTTATGTGTGCGCGATCTCGTCACGGTCGGTCACCACAACCCCCCAACTCCTCCTCTTCCAATTATTAACTTCTTTCTTCTAATCAAAATGGAGATTTCTTTAGGAAAAATGACACAAACACCTCTTGAATTTTGACTTAATATATAATTTAATCTCTAAATTTTTAATTTATTCAATATAATTCTTAAACTTTAACTTAATGTTCAATTTGATTCCTAAACTTTTAATATATTTAATATGATCTCTGGGCTTTTGGTATATGTTCAATTCAGGGATCAAATTATACATTTAGGCCAAAGTTTAAAGACTGTTTGTGTCATTATTCCATTTCTTTATTATCATGTTGCCCCCCGACCAATCTGTCGCCGTCTCCCGTTTTTAGTTATTTCTTTTCTCTTCTTTTTTTTTTGAAGCATATCTCCTCCCGACTCGAGAATTCGTGCTCGCTTGTCATAAATTTTCAATCCTGCGTGGCGTTCAATCGACGCGAAAAGCGTCCGTTCATGCCCACATATAGAGTTCAATGATTCGTGCCGCGTAATGTTCGGGATTTTTTTCCGTGTGATTCGTGTCGCGCCTCAATCTAATCGTGTATGGTGTCGCCAGCCCTCTCCCCTCGCACGGTGATTTAGTTGATTTTCTGCCTAGGTTTCTTCTTTTTATTTGATTAGAACCTTGATCGATTTAACTTGTTAGTCTTTTATTACTAACAAGTTATCTTTCTAGTATCAATAAAGAAGCCCGTACGGTTGTTTGCCCCGAC
Source organism: Syzygium syzygioides (assembly GCA_031216285.1). Lineage (NCBI taxonomy): Eukaryota > Viridiplantae > Streptophyta > Magnoliopsida > Myrtales > Myrtaceae > Syzygium > Syzygium syzygioides. The sequence goes on along the minus strand of CM062252.1, from coordinate 12,711,666 downwards.
CGCCGACGGTGGCAATTTTTTGACATGAAACGAAATACATCAATCAAATACTGCACGAATTTACAAAGAGAATTTCCAGCCCGACATGACTGACTCGAAACGAAACTACCGCGACGCGAATTGCATGTCCTATATATTGTGCTTTTTTATTTGCGTACGCTTGCAAAATCTGACGGAAATATGCCACTCCGTAGTCTGCTTGAATAGGATTACCTACTTTCAAGAACATAGGTCATCTATCGGTTCTACCTCGACTTCACTATCCACTCTAAAGAAGAATCAAGAAATGATATCGGTGCATTTTACTTTTTGTCATCGAGAAATTTGCTCGCCTCAGGTAGTTCGCCGTGGCTCTTGCTTGATCTTTGGCTCGCTCCTTCATCTCCCATTCCAATATATTAGGGAGCAGGCTTTGCAGTCCTCCAAATGTATCTTGGAAGACCAAGGTTATCCCAAAACCCTCAATTTGTATATTATATGTAGACCTGTCAAAATGGATCATAAACCCATTTCTTAACCCATTTATTAGTAAATGGGTCATAAATGGGTTAGTTATATTGAGTAAATGAGTCATAAATGGGTAGAAGTCTTATATTAGTGTTAAATGGGTCATAAATGGATCGCAAATGGGTCATAAATGAGTTTACAACTGATTTAAACTCAACGCATTTCTCTCACCCTCACTTAATCTTGCACTCACTCATTCTGCACTTTCATTTCAGCTTGGGTATAAATTTTCCTATATTTAATTAAATATGAAAGTATTTTAGTAATATGGGTCTAATCGGGTATGGGTTGGGTATGGGTCGGGTCGGGTCGGGTATAGGTCAACAAAATTGCATTGCGCATAAATGGGTCATAAACGGATTAATGGGTCAATTTGGATCGGACCATTTATGACTCGACCCAAACCCAACTCGACCCACTCATTTGACAAGTCTAATTATATGGAATCATTTAAACATGATAAGACTGCGTTCGGCGTAGTTTTTTTTTCAGGGAATTGAGTGAAAATTGAGACGTTTGGTAAAAAATTTTTAGAGAGTGTTGAATAAAAGCCAGCATCGACAAAGCTCAAGGCAAGTCACCTTGTCCAGGCTCGACATTTTCAGAAATCCATCTCCATCTTCCTAGCTTTCGTCGAATTATCAAAATTCCAATTCTACCGTCATGTTACACATAATCTCCTCCTCCCCCTCTCTCCTCCACCACATCGCTGCTCAACCCTACCATCTCCGGCAAGTCCACGAACATGCCCATCTCCGCCACTCAACCGCCGCTGTGCCAACAAGTTACCTATGGCCGCATGTTTGTGCTCAACTAGCCACCCACACCAATGAGCCCCCGTAGCCAACGAGCTCTCTTGGATCGATTGCCACACCAACAAGTCACTTGTGGTTGTCTTTGACCCAATCAAAACCCAGGGCTCAAGTCGAGCACGGTTATAATTATCAAATGGGAGGGTCAAGTTGAGTTTGGATCGAGTTATAAATAGTCTGACCCAAATTAACTCATTAACTCGTTTATAACCCATTTATTCGTAATATATATTTTTATGACCTATATCCGATCTGACCCATGCTTGATCTATATTGCTAAAACATTTTTATATTTAACCAAACGTAAAAAAAACTTGTTTCTTGTAATTTTTTTTTAAAAATCATATTACTAAAACGCTTCCATGCAATACCCATTCGGTGGACAAATTTTATAATTATTTTTAAAATGGGGAATTTTTTTATTTTTTCGTTTTCTTTTTTTCTTTTCCTTTTTGTTCTTTTATGTCCGACAAGGGCTGCTGGTCACAGGCAATGCCCAACCGACCCTCGCTAACCGCAAGTGAGGGCTAGGACCCGTGGCCCTTGTCTAGTTCGTCTATTGACCCTCACCAGATTTCGTAGCAAAAAAAGGAAAAGAAAGAAAGAAAATTAAAAATTAAAAATGACTTGTTTATGATTCATAAGTTTATTAGGTAACTCATTCATGATCCATTTAAAACCCATTAAGTTGTTAGGCAATCAATTTATGTCCCACTTAAGCTCGTTTTTAAATCTCAAGACAACACATGGCTCACAATTAAATATGAGTTAAAATATGGATTTTAGATCCATTTTGCCACCTCCTAGCACGGGCAACATGGCAAAGCAGAGAGTGAGTAGAGGGGATGAAAGAGAATGGGAGAGGTAGAGGTCGGAGGCTGGTGAGCCCAGGTCCGAATTTGCTGACGTTGGACATGCTCGTGTCCGTTAGGGATGCGAACACTTAGCCGGGCATGCTCATGTTCAATGGATGGGGTCGGCGGTTGATTGGTGGTCGTGCATATTGTAGTTGCTAGTAGGAAGCGGAGCTCGGCGGAGACTCTGTGAGTAATAGAGTAAGAGAATTCAAGTTTCACTTGACCAGAGGGTGACAAGGCCTACAACTTTACTCTTACCTCATGAAGACACTTCGATCTCTTTTAATTATAGAACTGTGGGCTTTGCACACCACCATTGCAGTGATTAAAAAAGCAACCACCAAAAGAACTATGGAATATATGCCATGCGTGCATTAGTCTCTTCATTGGTTGCAAAACATAATGAGTCATCGTGTCTCCTCGCTGCTAAGGCCACGATATTTATATAATTAAAACTCACCAAGCAGACAACTGGCTTTGCCGTAAGCAATTGAAAGGTATTCAATATCTCAATATCAGCAGCTTTCCAATCTCCAAGACGAACATCTTTTTCATCCTCCAGCCATGCCTTGACCCGTCAAGAAGAGCATTGGTTTACTTTAGATATTTGCAACATCTCAATTGACATAATGAGTCATCGTGTCTCCTTGCTGCTAAGGCCACGATATCTGTATAATTAAAACTCACCAAGTAGACAACTGGCTTTGCTGTAAGCAATTGAAAGGTATTCAATATCTCAAAATCAGCAACTTTCCAATCTCCAAGACGGACATCTTTTTCGTCCTCCAGCCATGCCTTGACCCGTCAAGAAGAGCAGTGGTTTACTTTAGATATTTGCAACATCTCAATTGAATCTAAAGTGGTTCTAAACTGACACTCACAAGCTGTCCATCGCAAATAATGAAATCAGCATTTAGTCACTAGTTAAAGCTAAGAGCATAAACATGTGGGAAAATACAATTACACTAAGCTAATCCTGCACCCATGCAACCTTTGAAGCTGCAAGTGTATGTGTTGGAGTACTGTTTGAAAGCGTCTTTCACAATGTATAGAGTGTGGACTGTTTTTGGAGTGTTTGCAAGCATTGTGAATAAACTAATCAAGTCGTTTTGGTCTTCTTCTTTCTTTAGGGATTTACAAAACAATCTCTTTCCTGCATTCTGTCAAACACCTTTTGAATTCCCATGCCATTTCTTACCGTCGTCAAACGTAAGAATTCGAATGTGTCCATCCTGACACGGGCTTCTTTTGACTTGTCATTCTAGCAAAAGGGAAATGTTTTATGTATGTGTCACGGGTCGATAATTTGGGAATGACCCGTGCGGCAACTTAAGCTTCCTTGAATTATTAGAATGCCTAAGCCAGGCCTAGGCCAAGCCTTTTCTTGACCACTCACTTACTTACTCGGATCATAGGGAGAGAATCTAGAGACAGAAGTTCTAAGAGAGAATGTAAATTGCTTGTATTGCTTGGATGATCAAAATGAGGAGGGCACCCCTTTATATAATAGAGGGTCTCAGATTACATCATTTGATTGATTATCGATCTAGTGGCCAATATCGCATCATTCTACGCGCCAACTACCCGCATTTATGGATAATGCGCAATTACCGTGTCGTTCGTCCCTAGGGATGTTCTAGAAGCTAGAAGTTCTATTAGGGTTTGAACTAGTCTTTTTCGATGTTGCACGATGGTTAGTGCATAAAAACCTCTTGACCATGACACATGTCCGGGACTTTGCTTTGACGTAGAACAGACGGCGATGGAGCATCCTAAGTTCTACGGAAGGACGAGAATGTTACCTTCCATTACGGAGCAGAGAGAGACTTTCGGACAGCTTCCTCCACCTCCTCCTTCCTCGACCTCCTCGTCCTCGGATTGTTCGTCGTTGTCGTCGTCTCATGCAGGACTAAAACATTCGCATCTCCTCTGTCTCTCTCTCTCTCGATCGATTTTGTCGGGAGGGGGGATATGCTGGTCATCGTCTCTTCACCCTCGCAGCATATGAGTCGTGTGTGCGTGTTTTTCTTTTTCTTCTTTTCACTTTTTATTAAATTTCCTTCGGCAATTGCACAACACACACACAGGTAAGAGAGTCAAGGGTTGAATGTTATGTGTGCGCGATCTCGTCACGGTCGGTCACCACAAACCCCCCCACCCCCTCCTCATCCTCCTCTTCCAATTATCTTCCTTCTTTTAATCAAAATGGAGATTTCTTTATTATCATGTTGGCCCCCCAACCAATCTGCCGCCGTCCCCCGTTTTCCGTTATTTCCTTTCTCTTTTTCTTTTTTTTTTTCTGTTTTTTTTGAAGAGTATCTTCTCTTGGCTCAAGAATTCGTGCTCGCGTGTCGTAAATTTTCAATCCCTCATGGCATATACTAGATGCGAACAGCATCAGTTCATGCCGATGTATGGAGTTCAGTGAATCGTGTCGCGTAATGTTCGGGATTTTTTTCCGTGTGATTCATGCCGTGCCTCGATTTGATCGTGTATGGTGTCGCCGGCCCTTTCTCCTCGCACGGGGATTTAGTTGATTTTCTACTTAGGTTTCTTATTTTGATTTAATTAGAACCTTGATCAATTTAACTTGATTGTCTTTTATTACTAAGAAGTTATCTTTTTAGTGTCGATAAAGAAGCCCTTACAATTGTTTCTCACTGCAGCTAACGGTGGCAATCTTTTGACGTGAAACAAAATACACCGATCAAATACGGCGCGAATTTACGAAGAGAAATTCGACCCAGATATGATTGACTCGAAATGAAACTACCACGACGCGAATTGCATGTCCTATATATTATGCTCTTTTACTTGCGAACGCTAGTAAAATCTCAAGGAAATATGCCACTCCGTAATAGGGATGTGCAAAAGAATCGGGAACCGCTTGGAATCGACCGAAATCGGACCGGAACCGATGGTTTCTAAAAGAACCGGTCCAGTTCCTAGTTCTAATTTTTGGGAACCGTGGGGTATCGGTCCGATTTCCGGTTCCAGGCATGGAACCGCCCGCCCGCTCACCTAGACCGGACTAATAATATAATAATAAATATAATATATTTTTTTAATTTTTAATTTTTTTAAAAAGAAAAGTCCTAAATCTCTAAACTAAACATAACTCACTCAATGTTCACAATCTCACATTAAGTCGAGAAATACTTTCTTTTGCTTTCACCTCTTGCTCACTCTCACTCTTTCTCTTCTCGATCGATACTCACTTCACCGTCTCCAACTCTCTATCTCCATCTCTATCTCTGTCTTTCCGTCTCCGTCCTTAGCTAGTGGGACCAGTTTCATGGACCCAATCGAAAACTGAGCCAAACCGATAGTCCGATTTTTGGGTGGATTCATGGAACCAATAGGCGATTTCCGGTTCTAATTTTTCAGAACCAGTCCTTAGTGGCCGGTTCCCAGTTTTAAAGTGAGAACCGCCCACCCAGACCATACTCACCCCTACTTCGTAGTTTGCTTGAATAGGATTACCTAATTTCGATAGCATAGGTTATCTATCGGTTCTACCTCAACTTCACTAGCCATTCTAAAAAAGAATCAAGAAATGATCTCGGTGCATTTGACTTTTTGTCATCGAGAAATTTGCTCGTCTCAGGCAATTCACTGTGGCTTTTGCTTGATCTTTGGCTTGCTCTTTTCTCTCCCGTTTCGATATATTAGGAAGCAGGCTTCGCAATCCTCCTAATGTATCTTAGAAGACCAATTGAAGCCCTCAATTTGTATGCTATATGGAATCATTTAAACATGATAAGTATGGGTGTCAAATGAGTGGGTTCGGTCGGGTTTGAGTCGAGTCGAAAATGATCCGACCCATATTGATCCATTTAACCCATTTTAACCCATATTCATATAATGTAAATCTAACGACTCATACTCGACCCAAACCTTACCTAACCCAACCTGTATTCTAAAAGACTTTAATATAAAATTCAATTTAGAAAAAAAAACTTATTTCTTAAAATATTTATACTGCTAAAATGTTTCAATGCAATATAAAATAAGTGAACAATTTTTATAATTTGAAAAAATAATTTTTTATATTTTATATTCTTTTATATTCTTTTTCTTTTATATTTTTTAAAAATGAAAGTTTTAATTATTTTTCTTTTTTATTTTTTATTCTTTTTCTTTTTCTTTTTTCTTCTTCTTCAACCAGCCTCAGGCAAGCTCGGCCAGATCGGCGAGCTTCGAGCTCACGATTTGGATGAGCTTGAGCTCGCCTATGGCCGGTTGACGGCAACCGGCCATAGAAGGAGGAAATAGAAAAAGGAAAAAAATGAAAATAAAATAAAAATAATTAAAATTTGATTTTTTTGAAAATAAAAATAATTTTTTTTAAATGAAACTTAAGCTATTTAGCCTACAAGGCTACAAGTTAATAACTTAAATGGGTCAAATATGGGTTGCAACTTGGGTTTTAATGTTGCAAATACATTTTGACATGTTTTCAAAATTTCAAGAGACCCATATTCAACCTGGCCCACTAAAAATTAGTTAATAAATGGGCTTTTGACCGATACTGCTAGCTCTAATGATAAGACTGCGTTTGGCACAGTTTATTTCGGGGGCATTGAGTGAAAGTTGAGGCATTTAGTAAAAAAAATTTAGAGAGTATTGACTGAATGCCAACATTGGCAAAGCTCAAGGCAAGTCACCTTCTCCAGGCTTTTAACATTTTCGGGAATCTATCTCCGTCTTTCTAGCTTTCATTGAATTATCTAAATTCTAGTTCTACTGTCACTTTACACAATCTCCTCCTCCCCTTCTCTCCTCCATCACATCGTTGCTCAACCCTGCCATCTCCGGCAAGTCCAAGAACACGTCGATCTCTACCGCTCGATTGCTGCCGTGCCAATAAGTTACCTACGGCAGTGTGCTTATGCACGACTAGCCACCCACATCGATGATCCTACCTAGCCAACCAGCCCTGTTGGATCTATTGCCACACCAACAAGTACCTGTGGTTGTCTTTGACCCAATCAACCTCGATTCGGCATCAGGTGAGCCCAATATTTGAAACCTAGGACTCAAGTTAAGCACGGTTAGATTGTCAAGCGGGTGGGTTAAGTCAAGTTTGGGTCGAGTTATAAATGGTTCGATCCAAATTGACTCATTAACTTGTTTATAACCCATTTATTTGTAATACATATTTTTGTGACCCATACCTGACCTGATCTATGCTTGACGTATGTTGCTAAAACACTTTCATATTTAACCAAATATAAAAAAAACTTGTTTCTGGTAAATTTTTTTAAAAAAAATTATATTTCCAAAACACTTCCATGCAATACCCATCTAGTGGACAATTTTTATAATTTTTTTTAAAAAGGAATTTTTTGTATTTTCTTTTTCTTTCTTTCTTTTCCTTTTTTTCTTCTATGTTCGACAAGGGTCGCCAGTCACAAGCAACGCCCGGCCAGCCCTCGCTGACCACAAGCGAGGGCCAGGACCCGCGGCCCTCATCTAGTTTGTCGACCGACCCTCGCTAAATTTCGTAGCAAAAAAATAAAAATAAAAAAGAAAAAGAAAATTTTATTAAAAATGACTTGTTTATGATTCACTTAAACTTATTAGGTAACTCATTCATGATCCATTTAAAGCCCACTAAGTTGTTAGGCAACCAATTTATGTCCCACTTAAGTTTATTTTTAAAACTCAAGGCAACATAATTATGACTCACAATTAAATATGAGTTAAAATATGGGTTCTAGACCCATTTTGTCACCTTGGGCAACACTGCAAAGCGGAGAGTCAGTAGAGGGCAAGAAAGAGAAAGGAGAGGCAGACGCCGGAGGCTAGTGAGCCCAAGTCTGAATTCACTGGCATTGGACATGCTCATGTCCGTTGGGGATGCGGACACTTAGCCGGGCATGTTCATGTTTGATGGACGGGCCGACGGTTGATTGGTGGTCGTGCACACTGTAGCTGCTAGTGGGAGGCAGTGCTCGGCGGAGATGAAGCTGCAAGTGTGTGTGCTGGAGTACTGTTTGAAAGCAGACAACCGTCTTTCACAATGCGTGGAGTGTGGACTGTTCCTGGAGTGTTTGCAAGCAAACGATTGACTCTTCTGATCGCTCATATCAAATGTATATTGTGAATAAACTAACCAAGTCATTTTGGTCTTCTTATTTCCCTAGGGATTTACAAAAAAAAATCTCTTTCCTCGGTTCCTAGCTTCCCCCCATATAAACATTCTGCTAAGGGTTAATACCACGAAAAACTCCAAACTGATACATTTGTGATAAATTTATCCCAAACTATTTTTTTGACTACAAAAAACCCTGAACTTATACATCAGTGACAATTTTACCCCAAACTATTTTTTTGACTATCAAAAACCACACACTAATATATTTATGATAATTTTACCCATGAACTAATTTTTTACCATAAAAAAACCTAAACTGGTACACCTGTGACAAATTTACCCTCCATTAGTTTCCGTTAAATTTTACTGTCAAATTGCTAAGTTTAATGACACGTGATAATTGACATGTGTACCAATTTTGGGTTTTAACCCTTTGTTTGTCACAAATTTATCAATTTGTGATTTTGTGTGATATTAATATAATTTAACGGACACTAATAAAGGTTAAATTTGTCACAAATGTACTAGTTTGGGATTTTTAGTAGTCAAAAAATTAGTTCGGGGGTAAAATTGTCACAGGTGTACCAGTGTGGGGTTTTTTATGGTCAAATAAATAGTTCGGGATAAAATTGTCACAAGTGTACTAGTTTGGGATTTTGGGTGATCAAAAAAATAGTTTGAGGTAAATTTATCACAGGTGTATCAGTTTGGGGTTTTTTATGATTAAAAAAATAGTTCGGGATAAAATTATCACGGATGTACCAGTTTAGGATTTTTTCATGGTATTAACCCTTCTGCTAAACACCTTTTGAATTTTCATGTACCGTCGCCAAACATCGGAATCGGAATGTGTCCATTCCTAAAGGGCCTTCTTTTGACTTGTCGTTCCAACAAACGGGGAGTGTTTTCGCATGCCTCTTGGACTTTGCTTTGACGTAGAACAAACGTCGACGTAGCATCCTAAGTTCCAGAGACATTCGACCAAAAAACAAAAGTTCTAGAGATCACCACGATCCGTTCCTTGGAGCAGAATAACGATGGAAGAAGAAGAATCGCGGTATGGTGGGTAAACGGAAAAAGTATCATATAAAAGTCATAAAATTATTGCATTTTTGCAATGCAATCTTAAACTTTTTCACGTTTTGTTACGAGTCTATCCAACTAATTTTGGTGGGAAATCGCTGATGTGGACACCAGCTGTCCTACGTGACACGACCAATACTGACGTAAACAATTTTTAATAATATTTTAATATTTTTTTTGAAAAATTTTATATTTTTCCTTTTTTTTCTTTTCTTTTTCTTTTCTTTCTTCCCTTTCTTCTCCATTCCTCCTGCTGGTCACTGGGTCTTGGGCAAGGTTGGCATCACCAATGGCTAGGCGAGGCTCGCGCTCGTCAATGGCCGGCATCCACGCCACCGCTTTTTCGCCAAAATTGACCGAGTAAACTCAATTAGCAAAACGTAAAAAGGTTTAAAACTAAATTGGCAAAAGTGTAGTAAGTTTATGATTTTTTGGATAATATTTCCCTGGTTAGATTGTCAAGCTCAAAAGCAAGGCACCAGGTGAACGAAAGATTACCCAAATGTACATAACTCCACAATAAAGAAGAAAAAAAAATAAAGGAATAAGGCCCAAATGAAAATCCAAATGAAAATACCAAAACTTGCCGTCCTCTGTTTTTGAAAAAAGCAATTTGCACGGTCAACCCTATTTTGTAAAATTAAAATGACTCGAATATCTTTTCCCCGAGGGAAAAAAACACAAAAAAATTACTTATTTATTCACCCAAATCTACCACCACCATCGTCATCCACCAACTTTCACAAACGATTATAATCTCTTCTTTGCATCTTTGCCAAAAAGATCTAATCACTCCTTGAATGAAAAACACCAATAAGAACCCGACTCATGTATTTCTCGTATTCTAGTTTTCAAATCTCCAAATCCTAATATCTCTAAGCCCAACATTTACTCCCAATCTCTTTCCACCCAACGTTATTCACCTCTCTTAGCCATCGCCTCAATACTTTCGCCTATATCGATGCCGGCATATGATCCATCGACCTTAGCTCAGTCCACCCTCTTTTTAGCTCTCTCTCTCTCTCCCCGCACGCCTATGATGACAACGAGAAGGTTACTGTGATTAGTTATTTCCCAAAATCAAAATTGTTAATGCTTTGATGACCATAATTTAAATTTGAGTGCCACGATACCTCGGATCGATGTTGTTGACCACCACGACAACATCAATTGAGGTCATCGATGAGAGAGAGAGAGAGAGAGAGAGAGAGAGAGAGAGAGAGAGGGCGGGGAGGGTGGGGGGAGAGAGTCGTGGTTGACTATGGGCAGTGCAATGGCTACATTGATAGCCATAATAAGAGCAACAACGATATTGAGCCAAAGTTAAAATTTCTGCTTTGCTTGGAGTTCTTTGCATCAATGAAGATTATATAAAAGTGGAAGAAGCATTCGGAAAGATAAATGAAGAATTCGGAAAGATAAATATGACTTAATAAACGAAAAATCCGTCCAATTAAATTTCAAAGTGTAATTTGATATCTCGTAACAAGATTCAAGAATTAAAGTGAGCGTTTCTATGGCCAACAAGCACGTAGCCCCTACCGATGAAGGGATCAGGGTGGGGCCAGAGAATTTCAGGTCGAAAAGAGCAAACGTTGCTGCAAAAAAAAAAAAGAAAACAGCGGGGCGTTTCAAAAACAAACTGGAGAATCCAACAAAAACTGGCCGGAAGAAGGAAAGGAACCGCTAAGCTGAGCTGGCACCGCTAACGGCTAGTCGGGGAAGAAGGGCGCCTCAACGGTCACCCAACCCTCTGTCGGCAAATTCAAAATTCTTTCTAAGCATTCCACACACGTAAAAAGAAGAAGGAAAAAAAGGAAAAATAAAAAGAGAAAAAGAAAAAGAAAAAGAAAAGGATAGTAACGCCGTTAACGGCGGGGTAACGGTGGTGAAAAAGCAGGGTGAACGGAGCGGGAATCCAAAGCTCGAGGTCCCGACAAGAAACGGGGGAAACGAATCCCCTTTGATTGAAGCTGGGTGCCGCCACAAATGATACCCGTAATTACTAACCTGCCCCTGCCCCGCCTTTAGATTTGCAGATTTGCCATCAGGTAAGGTTTCCTCCCCTTGGTTTCTGAACGGTCACATTTATCTTCAGTGGCCTCTTAATAAAACAGAAAAAACCGAATTATAAGAATAATTACGAATATGCTTCGAAAGTCGAGAGAGTTTACGCACTGACCGCGCTGACCGGTGCTATGGATAATCACCGTTTCCTTTTGAAAAGTTAATTACTCCTCGTTTAGTACATTTGATAAGTGCATCGGGAGCAAGCATTCATTAACACGTTCCGTAAATCACCCTCTCCTCGTCGATCTTGTATGACCCCAAAGTCTTGCGATGGGAATCGATTCGCCCAACTCAATATCATATAAATATATATAGGGAAAAGGACGCCATAAGAGTTATAATTTTTGCTCGGTGCTCACCTAAGTGCAATAACTTTTGTGTTTTGCTCACTTAAGTGCCATATAACCTTTTAATCGATCACTTAAATGCTATAACTTCTTAAAAATATTCACCGCAAGTGCCATGACATGTTAGATTTTCGGCACTTAGGAGAATGCCTTTAAAAAATTATAATTATTAAATTATCAATTGAAAGTTATAACACTCAAGTGAACGTTAATTTTTTGGAATTATGATACTCGGTTGAAAGTTTTGACCCTCAAATAAGCGTCATACGAAAAGTTATATAGCGCTCGTGATATTCCCTAATCCCAAATAGATACAGAATCTCGCATCGGTACTCGATGCGCAACTTCGATTATCATAATGAAATCTTTTCAAAACTTTCTATCCTGTCCTACGGTTGCGATCACGGGGGAATAAGAAAGTGGGGAAGAATCGCCCGATTGACTGCTAAAAAACAAGTAAATAAGGACAAAAAGACAATGGCGAGCAGTGTATTTTGCTGCGCAACGGAGGGCAAACTCGTCATTGCGCACCCTCAGATCATTTAAAACCCACATCGCTTCACCGAAAACTAAACTCTCGGCGAAGGCCGGTCTTCGAGCTGGTGCGGGGACAAGCCCCCACGTGCGGCGACGCGCCTCCGACTGTTGTCCCGCATCCCGCGCGTGCGAATGGGGGCGCGTCGTGCGACCCACGAGCAGCACCACGCGCGTAGGGCCACCGGCCCTCAGGATTTTGCCCAAAAAAGAGAAAAAAAATTGAAGAGCGAAGCGCCCCCCGCCCCCCCACTACATCTCTCGAGTTGATTTAAATTATTAGAGCGTCTAAAAACTTTTATGCACTTGACCCCAAATAAAAGAAAGAAAAACTTTCCATATAGCGAAATTAATAATTGTTTTGCATTGTCGGAAATTAAGCTTTTTTTGGGTCGGTACGGTCGGAAATTAAGTTGAGCTTATCATGAAACCTGGGGTCTAGTTTTTTTTTTTTTTAAAGAGTACTAACTTTATCTTGAGAGATAATTTTAATCTGAACCTTTTTTATCCCAATAAAAAAATATAAACTTTAATTTGAATCCCAAATCAAATCAAGCTTCCGTGATATGAAATTTTCAACTTTGCTCGGATCAGATTTGAGATTTAAGTGATAACCAGTGAAATTTAGGTCAAAATTATCAATTAGGGTAAAATTGATACTTTTTTTACTTCTTTTTTTTTTCGGGGGGGAATTTGGCCATTCTGTCGCGTGGTTGTTCTGACATTTTTCTTTCGCGTTGATGTTTTTTGTCTTTGTGCCGATCCGTCGCGCAACGGAACATTATTTCAAAAAGGAAAAAGGAAAAAGGAAACATAAATCAAGAAGAATAGCGTTGTTTTTTTAAATGAAAACGAATTATAGAGAGAGAGAGAGAGAGAGAGAGAGAGAGAGCGCCGATCCTTCTTGCTTGCTTTCTCACTCCGCCTCGCGTTCTCTCTCGGCGCTCCCTCGCTCCCTTCTGGTTTGCTCCTGGCCAGGTGATTCTGCTTCCCCCCACCCCCCACAACCCCCCACTTCTTCTCGGTTTTCACCTCTACGCGTGCGGCATTCTTCTGGGTTCCCTCCTTTTGCCCCGAGCTCGCGTGCGTTTTCCCCCTCGCGAATCGTGTCGTGGGTGGCGATCGTTCGGATGGACTGAGCGCCAGTTCGTTCGGCGTGGAACTGTGGGTTTTCTATTTTTTCGCTGACCGGTTCGCCCGTTTCTTCTCGACGTCCTCGATCTCTTTTCCGTTTTGGGTTCCTCCCGTTCACGCGAGTGGCGGGGGCGGTGTGAAGCGTGACGAGGAGAGGAAATGGAAGAAAAGATTGCATTTTGGTTGCTTCCTCAGTCAACCGGGGAATGCTTGGAGCGTCTTCCGTCTCTAGGGTTTCCAATTGGGAATTTTTACTTTCCTGGGTTCTTTGCTTTCTTCTGGTTCCTCCTTTCTGCGATTTAATGGTGTACTTTGAGTTGGCTTAGGGTTTTCTGCTACTTCGAGACGGGTGGAATTTTTTTCTTTTTTTTGGAACTTTACATGCTTGCCCGTTTATCTCGTTGCGATTATTATTCATAGCATTTGATCTACTCCTTCTGATTCTCTTCGGCAAATTTTGCAATGTAAATTGCCAAGAGGGCTTGTTCATTGTGTGTTCTTTCTCTTTTTTTTTCTTTTTTGTACTTTCTGAGATTGGTTTGATTGTTGGGGATATGTGATTTTCCATATTGCGTGCGTGTATTGGGTTTTACTTTAGATTCTTATTTCTGGGCGTGTTTTATCCTTATGTCTTTGATAGTTGCAAGATGAACATTATGGAGGATCACCTTTGCTTTTGACTGTTTAGCGCGAAAAAAAGAACTAGGTGAGTAGATGCAGGTGTGCAAGGCAGGACAGAGAAGTCAAGTATTTGGGCTAATGGGACCTCTCATTGATTTGTCAAGCCATTCTCATCCATGGAGCAGAATTAGCACCTTATTCATTTAGGTGAAGCAGTGCGGTTGCTATGACGGCGAAAGTTTGTGCTAATGAATTCTCCCCATTTCTCTCAAAGAGAACATAAGCGAGACCAACACATGGAGCTCTTCAAATCAGTTTATCAAAAAAAATTATTTTGGGCATAAAACTTGCTGTTATATGTGGAATGAGGATACGGCAGCCACTTTTTTATGGAAATATAGACAATCGCATGAAGAGTAATCGTGTGAGGCTTTATTAATTCTGTTCCATGATAGATTGTCCTACAAGAATCTTAATTTTCTTCTATGATCCATTATTGGCCATGGTTAAAATCTAGTGCTTCGACGTTGTTGGTTTTCATTTCCCAGTTAGACTCGTGGATTCTGAAGTGGAACATGTGTGTTTTTGTCCCATTTTTCGGTTATAGCAATTGGCGTGCTGTTTAGGTGCTGTTTGTTATGACTTTTGGTGCTTTGCAATTCCTAATGGTTGGCAAGTTCATCTTTATTCACAATTCCAGCTAATCCTTCATTGGTCTTCCTCAAACTAGAGTCTATCAGTTAAGCCTTTAAGTTGCTGTTCAGTTCTTTCCGTAAATGGTTATTGTTCTGCAGGTCTGGTCTTCACCACATTAGGCCAGTAGCCAATTGTTAGCATAGCAACTTGAAAAGCCTGGGGCTCATCACCACTCCAAGCTCTTATCCAACTAATAGTTGTCACAATTCTTATCGGGGGTAGTGTGGCTATGGTAATTTGCCTCCTTTTCCTCCTCTTCAATTTCTCTTGTTTTTCAATCTAAAATTGTGCGGTGTGCGTAGCTTTCTTGGTAATTTCTTTGCTAGAATGAGTCTCAGCTGCAGTAATTGCCTTGATATCAATCAAAAAGTTTGTTGGTTCGGCATCTCAAGGTCTGGGTAAAGAATGTGGAGTTGATAATGTTTGTCTTCATATTGTTTCATGATTGCCTATATGAGTCTACCATAAGTTTACTTAAAAATGCACTTTCAAAATAATAATTACGGAGAATAGAATAGAGTAGCTGCGGCTTTTACAGTCGGTGCGAGCTGCTATTTCCTGACACTCCCTTGTTAAAAGTTTTGCTCCTGATGGTTTTCATTCCTTAAGTTTGGCTAAAACATGTGCTTTTTTGTGTTCTGATGGATCAAAATTTTCCTCTTTCTTAGGCTACAAACGAAAATCTTCCTCCAAATGTTATAAAGCAACTTGCAAAGGAACTGAAGAATCTTGATGAATCCCCTCCGGAGGGCATAAATGTTGGTGTGAATGATGATGATTTTTCCACCATATTTGCTGATATTGAAGGCCCAGGTTACTCTCTTTCTTTTGACTGCTTAAACCATTCATTGCAAATAATATATGGCCATAGTTGATAAAATTATTTCTTTTGGTCTTTCAGCTGGGACTCCATACGAGAATGGTGTTTTCCGGATGAAGTTGTTATTGTCTTATGACTTTCCACATTCTCCTCCCAAAGGTCTGCCCATGCATATTGCTACACGGCAAGAGAAATTATAGCACTGTTTTTAACTCCCTTTTGGTTCAATGGTTTTGCCATAAGAAATGGTTCATGGTTGAAAGTATTCTCTTTCTCTGTTAATGTTGTCTGTGACTTTTTTATATGGTTTTAACTCATTTGTATATTAAAAATCTCAGTTTCACAACATGTACGATCGACCAATTCATGCATTATTACCTTTCTATGCAAGTCTTTTTCATTTGATGGACTCAAATATACACCATAACGGATTATGTAGGTTATTTTCTTACCAAGATTTTCCACCCAAATATTGCTACCAACGGCGAAATTTGTGTCAACACATTGAAGAAGGACTGGAATCCTAGTTTGGGACTACGTCATGTTCTTATTGTGAGTTTTTCTCCTACAGGAATTTAATATATCCACTTTTGTGTAGATGCTGCTGAGAAAACTAATTTTTTATTGTGTAAGGTTCTTCTTTAGTTTCAATTAATATCTTTCCATTGACATCCTTCTTTGAAATTCAGGTCGTTAGGTGCTTACTCATTGAACCATTTCCCGAGTCAGCTCTGAATGAACAGGCTGGCAAGATGCTGCTTGAAAATTATGAAGAGTATGCCAGACATGCCAGGTAAGACTAAATTATAATCTGCTTCATGCTTATATTTATCTATGGGACCAGGAACCTTTACACATGAGATGCCGGAGTATTATTGAGACAAATTATATCCTAGTGTTGAATGGGCCATAACATGGGACCTTAGTCATCTTCCTTTTCAGGAAGTTATACTGCCAATACATGTAGACATGGCAGAAGGGCCAAAATACTGATAATGATTTGACTGGTCCATTTTCTACTTAAGTAACTTTTCTGTTATCCGTACAAGTCGCCCTCTATGATGAATCAAATCATCGTCACTGAATTTCTTTGCTGGAGTGTTATTGAGACAAATTATATCCTAGTGTAGACTGCCCCGTAAAGAAACAGCCATTTTGTGGGACCTTAGTCATTGTCCTTTTCAGGAAGGTTATACTGCGGATTCATGTAGACAAAGCAGAAGGGCCAAAATACTGATAATGATTTGACTGGTCCATTTTCTACTGAAGTAACTTTTCTGTTCTCCTTATGAGTTGTCCCTGACAATGAATTTAGTCATCGTCAATAAGTTTCCTTTTTCATTGTAGTAACAGAGCCCTGTATCGCGAATTCTTTCAACCCCATCTGACATCTCGTTACAATCTTGAGAACGAATGATATTAATTTCGCATCAGTAGTACTGATGTGTTTTTCTCGTACATGTGTGATTGTGCTTATTACTCACAGACTCTACACGGGAATACATGCCCTCAAGCCAAAACCCAAGTTCAAGTCAGGAGCCATTTCTGAGTCGACCACGGTACTTAATGTCGACCAGAGTAATGCTTCTCTTCTTAAGGTTGACCAGAAGAATCAAGCGACAGCTGCAGCGGTGCCTTTGCCTTCAAATACAGCAGCACTCAAGGGAGTGAATGGCCAGGAGCATCCAACAACAACGTGTGTGACTCCATTAGCCGAGACTGGAGTTAGCGGGTCTGCGGTAGTTAGCAGCACTGCGACTCAAAAGAAGGAACTTGGGCTGGCAAAAGTCCAGCCTGACAAAAAGAAGATGGATG
This sequence comes from Syzygium syzygioides, assembly GCA_031216285.1. NCBI lineage: Eukaryota > Viridiplantae > Streptophyta > Magnoliopsida > Myrtales > Myrtaceae > Syzygium > Syzygium syzygioides. The sequence continues at coordinate 12,694,270 of CM062252.1, read as the reverse complement.
CGAGGAAGAAAAGCTTGAAAAGATTGTAACATTTGTACTTTTCATTCTCTATTCCTGGTTCACCCCTTGGCTTATGTACAACGACTTCTTCCTTTGGTGAGAGTGGATCAATTGAGCTGATCTCTCTCTGTTTACATTTGCGCAATAAATTTGTGCTTTCATGGATATTGTCATATCCTGCTCTGTGTTAGCTTCTTTCTAACCTTACTCTTGGTTTTTTTTCTTCCTCCGGAGCATTTTGCATTGGTAGAGGGGGTACTGAACTGAACACGTTCTTGCATCTCCGGATATGAATCTTGCTCCTAGAGTGAGCTGAGGAGATTCGACCAGTTCAGGTGGGCGGATGCGTAAGAGGTCTGTGGAGTCCTATATACTCCAGTGTCCGCTACTGGAATGGTTTGTCGCTAAGAAACTGCCGGCTTTTTGTTGATGATTGCTTCGACAATGGGGTGACCATGTGCATTGTGTTCGTGCTGTTTGTGGATTACCGCGCTGCAATTAGTCTCTGCCAGTTTTTTTGTTTTGGACGTATTTCTAGAGGCAAAACCATAGCGAGCAAACAAGAGTCATATACAAAAGTCATTTTAAGGTAGTTCAGATACGAATAATACAAAAGTCACGACCTGCCAAAAGTACTTGAGATTACAAGACGCAAAACCAAGAGAGAAAAAAAGAGAGATGGGATTTAACCCTGCAAGACCGGACCCCCTACTTCTTCAAAAGCACGTTTAACAGTAACATCAAATAAGAATGGGAAAGGAAGAAAGAAACTTAGTAGGACTTCCCATTATATTGCCATTTCTCAAGGATCGAAGTTGTTACTTAGCCATCATCACCTTCACGAATTCCTCGTAGTTTATTTGTCCGTCGCCGTCCACATCGGCCTCCCTGATCATCTCGTCCACTTCTTCGTCGGTGAGCTTCTCCCCTAGGTTAGTCATCACGTGGCGCAGCTCCGCAGCCGAGATGAACCCGTTCTGGTCCTTGTCGAAGACTCTGAAAGCCTCTTTCAGCTCCTCCTCAGAGTCGGTGTCTTTCATCTTCCTGGCCATGAGGTTTAGGAACTCAGGGAAGTCGATGGTCCCATTGCCATCAGCATCCACTTCGTTGATCATGTCCTGGAGCTCAGCCTCAGTTGGGTTCTGACCCAGCGACCTCATCACGGTTCCAAGTTCCTTGGTAGTGATGCAACCTGTTAAGATGGAAATCAAACTGCTTTCAGTGAGCAGAGGGACAAGTCACCTCAATCCATAGAAGAAACCATTGCATTTTTTGGCCCACAAGGGGGAACAAAAACTCAACAAATGTGTATTCAATGAATGTCTAACTGAGATCATGGCGATTTCTATCAAGGGGAAAAAATAAAGACGTGATCATGATGCAGCAAATTGCAATTCAAAATTTAAATTATATGGACACCATAGATGATGACATCAACGCAATTTAACTAAGTTGTCTATTACTCCAAACACAGGACAACAAAGAACTTGCTTAGCCCAGAAGAAACCAACTTGATGTAGGCAAAACCTCAAAATTGTTCTAAGTAACTATATTATATCGAGCAACTAGAATTTGAGCAGTATAAAATTAACGTCAGTCGATCGAAAGGGGCATATTATTTATCGTAGACTGCACACTGCTTAGTTTGTGTAGAGTTAGAGTAGGGAAGCCATTTCCTGCCCGTGTAATTGACAATCCCCTGCCCTGACCGATCTTTATTTTGGACCGTACTGATAATCTGTCCACATATTAACATACTATTAACGACTATGACCACAAGTGATGGGGAAGCCCTAGAGCTACACGCAAAAGAATAAACGCTGTATCCTCAGAAAAATTGACATTATGTAAGTATGTGCTTGTGGATGTGATCTCAACACGGTGACCATTAACACATCCACTGCATAAAAATTGACATTATCAAAGAGACTGAACAAGCACACGAAAAATTGTATTAATCAGAGATCAGAAACCGAAAAAATAAAAGTGGCAACTTAATGGGCAAAAGCAAATCATGGGACAGGAGATGGATGTACTGGAAAAGTATGGATTGCACTGAATCGGTAACACTATGCTGTAAGAATTTGAACACAGTAGACAATATTTGGCGCATCATAGATGGTTGGGCATCTATCACAATTACAATGCTAAACGAATAACCTACAAATGTTCCATGGAAATCAAGACACGAAAAAAAAAAAAAAAAGGATTGCCATCAGAGACTGAGGTGATTCAATGAGAAAATGTAGGAAAACAAAAGTCAAATAATGTAGGATTGCTCCTGCGTAACCCCAAAAAAAAAAATGCAAAATTCCCAAATGTCATTCATCAAGTTATATGCATCTACTATCCCAAAACCTCCACCGCTCAAAATTAACAAATCCGATTGATGTTCCTCTCTTCTTCCCACGGATTTCCCGATCGATCAAAACATTCGAAAATGCGACAAGATTTATACGAGGGACACCAACATTTCCTCAGCACAAGTTTGCTCGCACGCTCCAATCGGTCAATCAGGAAGGTAAATCAAAAAAGCGGCAGATTCGATCTAGCTCGAAATTTGACCCGAGGCAAACACGTCGCCGTAAACGACCAATCGGATTCTTCTCCACGCGAAGCCGCGAGAAAACCGACCGCGACGAGAAGCTAAAATTCCCTACGAACTCGAAACACCACCACCACCACCACCATCCGCCCCACCCCCGAGGAGGAAAAAGCGCGAAAAGAGAGAGAAAGAAAGCCAGAGCTCCTCGCGCGCCCTACCGCGAGAACGCACGCCGTCTCCACCGCACTCGAAAGGCCTACAGAGTCAAGAGCCGGAGGAAGCGAGCGACCGGCGAGGAGGACCAGATCCAACACTCGAAACCTACAGGCGACGCGAGCGAGCGAGCGAGCGGCGGACGCGCGGCCCCTACGCGTACAGATCATACAGATAGACCGAGCGAAACCACGCGCGCGAGCGATAGAGAGAGAGAGAGAGAGACGGGGTGAGAGGGGAAGGGAGGGGGAGAAGGAAGGGAAGCGAACCATCGCCGTCCTTGTCGAACAAGCTGAAGGCCTCCTTGAACTCGGAGATCTGGTCGTCGGTGAGCTGATCCGCCATCTCAAAACCTTCCTCCTCCCTCCTCCTTCCGAAATGCGAACAGCGAACGGAGATCGCGAGACAGAGGAGAGAGAGAGAGAGAGAGAGAGAGAGGGGCGAGGGGGAGAGCTTTCGTGAATCTCACGATGAAGACGACGGGGGTTTTTATACTTGTCGAGGGGAATCGATCGACGCGCTCCGAGACCGGACTCGATTTCTCATCGCCACCGTCCGTTCCCCGTCCGCCCCCCGCGCCCCTTTTTACCCTTCTGCCCTTCGCCATCCCCCCCTTTATTTTCGTTTTTTGACGCGACACCCCCCGCCCCCTCCCACCGTCGGGATATTTTTAGATTTCTTGCTCTCTCTCTCTGTTTTTTTTTTTTGCGTCGATGGACTTTTCAGATTCATTTCTCTTATTTAAAATTCCAATTTTTTTTTGCTACGCTCGGTAATTATATCTCGAGTGAATTAATTGCGATCTCTTCATTATCTGAGTGGCGGATATCGTGACGTGGAATGTGAACGATTTTATTTCGGAATGAGAACGCCGAGGGTCCAATGCGAAAAGAGGGTCTTATAGGACTACCGACTTTATCTTTTTTGCTTTTCTTTCCTCGACGAATTGTGGGCTATGGTTAGCTTTAATAGCTTGCTTGGATTAGTAAAACGATTGAAATCTTGTGCATGTGTCACGGGCCGATAGTTTGGGAATGACCCGTGCGGCGACTTAGACTTCCTTGGCGTTGGAATGCCTAGGCCAAGCCTTTTCCCGATCACTCACTCACTCAGACACTCGGATCGTAGAGAGAGAATCTAGAGAGAGAAGTTTTGGAAGAGAAAGGAACTGCTTCTTATTGTTCTTGGATGATTCAAATGAAAAGGAGGACACCCCTTTATATAGTAGAGGGCCTCGGATTACAACCATTGATCGGTTTCTAGATGGGTGGCCGAGATCGTATCGTTCTCGTCAATCACCTACCGACATTTATTCCGAGAGCTACCAACTACCGGTATTTATGCCGAGAACTTTCTAGAACCCCGGCACAATTATCGTCTCGCCCGTCCTTGGGAAGATTCCGGAAGCTTCGTTGGGTTTTGAACGGGTCTTCATTGATGTGTCACGGTCCTTGGTGTTAGAAAACCTCTTGACCGTGACATTCTCCCCCACTCATTCGAGCGACGTCCTCGGCGCTCTTGGCTTGGGGTTTGTTAGCTTTTTGGGGCGCTTTCGACTCTTCCGAGATTTTTTCGGCTTCTCAGTTTGTCGGGCATTTGACTCCTTTGATTTGGCTTCCTCCATGTTGGTCAGCGAGTTCGTCACCTCCGGAAATAGGACATGGATCGGCATGTTGTGTTGAAGAGGATGATTCACCTTCGGCTTTGGCTTGGTGCAGAGTTCGAGCACGGACTTCTCAACTCTTGGTTCCTTGTTTATCCTTCGGATCGTGGAGAGGATTTTGGCTTCGGTCATCCCATTAATCATTGGAATCATGGAGGGGCACTCCGAGTCGGTGATGATAATCATGTTGCTCCTCAGGTCTATCATGGCTCTCACAGCATCAAAAAATTCTAAGCCTAGAATGAGATCATAATCGTCGAGAGGAATTACCTCGAATGAGAGTTTGCCTTCCCAAGTACCAACTTGGAGTTCCACATTTTTGGCTACGCCTACGCCTGGTATCTCGTCAGAATTGGGGGTCTTGTAACGATTACGAGTCGGTTCCACGTGAAGTCCCAAGTGTTTGGCCGCTTCGTTTGACAAAAACAAGCTCGTAGCACCCATATCGACCAAGGCAAGGAGGGGTACGCCACTTACCTTGACCTCAACGAATGAGAGGTGTGAATGTGCCGGTTTCTCCCTTGATGGAGCTTTGTCCTTTACGGAGTTGATTGAGTTGAAAACCTTCACGGTCCCAAGTCGCACCTCGCGTTTCTCCTTTTCTTGCTTCGGCTCTTCATCCTCTTCTATGGCAAGAATAGCATTGATCCTACTCTTCTTTGGGCACTTTTGTGTCCAATGAGGACCATTGCAAATGAAGCACGGAGACGGTGGTGAAGTATCAAACTTGTTCTTGTAGTCTCCTTGAGGTTGCTTTCACTTGGGATCGCTTGACTTGGACGATCCTTCTCCCCATGTCTTCTCACGTCCACCATGATCTCTTCGGCCACGGTTGGGACTACTGTCCGAGTCTTTTCGGCCACAAGCAGCTTGGTCTTCTTCATCATGGTGGCGATCCGATCTCCACCCGCTTCCTCTTGTTTTTGGGGCTTCCTTGGTGAAGTCGACGAGAGACTCGGCCACGACCAGTGCTCGCGAAAGGCTTTTGACGTCTCTTCGTTTGAGCTCGAGTAGTGCCCACGGCTTCAATCCATCCATGAACACCCCGAGAGTCTCCTCTTCCCCAAGATTGGGAATTTGGAGTTTGAGTTCGGTGAATTCCTTCACGTACTCTCGGACCGTGCTTCGTTGCTCAAGGCGATGGAGCTTGCTACGGGCTTCTTGTTTAGCATACTCGGGGAAGAAATAATCCCGAAACTCCTCGACAAATCCATCACTACTCCATCCCAAGTAGTGATGGGGTCGGCGCCTTGTTTTGTCTCTTCACATCTATTTCGCCACCAAAGCATGGCATTATCGACTAAGAACATAGAAGCGGTTCGTACCTTGGCCAAATCTTCTTGGATTCCAATGGCGTCGAAGTATTGTCCCATGCTCCATAGGAAGTTGTCTACCTCTTTGGCGGACCGGTTGCCTTTGAATTCTTTCGGCTTCGGCACCTCTAGCTTGTGTGCCGCATGGATGGGCAATGCACCATTCGCGATGCTTGCTTTACATAGGATGAGCTCGGTCTTGAGCTCTTGCACCTCCATCTTCAAGGCTTCGACTTCGGTCTCGGAGGAGTTGTATTCTTTGAGCTCCACGACTTCAAGCTTTAGGGCATCGATGGATGCTTCGAGGACATCATCCCTATCGAACAAAGGGGCCGTCGTGCGATTGACGACGTTTGTGAATTCATGGCGGAGAGTTTCTTCACTCTCGTCGATCCGCCTTTTAACTTCGTCGAGTTCTTCGATGAATTCCAACATTGTTGTTCTCATTCTCGTGAGCTTCTCATCGATCGTGGCTATGGCGTTCGACGAAGCATCCCTTTTCTTGGATTTTCCACGAGTCTTTGGTTGGGCAGCCGGCTCATTGGGAACCGGTTCTTCAGGAGCCCTTTCATCCACAACAACCGAAGCGAGTTGTTCGTTGCTCGACATTCTCTTGACCAGTTGATGTGCTCCTCGATCTCCTTGGATGGACTCTCTACTTGCTTTGATACTACTTGTCACGGCCCGATAGTTTGAGAATGACCCGTGCGGTGACTTAGACTTCCTTGGATCGTTAGAATGCCTAGGCCAAGCCTTTTCCCGATCACTCACTCACTCGGACACTCGGATCGTAGAGAGAGAATCTAGAGAGAGAAGTTTTGGAAGAGAAAGGAACTGCTTCTTGTTGTTCTTGATGATTCAAATGAGAAGGAGGACACCCCTTTATATAGTAGAGGGCCTCGGATTATAACCATTGATCGGTTTCTAGATGGGTGGCCGAGTTCGTATCGTTCTCGTCGATCACCTACCGACATTTATTCCGAGAGCTACCAACTACCGGTATTTATGCCGAGAACTCTCTAGAACCCGGCACAATTACCGTCTCGCCCGTCCTTGGGAAGATTCCGGAAGCTTCGTTGGGTTTTGAACGGGTCTTCATTGATGTGTCACGGTCCTTGGTGTTAGAAAACCTCTTGACCGTGACACATGACTATTACCGGTTCTTGTCTGAAATTGCTTTTCAGGGTCAATTCGAGTTAAGTTATTCTCTTGCCAATCTCTGACTCGTGGTGACCTGCTGGAGTTTTATCTTCACATTTTGAAGGGAAAATCATGTAGGGGGATCTTAAGTAACTGATGAGTGCGTGTTAAATTTGAATATATGCCGATTACAACAAGAGGAGAGAGAGCGAGCGAGTGAACAAAGTGAGATTTGATTATTAAAAGCGAGTTCGGATTGATTTTACCTATTTATTTTCGAACTTAATAATACGGATCTTGTGGCCTGGGCACTTCGATCTTTTTCTTTTTCTTTTTAAAATTCGAGACACACGAAACCTTTACAAGAAAAAAATTATTTCCTAATCTTTTTGGACTTAAATAATGTTTGTGCTTTTCATGGAAAAATGGCAATTTTTCTTGTAACAAATGTGCCTTTTTCCTCGTTTTGATTGTGATAAAGAAAGAGGGAAAAAAAAAAGAATTCCATTCCCGTAAATCAAAACTTCAGAATTATTTCCGGGCAAGGGTTGAAATGGTAAATAGAGCCCTACTTCCCCGAAAGAAAAAGGCCTTCGAAAGCGACTTCGGGACACGTGGCAAGGCATCAACGCTATGCCGCGATGTACTCGATCAGCCCCTTCCCCAAAACCATAATGAGCCGATTTTACTCTACGCGGAGTGGAGGAGCCGTCACGAACTTTACTTTACTTTTTCCTTTTCCTTTTCCTTTTTATTTTTATTATTTCTTTGAAAAAAGCCACCAAAAATCACGAATTTTGCATACTCCGATATATTTACTCTAAATTTTTTTCCGCAACATCAAAAATCTCAAATTCGTATCGCGCGATTAAAAATCTACCTAAATGAACGCCACAAAGCAAATAGGGTTGGCATAGCATAGCGCTCACGTAACTTAAGTTAAATAAAAATGATTCTGTCTTTACTGAAAAATCATCCAATGGAATTTCGGCGAATGGTAAATGTGCCGCATAGGTGCAAATTTTGGGTTTTTTCATATGGTGAACAATATCACGAAAAAATAAAGTTCGGGATAAATGCGTTGCGGTGGGTATCATTTGTATTTTTTTTTTGCGTGGCTATTTCCTCTTTTTTTCTCGCCTTTTCCGAATATAAAAAAGAGGAGTTAAAATTGAAGGGGGGACGGTAATAATTCTCGCTTTTTCCCTTCAAAACTAAATAAAATCGTTTTATTCTCTCGCCTCCTTATCCGACCAACCAATGGGATCACAGCCGCTTTCACGCGGTTTGTACGCGGAGCGACCGACGGGCGAGGGGGGGCCGCACGATGTGGTCCCCGACCAACGGTTGACCGCCACGTCAGCTCCCCGTCGCTCTCCATCGCGCTATTCCCCCCTCAGCCGGCGGCTTTGTGGAGGAATTGATGTCGGGCTCAAGGCGTCAATTTAACCAAAAAGAGAAGCACCAGTTTTTCTGTAATAATTCATCATATCGGAAAAAAAAAATAGTGATTTTTTGGATTTCAATTTGTTACGGAAGCGTTAAAAATATTTAGGGGTAATGGTAATTTGACATTTGATTCGATTAATATCATGCATGATTTTCCGAATCATATAAAATCGAATATTAGGTTAAAATTTTTTTTTACAATGTTTATAGGAAAGCAGCAAGTTTTGTGATTAGATCAAAAGAAATATCGTCGAGGAAAAGTGAAAATATCGGCTGTCTTGTGGAAATATCGCACAAGGGTCGCAATCCGGGTCGCAGTCCGGACATTAACTTTCTTTTTTTGGGGGGCCGTTACAGGAACGATGGCAAGTCGTAATTAAGAAGATGACAAGTCACGAGCAAGGGTTTCCATGAGAGTCTCAAACTTGTTATGAAATGCCCGCTATCTGTAATAAATCCGGAGGTCTGAAGTCGACCAATCCATCGTCGCAGCCCCACTGAGACACGATGTGCCAGGAGTCGGTAAATCTGCCGTCGTGAGGTAACAAGTGCTCGATTTAGAAGTTCATAGATAATTCTTTGAGATACGCAGCTAAGTTCATGATCAACAATGTGTGATAACTTCACACGACTTGTGATGCTCATATCGACTAAATCTGATCGTGGGTCTCGTGGCCCGCCGAGTCGCTTGGGCCCGAGCCGCGAGGACCGAGGGCTTTTTGGATGGGCTTCGACGAGGGCATTTAGTGAGAAAGTCCGGTCGAGCCCGAAGATTTATACGTACTGATTTTATGATGGGCGGGGTGGGAAAAAAATTGCCTAAAGAGAGAGGAGGGACAAGCTTTTCGTGGGCTTTACGGCATTTCATTGGGCTCGAATTTGTCCTTCGTAGGCACTGTACGGCCCATTGACGAATAGCCGCTCTGCGCCTTGATGGCTGGCGAACGTTGGTCGGGGGAAATTCATTGCGTAGGAGGTTGATTGTGGACTGACGAAAGCGAACCGAACCGATTAGTCATTGTCATCGAGTATAGCTTCTTCCTATAGCAGGAATTATTGGCGTAGGATAATAATGGCTAGAGGATTCGAAAGGCGTCACGGCATTCGGATTTCTGAGGTTTAGCCAAGACTTCACCCGGGACCTTACTACTCGCCGTGTTTAGTTTGGTACTGCGATTGTGCACGGCTTTGAGGGTCGTGATGATACTACTGATGAACGGTAGGCTCAATATCAATGATAATGGGCACTGGTTGCGTACCTAAAGGGGGACCTAAAAAACTTTTTCTAGTTAATTTGTAGTGTAAAAGATTTCATCATCGGTGTCGTTACCAAGATTAGTATCCGTAGAAAACTCTCGCCTTCCACGCTTTCTCGACTTGTGGTCAGGTTCTCCCGTTCCCTCGATTCCCCTTAATTGCCCGAGAAGGGCTTTCCTATATAATCGCCCTTCCGCTCAAACTTTTCGCAAGATTTTGTACCCGAAAGCGCACGCGAACAAGTACTTCTCAAAGCTTGAAGATGGAGAAACTAGCGCTCTTTCGCGAAAGCAAATCTGAAAAGCCTTTGACTATTCCCCTATTTCCTACTTCTTCCATCACGACATGACAATCACCTTCGTAGCCCAATAGAGAAAAAAACAGGGAGGAAACTAAAAAAAGGGGAAGAGGACTTTGTCACAGCGACGCACTAAAAACAGAGTCTTCGTTTACAAGCATCGAAAGGGAGCGGGGAGGAGGTCGCGATGCACCAAGACGACCCCATTTCCCGAACAGTCTCCTCTATCAAGTCCCTGCAGATGTGGTCGTGCAGGGCCATGCCTATCCTTCCCACCTCCCTCCTCTGGCCCCAGGCGATGTCCCTGCACACCTGCTCCACGCTCTGCCTCATGGCCTCGCTGACCCACGACGGGGGCGGCGACGGGGAAGGCGCCGGGGACGGGACCTCGCCGCTCCTCGCCCGGACCGGCGAGGGCTCGTAGGCGATCCTGTCCAGGAGGCATATGCTGCAGCTTAAGTCTTCTCCGGGCTTCTTCCTCTGGGGCGGTGGCACTAGCCGTTCTGCGTGGCACGCCAAGAAATTGTTGGGGCGCGTTTGATGAGCTTTCAGAAGCAAAAAGTGAACAAGTATAAGGCCAATTCTCCTCCGTGGTAATCTCGTAGGTTTTGCATATATTTGGATTTGTCTAAAATTTCAATTTGAAAATTATTGATCCAAATATGTTAAAGGAGGCCCGAAGAAATGAGTTCACTTTAAATTATTCAGGACAAATTCTGATTTTATCAATTGTTACTAGACACTGCATAATTATTTGTTAGATACCTACGGTAGAATGGTCCTGAGAGACCCTAATCATACTTGTACGGATCCTAAGGAAAGTCTTTCTAAATCCCAGGTTCCTACTTAGAGGGCATAGCTTAAGAAGATATGTGCCATGAAGAGTAGTCTCAAACAGTTAGCAAGTTTCTCAAGCCAATTTGCACATACAAAAGATTGATCAATCGCAATGTCGATGGTACTTGAACCAAATCGAAAATTAAAGCCAATAAACATGCGACAAAGTTTATCTAGAAATCTCTTTCGGACCACCAAGGTAACCTTTTTGAGGATGGCTCATGCCAAAGTTTTTTACCCGGTCAATGTACATAGCCGACCCCAAGGAAAGTATCTTCGCATCGAGCTATTTCTGATTTCGACTCGTGACTTTCGTAACAAAAAATCCAAAATACAAATGTCGTTATGCAGATTCCGCATGGCCATGAAAAGATCATACACCATTTCACACGTCAATAGTTTTGATATCTTAAAAGTTTCGCGGGTTTTGTGATTGCAAGTTTCACAGAATTTGCAAAAAAAGATAATGAAATTACATGTTTATGTGATCACATATGATACTGGCATGGATGTATTAAAGTGTTGGGGCAATGTGGTGGCCCCCCGGCACTAATTAAAGCAGACACCTGCAAACGGTGAAAGTAATAATGGTGTGTGCCTCCTAGCTTTTTCTTTCTGCTTGGTCCTTCACTTTTACCCCTTTTGAATCCGGCCCCTTGCAAAAAGCAAAGGGGCAGGACAGGGACAGCGCATAATATTCGCTCCCCACTCTACATTGATGCATACCCCTGTTCAAAAGCTTTGCCCCGACCCGAGCAGACAGCAGACCATCTCGAACGTTGGATCTAAATGGGTTCTATTTGATATACAAGAACGGCGGGTTCCACGAATGCGTTCTTATTCCCCCCGGAATCTTTATTTTCTTCGGAAAGAGAAAATAGGTCCAGGTGTTTTACATTCTGGTGATCCCAGAATTCTGATGAGTACCGAGATGACGCCCTTCACAATGTCGGGTCTAAATGGGCTATGTTTTCTTTCATCGTTATCATCATAAGGACAAAGGGAGGAACTGACAAGTCATCTTTGGACCCGAATTGGGTATATGCCATGACAATGTCATAGAGTGACCTATGGGGGGAGAGTTTCAGTCGGGTTGTCATCCACTCTAGCTGCAATGGATCCCGAACCCGATAGGCCATCGATTGTTTTACTTGGAATCCTAAAACAAAACATGGCATGTGGCTAAAAAGCAATGTCTTGTCAGAAAGCTCTCCCCTGCCGTCGATCGAAGACAACCCTACGAATGGCTTAAAGAATCGTTTCTTGTGGCTCCTGGAACAACAGGTCAGATCAGATAATGGCTTGTTTTTGGTCGGACCTGTCCCGGATGGACCGACTGATCATAAGACAATATGGCCAGAAGGAGTTTCTTATGCGACAAAGCTTTCGAAACCTGGGGAATAATAACTAACTGCCCTTTTGGCAATTAGCTTGCAACTTACGAACTCCACAGTAAACATCTGTGGAACTCCTAGGAAGTAGAACATGATAGTTTTAGGACCTGATGATGACCCGTTGGCCCAGCTTGTTTCGGTTAAATCATGCGTTAAATCTCACCACTCCTCTACTCATGCCAAAGTAAAAAAGAAATTCATGCAAAAAAGTTGTCCGTGTGAACATGCCGTGCAGTAGAGTCGCGAGTTAATTTTTACTTTTCGAAGTTAGGCTCGTGTCAATGGCAGACGGGTTGTTTTTTCTGATTTCATTATGATGTCCTTAATGGTTTCGGCACGGAGGATTTTACTACGTAACATTTTTTTTAATATAAAGGGACTTTGTTACTGAGTGCCCCGGGTGTACTTGTTGACCAACCGACGAAGAAAAGCTCGTGATTTTTCCGTGTACTGTTTTCTCTTGTTGTGCATAATCATCATCTTAGAAATTAAAATATTCCTAATTAAGCATGCATGACAAATACCTCGGGGGCATCATATCTGTCGAATTTATTTAAGAAAATGATTCATGCCCGTCATATATATGATTATTTATTATAATTACGCTATTATATATCATTCCATTAAGAAGTAAACAATAAATGATATATATATTTATCATAATTTAATTTAAACAGTAAATACGATGTTATACCTGGTTAAAACCATTATAATCAATTAATGTAGTTAGTTGCGATGAAATAAATATTATAACACCGCAACCAAATAACGAGTCTCGATACACAACAAACTAACCCTATAATTAATATTTACATAATAACGATTAAACACACATCAATTTAGGTTTCTTATTATTAGATTATGCCGCAATTACCATTAGAAATCAAAGATTACCGCGCTTATTTTTGTGATTTTTTTTGCGCAAAAATTTTGGTAAAATGATAAAAATGAAGTTGACCTTTGGGTTTGGGGGGGCATTGATAAACCTTTGTCGTCCAGCGCTTCTGAAGCATGCAGATGCGCACGAGAGAAAAGACGAGCGATAATTAATGGCGGCAGAAGAGAACATACCAGCGGAAGAATGTCGCTTCGTGTAGCCGCTGATCAGTGTCGACCGAGTGAACTCGTCCAGCACGGACACCGGACTCGGCTGCTCCGCCGCCTGCTCCGGCGGCTCCTGCTGCTGCTCCTCCCCGCCGCTGTTGCTGTTCTCGTTGTCGCCGGAATCTCCGTCGCCCTCGGCCTCCCCGCCTCCCTCCTTCTCCTTCGCCAGCTCTTGCAGCCGGCCATCGAAGCTCGCGTTCGGTTTCGCAGCTCCTTGCTCGTGCCGGAGCTGCTCGGCCGAGCGCACCACGTCGATGATCCTCTTCAGCGCCTTCAGGTCCCGGTCGCACTTGTCCAGCGCCCCCAGCAGCTCCCGCCTCTTCTCCGCTGCGGACTCCGGCGCATCGCCGGCGGTGAGCCCCATCAGGCGCGCCACCACCGTCGGCCGCGTCGGTGGCGGCGGAGTCGGCTGGGGAGCGGCGCGGCCCACCGGCGGGCGCGAGCGCCGGATCTCCGCCGGCAGCGTGGGGCTCCTCGGCACGTCGCACGAGATCCTCTTATCGGCAGCGGCGGGAGAGCCGTCGTTTCGGCTCCCATCGGCTTCTCCTCGCAGTAGGGCGGGCACTAGATCCGCGGTTGCGTCCTTGGTGGGAGGAGAGACTAGAGTGTTCTTCTGCTGCCTTTTACCTGGGAAATTCAAGAAAGCAACCTCTCAGCAATTCGGTTTAAGTTCGAAGGCAAACGAAACTGGCCAAATCTCAAGCAGAAGGAAGAAGACGAAGGGGAGAAGTAGGAATAGCCATGTTGTTAACCAAAGAGCCTCTGCCTATCACCATCCTTTCAAAGCTGAAAGGAGGAGGAGGGAGGAAGAAGAAGGAAGATAGATACCGTAAGTGAGGGATTTGCGGCGGTGCTGATAGCGGGAGAGGAGGTGGAAGAGGCCGGACATGCACCCGATGCTCTGGGAGTGGAGGCAGCTGGTAGGGCCATCGGGCGTCGTGGCGGTCGCCGTGGCGGCAGCGCCGCGCTCACGGTAGGAGGAAGAAGAGGAGGAGGAGGAGAGGAGGATGGTCTTCTCCCTCTTCATCCTCTCTCTCTCTCTCTCTCTCTTTCTCTCTCTCTCTCTCTCTACGGTGGAGGGTGAGGAGTGGTTGCAGAGAGCGTTGCGCGACGGACGGGAGAGAGGGAGAGAGAGAGAGAGGGAGGAGACGATGAAGAGGAGGAGGAGAGGGCGTTGGTGGCGGTCGCTGCTGCTTTGCTGCTGCGCTCCTCTCTTTTCTGTAGGAGGGCCGGCGTTATCGCAGCCGTATGGGAGTGTGTTTTAAGTACATTTTGTTACTACTGTATAGTACCATGCTATACTAATTACCACACGTTCATTCTTTAAGCCCATCTGCATGTTATTTCCTTATACATACATATACTTACGTGTGTGTGTGTATTTTATTGCCGAATTTCAAGAATTCAAGGTAAGAACGATACGTTGTTAATTTTTGTTGAGATGCACGCGTGAATCGTGTTGGAAGACAATTGTATTGGAGAACCGGTGTGGCATGAAGCAGTTGATATGTCCTAGTTGACCAATAACTCGGTTAGCTTTAGCTTTTGGATAAATATGAATCCAATTAGACACGTTTGACGAGCTTGGACTTGACCTCTTTTGTAGTACGCTCTCAATAATGCCACTATCAACCTCATGCAATTGTTTTTTTCATGCTAGCACCGCCACCTTAATTGCCTGTCCTCATGCTCAGTGGCTATGGCGGCGGCTTTTTTTAACCAATGGCTAGTCTAGCTATCGCTTGATGTCGATGGTAGCGAGTGGTTGCACCACCACATAATGCGAGGCCTTTGCCTGCCACGGTCCAATTGGGTGGCAATGCCGCAAACCCAGATCTCTCTCTCTCCATATCAAATTTTTGCCGATTCGATTTTACACATCAACAATCACGCCCACGTACCTGGATTCCATGACCGAGTTGGGTTACCATGTCAATCGAAAGGACTAAATCGATTCAAATCAATCGGTTACAGGACTAAATCGACCGAAACTAAAATCTAAGGATCGAGTTAGATATGGACGGAGAGTTAACGGCCAGATTTCAACATTAGAAGAGAAGATCCCCCCATCTCTTTCAGGATTACAGAGCATCCACTTGAAAGTCTCTTTAGGATAATCATCCAACGACAGTGCCCTAATGTCTCCTAATCGCGTCAAACGACAAGACCAAAAGTCGAACGAAACCACTATGATTCGCCCTGAATCCCCGAATCATTTCGACGTCAATCCTCCTGTTCTTGTCGTTTCTCACCGTTCAACACCCCCCAATTCAATCAATAAAGGTCATCGCTTTCTCCATTCCATCGATGTCTTTAGCTGTCTCCCTTTAACGAAAGTGGGTAAGCTTAGGATTCAGAGATAACATGAGTTTTGGTCAATGAAAATGAGAGCCGGGGGGTGGTGGCGTCCTGTGCTTGTCCTTCTTTTTCCCCGCTTTGGTTTACCTAACCCTGACCCCCTTTCGCGATAAGCTTTTGGGATCCATACGACTCCGATGTGTGCCGACGAAGTCGGTCCGAATTGACACTTCTCGCTTTTCGTTTTTCTCGCTTAATCTAAACCTCGCTGCTTACCCGGTTTGATATTTTATGGTTCTGAACTTCCGAAACTTTCGGCAACGGTCAAATGTCGATAAGTAAATTCGAGTACGACTTTTTCCTAATCTTTCTGAATTTGAGCGAAAATCTAGATGATGCCAAACAAGCTGGCTCTACATACGCGCTGATTTCATAAATGGGTGACGATTTCTCCTCGCCGCAACATAATCTCGAAACGTGCTTCCAAAATAAATAATGAGTAATGACGTGATGAATAACCGAAAGTTTGATATGGCTAGGCTTATTTTGACATGGATTGATTGTACTTTCGTGGACTCATGGACTGCGTGCAATCACAGCCATTGATTTCTGTGAGACTCACATGATTGACGATCGAGATTGATCAATTTATACGGATCCGAGTCCGGGCAAGCATTTACTGCCCGCTACGAGATGGACCTAGCATTGAGCAGGAGCAGATATCATGTGTTCAACACAGAATCTGCGTCGCAGGAGACACGAACAGTAAAAAGAAGAGAGTATGAGAAAAAGGAAAAGGCAATGGACTCATGAGACATCATTCTCAATGCCTTGGACTGCACTCTTGCCCTTACTTTCTCTCAAAGGGGGCCAGCGTGCTTCAGCTTGAGGGGAGCACCCTCTTCACCCTC
This sequence comes from Syzygium syzygioides, assembly GCA_031216285.1. Taxonomy (NCBI): domain Eukaryota; kingdom Viridiplantae; phylum Streptophyta; class Magnoliopsida; order Myrtales; family Myrtaceae; genus Syzygium; species Syzygium syzygioides. Next base: position 12,677,848 of record CM062252.1, on the reverse strand, counting down.
CGCGGGACCGCATCATCCGACGACTGTGACCATACGATCAAGTTCATACGATGGATTCCCCAACTTGAGTAGAGCCGATGCCATCTTACTTGATTCAACGATCGCGATGGTATAATCCAGGAGTCGAGTCCGCCCTTAAACAACCACCATCCCAAGCCTATCCGAGTCTCCATGATATCCCCATTCCATTAATGCTTAAAGCGACAGCATCGAGACATGCCTGAAGAAACAAATCTGCAGATGGGAGGGATTTCCCAGCTTGCCTGCCCTCTTTCTTGTGAACTCAATGGTTCTTGTAGCCTCTATTAACTCCTACGACCCTTAGTTTCTCCTTTCCTAGAAGACTTGGACAACCCATCCCTATTTACATCCAATCATTAGATAGCATTAGGAGTTTGCACTGCCTTGCCTTGAGCATAAACAGCAATAGCAGACGTTAACAACTCCAGAACACCTAGATAGGGAAAGTCAAGGTGTCCCAAAGCTTTCTCCCGACCAAACATGTAATGGGACGTCCTCATGCACGAGGCTGCCCACTGTGTTAGTAGGGAATAGTGATGTAGAAACAGGATACGACAAGGAGGCCGATTCGCATGGACGAGCAAGGTTGGAACCAAAGAGAACATACGCATTATGGTCTTGGAGAGAGCTTCCTCCGTCACTTTCTTTCTGACCGTGCTCGAACCTTCCTCATGGTCAGGCATAAATCCACACCGAATCGAGTTCTCACGAGGAAGTTTGTCCGGATCTTGAGTCATTGACATCTGTTAGGAAGAAAATTGTTTTTTTGGGAAAATGACACTAATTATCCTCAAATTTTGGCCAAATATGCAATATAGTCCATAAACTTTTAATTTGTTCAATGTCATTACTCAACTTTAGCCCAATGTGCAATGTTTTATCTTGAACTTTTGATTTGTTCAATTTAATCATTAAACATTTTGTACATGTTCAAACCAATTCCTTGATTATATGAATCAAACCCCCCCCCCCCCCCCAAAAAAAAGCCAGAGACTATTAACGTCATTGATTCTCCTTTCGCGCGAGAGCTTTGCGCCCGTAATGTTGATTATTAAGAAGGAAATGGCGAGCAAAACAGTGCAGCCTCTAACGAATGATGCTTAAAATTTCTTGTCTATATAAAATTATATAAATAAGTTGTTCAAGAACTGGACATGGCCAAAAGGATGTCCTAAACAAAAAGGCAATTTCTACCAAAAGGCCAGTTTTCGACGCTGCGTGGGAATTGATTATCTTTGTCCTTAGGTCACCGCAAAATCACTAAGCAAAAGAAGTGCGTGTCTGAGCATTTTGCACTCCACAAGACTGATGACTATTTCCTTCCCCCTATCATAAAAAGACTAATACTGTATCACCAGACAAATAACCCGCCATAAATCTATAGTCCGACCACAAATTCACTATTAACAAATAGAAACATAGACAGAGTGACTGGCAATGAATCATCCGCCTAAGAAATTATGGCATGACGGTATCAGATGAAATACGTCAAATTTTCAAGCTTGGATTTCTCGTGGCACTGGCGCTAACCTGCTCGCGCACCTAGCAGAATATCATTGTCGATTGCCAGAACAAGAAAAGGAAGAGCGGCTGACAAGCCAGATGCGGGCCATTGCTTTATTTACATATCAACTTTCAAATTACATCAGATTGAACGTGACTGATTACAACAACTCGCCGATGTGAGCAAAAGGGAAAGAAAACTAGACTAGTTAGTTAATTAATCAGACATGAGTTGGACAGCCAGGGAGGCGGAGCCATATTTGACACGACTTCGACTTACAGATCTTTCCAAACACGATAGTCTGTACTGGAGCTGTTATAGTTTATTACACTATCCTGGCACCCAATGAAGAATGTAGTATGTACAGGATCCACATTTATCAAGGCATGAGCTGTACCACTTGGACTTGCTGCAACAACAACCTCATCAGCAGCAGCAACTACTTCAGCATAAGTTTTGTCACCCATCTCACTGCTCTCCAGCTGCAACAAGTTCAATATCGTATAAGAAACACAAAAGCCCTCTAATAACGAAAACACTTGACTCTTTACATGTGCACGGTACCCTTATTCCTGTTTCGTCTTTATCTCCTTTGCTAGATTGTAGTTCTACAAGAATCAAGCTATCACCAAAATAAAAACAATTTAAACAAAAGAACAAGGAGAAGTATCTAAGGAAGGTAGAAAGGTGCATGAGAACTACAGCTAGTGATTCATACTATTTACAGATAGAAAAAAACAGGATTGAGACATGTGACGGCATTTGGAGGCGGATTTGTGAAGAGAAAACCAACGGGAAAGAGAGGATAGAGAAGCTTTCAGAGAAACCCTAAAAAGCTCCAATGTCCAGGAACACCCATTGATTGAGCACAAAACCCGTACTATGATGCCATTGATTTTTCTTGATGTTGAGGGCATGGAGCTGTGGGCACCCTGTAGAAAACCCACAGGGATTTCAGAGCCACTGATTCCGCATCACTCTGCCCCAATTAACTTGCACCAGCCCTCGAATTCCATTTCTTTTAGCCTCTTCTTCGCGAAAATCTCTCTCTCTCTCTCTCTCACACACACACACACACAAAAACTGCAGCCAGCAATTTATTCTTTTGACAGATAGACAAAACAGGATTGAGATATGTGATGGTATTTGGAGGTGGATTTGAGAAGAGAAAACCAATGGGGAAGAGAATATAGAGAAGCTTTCAGAGAAACCCTAAAAAGCTCCAACTTCCAGCAACATCCATTGATTGAGCACAAAACCCGTACTGTGATGCCATTGATTTTTCTTGATGTTGAGGGCGTGGAGCAGTGGGCACCCTGTAGAAAACCCACAGGTGTTTCAGAGCCATTGATTCCGCATTACTCTGCCCCAATTAACTTGCACCAGCCCTCGAATTCCATTTCTTTTAGCCTCTTCTTTGTGCAAATGTGTCACTCTCTCTCTCTCTCTCTCTCTCTCTCTCTCTCTCTCTCACACACACACACACACACACACACACCCCAACTGCAGCCAGCATTTTATTCTTTTGACAGATAGACAAAACAGGATTGAGATATGTGATGGCATTTGGAGGCGGATATGTGAAGAGAAAACCAATGGGGGAGAGAGGATAGAGAAGCTTTCAGAGAAACCCTGAAAAGCTCCAATTTCCAGGAACACCCATTGATTGAGCACAAAATCCGTACTATGATGCCATTGATTTTTCTTGATATTGAGGGCGTGGAGCTGTGGGCACCCTGTAGAAAACCCACAGGTGTTTCAGAGCCACTGTTTCCGCATCACTCTGCCCCAATTAACTTGCACCAGCCCTCGAATTCCATTTCTATTAGCCTCTTCTCTCTCTCTCTCTCTCTCTCTCTCTCTCTCTCTCTCTCACACACACACACACACACACACACACACACTCTGCAGCCAGCGTTTCATTCTTTTGACAGATAGACAAAACAGGATTGAGATATGTGATGGCATTTGGAGGCGGATTTGTGAAGAGAAAACCAATAGAGGAGAGAGGATAGAGAAGCTTTCAGAAAAACCCTGAAAAGCTCCAATTTCCAGGAACACCCATTGATAGAGCACAAAACCCGTACTATGATGCCATTGACTTTTCTTGATGTTGAGGGCGTCGAGCTGGGGGCACCCTGTAGAAAACCCACAGGTATTTCAGAGCCACTGACTCCGCATCGCTCTGCCCCAATTAACTTGAACCAGCCCTCGGATTCTATTTCTTCTAAACTATTCTTCTTTCCGCAGAAAAAGATAAACAGAGTGCAACGTAAGAATGTGTTGGCCTCTCCAATGGTTCATCACTTCTAGACAACGTGGGCGGCACTGCAATCTTTTCCCTATGGGGTAATATGGCAAAGATAACATCCAGAAAGAAAAAACCATTGAATATGAACTACCACATATGGTGGTTTTTCTCTTTCCATCAACAACCAGGAATGACGAAAAATAAACCTGAAGACAACACTTCCCATGGATATCTTAGACGTCAAACAGCACATTATATGATGCATTACACAACCGATGAATATCCATATCAGGCTGTCAGCTACTTCAGGCGAATATCTAATTGAACTCTGATAACCTATAACCAATAAGTTAAACCACAGGTTTGGCAAGTTGAACGCGGGCCGTACCAATAGCCTAAATTCAACAATAAGATGAGATCCTCAAACAATGCTCACTAGAAACGATTGCCTTCAGTTTGAACTACTGAAAATCCCGTCTACGGCAACAATGACTAGAAACCATTCTCGCTCAACTTTCTTTCAGAAACAACTTCCACTTCAATCCTGAGACACATGGAGAAAGGGAAAAAGGTGACCTACCCTGAATTTGGTCTTAGCACCCCAAATGACGAACGTCTCGTTACAAGTGTGATGCCTATGATTCCCCCTCACACCGCCAGGGCGGATTTCGCCAACATGGATCGAAGCACAGGTCACAGCTCCCCCTGCAAGCGAAAAAACCACACTCCTCCATCTAAAGTCATCAACCAAAAGGAGAGTACAGCACGCAACAACAAGCAAACTCAACGAGTCTCCGAAGTTCACATCCCACCATAACCCAGCGCGACAGAGAGAGAGAGAGAGAGAGAGAGAGAGAGAGAGAGAGAGACCTCGAATACCGGAATCGAGCGCGACGGAGGTGGGGTCGAGGAGCCACCCGCGCTTATCGCTGAAGGAACCGAGGGGGAACCTGACCAGATTGGCCTTGCGGTCGTCCTCCTCCCTGCTCCGCTCCCGGTCGCGGCTGGAAGAGAACCGCGCGGCGGCGGAGGCGGAAGGGCGGCTCTGGAGGCGGAGGGAGATCCAGGTGAGGAGCAGGAAGGCGGAGAGGAGGAAGGGGAAGGCGTGGGGCTTCTTGAGGAAGTGGACGAGGGCCGAGGACGAGAAGGCGCCCCTCGGGGCCTGCGCGGCGGCGCCGCCCTGCCCGCTCTCCAGGCTGATGGCCGGGCCGGCCGCCGCGGAGTACGACGGCCTCCTCGGATTCGCCATCGACGGCCTCTAGACGGCGTTCAATCCCGCGGCGGCGGCGGCGGCGGTGGCGGCGGTGGCGACATGGGCGTGCTCGGCTTTGGCGAGCGGGGGTTCAGTGACTGGTGCGGGGCGGCTGCAACCGCGAGCAGAAGAAGAAGAAGAAAAAGCGGCCGTTTCGGCGGAGGACGAGAAGGTTCTTCTTTTAGGTCTCCCACTAGCCCACCTCATCGCACTGCCTGTGAATATAGTGGGCGACGCCATTTCGAATTTTGGTATTTTCTTAAAACCAATTTTGGACCCCACTCATTCTCTCTTAAGGTTTCAACTTTTTGGAGCGGGCTACTACCGGTCCGGGTCCAGATTCCGGATCTCACTCTCTCTCAAGGTTTCAAATTTTTGAAGCGGGCTATTACTGATCCGAGTCCAGACTCCAAATGCGAAACCGGACCCGGACCCGGACCCGAACCAAGAAACCTTAATTCTCTCCTTTTAATTTTACTTTGTATTCTGTATGCTTACTGTTGCCAACTCTGCCTCTTGTGAATAAGGAGACGTTCTACTAAAATTTCGTCCTTGCAAAGAACTGACCGATTCTAAATAGACATTGAATCGAATTAAACCGACATAGTCCGTTTAAGATTTCACAGGATAGATTTCACGTTCTTAAAAAAAGAAAATCGAGTTCCAGACCTAGAACCCGCCCACACTGAAACTGCTCGCTCCTAATCATAAGCTACGCTATCGATAGCCCACCCACACTGAAACCGCTTGCCCTTAATCATATGCTGCACTATCGATAGCTACGGGGAAGTCACTAGGCAATGCAACCCGAATAGCACGAAGGTTCTCCACAGCGTGAATCACATTCGTAACCTCATAGACAAAAGGAGCCGAATAACGAATGCCTCCCAAGAGAAAAAAAAATTATAACCCCAAAGTTACACAAAGATTCACATTCTTTTCTGATTCCTATCACCCCCATTGTATGCTACTGCTATGAACAATGAAGGACGCAGTTTCTTGGAGACCGGAATGTTCACCATACAGCACAGACACGAGGGAATAGAACAAGATCGAAGGCCTGACGGCTACTCAAACTCTAAGCAGCTTCCGCTTGCATATAAGCTTGCACATATACCACGAAGGAGGCATTGGCTTTACATATATACCAAGAAGGCGAAACTGAAAAGTTAAGGCTGCCAGCAAGAACGTAGATGAAAATCATGGAAGCAATGAAGATACTCAGATACAGGAACTGCAATTCCGCTTGCTTTCCCATGAATGAATCAATGTGGCAAACAGTGACAACACTGCTCTTATATGTCTCGGATTGTATTTGTGCATCACGGAGCAAAAAAATAGGGCCCATGCTGCGACGCCGCATTACAGAGGCAAAGGTCTAACTTTCCAGGATATTGATCTATTACCGTATAGTTTTTATGTTTTGCGGTGCATGACGGCTGCAATGGAACACGGTATTGCCAAAAAGTGCTAGTCCTTCGGCTGAGCCAGAAAAGGTTTGAAGGTCATCAGCAATCCCAATGCCTCGATAACGTTCAGGAGGAAGAAAACCATGTGATTACCTGCATCCCAACAAAGCCATAGATTTCAGCTTTATTTCGATGAGTTGAATTTTGAGAGCATAAATTCAACTTCAATCGACAGAAAAATATAGAGAAGAGACTAAAAATAATGCACAGAAAGGATAGGCATGCACGGTTATACTGATATGCAAAGGCTACGACAAGCATTTGATGTGACTATAGCCACGTGTGCATGTTTCTATCTGCAAGACTACCAGCTTGTTCAGAAACCAGATTTGCGAAATGTGGTAGTTCAATCATTGCTGGTCAAGAGATTGAAGAACTAGGGGGTTGCTTCAGCCAAGGAAAACTTTTCAGATCTAAAAAATATAGGTTTAGGTCACGGTAGCATTCTAACAAAATCAAAATCTGAAAGCATGACACCAAAGATATTGAACCGCCCATCGCTAGTAGTTAAGAGAGCAAGCTAAGAAAGATTTTAAAGTCTGATTAGAAGTCAGAAGATTACATTGTTTGGAAAGAGAAACATGCACCTCCTAATTCAGTACAGACCTTTTAGCAGTTTAACACGACTATATTAGTCAAATTGTCTTTAGATGATTACAACAGCCAACTGGTACAAGGAAACTTGTGCAAATAGACGATTGAGAGGATCACTTCTTTAGCTACTGTTAGACAAAAACTTCCAGATATTTGTAAGGTACAGAGAGCGGTCTTTACCAGGCAGGAAAGAAGCATTTTGATGCTTTTGTGCCCAAGAAAAGCTGCAGTTACACAAAAGCATTAAAAGTGAGGAACTAAAACTTGTCACATAAGCCCTATCGCCAGCTGCTTCAGTTTGTTAGTGATCTCAACAAGGCAAAAATTCACAGAGCCACAGAATGCATCCATTTAGCCTATTCACGGACCCACCATCAAATGACAGAAAAAACAATGTCTGCAAAGTCATTCTCAAATGCAGCACATTGGCAAAAATTCGAAGTTGTTATTCACTAGTTAAATGGCTGGATGTCCGATGAAAGAAATTCGCAGCAGAGCTCTTATATAACTTTTTACAGATAAACCAAGCAGCAATGTTTTAACAAATGACGGCATGAGTCCAAGCAGAAACTTCAGAAGATGAAATCTCAGTTACATAGTCTTAATACAGATTCCATCCCAAAGAACACAAAATACTTGTCTACACTCACACCTGAATTGGCTAGACAATCAATTGGACCTAACACGCAACATGCACGATTTAATTTGCAGATATTGCATACAAAGCATCCTGAAATTTCTAACTTTGCACATATAAACCAACTGGTAATGTCAATCTCTTTCCCAATGACGAAGAAAATTGACCAAATACAAGAAAATGTAACCTGCATCACCAGTTTCCTTTTCCTATTATGGAAGCATCTAGCTATGAGATAAATAGGAGAGGGCGGCTGTGCTTCTAATAAGGCATGACCATATGAGGCCTTCGCCTGTACATTATTCAACTCTTTTTTTTAATGTAACAACTATGTAACTTTCCATGCAATGGTGATTGATTACAATGTTGACCCGGATATCAACCAAAGGAAGTTTAATAATCTTCATGGAGAACCGGCTTGATTTAGATTGGGAAAATCATAAGAGTTATATAACCGTGTGCTAAGCACGATCTCTCTGAAAGTTATCCTCAAATGGTAGTATCTGCATATGTGCACAGCTTGAAGTCAGTATCATCTTATGCACGAATAAATCTTGTTAGTATTATCATAGTAGGTGTATTTGATAGAAAATTTTCTGCAATCTTGAGTTTCCTATCTCGTAACACCTAAATATAGTACCTTACCAAAAACACCTAAATATAGTATAAATACATGTGCGGTCTCCAATGCACACGCGGTTTTCTTTCCAATGCTGCTGTTCATTATCAGAAATCTTGTGCATGAATAACGGGAAGTATAGATACTTCAAACAAAAAGACTACAAGTCCATTCTATTCAGGAAACTCTACTTGCCACTGTCAGCCTGTTGACATTCCTCCCCCAAATTAAATTTATATATAGGCTTAGGAGTAATTGGATTGCCAAGCATCCTCAAACAAGGGGCTCCAGGAGCTTATATTAATGAAATTTCTTACATCGAACCTCCTGCTGCTGGACCCATTGCTTTGAAAAGAGACATTGCAGACAGAGAGATACCATTTGCAGCTCCTCTCTGCTCCTGAGTCTAATCATTTTAAATCAGGATTATTCGAAGATCAGTCATACGGACATTGGGCTTGCCCAAAACTAAGCAATCTAAAAGAAAGAATATTACCACAGCTCTGTTTTGAAGTAGGAATAAGCCTGTAGTTATGGATACCTAATTTGCACAAAGAATGCCGAATAAGTGTGGCGTAGCAAGAAAGAGGATAAAACTCTTTCACATACACGGAACACAATACAAGTTCAAAGCAAGAATAAAAAACAACTGTAACTTATACTTATCCAATACCTAAGTCAAGTAACATACATGAGCAAACCGCTTTTATTTTTCATTATAAGCCAAACTTCTAGGATGGAGTAACTATAATAGCATCATATCCCGCACTGCTGTAGAAACTGTCGATCGACATGAATATAGAGTACAGATTACTTCCTGAAAAGCTAGTTATCTTCCTTCTATTCCTTACAATTATCATTCTTGTGCAATTAACCTCTTGTGTTCCTTGTACTAACAAAGTAGATACTCTATAGAGATTTAATTACCAAAAGTGGAGCTCGCTCTACTCAACTACCAACACAAACACACATGCACGCACTGGCTCATGTGCACCCATAACAGTTTCAGCAAGAAGGTTCCAGAGCATGTTGAACTTACGGCAAGCACATTCTTCAGAATAGATGCTGAATCCACCAGTATTGCGAGAATAATGCCAGTCAGTTTAACTATAAAGGGGTAACTCGACAGCAGAAATATGCTCAACACCTTTTATATGGAAAAAAAAAATATCAACGTGAGAGCAAGAAATAGGAGACAAAGTTTCTACACCGTTTTTGGTGAAAAAAATTGGAAAGTGGGAAGAAGGCATACAGCTCCAACTTGAGAAATTACAATTGGTCCACAAATCCTTTCCACTCGTGCATACAGAAATAGCTGGAATAATAAGAGCCCAAAACCTAATATTTACCAAAGAATGGAAAAAAATGAGATCAAATCCAAATCGAGTCGAGCTACATAAATTGTGCACCTATGTTTGCAAATATTGAATAGATTGGGAAGGAACAGATAGTAAAAAATTTCATCCTAAAGTAACCACTGATCTCATTGCCATATAGAAGGTCTTGACTTCTTATGAAAACAAAATTAGAAAGACGTGGCACTTAGGGGTACCAACGTGAATACAGAGCCGACCTTCACAAAACGATCCAACTCCTATACAACCACCCAACTAGTTACCTTAAGATTGTAACATTCACAATCCAAATGCGGAACAAGACCCCCAGCTATGCCCAGATCAAACAAAAGACTCTATCAGCCTACAGATCCATAACGTACCCAAAATGCAGGATTGACAGGATTGAGCAGGTCAGGCCCTAACTAATCTCATTCAGGGGTGTACAACTCAGACAGCTTAAACAAAGAAAAGACTTGCGTTGGCCTATCTCGAGTTCAAGACTCAAATTGACAATCAAATTTCCAACTAGATTTATAAAAAGGATCATCTGACTGAAGGTTAAATAGGATGCTCCTCAGTACCAAAGTAAAATTGTTAACCGGAGACAATATATCACAAGATCAAACAACTATTTTCATATTAATCTCATCCATTTTACCCGAGACAGCAAGAACTTCACCGACATCTGCTGTTGAATAGCTCAATCCGCCAAACTTCCAAGGACTGATAGCCCATAGTGAAAAAATCTGAAGTAGGTGGTTAACAAAGAATAGATCAATAAGCAAACACTATGAATGACCAAGTATGAGTATTATCGAAGAAAAATGTTCAAGATGACAGATTGTCAAAAGCATAATGGCTCATTGCACCAGCAATAATTGACCAGACCAGTATATTTTCTAGATAGGTGCCATTGGCAATGTTCCAGCTTTCCAGCTCAGAAATTATGCCCATAGGTAAACAAAGACAAAATTGCAAACAGCATAAGAAAGGAGCAACAATTTCAAACAAGTACCTCTGTATATGCCATGTCATGAAGCTGGAAAACACAACAGACAATTATGGATGACATTAATGGCCAATTTCTGAGAAGGCTCCAAGACGTCTGATGACTCCCCTTATTTCGTTGTGATTCTTCCTTTGAAGTTTTATTTTCCTCTGCCTCAAGTGCCTCGTATGGTATATCACATTCTTTGCTGTTTTCACCATGCATATGAAGGGTTTCCTGGGTAAATATTGGAGTTCTGAGTCACTTATTTGATCCATTCACTATACTAAGAATTCTTTGACATGTGAAGTAGTTGATAACTAGAAATGATAACTTTTAAGGCCACACCCCTACCAGATTAAACTTCCCTATAGAGAACATATATTAGGACAAGTTGCACATTCAAAAAGTGATGGCAGGTGCAGTCAGATGCAAAAAATTTTCACTCAAATGGGAGTTGCGGGACAACTTTGCAAACGACATGCTATATCATCCACCAGAAGCACCAAGAAAGAAATGTCAAATAAAAATGAGAACATTATGTGAGTCACCGTAACTAGAATAGTGCACCATAATTCTGTTGCCATTTGAGAATGATGGATTCAAGGATATTAACTAAACTATTAGTATAAAAAGAGCAGAGACCAGTGCAGATTCAATGCACTATTGCTCCCTCAAAAAGTTTAAGTTTCAGAGATGTTTCAAATTATCGACCACCCAGAAGAAATTGAAATCACAACACTGAGTCTACTCTTTAGTTCTGCGATAAGAGAAGTAAAGTAACCCCATAATTTCCAAGTTTCTTGTACACTAATCCTTTCATGTTTATTTGGCATCTTTTTGCATGATACTTTCTAGATACTGAAAATTACCATCAAAAAACGTGATTGACAAAAGTTATGCACTATTCTCTCCAACATTCACATGATATGTGCAATTAAGGGGCATGCAAAGGCCATATGAAAGGCTTTAAGTTTAATATAGTAACGTACCGGGAGCCAACAAGCAACAACCATCACCCCCAATGAAAAAACTGATATAAAGAGACATGGTAAAAGGTACGGAAACCTACATTTCATTCATTTTGGAAGTCAGAAACATCAAGTGACGAAAGGACAAACTATTATGGAAAGTGGAAATTGCAAACCATCACTTACCTCCCAAAAATGGATTTTTCGGGAAACACATTAGGAAATTTTTCTGCTGGCTGCAAAATAATTCATGCATATCATAGAGAAGGATGCAAGATAGTATTAAAAACACAACATTGGATGGGTCAAAGAATCCATAAAAACAATAGATGAGAAAGAGACCGCAATTTATAGAATAAGAATTGAATCAAGGAATAACTTAGCTACCTAGGCCACCTAAATGTAGATGACTGATGCATCATATTAAGTCCAAATGACTGGTGACATGACAGAGGCTTCTTCAGTGAATTGACGTGGACCAGTGGCACACGTTAAGCCAACAAGTATGTCAAACCAGATGAGCCGTGAAATCCAGGGAATAACTTACAAGATATTTCTATAGTTCTCTGATACAATGATATAATTTGCTGTAAATCAGATTCAGTGTTTGATTGTTTCCACCAAGTAATTTCACTTTTTGTTATAGTGATGATACTTGGAAATGGCTTAGTTGCTTTGCACTCCGGGCCCGTGGGAGCTTCAGGCCATTCTTGAAGAATGCAGACAAAAGCTTTCCCGGTCCAAAGCTGTAGTGCTGGTCTACAGCCCATGCAAATCAAATCAAGTGGCAGACTGGATAGTCAAGAATCATAGCAAGAAAGCCCTGCCCCAAGATTGGCTCGTAAAGCTGCCGTTACCTCTATGGGATCTTTTATGTTCAGAAACCCATAACCTATGTTATCCTTTCGTTAGTTAATGAATGACATACTTTGCTTTTAGACCAAAAAAAAAAAAAACCAGTGTTTAGTTAGTAGACGAATCCTCTATTGAAAAGATTTCAAAAGCTGCATTTAGCCCAGAGGGATCGCATCACAATGCGATCTCAATATCTCATTTACATTCAAGGAAATTTACAGCAACCAGATTGACATTGACTTAGATTTAGAATCAGTGTCTATAAACGCGGACCAGTCAAAGAACCGGTCTGGGTTCCGGTTTGCAGGTCGACTGATTCAACAAGTCCAACCACCAAGTAGATAAGCTTTCCCAACATATAACTAAATGATCTTATTTATATAATTACAGAAGCCATTAGACGAGCTGGGAGTTATTGCTATATCGATGAGGTCAAGGGTTCAATCCCTCTTGTTGAGGCCTTTGCTCAATTTTTTAAGCCAGGTTTGACCGGCTCTTGACCACTCTGGTTTTCAATTTTAAAACCGGACCTGTCCGACTCCTGGTTCGACCTGTTGAACTAGCCGATTGGGTCTGGGTTTACAAACATTGTTCATAGTAGATGATATCCCTTATTCTGTCAAGTCATCAATCCGGATGAATTTTGGAAGTGCAAATCTTCTAAATGTTAAAAAGGATCATTTTCTCATTGCAAAAACTCTGGGTGATGTCATCATTACCTACAGGTACGTAATTTGCGAGTTTTCAATCATGAAATCCTTTGCTAGTTATGTGCTTTGACCATGCATTCAAGATCCATTTTAGTTAAGAAGAAACAGTACCTGGGCAAAATAACCCCCAATAGCCGGACCAATGACCAATCCAATACCCCACGATGTGCTAATCTACAAAGTTATGCTTCATTCAGATTGCATCATACTCACACTTGAAGAAGGTATTATCAAAGAGAAAATCGGAGTGTGGAACTTCCATACAATTGACATCGCCAAAGCTTGATACTCTTTACGACAAACTTCCGAAGCGTATGCCTGGCAATGTAAAAAATAAATGAATGTCTATAGCAGTTTCTTCCACCATAATTCATCAGATAAATTCAAAGACATCTCCAAACACCTTTAACTCATCATGCTTTCAAGAAGACGAAAGAGATTCAGTGTGGAAACTAAAAAGCTAAGTGAATAGTGTAGTTTCAAAATGACTATCCCACATATGAGCATCAGACTGAGAAAAACCAACAAAGACCTGATAATGAAACATGTGTTGAGACAAGGCATGGGAGCCTGTTGGCATAATGACACTTCCCAACAGCTTTTTAGTACACAGATCACTGTGTACCTCAACGTGATGGCACAAATGAACAGTTAGTTTCATGAGGATAAAATAGTAGCCAGCAGTTGTACATATGTGCAAATGGTCTTGGAACTGATTTCTTCTTTAAACTCCGTTTGTCCCGTTATGAGATCTCTGGCTACTTCAAATGTTTATTGTTATCACAGTGACGAATAAAAGGGATTGTTGAATTGTGAGAGTTTATGCATCAGATGGCCACATGAACTGACAAAACTTCACAAAAAGAGCTGTGAATCTCGAGCATAATGAGGTTGTGGCCCTCACAGCACTTTTCCGAGACCATCACAAGGCGGCAACGACAGCAACATTCTAAATTAGTTATGAAAACACAATCTACCACCTAAAGCACAGTTGGACTCAAGAGTATAGATATGTTTAACACGAAGGGTTAAGAAGAGTGTACCCTCATTGGGCCAAGTATGCCACACAAACTTCCTAGGAGAAACCTTGTGGAGATTGCCATCCAGAAGTTTGTACTGAGGCCAAAAAGTGTGTTGAAAACCACCCTGATTATTGACCAAACCAAGAGATGGAGCGCAAGATTACGAGAATATTCATCGAGCATGTGTCTTGGAAATTATACACACTAGAACAGATGTCTAGAAGTACTGACACTGTAACTGTACCGAATAGTATCACGGGCTTTCGGCCATATCTATCTGCTATCATTCCCCAGAGTACAGAAGTGAATGCTCTTCCAAACATAAAAGCAGAACCTTCGGGGAGAGAAAATTAAATTGAATTTGAATTATCCAAACATAAATCTTGAACTACATAAAAATATTTGCACGAACAAATGCATAAGAGATCGACATGAAGTAAATGCCAAGTGCTCACCTACATATCCAGCATAGAAGCCAATATCTTCTTCTCTCTTGGCTATTTTGAAGTCCCGTATCTGGACAAGGTGAAATAGCAAGCTCCGCATTAGTAAAGCCTAAAAAGCTAAAATGAAGATTTTCAACTAAAATAGCATCTGGTGCAAACACTCAAGCTCATAGATATAGAATGGTCTGATGCCAAAAGTCAAATAGAAGAGATAATCAAGAAATAATCTTGGTATTCATCTCATTTTGGATATGTGTCAATGAAACAAAGACCGAGGCTCTTTGGGCCAAAAGCACTGAAAAAGTGGAACTTGCTCCACCAACAGTATTAACATCTCACAGATCTTAGGGGGCTGGGCGAAGAGCATTGACTTGCAGTGAACCACAGCCTTAATTAACAACCGCATATAAAATGCTAATCATTAGCACATCAGAAATGATATGCATGCCACCAAAGGGAATCCAACCTAGGTAGGCTCAATGAGAAAGCGAGATTCAATAAAAGCTTGAATTGACAACCTTGCGTTCATGTATCTAAACGTGGATTACTTCAACATGCATGTTTATTCCCATATGCATATACAAGACCAAAGTCAAGTGACTGAAATCTAAGAGATTAAAATAAGTAAATGAGCGTAGGTAGGCTCAAAGAGAAAGCGAGCTTGAATAAAAAGCTCGAATTGAAAACCTTGTGTTCGTGTATCTAAACGTGGATTACTCCACATGCATGTTTATCTCCATACACAGATACAAGATTAGAGTTGAGGGACTGAAATTTAAGAGATCAAATGAAGTAAATGCGCACGCGTCCTCATCCTCTGCAAATAACACCCACTTTCAGAAACTGAGACACTGATTTTCTTGAGCGAAACAAATATTATCAATTTATAATGATCAGTAAGTAAGCTAAGAGAGAAAACGATACACTACCATGAAATACAGGAAAGGGAAAAGAGACGATATAGGCAAAGCTGCAAGAATCGAAAGGAATTACATTAGCAGCGAATGAAGATAAAACATCCATGACCACTATAAATCCCACGGGCCACATGATGATGCAAGAAACAAGAACTGCAAACCGTTTTACGGTACTTGAACAGCGATTAAGTATATAAAAGCAGACTTCTCTTAGGCTAAGCACAGTAGTTTCTATAATCCTCTGCACCAACAGACACGCTAACGAGTCGAAAACCTCGCCTTCCGTTTGACCTCCTATTCCAACCAATACTCTTCGCCATCGCTTGTTTAATATCCACTCCAATCTTTTCCTTCAGCATTTTCCCAATACAAGATATGGTCCACAAAACATTATCCACCCAGTGTAATCACATTCCCTACATTTGTAAATATTCGCCCCGACACTAGTGTGAGCACTGTGATGTGAACGTTGGGGAGTGAGATCAGTCATTTCAATTCGCTCTAAGTCAAGGCGTGTCTCCTGGACATGATTGATCTGCGGACCAACTTCAGGCACGACAAAACATCCATTGTCAGGTGAAAGGGCACACAAATTTTTCGCTCATCCTCGTACGCAGTCTCTTTGCCTTAACGTGCAGCGACAACGAAGAGAACAGAATGGGCAGGTGCCAAATCAAAAAAAAAAAAAACAGTATCGAACTCCCATTGTCACGTCAGGCACGCCCTCGGATTTTTCTTTCGTTTCGTTCCGTTTCGCTTTATCGCGTACTTGAAGCAAAGAAGCACAACGATCGCGACCTGCGCAGAGGACGATGATCCAGACGTAGAAGAAAAGCTTGTAAGGCACGCCGCGGTTCGTCTCCTTGAGCCGATCGATGTTGCATCCCGGACAACCCTCCCGGTACCGAGCCTCGACCTGAGCCCGAGCCTTCTCGTCCTTCTCCAGCAACGCCTCCGTGTTCTCCGCCATCGTTCGTTCTTTCCCCTCCTCCACCCCCCCCCCCCTCTTCGCTCCCCCTTCCCTCACGACGCTTCGCAGGCGACCAAACCACGAAGCAAAGGCTTACTCACAGATGGCTTGGTCCCCAGAGAGAGAGAGAGAGAGGTTATATCGGTCACCGCGTCTCATCAGTCACCACCGTGTTTCGTGAACCACCTGTCCCCGGAAGGCAAGAGCGGAGAAGCGGAGGTTGGCGACATGGAAAACATGCGAACACCTTGAATGGCGGTCGCATATCTGCATCTCCCCTTCCCTCTCCCTCTCTCTCTCTCTCTCTCTCTCTCTCTCTCTCTCTCTCAGTCCGTGTGCCTTTTTTGAAATTCAAGTCTCGGTTCTCGAATGGGCGGGCAAATATTATATTAAATTTTGGATTATTTCGTAAATGATTCTTGAACTTTGGTCAAACATCTAATATCATTTTTGAACTTTTTTAACTAATTCAATGTAGCTCGTGAACTTTAATCTAATGTGCAATATCATGCCTCTGAACTTTTAAGTTATTCGATGTAATTTTTGGATTTTTAGTAAATGTTCAATCTAATTCCCGAACTAGATGAAAACATTCAAAGTCATCCTTTCATTGATTCAAGTTAAGGGACAACATCGAATACTTACATATAGTTTGGGGACTAAATTGAATACGTACCAATAGTCCAAGGACCATATTGTACAAATTAAAATATATGGGATCATATTACATATCGAGTTAAAGTTTAGGGATTACATCGAACAAGTTAAAAGTTCAGAAACGACATTGTATATTGAGCCAGAATTCATTCATCACTTGTGTAAGTTTCCTTTGAAATTTGGCTAATTTTCTTTGGATTGGGCCGAGATCATGGGCCGAGTTCTGCTCGAGCCCATGATCGCCGGAGCCGGGGGGAACTACCGGAAATTTATGAACCTAGTCGCAGAATTTGTCCAAGTGGGGGAAGAGGAGAAGAAAGCCCGACGCTTCTCGACAAACGGCGGCGGGGCAGGCGCGAGCAGACCACCTCCTTCTTCCTCGTCATCCTCAATCAAAGAATTGCGAACCAGAACTGAAGCCCAAGCCCGCCCCCCACCCCAATCCCCATGGCGGAGACTATCCTTTTCACGAAGGCCCGTTTGCCTCACCAAAGACCATGCGGCGGCGGCGTCCCCTTCCTTGCGGTCCTAGCTCTGAGCGCCGAGATCCGACCTTTGCTGCTGCTCCTGACTCGAGCCATCGAGACCTAGAAGCCATACCTCGAGTCCCTGATCCACGAGGTTTGAATTTTGGTAAATTTTTTTTTTAACTAAGTTTGGACCCCGCTCTCTCTCTCTCTCATAAGGTTTCAAATTTTCGAAGCGGGCTACTACTAGACCGAGAAACCTTAATTCTCTTCTTTCAGTTTCAGTTTTACCATGTTGTTGCTGGCTGGGAGACGTTTTACTAAAATTTTGTCCTTGCAAGAAATAAAAGAATAAAGAAACTAAGGGCGCATTTGGTAACGCTTCTGTTTCTCTATTTTTCTGTTTTTCTGTTCCCTTGAACAAAAAAAGAACAGAAATCCGTTTGGTAACGCATTTTATTTTTCTATTTCCTAGAGTAGAAAAGCGGCCAAGAAATAGATTCGGAGCAGAAATAAGAAGTAGAAAATATCTACTTCTTTATTCCTAGAAATAGAAATAGAAATAGAAAGGTTCGGTCCTCAAGCCCGCAACCTCAGCTCCTCCTCCATCCTCCATCGTCTGCAAACCGTCTCAAAGCACCGGTCCGATCCATTCTTGGTAGAAATAATAAAAAATTTAAAAAAATTAATTAAATTATAAAAAAATTAAAAAAAATTTCAAAAATTCCGAAAATTCATAAAAATCAGAAAAATTCTCAGAAAATCCATAAAAATCAGAAAACTCAGAAAACCCATAAAAATTTGTAAAATTCCGAAATTCAAAAAATTTTAAAAAATTCATAAAAAGCTTTCTCGAAAATAAAAAGAGACAAATTTCGGGAAAGTAAAAATTTTTAATAAAATTTTCCCCAAAAAAATAAAAAATTCACACAATTGCTTAGAATAAATTAAAAAATTCCGAAAATTCATAAAAATTAGAAAAATTTCAGAAAAATCCCATAAAAATTAGAAAATTAAAAAATTCCCAAATTTCATATAAATCAAAAAAATTCTCAGAAGATCCATAAAAATCAGAAAAACTCAGAAAACCCTTAAATATTTGCAAAATTCCGAAATTAAAAAAATTTCATAAAAAATTTTCGGAAAAATAAAAAGAAACAGATTTAGGGAAAAGTAAAAAATTTTAATAAATTTTACCACAAAAAATATAAAAAAAATTCACATAATGGCTTAGAATACCTGTGACCACCCACTTTGAATGAAATTTAAATTTTTGAGGTGCCCAAGTAGTATTTTTGAAGATTCCTTAGTTTAGGGATTAAAAGGGGTTTTAAACCCCTAAAAAGGATTAGACAAACCAATAAATCATGCTTATTGATTTTTTTTTCACTTATAACTTGCACTTGTAATTAAATAAAAGATATAGATTTGAATGCAAAAAATTGGGAATAGAAATTTTATGCAGTTACCAAACACATTTCTGTTCTAGAAATAGAAATTTTGTGCAGTTACCAAACGCATTATTTTGCTCAGAAACTCTTCCAAGAAATAGAAATAGAAAAAAATATTTCTAAAAAGAAATTGTTCCCAGAAATAAAAACGTTACCAAACGCACCCTAACTAGTTCCAAATAGTCACTGAATCGGATTAGACCAACAAAGTCGGTTCCAAGTTGTACAAGATAAGTTCTAGATTCTTAAAAAAGGAAATCGAGTTCCAGACCTGGAACCCACCCATAATGAAACTGCTTGCCCCCCTAATCATAAGCGGCACTATCAATAGCTATCGTGAAGTCACTAGGTAGTGCAACCCGAATTGCACGACAGTTCTCTTACAACGTGAATTACATTTGTAGCCTCACAGATAATAGGAGCCAAATGATGAATACCTCCCAAGAGAAGAAAAATTATAACCCCAAAAGTTGCACCAAAGATTCACAAGCTTCTCAGATTCCTATCTCCCCTACCGTACGCTAGTGATATGAACAATGAGGAATGCAGTTTCTTCACGAGGGAAAAGAAAAAGATCGAAGGTCCGACGGCTGCTCAAACTCTAAGCAGCTTCCGCTTGCATATAAGCTTTGCTTATATACCACGAAGCAGGCATAGGCTTTGCATATATACCAAGAAGGCAATACTGGAAAGTTACGGCTGCCCGCAACAACGTAGATGAAAATCATGGAGGCAAAGAAGATACTCAGATACAGGAACTGCAATTCCGCTTGCTTTCACATGAATGAATCAATGTGGCAAACAGTGAAAACACTGCACTTACACGTCTCGGATTGTATTTGTGCATCACGGAGCAAAAAAGGGCCCATCTGTGACGCTGCATTACAGAGGCAAAGTTCTAACTTTGCAGGATATTGATCTATTACCGTATAGTTTTTATGTTTTGCGGTGCATGACGGCTGCAATGGATCACAGTATTGCCAAAAAGTGTTAGTCCTTCGGCTGAGCCAGAAAAGGTTTGAAGGTCATCAGCAATCCCAATGCCTCGACAACGTTCAGGAGGAAGAAAACCATGTGACTACCTGCATCCAAACAAAGCCATAGATTTCAGCTTTCTTTCCATGAGGTGAATTTTGACAGCATAAATTCAACTTCAATCGATAGAAAAATATAGAGAAGAGATAAAAAAAATGCACAGAAAGGATAGGCATGCGCGGTTATACTGATATGCAAAGGCTACGATAAGCATTTGATGCGAGTATAGCCACGCGTGCATGTTTCTGTCTGCAAGACTACCCGCTTGTTCAGAAACCAGAGTTGCGAAATGTGGTAGTTCAATCATTGCAGGTCAAGAGATTGGAGAACTAGGGGGTTGCTTCAGCCAAGAAAAACTTTTCAGATCCAAAAAAAATAGGTTTAG
Organism: Syzygium syzygioides; assembly: GCA_031216285.1. Taxonomy (NCBI): domain Eukaryota; kingdom Viridiplantae; phylum Streptophyta; class Magnoliopsida; order Myrtales; family Myrtaceae; genus Syzygium; species Syzygium syzygioides. Next base: position 12,657,290 of record CM062252.1, on the reverse strand, counting down.
GTCGTGGTAGCATTCTAACAAAATCAAAATCTGAAAGCATGACACTGAAGATATTAAACCGCACATCGCTAGTAGTTAAGAGAGCAAGCTAAGAAAGATTTTAAAGTCTGATTAGAAGTCAGAAGATTACAATGTTTCGAAAGAGAAACATGCACCTCCTAATTCAGTACAGATCTTTTAGTAGTTTAACACGACTATATTAGTCAAATTGTCTTTAGATGATTACAACAGCCAATTTGTACAAGGAAACTTGTGTAAATAGACAATGCAGAGGATCACTTCTTTAGCTACTGTTAGACAAAAACTTCCAGATATTTGTAAGGTATAGAGAGTGGTCTTTACCAGGCAGGAAAGAAGCATTTTGACGCTTTTGTGCCCAAGAAAAGCTGCAGTTACACAAAAGCATTAAAAGTCAGGAACGAAAACTTGTCACATAAGCCCTATCTTCAGCTGCTGCAGTTTCATAGTGATCTCAACGAGGAAAAAATTCACAGAGCCACAGAATGCATCCATTTAGCCTATTCACGGGCCCACCCCCAAATGATGGAAAAAACAATTTCAGCAAAGTCATTCTCATATGCAGCGCATTGGCAAAAATTCGAAGTTGTTATTCACTAGTTAAATGGCTGGATGTCTGATGAAAGAAATTAGCAGCAGAGCTCTTATATAACTTTTTACACATAAACCAAGCAGCAATGTTTTAACAAATGACGGCATGAATCCAAGCAGAAACTTCAGCAGATGAAATCTCAGTTACATAGTCTTAATACAGATTCCATCCGAAAGAACACAAAATATTTGTCTATACTCACACCTGAATTAGCTAGACAATCAATTGGACCTAACACGCAACATGCTCAATTTAATTTGCAGATATTGCATACAAAGAATCCTGAAATTTCTAACTTTGCACATATAAACCAACTTGAAATGTCAATCTCTTTCCCTATGACTAAGACAATTGACCAAATACAAGAAAATGTAACCTGCATCACCAGTTTCCTTTTCCTATTATGGAAGCATCTAGCTTTGAGATCATTAGGAGAGGGCGGCTGTGCTTCTAATAAGGCATGACCATATGAGGCCTTTGCCTGTACATTATTCAACTCTTTTTTTTTATAATAAACTACGTAACTTTCCATGCAATGGTGATTGATTACAACATTGACCCGGATATCAATCAAAGGAAGTTTAATAATCTTCATGGAGATCCGGCTTGATTTAGATTGGGAAAATCATAAGAGTTATATAACCGTGTGCTAAACACGATCTCTCTAAAAGTTATCCTCAAATGGTAGTATCTGCATATGTGCACAACTTGAAGTCAGTCTAATCTTATGCACGAATAAATCTTGTTAGTATTATCATAGTAGGTGTATTTGATAGTAAATTTTCTGTAATCTTGAGTTTTTTTATCTCGTAACACCTAAACATAGTATAAATACATATGTGCGGTCTCCAATGCACATGCGGTTTTCTTTCCAATCCTGCTGTTCATTATCAGAAATCTTGTGCATGAATAACGGGAAGTATAGATACTTCAAACAAAAAGACTACAAGTCCATTCTATTCAGGAAACTCTACTTGCCACTGTCAGCCTATTGACATTCCTCCCCCAAATTAAATTTATATATAGGCTTAGGAGTAATTGGATTGCCAAGCATCCTCAAACAAGGGGCTCCAGGAGCTTATATTAATGAAATTTCTTACATCGAACCTCCTGCTGCTGGACCCATTGCTTTGAAAAGAGACATTGCAGACAGAGAGATACCATTTGCAGCTCCTCTCTGCTCCTGAGTCTAATCATTTTAAATCAGGATTATTTTAAGATCAGTCATATTGACATTGAAATTGCCCAAAACTAAGCAATCAAAAAGAAAGAATATTACCACAGCTCTGTTTTGAAGTAGGAATAAGCCTGTAGTTATGGACACCTAATTTGCACAAAGAATGCCGAATAAGTGTGGCGTAGCAAGAAAGAGGATAAAACTCTTTCACATACACGGAACACAATACAAGTTCAAAGCAAGAATAAACAACTGTAACTTATACTTATCCAATACCTAAGTCAAGTAACATACATGAGCAAACCGCTTTTATTTTTCATTATAAGCCAAACTTCTAGGATGGAGTAACTATAATAGCATCATATCCCGCACCGCTGTAGAAACTGTCGATCGACATGAATATAGATTACTTCCTGAAAAGCTAGTCATCTTCCTTCTATTCCTTACAATTATCATTCTTGTGCAATTAACCTCTCGTGTTCCTTGTACTAACACAGTAGATACTCTATAGAGATTTAATTACCAAAATTGGAGTTTTTCCTTCCAACACACATACACACACACACTCAAATACCAACACAAACACACATGCACGCACTGACTCATGTGCACCCATTAAAGTTGCAGCAAGAAGGTTCGAGAGCATGTTGAACTTACGGCAAGCACATTCTTCAGAATAGATGCTGAATCCACCAGTATTGTGAGAATAATGCCAGTCAGTTTAGCTATAAAGGGGTAACTTGACAGCAGAATTATGCTCAACACCTTTTATATGGAAAAAAAAATATCAATGTAAGAGCAAGAAATAGGAGACAAATGTAGTACACCGTTTTTGGTGAAAAAAGTTGGAAAGTGGGAAGAGGGCATACAGCTCCAACTCGAGAAATTACAATTGGTCCACAAATCCTTTCCACTCGTGCATACAGAAATAGCTGGAATAATAAGAGCCCAAAACCTAATATTTACCAAAGAATGGAAAAAAACATGAGATCAAATCCAAATCGAGTAGGGCTACATAAATTGTGCACCTATGTTTGCAAATATTGAATAGATTAGGAAGGAACAGGTAGTAACAAATTTCATCCTAAACGAATCACTGATCTCATTGCCATATATATAAGGTCTCCACTTCTTATGAAAATAAAATTAGAAAGACACAGCACATAGGGGTACCAATGTGCATACAGAGCTGACCTTCACAAAACGATCCAACTCCTATACACAACCCTACTAGTTACCCTAAGATTGTAACATTCACAATTCAAATGCGGTACAAGACCCCCAGCTATGCCCAGATCAAACAAAAGACTCTATCAGCCTACAAATCAATAACGTACCCAAAATGCAGGATTGACAAGATTTAGCAGGTCAGGTCCTAACTTATCTCATCCAGGGTTGTACAACTCAGACAGCTTACACAAAGAAAAGACTTGCGTTGGCCTATCTCGAGTTCAAGACTCAAATTGACAATCAAATTTCCGACTAGATTTATAAAAAGGATCATCTGACTGAAGGTTAAATAGGATGCTCCTCAGTACCAAAGTAAAATTGTTAACCAGAGACAATATCTCGCATGATCAAATAACTATTTTCATATAAATCTCTTCCTTTTTACCTGAAAGAGCAAGAACTTCACCGACATCTGCTGTTGAATAGCTCAATCCGCCAAACTTCCAAGGACTGATAGCCCATAGTGAAAAAATCTGAGGTAGGTGGTTAACAAAGAATAGATCAATAAGCAAACACTATGAATGACCAAGTATGAGTATTATCAAAGAAAAATGTTCCAGATGACAGATTGTCAAAAGCACAATGGCTCTTTCCACCAGCAATAATTGACCAGACAAGTAGATTTTTCTAGATAGGTGCCAGTGGCAATGTTCCAGCTTTCCAGCTCAGAAATTTATGCCCATAGGTAAACAAAGACAAAATTGCAAACAGCATAAGAAAGGAACAACAATTACAAACAAGTACCTCTGTATATGCCATGTCATGAAGCTGGAAAACACAATAGACAATTATGGATGACATTAATGGCCAATTTCTGAGAAGGCTCCAAGACGTCTGATGACTTCCCTCATTTCGTTGTGATTCTTCCGTCGAAGTTTTATTTTCCTCTGCCTCAAGTGCCTCGTATGGTATATCACATTCTTTGCTGTTTTCACCATGCATATGAAGGGTTTCCTGGGTAAATATTGGAGTTCTGAGTCAATTATTTGATCCATTCACTATACTAAGAATTCTTTGACATGAGAAGTAGTTGATAATTAGAAATGAGAACATTTAAGGCCACACCCCTACCAGATAAAACTTCCCTAAAGAGAGCATATATTAGGACAAGTTGCACATTCAAAAAGAGATGGCAGGTCAGATGCAAAAATTTTTCGTTCAAATGGGAGTTGCAGGACAACTTTGCAAACGTCATGCTATATCATCCACCAGAAGCACCAAGAAAAATATGTCAAAGGAAAATGAGATCATTATGTGCGTCACTGTAACTAGAATGGTGCACCATAATACTGTTGCCATTTGAGAATGATAGACTGAAGGATGTTAACTAAACTATTAGCATAAAAAAGAGACCAGTGCAGATGCAATGCACTATTGCTCCCTCAAAAAGTTGAAGTTTCACAGATGTTTCAAATTATCAACCACCCAGAAGAAATTGAAATCACAACACTGAGTCTACTCTTTAGTTCTACGACAAGAGAAGTAAAGTAACCCCATACTTTCCAAGTTTCTTGTACACTAATCCTTTCTTGTTTATTTAGCATCTTTTTGCATGATACTTTCTAGATACTGAAAATTACCATCAAAAAACATGATTGACAAAAGTTATGCTCTATTCTCTCCAACATTCACATGATATGTGCAATTAAGGGGCATGCAAAGGCCATATGAAAGGCTTTAAGTTTAATATAGTAACGTACCGGGAGCCAACAAGCAACAAGCATCACCCCCAATGAAAAAACTGATATCAAGAGACAAGGTAAAAGGTACGGAAACCTACACTTCATTCATTTTGGAAGTCAGCAACATCAAGTGACAAAAGGACAAACTATTATGGAAAGTGGAAACTGCAAACCATCACTTACCTCCCAAAAATGGAATTTTCGGGAAACACATTAGGAAATTTTTCTGTAGGCTGCAAAATAATTCATGCATATCATAGAGACGTATGCAAAATAGTATTAAAAAAACATCATTGGATGGGTCAAAGAATCCATAAAAACAAGCAATGAGAAAGAGACTGCAATTTATAGAATAAGCATTGAATCAAGGAATAACTTAGCTACCTAGGCCACCTAAATGTAGATGACTGAGGCATCATATTAAGTCCAAATGACTGGTGACATGACAGAGGCTTCTTGAGTGAATTGACGTGGACCAGAGGCACACGTTAAGCCAACAAGTATGTCAAACCAGATGAACCGTGAAATCCAGGGAATAACTTACAAGATATTTCTATAGTTCTCTGATACAATGATATAATTTGCTGTAAATCAGATTCAGTGTTTGATTGTTTCCACCAAGTAATTTCACTTTTTGTTATAGTGATGAGACTTGGAAACGGCTTAGTTGCTCTGCACTCCGGGCCCGTGGGAGCTTCAGGCCATCTTTGAAGAATGCAAACAAAAGCTTTACCGGTCCAAAGCTGTAGTGCTGGTCTACAGCCCACGCAAATCAAATCAAGTGGCGGACTGGATAGCCAAGACTCATAGCAAGAAAGCCCTGCCCCAAGATTGGCTCGTAAAGCTGCCGTTACCTCTATGGGATCTTTTATGTTCAGAAACCCATAACCTATGTTATCCTTTCGTTAGTTAATGAATGAAATACTTTGCTTTTAGACCAAAAAAAAAAAACCAGTGTTTAGTTAGTAGACGAATCCTCTATTGAAAAGATTTCAAAAGCTGCATTTAGCCCAGAGGGATCGCATCACAATGCGATCTCAGCATCTCATTTACATTCAAGGAAATTTACAGCAACCAGATTGACATTGACTTAGATTTAGAATCAGTGTCTATAAACGCGGACCAGTCAAAGAACCGGTCTGGCTTCTGGTTTGCAGGTTGACTGATTCAACGAGTCCAACCACCTGGTAGATAAGCTTTCCCAACATATAACTAAATGATCTTATTTATATAACTACAGAAGCCATTAGACGAGCTGGGAGTTATTGCTATATCGATGAGGTCAAGGGTTCAATCCCTCTTGTTGAGGCCGTAGCTCAATTTTTTAAGCCAGGTTTGACCGGCTCTTGACCACTCTGGTTGTCAATTTAAAAACCGGACCGGTCCAGCTCCTGGTTTGACTGGTTGGACTAGCCGATTGGGTCTGGGTTTACAAACATTGTTCATAGTAGATGATATCCCTTATTCTGTCAAATCATCAATCCAGATGAATTTAGGAAGTGCAAATCTCCTAAATGTTAAAAAGGATCATTTTCGCATTGCAAAAACTCTGGGTGATGTCATCATTACCTACAGGTACGCAATTTGCGAGTTTTCAATCATGAAATCCTTTGCTAGTTATGTGCTTTGACCATGCATTCATGATCCATTTTAGTTAAGAAGAAACAGTACCTGGGCAAAATAACCCCCAATAGCCGGACCAATGACCAATCCAATACCCCACGATGTGCTAATCTGCAAAGTTATGCTTCATTCAGATTGCCTCATACTCGCACTTGAAGAAGGTATTATCAAACAGAAACTCGGAGTGTGGAACTTCCATACAATTGACATCGCCAAAGCTTGATACTCTTTACGACAAACTTCTGAAGCGTATGCCTGGCAATGTAAAAAATAAATGAATGTCTATAGCAGTTTCTTCCACCATAATTCATCAGGCAAATCCAAAGACATCTCTAAACACCTTTAACTCATCATGCTTTCAGGAAGATGATAGAGATTCAGTGCGGAAACTAACAAGCTAAGTGAATAGTGTAGTTTCAGAATGACTATCCCACATATGAGCATCAGACCGAGAAAAACCAACAAAAACCTGATAATGAAACATGCATTGAGAGTAGGCGTGGGAACCTGTTGGCATAATGACAGCTCCCAACAGCTGTTTAGTACACAGATCACTGTGTACATCAACGTGATGCCGCAAATGAACAGTTAGTTTCATGAGGACAAAATGGAAGCCAGCAGTCGTACATATATGCAAATGGTCTAGGACTGATTTCTACTTTAAACTCCTTTTGTCCCAGTATGAGATCTCAGGCTACTTCAAATGTTTATTGTTATCACAGTGACGAATAAAAGGGATTGTTGAATTGTGAGAGTTTATGCATCAGATGGCCACATGAACTGACAACACTGCACAAAAAGAGGTGTGAATCTCAAGTATAACGAGGTTGTGGCCCTCACAGCATTTTTCCCAGACCATCACAAGTCAGCAACGACAGCAACATTCTAAATTAGTTATGAAAACACAATCTACCACCTAAAGCACAGTTGGACTCAAGAGTATAGATATGTTTAACACGAAGGGTTAAGAAGACTGTACCCTCATTGGGCCAAGTATGCCACACAAACTTCCTAGGAGAAACCTTGTGGAGACTGCCATCCAGAAGTTTGTACTGAGGCCAAAAAGTGTGTTGAAAACCACCCTGATTATTGACCAAACCAAGAGATGGAGCGCAAGATTACGAGAATATTCATCGAGCATGTGTCTTGGAAATTATACACACTAGAACAGATGTCTAGAAGTACTAACACTGTAACTGTACCGAATAGTATCACGGGCTTTCGGCCATATCTATCTGCTAACATTCCCCAGAGTACAGAAGTCAATGCTCTTCCAAACATAAAAGCAGAACCTTTGGGGAGACAAAATTAAATGGATTTGAATTATCCAAACAGAAATCTTGAACTACATAAAAATATTTGCATAAACAAATGCATAAGAGATCGACATGAAGTAAATGCCAAGTGCTCACCTACATATCCAGCATAGAAGCCAATATCTTCTTCTCTCTTGGCTATTTTGAAGTCCCTTATCTGGAGAAGGTGAAATAGCAAGCTTCGCATTAGTAACGCTAAAAAGCTAAAATGAAGATTTTCAACTAAAATAGCATCTGGTGCAAACACTCGAGCTCATAGATATAGAATGGTCTGATGCCAAAAGTCAAATAGAAGAGATCATCAAGAAATAATCTTGGTATTCATCTCATTTTGGATATGACTCAATGAAACAAAGACGGAGACTCTTTGGGTCAAAAGCACTGAAAAAGTGGAACTTGCTCCACCAACAGTATTAACATCTCACAGATCTTAGGGGGTTGGGTGAAGAGCATTGACTTGCAGTGAACCACAGCCTTGATTAACAACCGCATATAAAATGCTATTCATTAGCACATCAGAAATGATATGCATGCCACCAAAGGGAATCCAACCTAGGTAGGCTCAATGAGAAAGCGAGATTCAATAAAAGCTTGAATTGACAACCTTGCGTTCATGTATCTAAACGTGGATTACTTCAACATGCATGTTTATTCCCATATGCCTATACAAGACCAAAGTCAAGTGACTGGAATCTAAGAGATTAAAATAAGTAAATGAGCGTAGGTAGGCTCAAAGAGAAAGCGAGCTTGAATAAAAAGCTCGAATTGAAAACCTTGTGTTCGTGTATCTAGACGTGGATTACTCCACATGCATGTTTATCTCCATACACAGATACAATATTAGAGGCGAGCGACTGAAATCTAAGAGATCAAATGAAGGAAATGCGCACGTGTTCTCATCCTCTGCAAATTACACCCACTTTCAGAAACTGAGACATTGATTTTCTAGAGCGAAACAAATATTATCAATTTATAATGATCAGTAAGTAAGCCAAGAGAGAAAACGATACACTACCATGAAATACAGGAAAGGGAAAAGAGACGATATAGGCAAAGCTGCAAGAATCGAAAGGAATTACATTAGCAGCGAGTGAAAATAAAACATCCATGACCACTATAAATCCCACGGGCCACATGATGATGCAAGAAACAAGAACTGCAAACCGTTTTACGGTACTTGAACAGCGATTAAGTATATAAAAGCAGACTTCTCTTAGGCTAAGCACAGTAGTTTCTATAATCCTCTGCACCAACAGACACACTAACGAGCCGAAAACCTCGCCTTCCGTTTGACCTCCTATTCCAACCAATACTCTTCGCCATCGCTTGTTTAATATCCACTCCAATCTTTTCCTTCAGCATTTTCCCAATACAAGATATGGTCCACAAAACATTATCCACCCAGTGTAATCACATTCCCTACATTTATAAATATTCGCCCCGACACTAGTGTGAGCACTGTGATGTGAGCGTTGTGGAGTGAGATCAGTCATTTCAGTTCGCTCTAAGTCAAGGCGTGTCTCCTGGACATGATTAATCTGCGGACCAACTTCAGGCACGACAAAACATCCGTTGTCGGGTGAAAGCGCACACAAATTTTTCGCTCATCCTCGTACGCAGTCTCTTTGCCTTAACGTGCGGCAGGCGACGACGAAACGCGACAGAATGGGCAGGTACCAAATCAAATAAAAAAAAATACAGCATCGAACTCCCACTGTCACGCCAGGCACGCCCTCGAATTTTTCTTTCGTTTCGTTCCGTTTCGCTTTATCGTGTACTTGAAGCGAAGAAGCACAACGATCGCGACCTGCGCAGAGGACGATGATCCAGACGTAGAAGAAAAGCTTGTAAGGCACGCCGCGGTTCGTCTCCTTGAGCCGATCGATGTTGCATCCAGGACAACCCTCCCGGTACCGAGCCTCGACCTGAGCCCGAGCCCTCTCGTCCTTCTCCAGCAACGATTCCGCGTTCTCCGCCATTGTTCGTTCTTTCCCCCTCCGTCCCCCCTCTTCGCTCCCCCTTCCCTCACGACGCTTCGCAGGCGTCCAAACCACGAAGCAATGGTTGACTGATAGATGGCCCGGTCCCGAAAGAGACAAGAGAGAGAGCGGTTATATCGGTCACCCCGTCTCATCAGTCACCACCGTGTTTCGTGAACCGCCGGTCCACGGAAGGAAAAAGCGAAGAAGCGGAGGGTGGCGACGTGGAAAACATGCGAACACCTTGAATGGCGGTGGCGGTGGACCCAAAGCCCGTTGCCGCGCCGAAGCACAGGTCGCACTGTGGCCTACCGTATACGCGATTCTGTCTGGTCCACCTACGGGGAAAAACGGAGAACAAAGGACGTCACAGGAGCCGTCATCTAGAAGGCTTCCATGGCCGCTGGCCCCTCCCTGCCGACGGAGGTAAAGCCGACGTAGAAGATGATGCCATCTTTATCTTTATGCGAGCTTTCATCCTACGCGCTCGCTCGTCCCCTTTGTTTCCCCGGTTCTTTTCGCTTTTCTTAAAGAGGAATAAATCTATGCCATGTCGGTCAAAGGGAGATGCCAAAAGTACTTCCGAGACTGTACGATTTCGAGGCCGGGCCTGGGATCCCGATGCAAGTGCCCGGGTCCATCGAGGCCGGTCCCGTGTCTATTGAGGCCGGACCCGTGACCTCAGTGCTCGTGCTCGGGTCCCCGGCGCTTAGGCTCGGGTCCATCCAGGTCAAGCCTAGGACCCAGTGCCCGCTCTCTTATCTATCGAGACCAGGCCTAGATTGATCGAGGTCGGGCCCAAGACTCCAGCGCGCTTACTTGGGTCCCCGACACCTGCGCCCAAGTCCATCGAGACCGGGCCCAGAATTGATGCCACGGACCCCAGGTACACGTGCCCTAGTTAGGGTCCATCGAAGCCAAACCCGAGGCCTTGGTGCCCATACTCAATTTCTCGACTGCATCTAACTAAGGTATGTCTATTTATGAAAATTAAATCAAAATTTCCCAACTAAATCAATAAAAATATTTTTAAATTCATTTTCAGGCTTCAGTCAAATACTAAAAAATGTTTTTATTTTCTTGAAAAATGATTTCCCGAAAAACATTTTCTATATGTAATAAAGTTATGAAATTATTCTCTTGTTTTTCTTTTTTGGATAAATTTTGCTACTTTCCTTACATAATTTTGTTATCTCGTGATACTTTAAAGAGATTCGGACGAAATGGTGTTATGATCAGCACGGAAATTTTTACTTCCCGGAGAAAGACCCCATTGGGATAGAATTTCAATTCACTCGAGAGAATTAATGTCATATCCTCGACTGACCTCGAGGGGTCAGGATTTGGTACAGTTGTTGGTACCTAGAAATCATGGCAACTATCGATTGGGAATCCATCTACTGCTGCCCCTCATATGTCCGCCTTGATCTTATCTCAACGAGATGGCTTCGGGGAATTGAAAGTAAGCGCAGATCAGATCCGGAGATTCCGGAACGTGCCAACCATTCGAACGAAACACGGGTCGTGAGTGGGAACTTTGTGTTCCGACGAGATCCAACTCGGGGCAAGATGAGCAGCCGATGGCCCGACACGTGCCAGCTTCATGCCTAGCTTGTAGAAATGAAGTCTACTGCCAAAGTGGTTCGTGCTTGGCCAGGGTGTCCAAACAGTCCATGATTAGCCGATGGGCGCACCGGCCGGGCCGGCTTTTTCTGTAAAATTAGCCCGTCCGACCGGAACAGATCGGGGCCGGCCAACATTTTTTTCGGGCTTCCTCAAATCGGGCCGGGCTAGGCCCCATTTGGGGAAATTCGCAAAGAAGTCGACCGCAATGCTGCATTCCAGGTTGAGCTCTTCGCTCGAGAGCCCAATATGTCTCAATTTTATAGAGCCGTTGACCCATGCGGGACAAGTCCACCGGCGTCCGTTTGAAGAGATAATTACATAAATTACTCTTGAATTTTAACTCAACATTTAACGTCGTCCCTAAACTTTTAACTTATTTAACGTGATCAATGAACTTTAGCCTAATACCCAATGTCGTTTCCAAACTTATAATTTGTTCAATGTGATTTCTCAACTTTTTGTAAATATTCAATTTGATCCCTGAATTATACGAAAATCCACGTGTAACGCAAGGACATTACACGTTGTACCGAAAATGCCGGATGACATTGCACATTTATTTAAAGTTCATAGACTATATTGCATATCGAGTCAAAATTCATGAATCATTTGTATAATTATTCTCAAATTAAGAAAAGAAAAGAAGGTCTAGTCTCCAATCGATCAAGTGGCTGTCAAGATTATTATGGCAAGTATTGCAATTAACCTGGTCGAGGCACGATGGAGGCATTCGCAAAAAGTGGTCCATTGTCATTTAGTTTCGGCAACTTTGACTAATAACGCACACGCTATATTTATGCGTGTAAATCCCAATTCAATCAGGAGACATTGAAAGTCACTTATCATTGAAGCTACAACTGAAAGTTTCGTTTGTTTCTCATAAAATGAGTGATTTAAAAAATATGATCACTAGAATTTGTACAAATACTAGAATTGTCATAAAATAAATTATCACTAGAGATTGGTAAAAAGACTACAATTGCCATGAAACAAATTACAAGGACCTCCATTAAATTTCCCACAAAGTACAGGACCAAAAGTGTAAATTTTCGACAAAGTAGTCATTCAAATGGATTCTTTTATTGCAATGAGCAATCTCAATGCACTATCTAATTTTTCGTTTTTCTTCTTAATTGATGTCTGATAAACGATGGGGTTGCAAGGTAGCATATTTGATGACACCGACATATAGAGAAACTAGCTTTACATAGATTAGGTGCCATTCGAGAGGCATGAAATATAACGATGAAATGAGATAAACAAAATAAAATGCGTGTTTCTATTATAATGTTTCGTGGGGATGGGGAGCTAAGGGAAAGTATAGCACACATCCTACCTGTACAACTTAACTTTTGCACCATATTTCTTTTTTGGCGGGGTCAAATTGTACCCTATCTTTTGAAAAAAAGTAAATTGGGTACTTCTAGCGATTCATTTTGTCAAAACTTAATATATTTCGTAAGGATAAATATGAATATCTCGAACTGACGTGACTTAACATGTATTTTTGAAAAAAGGAAAACAGGCCAGATTTAAGCTGCTTTTACAGCGATGCGAATGAGGCGGCATGAATTGTCATTGTCTTCCGTGCATGATTTGCAAAGATAATATAGATTGCAATCTTCTGCTCAGTTTTGTTATCTATGCAAAGTACATAGAACAAGCCTGCTCCAAACAAAGGAGAAGTTTTGTCATCTATAATGCCGCAAAAACTGGGCTATCATAATTAATGTACATACAGTAAACACCATAGAAGGACACCAAAGACAATTAGAACCGGCAGAAGAAAATGCGCAATCCTAGAAGTACGAACTGCAGTCAGCAGAGCATCGAAGCATCGACTTGAAATAATTGAGGAGATCGACGTGCTGAGGTCAGTCAAAGAAACAACAGAGGTTAGGCCTAATCTCGTCCCTAGCAGTCATGTATGGTACATTGTTAAAGTGGGGCCGAACTGGTTCTTCGGAGCTGATTCTTCGGCTCGGCAGGAGGTGTGGATGGCAACACTTTCTCTGCCTCCTGCAAAGGGAGAGCACATCATGAAAGGGAGAAAACAGAAATCTTGAGAGCTCAAGAAAACCGGAAACTTGAGTTTTACAGGTGAAAAGTGGCGGGTGCATTCATGGTGTTCACATTACAAGCGTTCATGGAAACCAGGAAAGCAAAGCAAGATAAAATTATTTCACAGATCATAGAAAGAAGTGAAACCATCTCATTCGCCGCAACCAACATCCAGTAGCAAGTCCAAGCAAGATGCTACTTTTTGGTGCAGCCTCAAGGGGATGAACATCAGATACGTGTTAAATGCTCGTCTATCTAGAGCATTGACTTTATGTGATTGTCATCACCACAACGGCGTCACTAAATAGACTATCGAGCAACACAGAGATTCCATATAGTTATTGCAGCCCTTAAATGATCAGGATAGAAGAGAAATATAGTTGTCTGAGATGTCGCTTAGCCTCCAAGCCACAGGGATGGTGAACGGAATTTTGAGTAGTAACAGTTGTAAGGAGAAGCCATTGGATGGCTAAAAGCATCAACGTGGTTGTGCCAATAAGTAAAGCTGAGCATCAAAACTACTCTATGCAACTTTTTTCGAATTAACTCTCGGCCAATTTTAGCTGTTAGGAGCGAAAACTGGAACATTTGGAGGGTTTTGACACATAGGTTTCCATGAGGAAACTATACCATTGCCAGGTTCTCTAAGATCCTAATTGGAGTACCATCTTTAAATGTTTTCAGAGTCTAATGACTTAAATAAAAGGAACAAGTGACGAAACGTGGATTGCTAACGACAAGCAGTGTTCTCCACCTTATTAACAACTGTAAGTGCTGTCATCGATATCAGTTTCAGTACTTTTGGACTTTGGTAGCATTATGAACTATAGCAACAAAAAAACACAGCCGAAATTGCAGTATCCTGAAAATTAAGGATGCACCATAAGAGAGTACCAAAGAGAGTAAAAACCAGTTCTGGCCACAGAACAATAGAGTAGAGACCAGATAAGGAAAAATGTATCGATGCCTTGTCACTGCAACTGAATGCTCCTCTAGAATAAAATCACTCATCTGGATAAGAGAACAAAATAGAAAAGAGAAACTACCCATCTGGACATATCTTGACAGAGTAAATGACACAAGTCACAAACCTATCTGATGGAGGAATTAACTTGGACAATTGACAGAAAATGATTTTCCTTCTGCAGTAGCAATCTAAGAGCAATTAATCGAATGGTAAACACCATCATCCAAAATAACTTGGACTCCTAATCACTATTGGAGAATACCACAATAAATAGGTCCTGCTACAAAGTAATTATTACTGAAAATTAAAATTCATAAAAAGTAAGGGACCAAAAGTGTAGTTTTCTCATTCTTTGTTCTTCTTCAAGCATCAAAGTCGTAGGCAAGGTGAAACCGACCTTTCGGCTCCGTTTGTCTAGCGAAAAATGAATGATTTGGAAAACATTTTCCTAAAAACGATCACTTGTATCGCCTGTAGAATGGTAAACACTATAATGGGTGTAACAAATTAGAGTGTTTAGGGTTGTAGATCAGATCCAATTATATCTTTCTTTACCCAATACAGCCTTTTGTTGTACCAATAAGTAGGGTGTTGTATAGTCTAGTTTTCCCCGTTCAGAGCAATATGTTGCTTGATATCCATCACTGCACGCATTTATCACATGATCCACCAAAGGCTCGACAATATGATTCAAAAACCGTAATCAAGATGGACCAGACTGACAAATACTTCTTCTATAGCAGGTATTGTTCAATTTCGCCATGTCTCAATCTCATCAATAACGGGGTTCACATATCAATTTATGCCATTGCCTATCACTTAACATGTTAAATTTAAAGGACTAAGGTGGCATAAAAGGCATCGTTATTGTCACAAGGATTCACCACAAATAGTGCTCAGTATTAAAAGACAAGACAATAAACATACCAGCTTTCTTCTTAGTCTTTCATTTTCCTCCTCTAGGCGTGAAACCTTATTCTCCAACTCTTGTGTATATGCCTGTCCAACATCATAAACATCTTTTAGGATCACATCAAGCGCTGAAAGCATCACAAAACAACTCTCTTCACAGTAATCACATCTCAGAACCAAGATTGACCTGCTTCCTTGCTCGAGACCGAGCTGCAGATTCCCTGTTCTTAATCATCCTTTTTTGCCTCCTCTCCACAGTCTTCTCCACCACATCTCCTGGGGCAACTCTTTTGCGCCCCGGGGTCGGGGTATCCGATAATGTGCCCAACAGGGAGGAGGGCGATCCAGTCATCTGCGCCGCATCCCCGAATGCCGAATCCAGAAAGGGACTCGCGACGATTGGGACGGGATGCTGGACCACATGGTGGCCCGGAATGAAGACCGGCACCACGTTTTGTTGTGGCTGAACTGAAGGGAGCTGGTAACGCATCCACTGAGCACTTTGCGGAGCACTTTGAGGACCGCCACTATTCGCAGAATCAACCCCTAAAACATGACTCCCGTTCATGTCGATCATGGGAGATTCAGCCACCACTCCTGCCTTGTGCAAGAAGTCCTCAAGTGTCATCTCACCCCATGAAGGCTTTGGATCTTGGTCACCAGGACCGCTATCCTTCTTCTTCTTCTTACTCTCATCACTACCATCATCAATCTCACCCTGTTGAATATCTTTCCACACCTCATCGACAGTCTTCTTGCTGAGAGCCCTCGAGAGCGTGTAGCTCGGCTGCCTCTGCAGCGGCGCGAGTAGGCCGGATTGCATACCCTCGGGGTCGGCGGCGCCCGCATTCGGGCCTTGATTGGCCTCCACACTCCACACGCTCTTGAGAAGCTCGTCCAGATTCATGCTTCCCAGCGGTTTCCCCAAACCCCCCAGCTGGCTTTGGACCTCATCGAGCGTGAGGCCGTAGAGAGAGCCCTGCCTCGACAGCGGAACCGCGCCGCCGCCGCCGAAACCACCCCCTTGAGATCCCATTCTCATGGAGCCAGATTGCGAGACCTACCTCGTATATGATCTGAGGGCATTGCTTCGAACCCTTCAAACCAGGCGACGAATCAGCGCACACCCTTTTGGGAATCTGGAGCGGCGCCGGCGCCGGAGCGGAAAAGGAGCGATCTTGAGATCCTCTTCAGCTCCGGCAAGCAAAGAGCAGAGAGAGAGAGAGAGAGTGAGAGAGAGAACAAGTTAAAAAAAAAGAAGCAAACTTTGCACAGATTTTCGCATCAGCGGCGACCAGTGAGTGAACGGCAGGCGAAATCTTGGAACCCCAGAAAACGGAGAGAGTGAGAGAGAGAGAGAGGGTGTCAGGGCGTCGTCGTCCCAATATTTTAAGCCGGAATCCTCGTACTATGCACAGACGGAATTTATTCTCGCTGTCTTTTCCGATGCCCCCACTCGAGAAAAGGAGAAAGGATATGGGAAGCGCCGGAGAAGGGAAGGAAGGAAGGAAGGAGGAGGAGGGAGGGGCTCCAGATGCGGGGAGAGGGAGAGAAAAGGGAGGGAAGCTCTGCAAACAGAGGCTAACAGCGACGAAAAGGAAACGGAAAAGGAGGGAGAACCGAAACCTGCCAAAGCAAAAAACAGAGGTAGAAAAGAAGAAATCTTTCCCAGAAAGCGTTTGAGGAACCCAGATCGCCAGGTGGATGCTATCCGGCGTGCGCAGAAGGAACCGGGAATCGCCGGGACCGCTTGGAATCGGATTGGATCAGCCTGAAATCGGTAGTTCCGTAATGACCGGTTCAATTTTTTTGAACCAATCCTTGACGGGCGATTTTCGGTTCTATGACAGGACCGTCCGTCCAAAACCACGATGCCATCTCTAAAATATATTAAATTAAGAGTAAATATAATTTTTTAAATATAAATTACATGTAAGAGAACGGTTGATTGAAAATTTCTTTAATTAATTACTTAATAAGAGCCGAAAAACTGAATCGAGCGAAAGAGATCAAAGGAAAAACAAGAAGAAAGAACAAGGGGAACCCCACCCCCCCCCCAAATGGCGTATTCAGTGCCGGAGTTGCATTCGTGAAATCCGAGATTCGTTTAGAGAAAGGACGAGGGAGGGGGAGTAGAGAGGGGCGTAAAATAATTTGGATAACATTTTTCAACTGTTAGGTAGCGAATGATAACCATTCTGTTCCGAAATGAGTTCCTGAACTAGAAATAGATTTTTCTATTTCTAATTCCTGGATGAATTTCTGAAAAAAAAACCCGTTTGATAACGACCAAAAATTTCTATTTCTTGAACAGAAACCCGTTTGATAACAGCACAAAATTTCTATTTCCTGAAACAAAAACCTGTTTGATAAACAACATAAATTCTATTTGCAGGAAGAGAAATCCATTTTTTTAGAAATGGTATAAAATTAATTAAAAAATCCAAAAAATTCATAAAAATCTCAAAAAATTCAGAAAACCCCAAAAAATTGAAAAATTCCAGAAAAAATCATTAAAATGTTGAGAAAATAAAAAAATTAAGATTTCAGGAAAATATGAAATTTGTTGAATTTTTTCAAAAAAAATCAAGAAATAAAAAATTTCAAAACTTCACAGAATTGCTTAGAATATCTGTAATCATCCACTTTGAGTAAAATTTAAATTTTTTGAGATACCCAAAAAAATAAAAAATAAAAATAAAAAAATTTCATAAAATGGCTTAGAATACCTGTGGCCACCCACTTTTTGAGTAAATTTTAATTTTTTTGAGATACCCAAAAAAAATCTTAAAAATTAAAAATTTCAAAATTTCATAGAATGGCTTAGAATACCCGTAGCCAACCATTTCAAGAGAAATTTACTCGATAGATATATAGAAGGTTTTCAAGCCTAGCAATTCCCAAATAATTATGGAACAAAGTAAATGCTAGAATGCAACAATTAACATGGCAATGTTAAAAAGAGGAAAGAGTTTTTGGGAGACGAGAGGTTTGCCGATGGAGAGAAAAAAGAACAAATCCCTATCCACTTCTTGATTGGAACATGCTTAATATGGCAATATTCGTTTAGCCCTTCTCTCTCGTCAGCTAATTTTTCTCCAATTAGATTGACTATGGATTAAAGCTTCTCTTGATTAAAGAAATGTTTCTCTCGATTCAATTTAATAAGTTTTTAGCTTATATCCCGTGCATAATGTGGAACCTGTGTGATTAGGTCCGGAAGCCACAAATTAAGTACACGTTTCCAAAGTCATGATACTCGTATCGAATCTGCACTTAGTCGTTTTCACCATTAATGGACAACCCTAAGACTACCTGCTGAGAGTGTACAAAGGCTTTTGACTGGGAAAGGAAACAGTTCGACGCAAACGCAAAAGCGTCTATCCCTCTGTTTCCTTTATTTTCTTTAACTACTCGATACCACAACATAGCCCTGGCTGTATAGAATTATAGTTTCGGCAAATTCATTCCAGAATAGCTAAAACTTTTATTGTGATCTAAGGCCCCCAAATAGGAGAGATCAAGGGAATTCAACCATATGGAGGAGGTACACAAGCATCTTGAAGCTATTTCAAGCTACAAGAAATATGGCATCTTTGCAGCACATTAGGAACTATAGTTTACATAGTCGGCTTGTGATTCATACAGCAAATTAAAATGCCCAATAGCTCCTATTTTCGAATTTTGCCTTAGACAGTAATAAATGACAACTTTCCCACTTCTTTCCAGTGTACAACATAGGACGACGTCTACCGCTCACCCCTTGTTTGCAGGTGCTCCACACACGCTGCAAAATGAGAGCGCAATTGCTTCAGTAATGGATACAAGATAGTAAATCATAAACAAAATGTTTGCATACTTCAGAGCACGTCCACAAGGAAAATAAGTTCGGAACCAGCACCAGCAAAACCGAAAGAAAACTTACATAGTGCAAACTGCAAAGTACTATGTGAAAACAGATATACCCACTCAATTTGGGTGCTTATATCTCATCTTCCTCAAAAATATCTCGTTCAGGGTAGTCCCCAACCTGGAAAACATATAACAATGAGAAAATTCAAGTTATGGACTATTGTAGTTCACCATGCAAAGGCAATAGAGCCCAACTCTATTTAACAAGGACATTGCCTTTTGGAATTTCCGCAAGCATTTCTATCAATTGCTAAACAAAAAAAAATTCAACACTTGAAAGTTGTTGCATCTCGCATTCTCAGAACATATCTCAAAGTGTGAACAATAAATTTGGAAGAATTATGTTTCAAGAGAGATGCACGCACATCCATAGTAAATGATGCGTCACTTTTAGCAATTTTTCCAGGTAAACAATCGGCTCATAATTCGCACATCTAGTAATAGCAGTACTAGTACGGTTAAAGTATTAGACAAAACAACATTATTAAACTATAGTTGTCTCCTCACCTTTACTTTGTCTGGTCTGACCATTGCACCATGAAGTGGAGGACACTTGAAATAGCGTATCTCTTTTACCCTGCAACATCAAAATGTCCGGTAAGTATGTAAATGCACAAAGACAGACATGAGGAAAGGAACTTACACATGCTAGTACAAGCAGGTGGCAACAAGCACGCATGGAATGAGCAGAAAATAGCATGTTAGTTTTTAGAATCTTTGCTGTCTTTTGGTTGATTTGGACAGAGCGGAACAAGAGAGCTTTCGTACAAGAGGTGACACTTGCTTTTGTAATTACTGAAAGTTGGTTATAAGTCCTACACTTTTGGTATAGGAAAGTTGCTTGTAGATGGAAATGCTAAAATCGACTCTATAGCCGATTCGTCTTGTTATTGAGCTCTTTCTTTATATAAGCTTGCACAACCACTTGCCCTGTCCCCGCACGCCCCCCCCCCCCCCTCTTCATGCCCTGTATAGTTTGGTTATGGTCCAAAAAGCACCTACTCAGTCCCTTACTTTTTTCACAGCCACCGGTGACAATGAAAAAACGACTCAATGGAGCACATAACTATAATTTCATTCAGCAACTTATCAAGAACATACTTCGCAAGCTCAACTCTATCCCTCTCAAACTATCTAATCCACTATTTCCATGAGAAACCCCTGACCGACATTTCTACAAACAACCTGTAAGCAAACCCAAAGAATTTCAAGAATTCCAATCTCGACACCTCCAAAACACCCACAACAAGAGCAATCTAAAAAGTAAAGATTATCGAGCTCCCCCGCTCATCATAAAAAGTAAAGATTAAGCAATTCCCCTAATCCCAACAAAGAGAAGCCGTGGGGACTCGAACTTCATGAACAAATCAATCAAAATAACACAACAACAACAACAACAAAACACATACACAAACACACGACCGACGGATATCGAGCTCCCCCGCTCATCAATCAGCAAGCGAGTTAAATTCGGAAACAAAACCGAAGCTCCCGCGAGTACCTCTCTCCGCCCCCACAAAGAAATCCCGATTTGTTGGGGTGCCGGAAGCCGAAACCCTAGGAATTCGGCAGTGGACCCAGGTGGCGACGCGGAGACCCGCCCCTGCCCCGGCCCAATGCGACCCGCGTACCCCGGACGCCGAAGCCTGCGCCGCGACAAAGCCCTCGTCCTTCGCAGGTGAATCGGCCGCCGGAAACGCGAAAGGGGGCTCGCAAGCTGCGCTGCAAATCGACTTGCCCACGAAAGAACGAAAGAATCGAAACACGAATGGTAGACAAATGCCGAGAGAGAGAGAGAGAGAGAGAGAGAGAGAGAGAGAGAGAGAGAGAGAGAGAGAGAGAGAGAGAGAGAGAGAGAGAGAGAGAGAGCGAGAGGGGGAGGGGGAGGCCGAGCGGCCCCGCCCAGGTTTGGTGGTCAATCTCGCCGTCGCCCAGATTTGGGCGATGGCGAGGTCGACCGCCGGCCATGGCAAGGCCGAAGCTGAACCCCCGATGACGGCAACTTCCAAATCCAAAAAAGAGAGAGATGAGAGGAGATCCAGCGCGTCATCGGAGCTTACGTGGAGCAGGAGAGAGCGGCCCTGGCTTCCTCTCGATCAGAGCGAGCGAACGAGCGGCTGGCTTCTCGACGGCGACAGAGACTACAGAGAGAGACGGAGAGTCTTCAGGAGACGAGAAACAGGCGGGCGATTCTGAGTTTTGTTCCAGACGAGAGTGACGGGCAGCAGATCTCAGTGAACGAGTTCCTCAGAAATGGTTTTGAGTTTTGTTCAAAAAATTGAAAACCAACTTTTTTTTTGTTCTAATTTCTGGTTTAGAACCGGTTTTGGGACAAAAATTTGTCCCAGAAATAGAAAAATAAATTTGCGTTACTAAATGGGTTTTTGGTCCAAAACTGATTCCGGGAACAAAAAATCAGTTCTGGACTGAACCAAAATGATTTTCATGCAATACCTTACTGGCGGAGGAGGTTTCTGTCGGAAATAGTTTTTCGCCCTTTTTACGTCGGGCTCGGATCCAACTCGACGGCCCATTTAAAACTTTGTTTGAGAGAAACGATGTGCTTGAGAGGGGAATATCTCGCCTTGAATGGCTCGGCCCCCGCATGCTAGGGTTCGAGGTCGGAGCACCGTTTGCCGGGATCTTTGGAGAAGAATACGGTGGCCATGTTGCCGTTCAACGGCCGTGGATGGTCGGGCCAACCTCCCTCCTCTGTTGAGCACCCGACGATACTCCGGCCCCGCGAGGCTTGTGGAGGACAAGGCCTACCGAGGATTCGTAACACTATTTGGAGAGCACACTGACAGGAATATAAAAAAGGTAATGACACTAACATAAAATATTGGTCTAAGAGCTTTTAACATTTGACAGCGATCGAGATCTCTCCACTGTTCATTAATCAAGCACGAAATGCAAAAATTGGGTTTGGGTGGATGATGATGAATTTAACTAAATGCAGTAATTTTTATCGTAATTTTTTTTCTCTTTAATACTCAAGCCAAATATCAATAATTCTAATACGATTACTTGTTTTGTCCAATATTACTAACTCAATATGGAGATAAAGAAGAAATTTTTCATCACTTTTATTCTCGATATGATAACTTTATTTTCCACAAAAAATAAGATTTATGCACAAAACAAAAGCTTCATTTGTAAGTATCTAATCTTGAATGGATACTATATAAGGCTTCATCTATAATGCATTCAATCTAAATCATTTTCTAGATATTATTTCGCAATCAGGATTAATCTAGATCCCTTGACATATGTAAGACCGAATAATCACAAGATGAAATCAAAATTTGTCTTAAAATCATAGAGAAGTGTATTTAATAGCCAAACAAACTTAAGGTTATGCTTTTTTTGGGGATGACTCCTTGCATGGTTCCTAGACTTTTTCTTAATGTTCAATGCGCTCTTAATTTTTTTTTAATTCAATTTAGTTCTCAAATTTTTCAAAATCCGCATAATGCAGTCCTACTATTACATACACTGCCAAATCACGTGCTTTTTTCTGCCTACATGAATTGCCAACTCATCATTTCGTGGGCCAACTCATCTCGTGGGCCCTTCTATTGAAGGACGTGGAGGCATTTGAACTCAGCGATTGGATACATCGGATGCCAACTTGGACGCTTATCGATGCTAGACGCCAATATCGACAATATCCTTTAGTCTACTCAGCGGAAGGATAGCATTGATCCAATTAAAAAGTTTAAGGACCAAATTGATAAAAAAAACCTTCAAAAATTACATCGAACATTCAAGCAAAAGTTCAAGAATTAGCCACGACATTTCTCTGCTTTTTCAGCTTATCAAACATAAAATCATGCTTAGCCGTAAAACTTTTATCTTCACATTTAATAACATATCACCGATTATCTAATGTTGTGGTAAGTAAATCAATCTTCATTTTGAAAATTAGAATCACACAATACATATCTTATAAGTAATTCTTAACATATCAATTACCAATGTTATCATCACATATTAAAAAAAAAGATAAGTGCACCACAAGTCCTAAAACTTGTCACAAAAGTGTATTTGAGTCTTAAAGCTTGCAAAAAGTTTATTTGAGTCCTCAAACTTATCAAAATGGTTTATTTGAATCTTAAAGTTAACACTATTAGATTTGCTAATGGAAACGCTAATGCGACGCTAACGTGTCATTTTTTGTTATTTTTATTGAGACACATGGTGCCACGTCAGCAAAAATAAAAATAAAAATAGAAAAAGCTATAAAAAACAAAAAAAGGAAAAAAACAAAATTGGCAGTGGCCACCGCCACAACCACTAGGAAGGACCGGCGGAGGTCGCCTGGGCTTTCCCGAAGCCTGATGACCCTCGCCGGCCCCGGGCAACTCCCCGGCGAGGGCCGTGTGACCCTCGCTCAGATTTGGGGCGAGGGTCACTCCTAGGTGACCCTCGCTCAGATTTTAGGACTTGTGGTGCACTTGTCCCTCGAAAAAGTAAACGGAAGTCGATCCCCGAACTTATCATGTGAGCGACCCTCATCTCCCCATCTCGTTTATCAGCGGTGTCGCATGCCTGTTGGCGTGGAATTTAAGGTTAGTGAGCGGAGAGTGGCGGTTGTGGCTTCTAGAAGGGGAGGGCGATGGCCTCGCGCTCTATATGTAGGCTCGCCCTGGTGAGCTCTCACCTGTCGCCCAACCCTCTCATGGCGTCTGAGAAGGAAGCCGCTCTCGCCGCCGCCGCCGCCGCCGCTCCCTCCGATTCTCCCACCATGTAAGTCCCCTTCCCCCCCCCCCCTCTCTCTCTCTCTCTCTCTCTCTCGCTCGCTCGCTCTCTCGGCTCCGCCGGGTCTTCGCTTCCGCACGGCATTTCTCCGCCGGGAGCTCCGCCGCTCGCGCGCTCGACTGGGTTCGCCTCCTTTTACACCCATTTTCTGGGCATCGATTGCTGTTTCGATTCGAACGGTTTATGGGTGTAGTCGAGTGATTGGAAGCGGGGTCTCTCGCTCGTGGGTCGTGGGGTGACTGGGCAGATCGAGCTCGAGGGTAGTGAGAATCGGTGTTGGGGGCTTGCGTAGTGGTCTGACGTGGGCCGTTTTGTTTCTTGGTGTGATGGGAGAATCGTCTGAGGAGCACGCACGCTCGAGATTTTTGAAATTTTTCCTGGGACTCTTTCGTTTGATCGAGCATGGACTTCGGGCTGTAGGCTACCGAGGTTCTTTTGAGTTGGAAAGATCCAATTTTGCGAACCCTGCCTTCCTTTTAATCACATCTCTGTTGATTTTGTTGTTAGATTCATGGGGAATGTCTATGTACGGAAGTTTCTTTTGGGCCTAATGCGATGCTGATCTGGTACAATATTATGTGGACATGCAGATTTGACAAGATCATTAAGAAGGAAATTCCTTCCACTGTTGTGTTTGAGGATGATAAGGTACTCTCGACTGCTTCCATCTCGTCTCGACACTGCTTAGTTTTGTTCTTCTGTTGTCGTTGCCCTGTTCTTCTGTGGCCGAAGCACCGGTCTCACTTTATTCTCCAACTTCTTTTGTCCTTTTGATACACCTGCCAAAAAAAAACATGTGGTTACCTTTGGGATTGCATCAGTATACCCAGAGGTGATTAGTTGGGTTTATGCACGAGTGTGTTGCATCTATCGTGGACTCGAGAGAGAGGCTTATGTTGAATTCTAAGCAAGAGCTTGAGTTAGGGTAGTAGTTTTTTCGGCATCCTTCACATCACTTGTTGTCACCTTCCTACAGCTAGAGGTTAGCTAGCCTTTTAATAGATGTCTCTGACTGGCGGAATTTTGGTAGACCTCAGTGTCTTGGACTGCATGGAACTGGACTAGAGGAGATGGCAGGTGACAGTTATGGAGAGACACGTTACACAGTACAGTGTTATACTAGATGATAATATGCGCTAGAGATGAGAAACTTTGACCTTACTCGTGCATGAACATTTGAAGTTGTTCGCAATATGATAAAATTCATTTTGTTCTATGTATGAATCAACTTCTCATGCTTTTGCTTGATACAAAAACTGCTGTGTGACCCTAACAAGGAAATCTTAGATGAATCGTCATCTTAGGTTCAGTTGTTTGCATCAACAACCAGAAGTTTCTGGCTGGACTGGGTATTTTTCCACAGTTAGATTACAGGATAGGTGTTTAAACTGTTCTTGTAGAATTGTTTTTGTGGTTTCGAGAATTAACTTCACGTCTTATCTGCTTACTGGTAAAGTATAATCATGCCTTTTTTTTGTGTGGAGGAATTTGTTGATCTTCTTGATTGAAAGGTTTTGTTGTTTGTATTATTCTTCTGGAATAGGTGCTGGCTTTCAGGGACATCTCTCCTCAGGCTCCAACACACATTCTGATCATCCCAAAAGTGAAGGATGGGTTAACTGGACTGTCTAAGGTATTTCCTGTTCTACTCTTACATCCTTTCGGAACTCTCTGGTCAGCACCTATTGACCCAAGTCCAACTGTCAACTTGAAGATTAACTAGCTATTCTTGCTAAGAGGATTTCTTTTGGTATCTTGATTGAGCTCGAGCCAGCTCTTTGTTAGGGTCCGGGGATAGTTTTGTTGTTTTAAATGGTTTTACTGTATGTATTTGTTAAAAAAAATTTCCAGCTGTATGTCATCTTTAAGTTTCAAACTTAACTGATACTACTTTAATTTATCCTTCTAATTCTAATTGAGTAATATGTGTTAAAGAGTGCATAGTTTGGGTTGTTGAATGGGCTGCCGAGATAGGATTTTGTGTCAACCTGTCTCTAATGAAATTTTTTTTAAGGGTCCGTTTGTTTCGTAGAAAACCTCCGTTTTAGAATACATTTTCCTAAAAATGATCGCTTGTATCACTTCTGAAAATGTATGAACAAGTCCATGAAAATATTTTGGCCTAAATAGTTATCGATAATGAAAATAATTTTTGTTGGCTATTTATCCCAAGCGATCTAACTTTCTTTTTTTTTCTAGAAAAATGTTGTCCAAATTGTTCATTTTCCATGAAACAAACTGATCCTAAAGGACTTTGTGTTTTACACCCGCCAATAACTTCGCAAGGGGTGTGTGCCTAGTACTGTGGTTTGAAGAAGAATTACCAGAACTATGTGTGGAATAGATTAATTAATAGTTGACAGATGTTAGCATTCTCAAGACGATCATAGTGATAGACTCCAAGTTTTTCTCGAAAAACCGCCATAACTGCATGTTGTAGTTCAATGGCCTGGCTTTAATTTGAGCAACACAGTCACAGATTGAACTATTCTCTGGCACGAAAATTCTGCTGCGACTGCTAATTCAAGAGGCTGATTATGCCTAGGCTTGGTCCCATTGTGTCACTTAACAGGAATGGCCTTTCTTGTTGGCTACATGATTATTTCAATGATCATTCAACATGTTTTGAGTTCTGTATTTGGGTTTTCTATTGCTTGACATATTAATGCTGAGTTATTAGATACTTGATCAGATTTTCCTGTCTGGTACTTGTCTATAAGTTTCCCAATGTTTCCATGATTCTTATAAGCAGTAAAATATTTTGATTATCATCTTTACAAAGCTCTCTAGATATGCAAACTAGAACATCGTAAGCAATCGCATATTTTCTCTTTTTTAAATTACGGGCCAATGGAATGATCTATACATGATGATTGCAAGCTGGATTCAGCAACTGCTTCCAGTTGTTATTCTATAATTCTTCCTGATTCGTGGTCAGCTTACCTTCACAGGCTGAGGAGAGGCACTGTGAGATTCTTGGGCACCTTCTTTACACTGCCAAACTTGTTGCCAAACAGGAAGGCCTGGAAGGCGGCTATCGTGTTGTGATCAATGATGGACCAAGTGCATGTAAGGACCAATTTTGAGCTGGCGATTCTCCTCTTTATGGGGTCTTTTGAGAGTCGAACCTTAAATTTTGATTTCCTGATGTTGGATTGCAGGTCAGTCAGTTTACCACATTCACGTCCACCTCCTTGGAGGGCGACAAATGAACTGGCCACCGGGCTAAGTTTGATAGTCACGTACTGGAATTGGAGGAGAGAATTCGCTGATATCCTGTCATAAACACTTGTTAAGACCTGAGCTATACTCTGCTACTTTTTAAAGGTATTTGAATGACGTAAATGGTGTCTGATAATTTACCGAGAGTGCCATATCATTGGCCTCTGCGCGATAGCCAACAGGCCAATACAGTCTGCTATTTAGCTATTTGCACGGTGAGCACGTTCATGGCATATTCTTTCTTTTCAAAGAGATGCTTTGATCAATCACTGGTCCGAGAACTTTTGTGGTAAGTAAAGCATCGTATGATGTGTTTGTTTTCTCGTCTGTTTTGCATCGGTGTATTGTTGAGACGGTATATTGTAGAGGGATAAAATAATTGAACTGAATATTTGGTTAGATTGATGAGATCCCAAGTTATCTATTTCTAACATAGTCAAGAGGCTATCTATTTCTAATATAGTCAGGAGGCTAAAATAATAATGTCACCCTTATTGTCGCCATACATAAAACAATAAAAGGAAATGGAAAAATATATCTCCATTGGCCCAATACTCTTTACACTCTTCCTCAAATTGGAGCATAGATTTGACACATGCCTAACTTGACTAAAGTAGGATGAAACGTCTTACCCCATAAGTTGATTATCGGACCAAACAAAGGGAAGACAAATTAAACACTTAGCAACCTCTCGATAAAGCTTTTGTAAATCTTCACATGTTTCGTTTGGTCATGCTGTATATGATTGTGAGCAATACTAATTAAGACCTTCAAGTAATCATTAAAGTCATAACAACTAATAAACTTCCCGTGCCATTGCATGAAACTTTGCTTGAGCACTAGGCCAAGCAATCGCATTTTACTTTTTGCCATGCCAAATCACACTATTCCCTTTTAAGAAAGTATAATATTCAGAAATAGACTTATGATCAGGAGATCCACCCTGATCAACATCTGTTCAGGTTTCAACTTTCAAGCCGTTGTGAGAAGACAAAAAAATCCCTTCTCAATAGCAGACTTCAAATAATGAAGGATGCAAAGAATAGCATCTAGTAGAGCTTTCCTGCACACTCATCACAAAATATTTCTAAATCCCAATATACCCAATGCCAAATAGCTGTCAAGAAGCACAAGCCAGAAAACATAACATGTCCACCACCGGCCACGCCTTCGTAACTCCAAATACTTGGATTCATTATAGTCCCTCCTGTAATACTCCAGCCACCTCATGAATTGGTTATTCCTAAACGAGTCATGAAGGGTATAATGAACATACCTTGTCTCCACATTGGATCAAGAATGGGATCATAAGGATAAAAAACTGCTAATTCATTGAATCGAAGTCCTCTAGTAGTAGGCTGAAGGTGTCCCAAAAAAATTATCCAAATAAGATCAATGGAAGTCGATTATATTTTTGCAAGGTTTTGGAAACCTGAAAAGAATCGATAATTCATATTTTTCCCAACGACTTTGAAAAAAAAAGGAATATGGTGGTCTACAAAGTGAAGTACTTTGGTTTTCACACACGAGAGAATAATAGGTCAATGGCAAGACAGAGACAATCTCAAACAAGAAGATCCAAAAAATCGCAAATAGGTTGAACAATCTATTGCAGACTGCAAAGAACCTTTAGTTAATCTCATAAATGTGAGGTTTATGGCAGACATTAAATTCAAAGAATCAGCTCGTTAGTGTTGCCCTACACTATGAAAGAGGGTAGGGGTCAAAGGAGAAGGTGAAAATGAGCTACGGTGGGAGAGGGTGAAGGCGAGAATAGAGAGAGAAAAGAAGATTGCACAAAAGAGATTGGAGTTAGGGATTCGGTTTAGCTCTTTCTTTGATACCATGCCGAGAAATAAAAAAAACATGAATTGAATACTCGTTTAGGTAAATGTGACCTTAAGCTAGCTATTTATAACAAAGCTATGAGGTCAAAATTACAATATCACCTTTATTGCCGTAATACATAAAATAATGAAGAAAATGGACGAATATGTCCTCATCGGCCAAAGATTCCCAACGTATGTAAAGAGCTGTCGAGTTCCCTTTAAAGGTTCTTATTGAACGTCTTTCTTTTCACATGATTAGTTAGAGGTTACGTTGCCGAATCCGGTGTTCGCCTTTTCTCATGACTAGTTACATCCTTATAACCCAGTGTCAAGCTTTTCTCATGACTAGTTACATCCTTATAACCCAGTGTCAAGCTTTTCGCATGACTAGTTATGTCCCCGTATTTTTCGTGGGTATCATAAGAATTACCGCATCGAAATGTACAGGCTGAATCTTTTTATGTAGTAGTATAACGCGATTTTCTCCGAATAAAAGGTACAGAAAGACCTGATCGATGTAATTTTTATCTGAACACAACTTGAAGCCAGTGCAATCTGAACTTCTGATGTGTCGTGTCTTGAAATATTATGCATATTTACAACAGAAATAGTTCAGTAAATGTAACACGCAATTATTTCGGTTAATAAGATAAGAACAGCAGCTCAAAAATCGGTACAACGTTTGTGGCTGTGGAATAAAATGGAGATTTAGTGTCACCTGTGAAGCTAAACTAATGCCCTAAAAAGAAAAAAAAGAAGAGAAAGGAACAACATAAGCTAAAATTAAGGTTTACAATGTAAGAAAGTACAAATAAAAATAAGGAAACTAAGCAATTACAACAATCACTCGGAAGAGAATATAAAGGAAGGCTAGCCGCTAGAAGTCAACTTTCATATGATGGAGCCTTTGGCTTGAATAGATGTTATTAGGCTGTGCAGCATTTTGGAGATGGAAGAATTAATGATGTGTGATGAACACGTCATTGACTAGTATTGAGAAGATAGAGGGAAAGTGGTAAGGGTCCGTTTGTTGAAGAAAAACCGTTTTCTGAAATTTTTTCCGACTTCTCGATATTTAGATAATGGAAAACTCATCAATTACAGAAAATATTTTTCGTGGATTGAAAATAAGTTTAGATTGTGGAAAAAGGATTTTCCTTTTTAGAAAGAAGGAAAACGCTTTTTCTAAATTACCAAACAAATAAAAACTAGCAGTTTTCCTTGAACAATTTCCATGAAAAATTGTCTTTTTCATGAAATTTTCATTGAAATAGACTTATCCTAAGTATGCATTGTGATCAGCGTAAGCTAATAGACTTAAGGAAATTGAAACTCTATAAATTAGTAACTATTAACATCTGCTGCATAACTGGAAGATCAAAAAAGGAAAAAAGTTACATGGAAACATCACTTCCACACCGCTTAAACTTGGAATCATAATGCGCGTTATGTACATGTAGTGTCCCTCACTGGATAATTTAAATTTTTAGGTTAAATGTTTATGATAGAAGAATCATCTGTGAACTGTCAGTTCATTTCACGAGATATATGTCGAGCACCTGATATAATTTCGAGAACGAACAAAACAAAAGAGTCAAGTATGCATGACCAAATGCAAAAACTTGCATAGGAAACTCAATAGGTCGCAATCTGGCCATGGGTGTCCAGAGCGATCTCGGATCGAGAATCCGCGACTTTGGGTTTTGGGTAGAGAGCTAAATGATAGTAAAACTGAATACTGTTTGGTACGATGGAACGAAATGAAACGGCGGTTTCGGTCATTTTATTAAGTTAAAAGGAGCAAAAGTCGGGGGAATGGAATGGCATCGGGACGATGCTTTTGTTGACCTGGGCATCAAGTAGGATTAGGATTCAATGTACCTTGTTTAGCGTACTTGGATTTACTTAAAAGACACAGACAAGAAGCACGAGTCCGACCAAAACTAAACTGGACTCTGAAAGATCATCCGCTCACGGCACTTGATTAAAAGATCCAATCAAATTGCTGTCGGCGGGACAAAGAAAAAAGCTCAAAGCACCACAAGACCAACAACGCAAATCCAAGGGCGCACGACGACACGATCCCTTCCTTATTCAGCACAAACAACGGCCACGATCTCTTTTCCACATGGACCCGTAAATCCGCAGTTCGCACGTTCAAACCTTCCCGTTTGAACGGCCCGCAGCAAGGGCCGTCATCATGGACGGGTTGACCACGCTGTAGCCACCATCCACCACCATGTTGAGCCCGCTCACGTAGTCCGCCTCGTCGCTGGCGAGGTACAGCGCCGCCCGCGCCACGCCCTCCGGCGCCAGTACCCGGCCCTTCAGGTTGCCCATCACCCTCATCCCGTTGTCCAGCTTCGCCAGCTCGGCCTTGCTCAGCCTCCCCAGCCCTGACATCCCGGTCCGAGAGACCGCGAACGGGGACACGCAGTTCACCCTTATCCCGTGCTCTCCGAGCTCCGCGGCCAGCCCCTGAGCCAGCCCCACCACCGCGTGCTTCGACGCGGCGTACGTGTGCGTCGACACCCCCGCGATTGCCGTGCAGTTGCTTCCTGTGAACAGGATGCAGCCCCGGCGCTGCGGCACCATGGCCCGCGCCGCGTGCTTCGCCCCGTGGAAGGCCCCATAGAGGTTGACGCGGAGGACACGGTCAAGGTCGGCCATGGACATGTCGAGGATGCCCCCGAAGGGGCGGTCGAGGACCCCCGCATTGTTATACATGATGTCGAGCCGGCCGTGCTTGGCCACGGTGGCATCCACGAGGTCGCGCATGTCGGCCTCGACGGAGACGTCGCAGTGGGCGTAGGAGGCCCGCTGGCCCAGCTTCGTGGCCAGGGCATGCCCCAGCTCGTCCTGGATGTCGGCGATCACGACCCACGCGCCGTGCTCATGGAAGAGGCTCGCCGAGCTCGCGCCAATCCCGCTCGCGCTGCCGGTGATGATGGCGACCTTGCCTTCTAACCTGTAAGAAGGGAAATCACAGATCAATACGACCAAAAACCCTAACTAGATAACACTGGAATCTCCATTCCCTTTCCATGCATGAAACGATCGAGGCCACAGCAAGGCCAATAAACAGACGAGTTGCATGCATAGTCACGTTTCACCAATGTCATGTTAATACCTTTTAGACGAATTTTCCGCCATAACCAAAAGCTTAATCTCTTCCGAAATATATGCAGCAACAGACGATTAGGAGCAGAAAGATGGAGACGTTATAGATTTTGATTATGGGCGCTATATAATGGGGTTTGGCACATCTCCAATGCTAAGGTGCATGTATATATAAGGAGAATAGAAGTGATATTTGCCTGACTCAACTATAGGAAAAGCAAAAAAAGAAAAGAAAAGAAGGAGCTAATGTTTGCTTGGCCAAACTAAATTTATCATCAACTAGCATGGGGGGCCACACCCATGTTTTGTGGTGAGAGGGACAAAAGGATTTGGATTCCGTCCACCCTTTTTCCCATTGTAAATACTGTCGCGCTTTGGGAAAGTCCACATTAAAATGTCAAAAAAACTCATTAAAATGTTCAAAGAAACTCTCTCTCTCTCTCTCTCACCCTTTTGACTTATGATCTCCATTGGTTCCATTTTGCCCGCTGCCTATAGTCTTTTTGATCACTTGTTTTATCTGCTAATAGTATTTAGGGGCGCGAGTGTGACGATTATGCCACCTATAAGCCTATCGAACACTCTATAAATCTCGTAAACTGGTTAAGTCATTTGACATGCAGGTGGCCTCTGATTCAGAGCAATTTATTAGCAGTCGATGAAATTCGAATGGATGACCTTCAAATCTGATCAGGAGATCTCTCGGCTTTACAATACGTAGCACCAAGCATGTGCCATGTCATCCATATGTTCTAGAAATCAATAGTAGCCTTATCATATCCACAAATATAAATATTTCACTTAAAAGTGGTTGAAAACATATGTATAATGTGAGGAAGAGAAGCTAATGGTCGCTAGGGCTTCAAGAATGCATGCATGAAGGAAAGATGATAGGATTGTTCTTCTTTGTTTTTTTTTTTTTTTTTGGTAAAGGGGAATTAAGAAGAGGGTCAACCGAGTACTCGGTTGGGGCTGAAAGTCAATCGACCGTGGAATTTCCACTTACACTCGAAAGCCCTCGTTAAGGTTGGATTGACAAAGAAAACCCCTTAGTTTTGACCAATCTGAAGCCACCCACCACAACCCCACCACCAAGATTAGCCCATCCACCTTGTTTGAGAAATACTTAGAGATATACACATTTTTCTATAATCCAGATACGCAAGCGCAGATACCAGATTATCTGGAGATCAGTAAAAGACCCTACAAGTCTCATACACTGGTTAAGTATAAGCCTTTTGATCATGTAGATGGCCATGATCAAAGCAGTTTGGACACAATTTGTGAGATTTGAATGGATGACTCCGATTTCTTAGGTGAAAATCTCCTTATACCCACGCAACTGCCCTAGGGAGGGTTTTGATTTACTTTTCTCCGATTTGCGGTTGATCTTTTCAGTATGTCACCACTAAATTTATAAGTTTAGGGTTAAGTAGAGAAGAGTGCATAGGATAAGTAATATGAGACAACTACCCTCTTTTTATATGAAATGTGGATGAGCAATTGCACGGAGTTAAAAGAAAGTGCAATTAAGATCTCATGTAAAATGAAAAATGAAAGCTTTACCATCACCTTATGAAAAGTCGAGAATAAAATAAACAAACGATCCATGCACCATCATGAAATAGTAAAGTGGGCAAGTAGAGAAGAATCTAACTTTGCCACCGTATTAATAAGTAGTGATTTTTAAAGTTTAAGCGATTATATGAAAGCGAGTATCATCATATATCAAAGATTACAATAAGCTCAGTACATGGTAAGTGTAATAGGGATAAATTGAGCGCCATAATAGGTCACAGTGATGGTTTATAGTGCACATTTTAAGGGGACAATAAATATTGTCATCCTGGGTGTAACGTCATTCATTGAGCGAAATTTAGTACATTCTTAGTAAAGCAACACATATGTTGATCAATTTGTAAAATTATTTAACTAAGTGATATGGGGAAAAGTGTTAGAAAAGTCCTAAATCTTTTGCATTGGTCCCAATTGAATCCTAAACCTTTTTTTGGTGCCAATTGAGTTCTAAACCTTTTGATATAATGTCAATTCAGTCCTTTTGGCTAATTTTAAAAAAAGGATTTTGCTAACATGGATGCTAGTTGACCTATGTGGTAGGGCCGGCGCTGATGTGGATAATTTTAATAATGCTTTAATATTTTTTTATTGATTTTCTTTCTTTTTCCATTTTTTTCCCTCTTCTCCCTCCTTATTCCAGCCGGTCGCTGGACCGGCCAGAGGCTAGAGAACAAAAGCCGGCCACGAGCAATGCTCGCTGTCGCTAGCGATGGCGAAGGTGAGCCTCGCCATGGCTAGGCGAGGGCGGCCGGCCAGGCGACGACAAAGGTGAGCCTCTCCATGGCTAGGTGAGGCCCGACCTCGCTAAATACGGTGAGGTCGGGCCTCACCCAACTAGCGGCGAGAGCGATCGGCCATAGGTGATGCTCGCCCTTGCTAATGACGGCGAAGGCGAGTCTTGCCATGGCTCGATGAGGCTTGACCTTGCTAGATCTGGCGAGGTCGGGCCTTGCACAATCACTGATGAGGGCGGCGGCTAGCCATGGGCAACGCTCGCCCTCGCCAGCGGCAACGAAGGCGAAGGCAAGCCTCGCCCATGGTCGGCCACTGTCGCCCAACCATGGTGAGGCTCATGTTCGCCTTTGTCGTCGCTAGCGAGGGCGAGTGTCGCCCATGGCTGGCGAGGTTGCCCTTGCGGCCATCTGGCGAGGGTGAGCCTCGCCGGTGGCCGGCCTCTGTTCTTTGGCCTCTGGTCGGTCGCCGGATAGGCGACCGGCTAGAGTAAGGAAGGAGAAGTGGAAAAAAAAAGAAAAAGAAAGAAAAAAATCAGAAAATTAATAAAAAAATTCAAAAATATTAAAATATTATATAAATTGTGCACGTCAGCGCCGGCCATGCCATGTAGGCCAGCCGGCATCTATGTCAGTAAAATCCGGTCAAAATTAGTCATAAAGACTGAATTGACACAAAGACAAAAGATTTAGAACTCAATTGGCACAAAAAAATGTTTATAACTTAATTGACATCAATACAAAAAGTTTAAGACGTTTCTGACATATTTCCCAAGTGATATGATAGACCGTAAGAAAGCATCTAAGCTAGTGGATCATATTCAGTACGATACTCTCCCACGTGATTGTAGTATACCGATCTTGCAAGCTAGTCTAGTAAACTGAATCAGCTCTCCTCTTTTCGGTATGCCAAGCATGCAAAGGAAAGTCGATCTCCCTTTATATATTATCAAGTAATCTTGCGGTACGAAGGGTATACGTTATTAAGTGATGAAAGAAGCATAACCGTGTTAGATAATACGATCATTCACGCAGACAAAAGATATGATATTACTTCTAATAGCTGCATATGGTTGTAGGAAGATTTTGTCTACGATCAAAATTTTCAAAGGAGACGAGCAACATGCAATCTGTACATATGCATGGATGAATGTCAAGATATAACCATGCACAATCACATAAATACATATATATATCCATATGAACATATTGAAAAACATCAGAATTCGATACCTTTTGCATGGAGTTTCCGCCAGGGCCATGTCGCAATGGAGATTGAGATCGATCGATCGAGAGGGAAAGAGTATGAATATCTGGGAGTGGTGGCTTTTGGTCCAGCTCGACGGCTTCCTTTATATAGAAGATAGAGGTGACTAGCTTAATATTTTACTAATTGCTTAATTTTATATGTAATATTTTGACAGAGGGATATTTGCCAACACGAAGTCCCGTTGACAAAAGAACGCATCAGGGAAAACGTGCTTTGAATTAAAATGGCTGCTTTTGCGAAGTAGATGTAATCGGCGCTTCTTTCGTGCAAGCATGGAATTGTTGTTCTCATATATTAACTCCTGAGACGATTTTTGTTTCGTGCATCATGAGGAGACTAAGATGGTTATATCAAAGTAACCGTTGCGTACGTTCTAAGATACGTGGAAAACACGTGAAACTGGAAAATGTGTGGCGATATGTAGCGTGATGGTCGTGTGTACCTATAACTTTATTTCTAAGGGGAACTAAGAGCTTTCAAAACTTAGAGAAGTCGTATAATCGCTTCTAGTGATGTTAAGATTGACCCGTTTGGAAGTATATGGTATAATTTTATACTATGTTTTGTAGGTCCTAGGATTCTGTCTACAAGTTAGATTGCGCAAGTCAATTTGCAAATTAAGAAGAGCAATTATTGGGAGCATCATGATCTTTCGAGTATTTGATATTCGACTATATTAGTTTAGTATTCATCAGTTATCAAGTTGTCCGTATCCAGCGAGATCTTTAGTCATTGACTATTGGCACTAGTCCGATGTTTCGCCTCTATGGACAAGGGAGATATGGGTGCTCCCCACAAAATGAATGTCATTGAGAGAAGAGTAAAAGTAGTTCCGTGTATAAACATACAATGTGGGTTCTATTCACGACTCTGATATCGATATAATTCAAATGAATGATTTTTATTTTTCAAAAGAGAAAAATTTGAAAATTTGTCTACCATGTAAGAGGATAGCAAGATACAGAATTTTTATTTGTGTTGCGAGTTTACAAGGATTTATGAACTTATATGTGACATGTACTTTTGTTACTGTGCAAACCACAATCTATATCTAGCACGTTTTTTGATTGAACATAAAGTCCATTTCTTCCTTATATTGTTCACAAGTAGAGAACGCGTCACGAATTTAATGTTGAACCTTGTTATTTTGTCCATGTGTCATGCAGCATAGGATTTTCAAGACATAAACTCATGAAAGACTATGTCAGAAGTTAGCATTCATTTCGTGTTGCATGGAAAACCCTTCTCGCTCCGCCTAGCCCTTTCTACTGCTATCCAAATCTTCACAGTGTGAAGGAGCAATTCACAAACGAACGAAAATCCCAGATGCATTTGCGCGCGCAACACACGAATGTCATGTGACGATACAATAAAATGTCATATCAGAATTTTCTAAGTTACAATAAACTATGCCTCGTATCGTTGATTTATCAAGAAACAACATTTACAACATACTGCATTTTCTGCCAGACCAACGACACCTTTGATTAAAAAGTAATTGCGAGAATGCTTTCGAGGTTGAGATGCAAGCCGAATCACTCTACAATTAGCTTACTGTTGCTTCGCAGATCAAATATACTTTTATTAGAAGCTCCCAATGAAACCAAACAACACCATGACACAAGTCAAACTGAATCATCATGTACACCCTCCCTGCAACAATGAACTAAAAGGCACGTACAGAATACAAGAGTGCCGATGGTTATGTTTCTTTCTCAACTGGCGAAGGACTGAAGACAACTCTCTAATAACGCCTGAGAAAACGAAGTCTCCAAAGAAAATAAGAATCCATGAAGTGTGGCTTATTCATGTCAGTTCTAACCTAAGGATTCAATCAACAGTGCGCCATACAGATGTATCAAGAGAGACCAGACCCCAAAAGTGAAGTCAATGCAGGGGGAAGTGGCATGCTGCAGGACTGGTTTAAAAGATAACCCTACTGTTTTGGAGGAGAGTCCATCGTCTGCACTGGCGGAGCCGTGACCACTGCTAATGTAAGATCAGGAGGGTTTGCATCACCAGATCGCTCACGGATTTCCCTATATTCTTGACAAATTGCACAGAGATGGCAGAAACAATGAGTGACAAAGTCCCCACAAGGCGCTTCCTGCATGAGATGAATGATTGATCACACGGGCCATTTGATAGCTAAAAGCATAAAACTACTTATCTGTTCAAAGGAATCTTGTAACTGTTCTAGAAGTTTTAGGGTCAATCTAGACTGACTTTGACTGTTTTTTTTAATCTAATCAAAATCTTGCGGTTTTTTGACCCAAAAAAAAAAATCTTGTGGTTCACGCACTTTGAGCTTTTTCTTTTTAAAATTTAAAGCACTTACAATTTTTGCAAAATGTAAATGTTGACACTTAGATCCATATATGTAACTTTTTTGCATAATTTTTGAAATTTGAATAATATTTTAAATTTTAATAGGAAAGCAAGAAAGTTATGAAAAGGAATTGAGGATTCCGACTCTTATATGTTCCTATTTCAATCTATTATTTATTCCAATCATGAGGACTTGCGGACCTCTTGGCTCAAACCCCACTTATTAGAGAAGAGGGCTGAAGTGCTAGAAGTTGAAGGCGGCAAAGAGATAATGGATACAGAAGTGAAAGGGCTTGGTTTAACTGAAGGAGATTTATAAAGGACTAAGTCGAACAACCACTATGACAAACAGCTTAAGCGAGACCTAGTAAACGAAACGAAAGTACAATACTAGTAGGACAGAAATGACAAGGGTCGCAGGTAATGAGACAAGGATTGGACAGAAACTATAATGACTTCGGCTAGTTAGCTAAGAGACATTTAGAGAAAGAGACTGCAGCGAATTCTGATTGCTACTCCTATTCCATACATCCTTCCATCTAGTCACTGCAAGTGAGTTCCAAATAAAGGGACAAAAGTTCTTTGAGTTGGAACTATGTAACAAAGGTAAGGACGAATTTAGAGCGACGCAAACAGTTGAGTTAACTTAACCATTCAAACCACTTATTTATGAAGCTTGACTACCTTTTCGTAATATGTGAGGGGAGTCCAGCCCAAACTGATTAAAAGTTTTCAAGTGCTTTTCTAAAGCTCTGGGTGACATGATTCTGATAGCCAATTTTTCATCCATGAAGGTTCAAAACTTCTATTTTATGAAGGGAGATCTAGTCGCAAAAACGGAGATCGGGAACAAAAATGAAAAAAAGCATGAAAAGAATGGACGTCATGTCGTTTGATGATCAGCCCACACTGTCAACATTAGCTAGCTCATTCCGGGTTTTCAGATAGGTAGGATTAAAAACATTATAATTTATGACATTGCTTGTGTACAGTGATCCATAATAGCCTAAAGGATGGGAAACTCATCAAAACAATCGAATTAATGAAAAATCAGCAGCTGCGCCGAAGAAAAGGTCGTGAATCGACTAGCATACAATAATGGTCAGATAAACATAAATAACCCTTTTACGCTAGGAATTTCGGCATATGCAAACAAAACAAATAAAACGAAACAAAGATAGTCACCATAAATAGTACTCTATATCTGGTAAGCATCAGAGCGGATCCTTTCTGGAAAAAGACAAAAAGCACCATACATATAAAGCTCGATAGCCTCTTCTATTCTAATCGCTTGTCAACAAAGGTTGCAGCAAGCACAAGGAGCTCTTTCTGTTCGTCAAGGAGCGTTGTTAACCTGTTTTCACAAGAGCTTATCTCTCTATAGAGAGAGCATATAACTTCATATGAGATTTGAATTGATTGGTGGAATATATTCCTATAATAGACCAAGTCTTTGCTCGCACTGGAGCCTGATGTATTTCTTGCTCAATTTCGTGAAGCCTCTTTGTATCATACATAAACATTCATTTTCTTGCAGACTTTTAAGTACCCTATACCAAATTGAGCTTAAAAAAAGCTTTTATTTATAGACCTTGAAAGCCCTTAACTCTTTCTCATCATTAGTAAGAAAGGTAGTCTTAATAGAGCAATGGCTAAAACTTGGCCTAAGCCCATACAGTCTCGGCCCAGAAAATGACAGCCAACAAAAGGCCTAAGACTGTATAGTCTTGGCCTGTCAAGCTGATTTTTAGCGATTTAAACCCAAATAGATCTTGTCCATGATCCAAGGGACTTGCAACCAGCCAATTATGCTATCCTTATCTTCCAACCAACTTGCTAATCATGCCATTCTTACCTTCCGTGTGAGTTGCATTTTTTTGAGGGAATCAAATAATACAAGTAGTGGCATTCACCTTTTTGGGCGGGATTTCCAAACTCAAATCTGACAGGGAGAATTGCTCAGTGCACTCAAATATAGTGGATGTGGTTCTAAGTTCTTGAAAAGCCAGGATTGAACTATCTTACTCCACAAAGTACCTTCTAACTAATTTTAAGAAAGAGTCATGGCCCTCCAAGGCCTGTAAATAGAAGCTTCTTTAAGCTCTGTTTGGCACAGGGGTCTTAGAAATAGAAAGAAATCGAGTAAATATGGATAATGCGAACAAACTTCGTGAAATTGAGCAAAAAATAGGTCGGCTGAAAAACAAAAAGCTCCAATGTGAGCAAAGGCTTAATCTTTTATGGGAACACAAGCCACTGATCGATCCAAATCTCATATGAGATTATATGTTCTCTATATAAGGAGAGATAAGCTCCTGCGTAAATAGGAAGAGGGCATCCTCAATGAACAAGAAAAGCTCCTTGGGCAGGTTGCCACCTTTGATGACCGAGTTCACTAGAATAGAAGAGTCCGTCCACTCTTTCTAGAATATTAAAATAAGCGCCTTTACATGCAAATTAGTGTGTTTCAATATGTGGTGCTTTTTGTCTTTTCAAGAAGCGATTTACTTTGATACCAACACAAGATAGATTTCAATATATGCTAACTATATTTGTTTGGTTTTGTTTGTTATGTTCACATGTATGGGAAAACCCTAGTTTAAAATGTTTACCGCTAATGCTTACATAATTGTTATATTATGCTACGCTATGAAAAAATATCTTCAATGGCTTTTTTTTAGCATGGTGGATGATTTTCATTAATTCGATTATTTTGGTGAGGTCCTTATCCATTAGACTACTGTGGATCATCACATAGAAGTGATCTCATAACGTATAATACGTTTTATCCTACTCATCATAGGTTGTCTATAAACCCAAAATCTCAGTTAGCCAGTCTAAGTAGCCCAGATTGACAGACAATCCACATACGATCCTTTCTTTTGCTGCTGCTTTTCATTTTTGTTTCTGTCATTCTATAACAATCCTTACCTCCGTCCATGGTTCTAAAAGCCTTTTGTCTAACCCTTCTATATGAAACTTGCTTTAGTCTACTACTTGAAAGGATGTAAGGAAAAGGAATAAAAAGCCGAATTCACTATAGTCTCGTACTCAATAAGCCTTTAAGCTAAAAACCCTAACTCATTGTAGTCTCTGTCCTATCTCTGTCCCATTACCTACATACCACCCTGTTGTTCTTCTCCCATAAGTATCTTACCTTCATTTCGTCTACTAGGTTTCGTCTATGCCCTTCATTCTAGTGGCTAATGACTTGAACTTTTATAACTCTCTTCATTTGTTAATGCAAGCCAATCCAATTCTCTACTTATTACCCTTTTTTTTGCCTTCGACTTCAAGCAGTAACTTGTCAGTTGCTTTTACGGGTGGGATTTGAGCCAAGGGTCAAGCTTTGTGGTGAACAAGAAGTCCAGTTCAACCTAGGAACCAACCCAATCAGTTCGGTTTGAAGCCAATTCAAGTCCCAGGAAAATCGATTCAATTCTCAGTTCGGGGATACTAACAGGTCTATGACTAGTTCGGTTCCTGGTACAGCTCTTAGAACCAATGGTTCTACCTGAAACCGATCCAACCAGGCCGGTTCCCAAGTTAAATTGGTTTTGAAGCCTCTATTGAAATT
This sequence comes from Syzygium syzygioides, assembly GCA_031216285.1. Taxonomy (NCBI): domain Eukaryota; kingdom Viridiplantae; phylum Streptophyta; class Magnoliopsida; order Myrtales; family Myrtaceae; genus Syzygium; species Syzygium syzygioides. The sequence continues at coordinate 12,615,779 of CM062252.1, read as the reverse complement.
TTTTTTTTTGCACTCATTGCGATTCGAACTATGGTCTTCAATATGGACAAATAACCACAAAATCACTAAACCAAAGACAGTTTTGTAGTGAAACAATGCGACTTCTATATTTTAGTTTTACCCAAACACGGGAGTTGACCAGGAACCAGCCAGTTTGGTTCCCCTTGGAACTGGGATTTACTGGGTAGGTTCCCTATTCTAGGTTAGGAAACCGATCACCCCTAGTTACGCTGAAACAAACCAGCTCCGATATAGTCCATCACTACACCATAGCCAGTGTGGAAGCTGCTAGTTTCTATTATTTGCTGAAAGTATATTGCAAGGTAACATAGGACGCTAAAGCCAGTTTCATTGAACTCATCAATTGCATCACTTTCTATGCCACTAAGTGCATCCAATTACAAAAAGAAAGTCATCAAGGATTTATCCGTCAGGTGAATCAGAACATTTCAGCATTTTGGACAGTAGGAGGGTGTGGCGTGCAGCTTGTATGACATTGGTAAACAAGTGATATAATATTAGTGCATTAAAGTCGCAATTCCTTTAGGATACTAACCATAGTCGAGATTAATGTTACTCAAAACTTTTCTTATGGCAATTATTTCTAATGGTCAGGAACTAATAATTCTAAAACCTGCAACTAACCATTATCCTGTTCTAGTGCGGGGATGGATGATATTTAATCCAGTATCTAACTGCCTACAGATTTTGCTCCAAAAAAGAATTCCAGAATGAGAAAAACTACAATCTCTAGAATCTTATATTCAAGCGACAGACTCTGTATGGCATAGGGCAACAGCATCCATGCCTCTCATTACAAATAAATGACAAGACCCCATACTCTAGAATTGATCCATTTCAACTGGCTATATGTGCAATTTTACCAGAGACAGGCACATGAAGCTACAGCATATCCACCAGTAATTAAAAGCTTCCTCAAAGGTACATTTATTTGTATAGCACAAGCACACAGTGCCTTTGTCCCACTGGACAGGATAGCCGTGTGGATGTAAAACCCTAAGCATGAACTAGTTCGAAATACACGTATTGTTCATATCATCAACCGTACTGATACAGTAATAACAGATCAGCTAAGTTAATAGGAGCCATATATGAATCGCGAGAGAGAATTATCAAAACAGAGTGGATAATGCTAGCAGGAAACTATAGCTGGTATTACAATTTTGACAAAATAAATAAATCATACCTCTAAATTGTACTTTGATCTTAGAGCCCTTCGATAGCCACAAGCATAACATGCAACGAAGCATCCAGGTAGTCCCAATAAAATGCCATCAGTCAACAAACAACATACGGTATTGACAAGAGCCCACAGCAAGAAATGGGTTGAGCATGATCCCACTAAAGTTCCAGAACCAAGAACCTCTGCGTTCTTTCCAAACAGATAGCAAGGACAGAAAAGACCTATACAACCTATACAACAATAACGAGCAATTATTTTCATTTCCAACCTAATAAAACGGGAGCCAGATAGGAATATAGTAATTTCTATGAACACCGCACTTAGTTTTATGTGCAAACTATCAAAAACTAGAAAAGTATTATCTCTTTTACAATTTTAATCAAAATAGTACTTATTTCCACAATATCAAACAAATTGTAGTTTGATTGGACCTTTCATATATCCAAACCGAAATATTATCAAAAGTAGAATATATATGCCTAAGTATTACTATGCCAAAATGAATATGTACCTTTTACCGTGTTAACCAGAGTACAAACCCAAGATTTCAGGTAGAAGCACACGGAGCATTTTATCTTTTCAATATACTTCAAAGTCTCAAGCAACCCCATATAATCATACTTCTATAGAAAACACAATCGAATCTTCTTAACTCAAGATGCACCTTCATAACTTTCCCTCCAGATAAATCAAGGTCTCAGGACAGAAAGTAGCATACAGCTCTGCATGTCATCGAAGCAAGCACAGATTCCAGAAGACCAGTGTGTTGGCCCAGCACTTATGGGCTGATGAATAGCTGGGTCACCACTGCTCGGAAGAGTCTCTACTTCTGGTTCAGACCGATCTAATGGAATATAAGGAGGCGGCACGTAACTGCTTTGGCTTTTCATCTCCTTTCTGCTCGACACCTATAGGAAAACTATTAAAAAGAATCAATTAACATGAGTACACAAAATGTTCATGTAACAACACAAAACATGAGAACCAAGAATTAAGTTGCCATGCTAATACACCAATAAAGAAAAAATAACAAGATTGATTTGGCAAACATGAATTTAGAAGACGGTGGTAGACAGAATCAGAATAAAATTATAGAACAAAGCATCTAGAGAAAGAACAACGATAAACGGTTGATATAACAAATTCAATCACTAGAAAAGAGGGCATCCTCATGAAATCAGCCATACACCGGAGCTCAGCCATAAAACACCCCACCTCCACAGAAAAGATCACATTTCAAAGAGACACAAAGGCAACTCGACAAGTTCAAACTCTTATCACAAGCTTCCCTGACCCTAAAGCTTCATACGGAAATAGAGTAGAATGATTCTCCCAGAAACGTTCATGGGTTGCTGAGTTTACACTTAATAAGCTAATAAAACACCTTTCCTCCTACATAGGAGCATATACTATTATATATACTTGTTCTGTAACAACCTAAATTTCAGAAATAGGTTGATCTATCCCTATATGCTCCCGCATTGAATTTACAGGAGCATATACCGTCATACATACATTTTTTTTTTTTTTGATAATCGAGGTGTCCGCGCGACCGGCAAGCGATGACTCAGCTATAAACCGGCGGTGATGCACGACTAGTCCTCGAGTGACGCTAGCGCAGGACCCACCACCATGGCGTCACACTTAAGAATCCCTAACGCCTACGCTGGGGTTCGAACTCTGATCCCTTCATGGGGGGACCAGAGCGCAAGCCAACGCAGCCGCTGCGGGCGGTGGTGTCATACATACACTTTGATCTCTAACATCCCAAATAAGTGAATGGATTGCTGAGTTTACACTTAATAAGTTTCCAAAGCACTTCTCACGCATCCAGTCCAATATAGGTGAGCATAAACTATTTATACAGCTATACACTAGTTATTTAACATCCTAAAATACGGTAAGAAGGCGATCCATTCCCCATTCGGCAAACGTACCATCTGCTCACGTGAAGAAGAAAAACGAAATTGTCCAGACACTCTATTTCCCATCTTAGGACGCAGCAGCCACGCTCACGTACGTCCATTCATCGCTGTCCAGCTATACACATCACCAAGTTCAAGGCCTTCCATGGAGGAAAGTCTCTTCAAGCAGCATTAAAATCACCCCATTACAATTTTACGCTGGTTTTTCGTTTTTATTTTTTACTAGCATCGACAGATCAAAGCCACGGAAATCAAGAACCCCGCAAATCTACAACAGAGAGCTCCCCAAGCGATCGTTAGCTGCAAAATTTCCTCCTGAGGACTCATTTCCAGCAGCAAATTCCAGGAACAGTTTTCGCGGAAGCACAATCAAAACCACGAGCGCAAGAACTCGCACCAAATCCGAGACGTGAACTATCCAGGACATCACTCGCTTGAACGATGATAATGACGAGAACCGACAAAGAAATCGACAGAGCAGCGAGTGAAGACCCCCATACCTCCTCCTGTTTGCTGAAATCGCCGCCGCCCTTTCCTTCTCCGCCGGTGATCGGAAGAGGAACCGGAAGAAGAACAAGGCCAGAAACGGAACTGAAAACTGAAAATGAAAAATGGGGGAGGGCAAAAAACCAGTGGATGAGCACGAGAGATCCGAGACCCGAATCCATGTTGCGGTTTCGGGTTCAACATTCGGGATCCGGATTGATTTTGGGCCTGGGCCTGGGCCTGGGCCTGAGTCCAACGTGTGGGGAGGCTAATGTTAGGATCTGGGTTGGATTGCGATAACCGTCTCGCCAATCTCGAATTTTCAGGGGCCGCGGTGGGGAGGAGCAGTTACGGTTCGATATGAACATTCCGTAGTACGTGTGTGATTCTTATGGTAATGACCAAAGAGGGTCGCTATCGCTAGTGCTGATAACCAAACCTCGAGCCCATGTACTGATCAAGTTAATAATCTCTAGACCTGTCAAACCGGCGGTCGAGTCAACTTTGAGTTGAGTCATAAATGATTTGATCTAAATTGACCTATTAGCCTGTTTATGACTATCCGACAAGAAAAAAACCTATTTATAACCAATTTATTTGCAATACAAATCTATTAACTCATATCTAACATAATCCATATTGCCAAGACACTTTCATAGATAACTCATTGTAGGAAAACTCATATTCATATTGAAGTGAAAGTGCAGAGTGAGTAAGTGTGAGATCGAGGGATAGCGATAAAGAATAAAAAGAGAGTTATAAAAGTGAATTGGGTCTAAGTAACCCATTTGTGGCCCACTTAACACTCATATTTTGTTTTAAACCCATTTACTGAATATGACTAATCCACGTAATAACTCAATCCATCATATATGAGTTAACAAATTGATTTATGACTTATTTTGACAAATCTACTAATCTCCTTGTAAAGATGTTTCCATTAACTTGATAAGATTGAGCGTTGCTGGCTTGATGAAGTAGATGAGTGATGGAATCAAATGCTCTTATAGTACCAAAAGGCTATAAATTTCAGGAGAAATAGGTGAATGCTTGATGTGCATTTGCACTCAAGGTGTTATAAACTTAACTAAATTGATGAAAACGGTCAATTTTCCATATCTAATCAATATTAAGAGAACATCCAAATTTCTTGAATTTGTTGCTTGGTTTCCTTCTCTCTAATCTATTTAATAGGCGGAAAGAGTATTAAGGGGAAAATGTCAAAGACATATCTAGCTTTTGACCCATTGATACTTACATATCTCTATCTTTATAAAAACTATTCACATACCTCCAGATAAATCACTCATTGAAGGAACAAATTGCCCCTCCTTGCAAACTCTTTTTGTCATTTTTCTTTGGGAATTGGGTGGTTTGCCTTTTTAGTTGGTTTTGAGCGTTTTGGATAGATGTAAGAATTTAGGATTCCAGGATGGGCATTTCGGAAAGAAAATTGCATTTTCATAAACAGAGATCTGAGGATAATCGATGTGAAGGTTCAAATGGCCTTGTACTTTTGAAAGTAGAAACATGTAAGTGGTAATTGGGTGAAAGGTGAGCTACGTTTTTTTTTTATTTTTTTCCTAAATTTTAACACTCAAAAAACCCTCCAACTACATCATTATTGTAGTACTCAATTAGGGGAATAATCCGATGCTCCCTGTATACACGTGTGTTTGTGAACACGGCCATCCAATATGGCACGATGTGTTTGTGGTGAGACTATTTTTTAAAAGTTATAAAAAGCATATAAGATTATCGATGGACCGAAGGGGAGGGTATCAATTCCATACCACATTGCAACTCAAAGGAACATCAAATTTGAAGAGATGTGCTTCAGCTTATGAGGTCAAGCAATCACTTATAAAAGGCTACACTTGAAAAGGGCATATGCTAAAGAGATGGTCCTTTCCTTACCAAAAAAAAAAAAAAAGAGATGGTCCTGACGATAGCTACAGACATTCTGTGTGTTGTGTGTGTGTGTGAGAAGCCACCACACCAACATGTGCTTCATAAGAATTATGTGCAAGGGTTCCTTTCTATCCATTTATACTATTCCCCTATTGAAAGAAGCCCCTGCCATCAACTTGAATGACCCAGCACAAAAGGTAAAGGGAATAAGGAACATGGATAGTTGGAACGAAGTCGAAAAGCATAGAAAATGTAACCCATTTACTTTTTAAAAAAAAAGTACCCTTTTTGAAAAAACATAAGACCATGCAAGACTGGAGATGGAACATGTTATATGTGACAGATATTGGTGACGAAAACAAGAGCAATGCTGATCTACTTAGAATGGATATATTAAATGATGTGATAGATTTTATGAACTTCAAAATATCTAACTCATATTTGACGTCAATGATGGTTTCCATTTTGCCATGTCGCATTTCCCCTATGAGAAACTCTTATATGTACAATGTACATCATGTGGGGATAATTATCTAGAACGTCACAATCTATTATATAGCAGCCAATTCAGTTCTAAACCTTTCAATTTTAACAATTCAATTCTAAAGATTTTGACAATTTACCAATTTATTTATAAAACTTTTGACAGTTTGCCAATTTAATCCTAAACCTTCAATTTGTTAATTTAATCCTAAACATTTTGATTATTTGTCAATTCTGTCCTGAACCTGTTATTTGGATGATTTTATTGGAAGAATTATATTGACAAATTGTTAAAAGGTTTAAGAACAAATTGACATAATTAAAAGGTTTGTGATTGAATTGGCAGTCTTACGATAGGTTTATGATTTTTTAGATAATTTTCCCACGTCATGTGTATTATGTGGTGATGTACATTGCTATGCGTCATATGACTGACAATATGATGTTACGTGCCGGATGACTTTTAATGTTTTCATAACCCGTTAGGATCACAATGAATGAGGGCACATAATGTATGGCGTTGCATCAACATGTCAAATGGTGGATGCATCATATGACAACAGGGACTTTCCTTTTTCTTACCGATGACCGGCGGAGAAAAACCCGCACAGTCCCGTGCTTCCCCGAGCTGGTCGCGGCGCGCAACAGCCTCGCGGAAAAGATTCAAGCTCAGACATGCAGACGTAGAATGGAAGTATAGCACCACCGTCGGTGCTTGTTAATCGAAATGACAGAAGTTTAGCTAACGTGAAACCTGTTTGGCTGGGCTCTACGACACCATGTATGAGCTATCACAAGCTAATTCCCTCTTGCGTACAAGTCTAAAGAAACCCTACAAACACACCAAACAAGCTGTAATGCTACGTACGTTTGATCCCACAACCACAGTCCACAAACATCATTCTTATTTCTTAATGTCATCATTCTTTTAAGATCAACCAATGCTTGACGTCTGCTCTTTTTGTCTTTGTATTCTGTGTATTTGTCCGGAGAATAAGGCCACCATCTTACTTTCTAAGGAACTTACTTTTCCATTATTCGCTGTGTATATGATCTCGACCAAGCGGAACATAGATTCTGGCATATTATCGACAAACAAAACGGCGACGAATTCACATTGGTCTTTCCATATTCTCCCACATTCTCTCGGACAATATTCCGCAGCATGAATCTCTCGATCTCTAATTGGAAATTCCAAGGCGTGGAGGCGTTGGCAAATTGGGTTGGATGCATCTCGACCGGCGAGTTTGATTAAATGCCTTCTGCCGTCATCTTGAAGAAGGGAACGCGCGACCTCCACACCCAGACCACCCTCCCATCTTGATCTTTTTGAAAGAGAGAGAGGGAAAACAGGAGGAGGAGCGCCAAAACCCACCTTAAACTTAGACGATAGACGCGTTCGAGGGGGCAATCATCGCCCTCAGATCTGGCAAGGGAGGAACATATCGGGTCGCACTCATGCTTGGTTGGGGCTCCAGTAAGAAACAAATATCAAATGCTTTGTCCGTAAGTGCTCTCTCTTGATCTTGATTCGACTCATTGAAACTGCTCGTGATTAGCTTTCTCCAAGGTTTTGCAAGGGCCAAGTCTTGTTTACAATTGCATACAGATCATAGTAATCGCCATTTTCATTGATTTTTCTTCGCATTATTGTAGTTATGTTATATAGTTTGCGATTATCATTATCATTACTGTTGGGGTTTTATAGATTGTGGAACTTCTGGTGCACATGGACTGCGAAGGGTGCGAGAAGAGGGTGCGAAGGGCAGTATCGAAAATAGATGGCAAGATTCTGCACCTGAAAAAACCATCTGAAACAGCATATTTTGATGCACTAAGTGATGGGTTTTCATCTTCTTCATCGTTTGCATGATTTTTCATGCATATCTATCACGGCTAGGATTTATGGATAATCAAGTTATTACCATCCAACCATGCACGCATTCCCTATATGATATTTACTGCATACAAAACATTTTTATGCATGTTTCAGTATAAAGTTCTTCAGCACAGGCATGCAATCTCCCAAATTGATTATTACCTAATTTCAAAATGAACTTCATTCTACCTAGTAGCTTGAAGGATCTAATTGATCGGATTTGCTTTACAGAAGTTATGCATGAATCTAAAACTTAATCTAATTAAGGTACTTCATGAGTCTTAAGGTAATCGCGTGCACCCACGCTCCTTGATTATAAAGAAATAAAGACGCAATTTAATCTGACTTAAAGCGTCCATGGTTTAGTAAGGGAATGATGTCCACAGACACATTTCCTTTGTCAATTTATAGTTCTCATGATCATCATGATGATATTCCCCTTATTTATGTGAATCGCAGCAAAGAATTCCCACAAGTTAAGGACAATTATCTAATCACAAGGAAATCAACATCATTGATTATTTTCACTAATAATTGAACAGGACATATAGAAGGCCTCAAGCTGGACACATAAGGTATATGTTGACCACACATATATGCAGATTTCCTCGACATAAAAAGAACAAAGGTCATGTTACTAAGTGTTTTTGTGGCACTAGTTAAGTTAAGTAAACGTATAAATAATAATTTCCAAGACACTTTGAAAATGAAAAAAATTACTCATTTTATTAAACCTGCTTACTTCAAATAATAAACTTTGAATTTTCGAAACACATTTAAATAAGACTTATTAATAATCGTTAAGGTACGCATATGCAAGTAACTCTGCCTCTCTCGCTCTACTTGTGCAATGCACCTAATGTAGGAGTGGACAGTGTGGAGGTGGACATGGACTCGCAGAAGGTGACGGTGACAGGGTACGTCGACCAGCGGAAGGTGCTGAAGGTGGTGAGGAGGACGGGACGGAAGGCCGAGTTCTGGCCCTACCCGTACGACACCGAGTACTACCCGTACGCCGCCCAGTACCTTGACGAGTCCACCTACTCCACCACCTACAACTACTACCGCCACGGCTTCAATGAGAGCATCCACGGCTACTTCCCCAACCAGGCATACTCCACCGTCGATGACAACACTGTCTTCATGTTCAGCGACGACAACGTCCATGCGTGCGCCGTCATGTGAAACGAACATTGATAAGACATCAAGATGTGATGGAACCGGATAAGATAGACATATACACTTGGGATTGTATAAGGAGAATGACGGGTGACTTGTTAACCTTGGAAAATACACACACATTATTATTACTTGAATAAGACATGGGCACATGTTCTATAGATGTTGATAGTTGGTATTTTGTTGTCTTGATTCTTACAGGGATTGCAAACGATTAGTTGCATAAAGCAAAGATACATTCGATATAGGAAGCATCACTTGCAAAAAAATGGCATTATAGTCCCTCCAATCATCAACATCTATAGAACATTTATATCCAAACTCTATTTGACTGATCTCTACGGATGTTCATATCAAGAACAAAGGGTATTGTATAGTCCGCACATTAGTTATGCGCTATGTAAGATGTGTATTCCCATCTTGCTTTCTTGTGCCATGAGAGATTTCATGATACCTAAGGTTGCAAGATATTAAGAGAAATGAATTGGACGGAATACGTTTGATAGGACACCCAATTAATGGGGCTTGTGCTCATCCCCCTGTCATCTTTTAAATATTTTATTAGATGTGCATCACATGTTCACATTAACTTGATAGTTACTTTAAAACACTTCTCTCTCTCTCTCTCTCTAACCGCCACTTATCTCTTGTCGAGCATAGCCATTGAGCCTGCCTCTAGCCAAAGCTCGTCACCACTCGAGCTCAACACTTTGTCAAGCTCTCCACGCAAGATCCGTTGAGGGCGCATATGAGCTCTCGTGGATGCTGAAGGCTCTCGTGGATGCTGAAGATGGCGGCGGCGGCGATGACGGATGATTGGCAATGATACAAAGGGAGTTGAGAGGAGGAAAGAGTGATCGGAGTTGATCTACAAGTTTCGCTTTTACATTAGGAGAAGAACAGACATAGTGCAAATCAATTTGTACATATAGTGTGTTAACAAAGCTCCCTTGCGTCAAATATCAGATCTCATTAGCTAAAATAAGAATAATCGCTCTTCCTAAACTTTTTCATACATCATAATAATAATAATAATAATAATAATAATAATAATAATAATAATAATAACCGCTCTTAGCAACTTTTGTGGTCGATTTGCATCCTATAATCTTTTTCATCTTTATAATTTACACCTCTTTGAATTCGAGGTTGAAATCCAAATCTCAACATTCGAAACTTGTGATATGAATGATGCACTTTCAATACTTATGTCTAGCAAAGTAATTTCGTGGAGGGGGGTCTTTGGATAATTGGACCAAATTAATCTAAAAAGTTTTTTTGGTCATTTTAGGGTACATGTACGTACTTTGAAACCCCAAAATTAGGTCTATAATTAAAATTGACATCATGTTTAAAGAAAAATTCGAATGTATTGAATGTGTTTTTTTTTTTTGGTAAGAATGTATTGAATGTGTTTGTTTTGTGTTTTGCAAAAAATTAATGATTTAGAAAATATTTTCCTAAAAATGATTACTGATATTGCTTATAAAAATGAAAGAATGAAAAAAAAACTTTATCGTCCATGGAAACATTTACTTATAAATTGTTGATGATAATGAAAAATTTTTCATGGACTAATTATTTCAAGTGATACAAGCAATTATTTTTACGAAATTATTTTTTAAATAATTTATTTCCCAAAATAAACGGATTACTTAAAAAAAAGAAAAACAATTATTTATCTCACACATATTATTTTTGGGATAAGTGAATTGGAAGTCTTGAAATTTATCACAAAAGTGCAATTGAGTCCTAAAACTATTAAATTGGCATAATCAAATTCTTTTGTTGGTTGCACTTTTTGAAAATTTTAGAATTTGATTGTACTTCCATGACAAATTGTAGGATTTGATTGCACTTTTTAAAATTTTCAGTACTCGATTATATTTTTGTAACAAATTTTAAAATCTCATTACACTTTTTAAAAATTTTTAGAATTTAATTACACTTTGTTCACTAGTTTTAAGTCTTTTTTAAGTGCATTAAATCCTCCAATCTTTGGCATTTGCCTCTTGCGAGTTAAGGTAGGTGAGCCGGAGGCGTGGTAGGTAGATCGTGCAAATGGACGTTGACGAGTTGATGACTAATCACCATTTCATGTTTCGGCTCCGCGAGATTCTCTCGACATGGGGCTTCACGCGGAGGCGACGGAGGCGATGGTGGCGTACACGGGCCTCTCCCTGGCGGCACTCTTCACCATCCTCGCCCTCATGGTCGTTGTCTACAAGGCAGTGTGCAGCATGTTCGTTGACCCCGACGATGATCTCGACAAGAAGGTGGCCGGGCCAAGCGCCATGGCAGACGCCTCAATGTCGCCGCCGCCGCCGATCATCCCCGCCGAGCCGGTCCAGCTCGGGGACATGACGGAGGAGCAGCTGTGGGCTTACAACGGCTCCGATCCGAGCAAGCCACTTCTCATGGCGATCAAGGGCCGGATCTATGATGTATCTCGCTCCAGGTGAGCGTTCATTGCCTTGTTTATGGTATATGACGATGTCTGTGCGTACTGATTGGGTGTATCTGCTTGTTGGATCTTGGTTGAGTTTGATTTATGCGATGGTTGTATTGGAAATATGGGATAAATTAATGGGTGAATAAATGAGAAATTGATGCTCAAAGAACACCCTTGAGTTGGAAGTGGGAAGTGAAAAGCACTAGTCCCACATTGGAAAAGAAAGAAGGCTATAGAGTACTTTATATATAATTATACTCATTTAAAGTGGTAACTATCATAGCACAAATACTATGCCTTGCGCGCAGGCGCACGGGGGGTGTTAATCTGACGTCCGACGAGCTGAAACTTGGGCGCGAGCGCATGTCCTGTGTACATGATTTGTAACGTATGATTAATGGTGCGTTAAATTGTGTTGTTACGGAGTTAATTTTATAACGGCAGATTTAATCGGCCGTTATTCTTGACGCGTATAGATTTTAAAATGGCAAATTTAATCGGGCGTTATTATTCTCGAACAGCTCTCCCCTCTGTTCTATTTTTATCGAAATCGTTCTTCCTCTGTTTAACGTTCTTTGCATTTGCATTGTTTTCGATAGTGTTCATTTCCACAATTTGTTCAAGTTCGCCGGAGGCTTTGAAGTTCTGATTATTTCTTAGTCGTCTACCGTTATATCCTTGGAGATAGACGTTCACGAAACCTTAGACGCGTGCTGAAGGGAACGAATCTGTTTTAAGGAAACTGTGTCGAACACAGGCCTCGATATTCATTTGTATTGATTCCAACTTTGTTATTGCAATTTTGTTTTCTTTACGATTCTGAATTGTTTGTTATATTTATGCTAATGCCGATTTGAATTGCTCAACAATCTTAAAACAGATTCGTGGTTCTGAAATTCAAATGGCTACTGGAAACAAACTTGTCGATGTGGCTGCTGACAACGTCACCAGAGACTCTGCCAATGCCTCGGCTGTCCACCTGCCTGGCTCATCCTCTGTTCCTTCGGCGGTTTCTATCCACCATGGTAAGAGACCTGAAAAGTTTGACGGATCGAACTTTAAAAGGTGGCAGCAAAAGATGCTGTTTTATTTGACAACCTTGAATCTTGCGAGATTCTTGACTGAGGAAGCTCCTAGGTTATCTGATGGAGAAACGGATAAGCAAGCTTTCAACGCTGTTGAAGCATGGAAGCACTCTGACTTCCTGTGTAGGAACTATATCCTGAATGGCTTACATGACTCACTGTACAATGTCTATTGTGCAAAAAAGATGGCAAAGGAGTTATGGGAAGCCTTGGACCGGAAATATAAAACAGAGGATGTCGAAGCAAAGAAATTTGTTATCGGTCGGTTCCTTGATTATAAGATGGTGGATTTTAAGATTGTCATCAGTCAAGTGCAAGAAATTCATGTGATCTTGCATGAAATTCAGGCTGAAGGAATGATCTTGAGTGAAAGCTTCCAAGTGGCTGCTATTATTGAAAAGCTACCTCCTGGGTGGAAGGATTTCAAGAACTATCTCAAGCACAAGCGAAAGGAAATGAACCTGGAGGAGCTGATTGTCAAACTTTGAATCGAAGAAGACAATAGAGGATTTGAATGCAAAGGGTTCAATCCTACTACAACTAAGGCAAATGTTGTGGAGCTTAGGCAAGGCCACAAGAACAAGAAGATTGTCAAGCCAAAGTTGGGACCAAAATGAGGAGTTTCCAAGAACAAGTTTCAAGGAAAATGCTTTAACTGTGGCGAGATGGGGCATAGATATGTGGATTCAGACTTCCAAAGAAGAAGAATTATGAGACAAATATGGTGAATGGCATCGCTCAAGACGTGTCAAACATAAATATTTCTGTAGTGATTTCTGAGGTAAACTTAGTTGGGTCCAATCCGAAGGAATGGTGGATTGACACTGGTGCCACTAGGCACATATGCTCTAACAAGGACATATTCACAAACCTTGAACCGATTAATGGGAAAAAGGTTTTTATGGAAAACTCTGCCTCTTCTGCTGTCGAAGGCCAAGGGAAGGTGTTGCTGAAGATGACCTCAGGAAAGGAGCTGACTCTAAACAATGTCCTCTATGTGCTGGAAATCTGAAAGAACCTGGTTTCTGGATCTCTGTTGAACAAGCATAGATTTCGTATGGTGTTTGAGTCAGATAAAGTTATTTTGTCTAAATCCGGAATGTATGTGGGGAAGGGATATGTAACTGATGGGCTTTTTAAGCTTAATGTAATGACAATTATCAATAAAGAAAATAAGTCTTCCGTTTATTTGCTTGAGTCTTCCAATTTATGGCATGGTAGACTAGGACACGTTAATTATGATACATTGCGTAGATTAATTAACTTGGAACATATACCTTCATTTCAAATTGATTCAAAACATAAATGTGAAATTTGTGTTGAGGCAAAATTAACGAGATCATCATTTCAAACAATTGAAAGAAACACCGAACCCCTTGAATTAATTCATAGTGATGTTTGCGATTTGAAATTCGTACAAATGAGAGGTGGCAATAAATATTTTATTACCTTTATCGATGATAACACTAAATATTGCTATGTGTATTTGCTTAAAAGCAAAGATGAAGCCTTAGAGAAATTTATTCTCTATAAGAATGATGTTGAAAATCAACTTACCAAGAGAATTAAAAGATTGAGAAGTGATAGAGGTGGTGGCGAGTACGAAGTACCAATTGGTGAATTCTGTGCACAACATGGAATTATACATGAAATGACAACACCTTGCTGTCCTTAATCAAATGGTGTTGCTGAACGTAAAAATCGTACATTGAAAAAAAATGATGAACGCGATATTACTAAATTCAGGTTTGCCTCAAAATATGTGGGGAGAAGCTATATTATCAAGCAATTACCTTTTAAAAAAAGTACCTAGAAAGAAAGAGGATAAAACCCCTTATGAGTTATGGAAAGGTAGGAGACCATTCTACAAACACTTACGAGTGTGGGGGTATCTTGCAAAAGTGGCGGTTCCAACACCAAAGAAGACAAAGATATGTCCTAAAACGGTGGACTGTATCTTTATAGGCTATGCACATAACAGTAATGCATACCGATTTCTTGTGCATGAATCTAAAATTTCAGATATATGCAAGAATACAATAATAGAATCTAGGAATGCATCATTTTTTGAAAATGTATTTCCTTGTAAATCCAATGATGGATCAAGTTCATCTAAACGAAAGAATGAAACTATGAATGAAGAAAGTCACGATTCGACTCATGAAATTCATGACTTAGATCATGAACTAGAACCGAGATGTAGCAAAAGAGCAAGAGTAGAAAAATCTTTTGGAAATGATTTTCTAACTTATTTGTTAGAAAAGGAACCATTAAATTATACAGAAGCTGTGAATTCTTATGAGGGACATCTATGGAAAGAAGCAATAAAAAGTGAAGTTGATTCTATTTTGCAAAATCATACTTGGGAGCTAGTGAATCTTCCTCCTGGTTGTAAGCCTTTAAAGTCCAAATGGATTTTTAAAAAGAAAATGAAAGCAGATGGCTCCATTGATAAGTATAAAGCCAGACTTGTGATCAAAGGATACAAATAACGAGAAGGCTTAGATTACTTTGATACTTTTTCTCCTGTGACGAGAATAACCTCCATTAGGATAATAATTGCAATTGTAGCATTGCGAAATCTAGAAGTACATCAAATGGATATAAAAACAGCTTTCCTAAATGGTGATTTGGATGAAGAAATATACATGGAACAACCTGAGGGTTTTATAGTTCTAGGACAAGAAAGGAAAGTTTGTAAATTGGTGAAGTCATTGTATGGCCTAAAATAAGCACCAAAGCAATGGCATGAAAAGTTTGATAATGCAATAATTACCAATGGTTTTAAGATCAATGAATGTGATAAATGTGTCTACATTAAAGAGACAACAAATGGCTATGTTATTTTGTGTCTTTACGTAGATGACATACTAATTGTTGGTAGTGATGATAAAATGATCAAATCTACCAAGTATATGTTGAATTTAAGATTTGACATGAAAGATATAGGACCTACTGATATGATTTTAGGAATTAAAATCACAAGAACGTCAGAAGGTCTTATTTTAAATTAATCACACTATGTGGACAAGATTCTTGAAAAATTCAACATGAATGATTTTGGTATTACTAGAACACCATTAGACAATAGTCTTCATCTGTCCAATAATAGAGGAGAAGGTATTTCTCAAGTAGAGTACTCTAAAGTTGTTGGAAGTCTAATGTACTTAATGAGTTGTACTAGACTAGACATTGCCCATACGGTTAGTAAATTAAGTAGATATACGAGCAATCCGAGCGCTGACCATTGGAAAGCAATAGTGAGAGTATTCAGGTACTTAAGATATACTCGAAATTATGGCCTGCATTATACCAGATACCTAGCTGTTCTAGAAGAATATAGTGATGCGAACTAGATATTTAATATAAAAGACTCAAAATCTACTAGTGGATATGTATTCACACTAGCAGGAGCAGCCGTATCTTGAAAATCCTGTAAACAAACTGTTATAGCCAGATCCACAATGGAATATGAATTTATAGCTTTAGATAAATGTGGTGAAGAGGCTGAATGGCTACGCCATTTCTTAGAAGATATTCCAAAATGGCAAAAACCTGTGCCACCAATAAGTATACATTGTGATAGTCAATCTGCAATTGAAAGAGCACAGAGTAATATGTACAATGGTAAGTCTAGACATATACGTCGTAGACATAATACCATTAGACAACTACTCTCAACAGGAATTATATCTATTGACTACGTAAAGTCAAAGAATAATATTGCGGATCCGCTAACCAAAGAGTTAAACAAAGAGTTAGTTGAGAAATCGACAAGAGGAATATGATTGAAGCCCATGAAAGAATAAGTTGGTATAAAGGAAACCCAACCTAGTTGACTGGAGATCCCAAGATCTAGGTTCAAAGGGACAACCTAATTATACAAACTTAGTGATGTCACTATGGGGGTTATCCCTAAAACCATTCCTATATAAAATATCAGTGATATTGTAAAAGGGAAGGATAACAATTTTGCTTTAATGATTCTTAAGTAGGGTAAATAAATTACTCAAAATTAAGTAATCACCTATGTGAGAGAGAAGTGGGGCCGCTTCAAAGGAGAATTATTTAGGGCTAAATTCTTTAGAAACTCTTGCAGAACCAGATTGATGTTCATGGCTAAAACAAACATAACTATGAGAACTGAACAACTGTGTGAAGTGTACGGTTCATTTACATAAGAAAGCTGGACAGTTCAAGGACATCATGTCCACTGGACAACTAGTAAAGTAAATATGCTTCATAATGGAAGGTTCAAAGGGTAACACATACCAATCCTATTCAGGTTTCAATTGTTGAACACTATCACAGAGTCAAAACTAAAACAATTTTCATTCATGTGGGGGATTGTTGGAAATATGGGATAAATTGACGGGTGAATGAATGAGAAATTGATGCTCAAAGAACACCCTTGAGTTGGAAGTGGGAAGTGAAAAGCACTAGTCTCACATTGGAAAAGAAAGAAGGCTATGGAGTGCTTTATATACAATTACACTCATTTGAAGTGGTAACTATCATAGCACAAATACTATGCCTCGCGCGCAGGAGCAAGGGGGTGCAAATCCAATGCCCAACGAATTGAAACTTGGGCGCGAGCGCACGTCCTGTGTGCACGATTGCAAGACCGAAAAGTGGGCCTCGCGACGAGCCCAATTTTGCTAGCCTTCTTATTTAATTTTTTTTTCAACTCAAACTGTTGTAAATTTGTAACGTATGATTAATGGTGCGTTAAATTGTGTTGTTACGGAGTTAATTTTATAACGGTAGATTTAATCGGCTGTTATTATTCCCGAATAGCTCTCCCCTCTGTTCTTTTTTTATCAAAATTGTTCTTCCTCTGTTTAACGTTCTCTGCATTTGCATTGTTTTCAATAGTGTTCATTTTTGCAATTTGTTCAAGTTCGCCGGAGGCTTTGAAGTTCTAATTACTTCTTAGTCGTCTACCGTTGTATCCTGAGAGACAGACGTTCGCGAAACCTCAGACGCGTGCTGAAGGGAACCAATCTGTTTTAAGGAAACTATGTCGAACACAGGCCTCGGTATTCATTTGTATCAAATCTAACTTTGTTATTGCAATTTTGTTTTCTTTACGATTCTGAATTGTTTGTAATATTTATGCTAATGCCGATTTGAATTGTTCAACAGATTGAACCACTGATTGGGCTTTCCGATTGCCGATACCATGTGTATGTTGAATGCTCTGTTTGACTATAGATGACCAGATAAGCTCCACGGATGCTTAAATACATGCGGTAAAGTGATAGGGTTGTGATTAGCGGTACGAGAATCGAATGTCAGTACTGGGGATTCGCGGTCGGACTTTGGCCGTTATTCTTGACGCGTATTGATTTTGTAACGGCAGATTTAATCGGCCGTTATTATTCCCAAACAGCTCTCCCCTCGGTTCTATTTTTATCGAAATTGTTCTTCCTTTGTTTAACGTTCTCTGTATTTGCATTGTTTTCGATAGTGTTTATTTTCGCAATTTGTTCAAGTTCGCCAGAGGCTTTGAAGTTCTGATTACTTCTTATTCGTCTACCGTTGTATCCTGGGAGACAGACGTTAGCGAAACCTCAAACGTGTGCTGAAGGGAACGAATCTGTTTTAAGGAAACAGTGTCGAACACAGGCCTTGGTATTCATTTGTATCGATTCCAATTTTGTTATTGCAATTTTGTTTTCTTTATGATTCTAAATTGTTTGTAATATTTATGCTAATGCCGATTTGAATTGTTCAACAGATTGAACCACTGATTGGGCTTTCCGATTGCCGATACCATGTGTATGTTGAATGCTCTGTTCGACTGTAGATGACCAGATAAGCTCCATGCATGCTTAAATACATGCAGTAAAGTGATAGGGTTGTGATTAGCGGTATGAGAATCGGATGTCAGTACTGGGGATTCGTGGTCGGACTTTGGAACCCTAAGGTTGTGCATGTGGATTGGACGGGGAAGTGAGATCGAATTTCCTTCGTCTAACTGGTAATGGTATCAACTATTCTCAACAGTAGTCGAAATCCATAATTTGGTGTGGCTTGAATCTCGTTTGTCTGTTTGATTTGGCATTCGAATGCTTACTCCGTGTAATAAACTGTTGACACCTAATTTTTAGCCGACGCGTCATTAAAAAATAGAAATTTCAAGATTATGGTTTCCGATCGCGACGGAGCCCATTTCTTGAATAAAAAGTGTCGTTTTTTAATTCTGTCTGTTGTCCTAGATTCTGTAGACAATTTTCTATTCATTTTATGCAAAAACCCGAAAAGTCAAACGATTGACTTTCGCGTTGACTTTTGGTCAACCCTTTGACCAAAAGTCAACCCTAGGGTCAAATTGGGGTTTTTCGCATAAAAAGATTCCTTTCAAGTCCAATTTCACTTTAGAAGTGAAAATTTCAGGAAAAATTCAAAATTTTGATCATAAAATCAAGCTTCTAGTGAAAAGTCAACTAGGGTTTGACTTTTGGTCAAACCTTTGACCAAAAAATTGAAAAATACAAAAATCCAAAAATCATCTTATTTTACATTCAATTTGCTTTTGGCATTTGAAATTTTCCAAAAATCGATTTAGAATCAACTTTTTCCCAAATTGCAGAATTTGATTCAAATCGGCCAAAAATGAAATTACTTCATTTCTAGTCATTTTTTAGGATAATTTCCTTCACGACATTTGATCTAGAGGTCATCTTATATTCAATTTTTGAACCAATTTTGTGATTCCAAGCCAAACACAAAAATCCCTAATTTCGGCCCTAATGAAAGATTTGGATCGATTCTTTGTGATTTGCGCAATTGAGGCATGAATGAGCCTAATTTCTTATATGAAGTTCAAATTCAAAATCAATTTTGGAAGATTCACATGAATTTGAGTCAATTTGATCAATTTAGGGATTCAATGGTTAAAAAGTCTAAGAGTATTTGATCCAATTAGTGCAATTCAACTTGACCCACTCTAGACTAATATTCAATTTGATGAATTGAGACTCAGTTTGGTTAATTGGACTTCAATTAAATTTGTTAGTCTAGCTTGGCCATGTAATTACCCAAATTCAAGATCAATTGAGATAAACAAGTCAAATTGAGTCAATTTGTGCATGAATTACACATCGATTCAATCCAATTTGATCCAATTCAGTATTAATGGAGTCAATTAATCATGATAGAGATCAAATTGTGCAAAATTGAAATCAAGGATTGAATTGATTCAATTAGGCCGAATTAAGCGTTAATCGGTTTAACCCGGTTTGATTCAAATTGAATTAATTCGATCGGACTAGCCATTTTCCGGTCGAAAATTTCGACGATCGACAGTCTGTTTAGACCAACCAAGGCCGGTCACATCCTCATGAGCGCGGAAATGACAAAAATGCCCTTAATTGAGAGTGACAAAAAATGCCCCTAAGAGAAATGACAAAAATGCCCTTCTTTAAGAATTAAGCAAATTAATTAGGGGATGAATAAGTCAATCGTGGCCATTCATTTAGAATCGAATGCGTCCGTACATGATGCCATGTCATTAATCTTTAGCCCTTAAAGAAGATTTTTAATCATTAAAAAATGCATTTTGGGCTATTGGATTAATATAAGGGTTAAATTCCAAAATTAAAGGGGGTATATAATGTTTTTTCCCTCCAAAATTTGAGGGGGGGATTCATTTTCAGATCTGGTTTCTCTCTCTCTCTCTCTCTCTCTCTCTCTCTCTCTCTCTCTCTCTCTCCATCTCACGTCATCTCTCTTTCTCAAGCTCTCTCCCGCCATCTTTCTCTCTCGAGCTCTCTTGGTGCAGCCAATTCCGTCTCCCTGCCGGTCACTTTCCGGCGAGCTGCCGCCCCACCGTCGTCCCCCACGGTGGTCCAAGGCCAGTCGCAAGTCCAGCTGCCTTCGCTGGTGGCCGGAGCTCCTTCCTCCGGCGACTTCTTCCTCTCGGCAACATCACCGGCGCTGCTGCCGGTGATGTGATCAGCCAGTTCAAGCAGCTGGACCGGCTGATCAGCGACCTCCTCCGGCGATCCAGAGCATCCGACAGCCTTCCTTGGCATTCTCACATCGCTGTGGTGGCCGGCTTCTTGTTAAATGGCCACCAGATCGCATCCTTGACTTGATTTTTTGCTGATTAGTCTATTCGTAAGAAAACGAATCAATTCTCACAATATTTCGCACACTCTATTGTCATAGGTTGGCCAAGCTTTCCGAGGCTTCTCCGTGTCATTTCTGGTCTGAATACGAAGGCCGGATCGCTCGATCGAGCATTGGAGCATTGTGAAACAAGGTAAGAACACTTGAACATGATTCTGTAAATTCGTGTCCAGTAAAACCTGCTTGTTTGAGATGCTGATTTGAGCCTGTTGATGTCGAAATCTAGCGAATTGATGAACTAGAGAATCGTAGAGCGTATCTTAAGCTTCGATTTGATATATCATATGCCTCGATCGGACTTGATTTACTATGTCAAAACACTTTTAGAAGTTAGGATCAGAATCTGGAATAGGATGTTCAAGTTTGTTCTGATATCTTCCTGATTAACGTCGCGTTGTTTGATGATTTTTTATGATTTTTTACGATCACTTTTTGGAAAAAATTTCTACATGAAAGTTGTAGAGCACATCTTGATCTGTTCATCATAAAAGTTTCACAAAATTCCAAGCACGTTAGCCTTGTACGATCTGCAACGTCATGCTTGTATGAACCTGGTGACATACTGGTTTCAGATCGACCTTTGTGTGTTCTTCGATTTTCATAAATTCGTGTGTTCGAGATATGAAAAAATTTTCTTCACAAAAGTTCTTCCTGAGATCGAGATATTTCTATTGATACTAATTTCATCAAAATCAAAGATCATTTGAATTCTCAGAAGGAATTCTCACAATTTGATCAGTATCTGTGTCCAGATCTGATTTTCATTCCTTTGGAGTTCAAAAGATGTTTCTCTCGAATTTGATAAAGTTAGAGTCCTTGTTTGCAAAAAATCAAAATTACAAAGTTGCTCATTGGGGTCTCATTATGTTAACTGGAAATTTTGAGGGCCTAATAGCAATTTTTAGAGGGCCAATTTGCTTAAAATCTCATGAAAGGTCTTTTCGGGTTAAAATTCCATTTGCAATTGAGTCCTTCACGAAAACAGAATTTTATAAAAATTTGGAGGGCTTTTTAGCAAAAACTTAAAACGTGAAGGTTGTTATACACGGGGAATCCTAACTGTACAAAAATTTTCACGTGGTTTTGATAAGGTTAGTTATATTTCCCGCCATTATTTTCAAATCCATAACAGAATCAAGTCCAGCCTGTCACTGAGATTAAATTTGGTATTTTCGGGAAAAGCGGTGAGGATTTAGAAAAAATGGTCTTCTTGACTCTTGATCCTCATTTCATAAGCATTCTAATGACACCAGAATCACTTCATTTGGACATCATTAGGGTAGTTAATCACATCTGAACAGAAGCAATACGAATTAGATACTAACTGAATAAGTGGTCTTTTTATAAAGCTCACTTCTTATTGCTTGATTGACTTCGAAATAAGGCCCA
Organism: Syzygium syzygioides; assembly: GCA_031216285.1. Taxonomy (NCBI): domain Eukaryota; kingdom Viridiplantae; phylum Streptophyta; class Magnoliopsida; order Myrtales; family Myrtaceae; genus Syzygium; species Syzygium syzygioides. The sequence goes on along the minus strand of CM062252.1, from coordinate 12,593,650 downwards.
TGGGCTTGAATGCATGCTTATTTCCTTGCTATGCATGTGTTTGTTAGATGAATGTTAGGCCCGGTGCATGATCGGTGGGTAGCCCATTATGGTCATTTAGAACCCGACTTTAGGGGTTAATTGATATGAGTTGCCGTTTTGTGAATACAAATGGTAGCCCATTATCATTAACCATTAATCAAATAATATTAGATGATTAGGTGGGTGATGAATCGAAATACATGAAAAACAAAGGCCGATCCCGAGGCCCGTGCTTAATTAGTGAATTGTTTGCACCATTGTTCTTCTTTGGGTTATTCTTTCACATGTTGTTTGTCGTGAATGAATGTTGTGAATGTAAATACCGACACCCGAGAGGCGGTCCATGGGAGGTAATCAAAAATTGAAGAAAGGCCAAGGTGATTGACCGATGTCCAATCCGGTTTCAATTTGTACTCAATTCATTCATCCCTGATTATGTCTCGGGTTTTCAATTTGTGATGTAATAAGCACCCGACGAGTTGCGGGTTTTTATTTTCTCGCACTTAGAATGAGCTCGTCTTTTCAATACTTTGAGTATTTACTTTATGAAATGTCTCTCAATACAATTGATTGTTTCTTTCTTTTTCTAGACTAAGATAGGATTAGTTTAGAATCTTAAAAAATACAAAAACAAGATGCATGATCACCTAGTGGACTAAGATTTTAGCATGAAAATGGTAAAGAACAAATGCGCGACAACTTAGATAACAACCATATTAAGTTTAGCGGTACCGAAAGGGCGTTAATAGAAATATTAACGTAAGCTAGTCCCCGAACCTTTGATCTCTGATTTTCGTAGAAACCGAAACGAAATTCCCGCGTTTCGGTTGGGTATTCTAGCCGACTCCCGACCTAGGCTAGTGGCGACTCCTAAAAAAATAAAATCAATCCGCTGTCACGCGAGATATGGATTTAGGGAAAATCCACGTTCATGATCAATGGGTCATATGGCTAAACAAAAGATTTACACTTCAGTAAAATCATTTTTTATAAGATGCCATATGAACCATCTCATGAACACTTATCTCTAAACCCGCCTCATTCGAGTTCGGCCCTCGAGGGGTAGGTCGCGACAGGCGCTTACTGAGAAGAATGCCGCCGAGCGGTGATAAAACTGTTAGGGCATATAAAAGCAGTGTCAAATCCCAGCTGAACTGAAGTAGAGGGTTTAATTTACTTGTATTTGGACTCCGCGTTCATTGGCATTGTACTGAAAAATCACTAAGATTAGAGTTGGAGGCTCCAACTCCCGATCTGTAGCCGAGGATATGGAAATGAGAGGATACGGAAATGAGACGCACCCTAAAGTGGTTGGCATGTGATTTATTGGGAGATTAAATGGTCGCATTACACGAAGTTGTGCAACATGCAAGTGTTTGTTGAATTTATTCTCAGTGGGAATCTGATTCTCTCTCTCTCTGTGATAATTCGGTGCAGGATGTTTTATGGTCCAGGGGGGCCATATGCCTTGTTTGCAGGAAGAGATGCGAGCAGGGCGTTAGCATTAATGTCGTTTGATCCAAAAGATCTTATGGGGAACATTGAGGGGCTGAGTGAGTCTGAGCTTGAAGTTTTGCACGATTGGGAATACAAGTTCATGGAGAAGAATGTGAAAGTTGGGGAAATTGTTCCTGATATAGCTAGAACTGGTGTCAAAGATAAAAGTCTGTGAGAGCTACGAAAAGCAAAAATATGGTAACCGGGAAGCGGAATGGAAAGCGAATCCCTCGCTGTAGGTATGAGTTGGCTTCACTTTCACACTTTGCCACCGTATTAATAAGTAGTGATTTTTAAAGTTTAAGCAGTTATATGAAAGTGAATATCATCATATATCAAAGATTACAATAAGCTCAGTACATGGTAAGTGTCATAGGGGTAAATTGAACACCATAGTAGGTCACAGTGATGGTTTATAGTGCACATTTTAAGGGGACAATAAATATTGTCATCCTGGGTGTTACGTCATTCACTGAGCGAAGTTTAGTACATTCTTAGTAGAGCAACACACATGTTGATCAATTTGTAAAATTAGTTAACTAAGTGATATGGGGAAAAGTATCAGAAAAGTCCTAAATCTTTTGCATTGGTCTCAATTGAATTCTAAATCTTTTTTTGGTGTCAATTGAGTTCTAAACCTTTTGATATAATGTCAATTCAGTCCTTTAGGCTAATTTTAAAAAAAAAAGATTTTGCTGACATGGATGCCGGCTAGCCTACGTGACACAGGCGACGCTAATGTGGATAATTTTTAATAATACTTCAATATTTTTTTATTAATTTTATTTTATTTTTCCATTTTTTCCCTCTTCTCCCTCCTTACTCTAGCCGATCGCCGGACCAGCCATAGGCCAGAGAACAAAAGTCGGCCACGGGTGATGCTCGCCCTCGCTGGTGATGGCGAAGGTGAGCCTCGCCATGGCCAGGCGAGGGTGGCCAGCCAGGCGACGGCAAAGGCGAGCCTCTCCATGGTCGAGTGAGGCCCGACCTCACTAAATACGGCGAGGTCGGGCCTCACCCAACTAGTGGCAAGAGTGGCCAGCCATGGGTGACGCTCATCCTCTCCAATGACGGCGAAGGCAAGCCTCGCCATGGCTCAACGAGGCTTGACCTCGCTAAATCCGGCGAGGTCGGGCCTCGCACAGTCGCTGGCGAGGGCGGCGGCACGCCATGGGTGATGCTCGCCCTTGCTAGTGATGGCGAAGGCAAAGGCGAGCCTCACCCATGGCTGACCGCCGTCGCCTAGCCATGGCGAGGCTCGCCTTCACCTTCGCTGTCACTAGTGAGGGCGAGCGTCGCCCATGGTTGGCGAGGTCGCCCTTGCGACCATCTGGCGAGGGTGAGCCTCACTGATGGCTGGCTTATGTTCTTTGGCCTTTGTCCGGTTGCCGGACTGGTGATCGGCTGGAGTAAGAAGGGAGAAGTGGAAAAAAAAAGAAAAAAAATAAAAAATAAAAAGTAAATAAAAAATTCAAAAATATTATTAAAAATTGTACACGTCAGCACCAATTGTACCATGTAGGGCGGCTGGCATCTACGTTAGTAAAATCCAATCAAAATTAGCCAGAAGGACTGAATTGATATAAAGACAAAAAGGTTTATGATTCAATTGACAAAAAAAAAGATTTATGACTTAATTGATATCAATACAAAAAGTTTAGAACTTTTCTGACACTTTTCTCAAGTGATATGATAGACTGTAAGAAAGCATCTAAGCAAGTGGGTCATATTCAGTAGGGGTGTAAATGGTTCGGTTCGGTTTGATTTTTGAAGAAAACCGAACCGAACAGAACCGAACCATTAAGGGTGCCCCTTGAACCGAACTGAATTTGAACCGAACCGAATTGGAGTTGAACCGAAAAATCGATTTGGTTCGGATCAGTTTTCGGTTTCAAGTTCATTAAGCAGAGAGAGAGAGGAGAGACGAGAGAGAAGGGGAGAGAGAGAGAGAGAGAGAGAGCAAAATAGCCCTAAACTGAAGTGTTTATTTTAGTTCGATTCACTCTGAATCGAACCGAAAAGAAAAAATTGGTTTATTTTGATGATCCGAACCGAAACCAAAAATGAACCGAAATGCACAAAATTTTAGGTTCGGTTCGATTCGGTTAGTATCTCGGTTCGGTTTTTCGGTTCGGTTCTAACACCCTTAATATTCAGTATGATAGTCTCCTACGTGATAGTAGTATACCGATCTTGCAAGCTAGTCTAGTAAACTGAATCAGCTCTCCTCTTTTCGGTATGGCAAGTATGCAAAGGAAAGTCGATCTCCCTTTATATATTATCAAGTAATCTTGCCGTACGAAGGGTTTACGTTATTAAGTGCTGAAAGAAGCATAACCGTGTTAGATAATACGATCATTCATGCAGACAAAGGATATGATATAACTTCTAATAGCTGCATATGGTTGTAGGAAGATTTTGTCAACCATCAAAATTTTCAAAGGAGACGAGCAACATGCAATCTGTACATATGCATAAATGAATGTCAAGATATAACCATGCACAATCACATAAATACATATATATATATATATATATATATATATATATATATATATCCATATGAGCATATTGAAAAACATCAGAATTCGATACCTTTTGCATGGAGTTTCCGCCAGGGCCATGTCGCGATGGAGAATGAGATCGATCGATCGGGAGGGAGAGAGTGTGAATATCTGGGAGTGGTGGCTTTTGGTGCAGCTCGACGGCTTTCTTTATATAGAAGATAGAGGTGATTAGCTTAATATTTTACTAATTGCTTAATTTTATATGTAATAGTTTGATGGGAAAAGTGCCAAAAAAGTCCTAAACCTTTTGCATTAGTGCCAATTTAGTCCTAAACTTTTTTTTTGTGCCAATTCAGTCCTAAACCTTTTGCATTTGTGCCAATTTAGTCCTAAACCTTTTTTTAGTGCCAATTAAGTCCTAAACCTTTTAAACTGGTGTCAATTCAGTCCTAAATCTTTTGTTTTTATGTCAATTTAGTCCTTCCGTTCAATTTTGACCGGAATTTGCCAACGTGGACGCTTGCCGGCTGGTAGCCGGTCACCGGTATCAACGTGGCGCCGACGTGGACAACTTTAATAATATTTTAATATTTTTTTGAATTTTTTTTTTTCACTTTTTTTTTTGGTCTCTGCCTCCTTCCTTTAGCTGGTCATCGGTCTAGCTATCGTCCATAGGCCAGAGGTCGGCGAGTTCGACCTCGTCGGCCACTTGCGAGAGCGGCCTCGCTCGGCAAGGGCAAGCCTCGCCTTGGTCGGGCGAGGCTCAAGCCCTCGTCAGAGGCCATGGCGAGGGTCCTTCAGCGAGGGCTCGAGCCTCGCCATGGTTGGGCGAGGCCCGACCTCGCCGGATCTGGCGAGGTCGAGCCTCGCCCAGCCAAGGTGAGGCTCACCCTCGCTAGTGGCCCGCGAGGTCGATCTTGCCGGCCTTTGGCCGGTCGTCGGACTGGCGACTGACTAGAGGAAGGAGGGAAGACAAAAAAAAAGTGGAAAAAAAACAAAAAAAGGAAAAAAATAAAAATTCAAAAAAATATTAAAATATTACTAAAGTTTTCCACGTCAGCGCCAATGATCGGCCGCCGGCCGGCAAGCATCCACGTCGGCAATTTTCGGTCAAAATTGACTGGAAGAACTAAATTGGCACAAAAACAAAACGTTTAGGACTGAATTAACACAAATTTAAAAGGTTTAGGACTTAATTGGCACAAAAAAAGGTTTAGGACTAAATTGGCATTAATGCAATAGGATTAGGACTGAATTGACACAAAAAAAAGATTTATGACTAAAATTGTACTAATACAAAAAGTTTAGGACTTTTTTGGCACTTTTCCCATAGTTTGACAGAGGGATATTTGTCAACACGAAGTACTGTTGACAAAAGAACGCATCAGGGAAAATGCGCTTTGAATTAAAATGGCTGCATTTGCGAAGTAGACGTAATTGGCACTTCTTTCGTGCAAGCATGGAATTGTTGTTCTCAGATATTAACTCCTGAGACGATTTTTGTTTTGTACATCATGAGGAGACTAAGATGGTTATATTAAATTAACCGTTGCATACATTCTAAGATATGTGGGAAACACGTGAAATTGGAAAATGTGTGGTGATATGTAGCTTGATGGTCGTGTGAACCTATAACTTTATTTCGAAGGGGAACTGAGAGCTTTCAAAATTTAGAGAAGTCGTATAATCGCTTCTAGTGATATTAAGATTGACCCATTTGGAAGTATATGGTGTAATTTTATAATATGTTTTGTAGGTCCAAGGATTCTATCCACCAGTTAGATTGCGCGAGTCAATTTGCAAATTAAGAAGAGCAATTATTGGGAGCATCATGATCTTTCGAGGATTTGATATTCGACTCTATTAGTTTAGTATTCATTAGTTATCAAGTTGGCTGTATCCAACGAGATCTTATTTCATTGACTTTTGGCACTAGTATGATGTTTCGCCTCTATGGACAAGGGAGAAATGGGTGCTCCCCACAAAATGAATGTCATTGAGAGAGACGTAAAAGTAGTTTCGTATATAAACATACAATGTGGGTTCTATTCACGATTCTGATATCGATATAATTCAAATGAATGATATTTATCTTGCAGAAGAGAAAATTTTGAAAATTTGTCTACCATGTAAGAGGATAGCAAGATACAGAATTTTTATTTTTGGTGCGAGTTGACAAGGATTTATGAACTTATATGTGACATGTACTTTTGTTACTGTGCAAACCCCAATCTATATCTGGCACGTTTTTTGATTGAACATAAAGTCCATCTCTTCCTTATATCGTTCACAATTAGATAGCGCTGTCACAAATTTAATGTGGAACCTTGTTGATCTGTCGATGTGTCATGCAGCATAGGATTTTCAAGACATAAACTCGTAAAAGACTATGTCAGAAGTTTAGCATTCATTTCACGTTGCATGGAAAACGCTTCTCGCTCCGCCTAGCCCTATCTACTGCTATCCAAATCTTCAGAGTGTCAAGGAGCAATTCACAAACGAATGAAAATCCCAGATGCATTTGCGCACGCAACACACGAAGGTCATGTGAGGATGCAATAAAATGTCATATCAGAATTTTCTAAGTTACAATAAACTATGCCTCATATCGTTGAATTATCAAGAAACAACATTAACAAAATACTGCATTTTATGCCAGACCAACGACATCTTTCATTAAAAAGTAAATGCGAGATTGTTTTCGAGGTAGAGATGCAAGCCGAATCACTCTACAATTAGCTTCCTCTTGCTTCGCAGATCAAATATACTTTTATTAGAAGCTCCCAATGAAACCAAACAACACCATGACACAAGTCAAACTGAATCATGTACACCCTCCCTGCAACAATGAACTAAAAGGCACGTCCAGAATACAAGAGTGCCGATGGCTCTGTTTCTTTCTCTCCTTAGCAGAGGACTGAAGACAACTCTATAACAACGCCTGAGAAAATGAAATCTCTGTTGAATTTATGTCTCAAGTTTGAATCGTTTATGGAATGTGACTCACTTGGATAAATTTCATAATTTATCGTGAAGATATATATATTTTCTTTTGGAGAAAATATATTCAAAATTGCCTATAAAAGAAATCCTTCTGATGGCACGTAAAGTTAAGGATGTCTTCAACAGATAACGAAAACTGGTGGGCCTTGGTCAAAGTTATTTTTTGTTGACTCTTGAAATTAAATAATAAAATAAAAGAGAAAGAAGGAGCACACATATAAAAGGCATAGTATCTTCTGCAAGGGTTTGATGCCGCACGCGCACAGAACCGCACAAGCCGAGAGTCGTCCAGGAAGCCCTCAGAGAAAAAGCGCCACACGAGAACAAAAGAAAAGAACGTACGGTCATTCTTGTTTTCGATCGTACGAGAGCGTGTTTTGCTTTGGGCTTCAACACGCGGCGATTTGTGCAGTGAGTTTATTTTGTCAAATCAAGTTGTTTATTTGTAAACACTTTGGGTTTGGGCTTAAATCTAGGTGTGGGAAATTCCCGAGTGTTTGAGCGATTTGTAACTCTGATTCTCCGATTATAGTGAATTATTTATTGCTGGCTCTCCCCGCGGATGTAGGTACCGATATTCGGACCGAATCACGTAAATCTCTAGTGTCCTTTATAGTTCCTCGTTTATTTCTCTAGTATTTTCGCATTGACTTAATTTGCAAGATCTTGTCTTTTCCGCGTTATATTTTCAACAATTGGTATCAGAGCTTAAGGGTTGGATTTTTCTGGATAGTGATTTGGGGCTTTTTGTTTGTCTGATTATTATTTGGAAATTCTGCTATTGCAATTATGTCCGGAGTGAAAGTTGAGATTGAGAAGTTTAACGGGAGGAACAACTTTGGGTTATGGAGCGTCAAGATGAGTGCGCTATTGGTAACCCAAGGTATAGCCAAAGCATTAGATGGCGAAGATGGGTTACCCATTATAATGAAAGCGGCTGATAAAGCAGACCTAATGGAGAGAGTAAAGAGTATAATCCTGCTGAATTTATCGGATGAAGTGTTAATAGAGGTGATTGAGGATAAGGATGCCGCAGCATTATGGGCAAAATTACAGGCACTCTATGTAACGAAGGGTTTGAACAATCGTTTTTACATGTTGAAGAGGATGTTTCAATTTCGATATACTAAAAGTACGTCGATCAGATCCCACCTAGACGAATTTAATAAACTCATGATGGATTTGAAGAACATCGGTAAGATATTTGATGATGAGGAACATGGCATGATGTTATTGGCTTCTTTACCGAAATCATAGGAGCACTTTACTGATTCACTACTCCAAGGTCGTAGTACGATTACCTCGAAAGAGGTAAAGTTAGCATTGTTCTCTAAAGAGTGGCAGAGGAAGTTGCGAGATGACAGTCTAATGCAGAATGTAGCGCGAGGACTAGTGATTCGAGGTAGAGAACAACATCGAGGGTCCAGTAGTAGCAGAGGTAAAAGCAGGTCAAAGTCACACAATAAAAAGTCTAAGGGACGCATGAAGTGCTTTGAGCGTCACGAGAAGAGGCACATCAGGAGAGGTTGTCTGAAGCGAAGAAATAGAGGTGACAAGCAGAACGCCACAAGCAGTGTGGCAAACGTTGTTGAGGAAAGCACTAATGATGAAGAGGCCGTCTTGTATGTGACCACTGGTTCGATAGGAGATGAATAGGTGCTAGATTTGGGGTGTTCTTATCATATGACGCCTCATAGGAACTGGTTTACTACTTACCGGACTGCAGATGGTGGTAGAGTTCTGATGGGGAATAATGCAACCTGCAATATTGTGGGGATAGGAACAGTTCGGATTCGGATGCACGATGGGGTGGTACGCACACTGACAGACGTGAGGCATGTACCAGAGCTCAAGAACAACCTTATTTCTCTAGGGACACTCGATGATATTGGGTGTAAGTACACCGCTGAAGGTGGAATATTGAAGGTCTCTCGAGGTACCATGACAGTGATAAAGGGGAAGAAAGTGAGTTCTTTCTATCATCTATTGGGAGAGATCGTGACAGGAGCTGCTGCAGTCTCATTAGGCGAGTCAGATTCTGACTTGACTTAGTTATGGCATATGCGTTTGGGGCAAATGAGTGAGGCAGGTATGACGATGCTGAGTGATAGAGGGTTGTTGAAAGGTCAAAAGACAGGGAAGCTAGACTTATGTGAGCACTGCATCTTTGGGAAATAGAGTCGGATTAAGTTTATAATAGCTGTTCATTCGACCAAGCGACCGGTTGAGTACATTCATTCATACGTCTGGGGCCCATCTTCGGTTCCTTCAAAAGGAGGCGCTCGATATATGTTGACATTTATCAACGACTACTCTAGAAAGGTATGGGTTTACTTTCTGAAGCATAAATTTAATGTGTTTGATCGGTTCAAGAAGTTTAAGGCATTGATTGAGAAGCAGTTAGATAAATAGATCAAGTGCCTGAGAACCGATAATGGTATAGAGTTTTGTGGTAAAGATTTTACCGAGTTCTGCGAGAAAGAAGGGATTGTGAGACACCGCACAGTGCCCGAGACACCACAGCAGAATGACGTTGCAGAATGGAAGAACAGAACTTTATTGGAGTGAGCTCGGAGCATGCTTTCGCATGCAGGAATAGGCAAGGAATTTTGGGCCGAAGCAGTGAACATGGCATGTTACTTGGTTAATCGATCTCCATCATCTGCTATAAAGTGGAAGACTCTCCTGAGGAAGTATGGTCGGGAAAGCCTGTTGATTACTCAGGATTACGAATATTCGGATGTCCTGCGTATGCTCATGCGAGTGATGGTAAGCTTGAGCCGAGGGCGAACAAGTGCATATTTCTAGGTTATGCACATGGGATGAAAGTATACCGGCTGTGGTGCACTGATCCCAGATCACCCGGTTTTCTAATCAGCAGAGACGTGATCTTCGATGAGACTACAATGCTTCAAAGGAGTGGGTCTAGAGATACAACCAGCAGAGCAGACAGATCATGGTGTCAGCAGTGATGTGAAGATTCAGGTGGAGACTCCGAAGATCGCGAAGGTAACAGAAGCTGAGATTATAGATGAGGCCGCAGTTCCTGAAGTCAATAATAATGAACAATTAGCAGAGCCGCAGCACACTATAGCTGCGGGTAGACAGAGAAGGCAAATTAAACCACCGGTACGTTATGGTTATACAGATATTGCTTATGTATTGACTGTAGGTGACGAGGTGGAGACAGATGAGCCTTTGTCTTACTCTGAGGCGATGGCTAGTTCTGAGTCGTTGCAGTGGCTAGGAGCTATGAGTGAAGAGATGGAATCATTTCATCGGAATCGGACATGGGAGTTGGTCAAAGTACCTAAGAGCCAGAAGATTGTCAGTAGAAAGTTGGTCTTTAAACATAAGGAAGGCATTCCCGGTGTCGAGCCAACGAGGTATAAGGCGAGAGTTATAGCGAAGGGGTATACACAGCGAGAGGGCATTGACTACAATGAGGTGTTCTCTCATGTTGTAAGACATACTTCTATTCGTGTTTTACTTGCTTTAGTTGCTGCACAAGATCTCAAGCTGGAGCAGCCAGATGTGAAAACAACATTTCTTCACGGTGAGTTGGAGAAGCGGATTTACATGAGGCAACCAGAGGGATTTGCTAATCCGGGTAAGGAAGATCATGTTTGTTTATTGAAGAAATCTTTATATAGGCTGAAACAGTCTCCTAGACAGTGGTATAATCATTTTGATTCTTTAATGGCTAGTCAGAACTATTTTAAAAGTCATATGGATAGCTGTGTTTACTATAAAAGATTGAAGGATGGGTCTTTGATATATCTGTTACTATATGTTGATGATATGTTGATAGCAGCTAAAAGCATATCTGATGTTATTGTGCTAAAGAGGCAATTGAGTGCTGAATTTGAGATGAAAGATTTAGGTGCTGCAAAGAAAATATTGGGTATGGAGATTTTGTACGACAGAACTGCATGAATTTTACGTCTTTCTCAAAAGAAATATATTGCGAAGATTGTTGCACGATTTAATATGCAGTCAGCGAAATCTTTGAGTACACCTTTAGCGATGCACTTTAAATTTTCATATAAGTTATTACCGCAGACTGAGGAGGAGGAGGAGGAGCATATGTCCCGTGTTCCTTATTCTAGTGCAGTGGGTAGTATTATGTATGCTATGGTATGCACTAGGCCTGATATTTCACAAGCAGTGAGCGTTATTAGTCGTTATATGAAGTGTCCTGGTAAAGCTCATTGGGAAGTTGTGAAGTGGATCCTCAGATATTTAAAGGGGACAGCAGACGTTGGAATTGTGTACCGAAGGGACAATAATGGCAGTGAGACCACTGGTTACGTGGATTTAGATCACGCATGTGACTTGGATGAATGCAGATCTTTAGCAGGGTACGTATTTGTGCTAGCAGGTGGTGCAGTTAGTTGGAAGGCATCCTTACAGGATCACGTTGCCTCGTCTTCGACTGAGGCAGAGTACATGGCACTGACCTTTATAGCGAAAGAGGTGATATAGCTAAAGGGTTTACTCTCGAACTTTGGGTTAGATCAGAAAAGTGTTGATATACACTGTGATAATCAAGGTGTGATATATCTGGCATATAATCCGGTTTATCACGAGCGAACAAAGCATATCGACATCAGGTAACACTTCATCCGAGATGTCTTAGTAAAGGGTGTAGTTGTTGTTAAAAAGATTACGATAGAGAAGAACCCGGTGGACATAATGACTAAACCTGTTTCTTTAGCGAAGCTCAAGTTCTGCTTGAGCACAATTGGCGTCTATGGAGAGTGAGTGCCCATCGGGGAGTTGGGAGAGCAGCATGGAAGATCAACACTATAACTTGGCTATAAACATCGAGCCAAGGTGGAGAATTGTTGAATTTATGTCTCGAGTTTGAATCGTTTATGGAATGTGACTCACTTGGATAAATTTCATAATTTATCGTGAAGATATATATATTTTCTTTTGGAGAAAATATATTCAAAATTGCCTATAAAAGAAATCTTTCTGATGGCACGTAAAGTGAAGGACGTCTTCAACAAAAAAGGAAAACTGATGGGCCCTGGTTAAAGTTATTCTTTGTTGACTCTTGGAATTAAATAATAAAATGAGAAAGAAGGGGCACATATATAAAAGGCATGGTATCTTCTGCAAGGGTTTGATGCCGCACACGCACAGAACTGTACATGCCGAGAGTCGTTTAAGAAGCCCTCAGAGAAGAAGCACCGCACGAGAACAAAAGAAAAGAACGTACGGTCGTTCTTGTTTTCGATCATACGAGAGCGTGTTTTGGTTTGGGCTTCAACACTCAGTGATTTGGGCAATGAGTTTATTTTGTCAATTCAAGTTGTTATTCGTAAACACTTTGGGTTTGGGCTTAAATCTAGATGTGAGAAACACTCGAGCGTTTGAGCGATTTGTAACTCTGATTCTCCGATTATAGTGTATTATTTGTTGCTGGCTCTCCACGTGGATGTAGGTACCGATATTAGGACTGAACCACGTAAATCTCTGGTGTCCTTTACAGTTTCTCGTTTATTTCTCTAGTATTTTCGCATTGACTTAATTTGCAAGATTCTGTCGTTTTCATGTTATATTTCCAACAGTCTCCAAAGTAAATAAGAATCCATGAAGTGTGGCTTATTCATGTCAGTTCTAACCTAAGGATTCAATCAACGGTGCGCCATACAGATGTATCAAGAGAGACCAGACCCCAAAAGTGAAGTCAATGCAGGAGGGAGTAGCATGCTGCAGGACTGGTTTAAAAGATAACCCTACTGTTTTGGAGGAGAGTCCAACGTCTGCACTGGCGGAGCCGTGACCACTGCTAATGTAAGATCAGGAGGGTTTGCATCACCAGATCGCTCACGGATTTCCCTGTATTCTTGACAAATTGCACAGAGATGGCAGAAACAATGAGTGACAAAGTCCCCACAAGGCGCTTCCTGCATGAGATGAATGATTGATCACACGGGCCATTTGATAGCTAAAAGCATAAAACTACTTATTTGTTCAAAGGAATCTTGTAACTGTTCTAGAAGTTTTAGGGTCAATCTAGAATGACTTTGACTTTTTTTTTAATCTAATCAAAATCTTGTGGTATTTTGACCAAAAAAAAAAAAAATCTTGTGGTTCATGCACTTGGAGCTTTTTCTTTTTTAAAATTTAAAACAATTTTTGCAAAATGTAAATGTTCACACTTAGATCCATATATGTAACTTTTTTGTATAATTTTTGAAATTTGAATAATATTTTAAATTTTAATAGGAAAGCAAGAAAGTTATGAAAAGGGATTGAGGATTCCGACTCTCATATGTTCCTATTCCAATCTATTATTTATTCCAATCCTGAGGACTTGCGGACCTCTTGGCTCAAACCCCACCTATTAGAGAAGAGGGCTGAAGTGCTAGAAGTTGAAGGCGGGAAAGGGATAATGGAAACAGAAGTGGAAGGGCTTGGTTTAACTGAAGGAGATTTATGAAGGACTAAGTCGAACAAGCTCAATTAACCACTATGACAAACAGCTTAACCGAGACCAAGTAGACGAAACGAAAGTACAATACTAGTAGGACAGAAATGACAAGGTTCATAGGTAATGAGACAAGGGTTGGACAGAAACTGTAATGAGTTCGGCTAGTTAGCTAAGAGACATTTGGAGAAAGAGACTGCAGTGAATTCTGATTGCTACTCCTATTCCATACGTCCTTCCATCTAGTCACTGCAAGTGAGTTCCAAATAAAAGGGACAAAAGTTCGTTGTGTTGGAACTATGTAAAGGGAGTCTAGCCCCAACTGATTAAAAGTTTTCAAGTGCTTTTCTAAAGCTCTGGGTGCCATGATTCCGATAGCCAATTTTTCATCCATGAAGGTTCAGAACTTCTATTTTATGAAGGGAGATCTATGTTGGGAATCGAGCACCGATTCCAGAAAAATAACCCAAATAAACGATCCTCACTGGCAGAATATAATAACAAAAGAACAGAATCAAAAGAACACACCAGAGAATTTGTTATCGAAGTACACTCAAACCTAGGCTACATTTCCGCGCAGAGGCACTCTGTGAATCCACTAGACTTCGAAGAAAGTAGGAATACAATTATGATCTTCTCTCAAGATCGGAGCACAAATAGATTGAGAACACTCACAAAGAAAAAACTCACTTTTTTCTTCTCTATTTTCTTTTCTCTCTATTTTCTTCTCAGCACTTGACGGCTAACTTCTATCAATAGCTGATGTGTAAAGCCTAGCTTTTAACCTAAAAGAAAAATTAATAGAAAAGACAAAAAATCCCTTAATAACAATATTTGGATTCATCCTCCAACAATCTAGTCACAAAAACAGAGATAAAAAACGAAAATGAAAAAAAGCATGAAAAGAAGGGATGTCATGTCGTTTGATGATCAGCCCACGCTGCCAACATTAAAAACATTATACTTTATGACATTGCTTGTGTACAATGATCCATAATAGCCTAAAGGTTGGGAAACTCGTCAAAACAATCGAATTAATGAAAAATCAGCCGAAGAAAAGGTTGTGAAGACTTTTTCATCGACTAGCATACAATAATGGTTAGATAAACATAAATAAATCTTTTACACTAGGAATTTCCACATATGCAAACAAAACAAATAAAACTAAACAAAGATAGTTACCATAAATAGTACTCTATATCTGGTAAGCATCAGAGCGGATCCTTTCTGAAAAAGACAAAAAGCAGCATACATATAAAGCACACTACTTTGCATTCGCAAAGTAGAGTCGATAGCCTCTTCTATTCTAATCGCTTGTCAGCAAAGGTTGCAGCAAGCACAAGGAGCTCTTTTTGTTCGTCAAGGAGCGTTGTTAACCTGTTTTCACAAGAGCTTATCTCTCCATAGAAAGAGCATATAACTTTATATGAGATTTGAATTGATTGGCAGAATATATTTCTAAAATAGACCAAGCCTTTACTCACACTGGAGCCTCTTCTTTTCAACCTGATGTATTTCTTGCTTAATTTCGTGAAGACTCTTTGTAATATACATAAACATTCATTTTCTTGCGGACTTTTAAGTGCCCCATACCAAATTGAGCTAAAAAAAGCCTTTTATTTATAGACCTTGAAAGCTCTTAACTCTTTTTTATCATTAGTAAGAAAGGTAGTCTTAATAAAGTAATGGCTCAAACTTGGCCTAAACCCATATAGTCTCGGCCCAAAAAATGACAGCCAACAAAAGGCCTAAGCTTGTATAGTCTTGGCCCGTCGAACTGATTTATAGCGATTTAAACCCAAATAGCTCTTGTCCATGATCCAAGGGACTCGCATCCAGCCAATTATGCCACCCTTCTCTTCCAACCAACTGGCTAATCATGCCATCCTAATCTGCCATGTGAGTTGCATTTTTTCGAGGGAATCAAATAATACGAGTAACGGCATTCACCTTTTTGGGCGGAATTTCCGAACTCAAATCAGACGCGGAGAATTGCTCAGTGCACTCAAATATAGTGGATGTGGTTCTAAGTTCTTGAAAAGCCAGGATTGAACTATCTTACTCCACTAAAAGTACCTTCTAACTAATTTTAAGAAAGAGTCGTGGCCCTCCAAGGCCTGTAAATAAAAGCTTCTTTAAGCTCTATTCGGCACAGGGGTCTTAGAAATAGAAAGAAATTGAGTAAGTATGGATAACACGAACAAACTTTGTGAAATTGAGCAAAAAATAGGTCAGCTGAAAAACAAAAAGCTCCAATGCGAGCAAAGACATAATCTTTTATGGGAACACAAGTTGCTCATCGATCCAAATCTTATATGAGATTATATGCTCTCTATATAAGGAGAGATAAGCTCCTGCGTAAATAGGAAGAGGGCATCCTCAATGAACAAGAAAAGCTCCTTGGAAAGGTTGCCACCTTTGATGATCGAGTTCACTAAAACAGAAGAGTCCGTCCACTCTTTCTAGAATATTAAAATAAGCGCCTTTACATGCAAATTAGTGTGTTTCAATATGTAGTGCTTTTTGTCTTTTCAAAAAGCGATTTACTTTGAAACCAACACAAGATAGATTTCAATATATGCTAACTATATTTGTTTGGTTTTGTTTGTTATGTTCACATGTATGGGAAAACCCTAGTTTAAAATGTTTACTGCCAATGCTTATATAATTGTTATATTACGCTACGCTATGAAAAAACATCTTCAATGCCTTTTTTTAACATGGTGGATGATTTTCATTAATTCGATTATTTTGGTGAGGTCCTTATCCATTAGACTACTGTGGATCATCACATAGAAGTGGATGATTTTCATTAATTCGATTATTTTGGTGAGGTCCTTATCCATTAGACTACTGTGGATCATCACATAGAAGTGATCTCATAACGTATAATATGTTTTATCCTACTCATCATAGGTTGTCTATAAACCCAAAATCTTAGTTAGCCAGTCTAAGTAGCCCAGATTGAAAGACAATCCACATACGATCCTTTCTTTTGCTGCTGCTTTTCATTTTTGTTCCGTCATTAATTCTATAACAATCCTTACCTCCGTCCATGGTTCTAAAAGCCTTTTGTCTAACCCTTCTATATGAAACTTGCTTTAGTCTACTACTCGAAAGGATGTAAGGAAAAGGAACAAAAAGCCGAATTCACTATAGTCTCATACTCAATAAGCCTTTAAGCTAAAAAACCTAACTCATTGTAATCTCTGTCCTACCTCTGTCCCATTACCTACGTACCCTATTGTTCTTCTCCCATAAGTATCTTACCTTCATTTTGTGTACTAGGCTTCGTCTATGCCCTTCATTCTAGTGGCTAATGACTTGAACTTTTATAACTCTCTTCATTTGTTAATGCAAGCCAATCCAATTCTCTACTTATTACCCTTTTTTTTTTCCTTCGACTTCAAGCAATAACTTGTCAGTTGCTTTTACGGGTGGGGATTGAGCCAAGGGTCAAGCTTTGGGGTGAACAAGAAGTCCGGTTCAACCCAGGAACCAACCCAATCAGTTCGGTTTGAAGCCAATTCGAGTCCCAGGAAAATCGATTTAATTCTCAGTTCGGGGATCCTAACCTGTCTATGAATAGTTCGGTTCCCGGTACAGCTCTTAGAACCAATGGTTATACCTGAAACCGATCCAACCAGGCCGGTTCCCAGGTTAAATTGGTTTTGAAGCCTCTATTGAAAATTTTTTTTTTGCACTCATCACAATTCGAACTATGGTATTCAATATGGATAAATAACCACAAAATCACTTAACCAAAGACAGTTTTGTAGTAAAACAATCTAACTTCTATATTTTAGTTTTACCCAAACACGGGAGTCAACCAGGAACCAGCCGGTTTGGTTCCCCTTGGAACCGGGA
The DNA here is from genome assembly GCA_031216285.1 of Syzygium syzygioides. Classification (NCBI taxonomy): domain Eukaryota; kingdom Viridiplantae; phylum Streptophyta; class Magnoliopsida; order Myrtales; family Myrtaceae; genus Syzygium; species Syzygium syzygioides. Next base: position 12,576,313 of record CM062252.1, on the reverse strand, counting down.
TTTACTGGGTGGGATCCCTATTCTAGGTTAGGAAACTGATCACCCCTAGTTACGCCGAAATAAACCAGCTCCGATATAGTCCATCACTACACCATAGCCAGTGTGGAAGCTCCTAGTTTCTATTATTTGCTGAAAGTATATTGCAAGGTAACATAGGACGCTAAAGCCAGTTTCATTGAACTCATCAATTGCATCACTTTCTATGCCACTAAGTGCATCCAGTTACAAAAAGAAAGTCATCAAGGATTTATCCGTTAGGTAAATCAGAACATTTCGGCATTTTGGACAGTAGGAGGGTGTGGCGTGCAGCTTGTATGACATTGGTAATCAAGTGATATAACATTAGTGCATTAAAGTCGCAATGCTTTAGGATACTAACCATAGTCGAGATTAATGTTACTCAAAACTTTTCTTATGGCAATTTTTTCTAAAGGTCAGGAACTAATAATTCTAAAACCTGCAACTAACCATTATCCCGTTCTAGTACGGGGATGGATGAGATTTAATCCAGTATGTAACTGCCTGCAGATTTTGCTCGGCAAAAGGACACTATTGGTGCCATAACTTGTGTACGGAAATCACTTTGGTGCCATAACTTTTTTTCGGATCACTTTGGTGCCAAAATCGGATAAAAAAGATCACTTTAGCGACTCCGGCCAAAAAAAGAGCCACGTCAGATTTCCAATGAGCCATGTCAGCATCGGAAATTAATAAAAAAAGTGCTACGTCAGATTTCCGGCGGCCATGTCAGTATTGGCACTAAAGTGATCGTTTTTCAAAAAAGTTAGCACCAAAGTGATCCGAAAAAAAGTTATGGCACAAAAGTGATCTTCGTATACAAGTTATGGCATCAATAGTGTCCTTTTGCCAATTTTGCTCCAAAAAAGAATTCCAGAATGAGAAAAACTACGATCTCTAGAATCTTATATTCAAGCGACAGACTCTTTATGGCATAGGGCAACAGTATGCATGCCTCTCATTACAAATAAATGACAAGACCCCATACTCTAGAATTGATCCATTTCAACTGGCTATATGTGCAATTTTACCAGAGACAGGCACATGAAGCTACAGCATATCCACTAGTAATTAAAAGCTTCCTCAAAGGTACATTTATTTGTATAGCACAAGCACACGGTGCCTTTGTCCCACTGGACAGGATAGCCGTGTGGAAGTAAAACCCTAAGCATGAACTAGTTCGAAATACACGTATTGTTCATATCATCAACCGTACTGATACAGTGATAACAGATCAGCTAAGTTAATAGGAGCCATATATGAATCGCGAGAGAGATCTATCAAAACAGAGTGGATAATGCTAGCAGGAAACTATAGCTGGTATTACAATTTTGACAAAATAAATAAATCATACCTCTAAATTGTACTTTGATCTTAGAGCCCTTCGATAGCCACAAGCATAACATGCAACGAAGCATCCAGGTAGCCCCAATAAAATGCCATCAGTCAACAAACAACATACGGTATTGACAAGAGCCCACAGCAAGAAATGGGTCGAGCATGATCCCACTAAAGTTCCAGAACCGAGAACCTCTGCGTTCTTTCCAAACAGATAGCAAGGACAGAAAAGACCTATACAACCTAAACAACAATAACGAGCAATTATTTTCATTTCCAACCTAATAAAATGGGAGCCAGATAGGAATATAGTAATTTCTATGAACAACGCACTTAGTTTTAGGTGCAAACTATCAAAAACTAGAAGAGTATTATCTCTTTTACAATTTTAATCAAAATAGTACGTATTTCCACAATGTCAAACAAATTGTAGTTTTATTGGACCTTTGATATATCCAAATCGAAATATTAACCTCAAAAGTAGAATATATATGCCTAAGTATTACTATGCCAAAATGAATATGTACCTTTTACTGTCACGCCCCGAACCCCATCGAGAGCACGACACCCTCTTCTGGTCAATTAATGCGACATCCTAGGGTATCGCCAGCCTCACTTATATTCATCAGAGATTTAAATCAACAGTGGATACCATAATTAACCCAGACAATTTGAAACTGGGGAAAGCCAGGGAGAATAGACATACATAATTTACCACCTACATTTACATATACACACCGTACTACAACCCATCAACAACAAAAAGAGTTCGATGACCTGGTACTCTAACCTCAAAAATGGTGCTCTTCCAAAACCTATTCTTAACCTAGCCTGTACGCCCCTTGCTCGGCGTCCACTCTGAATCTGACTCCTCGTCATCCGAATCCGAACTCCCCTGAACGGTTTGCTTCTCTGAAGAGTCTGGTTCAGCCTCAATCTCAATCGGGTGATTAATGTCACTCGACTCAACTGGGACTTCGTCCTGATCCTCCTCAGCCGGTCCCTCAAAATAGTCCTCAAGCACAAAATTGGGATCCATCAACTGCTCATACGAGAGTATATACTCCGGTTCCTCCCCAGGCTCTGCAGACTCGGCAGGCTCGTTTTCGGGTTCTGCCTCAGACTCTACCTCCTCAGCGATTGGCTCTAAATCTATGTCCATCGGGTGGTCTATTGTTTGCGATCCTTCGGACTCGGGTTCATGTTCAGCCCTTGAAGATTCCTGTGCTGTAGGTGCTGGATGCAATCCAAAATGCGCTAAACTAGTTTCCACACTAGTTAATTCTCCATCTATAGGGGGTATAGCAGACGGGTCCAATCCCCAACCAAATCAAAAGGAACATCAAAACCCCTGACGGGCCCGAACTCATCGACTCCATCCCGAAAGAACTAGGCAGTATATACATGGGTCTCCCATAAAGGTAGTCCTACTTCTACAAAGACCGTAGTAGTGTGCTTAATCCAGGTCATGTTATCGCTCATAGGAAACTCTGCAACCTCATACTCAGTGTGCACTAGTACCCCAAAACGCTCAGGTGGCGGTGGCGGAGGATTCATGGCTCAAGTCGGGGTTCTGAAAAATGTTGGATGAAATAACCATGAGACTACATATCAGTAAGTACACCCCTAAACCTCACTTAAGCTATCACGTACCTCCAGACAATTACAAAACACAATCACACATATACCAAATCATCCCATAGCAGGCACATCAATGATTCTTACCAAGGCCTATCATGTGTGCTACCTACACGTTAGTCACAATCACATCATATACAACTACATGCATGTACAAATCTCATTTCATGCATTTGTTCCGTTCTCATCATGTCTTTTCCACATCACTCACCAGTGACCCGCGTTACAGTACACGCCTCAGGTCCACTACGACCAACTTATCACAACACTCTAGGGCCTGCGTTGACAGTACAAGCCTCAAACCATATTTCTTGCCCGCATTGCAGTACACGTCTCAGGCTCAATATCTACTACCTACTGCACAACCCGTGTTGAAGTACACGCCTCAGGATGACAGTTTTCCGATAATACGGGGCATCGTCCCGAGTTGAAGTACACGCCTCAGGACAGCACAATTTCCACAATCGCAAATGCCACACCACATTCACTCTCTTACTCATGCCTATGCTCAACAATCATTTGCCATGCTCAATTGGCCAATCACACGTGGCTCGTGTGCACATCAATTCACACACAATTCATGCTCACCAAGCATTTGACATGGCCAATTTAACAATTAATTCAGTCTGGCCCAAGCGTGCACCCAATAGGCATATTTCAATCATTTAATTACACCACCATGCACTCAATTTTATCACCACAACTCAGTCATAGTTCAAACACACATTAAACACACAATTTGTCATTTTTCTCCAACCAAACATCGGCAAATCAATTCCGGTCATTCACAACATTTTCCCACAACTAATTGCCGATTCTAAATATCCAAATTTCACTCCGATCGGCACATCACAGCCCACTGAACGGCCAATCACAGCCACCTATTGACCTCAAAATTTCCATTAAAAATTTTCCGAATTCAATTCTAGGACCGCTAATCGGTTCAGCTCCTAAATCATACAATTTCACGCCCATAAAAACCCGATTTCAACCAAAAATTATCCGTCAATACCCGATGTTCTAAATTGGGTTTAGGGCGCGACTTACCGAGTTCTAGACTAACGCAGCTAGAACGGAAAGCGGCGGCGAATGGCGGGGACAGAGGCGCGGCTTGGCGGCATGGACGGCGACGACGGTGGCGAGTGGCGGTGACCTTCCTTGGCTGTGGCTCTCGGCCACTCGAGCAGAAGGGAGAGATAGAGAGGGGAACGACGATGTGGGGGTGGCGATGGCGCGGTATGGTGATGGCGAGGAGGCGCAGTACGACGGGCAGTGAGCGACAGTGCCGGCGTACGGGCAAGGGGGGCGATCGGCGATTGGGAGGAGGAGAGAGGGATGGCCGAGAGTCTTGGGGGAGAGAGAGTGAGGAGAGAGAGAGAGAGGTCTTGACTCAAATAGTCCAATTTTGACCCAAAATGGTAAATGACCATCTTGACCTTTACTCACAAACCAAATCAATGGTCCAGATTTGATCTTATCTTGAAGCCGACGGTCGAGATTGAATCTTGCCCAAAATATCCAAGGGTAATTTGGAAATTTCATAAAATTCCAAGGGAAAAATTGTCCATTCCAAAAAGTTAGGCAAAATGACGAAAATGCCCTTTTTCCATAAAACATGCCTTTTACAAACTCTTAGAGGTAAAATGGTCACTTTCCTCATTTATCATCGAAATCAAATTTTTCTGAAGGAATCAGGACAATCCAAAATTGCACGTTCCATCCGCAACGTCGACCTAACGTTCCGTTTTGACTTCCAAATTTTTCCGATGTCCAAATTGGGTTCCATTAAATAATCAAATTTTATTAAACGCAATTCGAGCGTTTCTCAAACTAACAAGTGGCTTGTTGAGGAAATTCGCATATTCGACCCGTGACGGACAATAATTCAGGTCGCGTGCAAGTTCATTCGTTTCGTGATGACTTCGGTTATCATTTAATCGCGAGGATCAATTACTAGATTCGAGGAGCATGATCGTTTGGTATAGGTTCAGGATCATTTGTCAATTTATTTCGTGGTCCGGCGGAATCACCCGCAATCCACTACTATGTTAGTGACGAACTGAACCTTAACTATCCTTAGACCGTCTAACAGTGGCTTAAAATATCACCTCGACGATTTCGTAGTCGAAAGTCAATTCACAATCAAATTTTCTTTAGTCGCACGAGTTAAATCCCTAATTAGTCTTTCTCTAATGGTTAGTATCCCGGGAATGATTAGTTCCGGATGAGAACTTACTACGAGTATATTCATAAAACTCGGTATTTTATAAATTCCAAATGGACCAATTTTCAGGATGTCACATTTACCGTGTTAACCAGAGTACAAACCCAAGATTTCAAGTAGAAGCACACGGAGCATTTTATCTTTTCAATATACTTCAAAGTCTCAAGCAACCCCATATAATCATACTACTATAGAAAACACAATCGAATCTTCTTAACTCAAGATGCACCTTCATAACTTTCCCTCCAGATAAATCAAGGTCTCAGGACAGAAAGTAGCATACAGCTCTGCATGTCATCAAAGCAAGCACAGATTCCAGAAGACCAGTGTGTTGGCCCAGCACTTATGGGCTGACGAATAGCTGGGTCACCACTGCTCGGAAGAGTCTCTACTTCTGGTTCAGACCGATCTAATGGAATATAAGGAGGAGGCACGTAACTGCTTTGGCTTTTCATCTCTTTTCTGCTCGACACCTGTAGGAAAACTATTAGAAAGAATCAATTAACATGAATACACAAAACGTTCACGTAACAACACGAAGCATGAGAACCAACAGCTAAGTTGCCGTGCTAATACACCAATAAAGAAAAAATAACAAGATTGATTTGGCAAACATGAATTTAGAAGACGGTGGCAGACAGAATCAGAATAAAATTATAGAACAAAGCATCTAGAGAAAGAACGACAATACATGGTTGAAATAACAAATTCAATCACTAGAAAAGAGGGAATCCTCATGAAATCAGCCATACACCGGAGCTCAGCCATAAAACACCCCTCCACAGGAAAGATCACATTTCAAAGAGACACAAAAGCAACTCGACAAGTTCAACAAACTCTTATCACAAGCTTCCTTGACCCTAAAGCTTGACACGGAAATAGAGTAGAATGATTCTCCCAGAAACGTTCATGGGTTGCTGAGTTTACACTTAATAAGCTAATAAAACACCTTTCTTCCTACATAGGAGCATATACTATCATATATACTTGTTCTGTAACAACCTAAATTTCAGAAATAGGTTGATCTATCCCTATATGCTCCCACATTGTATTTACAGGAGCATATACTGTCATACATACACTTGATCTCTAGCATCCCAAATAAACGAATGGATTGCTGAATTTACACTTAATAAGTTTCCAAAGCACTTCTGACGCATCCAGTACAATATAGGTGAGCATAAACTATTTATACAGTTATACACTATTTCTTTAACATCCTAAAATACGGTAAGAAGGCGATCCATCCCCCATTCGGCAAACGCACCATCTGCTCACGTGAAGAAGAAAAAAGAAATTGTCCAGACACTCTATTTCCCATCTTAGGACGCAGCAGCCACGCTCACGTATGTCCCATTCATCGCTGTCCAGCTATACACATCACCAAGTTCAAGGCCTTCCATGGAGGAAAGTCTCTTCAAGCAGCATCAAATTCACCCCATTACAATTTTACGCTGGTTTTTCCGTTTTTATTTTTTACTAGCATCGACAGATCAAAGCCACCGAAATCAAGAACCCGGCAAATCTACAAGAGAGAGCTCCCCAAGCGATCGTTAGCTGCAAAATTTCCTCTCGAGGACTCATTTCCAGCAGCAAATTCCAGGAACAGTTTTCGCGAAAGCACAATCAAAACCACGAGCGCAAGAACTCGCACCAAATCCGAGACGTGACCAATCCAGGACATCACTCGCTTGAACGATGATAATGACGAGAACCGACAAAGAAATTGACAGAGAAGCCAGTGAAAACCCCCATACCTCCTGTTTGCTGAAATCGCCACCGCCCTTTCCTTCTCCGCCGGTGATCGGAAGAGGAACCGGAAGAAGAACAAGGCCAGAAGTGGAACTGAAAACTGAAAATGAAAAATGCGGAGGGCAAAAACCAGTGGATGAGCACGAGAGATCCGAGACCCATGGGGAATGCCTATGTAGGGAGTTTCGTTTGGGCCTAATGCGATGCTGATCTGGTATATATTATGTGGACATGCAGATTTGACAAGATCATTAAGAAGGAAATTCCTTCCACTGTTGTGTTTGAGGATGATAAGGTACTCTCGACTGCTTCCATCTCGTCTCGACACTGCTTACTTTTGTTCTTCTGCTGTCGTTGCCCTGTTCTTCTGTGGCCGAAACACCAGTCTCACTCTATTCTCTAACTTCTTTTGTCCTTTTGATACACCTGCAAAATAAAAACATGTGGTTACCTTTGGGATTGCATCAGTATACCCAGAGGTGATTAGTTGGGCTTATGCACGAGTGTGTTGCATCTATCGTGGACTCGAGAGAGAGGCTTATGTCGAATTCTAAGCAAGAGCTTGAGTTAGGGTAGTAGTTTTTTTGGCATCCTTCACATCACTTGTTGTCACCTTCCTACAGCTAGAGGTTAGCTAGCCTTTTAATAGATGTCTCTGACTGGCGGAATTTTGTTAGACCTCAGTGTCTTGGACTGCATGAAACTGGACTAGAGGAGATGGCAGGTGACAGTTATGGAGAGACACGTTACACAGTACAGCGTTATACTAGATGATAATATGCGCTAGAGATGAGAAACTTTGACCTTACTCGTGCATGAACATTTGAAGTTGTTTGCAATATGATAAAATTCACTTTGTTCTATGTATGAATCAACTTCTCATGCTTTTGCTTGGTACAAAAACTGCCGTGTGACCCCAACAAGGAAATCTTAGATGAATCGTCACCTTAGGTTCAGTTGTTTGCATCAACAACCTGAAGTTTCTGGCTGGACTGGGCATTTTTCCACAATTAGATTACAGGATAGGTGTTTCAACTGTTCTTGTAGAATTGTTTTTGTGGTTTCGAGAATTAACTTCACGTCTTATCTGCTTACTGGTAAAGTATAATCATGCCTCTTTTTTTGTGTGGAGGAATTTGTTGATCTTCTTGATTGAAAGGTTTTGTTGTTTGTATTATTCTTCTGGAGTAGGTGCTGGCTTTCAGGGACATCTCTCCTAAGGCTCCAACACACATTCTGATCATCCCAAAAGTGAAGGATGGGTTAACTGGACTGTCTAAGGTATTTCCTGTTGTACTCTTGCATCCTTTCGGAACTCTCTGGTCAGCACCTATCGACCCATGTCCAACTGTCAACTTAAAGATTAACTAGCTATTCTTGCTAAGAGGATTTCTTTTGGTATCTTGATTGAGCTCGAGCCAGCTCTTTGTTAGGGTCCGGGGATAGTTTTGTTGTTTTAAATGGTTTTACTGTATGTATTTGTTAAGAAAAATTTCCAGCTGTATGGTCATCTTTAAGTTTCAAACTTAACCGATACTACTTTTATTTATCCTTCTAATTCTAATTGAGTAATATGTGTTAAAGAGTGGATAGTTTGGGTTGTTGAATGGGCTGCCGAGATAGGATTTTGTGTCAACCTGTCTCTAATGAATTTTTTTTTAAGGGTCCGTTTGTTAGAAAACCTTTGTTTTAGAATACATTTTCCTAAAAATGATCGCCCGTATTGCTTCTAAAAATGTATGAACAAAAAATATTTTCATTGTCCATGAAAATATTTTGGCCTAAATAGTTATCGATAATGAAAACAATTTTTATTGGCTATTTATCCCAAGCAATCCAACTTTTTTTTTCTAGAAAAATGTTGTCCAAATCGTTCATTTTCCGTGAAACAAACAGATCCCAAAGGACTTTGTGTTTTACACCCGCCAATAACTTCGCAGGGGGTGTGTGCCTAGTACTGTGGTTTGAAGAAGAATTACCAGAACTATATGTGGAATAGATTAATGAATAGTTGACAGATGTTAGCATTCTCAAGACGATCATAGTGATAGCCTCCAAGTTTTTCTCAAAAAACCGCCATAAATGCATGTTGCAGTTCAATGGCCTGGCTTTAATTTGAGCAACACAGTCACAGATTGAACTATTCTCTGGCACGAAAATTCTGCTGCGACTGCTAATTCAAGAGGCTGATTATGGCTAGGCTTGGTCCCATTGTGTCACTTAACAGGAATGGCCTTTCTTGTTGGCTACATGATTATTTCAATATTCAACATGTTTTGAGTTCTGTATTTGGGTTTTCTATTGCTTGACATATTAATGCCGAGTTTTTAGATACTTGATCAGATTTTCCTGTCTGGTACTTGTCTATAAGTTTTCCAACGTTTCCATGATTCTTATAAGCAGTAAAATATTTTGATTATCATCTTTACAAAGCTCTCTAGATATGCAAACTAGAACATCGTAAACAATCGCATATTTTCTCTTTTCTTAAAGTACGGGCCAATGGAATGATCTATGTGTGACATTCCGAAATTTCCGCCAATTGAAATTTATTAAATAATTTAGTTTTATGAGGTGTGCTCGTAGTAAATTTCTCGCTCGGAACTGATCATTCCTGGGAATGCTAACAGTTAGGGAAAGGCTAATAGGAGAATTAAATTCGCGCGACTAAAAAAAATTCGATTGTGAATGGATTTCGACCATTAAATCGTGTAAGTGATATTTTGAGCCACTATTGATCGATCCAAGGATAGTTGGGGGTCAATTCTGCACTGTCTTAGTAGTGGATTGCGGGTGATTCCGTTGGACCACGAAACGACTTGACAAATGATTCCGAAACTATACCAAACGATCGTACCCTTCAGATCAAGTGATTGATCTTCGCGATTTTAATGACAACTGAGGTCGTCACGCACTGAACGAACTTGTATGTGACTCGATTTAGTATCAGTCATGAGTCAATTTCACGAATTTCCCAGCAAGCCGTCCGTTAGCTCGAGAAACGCTCAAGTTGCGTTTAATAGAATTTAATTATTGAAATTTTGCCCAAATTGGACACCGAAAAATTAGGAAGTCACGACGGAACGTTGGGACGATGTTGCACGTGACACGTACAAATTTTTGGTGCGCTCAAATCTTTCGGAAAAATTCGATTTTGGCAAGAAATGGAGAATTGGACCATTTTACCCTTGAGTATTAAAAAAAGGGATAGTTTTGAGGGCAAGGGGCATTTTGGTCATTTTTCCCCTAATTTTTGGGAAGGACAATTTTGCCCTTGGATATTTTGAAAATTTCAAGAATACCCTTGGATATTTTTGTGCAAGAATCAATCTCGGCCGTCGGATCAAGATAAGATCAAATCGGGACCGTCGGATCAAAAAGATTAGAGAAGGGTATTTTGGTAAATTGCCAAAAAAGGGTCAAATGTGGACTATTTAGGTCTAATTGACCATTGTCTCTCCCCATTTGCGTGAGTTCCCCCCCCAACCGTAGACTCTCTCTCTCTCTCTCTTTGCCGATTGCCACCCAAGCCGCGCCGTCGCCGTCCAAGCCGATCGCCGCTCGCCGGAAGCCGTACGTTGTCCCCACCGTGTCCAATTAAGTGCAGCTGCTTTCCGTTCTAGCCGAAAAAGTCTAGAACGTGGGTAAGTCGCGCCTAAACCTAATTTAGGACTTCGGGGTATCGATGGGTAATTTTCAAACAAAATCAGTATGGAATTAGGTGCGGAATTGTATGAATAGGGAGTGGAAATTTTATGGCGAGCCTTAGGAATTAATTCGGATAATATTTATTGAAAATTCAAAAAAATGGGGGCTGTGAATTACTGTTCATATGCTGCGAATCACTGTTCACAAGCTGTGGATTACTGTTCACGGGGCTATGATGGTCCGATCGGGACGCAAAGTTGAATTTTTAGAACCTAGAAATTATGGCGAGAGTCCCGTGAAGAATCAGAATTAATCCGACGCCATTTAGTTGGAGAAAAATGGGAATTTACGTATTGGATGCATATTTAGTTATAAATAAATACTAGGGATTGAATTGAGTATGATGTTGTGCAATTAAGTAATTATATATACCTGTTGGGTGTACACGTGAGTTAGATTAAATTAATTATTGATATTGTCATGTCCTATGCTTAGTGAGTATGAATTATGAGTTAAATAATGCATGTGTGGGCCGCGTGTAATGGGCCAATTGATCGTGGTAAATGCGTGCTGAGTGTGTGCATGAGTAAGAAAGGAATGGTGTGTGGCATGGCATGAAAGATTGTGGAAAGTTGTGCCGTCCTTAGGAGTGTACGTTTACACGGGACGATGCCCGATATTACCGAAAAACTGCCAGCCTGAGACGTGTACTTCAACGTTGGTTGCGCAGTAGGTGGTAGATGTTGAGCCTGAGGCGTGTACGTTTACGCGGGCAAGAAACATGGCCTGAGGCGTGTACGTTTATGCGGGCCTGAAGTGTTGTGAGATGTGGTCGCAGTGTGCCTGAAGCGTGTACTTTAACGCGGGTCATTGGCGAGTGAAAGTAGAAAATGAATGATCACAATGTGCCTGAGGCGTGTACTTTAACGCGGGTCATTGGCGAGTGAAAGTGGAAAATGAATGATCGCAATGTGCCTGAGGCGTGTACTTTAACGCGGGTCACTGGCCAGTGAAAGTGGAAAATGAATGATCGCAGTGTGCTTGAGGCGTATACTTCAACGCAGGTCACTGACAAGTGGATGCGAAAGTGAAAATGAAAATGGAAGGAATAGTGGGATGAGAACGATACATGCACTTATTTGCATATGATGTGATTGTGATTGAGTACGGGTATGCGCATGTTTTAGTTTGACTATATTATTTGATGTGCCTGCAATGTAATGGTTTGATGTGTACGAATGCACGTGTGTCTATGTGATTGTCTAGAGGTACGTGATAGCCTAAATTGGGTTTAAGGGTGTACTTACTGAGAAGTGTCTCATGGTTGTTTTCAACCAAATATTTCAGAACCCAGACCTGAGTCATGAATCCTCCACCGCCACCACCCCCAGTACGTTTTGGAGTTCCAGTGCATACAGAGTATGAGACAGCTGAGTTTCAAATGGGAGACAGGATAATGTGGAGTTAGATTCTGAGTGGACGCCAAGCAAGGGGTGTTAAAGGTTGTTACGGGTTGGATGGCAGGTCATCGGTTTTTGTTCTTACTCTTGAAGGGTTAGTAATGTGTGCACTGGTAAACTAAGGTTTGTATTTTGTAAATATGGTGGTACAAGTTTGATCGAGGAATGGAAATGTATATATTTTCCCAATGTTTCCCTGGTAAAATTTTTGTCCGGGTGTTTTATGGTTTCCGTGTGCGCAATTAAATCTCTGATGTTTAGATGAGGTTGGCGACAACCTGGACCGTCGCAACTGATCGACCGGAGGTGGGATGTTGCAGGCTCGACGGGAGCTCGGGGCGTGACACTATGCATGATGATCGCAAGCTGGATTCAGCAACTGCTTCCAGTTGTTATTCTATAATTCTTCCTGATTCGTGGTCAGCTTACCTTCACAGGCTGAGGAGAGGCACTGTGAGATTCTTGGGCACCTTCTTTACACTGCCAAACTTGTTGCCAAACAGGAAGGCCTGGAAGACGGCTATCGTGTTGAGATTAATGATGGACCAAGCGCATGTAAGGACCAATTTTGAGCTTGCGATTCTACTCTTTATGGGGTCTTTTGAGAGTCGAACCTTAAATTTTGATTTCCTGATGTTGGATTGCAGGTCAGTGAGTTTACCACATTCACGTCCACCTCCTCGGAGGGCGACAAATGAACTGGCCACCGGGCTAAGTTTGATAGTCACGTACTGGAATTGAAGGAGAGAATTCGCTGATATCCTGTCATAAACACTTGTTAAGACCTGAGCTACACTCTGCTACTTTTTAAAGGTATTTGAATGACGTAAATGGAGTCTGATAATTTACCGAGAGTGCCATATCATTGGCCACTGCGCCATAGCCAACAGGCCAATACAGTCTGCTATTTAGCTATTTGCACGGTGAGCACGTTCATGGCATATTCTTTCTTTTCAAAGAGATGCTTTGATCAGTCACTGGTCCGAGAACTTTTGTGGTAAGTAAAGCATCGTATGATGTGCTAGTTTTCTCGTCCGTTTTGCATCGGTGTATTGTTGAGACGGTATATTGTAGAGGGAAAAAAAATTGAACTGAATATTTGGTTAGATTGATGTGATCCCAAGTTATCTATTTCTAATATAGTCAAGAGGCTATTTATTTCTAATATAGTAAGGAGGCTAAAATAATAATGTCACCCTTATTCTCACCATACATAAAATAATAAAAGGAAATGGAAAAATACATCTCCATTGGCCAGATACTGTTCACACTTTTTCACAAGTTGGAGCATGGATTTGATGTCACGCCCCGAGTACCCGTCAAGCCCGTGACATTCCGCCTCTGGTCGAACAGTTGCAACGTCCCAGGTTATCGCCGACCTCATCTAAATATCAAAGTTTTAATTGCGCAAACGCAAACCATAAAACACCCGAACAAATTAAACTGGGGAGAATTGGGAGAATATACATTTCCATTTCTTGCTCAACTTGTTCCACCGTATATACAATAAAACAAACCTGTCTACCAATACACACTTTACTGAAACTACCAAAATCAAAAAGGAGTCGATGACCTGACGTTCAACCTCAAAAATGGTTCTCATCCAAGGTAAGCTTTCCTACTTCTACAAACACAGTCGTCATACGTCTTATCCAGGTCATCCTGTCACCCATCGAAAACTCAGCTACCTCATACTCCGTATGCACTGGTACTCCAAAACGTACTAGCGGCAGTGGTGGAGGGTTCATGGGTCCTGTCGGGGTTCTGAAATTATTGGTTGAAACAATCGTGAGAACATTTCTCAGTAAGTTTATCCCTAAACCCAACCTAGACTATCACGTACCTCCAGACAATCACACAGAGACACGTGCATTCGTACACATCAAGTCTTCACATCGCAGGCACCTCAAATAATATAGTCAGATTCAAACATGCGTACACCCGTACTCAATCGCAATCACGTCGTATGCAACACACTCATGTACCAATTCTCATCCCACTATTCCTTCCATTCTCATTTCCTCTTTCTCATTCCTCGCCAGTAACTTGCGTTGAAGTACACACCTCAGGCACACTGCTATCATTCACCACATCTGGCCCACGTACCTGTTCACACCTCAGGCCCCAATCGCGACCTGAGCATCACACGCCCCAGTCTCGATCCCAACTCAGCCGCACCAAATGCAACAGGCCTACATGATTAGAACCTGAGCTTATGATGCCTCGGTCCAATCCCGGTCTCACCCGAGCTGATCGTGCCTCGGACCGATTCTCATTCTTGCTTTTTCAAGCCTTAGCCTGTGCCAAATGCAACAGACCTACTTGATCGCGGCCCGAGTTTATAATACTCGGCCCGATCCCAAACTCGCACTTTCGCACTTTCACACACTTTCCCACCATCACTTGCTACACTACAATTTCCTTCTCACTCATGCCCACGCTCCACACACATTCATCACACGCAACTGGCCCTTCACACATGGCCCGCACACGCATTATTTTACACGTAACTCATGCACATTCAGCATAGGACATGACAATACCAATAATTAATTTAATCTAACTCACGTGTGCACCCAACAAGCATATACAATCACCAAATTGCACAACAACATACTCAATTTAATCACCACAATTTTTTTTATAATTTAAATATACATCCAACACGTAAATTCTCATTTTTCTCCCATCAAACGGCGTCAGATTAATTCCAATCCTTCACAGAACTTTCTCACCATAAAATACCGATTTTAAGAATCCAACTTGCGTCCCGAACAAATCATCACAGCCCCGTGAACAGTAAATCACAGCTCGTGAACAGTAATTCGCGGCCCACTATTATTCTAAATTTTCCAATAAAAAATTTCTGATTTCAATTCTAAGACCCGCCACCTAATCTCACTTCTAAATCATGTCATTCCGCACCTAATCTATTCCCGGTTTCGCCCAAAATCGCCTGTCAATACCCGAAATCCTAAATTAGGTTTAGAGCACGACTTACCCGCGTTCTAGACTATCGCGGCTAGAACGGGAAGCGGCAGCACTTAATCAGGAACGGCGGTGACGGTATGCAGCTCTCGGGTGGCGGCGATCAGCTTGGGTGGCGACGGCGCGGCTTGGGTGGTGGCCGGTGGGGCTCACGGCCAAAGGGGAGACCGAGAGGAAGAAAGAGAGAAACGGCGGGATGGGGGTGGCATGAGGGGTGTGAGGCGGCGGGGCGGTGGCGTGGTGCGGCACAGCGACGATCGGGGCGGCGGCGATGACGGGAGGGAGAGATGGCCGGAGGGGAGCTCACGGTGGGGGAAATTTCACGGGGGAGAGAGAGAACCAAATGGGGGAATGAGAGAGAGAGAAGAGAGAGAAGAGTGGTCTAAACATGAATAATAGCTTTGACCCAAAAAATCTAAAGCACAAATGACCAAAATACCCCTTGCCCCTAAAACTAATTCTCTATAAATCTTTAAGGGAAAAATCGTCACTTTCTTCATTTCTCGTCGAAATTGAATTTTTCCGAAGGAATTAAGCGCACCAAAAATTGACACATGTTACGTGCAATGTCGTCCTAACGTTCCGGTGTGATTTCCTAATTTTCCGGTGTCCAATTTGGGCTAAATTCAATAATTAAATTCTATTAAACGCAACTCGAGCGTTTCTCGAGCTAACGGGCGGCTTACTGGGGAAATTCGCTGAATCGACTCATGACTGATACTGAATCAAGTCACGTGCAAGTTCATTCGGTACGTGATGACCTCGATTATCATTAAAATTGCGAAGATCAATCACTTGATTCGAGGGGTACAATCGTTCGGTACAATTTCGGAATCATTCGTCAAGTCGTTTCGTGGTCCAACGGAATCACCCGCAATCCACTACTAGGACAGTGGCGAACTAACCCCTAACTATCATTAGATCGGCCAACAGTGGCTCAAAATATCACTTCCTTATCAAAAAAATATCACTTTCGCAATTTAATGGTCGAAATCCATTCACGATCGAATTTCCTTTAGTTGCACGAATTTAATTCCCCTATTAGCCTTTCCCTAATGGTTAGTATTCCCAGGAATGATCAGTTCCGGACGAGAATTTTTTTTTTTGGGTAAAGTCCGGGCGAGAAGTTACCGCGAGCACATCTCATAAAACTCAATTATTCAATAAATTCCAATTAGTGGAATTTTGGAATGTCACATTTGATACATGCCTAACTTGACTAAAGTAGGATGAAACGTCTTACCCCATAAGTTGATTATCGAACCAAACAAAGGGAGTACAAATTAAACACTCAATAACTTCTCGATAAAGCGCTTGTAAATCTCCACATGTTTCGTTTGGTCATGCTGTATATAATTGTGAGCAATACTAATTAAGACCTTTAAGTAATCATTTAAGTCATAACAATTCACAAACTTCCTGTGTCATTGCATGAAACTCTGCTTGAGCACTAGGCCAAGCAATTGCATTTTACTTTTTGCCATGCCAAATCACAATATTCCCTTTTAAGAAAGTATAATATTTAGAAATAGACTTCTGATAAGGAGATCCACTCCAATTAACATCTGTTTAGGTTTCAATTGTCAAGCCGTTGTGAGAAGACAAAAAAATCCCTTCCCAATAGCAGACTTCAAATACTGAATGATGCAAAGAAAAGCATCTAATAGAGTTTTCCTGTACACTCGTCACAAAATATTTCTAAATCCCAATGCACCCAATGCCAAATAGCTGTCAAGAAGCATAAGCCAGAAAACATAATATGTGCACCACCGGCCACGCCTTCGTAACTTCGAATACTTGGATTCATTATAGTCCCTCTTGTAATACTCTAGCCACCTCATGAATTGGTTATTCCTAAATGAGTCATGAAGGGTATAACCAACATACCTTGTCTCCACATTGGATCAAGAATGGGATAAGAGGGATAAAAAAACTGCTAATTCATTGAATCGAAGTCCTCTAGTAGTAGGCTAAAGGTGTCCCAAAAAAATCATCCAAATAAGATCAATGGAAGTCGATTTTTGCAGGGTTTTGGAAACTTGGAAAGAATTGATAATTTATATTTTTCCCAAAGACTTTGAAAATAAAAAAAGGAATATGGTGGTCTACAAACTGAAGTACTTTGGTCTTTACACACGAGAGAATAATAGGTCAGTGGCAAGGCAAAGATAATCTCAAACAAGAAGATCCAAAAAATCGCAAAGAGGTTGAACAACCTATTAAAGACTGCAAAGAAGCTTTAGTTAATCTCATAAATGTGAGGTTTATGGCAGACATTAAATTCAAAGAATCACCTCATTAGTGTTGCCCTACACTATGAAAGAGGGTAGAGGGCAAAGGAGAAGGTGAAAATGAGCTACGGTGGGAGAGGGTGAAGGCGAGAATAGAGAGAGAAGAAGATTGCACAAAAGAGATTAGGGTTAGGGATTTGGTTTAGCTCTTTCTTTGATACCATGCCGAGAAATTAAAAAACCTGAACTGAATACTTGTTTAGGTGAATGTGGCCCTAAGCTAGCTATTTATAATAAAGCTAAGATGCCAAAATTGCAATATCACCTTTATTGTCGTAATACATAAAATAATGAAGAAAATGGACAAATATGTCCACATGACTAGTTATGTCCCCGTTATTTTTGCAGGTATCGTAAGAATTACCGCATCGAAATGTACAGGCTGAATATTTTTATGAAGTAGTATAACGCGATTTTCTCCTAATAGAATGTACAAAAAGACCTGATCAATGTAATTTTTATCTGAACGCAACTTAAAGCCAGCGCAATCTGAACTTCTGATGTATCGTGTCTTGAAATATTATGCATATTTACAACAGAAATAGTTCAGTAAATATAACATGCAATTATCTCGGTTAATAAGATAAGAACAGCAGCTCAAAAATCGGTACAACGTTTGTGGCTGTGGAATAAAATGGAGATTTAGTGTCACCTGTGAAGCTAAACTAATGCCCTAAAAAGTAAAAAAAAAAAAAAAGAAAGGAACAACATAAGCTAAAATTAAGGTTTACAATGTAAGAAAGTACAAATAAAAATAAGGAAACTAGGCAATTACAGCAATCACTCGGAAGAGAATATAAAGGAAGGCTAGCCGCTAGAAGTCAACTTTCATATGATGGAGCCTTTGGCATGAATGGATGTTATTAGGCTGTGGAGCATTTTGGAGATGGAAGAATGATGTGTGATGAACACGTCATTGACTAGTATTGAGAAGATAGACGGAAAGTGAGAAGGATCCCTTTGTCGTTTTCTGACTTCTCGATGTTTAGACGATGAAAAATTCATCGATTTACGGAAATATTTTCCGTGAATCGAAAATAAGTTTAGATTGCGAAAAAATAATTTCTCTTTTTAGAAAAAAGGAAAACACTTTTTCTAAATTACCAAATAAATTAAAATTAGCAGTTTTATTTTGAATAATTTTCATGAAAAATATTTTTCTTCGTCATGAAATTTTCAGTGAAACAGACTTACCCTAAGTATGCATTGTGATCAGCGTGAGCTAATAGACTTAAGGAAATTGAAACTGTATAAATTAGTGACTGTTAACATTTGCTGCATAACTGGAAGATCAAAAAAGGAAAAAAGTTACATGGAAACATCACTTCGTCGTTGCTTAAACTTGGAATCGTAATGTGCGTTATTTACATGTAGTGTCCCTCACTAGATAATTTAAATTTTCAGGTTAAACATTTATAATAGAAGAATCATTTGTGAACTTTTGGTTCATTTCACGAGATATATGTCGAGCACCTGATATAATTTTAAGAACGATCAAAACAAAAGAGTCAAGTATGCATGACCAAATGCAAAACTTGCATAGGAAACTCAATAGGTCGCAAGCTGGCCATGGTGTCCAGAGTGATCGCGTGTCATTTAAGATTTTTTTCTTTCTAGATTCGTTGTTGAGGAATTGAGTCATTTGTTTTTGCATTTTCCTTTAAGTGATTTCAAGTTACAGTCGTTGTAAAAATTTCGTCATTTCAATAAAGAGGTCATTTTTAATCAAAGCGGTTAGACCAATGTCATGGATCGGCGTGTGATTCTTCTTGACACTTATGTATGCCTGTTTTATCCGTGAAATTAGGTAATTACGGACCGATCACGATCGCCTATTTGTATGCGATCGAGAACTAGAATGGCCGAATCGAGAACCCGCGACTTTTGTTTTGGATAGAGAGCTAATTGATAGTAAAACCGAATAGTGTTTGGTACGATGGAATGAAATGAAACGGCAGTTTCAATCATTTTTTTTAAGTTAAAAGGAGCAAAAGTCGGGGGTATGGAATGGCATCAGGACGATTCTTTGGTTGATGTAGGCATCAAGTAGGATTAGGATATAATCTACCATGTTTAACGTACTTGGATTTACTTCAAATACATAGAGAAGAAGCACGAGTCCGACCAAAACTAAACTGGACTCTGAAAGATCCGCTCAGGGTATTTGATTAAAGATCTAAACAGATTGCTTTCAACGGGACAAAGAAAAAAGCTAAAAGCACCACAAGACCAACAACACAAATCCAATGGCGCACGACGACACACGATCGCTTCCTTATTCAGCACAAACAACGGCCCTGATCTCTTTTCCCCAGGGACCCGTAAATCCGCAGTTCTCACGTTCAAACGGGAACCTTCCCGTTTGAACGTCCCTCAGCAAGGGCCATCACCATGGACGGGTTGACCACGCTGTAGCCACCATCCACCACCATGTTGAGCCCGCTCACGTAGTCCGCCTCGTCGCTGGCGAGGTACAGCGCCGCCCGCGCCACGCCCTCCGGCCCCAGCATTCGGCCCTTCAGGTTGCCCATCACCCTCAACCAGTCGTCCAGCTTCGCCAGCTCGGCCTCGCTCAGCCTCCCCAGGCCCGATATCCCGGTCCTCGAGACCGCGAATGGGGACACGCAGTTCACCCTTATCCCGTGCTCCCCGAGCTCCGCGGCCAGCCCCAAAGCCAGCCCCACCACTGCGTGCTTCGATGCGGCATACGTGTGCGTTGACAGCCCCGCGATGGCCGTGCAGTTGCTTCCTGTGAACAGGATGCAGCCCCGGCGCTGCGGTACCATGGCCCGCGCCGCGTGCTTCGCCCCGTGGAAGGCCCCATAGAGGTTGACGCGGAGGACACGGTCAAGGTCGGCCGTGGACATGTCGAGGATGGCCCCATGGGGGCGGTCGATGACCCCCGCATTGTTATACATGATGTCAAGTCGGCCATGCTTGGCCACGGTGGCATCCACGAGGTCGCGCACGTCGGCCTCGATGGAGACGTCGCAGTGGGCGTAGGAGGCCCGCTGGCCCAGCTTCGCGGCCAGGGCATGCCCCGGCTCGTCCTGGATGTCGGCGATCACGACCCACGCGCCGTGCTCATGGAAGAGGCTCGCCGAGCTCGCACCAATCCCGCTCGCGCTGCCGGTGATGATGGCGACCTTGCCTTCTAACCTGTAAGAAGGGAAATCACAGATCAATACCACCAAAAACCCTAACTGGATAACACTGGAATCTCCATTCCCTTTCCATGCATGAAACGATCGAGGCCACAGCAAGGCCAATAAACAGACGAATTGCATGCATGGTCACATTTCAGCAATGTCATGTTAATACCTTTTAGATGAATTTTCCGCCGTAACCAAAAGCTTAATCTCTTCCGAAATATATGCAACGACAGACGATTAGGAGCAGAAAGATGGAGAGGTTATAGATTTTGATTATGGGCGCTATATTATGGGGTTTGGCACATCTCCAATACTAAGGTGCATCTATATATAAGGAGAATAGAAGTGATATTTGCCTGACTCAACTATAGAAAAAGCAAAAAAAGAAAAGAAAAGAAGGAGCTAATATTTGCTTGGCCAAACTAAATTTATCATCAACTAGCATGGGGGGCCACACCCATGTTTTTTAGTGAGAGGGACAAAAGGATTTGGATTCCGTCCACCCTTTTCCCATTGTAACTACTGTGGCACTTTGGCCGGAAAGTTCACATTAAAATGTCAAAAAAGCTCATTATAATGTTAGAAGAAACTCTCTCTCTCTCTCTCTCTCTCTCTCTCTCTCTCTCTCTCTCTCTCTCTCTCTCTCTCTCTCTCTCTCCTTTTGACTTATGATCTCCATTGGTTCCATTTTGCCCGCTGCCTAGTCTTTTTGTTCACATATTTTATCTGTTAATAGTATTTAGGGGAGCAAGTGTGACGATTATGCTACATGTAAGCCTAGCGAACACTCTACAAATCTCGTAAATTGGTTAAGTCATTTGACATGCAGGTGGCCTCCGATTCAGAGTAATTTGTATGCAGTCGATGAGATTCGAACGGATGACCTTCAAATCTGATCAAGAGATCTTTCGGCTTTACAATACGTAGCACCAAGCATGTGCCATGTCATGCAATATGTTCTGGAAATCAATAGAGCCTTATCATATCCACAAATATAAATATTTCACTTAAAAGTGGTTGAAAACATATGTATAATGTGAGGAAGAGAAGCCAATAGTCGCTAGGGTTTCAAGAATGCATGCATGATGGAAAGAAGATAGGATTGTTCTTCTTTGTTTATTTTTTCCTTTTGGGTAAAGGGGAATTCAGAAAAGGGTCAACCGAGTACCACGGGTGGGGCTGAAAGTCAAAATGAATCGACTGTGGAATTTCAACTTACACTCGAAAGCCCTCGTTAAGGTTGGATTGACAAAGAAAAACCCTTAGTTTTGACCAATCTGAAGCCACCCACTACACCCCCACCGCCGTGATTAGCCCATCCACCTTGTTTGAGAAATACTTAGAGATATACGCATTTTTCTATAATCCAGATGTGCAAGCGCAGATACCAGATTATCTAGAGGTCAGAAGAAGACCCTACGAGTCTCGTACACTGGTTAAGTATATGCCTTTTGATCATGTAGATGGCTACGATCAAAATAGTTTGGACACAGTTTATGAGATTTGAATGGATGACTCCAATTTCTTCGGTGAAAATCTCCTTATACCCAAGCAACTGCCATAGGGACGGTTTTGATTTACTTTTCTCTGATTTACGGTTGATCTTTTCTGTATGTCATGAACAACTAAATTTATAAGTTTAGGGTTAAGTCGAGAAGAGTGCATAGGATAAGTAATATGAGACAACTACCCTCTTTTTATATGAAATGTGGATGAGCAATTGCACGGAGTTAAAAGAAAGTGCAATTAAGATCTCATGTAAAATGAAAAATGAAAGCTTTGCCATCACCTTATGAAAAGTCGAGAATAACATAAACAAACGATCCATGCACCATCATGAAATAGTAAAGTGGGCAAGTAGAGAAGAATCTAACTTTGCCACCGTATTAATAAGTATTGATTTTTAAAGTTTAAGCGGTTATATGAAAGCGAGTATCATCATATATCCAAGATGAGAATAAGCTCAATACATGGCAAGTGTAATAGGGATAAATCGAACACCATGGTAGGTCACAGTGATGGTTTATAGCGCACATTTTAAGGGGTCAATAAATATTGTCATCCTCAGTGTTACGTCATTCATTGAGCAAAGTTTAGTACATTCTTAGTAGAGCAACACATATGTTGATCAATTTGTGAAATTATTTAACTAAGTGATATGGGGAAAAGTGATAGAAAAGTTTTAAATCTTTTGCATTGATGCCAATTGACTCCTGAACCTTTTGATATAATACCAATTCAGTCCTTTTGGCTAATTTTGACCGGATTTTGCTGACATAGACAATTTTTAATAATATTTTAATATATTTTTTATTATTTTTTTGGGTTAAAAAAACAATAAAAAACTATAGTCGGTCGCCCAGCCGTGGCACTCGGTTGATGGAAGGACTGAATTAGTACAAAGACAAAAGGTTTAGGACGGCCGTACAAAGACAGAATTTTAAAAAATTCAAAAAATATTAAAATATTATTAAAAATTATGTACGTTAGCACCGTTTGTGCCACGTAGGCCGGCCGGCGTTCATGTCAACAAAATCTGGTCAAAATTAGCCGGAAGGACTGAATTGGTACAAAGACAAAAGGTTTTGGACTCAATTGGTATCAAAAAAAAGATTTAAGACTCAATTGGCACTAATACAAAATGTTTAAGACTTTTCTGACACTTTTACCAAGTGATATGATAGACAGTAAGAAAGCATCTAAGCAAGTGGGTCATATTCAGTACGCTAGTCTCCCACGTGATCATAGTATACTGATCTTGCAAGCTAGTCCTGTAAACTGAATCAGCTCTCCTCTTTTCGGTTATGCCAAGCATGCAAAGGAAAGTCGTCCTTTATATATCATCAAGTAATATTGCGATACAAAGGGTTTACGTTGTTAAGTGATGAAAGAAACATAACCGTGTTAGATAATACGATCATTCACGCAGACAAAAGATATGATATAACTTCTAATAGCTACATATGGTTGGAGGAAGATTTTGTCTACGATCAAAATTTTCAAAGGAGACGAGCAACATGCAATCTGTACATGTGCATGGATGAATGTCAAGATATAACCATGCACAACCGCATAAATACATATATGTCCATATGAACATATAGAAAAACATCAGAATTCGATACCTTTTGCATGGAGTTTCCGCCGGAGCCATGCCTTGATGGAGATTGAGATCAATCGATGGAGAGGGAGAGAGTATGAATATCTGGGAGTGGTGGCTTTTGGTGCACCTCGACGGCTTTCTTTATATAGAAGATAGAGGTGATTAGCTTAATATTTTACTAATTGCTTAGTTTTATATAGAGAGGGATATTCTGTCAGCACGACGTGACAGAGGGATATTCTGTCATCACGACGTGTTGACAAATGAACGAATCAAGGCCCATTGTGTTGACAAATGAACGAATCAGGGCACGTTGTGTGGACAAATGAACCAATCAGGGTACATTGTGTTGACAAATGAACGAATCAGGGTACATTGTGTTGACAAAAGAACGAATCAAGGTACATTGTGTTGACAAAAGAACGAATCAGGGCATGTTGTGTTGACAAACGAATCAAGGCACATTGTGTTGACAAAAGAACGAATCAGGGCACATTGTGTGGACAAATGAACGAATCAGGATACATTGTGTTGACAAATGAACGAATCATGGAAAACGTGCTTTGAAGAAAAATGGCTGCACTTGCGAAGTAGACGTAATTGGCGCTTCTTTGATGCAAGCATGGAATTGTTCTTAGATATTAATTCCTGAGACGATTTTTGTTTCGTGCATCATGAGGAGATTAAGATGGTTATATTAAATTAACCGTTGTGTACGTTCTAAGATGCGTGGGAAACACGTGGAACTAGAAAATGTGTGGCGATATGTAGCTTGATGGTCGTGTGTATATATAACTTTATTTCGAAAGGGAACTGAGAGCTTTCAAAACTTGAAAAAGTCGTATAATCACTTTCAGTGATGTTAAGATTGAACCATTTGGAAGTATATGGTGTAATTTTACAATATGTTTCGTAGGTCCTAGGATTCTGTCCACAAGTTAGATTGCGCAAGTCAATTAGCAAATTAAGAAGAGCAATTATTGGGAGCATCATGATCTTTCGAGGATTTGATATTCGACTATATTAGTTTAGTATTCATTAGTTATCAAGTTGTCCGTATCCAACGAGATCTTTAGTCATTGACTCTTGGCACTAGTATGATGTTTCGCCTCCACGGACAAGGGAGAAATGGGTGCTCCCCACAAAATGAATGTCATCGAGAGAGACGTAAAAGTAGTTTCGTGTATAAACATACAATGTGAGTTCTATTCACGACTCTGATATCGATATAATTCAAATGAACGATATTTATCTTTCAGAAGAGAAAAATTTGAACGTTTGTCTACCATGAACTTATAGCAAGATACGGAATTTTTTTTTTTTTTGGTGCAAGTTGACAAGGATTTATGAACTTATATGTGACATGTACTTTTGTTACTGTGCAAACCCCAATCTATATCTAGCACGTTTTTTCATTGAACATAAAGTCCATTTCTTCCTTATATCGTTCACAATTAGAGAGCGCGTCACGAATTTAATGTCGAACCTTGTTGATTTGTCGATGTGTCATGCAGCATAGGATTTTCAAGACATAAACTCGTAAAAGACTATGTCAGAAGTTAGCATTCATTTCACGTTGCATGGAAAACCCTTCTCGCTCCGCCTAGCCCTATCTATTGCTATCCAAATCTTCAGAGTGTCAAGGAGCAATTCACAAACGAATGAAAATCCCAGATCCATTTGCGCGCGCAACACACGAATGTCATGTGACGATACAATAAAATGTCATATCAGAATTTTCTAAGTAGCAATAAACTATGCCTCATATCGTTGAATTATCAAGAAACAACATTAACAACATACTGCATTTTATGCCAGACCAACAACATCTTTGATTAAAAAGTAATCGCGAGATTGTTTTCGAGGTAGAGATGCAAGCCGAATCACTCTACAATTAGCTTACTCTTGCTTCGCAGATCAAATATACTTTTATTAGAAGCTCCCAATGAAACCAAACAACACCATGACACAAGTCAAACTGAATCATCGCGTACACCCTCCCTGCAACAATGAACTAAAAGGCACGTACAGAATACAAGAGTGCCGATGGTTCTGTTTCTTTCTCTCCTGGCGAAGGACTTAAGACAACTCTATAATAACACCTGAGAAAATGAAGTCTCCAAAGAAAATAAGAATTCATTAAGTGTGGCTTATTCCTGTCAGTTCTAACCTAAGGATTCAATCAACAGTGCGCCATACAGATGTATCAAGAGAGACCAGACCCCAAAAGTGAAGTCAATGCAGGAGGAAGTGGCATGCTGCAGGACTGGTTTAAAAGATAACCCTACTGTTTTGGAGGAGAGTCCATCATCTGCACGGGCGGTGCCGTGACCACTGCTAATGTAAGATCAGGAGGGTTTGCATCACCAGATCGCTCATGGATTTCCCTATATTCTTGACAAATTGCACAGAGATGGCAGAAACAATGAGTGACAAAGTCCCCACAAGGCGCTTCCTGCATGAGATGAATGATTGATCAAACGGGCCATTCGATAGCTAAAAACATAAAACTACTTATTTGTTCAAAGGAATCTTGTAACTGTTCTAGAAGTTTTAGGGTTAATCTAGACTGACTTTGACTGTTTATTTTTTACCTAATCAAAATCTTGCCATTTTTTGACCAAAAAAAAAATCTCGTGGTTCACGCATTTTGACCTTTTTCTTTTTTAAAATTTAAAACACTAACAATTTTTGCAAAGTGTAAATGTTCACACTTAGATCCATATATGTAACTTTTTTGCATAATTTTTTAAATTTGAATAATATTTTAAATTTGAATAGGAAAGCGAGAAAGTAATGAAAAGGGTTTGCGGATTCCGACTCTCATATGTTCCTATTTCAATCTATTATTTATTCCAATCATGAGGACTTGCGGACCTCTTGGTTCAAACCCACCTATTAGAGAAGAGGGCTGAAGTGCTAGAAGTTGAAGGTGGGAAAGGGATAATGGATACAGAAGTGGAAGGGCTTGGTTTAACTGAAGGAGATTTATAAAGGACTAAGTCGAACAAGCT
Source organism: Syzygium syzygioides (assembly GCA_031216285.1). Lineage (NCBI taxonomy): Eukaryota > Viridiplantae > Streptophyta > Magnoliopsida > Myrtales > Myrtaceae > Syzygium > Syzygium syzygioides. The sequence continues at coordinate 12,549,687 of CM062252.1, read as the reverse complement.
CAATTAACCACTATGACAAACAGCTTAAGCGAGACCAAGTAGACGAAATGGAAGTACAATACTAGTAGGATAGAAATGACAAGGTTCATAGGTAATGAGACAAGGATTGGACAGAAACTGTAATGAGTTCGGCTAGTTAGCTAAGAGACATTTAGAGAAAGAGACTGCAGTGAATTCTGATTGCTACTCCTATTCCATACATCCTTCCATCTAGTCACTGCAAGTGAGTTCCAAATAGAAGGGACAAAAGTTCGTTGAGTTGGAACTATGTAACAAAGGTAAGGACGAATTTAGAGCGACGCAAACTGTTGAAATGACTTAACCATTCAAACCACTTATTTATGAAGCTTGACTACCTTTTCATAACATGTAAAGGGAGTCTAGCCCCAACTGATTAAAAGTTTTCAAGTGCTTTTCTAAAGCTCTGGGTGCCATGATTCCGATAGCCAATTTTTCATCCATGAAGGTTCAGAACTTCTATTTTATGAAGGGAGATCTAGTCACAAAAACGGAGATCGAAAACAAAAAAGAAAAAAAGCATGAAAAGAAGGGACATCATGTCGTTTGATGATCAGCCCACGCTGCCAACATTAAAAACATTATAATTTATGACATTGCTTGTGTATAGTGATCCATAATAGCCTAAAGGATGGGAAACTCGTCAAAACAATCGAATTAATGAAAAATCAGCAGCTGCGCCGAAGAAAAGGTTGCGAAGACTTTTTCATCGACTAGCATACAATAATGGTTAGATAAACATAAATAAATCTTTTACACTAGGAATTTCCACATATGCAAACAAAACAAATAAAACTAAACAAAGATAGTTACCATAAATAGTACTCTATATCTGGTAAGCATCAGAGCGGATCCTTTCTGAAAAAGACAAAAAGCACCATACATATAAAGCACACTACTTTGCATCCGCAAAGTAGTATTGATAGCCTCTTCTATTCTAATCGCTTGTCAACAAAGGTTGTAGCAAGCACAAGGAGCTCTTTTTGTTCGTCAAGGAGCGTTGTTAACCTGTTTTCACAAGAGCTTATCTCTCCATAGAGAGAGCATATAACTTCATATGAGATTTGAATCAATTGGCGGAATATATTATTAGAATAGACCAAGCCTTTGCTCACACTGGAGCCTCTTCTTTTCAAACTGACGTGTTTCTTGCTTAATTTCGTGAAGCCTCTTTGTATTATACATATACATTCATTTTCTTGTGGACTTTTAAGTACCCCATACCAAATTGAGCTAAAAAAAAGCTTTTATTTATAGACCTTGAAAGCCCTTAACTCTTTCTTATCATTAGTAAGAAAGGTAGTCTTAATAGAGTAATGGCTCAAACTTGGCCTAAGCCCATATAGTCTTGGCCCAAAAAATGACAGCCAACAAAAGGCCTAAGCTTGTATAGTCTTAGCCCGTCGAACTGATTTATAGCGATTTAAACCCAAATAGCTCTTGTCCATGATCCAAGGGACTCGCATCCAGCGAATTATGCTACCCTTCTCTTCCAACCAACTGGCTAATCATGCCATCCTAATCTTCCATGTGAGTTGCATTTTTTCGAGGGAATCAAATAATATGAGTAACGGCATTCACCTTTTTGGGTGGGATTTCCGAACTCAAATCTGACGAGGAGAATTGCTCAGTGCACTCAAATATAGTGGATGTGGTTCTAAGTTCTTGAAAAGCCAGGATTGAACTATCTTACTCCACTAAAAGTACCTTCTAACTAATTTTAAGAAAGAGTCGTGGCCCTCCAAGGCCTGTAAATAGAAGCTTCTTTAAGCTCTATTGGGCACAGGGGTCTTAGAAATAGAAAGAAATTGAGCAAGTAAGGATAATGCGAACAAACTTTGTGAAATTGAGCAAAAAATAGGTCGGCTGAAAAACAAAAAGCTTTAATGCGAGCAAAGGCATAATCTTTTATGGGAACACAAGCCGCTGATCGATCCAAATCTTATATGAGATTATATGCTCTCTAACATAAGCAGAGATAAGCTCCTACGTAAATAGGAAGAGGGCATCCTCAATGAACAAGAAAAGCTCCTTGGGCAGGTTGCCACCTTCGATGACCAAGTTCACTAGAACACAAGAGTCCATCCACTCTTTCTAGAATATTAAAATAAGCACCTTTACATGCAAATTAGTGTGTTTCAATATGTGGTGCTTTTTGTCTTTTCAAGAAGCGATTTACTTTGATACCAACACAAGATAGATTTCAATATATGCTAACTACATTTGTTTGGTTTGTTTGTTATGTTCACATGTATGGGAAAACCCTAGTTTAAAATGTTTACTGCTAATGTTTATATAATTGCTATATTACGCTACGCTATGAAAAAATATCTTCAATGCCTTTTTTTTAGCATGGTGGATGATTTTCATTAATTTGATTATTTTGGTGAGGTCCTTATCCATTAGACTACTGTGGATCATCACATAGAAGTTATCTCATAACGTATAATATTTTTTATCCTACTCATCATAGGTTGTCTATAAACCCAAAATCCCAGTTAGCCAGTCTAAGTAGCCCAGATTGACAGACAATCCACATACAATCCTTTCTTTTGCTGCTGCTTTTCATTTTTGTTCCGTCATTCTATAACAATCCTTGCCTCCGTCCATGGTTCTAAAAGCCTTTTGTCTAATCCTTCTATATGAAACTTGCTTTAGTCTACTACTCGAAAGGATGTAAGGAAAAGGAATAAAAAGCCTAATTCACTATAGTCTCATACTCAATAAGCCTTAAGCTAAAAACCCTAACTCATTGTAATCTTTGTCCTACCTTTGTCCCATTACCTATGTACCCTGTCGTTCTTCTCACATAAGTATCTTACCTTCATTTCGTCTACTAGGTTTCGTCTATGCCCTTCATTCTAGTGGCTAATGACTTGAACTTTTATAACTCTCTTCATTTGTTTATGCAAGCCAATCCAATTCTCTACTTATTACCCTTTTTTTTGCCTTCGACTTCAAGCAGTAACTTGTCAGTTGCTTTTACGGGTGGGGTTTGAGCCAAGGGTGAACAAGAAGTCCGGTTCAACCCAGGAACCAACCCAATCAGTTCGGTTTGAAGCCAATTCGAGTCCCAGGAAAATCGATTCAATTCTCAGTTCAGGGATCCTAAACGTTCGGTTCCCGGTACAGCTCTTAGAACCAATGGTTCTACCTAAAACCGATCCAACCAGGCCGGCTCCCAGGTTAAATTGGTTTTGAAGCCTCTATTGAAAAAAAATTTTTTGCACTCATCACGATTCGAACTACGGTCTTCAATATGGATAAATAACCACAAAATCACTTAACCAAAGACAGTTTTGTAGTAAAACAATCTAACTTCTATATTTTAATTTTACCCAAACACGGGAGTCGACCAGGAACCAGCCGGTTTGGTTCCCCTTGGAACCGGGATTTACTGGGTAGGTTCCCTATTCTAGGTTAGGAAACTGATCACCCCTAGTTATGCTGAAATAAACCAGCTCCGATATAGTCCATCACTACACCGTAGCCAGTGTGGAAGCTGCTTGTTTCTATTATTTGCTGAAAGTATATTGCAAGGTAACATAGGACGCTAAAGCCAGTTTCATTGAACTCATCAATTGCATCACTTTCTATGCCGCTAAGTGCATCCAATTACAAAAAGAAAGTCATCAAGGATTTATCCGTCAGGTGAATCAGAACATTTGGCATTTTGGACAGTAGGAGGGTGTGGAGTGCAGCTTGTATGAAATTGGTAATCAAATGATATAATATTAGTGCATTAAAGTCGCAATTCCTTTAGGATACTAACCATAGTCAAGATTAATGTTACTCAAAACTTTTCTTATGGCAATTATTTCTAACGGTCAGGAACTAATAATTCTAAAACCTGCAACTAACCATTGTCCTGTTCTAGTGCAGGGATGGATGAGATTTAATCCAGTATCTAACTGCCTACAGATTTTGCTCCAAAAAAGAATTCCAGAACGAGAAAAACTACGATCTCTAGAATCTTATATTCAAGCGACAGACTCTGTATGGCATAGGGCAACAGTATGCATGCCTCTCATTACAAATAAATGACAAGACCCCATACTCTAGAATTGATCCATTTCAACTGGCTATATGTGCAATTTTACCAGAGACAGGCACATGAAGCTCAGCATATCCACCAGTAATTATAAGCTTCCTCAAAGGTACATTTATTTGTATAGCACAAGCACACAGTGCCTTTGTCTCACTGGACAGGATAGCCGTGTGGAAGTAAAACCCTAAGCATGAACTAGTTCGAAATACGCATATTGTTCATATCATCAACCGTACTGATACAGTGATAACAGATCAGCTAAGTTAATAGGAGCCATATATGAATCGCGAGAGAGATCTATCAAAACAGAGTATGGATAATGCTAGCAGGAAACTGTAGCTGGTATTATAATTCTTGACAAAATAAATAAATCATACCTCCAAATTGTACTTTGATCTTAGAGCCCTTCGATAGCCACAGGCATAACATGCAACGAAGCATCCAGGTAGCCCCAATAAAATGCCATCAGTCAACAAACAACATACGGTATTGACAAGAGCCCACAGCAAGAAATGGGTCGAGCATGATCCCACTAAAGTTCCAGAACCGAGAACCTCTGCGTTCTTTCCAAACAGATAGCAAGGACAGAAAAGACCTATACAACCTATACAACAATAACGAGCAATTATTTTCATTTCCAACCTAATAAAATGGGCGCCAGATAGGAATATAGTAATTTCTATGAACAACGCACTTAGTTTTAGGTGCAAACTATCAAAAACTAGAAGAGTATTATCTCTTTTACAATTTTAATCAAAATAGTACTCATTTCCACAATATCAAACGAATTTTAGTTTTATTGGACCTTTCATATATCCAAATTGAAATATTAACCTCAAAAATAGAATATATATGCCTAAGTATTACTATGCCAAAATGAATATGTACCTTTTACCGTGTTAACCAGAGTACAAACCCAAGATTTCAGGTAGAAGCACACAGAGCATTTTATCTTTTCAATATACTTCAAAGTCTCAAGCAACCCCATATAATCATACTTCTATAGAAAACACAATCGAATCTTCTTAACTCAAGATGCACCTTCATAACTTTCCCTCCAGATAAATCAAGGTCTCAGGACAGAAAGTAGCATACAGCTCTGCATGTCATCAAAGCAAGCACAGATTCCAGAAGACCAGTGTGTTGGCCCAGCACTTATGGGCTGACGAATAGCTGGGTCACCACTGCTCGGAAGAGTCTCTACTTCTGGTTCAGACCGTTCTAATGGAATATAAGGAGGAGGCACATAACTGCTTTGGCTTTTCATCTCTTTTCTGCTCAACACCTGTAGGAAAACTATTAGAAAGAATCAATTAACATGAGTACACAAAACGTTCATGTAACAACACGAAGCATGAGAACCAACAGCTAAGTTGCCATGCTAATACACCAATAAAGAAAAAATAACAAGATTGATTTGGCAAACATGAATTTAGAAGACGGTGGTAGACAGAATCAGAATGAAATTATAGAACAAAGCATCTAGAGAAAGAACGACAATACATGGTTGATATAACAAATTCAATCACTAGAAAAGAGGGAATCCTCATGAAATCAGCCATACACCGGAACTCAGCCATAAAACACCCCACCTCCACAGGAAAGCAACACTTATCACAAGCTTCTCTGACCCTAAAGCTTGACACGGAAATAGAGTAGAATGATTCTCCCAGAAACGTTCATGGGTTGCTGAGTTTACACTTAATAAGCTAATAAAACACCTTTCCTCCTACATAGGAGCATATACTATTATATATACTTGTTCTGTAACAACCTAAATTTCAGAAATAGGTTGATCTATCCCTATATGCTCCCACATTGTATTTACAGTAGCATATACTGTCATACATACACTTGATCTCTAGCATCCCAAATAAGCGAATGGATTGCTGAGTTTACACTTAATAAGTTTCCAAAGCACTTCTGACGCATCCAGTACAATATAGGTGAGCATAAACTATTTATACAGTTATACACTATTTCTTTAACATCCTAAAATACGGTAAGAAGGCGATCCATCCCCCATTCGGCAAACGCACCATCTGCTCACGTGAAGAAGAAAAAAGAAATTATCCAGACACTCTATTTCCCATCTTAGGACGCAGCAGCCACGCTCACGTATGTCCCATTCATCGCTGTCCAGCTATACACATCACCAAGTTCAAGGCCTTCCATGGAGGAAAGTCTCTTCGAGCAGCATCAAATTCACCCCATTACAATTTTACGCTGGTTTTTCCGTCTTTATTTTTTACTAGCATCGACAGATCAAAGCCACCGAAATCAAGAACCCGGCAAATCTACAAGAGAGAGCTCCCCAAGCGATCGTTAGCTGCAAAATTTCTCTCGAGGACTCATTTCCAGCAGCAAATTCCAGGAACAGTTTCGCGAAAGCACAATCAAAACCACGAGCGCAAGAACTCGCACCAAACCCGAGACGCGAACTATCCAGGACATCACTCGCTTGAACGATGATAATGACGAGAACCGCAAAAGAAATCGACAGAGAAGCGAGTGAAAACCCGCATAAATCCTCCTGTTTGCTGAAATCGCCGCCGCCCTTTCCTTCTCCGCCGGTGATCGGAAGAGGAACCGGAAGAAGAACAAGGCCAGAAGTGGAACTGAAAAACTGAAAATGACAATTGGGGAGGGCAAAAAACCAGTGGATGAGCACGAGAGATCCGAGACCCGAATCCATGTCGCGGTTTCGGGATCCGGAGTGATTTTGAGCCTGGGCCTGAGTCCAACGTGTGTGGAGGCTAATGTTAACATCTGGGTTGGATTGCGATAACTGCGTCGCCAATCTCGAATTTTCAGGGGCCGCGGTGTTGAGGAGCCGTTACGGTTCGATATGAACATTCCGTAGTATGTGTGTGATTCTCATGGTAATGACCAAAGAGGATCGCTAGCGCTGATAACCGAACGTCGACCCGTGTACTAATCAAGTTAATAATCTCTAAACCTGTCAAACCGGCGGTCGAATTAAGTTTGAGTTGGGTCATAAATAATTTGACCTAAATTGATCAATTAACCTGTTTATAACCATCCGACAAGAAAAAAACCTATTTATGACTAATTTATTTGTAATACAAATTCATTAACTCATATCCGACATGATCCATATTACCAAAGCACTTTCATATATAACCTATTGTAGGAAAACTTATATTCAAACTGAAGTAAAAATGCGAAGTGAGTGAGTGTGAGATTAAGTGAGAGTAATAGAGAATAAAGAGAGAGTCATAAAAGTGGATTAAGTCTAAGTAACCCATTTATGACTCACTTAATACTCATATTATGTTTAAACCCATTTACTGAATATAACTAATCTACGTAACAATTCAATCCATCATATATGAGTTAATAAATTGATCTATGACTTATTTTGACAAATCTACTAATCTCCTTGTACAGATGTTTTCATTAACTTGATGAGATCGAGCGTCGCTAGATTGATAAAGTAGATGAGCGACAGAATCAAATGCTCTTCCTAAAGGCTATAAATTTCAGGAGAAATAGATGAATGCTTGATGTGCGTTTGCATTCAAGGTGTTATAAACTTAACTAAATTGATGAAAACGGTCAATTTTCCACATCTAAATATCAATATTAAGAGAACATCCAAATTTCTTGAATTTGTTGCTTGGGCTCCTTCTCTCTAATCTATTTAATAGGTGAAAAGAGTATTAAGGGGAAAATGTCAAAGATATATCTAGCTTTTGACCCATTGGTCACTTACATATCTCTATCATTACAAATACTATTCACATACCTCCGGATAAATCACTCGTTAAAAGACCAAATTGCCCCTCCTTGCAAACTCTTTTTGTCATTTTTCTTTGGAAATTGGGTAGTTTGCCTTTTAGTTGGTTTTGAGCGTTTTGGGTGGATGTAAGAATTTAGGATTCCGGTATGGGCATTTCAGAAAGAAAATCGCATTTTCATAAACAGAGATCCGAGGATAATCTATGTGAAGGTTCAAATGGCCTTGGTACTTTTAAAATTAGAAACATGAAATTGGTAATTGGGTGAAAGGTGAGCTACGTTTTTCTATTTTTTTCCTAAATTTTAACTCTCAAAAAACCCTGCAACTACATCGTTGTTGTAGTACTCAAGTAGGGGAATAATCCCATGCTCCCTGTATACACGCGTGTCTGTAAACACATGCATCCAACATGGCACGATGTGTTTGTGGTGAAACTATTTTTTAAAAGTAATAAAAAGCATATAAGATTATCAATGGACCGAAGGGGAGGGTATCAATTCCATACCACATTGCAACTCAAAGGAACATCAAATTTGGAGAGATGTGCTTCAGCTTATGAGGGCAAGCAGTCACTTATGAAAGGCTACACTTGAAAAGGGCATATGCTAAAGAGATGGTCCTGATGATAGCTACAGACATTCTGTGTGTTGTGTGGGTGTGAGAAGCCACCACACCAACATGTGCTTCATAAGAATTATGTGCAAGGGTTCCTTTCTATCCATTTATACTATTCCCCTATTGAAAGAAGCCCCTGCCATCAACTTGAATGACCCAGCACAAAAGGTAATGGGAATGAGGAACATGGATAGTTGGAATGAAGTCGAAAAGCATAGAAAATGTAACCCATTTACCCGTAAAAAAAAGAAAGTACCCACCTAAAAAAGATCTGTTTTCCTATTTCTAAAAAAAACAAGACCATGCAAGACTGGCGATGGAAGATGTTATATGCGATAGATACTGGGAAAAGTGCAAAAAAAGTCATAAACCTTTTGCATTAGTGTCAATTTAGTCCTAAACCTTTTTTTAGTGTCAATTCAGTCTTAAATCTTTTGCATTGGTGCCAATTTAATCTTAAACCTTTTTTTCATGTCAATTAAGTCTTAAACCTTTTGTTTTTGTGCCAATTTAGTTCTTCCGATCAATTTTGACCAAATTTTGCCGACATGGACGCTTGCCAATCGGCGGCCGGTCACCGGCGCTGATGTAGACAACTTTAATAATATTTTAATATTTTTTTTTCTTTTTTTCTTTTTTTCACTTTTTTTTTGGTCCTCCCCTCCTTCCTCTGGCCGACGAGCTCGACCTTGCCGACCACTAGTGAGGGCGGTGGCCTCGCCCAACGAGGGCGAGCCTCGCCATGGTCGGGCGAGGCCCGACATTGTCAAATCTGGCGAGGTTGCTGGGCGGGCTCAACCTTGCCAGATCCGGTGAGGTCGAGCCTTGTAGGATCTAGCCTCGCCGGATCTAGCCTCACCAAATCTAGCGAGGTCAAGCCTCGCCCGACCAAGGCGAGGCTTGCCCTTGCTGGGCGGGGCCGCCATCCTCGCCAGTGGCCGGCGAGATCGAGCTCACCGGCCTCTGGCCTCTGGCCGGTCACCGAACCAGCGACCGGTTAGAGGAAGGAGAGGGGACAAAAAAAAGTGAAAAAAAATTCAAAAAATATTAAAATATTATTAAAGTTATCCACATTGACACTGGTGATCGGCCGCCGGCCGACAAGTGTCCACGTCGGCAAATTCCGGTCAAAATTGATCGGAATATCTAAATTGGCAAAAAAACAAAAGGTTTAAGACAAAATTGGCACCAAAAAAAGATTTATGACTAAATTGGCACTAATGCAAAACACTACAAAAAAACACTAGATTAGCGACGAAATTTGCGACGAAAAATTTGGAAAAATCTGTCGCAAATCGAATTTGCGAAGAATTTTGCGACGGAAAAAATTCCGTCGCTAGTAGGTCGTCGCAAAATTTTGCAACGGAAAATTTAAAAGTTCGTCGCAAAATTCGTTGCAAAATTAGTCGCAAATTAGCCACGAATACAATCCGTCGCAAAATTCATCGCAAATATTTCGTCGCAAATTTGCGATGAACGCTATCCGTCGCAAAATTCGTCGCAAATTTCGTCGTAAAATTCGTCGCAAAATTAGTCGAAAAATTCATCGCAAATTTCGTCAGAAAATTCGTCGCAAAATTAGTTGGAAATTTCGTCGCAAAATTCGTTGCAAAATGTAATCGTCGCAAATTAGCGACGAACTGTAATTATCGCAAAATTCGGCTTAAAATATTCGTCGCTATTTTTACATCATTTTGGTCATAAAATCTTGTCCATATCAAGCAAAGGAAACAATGATATATAATTGAAATAGAAAAACAAACAAATCATAGATTTTGATAAACTAGCCACAATGACATATAATTAAAATAAATAACTAAAGGAAAGTTGCAGAGTCTGACATGATGCTATTTGATATCCAATCTTACAATACATTCAAAACATGAACTAAGAGGCGAGACAACCATAGAAGACGCAGAAAAACCATAAACAAGAAGACGCAGCTTTGGTACGATGGCAGGACATCAAAAGTAGTCACTTTTGTCGAGACATGAGGAAATGTCAATACATAAATCAGTCCAGAATATAAAAGAAGTGTTTATGCATGGATGTGGAACTAGGTATAAAATAACAAGAGGGTTAACAAAAAAACGTTTCAGAATGAACATAAATGTTCTTACATTTGAATATGAGTGAAATTATGAAAAACCAAGATTATGAAGTAAGCTTACCCCCGATTTTGAGAATTTTAACTAGAAAGTCTGGAGAAAATCATCATCATCATCATCATCATCATCATCATCATTCTCGACATCAATGTGTTGGTCATCATTGTGCCCATCACCTATTGGATTGGCTGAAGGTACAGGAGGATCGTCATAGCGATTGAGGTTAAGGTGTCGTATAGCGAGTGCCATTTGTTGTTCCAAGTTATTTATTTGTTCGTCCTTCTGAACAAGTACATTTTTCAGACGATGCACTTCTTGGGTCAATTGCTTGTCTTGTCGTAATCTCCTTCAACCAGTTGCAATGGATGATGAACTTCCACGATTATTCGGCATGTACATCCTTGACAACGATCCCATTCCAAATATTTTTCTTTTTTTCACCCCACCCGTTGCCTCCATCCATAATGTCATATTATCAACTGATGGCCCGGACTCAGGACAATCATCACTACCACTAGCACTGCTCATTAAAAGTTCATCATATTTTTCCTACATTAACAATGTAGATAAAAATAAAATCACTATATATATCTACCATAAATATTGAAAGCATTCACGGTTTTTATTATAGTTTACATATAAGCCAAAGTATAACCTTACATACCTTAACAGCTTTTGCTCAATCGCCAGTCCATGTCTTATCTTTCTTTCGAAATGTGCGTTCAAATGTAGCTACAAATGTCGGTTCCGTCCCCAATTCTTATGCCTACAAAATGTAAACATGAGTAATTGAATTAAATTAACTTATAACTCATTTAACAGACTTACCAGTCATTCGTGATGCTTCGCAATGTTGATAGAGCGCCCAGCATATGTGGCTGACCCATCACTAGAACTAGAAGATCGATTCTTCTTATTCTGCTCACAGAGTTGCCGACTCTATTCGGGTGCCCAAAATCTGTTAATTGCCGTCCAATTGTCAGCTGTAATGAAAGACGGCTTCACTTGCTTGATTTTCGCTCTATTCATGACATTTCGCATAAAATCACCGATTTTCTTATCGAAAATTCTTCTCACTTCATTGTCTTCTGCTTCCTCCCACTTGAACTTCCGCTACAATGAATAAAAACACAAATTGAAAGTTATTATGATGATCACATATCCATAACCATGCACCAAACAAATATAGACAGATTTTGTAAAGTTCATGTCGGGGAAAATATCTGATCCTTTAGGTATTGAAAACTACAGAGTTGTTCTAGTCTCTTTACATTATTCTTGACCATCAATATACTACACCAAACTTAATTTGTGAGAAAATAAAATATGTAAAACTTACCTTGAATTCATTCCACCATATTTATTTCACTTCTTGTGGAACACTTCTGTAAGTAATATACTCTCCTATCCAAAAGTTTCTTACTATTTTGTTCAATTCCCTCACAACAGAAGAGCATCCGTGAATCTGCAATCATATGGATATTATGCAACATCGATAATTCAGTTGACATCAATATCTAAAGCCCTAAATATTACATATACTAAAATAAAAATGAAGTACTTACGAATCTCCAAATAGGCATATAAAGAATCGGTTATCTTCTTGACTTGTGTTTCCGTCAATATTCAATTGTTTCGCCGAATAATGCGATGGAACGAAAAGAGAGGGAACTAAAGGAGATTGAACTAGAGAAGATTCAGTTCGCATGTGGCCAAGTCCCGTAATATGTTGTTGAGTGTTGGAGGAAGGGCCAACGTGTCCATATTGTGACGGACCATATTGTGGTTGAGGGTTAGATGACGAGACAGGGGAAGAGGAAAGGGACGGGGACGAGACAAGGAAGAGGCTTGTCTTCTATGCATGTGACCTCCACGTTTATACTGACAAGTAGGAAAATTATGCGAATATGTAAAGAATTATTGACACGTATTATGGACACATAATGATGTACATGACGAAGCATACCATTTTGATGGAAAGACTGAGAAAATATTTCCTTGAAATGAGCCAATGTTGAGTGTTTATGACGTGCAATTTCCTACGAACAAATATATTATGAATCCCATTAATAATTTTTTCCATTTTGTGATATTATGAAATTTTAATTTTTTAAAAATTTTAAAAAACTTTTACGGTCAAATTTCATATTTGTTGCCAACATATACCCTTTTTTTAATTTTCCATAATTTTTTATGATTTTTTATAGAATTGTTCAATTTTCAAGCATTTTCTATGAAAACACTTAATCAATCCCCTTATCGTCATTTAACGCTTAATCATCCACATAATAGACAAATTAACCAGTCGACCATCGATCAAAGCCACATGCAATCCTGAAATCGACCCGTAACTTAGCCAACGAAAAGTGATCCTAAATAATACCTAAACAAGTCCGACTAATTACCTAATTATATTAACTAGGGTTTAGGAAGTTGCTTACTTGATTCAAAGACAACAAAAACTGGCCGATCGGACAGTAGCGGTCCCGGCGTGGGCGTGGGCCCAAATGGTGACTAGTCGGCCGGGCGGCGGCAACGGTGACGACGACGTCGGCAGCGGCTGGCTGGCGACGGCGGTGGCTGTGCTTCGGCGAGGGCGGCAACGAGCGGGGGGTTGCTCCGACGAGCGCCTCGGTCGGCTGATGGTGGGCGGCGACGGCAACAGCGATGGCGACGGCGGCTGCTGCAGGCCGATGGCGTGAGGCGGCTCCTACCGGGCAGGCGAGGGCGGCGAGGCTAGGTGGCGACGGCGTCAGTCTGCTGGTCGGCGGCGACGAGACTTCGAGCCGCTGCTCGGACACGGCGAGGGCGACGAGGCGAGGTGGGGCAAAGGCGCGACCAGCTGGGGCGCGGGCGACGGGCGCGGGGGCTGCGGGGCGGCTGGCCCGCGACCGGCGATGGGCGGGGGAGCTGCGGTGTGGCTGCGAGGTTGAGCGGCGACGGCGAGGGCGCGACCGACGGGGGTGGGGGGGCGAGCGACGGGAGGAGGGGCTACGGGGCGGCTGGCCCGCGACCGCCGACGAGCGGGGGGGCCTGCGGGGCTGATCAGCAACAGGCGAGGGAGCTGCTGGGCGGCGACGGTGATTTTTGCAACCGCGACAGCGGCGGGGGAGCTGCGCAGATCGGGCTTGGGCAGCGTCGGGGAAGGGGAAGAAGGAGGAGGAGGGTGTACAAATGTCGCAAATTTGCGACGGACTTTTTAGATCCGCCACAAATTTTTGACCAACAAAAAATTTTCGATGGAAATAAAAATTCGTTACAAATTTGCGACCAAACGCCACTGTCCGTCGCAAATTTGCGACGGACTTTCTAGGTTCGTCGCAAATTTTCGACCGACAAAAAATTTCCGACGGAAATAAAAATCCGTCACAAATTGCAACGGATTAAATTATCCGTCGCAAATTTCGAACGGTAAAAATTCCCTCGCAAATATGCACATACAAAATGATCGTTGTAAATTTGTGATGTCTTTTTTTTGGTTAAAAATTCATCATCTCATTTATTTGGGTCCTAAATTTGCTACGTCTTTTTTTCAATCCAAAATTTTGGCATCTCAAATTTTGCAATGGAAATTAGAATATCGAAAATGTTAGGGCACGTTAATAATATTTGACTTGTCGGCATTTAGGGACAAAATTTCGGATGATCAATTAAAATAAAAAAAATAATCGACAATAATAATAATAAAGCACAATAATAATAATAATAACAAGAACAATAATGAGAACAACCAAAATAGCACTTGTCGCATTAATAATTACACATCTGTAGTGTTTTATGACAAAAATTTTAATTTTTGTCTTCGTCTTCATTTACGTCTTCGTCATCTGTCTGAAAATTAGATTCTGAACATTCTTGTACATTTAATTCGCAAATTTCAGTTGGATCCACATCTATCATTGCTCTACATGGATCTCGTAAAGTTGATATGTTATATTCCTCAATTTCAACCGTGTTACACACTTCCTCTTGTTGGTAGGCTTTATCGTTCCAATATTCCTCGATTTTCCTCCGTGCTTTGATTTTACAAACAGCCTACCAATCAGTTTTGTCACGTTTCAAACTAGGATATGATGCATAACATACTTGAATTGCTTCTTGTGCCAAGACAAATGGTTCATACTTCATACACCTTTTCTTGTGATTTATTTCAATCAAATTAAACTTCGTATGCACCTTCATTCCTTTGATGGGGTCGAACCACATGCACTTAAATAACACAACCCGCATCATTAATGGTCCAGGGAACTCTATCTCTATGATTTCATCCAACAAGTCATAAAAATCGTCTTCTGAACTACCACCATTGGATTACCGAACAGACACACCACTATTTATTGTGGATTTTCCCATTACATATTCTTGAGTATGAAAATTATATCCATTTATGAAATATGCTGGCCAACTTCGAACTCTTAACTGTGGACCCCATGACAGATGATATAGCAATCCTTGCCCTTCAATTTCATCATAATTACTGTAAACCTAAGGTTACATATTCAAAGTCAATAATATATATTTTACTAAATGATGTAAATAATTTTAATAACTTGGTTTTGGTCCATAGGCAACTTAGATATGTCTTGAACCATGCTGCAAATTGTTCATCGCACAAACGGTCAAACTCATTTGGTTGTAGTCCAAACATTGAAGTTTGGAAAATCCTAATATTAAAAACCATTTAAATATTAGTAAATATTTGACACACAAAACATATATTTGTAAATTTACACTTACTTGAAGTATGGCTCGACTTCTGGGTAGTTTAGTAAAATATAAGTATGGGCTGCATGAAATTCTTCGCCTGATAAGTAACGAAACTAACATGCGCCGCTTGATCAAACCAGATGATTGAAAATAGAGAATGCTGTGCAATTGGGATCAATGAGGCCCTCATCATTTCTGCCTGCTCTCTGCCTCTTGCACTGAACGTGCGGCTCAAAATAGTATGATGCAAATGTTGTCACTTTTTCCGCAATATATGCATTACAAATTGAAGCTTCAACATGTGCCTTATTCTTCACTTTTTTCTTCAAATGATATAAGAATCTAGTTGAAATAGAAAGAAGCTTATCGGAACATATTATATGATAAACTAATTTGAAATGTATTATAAAAAAAACATTATCTCTGAAATGGATACATCCATCGAAATTGGACGGGACCTGCAACTTTGGCCTTATAAGGCAAGTGAACTAAGAGATGCTCCATCGAATAAAAAAACACTGAAGCAAATATCCTTTCTAAATTGCAAAGAATAATTGGAATATCTCTCTCTAGTTTTTCCATGTGCGATGCTTTTAACACTGTTGAGCAAATATTATGGAGGAAATTGCTTAACTCTGTAATGGCGCCCTATATAAAGTTCGATAGAATTTCCTTCAAAGCTATTGGAATTAGTCTTTCCATCAGGATATGACAATCATGACTCTTCAAACCTGTGAACTTGCATTCATTCAAATCAACACATTTCCCGAGGTTTGAAGCATATCCATCAGGAAACCGCACAGATTTCAACCATTGACAAATAACTCGCCTCTGCTCCTTATCCAATGTACAGACGGCTTTCGGTTTTGGTCCCCTGCTGCTTGCATCCACAGCTAGTAATGGCCGATCGCAAATATCTCTCATATCTTTTCTTGCGTTCAAGTTGTCTTTTGTTTTTCCGGCGACATCCATCACAGTATTTATGACATTGTCAAAAATATTCTTTTCTATGTGCATGACATCAAAATTATGATGAATAAAATGGGCCTTCCAATATAGTAGATCCCAAAATATACTGCGTTTCATCCACTTATGTGTACTTCCGTACGCAAAAGTCGTGCCGTGCGAGTTCTCAACAACAGTTGGTAAGTCTTGCACACGCTCCCAAATTTGATCGCTGGTCAACCTCAATGGTGGACGCGTTCTTTCAATCCTATTATTGATGAACTCTTTCTTATTCCTTCTGAAAGGATGACTTGGTGGTAAAAATTATCTGTGACAGTCAAAATAGCTAGGTTTCTTTCCATGTTTTAACCTAAATGACTTTAATCTCTCCAAACATATCGGACATCCTAAGATCCCAACTGTACTCCATCTAGATAACATTCCGTAAGCTGGAAAGTCATTTATTGTCCAAAGAAGGGCAACCTTCATTACAAATGTTTGATCGATAGAAAGGTCATACGTCGGGACACCTTCAACCCATAGCCGTTGTAACTCCTCAATCAATGGTTGCATATAAACATCTATCAACTTTTTCGGATTTTGCGGCCCTGTCACGATCAATGTCAAAAACATATAAGGTGTCTTTATGCACATACCAGGTAGAAGATTGTACGGTGTTAAGATAACTGGCCAACATGAATAACTTTTTCCTGTTTTCCCAAATGGAGCAAATCCATCAGCACAGAGACCTAACCTGATGTTTCGAGACTCCATCGCAAACTTGGGGTATGTTCTATCAAAATATTGCCATGCCTCCGCATCTGAAGGATGACACATTATACCTTCTTCTATTTCATGATTTGCATGCCAAGTTATGTGTTCAGCAGTGGTTTTAGACGCATAAAACCTTTGCAATTTGGAGATTAAGGGCAGATAAAACATTTGCTTGCATGGTCTACGCTTCTGATTACGACCCAGCCTCCTGTTAATCTTGTACCTAGGTTGGTTACAGAATTTGCAAAATTCTGCATTTTCACCATCTCTCCAATATATCATACAACCCCTACTACATACATCAATCCTTACAACCAAAAGACCTAAGTTATCCACTAACTTTTTTATATCATAAAAATCACTTGGCATGATGTTATCACGAGGCAATGATTCCCGTATTACTTCAACAAAAGAGTTGAAGCAATCCGCAGACATATTATGCTCTGTCTTGATATTTAATAGTCGGGCTGTCAACGATAACTTAGTGTGGTCCTCATAACCTACCCATAAAGGTTCATCTGTTGCTTTCAACACATCCCAGAACTGATTAGATCGAAAAGTTTCATTATAGACATTCTCATCAAAACCCGTTACTCCTATATCTTCCAATTGTGAAACATGACTAGTACCCACTTGTTTACGTGTAAAAGTAAAACTAGTACTTGCATGATTTGATTCTGTGACAAAATTATAACTAGCTGCATCAATCACCATCCTCTCGTATGAATTCAATTACTCATAATAGCCACATTCTTCCCTAACTGAAAATTGATCACTTCTTCCATATCCTTCATCATGGGAAGTTCAATTATAATAGTTTGGAGTAAACCCAAATCTAGTAAGGTGTTCTCTAACTTGATCACACACAAGAAATTTACCATTACCGCACTTTTTACACGGACACCTTAACTTATTTCCATCCATGAACTCATATTTACTACTAGCAAAGTCTAAAAATAGTTTCAACCCAGTACGAAACTGATCTGTCAATCCTTGATGTTCAGGTAAGTTCTTATTATACATCTAAACCCTTTCTCTTTACATTGTGTATGTATTAAAATAAAAATTCTGATAAAATATTTAAAATATCATATCTATTGTTCTTAATTAAAACCATACAATTTTGGAAATTATAATTTTTGTTATTCACGCAACAATTAATATGAAATTGTAAAAATAAAAAAAAAATTACCATGTAAAGAAGACTTACTCAAATATTTGACTGAAATATTGGTAGGAGAAAGTGGTCAATTTGATGAGAATTGCAACGTCCACTTGGATTACGAGACCTTCAATTAGGCACATACCCAAAAAGAATAATCACTTAAGAATCATTTTTTAATAATTTTTAATGTGCGATGGAAACAAAATTCATCCCTCGTAAATTTGCAACGAAAAACGAATTCCGTCGCAAATTTGCGACGGAATTTTCATTCATTTGTCCCAAATTTGCGACAAAAACTATTTCCGTTGCAAAACGGCGTGGCCGTTCGGCCTCATCTAAAGGCCGGTGAGGTGTCACCGGTCGCCGGTCGTTGAACCGGTGATGCAAATACGAAAAAAAAAACAAACATAAATATATATAAAAAAAAGAAATTACAATCCAACGTTCAATAGTCATGAAGCTAGCTATGATACTTACCGGTACAAAAGCTTCACCGAGATTAATATGTGCATGCGCGGATTTTGCTGAATTTAGACATATGAAAGAGGGAGAAAAGCGAGTGAGAGCGAGAGAGAGATAGGGTTGGAATATCACGGGCTAATAAACTACAAATTTGCGACGGATGTTCGTTTTCGTCGCAAATTTGCGACGGATTTATTTTCTGTTGCAAATTTGAGACGACTTTTTTGCCGTCACAAATTTTCAACGGATTTGGAGACGGTTTTTTTTTTCCGTCGGAAATTTGCGACGAACTTTTTTGTGACGGATTTATTTTCCGTTGTAAATTTGCGACGAACTTTTTTCCATCGCAAATTTGCGACGGTTTTTTTTCTGTCGAAAATTTGCGATGAACTTTTTTCCGTCTCAGATTTGCGACGGAATTAGCAACGGTTTTTTATTTCCGTTGCAAATTTACGACGGATAAAAATTCCATCACAAATTTCAGACGGATTTTTCATCCGTCGCAAATTACATGTTTTTTTTATAGTGAAAGGTTTATGACTTTTTGGCACTTTTCCCGATAAATATTGGTGATCAAAACAAGAGCAAAACTAGATACATCAAAATTGATCTACTTAGAATTGATATATTAAATGATGTGATAGATTTTATGAACTTCAAAATATGTAACTCATATTTGACGTCGATGATGATTTCAATTTTGCCATGTTGCTTTTCCCCTATGAGAAACTCTCATGTGTACAATGTAAATCACGTGAGGATAATTGTCCAAAAAGTTATAAATCTATTTTACGGCGGCCAATTCCATTTTACACCTTTCAATTTTGACAATTCAGTTATAAAGATTTTGACAATTTGCCAATTCAGTCATAAAACTTTTGATAGTTTGCCAATTTAATCATAAACCTTCAATTTATCAATTTAGTCTTAAACATTTTGATAATTTGTCAATTTAGTCCTAAACCTATTATTTGGATGATTTTATTGAAAGAATTATATTGACAAATTGTTAAAAGGTTTAGGAATAAATTGATATAATTAAGAGATTTGTGACTGAATTGACAGTCATACGATAACACTACAAAAAAAGCCGGGTTTTGCCACGAATTTTGCCACGAAAAATTCGGCAAAATTCGTGGCAAAATGATTTTGCGACGAAATTAGCTACGGAAAAAAATTCGTCGCTAATAGGCCGTCGCAAAATTTTGCCACGGAAAATTTCAAAATTCGTGGCTAATTTGCGACGGAAAAAAATTCGTGGCTAAAATTCGTGGCTAATTTTTCGTGCCAAAATTCGTGGCAAAATTCGTGGCTAATTTGCAACGAAAAAAATTCGTGGCTAAAATTCGTGGCTAATTTTTCGTGGCAAAATTCGTGGCTAATTTGCAACGAAAAAAATTCGTGGCTAAAATTCGTGGCTAATTTTTCGTGGCAAAATTCGTGGCTAATTTGCAACGAAAAAAATTCGTCGCTAATTATTCGTCGCTAATTATTCATGGCAAAATTCGTGGCTAATTTGCCACGAATATTTTTCGTGGCAAAATTCGTGGCTAATTTGCCATGAACATTATTCGTGGCAAATTTCCGTGGCTAATTTCCGTCGCTAATATCATATTTTTGTCATTTTTTGCCACGAAATTATTCGTGGATAATTTGCCACGGAAATTTTTCGTGGCAAAGTTTGTGGCTAAAATGCGAGTCAATTTTTTTTTTCAATTATTTGCGACGAACTTATTCGTGGCTAATTTGCCAATTTTTTTTTGGTCAGTATTTAATGACGTTTGCGACGGGCATTATTCAAAAACGAATTTGGCGACAAAATTTAATGAATAATTTAGCGACGAATGTTGTTTAGGGACGAATTCAATTTGAAATCTAATTAACATTGATAGAAAATCACAGTCAAGACAAATCATGTTCATCTTGCCAAGAAGAGTTCTAAATTAACAAGAACAAATCCCAAAAAGAAAGAAATGAAACAAAGCTCTAAAAATTAGGGGCAGTTCGCAAACTGTTCATTTTGTGATATCAAAGATACCTTCTCTACAACACACACTCAGCAGCTGAAAAAACTAAGCCCATGACTGCAAATGTTTTCGCTGAGTGCCAACTTCTTTGTCCCATCAGCTTTGCAGTGTAAATGAACTGTTGCTTTCCAGTCATTTGGTCCTGCATTATAGGATTGTCCAGTGCTCCTAGAAGCAGGCCCATAAAGATCCCAAGGCCACCTCCTGCAGCAATTTCAATGAAACATATTGACAAACAGCAAAATCTGGCATCTTAACATCATTTTACCCTCGGCTCACGAGGTCTGAGGCACTAAATGGAAAAAAAGAAGCAAAAGAGTTGAGAACTCTTACCCATGACTCCACTGACAACACTGCGAACAGCACAATTGTTCCAAATATCTTGACCACGAATTTCCTCAGGTGTAGGCAATCTTAATGGCTGAATTTGAGGCTTCTCTGCTTCTCTCAAGCCCGAAGAATCGTCAACGGTTGTTTCAGACGCTGAAATCTGAAATGAAGAGGAAGGATGAGTCATCTTTCTTTAGAAGATACTTTTCCTAGGACCCATAAGATCAACTGATCCAAAAATGGACAGATCTCCCTCCCTCCCTATTGTCCTTACCAGAAATTGAAGGAAGTAACCACAGTTTGCACCTTTCGAAAAACTAACTGCATAATGCTTAATGCTTAATGTACTTTAACATTTTGATAACCACAGTGACTATATATGGTGAATGTATATGGTTCTCGTCAGTAGAGATGGTTCTGGTTCTGCACCGAAACTCTTAATATCAATATCGCTTGAGATCTAGACATAGACAGTAAATTTAGGTTGGCATACACGTAACGTCAGAGATGATTTTCAAAAAATCATTGCCAAAAGACAGAATTGAGGATAACAATATGGTATGAGAAGGAGACATAACACCCATAGCATATAACCTGTGGAGGAACTATTCCACCCAATTTTTTTTTCATTTATGTAAATTGAAACACTGAGAGTGGGAGAACCAACCCATACATCTACAGCCTATACAAAGATTGGATCCACAGTCTTCTCCAGGAACGGATAACCAATAATAATCAACGACAGACTTATGTGTTGGAAATAGTTTTACCCCGATGGCCAAAGCTTCAACCTAGGCCAAAGAAGGTTTGGAAATAGTTTTCAAACATAGAGATATAAATAAAATAATTATAGCATGACTCCGAAACGAAAAAAAAAAAACAAATGTCACGAAAAATACTATTCACCAGAATCGTTTTTTACCAAAAAACCCATCTAAACGACTCCGAAAAGCAAAAAAATGACTTGAGTCACAGCCAAAGGCTGTGATTTTGGATCAGCGGACCGTTTCCGCTTGACCGACCAAATTTCAACTCATTCCGACCACATTTCACCTCATTCCGACCAAATTTCAAACCAATTTCAACTAAATTTTCAACTTAAACCAATACCAATTTCAACTAAATCCGCTCACGAACAGAAGCAAATTTGTGGGCGAAGCAGAAACAGAGGCGAAACAGAAACAGAACCATTCTGTTTCGTGGGCGAAACATAATGGTTCTGGGTTGAAATTGGTTTTGGGTTGAAATTGGTCTGTTTCGCCCACGAACAGAACGAAGCAGAAGCCAGCCAACACAAGCAGAACGAAGCAGAAGCCAGCCAACACAAGCAGAACGAAGCAGAAGCCAGCCAACACAAGCAGAAGCAGAACCAAACCCAGCCAACACAAGCAGAAGCGCAGAAGCGCAGAAGCAGACCCAAACCCAGCCAACACAAGCAGAAGCGCAGAAGCGCAGAAGCACAGAAGCAGACCCAAACCCAGCCAACACAAGCAGAAGCATAGAAGCAGACCCAAACCCAAACACATAAGCAGACGTACCTCTCGCCGCAATGCCGACCCAAGCAAACGTACCTCTCGCTTCCCAACGGAAGCAAACCGACCGAACACACTCTCAGACCGCGCGTTGGGTGTCCTCGCTTCCCAGCGTCCGCCGCCGAAGAACGCCGAGAATCGCGCCGAAGAATGCCAAGAATCGCGCCGAAGAACGCCGAGGGTCGCCGAGAATCGTTCGACCAAGACCTGCAACAGAGACAGAGACCGAGAAGAGACAGAGAAGAGAGATTGGTTCGATCGTGAGAAAAGAAGAGAGAACCCTAATTTGTACCGGCTCATAAAGACGACGCCGTTTAGAGAATTTCCGCTGAAATTAGCCACGGATTAAAATTCGTGGCTAATTCCGTGGCTAATTTGCCACGGAATTAGCCACGAATTTTAATTTTCTCGCGGCAAATTCAAATCGAAATACAAAATTGTCGCGGCAAACCCTAAATTTTTTTAAAATTCGTGGCAAAAATCCGTGGCAAATTAGCCACGGATTTTTGCCACGAATTTCCTCAAAAAAGTCCATAAAATTGGATTTTCATAAAAAAAAAACAAAATTCGATTTTTTTAGGAAATTCGTGGCTAAAATCCGTGGCTAATTTGCCACGGATTTTAGCCACGAATTTCCTCAAAAAAGTCCATAAAATTCGGTTTTCATAAAAAAAAACCTACAAAATTCGATTTTTTTTAGGAAATTCGTGGCTAAAATCCGTGGCAAATTTGCCACGGATTTTTGCCACGAAGTTCCTCAAAAAAATCCATAAAATTAAAAAAAACAAAATTCGATTTTTTTAGGAAATTCGTGGCTAAAATCCGTGGCTAATTTGCCACGGATTTTAGCCACGAATTTCCTCAAAAAAGTCCATAAAATTCGGTTTTCATAAAAAAAAACCTACAAAATTCGATTTTTTTTAGGAAATTCGTGGCTAAAATCCGTGGCAAATTTGCCACGGATTTTTGCCACGAATTTCCTCAAAAAAGTCCATAAAATTGGATTTTCATAAAAAAAAAAACCTACAAAATTCGATTTTTTTAGGAAATTCGTGGCTAAAATCCGTGGCTAATTTGCCACGGATTTTAGCCACGAATTTCCTCAAAAAAGTCCATAAAATTCGGTTTACATAAAAAAAACCTACAAAATTCGATTTTTTTTAGGAAATTCGTGGCTAAAATCCGTGGCAAATTTGCCACGGATTTTTGCCACGAATTTCCTCAAAAAAGTCCATAAAATTCGATTTTCATAAAAAAAAACCTACAAAATTCGATTTTTTTAGGAAATTCGTGGCTAAAATCCGTGGCTAATTTGCCACGGATTTTTGCCACGAATTTCCTCAAAAAAGTCCATAAAATCCGATTTTCATCAAAAAAAAAGCCTACACAATTCGATTTTTTTAGGAAATTCGTGGCTAAAATCCGTGGCTAATTTGCCACGGATTTTTGCCACGAATTTCCTAAAAAATTCCATAAAATTCGATTTTCATAAAAAAAAACCTACAAAATTTGATTTTTTTAGGAAATTCGTGGCTAAAATCCGTGGCTAATTTGCCACGGATTTTAGCCACGAATTTCCTCAAAAAAGTCCATAAAATTCGGTTTTCATAAAAAAAAACCTACAAAATTCGATTTTTTTTAGGAAATTCGTGGCTAAAATCCGTGGCAAATTTGCCACGGATTTTTGCCACGAATTTCCTCAAAAAAGTCCATAAAATTAAAAAAAACAAAATTCGATTTTTTTAGGAAATTCGTGGCTAAAATCCGTGGCTAATTTGCCACGGATTTTAGCCACGAATTTCCTCAAAAAAGTCCATAAAATTCGATTTTCATAAAAAAAAAACCTACAAAATTCGATTTTTTTAGGAAATTCGTGGCTAAAATCCGTGGCTAATTTGCCACGGATTTTAGCCACGAATTTCCTCAAAAAAGTCCATAAAATTCGGTTTTCATAAAAAAAAAAAAACCTACAAAATTCGATTTTTTTGAGGAATGTTATATTCTTCAGTTTGAACCGCGTTACAAACTTCCTCTTGCTGATATGCTGTATCCTTCCAGTGTTCCTCGATTTTTCTTCGTGCTTTGATTTTACATACAGCCCATCAATCAGCTTTGTCACGTTTCAAACTAGGATATGATGCTTGTTGTGCCAACACAAATGGTTCATATTTCTTATATCGAACGAAGTGATTTATTTCAACCAAATTAAACTTCGTATGCACCTTCATTCCTTTGACGGGGTCGAACCACATGATGCACTTAAGATTACACACGCAAAGTCAATAATATATATTTAAATGATGGTAGTCGACATGCACTTACATATACATATGTTTTGAACCATGCTGCAAATTGTTCATCGCACAAACAGTCGAACTCATTTGGTGGTAGTCCATACATTGAATTTTAAAAAATCCTATTAAAAATTTACGATCCAACGGCCACGATTCGAATTCAAAAACGATCTAATGGTCCCGAAAAATTCTAATTAATAAAAACACACCGCGAGAGAGGTCATCTATCAGTCCAAATTAGCACCCGATCAAAAATCACTTTTCACCTATCCCGAGTAATATCGCGGCTGGGCACCAAAGTTCGGGCTCTAAATAACGGCCAAATCCATCGCTAACTCGTCGTAAATTCCGTAGCAAATTACCGACTAAATGTCTTTTTCTTCGCAAATTAGCAACGGAAAAAAATTCGTCGCTAATTTCGTCGCAAATTAACCACGAATTATTTTCCATCGCAAATTCCGTCGCAAATTAGCCACGAATTTTTTTTCGTAGCAAATTCCGTCGCAAATTAGCCACGAAAAAAAATTCGTGGCAAATTCCGTCGCAAATTAGCCACGAATTTTTTTTCGTGGCTAATTCCGTCGCAATTAGCCACGAATTTTTTTTCGTGGCAAATTCCGTCGCAAATTAGCCACGAATTTTTTTTCGTGGCAAATTCCGTCGCAAATTAGCCACGAATTTTTTTTCGTGGTTAATTCCGTCGCAATTAGCCACGAATTTTTTTTCGTGGCTA
The DNA here is from genome assembly GCA_031216285.1 of Syzygium syzygioides. Lineage (NCBI taxonomy): Eukaryota > Viridiplantae > Streptophyta > Magnoliopsida > Myrtales > Myrtaceae > Syzygium > Syzygium syzygioides. The sequence continues at coordinate 12,524,166 of CM062252.1, read as the reverse complement.
ATTCCGTCGCAAATTAGCCACGAATTTTTTTTCGTGGCAAATTCCGTCGCAAATTAGCCACGAATTTTTTTTCGTGGCAAATTCCGTCGCAAATTAGCCACGATTTTTTTTTCGTGGCTAATTCCGTCGCAATTAGCCACGAATTTGTTTCCGTGGCTAATTCCGTCGCAATTAGCCACGAATTTTTTTTCGTTGCAAAATTCGTCGCAAATTTGCGACGGAAAAAAGTTCGTCGCAAAGTCCGTCGCAAATTAGCAACGAAAAATTATTCGTCGCAAATTTCCGTGGCTAAATCCTTGTTTTTTTGTAGTGTAAGTTTATGATGTTTTGGATAATTTTCTCACATCATGTGTATTGCGTGTTGACATATGATGTTATGCGCCAGATGACTGACTATGTGACGTTACGTGCCGGATGACTTTTCTTGTTTTCATAACCCGTCAGTATCACAGCGAATGAGGGCACATGATGTATGGCATTACATCAACATGTCAAATGGTGGATGAATTATATGACAAGAGGGACTTTCCTTTTTCTTACCGATGGCCGGCGGAGAAAAACCCGCAGAGTCCCGTGCTTCCCCGAGCAGGTCACGGCGCGTAACAGCCTCGCGGAAAAGATTCAAGCTCAGACATGCAGACGTAGAATGGAAGTATAGCACCGCCGTCGGTGCTTGTTGTTAATCGAAATGACAGAAGTTTAGCTAACGTAAAACCAAGTTCGTTGGGCTCTACGACACCGTGTATGAGCTATCACAAGCTAATTCCCTCTTGCGTACAAGTCTAAAGAAACCCTACAAACACACCAAACAAGCTGTAATACTACGTACGTTTGATCCCACAATTCCACAGTCCACAAACATCATTCTTATTTCTTAATGTCATCAGTCTTTTAATATTAACCAATGCTTGACGTCTGCTCTTTTTATCTTTGTATTCTGTGTATTTTTCCGGAGAATAAGGCCACCATCTTACTTTCTAAGGAACTTACTTTTCCATTATTCGCTGTGTATATGATCTTGACCAAGCGGAACATAGATTCTGGCATATTATCGACAAACACAACGGGGACGAATTCACATTGGTCGTTCCATATTCTCCCACATTCTCTCGGACAATATTCCGCAGCATGAATCTCTCGATCTCTAATTGGAAATTCCAAGGCGTGGAGGCGTTGGCAAATTGGGTTGGATGCATCTCGACCGGCGAGTTTGATTAAATGCCTTCTGTCGTCATCTTGAAGAAGGGAACGCGCGAGCTCCACACCCAGACCACCCTCCCATCTTGATCTTTTTGAAAGAGAGAGAGGGAAAACAGGAGGAGGAGCGCCAAAACCCACCTTAAACTTAAACGACGCGTTCGAGGGGGCAATCATCGCCCTCAGATCTGGCAAGGGAGGAACATATCGGGTCGCACTCATGCTTGGTTGGGGCTCCAGTAAGAAAGAAATATCAAATGCTTTGTCCGTAAGTGCTCTCTCTTGATCTTGATTCGACTCATTGAAACTGCTCGTGATTAGCTTTCTCCAAGGTTTTGCAAGGGCCAAGTCTTGTTTACAATTGGATACAGATCATAGTAATCGCCATTTTCATTGATTTTTCTTCGCATTATTGTAGTTATGTTATATAGTTTGCGATTATCATTATCATTACTGTTGGGGTTTTATGGATTGTGGAACTTCTGGTGCACATGGACTGCGAAGGGTGCGAGAAGAGGGTGCGAAGGGCAGTATCGAAAATAGATGGCAAGATTCTGCACCTGAAAAAACCATCTAGAACAGCATATTTTGATGCACTAAGTGATGGGTTTTCATCTTCTTCATCGTTTGCATGATTTTTCATGCATATCTATCATGGCTAGGATTTATGCATAATCAAGTTATCACCATCCAACCATGCACGCATTCCATATATGATATTTACTGCACATAAAACATTTTTATGCATGTTTCAGTATAAAGTTCTTCAGCACAGGCATGGAATCTCCCAAATTGATTATTACCTAATTTCAAAATGAACTTCATTCTACCTAGTTCGAAGGATCTAATTGATCGGATTTGCTTTCCAAAAGTTATGCATGAATCTAAAACTTAATCTAATTAAGGTACTTCATGAGTCTTAAGGTAATCACATCACTGCACCCACACTCCTTGATTATAAAGAAATAAAGACACAATTTAATCTGATTGAGAGCGTCCATGGTTTAGTAAGGGAATGATGTCCACAGACACATTTCCTTTGTCAATTTATAGTTCTCATGATCATCATTGATTATTTTCACTAATAATTGAACAGTACATATATATAGAAGGCCTCAAGCTGGAAACATAAGGCATATGTTGAACACACATATATGTAGATTTCCTCGACATAAAAAGAACAAAGGTCATGTTACTAAGTGTTTTTGTGGCACTAGTTAAGTTAAGTAAACGTAGAAATAATAATTTCCAAGACACTTTGAAAATGAAAAAAAATTACTCATTTTAATAAACCTGCTTACTTCAAATAATAAACTTTGAATTTTCGAAACACATTTAAATAAGACTTATTAATAATCGTTAAGGTACGCATATGCAAGTAACTTATTAATAATCGTTAAGGTACGCATATGCAAGTAACTCTGCCTCTCTCGCTCTACTTGTGCAATGCACCTAATGTAGGAGTGGACAATGTGGCGGTGGACATGGACTCGCAGAAGGTGACGGTGACGGGGTACGTCGATCAGCGGGAGGTGCTGAAGGTGGTGAGGAGGACGGGGCGGAAGGCCGAGTTCTGGCCCTACCCGTACGACAGCGAGTGCTACCCGTACGCCGCCCAGTACCTTGACGAGTCCACCTACGCCACCACCTACAACTACTACCGCCACGGCTTCAACGAGAGCATCCACGGCTACTTCCCCAACCAGGCATACTCCACCGTCGATTGACAACACTGTCTTCATGTTCAGCGATGACAATGTCCACGCGTGCGCCGTCATGTGAAATGATCATTGATAAGATATCAAGATGGGCTGGAACTGGATAAGATAGATATATACAATTGGAATCGTATAAGGAGAATGACGGGTGACTTGTTAACCTTGGAAAATACACACATTATTATTACTTGAATAAGACATGGACACATGTTCTATAGATGTTGATAGTTGGTATTTTGTTGTCTTGATTCTTACAGGGATTGCAAACAATTAGTTGCATAAAGCAAAGATACATTCAATATAGGAAGCATCACTTGCAAAAAAATGGCATTATAGTCCCTCCAATCATCAACATCTATAGAACATTTATATCCAAACTCTATTTGACTGATCTCTACGGATGTTCATATCAAGAAAAAAGGGTATTGTATAGTCCGCACATTAGTTATGCGATATATAAGATGTGTATTCCCATCTTGCTCTCTTGTGCCATGAGAGATTTCATGATACCTAAGGTTGCAAGATATTAAGAGAAATGAATTGGACGGAATACGTTTGACAGGACGCCCAATTAATGGGGCTTGTGCTCATCCCCCCGTCATTTTTTTAAATATTTTATTAGATGCACATCACATGTTCACATGAACTTGACAGTTACTTTAAGACACTTATCTCTCTCTCTCTAACCGCCACTTAGCCCTTGTCGAGCATAGCCATCGAGCCCGCCTCTAGCCAAAGCTCGCCACCACTCGAGCTCAACATTTTGTCAAGCTCTCCACACAAGATCGGTTGAGGGCGCTTATGAGCTCTTGTAGATGCTGAAGATGGCGGCGGCGGCGACGACGGATGATTGGCAATGATACAAAGGGAGTTGAGAGGAGGAAAAGAGTGATCGGAGGTGATCTACAAGTTTCGCTTTTACATTAGGAGAAGAACAGACATAGTGCAAATCAATTTGTACACATAGTGTGCTAACAAAGCTCCCTTGCGTCAAATATTAGATCTTATTAGCTAAATTAAGAATAATCGCTCTTCCTAAACTTTTTCATACAAAAAATAATAATAATAACCGCTCTTAACAACTTTTGTGGTCGATTTGCATCCTATAACCTTTTTCATCTTTATAATTTACACCTCTTTGAATTCGAGGTTGAAATCCAAATCTCAACATTCGAAACTTGTGATCTGAATGATGCACTTTCAATACTTATGTCTAGCAAAGTAATTTCGTGGAGGGGCGTCTTTACATAATTGGACCAAATTAATCTAAAAAGTTTTTTTGGTCATTTTAGGGTACATGTACATACTTTGAAACTCCAAAATTAGGTCTATAATTAAAATTAACATCATGTTTAAAGAAAAATTCGAATGTATTGAATGTGTTTGTTTCGCGAAAAACGAATAATTTGGAAAATATTTTCCTAAAAATGGTTATTGGTATCGCTTATAAAAATGAAAGAATGAAGAAAAAACTTTATCGTCCATGGAAATATTTACATATAAATTGTTGATGATAATGAAAAATTTTTCATGGACTAATTATTTCAAGTGATACGAGTGATTATTTTTACAAAATTATTTTTTAAATAATTTATTTTGGCAAAATAAATGGATTAATTAAAAAAAAAGAAAAAAAAATTATCTCACACATATTATTTTTGGGATAAGTGAATTGGAAGTTCTGAAATTCATCACAAAAGTACAATTGAGCCCTAAAACTATTAAATTGGCATAATCAAATCCTTCTCTTGGTTGCGCTTTTTGAAAAATTTAGGATTCGATCATACTTTCATGATAAATTTTAAGATTTGATTGTACTTTTTGAAATTTTCAGTACTCGATTATATTTTTATAACAAATTTTAAAATCTCATTACACTTTTTAAAAATTTTTAGAATTTAATTACACTTTGTTCACTAGTTTTAAGTCTTTTTTAAGTGCATTAAATCCTCCAATCTTTGTCAATTGCCTCCTGCGAGTTAAGGTAGGTGAGCCGGAGGCGTGGTAGGTAGATCGTGCGAACGGACGTCGACGAGCTGATGACTAACCGCCATTTCATGTTTCGGCTCCCCGAGATTCTCTCGACATGGGGCTTCACGCGGCGGCGACGGAGGCGATAGCGGCGTACACGGGCCTCTCCCCGGCGGCATTCTTCACCATCCTCGCCCTCATGGTCGTCGTCTACAAGGCGGTGTGCGGCATGTTCGTTGACCCCGACGGCGATCTCGACAAGAAGGCGGCCGTGGCGAGCGCCGCGACGGACGCGGCGCCGCCGCCGCCGCCGGCGCCGCCGATTGTCCCCGCCGAGCCGGGCCAGCTTGGGGACGTGACGGAGGAGCAGCTGCGGGCTTACAATGGCTCCGATCCGAGCAAGCCGCTTCTCATGGCGATCAAGGGCCAGATCTACGATGTATCTCGCTCCAGGTGAGCGTTCGTTGCCTTGTTTCTGGTATATGACGATGTCCGTGCGTGCTGATTGGGTGTATCTGCTTGTTGGATCTTGGTTGAGTTTGGTTTATGCGATGATTGAACCACTGATTCGGCTTTCTGATTGTCGATACCATGTGTATGTTGAATGCTCTCTTCGACTGTAGATGACCAGATAAGCTCCATGGATGCTTAAATACATGCAGTAAAGTGATAGGGTTGTGATTAGCGGTACGAGAATCGGATGTCAGTACTAGGGATTCGCGGTCGGACTTTGGAACCCTAAGGTTGTGCATGTGGATTGGACGGGGAAGTGAGATCGAATTTCCTTCGTCTAACTGGTAATGGTATCAACTATTCTCCACAGTAGTCGAATTCCATAATTTGGTGTGGCTTGAATCTCGTTTGTCTGTTTGATTTGGCATTGGAATGCTTACTCCGTGTAATAAGCTCACTGAGAAGAATGCCGCCGAGCGGCGATAAAACTGTAAGGGCATATAAAAGCAGTGTTAAAATCCCAGCTGAACTGAAGTAGAGGGTTTAATTTACTTGCATTTGGACTCCGCATTCATTGGCATTGTACTGAAAAATCACTAAGATTAGAGTTGGAGGCTCCAACTCCCGATCTATAGCCAAGGATATGGAAATGAGAGGATACGGAAATGAGACGCACCCTAAAGTGGTTGGCATGTGATTTATTGGGAGATTAAATGGTTGCATTACATGAAGTTGTGCAACATGCAAGTGTTTGTTGAATTTATTCTCAGTGGGAATCTGATTCTCTCTCTCTCTCTGTGATAATTCGGTGCAGGATGTTTTATGGTCCAGGGGGGCCATATGCCTTGTTTGCAGGAAGAGATGCGAGCAGGGCGTTAGCATTAATGTCGTTTGATCCAAAAGATCTTATGGGGAACATTGAGGGGCTGAGTGAGTCTGAGCTTGAAGTTTTACAGGATTGGGAATACAAGTTCATGGAGAAGTATGTGAGAGTAGGGAAAATTGTTCCTTATATAGCAAGAACTGGTGTCAAAGATAAAAGTCTGTGAGAGCTAGGAAAAGCAAAAACATGGTAACCTGGAAGCAGAATGGAAAGCGAATCCCTCGCTGTAGGTATGAGTTGGCTTCACTTTCACACTTTTCCTGGTATTAGATGGGATGAAGTTGAGGTATTACTTTATGAGCTTGAGCTGAATGTGCACTGTATGTACTTGTTGCTGAATAATATAGCGTGAAAGTAATATATGTCAAGCAAGGCATTCTTCATATCAACTAGACAAAATGCCTTTGGTTTTCAAGGAATTGTAGCTGCTTCTATTGGCTTTTCACGAAGGGCTAGATGAAAAACTCGCCACCGGACTATCTGGAATATGATCTCGGATTTTCCCTCTCTTGCCAATGTATGCCTATTTTCTAGCTCGGCGACAGGCATAGCAGAAGGAGAATAAGAAAGAGGCTCTTCAAAGTAAGGGTGTCATGCAGACTAAAGTTTGTCCAACCTAATGTCTCCATCTCAGAGGTTGGAGAGAACCAACCAAATTGGCGTTTCTTGTGCAATGTTGTTAAGAAAGGTAAAGAGACTGTCTCTGAACGGTGCAGATGGTTCTTTGCCACTCTTTAAGATCCACAGATTCATTTTGTCTTTGGCATGGTTTTGGCAAAAACAAAGGACACTTTGATCGAAAGCCGCACCACCTCCTTATGAATTTCGGGAAGGGCTCCGACCGACCAGATTAGGGGCCGGTCGTGGTCAAGCAGCCTCTCCTCGGAAGGCCGCCGTGTAGTTGGTTGAATGCTTAAATGTAACCCCGGTGAAAATCTTTCCTCTCTACACGGAGTTTCTCATCTGACCCCTCGTCGTCCTAAAAATATTGGGTCAACATAAAATGCTGACTTGGGGGGGGGGGGGGGCGGGCGGTCCGAGCATGTGAGGGATCGTCGGTCGAGACACATGATGATGTTCTTAAGGTTGTGAGAGAGAAAAGTTCTACTTTGCCGTTCATGTCCTCCATGCTTTCTCGAATTAAGTCCGCGTATCTTTAATTTGTTTAACCAAATTATTCTATTTTCATGAATTTTGAATGAAGTTTCTCTGACATCAAATCCGATCAAATTTAATTGATGGGGCCATTGAACGATGCCAAAGAATGATGCGGATAAATTTTGCAAATGCTCACGTGGACGCCCATGTTGATGCGTACAGATTGGTTTAGCCAATGTCCATGATACACCGTCTGACGGCCATGTCCATTGAATTTAGCTAGAATAAATGGATTTGATTATATAAAAAGTGTAATTCTTCCTTAAAAACCTCTCATTTTAGGAAGAGTTGAGGACCCCGCAAAACTCGATGCCCGTACAAGTCGCAATCCATTTGCCATTTTGAGGCCAAGCACCCAATGACGGAAATTACAACGCTTGCTGCGTGCCGGCTAAGTTTAGCTGCTAGCTTGTGTAGGGGTGAGCGGTTCCCGGTCCGGTCCGATTCTAAGGTGAAATCGGAAACCAGACCGAGAGAACCGGTTCTCAATTTTGGGAACCGCGGACCGAACCGGTTGGTTTTAGGACCGAGAACCGGATCGGACTGTCGGTCCGGTCCGGTTCTGGTTCCGGTCTAATGGAACCGGTTACTTAGAGTTTGGAGTTTTTTTTTGTCAAACACGTAAAGTTTAGTTCATATTTTACTAATTTTTTTCAATAAATTTATGTCAATGAAGTTTACTTAGGGTTTAATTTACATTTTACTAATTTTTATCAATGAATTTATGATAATGAAGTTCACTTAGAGTTTAGTTTACATTTTATTAATTTTTTTAAAGAAAAAAATAACAAAAATATATATTAAATAGTCGGTTCGGTCCGGTCCGGTCCGGTTTCCCCTTGGAACCGGGAACCGGACTGTCCGGAAATCGGTTCCGCTTTTAGGAACCGGGAACCGGACCGATAGTCCCGAGAACCGGACCAAACTCGTCGGTCCGGTCCGGTCCGGTTCGGTCCAATCCCGATTTGGGCGATCCGAGTTACTCACCCCTAAGCTTGTGACAGTAGCTAGGTGGCGCTTGTCTATTGGCGCCTTTTATCGTGCACACATGGACTCGACCACCCACCAATCTCTATTTTCTCGCGGCGTACCGATTAAACCAAGGGTCAACCGACTAACTACTTTCAATTTAAAAAACAAGTTAACTATTAAATGAATATTTTTTTTTATTTTGGTCATGTATATTAAATGAATATTGACTAGACGGGGTCCTCAAAAAAAAAACATGGGGAAAAATACGAATGAAAGAGCTTGAGGTCGTTTTCGCAAAGGAGGCTCGGCAAAATGTATTCTAGAAAGTCGTCCGGATCGAACTACTCGAAGAGGCCAAATGACATCTTCGACCAAAAAAAATAAAAAAAAGAAGACGCCAAATGACATCACGATCGTGATCGTCACGGGGGACGTGCCTCCTTCAATCTCGTCCGTCCGTCCATCCAATTTTCCAACACACACGTGGCCGGATCTCATTGGCTTACTTGCCACCAAACCTTACCATATGGTCAAAAATCTCGAATCAAATCTACTTTCTCGGTCTTCGTCCCTGCCTCGATCTATCTATCCATCCATCCATTCGACGTCCCATAGGCACCGGCCGGGGCCCACTGTATATAAAAGAGGCAGATTTGAATGGTTGTCAAAAAATTGGCCATTTTTTCGTCGAAAAAAATAATTTTTAAATTTTGTCCTAATATAATATAGTCTCTGAATTTTTAATTTATTCAATATGATTCTTAAACTTTTAATGTATGTTTAAATTAGTATTTGAACTATATAAAAATGTTCAATGATAGAAATATAACATTAGATGTTTTCAACATAGTTTAAGGATTATTTTGAAAATTTACCAAAAATTCATGAATCATATTAAATAAATTAAAAATTCGGAAATGATCTTGTATATTGGATTAAAATTCAATAATCATATTGAACAAATTAAATTTTGTGAATTACATTGCATATTGGATTAAAATTTAAATATCATGTGTGTTATTATCCTTTTTTTCCTCACTATAACTTCTCGAAATCCCGCATTTTTTCTAACTTTTTCCTTTCATTTTGTGCGGCTGTTTTTTCCCTCATATATTAAATGTCATTTCAATTTATCATCTATTATAATTCCATTCGAATTTTATTGTTATTGGCATCCTACATGCCGCATGATGTGATAAGCCCGTATCCAATGGATCCTACGTGGACTGTTACCACAGGGAGTGATATCATCGAGCGCAATCAAAGGCAAGAATGACATTGTATGAAATCTGTGGCTAGCGGAGCCATTGTGCAATGAAATCACGATCGAACGGAGCCGTTGCTAACGATGAATAGTGGTTTCTCCAAGTGCAATTTGGTTTGCAAATTTCGCCTTCACAAGAACCCTAGCAAACCCATTTTTGCCCCCAACTTGATTTTCCCCAAATTGCCCCATTTGGAGCCACTTGATACGACCCCTAAATTGCGTTTGTTTCAAGGAAAAAAAAGGAAAAAAAAGGCCTGCCCGAGAAGAAACGCCGTCGTTTTGGGATGCTTTCTTTTTTTAGGCCGGACATTTTGGGATGCTTCAAAAGGTAAAATTCCACACCAGATGTTAGCGTGACGGAATGTCTCACTGCAATTCCTTATTTTAATTTCACTTTTCGGGCTTTATTTATTTTATGAAAAATAAATAATTTTAAAAATATTTTCTTAAAAATAATTACTTGTACGCTCGAAATTAATAATCAATGAAAAATATTTTTATTTTATATACTTATATCTAAATATTTTGAATTAATACCACGAAAAACTTCAAGTGGTACACTTATGACAAATTTAGCCTGAACTAATTTTTTGACTACAAAAAATCCTAAACTAATACACATGTAATAAATTTACTCCAAACTACCCCAAACTGGTCAACTAGTGACAAATTTACTCTCCGTTAAATTCGATTAATACTACGAAAAATTATAAATTTGTATACCTGCGACAAATAGATGAGTAAAACTCCAAACTTGTACTCCTGTTAACTGTCACGTGTCAATTAACTCAGAAATTTAACTATAAAATTGAACAAAAATTAACGGATGACAAATTTGTCATAAGTGTACTAATTTGAAATTGGGATAAATTCATCGTAGGTATACTAGTTTAGATTTTTTTTATGATATTAACTTAAATATTATGGTGAAGGTTGAAGATAGCATTCATTTTTATAGACGATATAAGCTGATATTTTTGGGAAAATATTTTCTAATAGGGTTAATACCACAAAAAAACCTCAAACCGGTACGTCTGTGATAATTTTATTCTAAACTAATTTTTTGACCACAAAAAATTTCAAACGATACATCTGTGATAATTTTATCCTCGGTTTGTTTACGTTAAATTTTATTGTCAAATTGTTTTGTTAAATGATATGCGACGATTAACTGATGTGAAAGTTTTATGTTTTACCCTTCGTTTATCATAGGTGTATCAGTTTACGCTTTTTTGTGTTATTAATCTAATTTAACAGAAATTAACAGCGGGTAAATTTATTACAAATATATCAGTTTGGGATTTTTAGTGATCAAAATATTATTTTGAGATAAAATTATTGCAAATATATTAATTTAAATTTTTTGTAATAAAAAAATTAATTTAAAATAAAATAATTATTAATATATTAATTTTAAATTTTTCGTGATATTAAGCTTCCTAAGTAGGCAAAGTTTAGTACAAAGCTGACGTCAATGGCTGGTTTTTTCTTGGGGTCGCGATATGCATGTATATATGGTTCCGAAAATGGAGAGATAGCGGCAAGATCAGTGGGTCACGCCCGTTTTCTCTCTCCCTTCTTCCTTCTTCGTCCTCGACATACCCAGCGGAGCAAGCAACGCAAAGCAAAGCAAGCGACCCATCATCGTCGTCATCATCATCATCATCCCTCATGAGCTCCCAAGGATTGCGGGCGAATCATGCAGATTCGCGGTTCGCACCAGCTCACATCTGACAACCGCGAGCTCCTCCCTCCTCCTCCTTGTTGTTCACGGCATCTCTGTAAGACCCTTGCGTGTGTCGTCCTCCTCCTCGTCCTCGCCGCCCCTTCTGTTGGATCGCCTCTTGTTGCGCATCGTGTGCACGCGGGCGCATGTTGCATTCGCACGTTTCGTGTGGTTTTGATATCTCCGCATCGCCGTTCGTCTCCCGCCTGGGAAAACGGAAGATGGGTCACCCGTCTTCTTGCTTTTTGAGCGACCTTGTCCGGGTTCTGGGGTTGTTCTGTTGAATGATATCGTTGTTCTGGTGTATTAGACTCTATCATCCAAAGGGTCGTTGATCACCATCACCATCATCATCATAACCACGGTCGCATGCTGACGTGTTAGCTTATCCTTGTGGTAACTAAGTTATCTCCATCAAGCACGTCCAATTACATGCGCGAGACGTGCAATTTTGGGTTCTTGACGGTTTGTTGATGGAACATCGATTGCATTTTCTGCGATGTCCTGAATATGTTTGCATGTATATGTGATAAAGCTCTGTTTTTTTATCAGCCGATGAGGAAATGATGGTGCTTTATATCATTTTCATTTGTTGGATCACTCAGCCCGTACGCGGAGCTGTATCATTTCCCCTTTTTTGCCTGCTAGAGATGATAGGGAGCTGGAGAAAGAAGTTTATGCAATTCATTTTGGTGCGATTTGGTTGGGTTATGATGGTCATTCTGTTATCATGTTTGGGGGATGTTTGGTAACTTACCCTTTACTAGTTATGTTGAGCAATCAGAAATTGCATTTCCAAACTTTAATTTCATCAGAGGAAACCTTGAGCTATCTTGGTTGGCAGTCGAAAGAGAAATTAGCATGAAGATGCATCGATGATCTAGGAAAAGCAAGGAATTATTATAGGTGTGTTCCTTTTCAGGTTGAGCTTTCATGTAGTGGCCTCACTCTCCGGCAATCTATTGGCAATCAGAAAACAGATGGAAGGGAGATAGTTTGCCATGCTAGAGCAGGGGAGTGCAGTTTTTTCTTTAAATGCAATACAATTGGAGACATAGAATCTTTATATGGAGAGTAACCTATCCTATTTGAAGAATCCTAGTTCATCAATCTCAAACTGGAAGTCATATGCTCACTTAGGGTATCTAATTTGGATACAAATAAAATCTTTCTTCAGGTGTCGACCAATGCTTCTGGAGTCTGTAGTATGTGCGAAAAGAAATTAGAAGTGCATGTCTCATTTTTGCCCCCTTCTTTTTTTCTACATTTTCCTTTAAGATTCAGAACTTCTGGACCTTAAGCCTAGCTGAACTCAAGATCAGAAGAATACTAGTGAAATACTTGGATAGGAATCCCGATCGACTCCTCAACTAAGGTGCATATTTTCACTACCAAGTGCAATAATGGCCGCTTATCATCCTTTCCAATTATTGGCATTTGCCTAATCTAGAGCCTGGGCAGCAAGGGAAACTTAAATAAATAGCCAATGCCCCCCTCTGTTGGTACTTTTTTCCCAACTGTATCCGGAAGGCAGACCCTATCTTGAAGCTTTGTTCCAGTCATGATTGAAGTGCTCTTTGTCTTCTTCCGTTTTCTTCTTTATTCCTGTGAAGTAAGATAACTACACCTTTTGATGTGCTCCATTGGGAGAACTGGCGGCATCTCCTATCTTCCTTGCTTCATCTGAATATATATTCAAGAGATTTAAGGTGGATGTTCTGCAGGGAAATTGATTGCTCAGGAAATTCCTCTTTAGCTTAAGAATATAAGAGAAATTTGCTAGAGGAATTTTATGGGCCAAACACGAGGCTTGTGCAGCTTTCAAGTGTTTAGGATGATATAGTTTTGAGCCTCAAATGGACAAAAATGAGAGTTTTGGCTATGGAGATATGTACTGAATATTTATTGGGTAATTGAAGGGGATATAAACTATGACTGGGTCAGTGTCAACCTTGATCTTGAACTTCTGGGAAAAGTGCCTAATTCTGAATGCTAATAGTGTGTGATTTTGTGTTCTTCATTACTATTTCTATAGTTTTGATATGCCACAATTTGATATATCACTTCTCTGCCATCATTTAGAACTGACATGAAGATATGTCTTCATTACTATTGTCCTCTTTAGACTATTTTTGACGTGCCTTCATCGGTGGAGTAGATATGTCTCTTTGTTTGCCTCCTAAAGAAACTGACAGAAAAATCCGCAGCTAGACATCTTAGTTATTTGGGGAAAATATGGTTTTTTATGTTGCCTTTCCAGTGTATCTTAGACTTGGAGGCAACGGGTTGTTGAGTTGGATTTTCAGAAATTTGCCATGTCAGCATATATGTGTAAAGTGTACAAACCCTGTACTTTCTCAATGATTTCACTCACCTTATACTTTTAATTGTAGATTTAAATATAATTTACTTAAGTGAGGCTCTAAGTATTCTCAAGTGGGTTGCTTCTCTTCCATCTTGTCCTGAAGCTGACAAGCGATCTTTAAAATTTGTGGATGTCTCGTGCTAACAAATTCTTCTAGTTATAGATCAAAATGGATATGTCTTCGTCTGCAATTTTCAGTATCATGCTTTTCAATCTGAAGTATAATGAATTGATTGCCTGAAGGTCTTGTTTGTCTAATATAAGCATGTGCACATGTTTGCACCTTTTTAACTTGCTCTTCTTTCTTTTCTCCAATTTTTTATGATGAAGATTTTCTGTTTTCTTCTAAGTTTCAGCCTGCTCCAGCATTTGAAATGTCTTTCAGAAAGTCACGGGCAAGTGGAGCGGAGAAAAGTCTGTCCTTCGAAGAGCAACAGACCAAGGTGTAGAGCTGAAACATCTTTATGTATATGCAGTGTTTCTGTAAGAAATTTAGTATTCTTTTATATGAAAGGCCTAATTCCCTTAAAAAGCACAAGCTTTAGCTTGGGTTCAAATTCTGGCCAAACTTTTCTTTTTTTCATAAAAAAGCATCTACTTTAGCTTGGATTCCAATTCTGGCCCAAACCTTTTTTGTCTTATGAAAAAGCACAAACTTTTAGTTGGCACCCAAATCTGACCTTCAACAAGTTTCCGTCCAATGAGTCGCCGAGTACACGTCAAATATTTAATGGCATCATAAGATGGAAACTTGATGGGGCCCAGAGTTGAGTATTGGCTTAAAGTTGGTGCTTTTTTATGAGGAAAAAAACTATCTGGGCCAAAATTGAGATAGGACCTGAAGTCGGTGCTTTCTAAGGGAATTGGACCCTATAGTACAAGATTAGTGCTAATATCATTGATTGAACTTTTGTCTTTCTTGCTGAAATGCTCTGCTCCGGTGTATCCAATCTCTTGTTTTACCACATTTCTGTCTGTGACTTGTCTTTCCTTGCAAAAGTATATTAAGCTACAGTCCCATCTCTGATCTATGTGGGGCCTTGGTGATTGTTATGCACCATCTACTCAACATAAAATAACTACACTAGTGAAGATGCAAATTCTTTTGTGTCTGTCAGTGAGATATTACTCAGTTTTATATTCTCTCTCATGTGAGGAGTCATTTTATGTGTTCTTTCGCATGGTTAAATAGATTTACGTATAGGACTGTGTTAGCCAAAAATATGTTATGCTGCCGGGTTACAGCCTGTATGCTATCTTCTGTGATTTTTCGTAACAAAACTAGGGCGCACCTTTGTGATCTTTTGGCACAAACTTTCTGTTGTTATCAACGTAGAAGCATTTTGCTGTGTTTGCCATTAATCTGGCTGACATGTACTTGACTAATGATGATTTTTCTATCAGCATGTCTGACAATCTTTGCCAGCTTTTGAAAAGTAACTTCAAAGCATAGAGAAGCTCTTTCAATGAGCACTTTCAAACTATATACACCCATAGCATGGTATCACCCCTTGGGAAGATACTGACACAATCCTTTATGTGCCAACCAAACATGAGCATCGTGCTCATTCGGAGTGGCTAGTGCAATACTGAAAACATCTGAGCAGTGTAACTACCTTTTCAAAAGTTCACTCTAGTTCCCAGTCCTACCCATTTTCCTAAGGCACTTCAGAGGATACTTCTCCATTGTTTGTAGTGCTTGAGAAGCTCTGCTATGTTTTGACTTCTGTGATATTGCTCTTTCATTTTCCTCTAGAATGGTAGATAGTAACTTCACTTAGCAAACTAGATTCCTGCTACAAGTATGAATGGGAAAAAACAGAGAACCCATTATGTGGTTGACAGATATTTAGGATTGTTAAATGTTGACTCTTTATTTGAATGCTCACTTGTCTCCTTTCCATCAGGTCAATGAAGTCAGAAAGATTTTGGGGCCTCTTGCTGATAAGCTTCCAACACTATGTTCAGATGCATCAATCATAAGGTACCTCAAGGCAAGAAACTGGAACAACAAGAAGGCGGCCAAGATGCTGAAAGAAACATTGAAATGGAGACTGGTTTACAAGCCAGAAAAAATTAGATGGGTAAATTCTGTCTTAATTACTAATATTTTGCATCTTGTTTGCACGACCTAGCTCTTATTGTTGATGTCAAATAACCTGCAAGTTGATCTGGAACAGCTATTAAGACAGCTGATGAGTTAACATCGTTAATGCTCTATGATCCGTTAGAAAACTTTGGTCGACTCATTCTAACTGCCATGGGATGATGAACGATAAGCACCTTGCTTATACCCTGATATGACTGTCTTTCTATGGGTTTTCAGAGTGAGGACACATGACTGCAATGAGTTCAAACCAAATTTTTTTATTTTGCATGAGATTGAACAGGGCATAATTTAACTTTCATGTTTCACCTGTAGTATTAATGAGCATCACTTACTAATTGACCTTAGAAATGCTTCACTTACTTGGTTATTGCCACGAGCATCTTGGCTTTTGTTGACATGTGATGAAGCTTTTGTGTTTGTGATGCTTCTAGGAAGACATTGCTCGTGAAGCTGAGACAGGTAAAATTTACAGAACCAATTACTTTGACAAGCATGGAAGGACTGTTCTTGTCATGAGACCAGGTTTTCAGGTAAAGACATACAATTGCAGAATAGGAATATGTGGTAGTCTTTCTCTCTCTTCTTGTAATATAGAACATTCTTCTCTCAGAAATTGAAATTCTTTGTGTGTTCTCTGGCACAGAATACAAAGGCAACAGAAGGGCAGATTAAGTATTTGGTTTATTGTATGGAAAACGCAGTTCTGAATTTAAAGCCAGATCAGGAACAAATGGTGTGGCTAATTGATTTTCAAGGATGGAACATGTCGAGCATATCAGTGAAGGTTACTCGGGAGACGGCACATGTATTGCAGGATTATTATCCTGAGAGACTAGGCATCGGAATCCTCTATAATCCACCCAAAATATTTGAGTCCTTTTGGAAGGTAATTGTTTTCTGTTCTTTTTCAGTTTTCTGTACCTTTCACTGACAATATTCTGCATTGAGCAGCTAAAACTGTTGCTTGTTCTGATCGATCCATTTCTAGATTTCTCACATATTAGAATTGGGACAATCATGTAAAGATCAAGTTTCTCTTTGCATATCCTGAGTTTCAAGTTTTAATCTGGAAATGTGTCCACGTGTAGAATTCTACATGGATGGGAGTAGACATACAGGATGAGCAATGTTTGTTTCTAGAGAAAAAAAAAAGTTACAATCTGAGTTCATTGGTACAATTAATCTAACCATTAATACAGTGTTCAATTTCGCTGATTGGTGCTTGAGAAGTAATTCTAGGCAAGTATACTGGATGCTGTTCTATCCATGAATGGTCATGAGTTTGCTGAAGGTATATCAATTTAATGGAGTTGGAAGTGGAACAGTTGCTAGCAAAATTAATCAGTGTGCCTACCCATACATGTGTTGCACTGATGGGAAGTGCTTTCACCGAGTTAACTGAGGATAAATCATGGGTGAGCATGGTTTGGGTGGGCGGTTCCCACCCTAGAGCTAGGAACCGCCCACTAAGCACCAATTCCACAAAATGGGAATCGGGAACCACCCGTTGGTTCAATGGACCCACCCGGGAACTGGACTGGACCGCCGGTCCAGTTCCCAGGTGGGTCCATGGAACTGGTCCTGCTAGGGAAATTTGCAAGCATCTGCTAATTCAAGATTGATTTTGGAATGGTTCATGCTTGGCATTTTAACAAACACCTTTCATGCATTTCTCTTTAGCAATATGAACAGCATGACCAGGGCAACGACGAGGTTGTATGCCTCTTAATTAAATCAAAACATGAAATTTCTCTAGCAAGAAAGAATGCTGCAGAAACCTGTTGACTCAAGCATCTATATCAGATTCCACACAAACAAAAACATGAAAATTCACAAAAAAAGAGGAAAAAAGCTAGATGTAAACAGAGATGTTCTTCAAGCAATCCACGAGCAACAACTACAAGCACCGTGAGTGAGCGAGGTGGAGGAGAGTCATGACGAGTGTCGTGAGTGGCAAGCTTGTGAGTCTGAGTGAGAGGGAGGCGAGGTTGACTGTCAGAGAGGGTCGGAGGAGAGCCCGCGACTGTGAGAGATGAGGTGACAATGTACGGAGAGCGAGATGAGCAACAAAGGAGGTGGAGAGACTGTTTTCTTTAAGAGGCGAGAGAGGGACCAAGTAAAGGGTTTGTTTCTATTTTAAATTATAGCCTGTAATTAAAAAAAAAGAAATATATATACCGGTCTGGTCCGAGTGGGCGGTTCCACGCCTGGAATTGGGAACCGAACCAGTACTCACTGGTTCTAGTAATTTGGAACTGGGAACCGGACCGGTCCTCATGGAAACTACCGGTTTCGGGCCGGTCCGGTCCAGTTCCGGGCGGTTCCTGGTTCTTTTGCACACCCCTAGGATAAATGGAGTGTGCAGATGCTTGATTTAGAAGATATTAAGTAGCACCAGTGCAGCATAATGAGTAATTAGTGGTTTTGTTTATTCGATTGCTATTAAAATGATGATTGGCAAGTGACATGTCTAGTTTCTAAAGGACATGGTAAATTCGTCAAACTGGATTTCCTTTACTTGTTAATTTACCAGTTCTTGTAAAGGACTAATGAAGTTGGAACTTTCAACTGTCCGCATTGATTCTTATGATAGATACTGGTTATCCTACGCAAGCACATCGGTTTTGTTGCTCCATTATTTTGCTAGGAAAAATCTTGTCTTACACCTATGGCTTCTTAATAGAGTTCCACACAACTATGTCTTAATTGACAAAAGTTGAAAAAACGGGAAAGCAAAACTAGGGAACTGAAATTTGCGTCAAATTCATCTTCTTTCCCTTGCCTTTGAGAACTTATGGAATTAGCAAATTTTCGCTTTGTCTGTCGGAATGATAATATATAGTTGTGGGAGGTTGGAAATTGTTAAATTGATGAAACTTCCTTAATAGCAGTTGGTGAAACCATTCCTTGAGACCAAGACATTCAAAAAGGTCAAGTTTGTCTACTCAGATGATCCGCAAAGCCAGAAGATAATGGAAGAGCTATTTGATATGGATAAGCTGGAATCTGCATTTGGGGGCAAAAACCCTGTCGGTTTCAACTATGAGACCTATGCACAACTGATGAGAGAGGACGACAAGAAGAAAATGTCCGATTCCGTCTCGGATTCTCCTCTACCGTCCTATCTATCCCCTGCTGAGTCTGAAATACACCAGGAAGACGCATCCATTTCAGACCCTGATTCTGAGGCCTCTGAAGGAGGCTTTACACCGAGACATGAGATGGCTTCTCTAAATTTAGAGGAGGGCGCGAACAAAGCAGTGGTCTCGCCGCCTGTTGGTAATGACCCAGGACACAGTCAATCAGAAGCAGCCAAAGAGGTATGCCTGAGGATCCAGCATGAGTATCTGTGATTGTTCTACTCAATTATTTTGTTGTATTGGGCCTTCATCATGCATCATTGTACAACATCCGCGTAGTATAGGTCCGAAATGGTGATGAACACCACAATCGGTGGACAAATGGATGGTCATGTCGGACAGTAGAACCATATTCTGAAATATCTCATTTACATTTGTCATCAGAAAACTTTATAGCCTGTTCATTTTTTCTGAATTAGAAGATGCTGGGACTGTAGCGTGCCAATGTCGCATTCTCTCTGATGCCCAAACGAGCCGGGTTTGGGAGAAGCATTATCCTGAAAACCCCCACATTTGGAAGATGTTGAAGATTAGAAACCAACTCCTTTTGACAAGCACGTCTTTTGCATTGGCCTGGAAGTAACCCTAATACAACTAGCTATTTCCGTAAGAAATGATGCTGATTATGTGATTCTGTTGTGGCTGTTATTTCAAGATTGCGTTGTAAACACTCGGCTGATTCGTTGGTAAAAATATCTCTCCCATAGGTTGGTCAGGGAAAATAACGCAAATATAATAGTACAGCTTAGCTCGAGTTTATATAGATCGGGGACCTCGACACTTCTAACCGAAAAATCTGATTGATTCGCTACGCCCCTCGTCAAATCTTGGAAAGGTTTCTTCTATATTCTTGCTAGAGCTGATTTTGCACGTTTTTCTTTCTTTTAGTGTGCAACTCAACTGTGTATTGTGAGCCAACTTTTGCACCGTAGTGAAATTCATCACTCCCCACTTGGTTAAAAGCAGGTTGTCTATCCACAGCAAGTAACCTATGGTACGAGCACTGTCATGTCTCAAAGGTCTCCTTGAGTCCATAATGTATATACTATGTAGATGACCTCGATCTGTGGCATTAACATAATCAACGGTTAAAAGCTCCCATTGCATTTCGATGCTCCGAAAGGATTTGTATTGGCATGAGGTCAATTTCATTTGCTTTCAACAACAGAAAAGTGATCTAGGTCCATACTAGTCGTGAAATAGCTGATAAAGATTGTAGCGACAAGATTTGCTCAAATGCGGGTCCTGTTAGAACTCCAAAAACAAAAAGAAATTCTTGCGAATCCCAAACAGTCATCTCTCTCTTCATTATGTTGCGGAGGACGACTTCAAGCACGATTCAAACTCTCATCGGCAGGTCCATCCGATGGTTCCAAAAGCCACTGATCGAGACGCTTAGATGCTTCATTGATCTGCACAATGGTTTATACAGGTTGGTTAGCCTCCAAGTACTAAGAAGCTTTGAGTGATATCAGATGACTGCCAATGAAGCAGGGAAATGAGAGTGAAATAGTTATATTTTCTCGTGGGTCAGTGTTGATAACTTCCGCTCTTTCCATTCTTTTTAACACATTACCTGTTCTTCCCAGTTTGTTCTCCACGTGAGGAGCAAAAGCGTCAATGTCTGCGCTGACACACCACATTGCAATCCGACCCACAGGCCCTATAAAACAGAACAAAGGTTTCAGCCACCAACGTATGTACGGATAACTATCAGAACGAGTACTTTAGTTTGTTTCTTCACAAGGTTGATCGGGGATGGACGTTCTACTAATTTTCAACTCATCTCATCATTCATGAGAAGCAAGCAAAGATAATAGTGATTTGAGCATACATCAGAACTGGTGGCTCAGCAAAAATGAACTGTATCCATGTTGTTGCTCAGTGCTCTTACCAAATTCTCGACAAGAGCCAGTCATTTGAACATTCAATAAGTTTTGCTATGTCCAATGTAGTATGTTACCTTAATTTCCAGATGTGCCACGTATCCAAGTAATACTCCTATTGGTACTCCAACCAAATAATAGCAGCAGATGTTTATGATAGCGGCCGCATGTTGTAAACCGGCACCGATGGCGACACCTGAAACCGAAAACTTGTAGGTTGGAACTGGCTTTGGAACAGAACAAGCAGGAGATGTCTGTACTTACCTATAAGTACTGGTTGAACACCATTGAGCAAGAATGAGAATGCAAGTAGAATGGTGAGGCCAGACATGGCTTCCACAACTTCTTCATTACTTGAAACCAGATGTGCAATCTCATGTCCAAAGGCTAAAAATAGTACCCAGAACAACACTCCAATTAACAACGAATAGGAGACAATGACTTTAACAGAGAACAGTGCAGCTCTCACATTTCCTCCCCCTAGTTCATTTGATACATGCACACTGTACACGCAGCAATATGAAAATAATAGATAGACTTTCAATTATCAATATGATGATGAGCATTAGCATTGTCACAGAGAGAGAGAGAGAGAGAGAGAGAGAGAGAGAGAGAGAGAGAGAGAGAGAGAGAGAGAGAGAGAGAGAGAGAGAACTTGCAAGCGCAAGTGCAATACATCTACTAAGATCAGAAACTCATAACATGCCGCAGTAAAGAATCCGAGGCACATCATATATTCCCAAGTATTGATGCTGATGCTGCAGGGTAAAAAATTTTGTATCACATGGGGCTACAGGCAATGAGAATTTTTTGTAACCCAAAGAGGTCCTTACCAGATTGAGAATGCAGATATAGCAACAGTTGCATTATGCATATATCCTGCTAATATGACGAGAACAGCACTGTACCACAGCTCCAGGCTACCAACAAAAAACATACAAATTTGTATCCACGGAATGTATGACAAGTTTGTACTTTTGTAAATTGATACTCGAGAATGAGCAAATTAGGCAATTTCCAGCAACTTTTCAGTAAAGTAGAATGGAAGAAAAGAACTTGGTCATGGTCGTTATGGTTCAGTAGGCAATTCCAAGGATGCCCCGAATCATTTTTTTCTTTGCTTTCATCGGCTTTCTTATTCTTTTTTGTTAGTAAAAATGTCCTCCTTCCATTTACAATAAGCGAACAGTAAGAATTAGCATTACCAAAGCATGACGCCAGAAGAAAGTGAAACCTTTATCATCGGTATGAGATCACCAAAGGCAGCTCTATTAAATCCTTTCCATGTCTGGGGGCACCACCCTCCAAAGATGTAGACGAATGCTCCGATTACCGTAGACCAACCCGAGACATTCAATGCAATCATTGCACTATGAACCCCCAAATTGAGTACTCTTACCATGATCCAGGAAAGTAACAAATGAAGGAGAAAAGAGCCGGTACACAGCCAACCAACTATCAAGTTTTTTAGCTGTGATTGGAAGCACATTTGGGTGGTATACAGAAAAACATAGTAGTAGACGAAAGGTATGAACCAGAGAGAGATTTTTCCAACCGCAGCCATTACATCTTCATCCTCGCCAAGCAACTGGAAGAGCAGAGTCGCCCATATAAAAAAGGGGAGCAGCATTGTCACCGTCAGAAGATCTACGCTCCATGATCTTTGCAAGTAAATACCTAGCATGTGGTATTGACCTGCTCCAAATGCTTGCCCGCATAATGTTTTGGTTGCACTCAACATTCCCAGCTTTGAAAGAGCAAAAAGGGACCAGTAAGTAAGTCCATGAGCATTACATACTGGTGCTTAGTTAGCCAGTCTCATATAGGCATAATTCCTTCAGCTGAACTTTCAAACAGGACTGCTCTATGTGACGACACCATAGAGCATTGCATTATAAAGTAGACAGCTCACCACGTACGTTAGATTCTTCAATCCCTTTCTAGAGGGTGTAATTTTATAATGTCAATTTCAGATTAGACTACATTTTTTGCTAAATGTTGAAATGGGCACATAAAAGAAGTGAGATCGTGAGCTTACCAGAATCCCTCTCGCAAACAATAATAGAACAGTTTGTATCAATCCATAAGAAGCAAGATATAGTTCGCTAATGTGTCCCATGTATATCTGTGTCACCACTAGGAGTCCATACGAGGATGCTCTACCCAGTACTGACGGAAGAATGATCTTCCATGCAAACTTAGATTCCGTCCAGATTCTCCTCTTCAGGTCACTTGTTTCCAAAAGCTTTTGCTCCATATTTTCATCCATAAGCTCTCTCTAGAGGATAACGGGATGAATTGAGTCAATAGTAAGTAACAAAAGTAGTATCTGAATTCTGAAGCAAGAGTAAATTTCTTATGCAGGCTCGCTTTGTAGCCTCCGACATCCCTGTTGAAAGGGATGAACGTTTACAAGATGAAAGAATAGTGAATTTCACTTAAAATGAATGTAATTACTTAGGCCGGCCCGCTTAAGAAAGGATGTGCTTTCACTGACTACTTTAAAATTATGCTGAGTGGAGTGAGTTAAACTGTAGGCACCCTTACTACTGATATCGAACCAAATTGAGCCAGGTAGTTCAATCACATGACTTTAAATTAGCATCATCTATTCTGAGAGAAAAAAAAATGAAGCGGGATTGTGAAATTGTACACAACAATGACTTCAGAAAGGAACAATCATCTAGAAAGGTAGAAAGTTGATGACTATAAGCAGACTTCATCCTTTTGTTTTTCAGGTTGTTTTGACATACATGCTCGATATACATTGGAAGCGCGTTTCTCAACAACTTAAGCTATTTGAGGAAAGAAGGTTTATCAAGAATAATCACGGTATTTGATAGATGCAGGTGAAAGGTTCAAATCTTTACACTCCCTTAGCATTTGTCACTATGTCTATTGTCTTCCAGTTGTGGTTTGATATGATTACAGCATCATCCTGTATTTTGCGGAGAATGACCATTCTTCACAGGAGAAGTGTTAAGATAAATGCCTGATATACATTGTGGACATTTTTCCCACACAACTTAAATTAGAAGTTGCCCAACAATTGGTGTACATATGACCCTCTAATGAATTTTGTCTATAGTTCTTACGTAGCAGCCAAATCTACGTAAGAGGCAGGAACATTTGGACGAGCACAAACCCAGGGGCCTTTCGATCTTAAACTGAACAGATAAAGTACACAAATACATTGAGGAAACTAAGCCAGGCAAGAAGAGGACAAGAAGGGAACAGAACTCACTCAAGATATCGAAATCCACAAAGCTTCACGTTTCACTCCAATGGCCACTTAAGAGGAGCTAAAAACATATTTTTCTGTTGCCTATCCTCTTTTCCTTGCATTGAAGAGTAAAAATTTGCTAGGACAAAGAAGGATATATTTGAGGCCTGCCTGACCTTTTGAAGTAAACGTCACTCATTAAAGCAAGCAAGCATTCGACAAATAAAAAGCAAGCAAGAAAGTGGTAGATACAGAATCAGTTGCATCTACGTAGGCAAGCTAACAGTCGACTTTTTAGACTAATAAAAGTTACTGCAAGAGGGTACTGCAATATTGGAAGCCAGTATATGGTAGTAAGGTAGTGGCAGAAAGCAATTGGACCTAGGAGAAAAAGCCTATGCAGGAGTAGCGCGCCGGAGATGCACTCTTTCTTCTGAATTTGAAGAAGTCGGGCTTTCCTGAAGTGCAAATTACTAATAGACTTTTCTTTAGATTTCAATCTAAAGACTTCGATAAAGGTGGGAATTAAACTTCTGGGCTACGAATGAATCCTAAACTCAAAACTAACTTCCATTAAAGGTCGACGGAATGGAATTCATTTTGCGATCTGGATAAAAAAAGGTATACAGCATGAATTTACATTTTTTCCCTTCCATAGAGTAGTTTTTTTTTTTGGTCAAACCTTCCATAGAGTAGTTTAGTAGTAAATGTTCATAACTCATGATGCCAAATCTCATTCATTTCATGTCAAACCAACTTTAGAGATGTTAGAATAATTAAATATTAAACCACTCCTCATTTAATAACTTAAGCTTTTAGAACAGTTGGCTGTGGTTTTGCCAAAATCTCTCATGATATCAGAGCTGGAGGTTTTGAATTCAAATCTTTCTAAGCCCCATTTGCCTCTCCAATTAAATATGTCAACGCCTAGTGCTAGGCAAAAAAGACTAGACTATGCATGAGGGAAAGCATTAGAATAATTAAATATTAAATCACGCCTTTATCTAATAGCTTAAGTTTTTATAATGGTTGGTTGTGATCCCATCAAAATCTCACAAGAAATACTGTCCACTCTTTCATTATAAGAGTAATGTGCTTGGAGAAAGTAGTTTTGAGCTGTCTATCTATGATAAATGCAACTACCACCCTAAAGGGTGTTATGGATATACATCGATTGATTTCGCATCACTTTGTAAATAGACTTTAGTACATCATGAGCCGATTTTCATACCCTACATTGGTTTATCGAAGTATCGTGGCAGCTATATCGGCCATAGAGGGAGGATGAACCCGATTCTGCTTTTTTTAAGTTCTTTTTCTCCAGTTTAGCTGAAAATTTGTAATTGCAAGCCTTCAACAACTGGTCAAAGCTAAGAAACCATGAATTGAGAGCAAAAGGCCTAGGCCAATGACAAAGCATTTGTTTCCAACAGCAGCTGTGGGTTATATGAACAGGCTTTGAATTCAAAATGACAGTGTTACCATTTGCTAAAAACGAATTTCAAACAGACTACAGCACTACTAGTGTCAAATGATGCTTCTACCATTGAACAGGGGGCCAAATTGTAACCATCAAGGCTCACAATTATCCATGACTAACTTAATTATCACCAGCATTCAGCATAGTATAATGTACACTAACTCGTGTGCTACACCAGAATGGCGACTCGAGGAGAACTGTGTAGAAGTTCATTCTGTTCATAATCAGGAGATCCAAGAGGAAACCCAAAGTTTGAGTTTTTTTTTTAGGTTGGAAGTTTTAGTTAATTAAAAAGCTTAAGCCATCGGCTTTTCGGGTCAACTGAATATATCGGTTCCTCCTTTTCACTCCAACAACTTATTGTGGATACTTCTTTCACACGTGCACTTAGCAAGTAAAATATGTGAATATGAGTTTCGCAGTGCGAGGAGTACACTGGATTATTGCCATGACTGATGCCCATGAGTAGTTAGCCTTTGCCGATACGTGGCAAAACTTTTACACATGTTTCTCATTAAGCCGACACAGGTCAGATCTACAACAGAGACAGTTGCTTCATCAAGCATGGAAGGAGTGTTCTTGACACGAGAACCCGCTTTCAGGTTGATACATACAGCTGCACATTAGGAATATGTGGCAAAGTCATCTCTCATTGTGCAGAATGCTCTCATGACAGTGAATTTATAGCCAGGTCAGGAGCAAATTCTACAGCCAATTAATCTTCAAGAACGCAACGCATTAAGCACATCTGCAGAGGTACCTCCAAACACAGCTCACATATTCCGGGATCATATCTCAATGCTCTCCTCGAAAGTATTGTATACTCAAGCTTATGACAGATGTTCTATATATGCTAGGTTTAGAACAATAGTGAATGCTGTCAATAACAGTGAAATTTACTTCCAATTTGGGTAACAAAAATTTAGTTAGCGTGAAGCCAAATTCACCTGATTTTAACAAAGAATCAACGTTTTAGATCCATGGCACCGCGAAAATAGCTGACAAAAACTTGCCATGCCGATTACTTGAAAGTGAACCTACCCAAAACCAGAATAAAGGAAAAGAAAAAGGAAAGAAGATGCTTCTAAAGTAGTCGTTCCCCCCTCTCTGCATCATGTTACGGTGGATGATTTCAAGCATGACTAATACTCTCAGTAGGTTCCTCTGGTTCCAAAAGCCACTGATCAAGACGTTTAGATGCCTTACTGACCTACATAAAGGAACGGACATGCTCTTCAGCCTTTAGAAATAAGAGATTTCTTGAAATGAAAATGCGTATTTCAGCAGTCATCATTTGCATGAAATGAAGAACAAGCCACCGATCATAGATGTTTTCATGAAAATTTGAGCACTTCAGATGTTTTCACTCATTCTAGCAGTACCTGTTCTTCCCAATTTGTTCGCCAAGTGAGGAAAGAAAGCACCAATGTCTGTGCTAGCACTCCACAAAGCAATCCAACCCACAGGCCCTATCCAAAAGGAGAAGAAAAGAAATAAGTCAATGAATGTTCATATCGATTGTCATCATCACATAAATGTCAAGTTCATTTCTACAAAGATTTAATCAGGAACCAATCTACTAAGTTTTAATTCACCTCATACACTAGAAATCAATAGGTCAATGAAAGAGAACTTTGACCATACTTTTGCTCACAAGATTTTCTAGAAAGAACTATACGTTGGAACTTTTCAATATGAATCCGAAAATATGGTCAGGATCAAAGCCACCTTAATTCCCAGATCAGCC
This sequence comes from Syzygium syzygioides, assembly GCA_031216285.1. Lineage (NCBI taxonomy): Eukaryota > Viridiplantae > Streptophyta > Magnoliopsida > Myrtales > Myrtaceae > Syzygium > Syzygium syzygioides. The sequence goes on along the minus strand of CM062252.1, from coordinate 12,496,870 downwards.
ACATATCCAAGTAATGCTCCAATGGGTAAGCCAACCACATAATAGCAGCAGATGTTTACAATTGCAACCACACTCTGTAAACCAGCACCGATGGCAACACCTGAAACCAAAAAATCTGTAGGTTGGCACTAGCTATGGAATAATATGAGTGTGATTTTAATATACAAAATACACAATGAGAAATATCCCAAAATGTTCGATGAGATGTCTAATCAACTGTACAATATTCATTAGTATGAGCAAGACAATTTGCAGCTACCTATCAGTACTGGCTGCACACTGTTGAGCAAGAAGGAGAACGCAAGGAGAACAGAGAGACTGGACATAGCTTTGGCAACTTCTTCGTTACTTGTGAAAAGCTGTGAAATCTCATGTCCAAAGGCTAAAAATAGTGCCCAGAACACTATTCCAATAGCTAAAGAATTGGAGACGATGACCTTGACAGAGAATATTGCCGCTTTGGCGTTTCCTCTCCCTAGTTCATTGGATACACGCACACTGTATGCACAGCAAGATGAGAAAGATTGGATTAACCTACTATAATCATGTTCAATAAACATTACTAGTGTCTGAGAGTGAGGGAGAGAGAGAGAGAGGAAGAAATGCAAGCACTTCAAAAATACATCCATTAAGGTCAGAGAATCATACCATGATGCTGTAAGGAACCCGAGGCAGATCATGAATTCCCAAGAATTGATGCTGACGCTGCAGGATGCAAATCAATTAATGTCACAACTCACAAGCAGCCAAGAAAAATGAGAACACAAAACCCGAGGAGTTTCTTACCAGAGCGAGAATGCAGATATTGCCACGGCCGCATTTTGCATATATCCCGCTAATAACACAAGGATAGCACTGTACCAAAGCTCCAAGCTATCAAAGAAGAAACATACAAATAAGCATGTCTTGCATCCTAAACTATATTTTGGAAATGGATCCATGAGAATGTTCAAGCAGATTGAGCAACCCGAAGAGAGATTATTTCCAGAAACAACTCAGAAAGTAGAATGCCAAAAGAGTTTGGGTCTCTGGATCAATCGGCATTCCAAAGAAGGATGCCATGGATTTAGTTGCATATTGTGATATATCTGGCTATCTTTAGATTTTTTCTTGTTGATGTCCTCAATTTCCATTTATCTCCATTTTACTTAACATAAGCAAGTTTAGAAGATTTAGAATTACCAAAGCATCACGCCGGAAGAAATTGACAGCTTTATGACAGGAATGAGATCAACAAAGGCAGCTTTGGCGAATCCTTTCCATGTCTGAGGACACCACCCTCCAAAAATGTAGATGAATCCTCCAATTACCGTAGACCAACCAGATATGTTCAATGCAATCATGGCACCGGGAACTCCCAAGTCGAGTACACTAACCATGATCCAGGAGAGTAGCAAATGAAGGACAAAAGAGCCAGAACACAGCCATCCAACTATTGAGTTTTTCAGTTGTGCTTGTAAATACATTTGCATGGTCAGCGAGAAAACAAAGTAGTAGATGAAAGGGATGAACCAAAGAGAGATCTCTCCGGCTGCAATTGCCACGTCTTCGTCCTCACCAAGCAACCGGAAGAGTGGAGTCGCAAATATAAACGCAGGGAGGAGTATTGTTGCCGTTACAACATCCACGATCCATGATCTTTGTAAGTAAATACCCAGCATATGGTATTGGCCGGCTCCAAATGCTTGCCCACATAATGTTTCGGTTGCACTTGACATTCCCAGCTTCAGAACAGTGAAAACAGATTTGTAAGTCAGTCCATGCTAGAATGAGTTCTACACGAAACCAATAAGAGAAGTAAGATGATTCAGTTCATTTGGCACATCCCATCTGAAATACTTTGGAAGGGGAAAAAGCATGGTCCTTGGAGCAATGTCAGAGTGTATAATTATAGATGCAGAGGAATCTAAACTAGGATCAAATGTTTGCAGCATCTCATCTCATTAATGATTCGGACACAAAATTGCAGGTATGAGAGCTCACGAGCACACCTAACCACTGCACAATATTAAACCCTGTACACTAGCACAGCTAACTGATTTGTCCTGAATGTAAGTTTACTTGTCCCATGAACTCATCCAACAGAAGTTTTCGGTCATATCCAGCTGTGGGAGGGCACCTTCAGCTGAAGTCTAAGACTGGAATGCTCTACCAAAGCTTGTTGGAGTTAACTTAATCATGCTAATAAACCAGATATCGAGCTCAGGTAGTAAACAATACTGTTCACTGGCCTCATTCCCCTGTGATAAGCTGGTTACGAAAAACTTATGCAAAGCTGAGTGCGTATTCAAGGTTTTTTCTGTCCTCACTGATGGGGTGCCTTTTCCGGATGACTAATTCTGTTTAGGCTACATTAATGGCTAAATGTTAAACTAGCACATAAATGAAGTGAGATGAGCTTACCAGAACCCCATTCACAAACAACAATAGAACACTCTGTATCAATCCATAAGCGGCAAGATCTAGTTCGCTAATGTGCCCAATGTATATCTGTGTCACGACTGGAATTCCGTACGCGGATACTCTAGCCAACACAGATGGAAGAATGATTTTCCACACAAGCTTGGTCTCACTCCAAATTCTCCCCTTCAGATTGCTTGTTTCTGAAAGTTTCTGCTCCACACTATCATCCATGATGCTCCTGAGAAACTGAATGGAAGTGAATCAAATTAAGGGACAAAAGATTAAAATTCAAATGAGTAAAACTCCCTGCACATAGACCTGAAACAAAGTAAACCTCTAAGTTAGTCCCAGTTGTAACATCCGACTTCCTATACAAAATAGTTAGGAGTGAATGTTACTCAATGCAGAAAATGCTTGACATAATCTCTCAGTAGAAGAAAACTAGAATGTTCAAGCCTTATACAATCTAGACTCAAATGAGCAACAAGACTTGCTACCTTTACCATACTTAACTACAGACTTTCTGTTAGAGAGAGAAGGGGCCTAGGGGTGGAGGAGATAGATTGATGAATCTCTGCTAACTCGTTGCTTTGATCAGACCCATCCACAAAAACATGAATATGCTCTGCACTGATTGCTTGTCAAGTTTGCAGAGTGTACTGAAATATAATAAAAACAAGCCCACGGGGTTGGCTTAGTGGCTAAGAAACGAACTTGCGCTTGTGAATAATGCGCTCAGTGCGATTTGATTCCTCACACTAGCAAGTATAAACAATTTGATGTGTGCACCAACCATCCAATACTCGAGAGCCCAAGTTTGGGCTCGCACCTTACCCGTCCATGAGGTTAGCCGTGTATTACACGGACCCGGGTTTTCATTGTCATCGAAAGAGAGAGTAAATTGAACGTGAGGCATCCATGCCACAGAAACTGAACCAAAGAGAGCAAGGCAGTCCAATTAATTGACTATGCAGGCGCATCAACTAACCTCCAGAACAGGAAATGAAGTGGGATTGATGAAGTTGCACACCAAAAATGAAATGCAAAAGAATTTAGGATGGCAAAATCATCTAAAGACGTGTAAGGAGCTGAAAGACTTAGTCACAACCTAATGCCTCTCTACACACTCGTCGAAGGCAACGGAGAATGGGAATCTTAAACTGAAACAGATGAAGTAAAACAACCCAGAAACTACAAAGTCAAGAGCAAGAGGAGGATACGGAAAGCACACGGAGCTTACTCAGAGACTTCGAAGTCAATGAAAATTTCCACAAGTCCTCATCGGTGGCCACTTAAGAGGATGTGAACAATACAAATAAAATATTACCCTTGCTGCCCTTTTCTCTCTCGGATTGAAGAAGGAAATTCTACTTGGAAAGGGACTCTAATATCAGTAACCGTTGTGTATGAGAGCAAGCAAGAAAGTGGTAGGTAAGCCAAGCACCTTCAAGCTAGCAAGAGTCATCAGAGTTGTGAACTAGTCCTCTGGCTAGCCTGAAAATAGCCGTCAAAAGCGTGCTGTGTACCAATAAATACTCTCGTCTCATTAAATTCGTAGTGAGAAACAACTCGATGTCATTGTTCTCTCTCTAATATGTCGTGCGAAAGAAGTCATATTCGTTCTTTCGTTTTCTATTTCTAAGCCAACGCACGCGACTACATAATACTACAAATATTTAAGTTGAACTGTACAGCGACGTGACTTGTTGCAATTGAGTATGCACTCCGTTTAATTTTTCCTACTCAATCGAATTTCATTTCTTCTATCAGTTCATCTCCACGAATGCTTGCAAGTCATCGTGTCCACACGCGTCAACTATCGCGTCGCCCACGGAGGCAGCTGGCGAGCAGCCTCTGTAAGCATACGAGCACATCTTTGACCGGACGTGCGAGCATGCAGAAAGCGGAAGCAAAGCGTCCAAGCCATTGAGAAACGGCGACAGTCTATGCATTGCATTTTTCTCGAAGGGCATTATTTTCTTTCTGGGCATTTTCCATTCTTAACACAGGCGGGCCGCAGAGCGGGGGTTGAAGTAGTTGGGGTTTGTGGCAACTTGGCCGGCCACGGAGGCTCTTCTTCTCTCCCGCGAAAAAGATTACGCTGCAACTACCAGTCAGACCAGAGAGGCTTGCAGCCGCGAAACAAGTCGCGACATCATCAAATGAGGAGAGCAGAAGCTGGATGCACGGTCCAACCAACGATGACGGATTTATGTCTGTCGACGCATACTATTATTCATCAGAAAGCAGCTAAATTTCACTTGAACGTTGGTTTGGTTAGTCAACGCCCAACTGAGTATATTAATGTTTGTCGTCCGATACGACGAATTACAACATAATTCGGTAAACAGGACCACTCGCCTCGGTGCAATTAGTGCTCGTCGTGAAATGCATGCAAACATGCACCTGTATTGCCCATCCCCTGATCTTCTTCACGTGTGCGACGCCTTCACTGCATCTGTTTTTTTCCGACAAAGTTCGCCAGTATCCAACTTTTCACCACTCGAATAACCTCAAATGGCCATGCGAACATCTCTCCGGAGACGTCCGATCATATTGGAAGTAACGTCAATATCCTTAGGGATGGTTGTGGCATTTTTGACAAGGGCATATTCAAGGAGAGACTGGCAGTGTTCATGCGAAGTGATATTCATATTTTACTTCAGACACCAGTAATGTCGTGGCGTGGAGACTAGCTTTAAGAATCAATGTAGAAGTAGTAGTCTAAGATAGGGCAAGAATTAGCTGTTGCTAATCTATTGATGATTTTATTTTGTACTGTGCATTCACATCACACAACAAAATTTTACACTCAACTCAGCATTCTCTTCTTCTCTTGCAATCAGCAGGCCTCACCATTCTCTCTCTCTCTCTCTCTCTCTCTCTCTCTCTCTCTCTCAACGTGAAGACCGGAAAGTCTCTCCTTCTTGTTCCTTTATCTTAAGCTTCAACGTTTCTTCATCTTTTTTTCTATTTCTTCTCAAAAGCGGCCAGGACTGAGCTTTGTAGTAAGCTCGCGCGGCCATTGCAGCTAGGAGTTTAAAGATGCACTCTCAAAAACTTAGCCAAAAAGAAGAGCTATAACAAAGATCAGTCCTTCCTTATCAACCTGAATAAACAAATGGAAAATTGTGGTAAAGGAGTTTACCTTCTCTAAACAACTTTCACCTGGTCGTATTACATAAGATCTGACAAAAAAATTCATAATTGCATGCGTAAGGAAACTGCTTCCCGGCGACTTCCGTTGCTCGAAACCAGTGTAGCTCCTCCATTAGAAATACAACAAAAGAACAACAGCACCTGCACTCAGATGTTGGCATCCCCAAAAAACTATTCCTACTGTTGAAGCTGAGAAAATCATTGCACTTGCTGCTCCATGTCAAAATTGAAGACATAATACGTCTGTCACCACTTAGCCAGACTCTGTTTCCGCACTGCTTTCCAATGGGACTTCTTCTGGGTCATTTGACTCTCCTTCAGAAGCCGGAGCTGCTTCTGGCTTTGCAGGCCCTGGACCAGCTGATACTTTCACCATTGATGGACGCAAGAGTCTTTCGCCAAGTTTAAAACCCTTGCGAAATTCTTGAAGGATGATGCCTTCTTCGTATTCTGTGGACTCCTCCCGCATAATAGCCTCGTGCAGCTTTTTTAAAGGAGAAGTGAAGAAATGACACTATCAGATAAAAGAATCAAAGAGTGCATTCTAATTGGAAATCTCGGTGGAAATGTTGTTAACAAATGGGATGGAATAAAAGTTTCTTGGAGTCCCAAACCCTTCATACCTCTTCCGACTATAGGGTCATTAATGTCTACAGCAAGTGTGAACTCACCCAGTTGGCCCAAACCAATCGAGATTTGTTGAACTTAAAAGCGAATCCAGGTCTTCAAGAAACCTGAACAAACTTCACCAATCGCTCGAAAGAGTTCATCAAGTACTCGACTGAGTTTCGAGCCAACTCGGTAGTTCACCTGCATAAAGCCAATTACTCAAAGTTTGGTCAATACACCATTTGAAGAAATTGGAGAAGGCAACAGTTTCAATCGAGCATCTTCGATCATTGGAATCCCTCTCCCTTGGCTATTTCTAGTGTGGATAATTAGAAGAAGGTACAAGCTCAATCTCTATTGTAGCTACTAGCTGTTGCAGATGCTGAAGCAGCCTTTGAGCATGGACTGGTGTAATAACCTCTTGTTGTTTGAATAACCAACATATTTCAGTTCAAGGATTCTACCTCAAAAAACGCAACATTAATAATTCTCCTAGGGTACCTCATGCAAGCTCGGATGGTGAATGGAGAAACAAGTTATATCTTCACTGTCTAAATGAGAATATAGTTATCGTTTAGGGCAACAGAACTTTTTTCATCATTGAGGTAAGTTCAATTGGCCAGCAGTTGTTTTTTACCATGACAAGCAACCTAAAAAGTTGAACAGAAAGCAAGCCTTTCGTGTGAGGAGCAAGCAAGACAACTTACTAGTGGATCAAAAGGACTCCCAACTGTCTCCACAGGAACAACACCAAGTGAGCCGAGAATTTCTATGAACTGCTTATATATGCTCTGATAGCTATTGTTTATCTTCTCTTCTCCCTCGGTCTCCACTTTAATCTGTGCTTTAGCTCTCTCAAAGTTATCCAAGACAGGCAATAGATTCTCTACTACTTCTCCTTGGGCATTTGTTACCAGCGAAAGACGCTCTCGATCAGTCCTCTTTCTAAAATTTTCAAAGTCTGCACCAATCCTGAGAATGCGATCCTTCTCTACAGACAATTCAGCAGACAAACGAGCCACCTTACTTTCAAGAGCGGTTTTCTCATCCTCAATGGATTTTAAGAAAGCTTCAATTTCAGCAACCTTTGATTCATCGTTACTTGCTAGAGCTTCTTTATAGGATTGAAGTGATAATAAAACAGCCGAAGCAGCTTTTTCTTCAGTATCAGTAACTTCATCAGCGACAGCACCATCTTCTGAGACAACAGCACCATCAGCGTCATCCTGTTAACTAACCTGTTAGAATAGTGTCATACACAAGATACTTCCCAAGAGTAATGCTACGTATGTAAGAAGGTATATAAAAGCTGCTTACCACATGATGGGCTATAACTGAGACAGGTTTCTAGAGAAGTAGTTCAAAAATACAGAACGGTTGGCTTGGTCAAATGTTCTTTAGAACTAAGCCACAACATTTATTAAACCAAATTTTGGAAACCTTGTTAGTATATACAATTTGAAAGATGCAATGTCTCAGATTTTCTACCAACATCAACTTCAAAGAGCAACAGTGACCGACTACACAACGGATTCTCTGCTTGATACAAGTCAGGAGGACATGAACAAGCATCTGTCCTTCAGAGCCCATTCACATAATTATTACACTGCTGGCAAAAATCCCAAAGAGCAATTTCCGATTAACCCAACAAATCTTACATGATCAAATGAAGATGTGATCATCCAGTTCCTCTTTCTTTTTTTTTTTTTCATAGGTAAATAGAAACTCAATATAGGATGAGGTGCAACCCATACACAAATCAAGCTCAGAAAACAAAAAGTCAATTACAAGACAAAGCACCTACAATGTCGATAAAATGCATTCACATTGAGAAGCAATTTTCCACTTTCTCTTCTCTTAACTTAGCTCCTTCTTCAACATGATCATTCAGTTGTCCCCTCTTTCAATAGAAGGAGAACTGGTGTTGAAAAGGAAATTAAAAAGTAAAGAAAGCCAGACAGCCGCAGGAACTATATCAAAGAGATTTAACCGTCAAACCACAACAAATATATATTAGCCAAATTATCCGAGAAAAGTTCACACGGACTACAAAATCTTGACCTTTTAAAACCGAAAAGTATATGATGTTAGAAAGCATTTATGTATTGCATAATAAATTGATAAATGAGCAATACATCATCTCCTTCCTGTCATGCTGAAAGAAGTTTAGTCCCAGTTTCAATTCCTAGAGGCTTGGGTAAAACGTAAGAATTCTCCAGCTGTTCGCCAGTTTCACCTAGACATTGTTAAACCCCACTGCAATTGCTATACATTTTGATGCTGTAGATTTAGAAATTTATTGTGCTATACTTTCTCATAGTGGTGCTCGATACTCTAATGTGTCAATGATATAGACAAGAAAATGTATGTAGAGTCATTCCAGAGTTTTCTCAGAATCATAGTTAACTAAAAGAAAAGTTTCATATATGATTTAAGGAAAAAGGATAGTTTCTTTCCAGTTAAAATAACTATTCATCGATACATTTGCTGTTTAGAGGCTATTGTAATTGAAAGAAATCTCTACATGTAAAAGTTAGGTAAGCAAAAGCTGAGAAAGCTTACCGAGATGGAGAGACCGCAGTTTATTAATTAGTCTCAAACAAAGTCAGCTCCTATCTTTTCTGCTATAACAAATGGCTAAGCTCATTACCGGAGATGCTACGACTGTCTTTAAAAGTAACGTCATCTTCCAAAAGCACAGTGAAGTACATGAGAAACCCAATCTCCAGTGGCTCATTTCCATCTAACCTCTATCTGGTATATTCTGACATATCTCTGACTAATAACCCCGTATTCAGATACTCAACTTTGGCTAGACCATAGATGATGATCCTACTCGTTGATTATATTCCAGTTCAATCCTTAATGACACTCGTCACAATTCTTTCGAAAGCAAAAGGTAGCCTCTGATCTTCAATATCGATCTGGAGAAAGCGTCAGTATCCAAACTCCCACAATTAACTGTACCCCGATAGTTTTTAAATTCAGCTTCTCAATCAAAAGAACAGAATTCCCAACAATGCATCAAATTATTCAGCTGACTAAAGACCAGACAACTTTCATGAATTGCATCAAAGCTATGGTCAACTGAAATAACTCGCTCCTCCAGTACAACCTTCTCTGCATCCTCATTTCATCCCAAGAACAACTCGCAACCTTAAAGATGTCACCCACTTGCCCCCTCGCAGCTTCTCACATATTCAGATAAGAAAAACGAAACAAGAAAAAAAAAATCGAACTAATCCATGGAGAGGACGTACCTCGACCTGCGCTTCCAGGACCTCCTCCTCCTCGGTCTCGATGGCTTCTGCGTCGCCGGCGGCGGCGGCGGCGGCGGCGGCGGCGGCGGCGGCGGCGGCGAAGGGCACGAAACCGGCGCGCCGGAGGGGCGAAACGCCGCAGGAGAAAGCGACGGAGCCGACGCGGGCCGGCGCGAAGCTCCGCCTCCTGAACTCGACGCGGGCCCTCGCCGCGGGCGCCGCCGACGACGCGGCGGAGGCGGCAGCCCGCGGCGGGGCTCTGGCGACGGTGGCCGGAGTCGCCGCGACGGTGGCCATGGGGGAGGAGGAGGAGGAGGAGGAGGGGATAAGGGGGGGGCGACCGAATCGATAAAAACACGGTGGGTGGAACTAACGATTTCCCCAGCAACAAAAGCCACGGCGAGGGAGAGGGACTCTCGGAGGGTTTAGATTTGATAGCGCGAGGGCCGGGGGGGGGAGGATCCACCGTACGGTCGAAGCGGCCGTTGGATTTCGGTCCGGTCTTCAAATCGGACGGTCCGCGCTGCGTCGGAGGTGGGACCCTCGATTTAGGTGGAAACAGCGGGAAGCTTCTAGCTTTTTCGGACAGTGCATGTCTTCGGGTAAGCACAAGCAAGTGTCTCAGATCAAGAGCTGTACTACAGACGGGCGAGAGAATCGACAAACTTTATATAGAACGGGATGGGAATTCAATCGGCGACACAGCTCGGAAAATATAAATTCAAGAAAGTAATCGAATGTAAATAAATTATGTCGGAATTTAATCGGAGATGCAGCTTGAGAACACGAAAGACACTATTATGGCGAAATATAATAGATGATGCAGCTCGAGATTTAGATTACGCGGCGGAATTTAATCGACGACGCGAACAAAAAAGCTATAGCTGCGAAAATAAATTGCACCGCGGGACAGTAAAGTACTAGAAAGACGGTGAATTTGTTTGATTTGTGCAGAGGGGCTCCTAGTAGTGATGACTATCCCACGATTTTGTTCCTGAGTAGTGACCGTGCCCTTCCAAAAATATACCCCTATTTCTTCTTGATCTCAACTGCTTTTCTATTTTGAACTTTGCAGTCATGCTTCCATGCTCCCCAAGTGAACATCTGCCGGTTTATCTCGAACTGCTAACCATAATCCTAGACTTCTCATGCTTCTGAAGAACTCAGATGGCTTTTTGCTATTTACTCATAGCCAGTATCCATATTGATATTTGCTAGCAGTCCATCGTTGTGCATCGACAACTGAATATGTGTCGCCGATGTGTATCAATGTCAATAAGCTAATATCAATTACTGTAGTCGTCGATAAGATGTCACATGCGTGATGATGTTCACGTGTTTCTCGTGTAACTGTCCATGCTTATATGTCAAGCACGTGCTTATTCATGTTGATGCCCGATTATTTTTTGTGTAAGCAATTTCGAAGAGACGTATAGTTTCTATCAAATGACATCCTTGAATGTTCAACCTCGAGGGAGAAAGTGTCGAAGCTTGAGTGTGTGTGGGGGATGCCTCGAATGGGCCGGCCAAGAGTCCTATTTCATAATCATACGGTCCCAGCTTGACTTAAATTATGATTCAATACTAGCCATTAGGTGGATGGTTGAGATGGTATGGTTGGTGAGGACAATATGGAAGGTAGAGATTAGATGGATTAGGAATGGATGAATGAGATTAAAAAATTTAAGTGAGTCGAGTGCGACGCGCGTGCGGGGTTCTGCATGATTCCATCCATGCTTGTCCGTGATAATGAGATGGAAAGGCCATGTGATCGGCGTGTGATTCTAGCATGTGCATGGCAAGCGACCGAGGCATGCGCGTGGCACATGACCGAGGACGAGCGAGTGGCACATGACCTAACCCTGCCGGCGTAATTGACAAGACATGGGCACAGATGTTAGAGCTCTATTAAACCGCCAAGACCGACCCAAGTGTCGCCCCTTGATTGAGATGAACTCTAGAATTGACAAGTCTAGATATCTTGCGATTTTTTGAGGTAATTGTGGCACTAGTTTAGAATGATCGGTCGTCGTCTGGACCTCGAAATTCCCATAATTTTGGAATGCACAATCCCTGGCTCCTTGAGCTATTTTTAAGCTCCAAGAGTGTTGGAAGTTTGATTCCGAGTTCATCTCCCATGTCAGACTTGTGTTTGAGCTCCAAGATAGTTGGAAAGTTTAAGTTCGGGCCTCATCTCGTGCCTTAAATTTAAGCTTAAGCTCCGAAGAAGTAGGATAGTTCAATTTCAAGCTTGTCTCTCGTGTCGAACTTAAATCTAAGGTTATTTCACATACGGAACTGCTTGATGCAAATGGGTTAGTCCTGAATGCCGGTAGTACCTGAATGCCATATAAATGCAATGTAGAATGCAAATATAAACTATGCAACAATAGTAATTTTGTTTAGAGGTCGAGTTCAATCCCTAAATTTCTTATACGATGAATTATGGGTTTACATGACCCAAAATTTAGGTGTCAACATGTGTCAATTTACTTCAATGAAAAATATGTGGCTTTTCTTGTTTAATGAGAAGGGTCAAGACCATCAATCTAGTCGAATCCTAGCACGGGTTAGTAAGAGTATTGTAGTTCACTGGATCGATACTGGACTGGGTAGTTATGTGACCGACCCATTTCTAAAATTTGAATGAGTAAACAAAGAAGGAGATCAGGGGTGGACAACATTGCAAAAGCTTGTGAAAATGATTGAAACAAAGAACATTGTGAATAACATTGAAGATAGATGAGAACTACAAGAAACACTGATGAAGTAATAATGCCATTCATGATCTACATTTTGGTTTAAGTGATGGCTTAAAGTTGTGAAACCAAGGTGTACCATGGCATTTTTGGGGATGGCTCACTCATTTTCACACGGAAGAGGGAGTCGAATGAAGTTTGAAACGCCTTGGAAGCACTTGACCCCAATTCTAACTCCCTTGACGCTTGGATCGCACGGTTTCCTAAAGTGTTCGGTATTTTCTTGGCGGCACAACGAGCCCCGGCATGGGATGCGCCAAGGAGCATTTGAAACTTGAAAAGTGACTTCATCCTCAAGGAATCTCTTAGAGTATAATAAGTAAATGTTAATCTTTTAAGATGCTCCAGAGGGAATGGAGGGATTGTTGTAAATCTGTGAGTTTAGTCAGGGAGAGCTTTGGAAAAATGACTTTGCATTTAGATAAATGACTTTTTAACTCCAAAGATCTGTCACTTAATTAATATATTGTTTAGTAATCAGTGATGCGTGAAACTTCAACATTTCTCAAAGTTCGGTGGAGATGAATTCTTGGCCTCACAAGTTTTGATGTTTCCCAAAGCTCGTTTGCCGCTGCCCCGTTGCCACCTCCTCGACCCTCCCAAAGTGTGGTTGAGGTTGCAAGATAATGCTGATGTTGTTCAACCCTAGTCGACAAGCGCTGAGGTCACAAGACCCCAAGTGACAGGCCACCGTCATTGCGCGACGCCAGTTAGATCCAAGCTCGCTAGAGCTCTTGTGTCCGGTAGTTAGATCTACGTAGGAAAGTGAGGGCGAGTCTAAAATTGGAATTTAAATAGTATACCGATGGCAAAGTTAGAAGAAGAAAAATCCATTTGCCCCTGAAGTAGCATTTCGAAAATGCTTGAGTCGAGCGGAAGTTACCTTGAGTCCTTGAGCATCTACAAAGCAAAACTTTGCACCTAAAGAATGCCAAAACTTCGACTGCATATGTATTTAGGTTACGTTTTGTTGTTCGGATTTGGATTTAGATAGGATAGGATATGATAAGGTTGAATTATGAATTCTCCAAATATCCTCCCGATCGTAAAAAAATCCCACTATATGTTTGGTGCAATTCAAGATAGGATAAAAATCTTTGAAGATTTTCGAAAGTATCACTTGCCCAATTCAAACCAGAGCAACGTTAGATGACAGAATATGTTGTACGTTTAACAGGAGAAGAAATAGCCCGGTTTTGTTGCAGTGGAATCCACAGAAAGAGCGCGCAGACTCGCAGTAGCAAAAGGATCAATGCCGGACATGAGGAAGAGAAATCCAACGAGTTCCTTTTACTCTCTCTGCTTTTTGACGTTCCCCAAGTGCGAGCGAGCTTTCCCTATGCTCGAGGGCAGAGCCGATGCGCTGCGCCGCTCTGAGCGAGTTGATCATGTTCTTGTAGGTCATGGAGGTTCCACTCCTCTCGACTGTGTTCTCCTACGCGCAGCTTCAGAGGTCCAAATTTTGCTTAAAAAAGCCGAACCAAACGCACGATCTTTCATCCCTTCCAAAGGTCAATCGCGATGTGCTGTCCAAAATTCTCGTAAGTTAAAGATATAAAACATGAACCAGTGGAATCGAAATCGGGAGGGCGCCACTAGCTAATGATGTGCTACCGACGATGGTCCATCAAATTTGACTCGAATCAGATCATTACGTCCAATCGAAGGACGGATCTTCGCCGTCAAACGTTTACGTGCAGCGAATAGACGAATCGTACGCCGAGTTTTTCAAAAAATAAAAAAATAAAATAAAAAAAAGGAGGACCGGAATCGTTATTACCCTGCGCCACGAAATAAATTAAATTAAAGGAACGAACTTTTGAAACCACAACGTACGGACTCTCTCTCTCTCTCTCATCATTACCGAGCTCGAGAGCGGATTCCGAGTTCGTCCCCGTTCCTCCATTGCAGCGCCCTCGAGAAATCCGCACCCCCCCCCCCCACCTCGAGCCCTAGCCCTCCGCCGCCTCCGATCGCCGGCGGCCGGTCGTCTCCGATTTTTTTTTTTTTCTTGTTTGGAGGGGGGGGCGTTTCGTCGTGCGGTTGCTGCGCTTCGTCCGCGGAGAATCTCGAGCTTCGTCGCGATCTCGGTTTGATTTTGACCGGGCTCGTCGGGATCTCCGAGGGGATTCGGTTCGAATTTTGGCGAGGTCTAGGGTTTGGGAATTTGAAAATTTTGCTCGTTTTTTTTTTTCGGGGGGGTGGGTCTTGTCGGGAGTGATTTGGTCGAGGGAATGGGGAGCAGGAGGGAAGAGGAGCGGAACGAGAAGATCATCCGAGGTCTCATGAAGCTGCCCCCGAATCGGAGATGCATCAACTGCAACAACTTGGTAATCTTCGGTTCTCTGCTTGTTGTTATCAATGCAATAACTGGTCTCTCTCTCTCTCTCTCTCTCTCTCTCTCTCTCTCTCTCTCTCTCTCTCTCTCTCTCTTTTTGTTGATAGTTCATCTTAAGCTGCTCTTGTTAATAGTTCATTTTAGTGCTTATGCTGATCCTGATCTGTGAATTCTCTCTGTGCAGGGTCCCCAGTATGTTTGCACAAACTTTTGGACTTTCGTCTGCACGACTTGCGGCGGGATACAGTGAGTAGTTCTGTTGCTCCTGTCCATGTTGCATTTTTCGCGCCTGGTGTTTTCCGGTTTGCTGTGTATCAGTTAGTTCCCCAATTCCGGGAAGTGAGCAATTATGCGAACTGAGTTGTGCTTGTCGTGGCGGTGAGCTTTGTAAGTTTTCTCTTCGTGGATGAGAGGAGAGAAGAAGCCGAAAGCCCAGCCCTGCGCTTTTTGCGTCAATGGGTGGTAGTTTGCCTTCTCCGTGGGAATCTTGGCTGGAAAAGAGCTTCAGCTCTTTTGGGTCCTCGTCCATCTGTCTTGAGAATTCTCACATTACTGTTTTACGGGAGGTCTTGAAGTATGTTGCCTGTTCAGCGATCTCTTCACTTATGCATCTGGCGGTGGTTATAGTTTAATGCCATTTGAAACTTGAGGATCAAGATATTTCTCAATGTGATAGTGCTTCTTAGAGTGCATTAACTGCTTCCGCAATCAGCTTTTGCAAGGCACCCTTAATCAGGTGGATTATGAAATTTAATCAGATTACCAGTTGTGATGATTTAAGGTGGGTTAATGTTTAGAGACATTGTTTCTCTACAACATGGCCAGTGAAATAGTACATCTATGTTATGTATTATGTCTGTTCACGATTTTTCTTCCCAATATATTCCATGGAGTTTGGCAATTGAAGGTTTTCCTGGAGAGTAATCAGGCTGCAAATATGTATCAAAGTACTGTAATTTGACCTAAGATTCTCCAAATCTGAATCTATAGTTAATCTTCCAATGAACATAGTGTAGAGGGTTTTATTATCATCATGCTATAAAACATGATGATATTCCTGTTCTGCTTAGTTGCTTACTTAAAAGTCCTTGCACTTTTCATTTATTTGATTCATGCTAAGAAATCATATTTAGTCTTTCAAATTTATGCTTCTTCTGACTTGGATCTTAGCATTTTTTCTTGCATTTTAGCATCTTTGTCTTGTATGTCCAGCATTGTGTAATTTTGAGTTTGTGGCTTTCACATGTGTAGTCTGACTTAAGTTCTGTTATGTCAAACAGCCGCGAGTTCACTCATCGTGTAAAATCTGTCTCCATGGCGAAGTTCACTTCCCAAGAGGTTGAAGTGCTTCAAAATGGTGGTAATCAGGTAAGAGACTCACTCTTATGTGCACTACTGTCCACTGTCAGAGTAATGGTATTTGATATGATATTCGATGTGCTTGCAGCGCGCAAGGGAAATGTATTTGAAGGATTGGGATTCACAAAGACAGAGATTGCCTGATAGCAGGTTGACCTTATGTCTGCAAGTCACTGAGTGCCACGTCATGGATAACATGCATCTTAACATTTTTCATTCTTATATTGCAGCAACGTTGATAAGGTTCGGGAGTTCATAAAGTCTGTATATGTGGATCGTAGATATGCTGGAGGAAAAAACTCTGACAAGCCTCCAAGAGATTTGCAGGTTGCCTTGTCGAGAATATTCTGATTATGATGTTTTTGGCTTGTTGTGGTTATTTAGAGTGGTCGATGGTTCTATGTGCCCAAACTTAAACCTCTTATAAGCTGAATTTGTTCATTGGAAACCCTTTCATCTTCCTGAAATGAAAGAATTGGAAATGCACTGTGAACTTTATTCAAATTCTGCCTTACATCCTGAAAATTTTCATGGTATGATCTTCATTAGGGTGAATGAGAATGCTACAACCATCACCATCTATGTCAGAAAAAAAAATGGAAGAATAAATCATTTCAAGGATGCTGAGGATTTTCTCTTTTGTTCCCTTGGCTTCTATGTCAGAAAAAAAAGGAAGAATAAATCATTTCAAGGATGCTGAGGATTTTCTCTTTTGTTCCCTTGGCTTCGGTGAAATAAATCAATCAAAGCTGTATTTCTGGAGATTTAGTCCACTGCTATGAGTTTAGATTACTTCATTTTCTGGACAGCAGATAATCTTACAATATCCCTGACTGAATTTTGACAGAGCTCGAGAAGCCTGGAGGACGAGACGAGGCGTGCCAGCTCTTATCATTCTTACTCTCAGAGTCCACCCTATGACTACCAATATGAAGAACGACGGTATGGCAGGCAAGGTGCCTCTCTCACAAGAAAACCTGGTTCAGATAGAGGCCTGTATGAAGGGAAAATCTCCAGTCTGATCTACAGTCCAGGACGTTTAAGTGAGCGTACACATGAGGATAGATTTGCAAATGAAGGTTCTGCTCCCAGGGTCTCAGATTATTCTGTTTCTAGTGGAGGTGATCCATTCAGATCTGGTGCTCAGTCCCCAAATTTTCGGAAGGATGGTGAATTTAGTAGCCCACAGAGACACCTTTCGAGAGATTTTTCAGGGGATAATCTGAGTCGTCAAACATCAAATACATCTCGAGAGGCATATGTCCAGAGAGATGCCAATGGGATACCCCATCCTCAGGTTGTAGTTATATAAATTTGTTGCATTTGTAGCAAGTTACTAGTTGCCGAGTGTCTATTTTCTATTGCTTGGCATGACTTGTTTTGAATTTGTTTCTTGTTGTGACATTTTTAGTCAGATGATTGCTAGCCAACTAAAGTTCTAGAATCTGGTGAAACGACTAATAGAGAATCTCTTGTACAATGGCAAATCAACTTTTATAGTTGCATAGGTGCCTGACCTCTTGCTTCTGATGTTTGTTGATTTTCTGTGCTACCTTTGGGGTTCTTAGAGTTTCGATGAACTGTGCAGAGAGTCCTGTAAACATTATGATTGTGCGTATATTAGGTGTAATTTTTTACATACCAATATGCTTGTGACGTAAAGATGTATCTAAACAATTTCCCACAATATACTTAAGGCTTCTCAACTGTGCCAGCACATATCTTAGGTGTTTCATTCGGCACGAGGCTTTCCAGTAGACTTCTTTTTTTAATTAACTCTTATTATTCCTGTCTCTGGTGGAACTTGTAAGGATTTTTTTTTCCTCAACAGTAAATTCTAAGATGATGTAATGTTGGATCTTAACCATTTCCATATGACTGAATATCATTCATGTGACTAATTTGCATTATTTATTGTTGTTTTCTGCTTTAGCCATCTAGAAATCTATGTGCGAATAATTGCCAGTATGTTGCTTGCCAGATAGACGAAAAAGCTATAACTAGAATGCATCCATTTGAATGGAAATGGGTGAATTAAGCTTTCCTGGTTCCTATAGTGGAATCTATTACTCATCTTGATATGGGCACTGCAGCTGTTGGTATCCATAGATTTCTGTAGGAAGGTAGTTCTTTATTAACCTCTACTGAGCAAATATACGAATGTTGGTCGTGGAATATGTCCTTCAGCATTTTAAGTCATATTTCATATTTTGTTCAATTTTTGCTGCTTGTTTATTAACTTGAGCTTTTCTTTTCTAATCATCTGATTGGAAATCCTCTCTTTTTAAACAGAGAACTGCATCATCAGGAAGCTTTGGTTCATTCGATAGCAACTTTGTGTCTCTCCAGTCATTTAATTCAGGTAGTTTAGCGGATTTGATATCAGAGCCTGAGATTTCTGGGAATCACCCAGACAAAATGCCTACTTTTCCAGTGTCGACTGTTTCTGGAAGTTCAAGTAACGTAGACCTATTCAAGTCACAACTGGCACCGGAACCAGTTTATTCTGAAGCCTCAACTGTTTATTTGTTCAAGGGAGCCACCACATCGACAGCTCCATCTCTAGATCCTTTTCAATTAACCCCAACACATGCAACTTCATCGACATTACAACATCAGACTCCCCAAGCATCTCTATCTACGTCTTTGGATTTGTTTGCTGATTTTCCGCAGCATCAATCAGATGCGACCTTGGATAGCAGGGTATCTGAGCTGTCAAAGCCCAAAAACGAAGGATGGGCAACATTTGATTCTCCTAATCCCACTCTATCTGCACTAGGGACTAGCAATTCAACTCCTGCCTTAATTTCTAGTGATGGAGGTTCCGAGAAATTTGTTCCCTTTTCATCTTTCGATCCAAACATGGATTGGCATCTATCTCAACAAACTAGCTCTCAAGATCTTCCTTCATCGGTACCAGATCTGTGGAATGTAGGTCTTGAGAATAGTCAAGTGCCCACCACCACATCCAGCACTCAGGTGAGATGTTCTATCTTACGTGATAATTCCATAAGCTGATTTTTTTGGGGTAGGTGATTCATGGTCGTTTGCTTATATCTTATTAAAAATGCTGTGATTTCCTTGTTCGTTTAATTTTATGCAGCACTCAATGATGTATAGTGACATAATGACCCACCCTTGCTTTCGTTTTCAAACTAGCCATGGAATGCATTTGGAGAATCTGCTGAACACCTTCCTTCTGAAAGTGTTGAGCACAATAGCGGAACACAAGTAGTCACCCACCCTCCTCCATCAAGTGTTGATCATCAGTACTTGGACTTAGAAGCTTCACAGGTTTCCCACCTCCTGTACCTATGTCAAACTTAGTGTCATCAGTAAAATTCTGAAATTATTTTGTCTGTAGGACTTGAAAGATTTTGGGCTACCACTGTCCACATCATTTGCTGGACCTCCAGGTCAAAGTGCGCAGTCAAATTTAGTCATGGGAACGTCATGCAACCCATCAGTGGTCTCTCTTATGGTTTGTAGTCTTCATCGAATATCAGTTGCCTGTTGCAGGTGCCATTTTGCATTTTGCTTGCCTTTCAAATTTATGTTATCCATTATGGACTTCCTCAGGTGGAGACCTCAGCACACGGATGTGGAACAGGCTATAAATCAACAAACCCATTTGATCTTCCATATGATTCTGATTTGGAACAAAGCAATGGGGTGAGTCATGCAAGTTCCGAACACAATGCGGCATATTTCTGGTTTCAATTGTCATTCGCTCTTTTTTATCTTCCGTCGTTTGTTTTAGAGTTCTGGTGTGACACGACCTTATTTTTTGTCACTTTCATGGTCGTGACCCTTTTCTGTCTCTTATGAAGTGTTGCACTTTTTTAACGCTATCTGAGGCTAGTGGTGCACTATAGCTTGGTGTTTTGTGCTTTCTGAATCTCTGGGAACTTGAAAGCAAAACGTATCCTTCTCAAATTACTGGATACAATGTTTGAAAGAGCAGTTCATAAATTTAACAGAGCATGTTTATCACCATAAGAACAGAACCTCACTGTTAGTACTCTGGTATCATTACATCAAATAACTATTGCAAGCTCTTCCAAGAGATGAAACTCGGAAACCATGCTGTCAATTGACCCTGGCAAACATCGAAAAAAGGAAAAAAGAAAAGATACAACAAATAAAAGGAAAAGGACATAATGGTTTTACTGTCATCAATTTGTTTAATAATGGATGTTTTCTCTGGTGTCTAATTTTGGACATGTTCTGTGCAATGCAGTTCTTGGACATGAGCTCATTGCAAGCTGCACTGCCTAGTGCCCATTTGTCATCCACCTTACTTAATGGTCTAAATGAGTCTTGGTTTCCCCAGAATCCAGTGACACCTTATGTTCCAGCTGCTGCACAAGGTGAATTTTAATGAAACTTCTTTGTCAAACTGTATTTTCCTTTTAATTGGACTTTTTGGTTTGTGGCTTTGTGATATATAAGCCCCCAGGTTTGGGATTTTGAATTGTTCTCAACATCTTCATGTACTTACCACTGGGCTGCATGCCCATGGCCGATACTTGTTCATGTTAGTGACTTTCCAAAACTACCCTAAACCCCAAAAAACCCAACACTTTATTGGAGGACAACATTTACATGATGATCCAACTGAAGATGATTTAGTACAAGTGGAACTTCATCCTGTTTAGAAGCCAATAAAATTTAACTCTTAGTATCTCCCTCCGTTACACATAAAAGTGTGTGCATGCATTCTCTCTGATCCTCGCATTTCTGCACTTCGGTGAGATTGGATTATGATCGAAACCTCATTCCATCATACCAGCTTGTGGGAACCTCAAGCAGAACGGCTTAACCTGCATTGCTATTTGAACACCGTGGCCCCTCTGCCTACTCACATCAGTATCGATTGGAGTGGGTGAAGATCCTCTACCCCGTACCTGTGCTCCTTGTGGTGCCTCAACAAATCTTAACATCTGACTAAAGCTCCATCTTTATTAATCAACGATTGAGATTTATTTAGGCACCGAAAGGAGTAACGTGTGAGAGAAGGGATCCATGTCCAAATTGAGCAACATATACCGGGTTGATTGGTTCCTGTTCTGAATTCTTTTGTGGTCTAAAATTTTGTAGGTGGCCTAGCATTCATGACAGGGCAAGCACCAAGCTCTCAGATACCGTAAGTGGTCTTGTTGATATTCGTTATCCCATGAGTGAGAATTGCAAATTTTTGCTGCCATTGTTTTTCATCATTATAGAAGGGTACTGAAATTGTTTTTTTTTTATAACCAAAGAGTACTGAAATTGTTTAAATTAGCATTATGCAAATAGAGTGAGAAATTTTACTGATGAATTTACCGTAGAGATTTGACTCTTGATAGTTATGATTGTTCTTTAATGGCGGCGACAGATATCTCTTTCATTACTTGTTATCAACTCAATAATCTTGTATTATTGTCTTTCAGGAATGTCCCAACACAGGGGCCTGTTGCTTCTATTGGAGGAAATCCCTTTGCATGAGCATCTATGCAGTGGAACCAAATCCGCACCTGAGTGATAGCATTTCCACGAGCCTTTGTATTTGTAGCTAGCTGTTTTTGCAGTGGGCAGGAATGTGTATTAGTGTCTTCTTTTCTTTTTTAGATTTTAGAACAGTCGACTGCTGATTCCTGTCATCCTATTTGCTGGTTCATGAGATCCTTTGTGCGAGAAATCAATCTAGTGCTGTTGTTATGTTCGTTATGCTGTTGAGTGTGGTCGTGGTAATCGAGCGGTTCTGTACTTCGCTCTTGATTGGACTTGTATGTTTCTTTTTGGTCAAAGACTTTTGTCATAAGTGTTCGATGCATTCATTTCTGGTCACGCCCAAAATGTAGTTGGAACCATCAGTCTTCCAACCCAGTCCGTAGTTTGAGGCGTCTTTTGAGTAGCGCTGCACTCATCAGACTATAGTTTGATGCACGCTTCGACCGTCTTTTGGTCAGCTGAATAACATCAGTTGATCGCAAGAATTGCATACAAAGATAAAGTGAAGCTGCAATAAACTCACATTGAACAATCAAGTGCATACAGAGTCGGTTGAAGCATCTTTCTGTTAGCTTGAGTGCTTATGTTAGGTTTCTGCAGCTGTGGGTGGGCAGATTGTATCATCAGACTATAGAAGAAATCAAATGTTTAAGCGTCTGCCTCTGTTCTTGACCTCTTTCTGGTAACTCTTTGTAAATTCCACGCGCGTCAAACATACTATATGCAAGCCAATGGACATGCATGCAATCCAGGGATAAAGAAAAATCATAAGAACTGATGTGCACGGATTTTTGTCTATACCAAGAACATCGAGCCTTTGAAAATGTGTACATTTTGGATCATCAAACATAAATAGATAGTCTACAACATAAATCAAAGCAGATAATGATAATAATGATGCCGAGGTAGTCTTCTTCTGAGTAGAGATTAGCTTGTGCCACTGATTTAACCGCGTGTTGCGCGTGAGTTTGCAACGAATGTCTGCTGCTGATTTGTTGTGACCATCTCACCTCCAAGACACAGTGACGCCATTTGCCAAACATACGAACCACAATATCAGTACCAACCTGCATCTTTTTGCAGCCTTAGAGAATCTCCACACTTGCTACCATAGTTCGTTGAGCGGCTGCCACTTTTGTGAGCCAAACAACATTCTTACAGCAATCCTGGCTTTCGGAAAATCTGTCATGGCTTCCTCTGCCTAATTAGTAGACCAACTTCAGAAATCCAATTGGTTCTTGTTTCAACAGGCGAATACCTCAATGCAAACGTGACTGGTCACATCTCCTACATTCAAGTTCACCAGTTTGGATAAATATATCATGGTAGCCATACTTGTAGTTGCCAAAACCAAAGTGCCTTGAAATTCACATTGCACAGCCTCAGCATGCTGATCAAAGACACCCTATCATCTTAGGATGTTATACCCAGTTTGCCACAGCCTGAACAATAAGTAACACATTTACAAGTCATGCTAGGCCAAATGACAAGAGAATTATGTCCAATGCAGTGGCATGCATGAGGAAAAAAGACCCAAAAAAATGGATTTGGATGACATATCTAGCTTCAACACTGAAAGTGGAAACATATAGAAGTAAAAAGAGATGATATAGAAGAGACACCAGTTAATTACCACCTCAAGCATGAACGAGAGATTTGTGCATCAATAGGTTAAAAAAATGATCCTGTTTATAACTGAGGACCAGCTTAAGTTGCTAACATACCCATCTATAAACAGTGCACTAACTGAAAAGGAAATGAATAGCGGATTGATTGACCAGATAACTTGACCTGGTTCATTTAAGCCACCTTATGATCCACTGTTCAGGAAAGACGAGATGAGACGATAATAAAACAAGACTACTACACTGCCGGGGCTAGCTCCTTCTCTACTTGCCAAGTGAGCTGTCTTTGTATTAAACATGAGTAAATCAACTTTTTTACAGATGCCACCATCCAAAAGGCAATGTTAGGAGACTCTTGAATCAGTTTCATCACGGGTCACAAATATCATCCATCAAGTGACCGTTATCTAAGTCGTCACCGTACCAAGATTCCAGTACTCAAATAAAACCAGTGGATGTGAGACCATGTGCACCAGTCCACATGCCACCAAACCAGTTAGGCATTGATTTCATTAGGCTACCCGCACACCCGGATGTCTATTCAAGTGCGAGCAGCGTGAGGATCATGGAGGTTAACTTCTCCATCGAACCAACAGTAATTATCATGAACCCATTTCAATAATCTAGAATCTCAATTAACATTATTATTATATTGGCTTCACATTAAAGGGATGATAACCTACATCGCTATGTCATTATGTAGTCCTGACCAAAAGCAGCTTGGCTGGTTTAAGTCGCATTCCATGGCTGCATACTGTTATTTGAATGCAGAAAAACTAATATACAATCAGTGGGTAATTTACTTGGCCACTAATCAGATTTCACATCTCACGGAATCTAAAAACATCAAAGTTGGCCTCGGGAAGTGGCAAGGCTCAGTGCAAATACCGAAAGGAAAAGCCAAGTGTGTCTGGGAGGATAAAAATTCTTGGCTTCAACTTTGAATACAAGTTATAGCTTAAGCCTAAATATCACAGTGACCGAAAACACCCCAAACTGTAGATATCTCGTATGTATTGCTCCCTTTGTTGCCAACTCTAGTGTCATAAGGCATGTAGTTTGAAAGCAAGATAAGCACAGTAAACAGAAAACGTGATGCTGCTATGCACAAATAATTAGTAGAAGGTAGCTGATGATCGAATGAGTAGTAAAGGACATGAAGATTGAAGACAGAACCTTCCGCATCTATGCATCTCTTAATCTTCTTCCTTGTACTACTACAGCCACCTAAATTGGAACTTGTTCGTTCACAACTCCGCAACGGATGATACTCGATTGACTCCAACTCCCGCTTTGCTGCATCAAGCCTTCTCCTTTCCTCTTCCTATCAAGAGACTAGTCAGGAGGACCATTACATTCCCCGCCACCCCTACCCCTCTCAAATAATCCATCAAATTACATGTAAATGGGTACTCGAAAAACTCACATAGGACTTGCGCAACATGGTAATTTGCTGCTTGCAGAGCCTAAACTCCATGTCGACACCGCTGATTCGAGACTCGACGGGCACGGCACATTGAGACACCATCTGCTTTTGCTTCCCTCTAACAACCTCAGGCTGCCACACGTTCAAAGCCACCGAGGCTTGCCTGATCAATCACACCACCAATGATCACTGTAGTCCACCTCAGCGTTCACGCATACAAAGCACAAATCAAACAATCGCATCATCACGGGAAGAAGAAGAAGAAGAAGAATCCTCACCTGACCGCATGCAAATTCGACAATTCCGAAGCAGAGGCCTTGAGCTTGTCGGACTCTCGCGCCAGCGAAGCCTCGATGTCTCGGAGCCTCCGGAGGTGCTCGGAGATTTGGCTCTCCTTCCTCATCACGGCCCTCCGGTGAGCCGCTCTCTTCTTCTCCCTGTCCCTCTCGAACCTTCGCCCCACACCCACACCAAGGAACACACAAAAAGAAAGATAACGCCACAACAAGAACCGAAGCACGACGAAAAGCAGGATCGCAACCTCCATGTCAAGAACGCAGAAACGCTACCTGATTTGGTACAAGGCCTTACGCGAAGAAGAAGAAGAAGAGGAAGAAGAAGAAGAAGACGAGGTCGACGACGAGGACGAAGACGATTGGGAGGTCGGAGGGAAATCGGAGGAGAGGAGGTGGGACCAGAGCGAGTCGTCGCGGGAGAGTCGCCGGAGGCGCCTGCAGGAGATCGACACGCAGCACAGCTCCTTGTAGCTCAGCGACTTCGCCGGGCTCTTGACGCCGATCTCCAGTATGTGCCTCCACAGCTCGTCCGGCAGAAACGCCGCCATTTTAACCTCTGGAAGCGCCCGTCGACGACCGGAAGAAGAAGAAGAAGAAGAAGAAGAAGAAGAGGAGGAGGAGCTTTTGGACTTTTCGGCTTTGGACCGACTCGATTTATACGGTAATGGGCGTCGGGAACAGCAGTAAGCGGTACGGAAAATGATATAAATGGTCCATTAATTATCACTCAATATGCACCACAATATCTTAAAATGCTCAATAATGTCATTCTATTAATTCAAATTCGAAAATAGCATTAACTATATTGAACATAAACTTCAATAATGTCATTCCATCAATTCAAGTTCGAAAATAATATTGATTATTTTGAACATAAATCAAAATTTTAAGAATTACATTGGACATATTAAAAGTTCGGTGATAACATTGCTAATTGAAATAAAGTTCATGAATCACATTAAATAATTTAAAATTCAAGAATGACATTGCATATTAAACTAAAGTTTGAGAATCATTTATATCATCAATGTCCACGACAATCACTTTGGTTTGCGAAGTTAATATCTTGCACTGACAACGTTTGGCTCGCGAGCGAGAAGGTTACGACAAGCGAACATCATTTGGGACAAGCCACAGGGAAGTGCCACAAACTCGCGACGCCATAAGTATCACCTTTCGCATCCGATTTCCAAGAGGAACATCATAGGCCTCTCATCGTGACTACGCTCACTTCCGATTTCCAAACCCACAAAATCCACACGACGACGATGAATAGTGTTTCTTCATGGCTGAAGATTCATGGCTGAAGAAACACTATTCTCAAAGGCCCACTTTCCAATCTCTCGCTCCATCCGCCATCACTTCGAATGAGTCGATTAAGAACACGCTTTAAGGCACCAGAAAAGATTCCAAGAGGTCGTGTTACGAATAAATACCCGACACTCGAGTGGATAGTACTAGAGCAATCTGCAACTTTTCAACTAGAACAAATCACATAACAACAGCTAGTATCAAAGCAAAGCGATCTCGTCCTACACAGATCCATTTGCCTTTAAACTACACACACAACTGTCAGCCACAGCCAACTCAGGGCTGCCTGCGAAATGACACCTATTTCTGCAGTCGCATCGTGCAAAACCAAATCAGAAAGAAATGCACACAAACATTTCCCAGAACTTCTAAAATTCGATGGTCAAATCCATCAGCCATACAAATTTTTCAACATCTACACTGTCCTGCTTTCTTCTTTGCCCATAACACTCGTCTGGATTAGACAACACAAATGATGAAATGGGTGGGCATTAGACACGAGAAAACTGAAGCTGTGGAGCAGCTGCTACTGCCTGTTGCGGTTGCTGATATCAACATAGGGGGAACCTACCGCACAAGTAAAGACATTGGCCTGGTTCCATTCGCACAAAGTACACGCTAAGTGCGCACACTGACCTGAAAAGAAGGCAGGTACTGCACATGCATACACACGAAAGATTGGTTTCATCCAAGAGCCTATCACATGAATCTCCTTCTTTTAGCCACGGGCTTGTCCCTTTTTCACTTCAAGAGCACGGACTGTCAATATCTCATTCATCTTATATGGCAAAAATTCCAGTCCATACTTTCAGTTGCATCAAAGGATGACAACTATGATCAAAGGAGCACTTGAATTGCTAAATATCCATTGGAATATCGAAACACTTGAAGACATAATGAAGACAATATCAATAAGAAAGCACTAATAAGTTACTAATGCATATTAAGTGTTTAGGAAGATTAATATCAATCTTCTGCTAAACCATTAACAAATGTCATTTCAGAACATGCCGCAAAAGCATAAACAATTAGTAGAGTAAAACTGATCATGCTTGTTATCACCAGAAACATTATGATTTAAGAGCAAGCAAAATTGGCTCATTCATTAAAAACGAGCACAAACGCACAAAGCAAGTAGTGAAATAGGATATATATATATATATATAGGGGACTATGGGACTATAATCTATTCATCCTACTTTCCAAATTAAAACTTAGCTCTTACCTTAGTATTGTTTCCATCCTAGCAATTCATTTTTCATATTCTCTTCTTCCCATTAATTCAAGGATTAATGCTTGTTCTATGGCACAAAAGATCAAAAGTGAACGGAAAGGATCACACGGCCATCTTTCAAATCTCACTAGATTTACTGCAGATTGTATTTCGTAATTCGTACACTACAAAAATTAACCTGAAAGATAACTTCATGAATTTGCGCAAACTTAACGAAATCCAGAACATAATTTAAAAACTACGAGGACCAAAAAGCAGGAAGTAAGATATTGCAAAAGTTTCATTACCATGTGTTCCTGAGATAGTCTCATTACTGGGCCTGGACATCCAGAAAGTTACATGAGCAAGAGTAATACTTCTATGGGGCACTCCATTGCAGTGTACATGGATGCCAAGACCACAAAAATCAGTGATGTCCTAAAACAATGTAAGTATCTCCCCGTCTTCTCTCTCATGAAAAATTGACAATTAAAACATCATTAAATTCGTAGCTACACCAACAACAAAGGGTTCCATTAATAATCGAGTCAAGAAGTAAAACATGACACCTAATGTGATGGATATGGGAAGGGCAGGCAGAGCTCGGCGGCACACAGATAACAATATAAGGGTGCACCCAAGTCCCGAAACAATTGCAAGGTAACAAGCATAGACTGTCATCAAATCATACATTGCAGCTCTACCCACCAGAACACTGTAAAACACGAAATCTCCAAGACCAAGTCTAATTCCTCTACCGGAATTGCGATCATTCTCCCCATCATCTCTCCGCTCCTGCTCTCTCCCAGTCCCTAAACCCAGCATTTC
The DNA here is from genome assembly GCA_031216285.1 of Syzygium syzygioides. Classification (NCBI taxonomy): domain Eukaryota; kingdom Viridiplantae; phylum Streptophyta; class Magnoliopsida; order Myrtales; family Myrtaceae; genus Syzygium; species Syzygium syzygioides. Next base: position 12,468,791 of record CM062252.1, on the reverse strand, counting down.
AACCAGCGGGGACATTTCTTCCTCAATCTCAGACTCCCTATTTCCAAACTGTCGCCCTCTGTTAGGCATGACATTCACCACTGAGAACTCCGATGATTCACTGCTCGACGAGTCCCTACCCCGGAAATTACCCACCAACGGGGAGGTTTCCCCTTCATCTCGACTATGCTCACCTCCATTGCTCCTCAGACTAGGAACGCCATCGTCACCATGATTGTTGGCAGTCTCATTCCTCCTTGTGTTGTCTCCAGAAATAGATTGCAGCTCAACCGACCCTGAATCCGATACGCCAGCAACCAAATGACCCAAACTCGACCCCCGGCTACCACCACTTTGAGGTGCAATCGGACGAGCCTCGTAAACCAGTGCGGGGAGTTCTTCATCCCTGGTGGAGGCCAATTCAACCAGTATCTTAAGCGGCCCACCTGGTGCCAAAACAGCCACCAAATCATACACGGCCAAAGCCACAAGCAAGACCCAAGTCGTCCATTCAGGCAGTTTCGTAAACCAAGCAGCCACAACAATCCCCAAACAAACCATGTAACACTGCCTCAAGAATATGGGTATCCCCCCACCGAACACGGACAACACGCCCACGACCGTGAAATTGAACAGCAGCAAGAAAGAAGTGATCGAATCGACCGGGATCGAGAAATGCTGAATGATCGACAGAAAGATCGATCCCCCCATCGTGGCCAGCACGAAGAAGGCGGAGAAGTTCATGTAGTACTTGAGGAACTTGGTGAACTTGTAGTAGTAGAGCACCACGAGCAGGAAAGTGACCACCGCGATGAGGATGACGAACACCAGCGCGTTGAGGAGCGCCCCTTCCAGCTTCTGGCCGACGGAATCCGACGGGTTCTCGACGTACACGAGGTTCGCGGCGGTGCGAATCGGGGCGGCGGCGGCGGGGGCCGAGAAAGGGTTGGAGGGGGAGAGGGCGTAGACCAAGAGGACGACGAGGAGCATGCAGATTGAGACCGGGGACATCACGCCGATGATCTCCACGCCGATCGAGTCGAGGATGCTCGACTCCATCCTTCGGCGGCGAATTTCGTCGAGCAGGTGGCGGGCGCGATCGGGATTGCTATCGCATTCGGGGCGGGGCGGGGATAAGGGTTTCAGGGATCGAAGTCGTCGCCGGAGAGGGAGATGGAAAGGAGTGGGGCGAAACAGAGTGGGATCGGCATGGGGAGGCTGAAGCGAAGGAGGTCTTTCTCCTTACTTTGCTCTCTGCTGCATCATCACCATCTTCGTCATCTTGGTGGTGCGGATCTCGCCGTCCATTTTCGATCCGAAAGCAAAGAATCTCTCTTCCTTTTTGCCCCTTTTGGGTGAAGAGACACGAAAGGATCAATTCTGTCCAGAATTTTTAATTGAATTAATATCACGAAAAAGCTTAAATTGACGTATCCGTGACAAATTAACCCTCGAGCTAATTATTTGATTATCAAAAATCCTAAATCGATACATCCGTGATAAATTTGCCTTCATTTAGTTTTCGCCAAATGTTATTGTCAAATTGTGGAGTTGAATGACCCTTTGGGATTTTACCCCTTCGTTTATCACAAGTGTATCGACTTGAGATTTTTGGTTGTTAAAAAATTAATTTGGGATAAATTTATCATGAGTGTACCGGTTTGAGATTTTTGATAGTTAAAAAATTAGTTTTTGATAAATTTATCATAAGTGTACTAATTTAGAATTTTTCATAGTATTAATCCTTTTTTAATTTGACACCCATGAAATATTTACTTTCAAATTTAATTTACGTCTCACTAAAATTCTCAAATCAATAGTTTTGACACAAATTTACTTTCCGTTACAATGCGCGCATGTGTGACTTTTTCCAAGTCAGATCCATGATCAAATGACCAAGATTTTGGCGAATGCCACATGTGTGTAGGAGTGGCTTGGCGGAGATGCACTCATTCTTCTGAATTTGAAGAAGAAAAAGTGAAGCTTTCTTGAAATGCAATAGATGCATTTTAACGAGATTTTTTTTATGGATTGCTAAAGAAGGGTAAATTTGGGTTGGAAGAAAACTTGGAGGAAATTGTAATGGGAGTGCCGATTTGAAATTTGTAATTACATTACTCTAAAAAGAAAATGGTCGAATGGGAGTAATGGGAATAACCGTTTCATGTTCTTTGTTAGATTGGGATCATATACTTCAAACAAAAACTTCATTTAGGGTGTGTTTGTTTTGCGAAAAATGAATGATTTTGAAAAACTTTTTTTAAAAAATAACTGTTTGTATCTCTTACTGGTTATTTTTTAACAATATTTTCTAAATTATTTATATTTCGCAAAATAAATGAAGTCTTAGTCAAAGTCAATATTGCTAAGTGATTTTGATTTTAATCATCCGTTGTATCAATCCTTCCTTTATGTATATAACCTAAGCACTTCGATCAAGATCCATTTAATTTTTCGAGAAAGTATCGATTTGATGCCCATCCCTATCTTACTATGCCTACGATGTTCAAATTATTTTGATTAACCCATTTTAAACCAGGAAATGATAGAAGTGATATACTTATTCGAGATATTACCCATGTCCTAACTAACAACACTAAACAGAGTGTGTGATTTTAACTATTTCAAATTTTCAATTATGATTCGAGCCAAAAATAAATAAATAAATAAGATAAAGATGTCTATCCTCATGCTTAGTCAAACCGGTTAAACCGGGTTAACCCGACATCAAGGTTAGGGTTTGGATATCGGGTCTGGGTTTTGTTTTTGCCGGGCCTAGGTTGAACTGCGAAGATGTCTTCTTGCCGATTACAGTGTTCTGATGAAGTGCCAACCGGCTATGAGCTCCGGCAGTGTAAATTAGCTCAAAGTTCAACCCCCTTCAAAGTTTTTGGCTCGAGGAAGATCAAAGACGGTAAGCAGCAGTAATAGTACAAGACATTATTTCTCTTGTTTGGAGGGTTGAAATGAAAGGTTGATTACACGAAAAGTCCATGAATTTTATTTCAACGTGCAATATATTCCCCAAACTTAAAATTTGTACAATGTGGCCCCTGAACTTTAGTCCAACATGCAATATAGCCCGTGAAGTTTTAATTTGTTCAAAAGTGGTCTTTGAATTTTTTGTACATATTCAATTTAGTTTTTGAACAGTATGAAAATGATTAATATTGTCCTTTCATTAATTCAAATTCAGAGATAACATTAAATATATCCATACAGTTCATAGACTAAATTGAATATGTACCAAAAATCTATAGACCTTCGGGAATGACATTACATATTGGGCTAAAGTTTATGGGTTACATTAAATAAATTTAAAGTTTATGGTTCACATTGCACACTTGATTAAAGTTTATGGATCATTTGTGTTATTAACCTGCAATTTAACCCTCCAAACAAGAAAACACTGGGTTTGCCCCAGTAGCCACTCTTCCTATTTGGGAAGGGAGAGGTGGGGAGTTCGAATCCCCACCTTCTCAGGAGGTTAAGGGTGGGGAAGTGTAGTTTCATATGTGAATTTCGACTCCTATGCCTAACAATAAGTAGGACAAACCTTCCAAACAAGAGAAATAATTTCCCATGTTTTTATTGCTACTCGCTATCTTTGATGCAAACACATATATGATGCCCTAATCTTGTCTTCAAGGGGTTGTTTCCTTAAAATCGCATTTTGGTTACTCCACAACTTTCTAGACTCCATTGCTTCACTCACCAGTTGCTTCAAATTTGAAAACTCATAACTGCATCCCAGCAGCTTCTAGGTATTCAACCTTCTCTTGGTGCCTCAATTGGCAATCCATCATCCCTTTTAAATCGATATCACTGTCGACTATCGCTCACCATATGACATTGTATATCGACAGCTGATCAAAGGTCATCGATGTACTTTTATATCAATAACAATTCTTATGATCATCAACAATGGCTCACGTGCACTCTGATCACGTGTCTATCCTTATCGACAATTTGGCCAAATCTCAATGCAAATATATGTGTATATGTGTGTGTAGAGAGAGAGAGATGTGGAGGTCAAGATGGGAACATTCATAGGCTTGGCATGTCAAACCGCATTAGTTGTTGGGCATGCCAAAGTACTATGCAAACCCCAAAAAAATAGGGAAAATTGCCCAAACAATTCTAAACCTATTGCACTTTTGCCAATTCAATCCTAAACCTTTCAACTTTGCCAATTGAATCCTAAACCTTTTCATTTTTTGTCAATTGAGTCCATCTGATCAATTTTGGTCGGAAATTGATGACGTGGACGCCGGACGGCCACGTGGCACTGACTTAGATATTTTAAATGATATTTTAATAATTTTATGCTTTTTTCTTCTTCTTTTTTTCCTTTTGCTCTGTTTTTTTTTTCTAGGCTTCAACTTAGGGCTAGCGAGGGCTGCCGCCAGCTCTGGGTGAGGACCACGACGCCCTCGTTGGTCAAAGCGAGGGCACACGAGCCCTCGCCCAAATCCGGCGAGGGTCACGATGCCCTTGCCAGATCTGGCTAGGTAAGGGCTTGGCGGCCCTCGCCGGCCCCAAGCAAGGTACACAATGGCCTCGAGTGCCTCACCTGGCCAGATCTGGCGAGGGGCGTCGTGACCCTCGCCGGATTTGGGCGAGGGCTCGCGCGCCCTCGCTTTGACCGGCGAGGGTGTCGCGGCCCTCACCCAGAGCTGGTGGCAGCCCTCGCTAGCCCTAAGTTGAAGCCTAGAAAAAAAAAACAGAGCAAAAGGAAAAAAAGAAGAAGAAAAAAGCATAAAATTATTAAAATATCATTTAAAATATCTAAGTCAGTGCCATGTGGCTGTCCAGCGTCCACGTCAGCGATTTCCGGCCAAAATTGGCCGGATGAACTCAATTGGCAAGAAATGAAAAGGTTTATGACTCAACTGGCAAGAAATGAAAAGATTTATGACTTAATTGGCAAAGTTGAAAGGTTTTGGACTAAATTGGTAAAAATGTAATAGGTTTAGGACTGTTTGGGAAATTTTTCCCAAAAAAATAAGAACATTCCCCGAAATTTACGAAGATCAGTGACATTCCTCTTGCTGTCTTCGGCATCTCGTTTCTAGTAATTTTGCTAATTTTTATGCCAGTTTTGAGTCATTTTTCAACTTATTGATGTCAAACCCTAGACAAATGTTGCTAAAGTCTACATAATCTTAGAGTTATGCGATCGAGTTGATTACTGCCACTACCAAAAAAAAAATAAGGAATTAACGACAAATTTTGCGACGAAAAATTTGGCAAAATCCGTCGCAAATCAAATTTGCGACGAAATTAGCGACGGAAAAAATTCCGTCGCAAAATTTTGCAACGGAAAAAAATTCGTCACAAAATTCATCGCAAATTAGCCACGAACACTATCCATCACAAAATTCATCGCAAATTAGCCACGAACTTTATTCGTCACAAAATTCGTCACAAATTAGCCATGAACGGTATTCGTCGTTAATTGTCCATCGCAAAATTCGTCGCAAATTAGCCACGAACTGTATTCGTCACAAAATTCGTTGCAAATTAGCTATGAATTGTATTCTTCTCAAAATTTATCGCTAATGTGCGACAAAATTTTTTTTTGGTCTCTAAATTGTGACGAAATGTTTTTTTTATCTAAAAATTGCAACGAAATATATTCGTGGCAAAATTAGTCAGTAATTTTTGATGAATTTTTTTTTGGTCGTTAAGTTGCGACCTCTCGACTTGTATCAGAATGATCAGTGATTCGGAAGACCGCATTCGACAACGCAACCAAGAAAATCTCACCCAGGGCAGTGACGAGCTCGTCAAAATGATCTTAGTGGACACAATTTTTGCAGTTGAGCTTTTCATAAGGAACCATTACGTCTAGCTTCGAGATGAGAACGATGAGATATTCAGCAAGCAGTGGATGATCAACAGTGTATTCCATGACATCCTGCTCCTGGAAAACTAAGTTCCATTTTTTGTCCTCGAGAATCTCCATAACCTCACCGCACTGAGGACCACCGTCACATTCTTCAAGCTCAGCTACGAGTACTTCGAAGATGTCTTGCCCGGGCACGAGCTCGCAAGCACCAGAGTTCAGGTCAAGCACCTGGTGGACTACGTGCGAGCCATGCAGCTGCCCTCATTCCCGAGGGACATGATGTCCAACACATGCCAAGAAATTCGAGCTGACTCGCAGTGCAAAGGAGCTACACGAGGCCGGTGTCAAGTTCAGGCAGGCTGAGGGAACCTCGTCCATACTCGATGTCATCTTCAGGGACGGGACCCTCGTGATGCCACACCTGGTTGTGCACGAGTGGACTGAGGTTGCAGAAATCAAGAAAGAGAGAGAGAGAAGAAGAAGAGGAAGGGGAAGAGGAAGAAGAGGGAGAAGGAGCTGAGAAGGTCGGAGCAGAGGATGTGCGCGCAAGGAGAAAGAAGAAGAAGAAGAAGAAGAAGAAGAAGAGAGAAGGGGGGAAAAAGGACAAGTGGGAATCTTTCTTTTTTTTGGTCAAATGGGCGGGAATTTTTTTGGTCAAATCCTTTGAAAATTTGTGACGAAAAAATAAGTCCATTACAAGCAAATTTGCGATGGAAAAATAAGTCCATCGCAAGCAAATTTACGACGGAAAATAAGTCTCGCAAATTTGCGACGGACAAAAAAAATGAGCGAGAATTTTTTTGGTCAAATGGGTGGGAATTTTTTTGTTAAATCCATCGAAAATTTGCGACGGACTTTTTTTTCCGTCGCAAATTTGCAACTGACAAAAAATCTGTCCCAAATTTGCGACGAAAAAATAAATCCGTCGCAAATTTGCAACGGGCAAAAAAAATCCGTCGCAAATTTGTGACGGAAAAATAAGTCCGTCGCAAGCAAATTTGCGACGGAAAATAAGTCCATCGCAAATTTGCTTACAACGGACTTATTTTTCCGTCGCAAATTTGTGACGGACTTATTTTCCGTCGCAAATTTGCTCGCGACGGACTTATTTTTCCATCGCAAATTTGCAACGGGCTTATTTTTCCGTCGCAAATTTGCGACAAATTTTTATTTCTTCACAAATTCCGTCGCAAATTAGAGGCGAAAAATTTCCCGTCGTAAATTTCCATGGCAAAATTCATGTTTTTTTGTAGTGTGCCAATACATAATATAATTCATGTAGAATTTATTTTTTAGTAAATATAAGTGCCATCAAAGTTTCATTTATCTCAAATCTACTTACAAACGCCTCTGTGTGTGTGTGATCATGCCTTGGAAGTTTGCAATTATGTAGCTACCAAGAATAAGTGCGTAGATTAACTATATCAATACCATGTTTTGCATATATAAACGTATGTGAAGATGAAATAAGGCTGTAAAGGTTAATGCAAGAGTCATATAAAGTAGAGATGTTCTGTTAAGGATAAAGATTTTTGTATGTTATATGCGCAGCCTTACATAACCTACTTTCATCGTCATTGATTAGGTAGTTATAGGTTGAAAATTTGACCGACTATCAATATCGATAGTAATAGACAGGAATTGCGTAAACAGAGAGAGAGAGAGAGAGAGAGAGAGAGAGCATATAGACCGTGAACTTGAAATGTTTCCTTAAAAATAATTTCCCTTATATTAAATGATAACTAGAATGTCCGCTATTCTTATTGTCGTTTTCCTTGTAGCAAAGACCAAAGGTCGAAGGTGATGCGAAACTTCATTCTTACCGCAGATTAAGTGTTGCTCCATGAACTAGGCTATTATCAGCATCTACCTATATCTCGGATAACATTAAAGCATAGGCTAAGATTGATTGACATAACTAATAAGAGTATACAATGCGAGAAACTTTTATCACGTGTTGAATATGACCCACTTATTTAAATACCCATTTATAATGTATCAAATCACTTAACGTATCGATTCCTTAAGTTAGTCTCAATTTACCTAAAGTTACTCGTATTATTAATCTTGGTCACCGATTCCTCACCCTATCAAGCCACCGAATTCAATGCTCGCGACCCCTTAAATGAGAAAGCTCTTATAAAATCCATTTTTGATTTGCACTCGCACAGGTCAGATTCTATATATACCTAACAACAACAAAAACAAACAGCAGACGAACAATTGAAAAAGAGGAGAGGATTGTAGAACGACCTAAAGAATCCACTTCAAAGCTAGGGTTTTTGGTTGTAACTTGTATGCATAGGTAAATTAAAGCCACGATTTTGTATACTAAAGAAGGATGTGTTTAGGTTATGATGGCACAGTGGCTCAGCAACACCGAGAGCTTCACATGGGAAGTTCTTGTGAAGATAAAATTCGACAAAAAAAGCTTAAATAGACAATAACAATAGCGTCACTTTCTTGGTGAAACCAAAGGAAAAGCAATGGAAAAACCCTTTCAATATTGTCATCACTGTGGGTTTTGACCAAGAATTTATTAGCCTACCTAAACTCTTTGTACAAGGAAGAGATCCATGAGAAAGAAGATGGAAGGTTCCCTAAAAAAATAGGGGAAATTGCAAAAGCCACCCTCGACTTACCACATATTGCATTTTGCATCCTCGTTTTCTTTTATCTTTCCGAAGCATCCTTCAATTTCGGAATTTACATTAGGAACCCGCTTGTTTTGAATTCTTACACTTTTCACTAGAAAAAAAATAGATAAAACGACCTTTTTGGTAAAAAAAATTAGTGACTCTGTCCACCCTGAATTTAATGTGTGGAGAGATCGCACGCATATAAATTAACATTTGTAACCAGCTTGTTTTAAATTCTTTACACTTTTCGCTACAACTTAAAAGAAAAAAAAATAGATTGAAGCACCTTCTTGGTATAAAGATTAGTGATTTTGTACACCCCCAATTTAAAGTGTGAAGAGATCGCACGCATACAAATTAACACCCCTCTTATAAATCGGGACGAAACTTGGATATCATGTTAAAATGCCCAACCCAAAACCTTAAATTTATAATGCAACGAGAACACATGTATGTAAAAAAACGTATTTATCTCGTAAATAAACGATATTGGATACTTTTAATCGTTTTTAATCGTTTATATTAAATATCAAGAAGCATATACATAAAGGGTGAGATGAATAGAATATTGAGAACAGTCAGTGTAATTAAAAAAAATAAAAACAGCAAAAATTTTGTTTTCTGTTTTTTTATTTTTTTGGGGTGGTGAAGTTCCACAACTTTATGAGAAGTGGCACGTGAGCCGGGGAGATGCAAAACCTCCTCTTCTGACTTTTGCCTCTAGATTGACTCCATTTAAGCTTCTAAGTTAATGAGACGGCCCTGGTGACTCAGCATGGTAGATCAAAAGTGTGGATTTGATATAACAAAATTACAGAAAATAATAGAAGAAATTGCCCCTTCCCCACTATTTAAATCACCCCATGTGTATATATGCACTCTCTGGTTCTCCTGGAACTATTCATTCAGGTCCATACACACTCTCACATTCTCACCCCTAAGAGAAAAAAAAAACGCTAGAGAGAGAGAGAGAGAGAGAGAACATATGTACTAGTCGGTGATGATACAGTAGAGAGAGAGAGAGAGAGAGAGAGAGAGAGAGAGAGAGAGAGAGAGAGAGAGATTGTGGCTATGGTGAGACCTCCATGCTGTGACCAAGTTGGCATCAAGAAAGGGCCATGGACTCCTGAAGAAGACATCATCTTGGTGTCTTACATTCAAGAGCACGGCCCCGGGAACTGGAGATCCGTCCCGACCAATACAGGTAACAGCGGGTGCACCCTATTAGCCCAGATCCGAGCTCGACCTCGATCGATCTTAGACCGGTTACAGTAATCTCGTGAAGTATAAGTTTTTCATGAATTTTGTTGATTGTCCGTTTTTCTTTTCCTTTTTTTTGGGGGGGGCAAAAGGGTTGTTGAGGTGCAGCAAGAGTTGCAGGCTCAGGTGGACCAACTACCTCAGACCAGGAATCAAGAGGGGCAATTTCACACCCCATGAAGAAGGCATGATCATTCATCTCCAAGCCTTGTTGGGTAACAAGTAATAACTTTTACCCTCGAATCGCCATGAAACATTCTCGATTTAATCTGATTTTTCGATGATGATTGCATATATCCAACCCTTTTTTTCGTTATTATTTCTTGTTAATTATCTGGGATTTTTCCTTTCCCGTTTCAGATGGGCGGCCATAGCTTCATACCTCCCACAGCGGACAGACAATGACATAAAGAACTACTGGAACACACACTTAAAGAAGAAGCTCAAGAAGTTGCAATCACCATCATCATCCTCCATGATGGACCCCCACAACATGGCCTCCTCAGACACAACCACCCCCTCAAGAAGCATTGATGACCCCCATCATCAGAGAAGGTCATCAAGCAGCTTGGACCTCATCACAACCAGCAGCCCTTCCTCATCGTCTTCCACTCTCAACAAGCTCAGCCTCACCTCCACATATGCCTCTAGCACTGAGAACATCTCGAGGCTCCTTGAGGGCTGGATGAGATCTTCCCCGAAAACTAACAGCAACACCAACAACGACCGCCTGAAGTTCCCTGATGAGAAGGGTTTCACTGGCCACGAGAACAAGAACGGTGGCAGCTGCTATCGCCCTAAGGCCGAGCATCAAGAACCTGGCAATCGCTTGATCTCCCACGATGAGTTCGAGTCAATCCTGTCGTTCGGGAACATGAACAATAATTGCAACGTCTCATGGGACAAGTCGCATGGCAATTCAACTCATCATCCTCATCATCACACGGGTGATTGCAGCGATGATCGACCTAGCGATGCGAATGATGATGAGAAGGTTCATGGGATGATGATGCTGGAGAGGAATTACAATAAGGCGAAGTCGTCCGAGCACGCGCCGCCGCTAACCTTTCTAGAGAAGTGGCTCCTAGACGAGACGACTTCTGCTCAAGTAGAGGACATGATGGAGTTACCTTCGATGTTCTGATGACAACCCTTTGTTCCATGTTGCTGTTCTTTTCTTGTTTAACTTTTCTTGTTTAGGTTTGGATTGAAAGGGGAAAAAAAGAGAAAAAATATATATAGTTTTAAGAGTTTTTTTGATGTGTGTGGGACTTGGTACTTGGTTATGTGGGGGGTTCTAAAAGAAGGTTTGGGATCTCCAATTTGCAGCTTTTGTAAATCTAATTTGGTTCTCTTGTGAATGAATTACCAAACGTCGCTTAGCATCATTCAAAAGTCTTACTTGGGTCATGTGACGTGCTGCTCATTAATCAACTTCTCAGTCATCCATTATAACATGAGATGCGCAATTAGTTTATGCTAGCAAGCACGTATGGTTGGTCCAAAATTCCTACCGAGGGTCGGGACATACACGCCTGTAACTAAGAACAATCCTTGCAAATATACACTTTTACACTCTTGCAATGAAGTAGATGAAGAATGAAACCTAAATTGAATGCATGATTTTGCAAACATGACCAGGAGCTACGAAGCAGGCCTCGCAACATTATCCAATATCACTAAGTAATAAACCTTTCTAGCTAGGTAGACTAATGGTGACGTAAACGCTTAATTATGACAAGATAATGGTCCTGGTAACCTTCGATTAGCGTTGGAACTGGGTCGGCTATAGAATTGAGATCTAGGGTTAATGAAGGTCGATATTCCCACTCAACCTTCTTTTTTCCCAAGTGGGTACGTAATTGTTCATTTGAGGATTTCAATGCAGCAAAAGGAGGAGAAGGAGAGGGGAGAGAGTTATGACAAAAGGGTTGGGAATAATAGCCAATAAAAGTAAAATCGCCAATGTGTCACGAAATTCTTGCACACCCAATTGGGGTAAACGGGGGGGTCTCCTCAGGGGAAAAAAAAAAAGGGAAGGCCTTTTGATTTCATGAAGGAGTGAGAGATGGTGAAACATGTGATTTCAAATTGACCTTTCGGTGCGAGAAGCTGGCAAACTAATGCTTATAATGCCATGCCTACCATGCAACTTATACTCACAGGTTTCATCAAAGGGCTTTTTGTTTTTGCCCCTTGTTCCCACAATTCTGTGATACTCTTCACATTGACGAAATATTTCGTGCATCAGTCCTAGTGGATCGTGATGTCATGGCATCATCAAGTCAATTACATCCGCATGTGATCGACACGTAACTTCCCTCATCACCCATCGGATTTTTTAACGTTAAAATCCAAATAGATGCGATTAGTCGAATGATATGAAGTCGGCATGACACGTAATATCGCCGATCTATGAGATAATTCATTTAGAACTTGTGCATTTTGACTTCGTCTTTATCTTTGGACCTTCAATCTAATAAACTCAACGACGCAGTAGTTAGAATGACTAAAAGCAATGCTAGCAGACAACCGACGGAGTGTAAAGGAAATTTCACGGCGGCTTTTGACTAGAACTAGTCCCTTACAAGTTTATTGTATATACAGCTAACTTACTTATTTGAAAAACTTTCTTATTCTTTACCAAAAAAAAATACTTATTTGAAAAACAGGTTTAGGTCAATTACTTTGTCCGCGGAACGGAGTTCTGACATAATTTTAGACGCTCGATTTCGTGATTTTACGCCTCTAAAATCCTAAACTCGACGATATGAGCGTGTCAAAGTGTGGTCCGATGTTCGCTAGATCTCGCCTTAATTAGGGCCGTGCGTGGCTGCCATAGTGTTGCGATGACTATTGTGACTAGTAGGTGTCGAATACTTCATATCTAAATCAGCTTTTCCCAAAACATCCAGGCTAATATCAATGACATCCACAACACATATCCAACATATTCTTCAATGTGAATGGAGTTTAACTTTTCATCAGGAGATAATGATACTAATGATCCCTGAACTTTGGTTCAACATGTAATGTAGTCAATGAATTTTAAATTTGTTCAATATAGTCCCTGAACTTTAGCCCAATATGCAATGTGATCCATAAACTTTTAATTTGTTCAATGTGATCCCTGAGCTTTTGGTACTTGTTCAATTTAGTCCACAGACTATATGAAAATGTTCAATATTGTTATTTTATTAATTCAAGTTTGGGGATAACATTGAACATTTTCATTTATTTCAGAGATTAAATTGAACATGTATTGAACAAACTAAAAGTTCAAAGACCAAATTGTATATTTGGTTAAAGTTCAAGGACTACATCGAACAAATTTAAAGTTAAAGGACCACATTACACATTGGACCAAAGTTCTTGGACCATTTGTGTCATTTACCCTTTCATCAAAATAGATAGATCTCAACATGGTTTCAGATCATCAAATGAGGTCATTGCAGTGGACAAAGGGTAACTTGTACTTACGAGCACGTGTTCCAATGCAATACGTATGTATGATGGAGGATGATGAGGGGAAGGATATGTACTTGGGGGTGAGTTGTACGTACATGTTTCGCAGCTTATGCATGCAATATTGGTCAGCCTTGACACTCTCCATAATTAGTATATCTGTGCCAGCAAATTGATCGAACAGGTCGACAACGATTTGGTTTGTTGTCATTCACGAAATGCTTATGTGAAACATGGTTTTTAAAACATTACCAAACCATGCCACAAGAAAAAAGGATAAAATGGTAAGGAAAACAACGTGCGACAGCTCCTATAAATGGTAAAAAGATGAAAACCGAAGGACGTCACGGTACCCAACCCCTACAGTTCAAATAGGGTAATGCCAAGAAAAAAAATTACCATAAATCTAAGTAAAAAAAAAACTGCATGGTGACGACCCCAACCTGGCATCCCATAATGTATTTTTATTAACTAAATTTCATCTTATAAAGAGTCGTGAATCAGTGCCTCACGACCAGAATAGTTATCTTCCCACGAAAAATCCCAAATGAGTACCGGTGACCCAGATCTACTTTTCACATCGGATCACAAGCCGCTAATGGAGGGTTGATTTGAGATAGATTTAGGATCAAATGTATCGATTTGGGATTCTTCAATTTGGGTTAATTATTTTATGGAGTATAGATTTAGTTCGGGGGCAAATGTTTCTTAGATGTATTAGTTTAAGATTTTTTTTAAATGTTGTTGACATTTTAATGTACTATGCCGGGAAGAGAAGGGCAATTGCTAGATTTTTTTTCCTTTTTGTCCTCCCCCTTCTTTTCCCATGGCCTCCATTTCTGGTAAATATTAATTATTGGCTATTATGTCATTTTTATTGTTCGCGTGCGTGTGGTTGGTACTTGACCTTGCGATGATGACGACCGACAGAGAAACCTCGTAATTATTCATGGGGACAAACGCAATATCCTCGGCCTCTGCAGATCCACCAAACGCTCTGTAGATGCGAACTCTGCTGTGGAAGTGATGGGATTTCGAACTCTCTCTGTTCTCTTTTTTCCTTTGTTTTTAGGGTTTCTGTCAATCGATTGGTCGTATGAATATTCCCTGCGCAAGATCGTATGCCGTACCGCGAGCGTCAGTCGAGTCCGCTTGAATGCGAAGAAAAATGAATAGTGAGATGCCCTGTTGTGGATACGGAGGAATCACAGCTTAGAACACCAAGTACTTTGCTGTCTCCTACATACGGCCTACGTCAACATTTGTAAAACCTGTGTTCATGGTCTCTCTCTCTCTCTCTCTCTCTCTCTCTCTCTCTCTCTCTCTCTCTCACATATGTCCTACCTCACAATTCGCGAAAACATCACTGTAAGTTACATGGGTTGTGATGTTATTGCAGCAGAATGTTAATCTTTAGCAGGTTGTTCTTGACAGTTTCTTTGCATGCATGCATATAGGTTGAGTAAGATAACGTTGTTTTAATGAGTGTGCTAGGGTTTTATTTCTTGGAACCATGGGTTTAGTCTGAGAACGGTCGAATAATACGTGCGATCGATTTATGATAAGAGATTCTCATCAGAATTTGATGGCTTTAGAGGTAGGTTTCGTGCTTGCGATTGATGTGGTGATGATTGTGACCGCACATTGAAGCGGATACCGAAGCTTTAGCTAGGAGGGTTTACTTGGCTTGAAAGATTCATGGACTTTCGTTTGAGCCTATGCATACATACTTAAATTTCCAATGATATCGCTAGTAAAACACATCTTGATTGTCGATCTATTTTTAGTTTTTCAAGTAACATGCCTTCATTAATTATCTTTTTTGTAAATGCGATGGGCTTGATTGCTGGATTCAATATGAGAGAGAGAGAGAGAGAGAGAGATGGATGCACATAACATGCTTGAGAAACCCTAATAATTTGACATAGTAGGGGACCATTTGAGCAAAGATGAATGGAACGGACATCACTTTCCTTAATAGCTATCATCTTTTCTACCTAACATTGCATGGCTGGCCTGTGAGACAATAGAGCCACCCCCCTCTGGTTATGATCCTCATAAATAGCCCTTGTCCAAGTGTAAGAAAAACATGGTCATGGTTGTGGGACCGCGAGAGATCGCATTATACGATTCTTATATCATTTGACATCCCGACGTAATCTCGCTCATTTAAATCGAGTGTCCTCAATCTTAGATTAGATAAATAAATTAAGCGGAGTCACATTTTGACCCTTAAATTTTCGCGATCACCGTAAAATTCTTCTTGGCATTTCCATTGTTGCAATGTCCCCTCGATATATATTTCCAAGCTCGTCTCAAAACTCCTCGTTGGCTCCAACCAAATTTTGCACCGAAATCCGAGGCATGCTCTCAACCGGCTTGCTTAGATTAATAGGGGCGGAGTCGCCTCGCCTCGCCCTTGTTCATACCCCCATTATGTCCACAATATGCGGACCAGAGAGTAGGATCATCGCAGGTAGGTCGCTTGACAGCATGCGTTATGACTTTGTTGTAAACATTTGAGATCGAAATAGACTTAAAAATATAAGGAGCGGGGCGGGGATTTTGCAACAATCCGGAAAACCTAGGGAGCAAAATATAATTCGTTCAGAAAAAGATGATAAGAAAATAATAATAAAATGGATTATTAGGTGGTCGATATGGCCTGACAATAGATTTCTATGTACACACACGTTAACTGATAACTTTTTCATGGGACCTGCTGTGTCCTGTTTCTTGCAACTCAATCTTGAATGGTGATTTCCGACCCAAAAAAAAAAATTCTTGAATGGTGACACGTGGCAATTCTGACAGGGCCATAAAAACCTAGAAGCTGCTGCGGTTGTAACCAATGCACGGGAAAAATTATCAAAAAAATTTTAAATCTTATTTTTTGCTATTTCAATTCAAAACTTTTTATAATTGTGTCAATTTAGTTCATTCGGTCACTTTTGACTTGCCGACACTGACATAGATGCCGGCCGACGCTAACGTGGATGCCAGCCGGCTGACGTGACATTATTTTAATATTTTTTTCCATTCTCTTTTTTTTTTCCTTTTACCCTCTAGCTGGTTCGGCTAAGGAGGAGGCTTGCCAGCGAGGTCTCGCCAAATCTAGGCGAGGCCTCGCCGTCACTAGGCGAGGTCGAGCTCGCCGACCATGGGCAATGTCGACCTCGCCCATGGTCGGCGAGGTCACCTCGCCAGAGAGCCTCACCCTGGCCTGTTCGGCCAGGGTGAAGAAGGAAAGAAAAAAAAAAGAGAGAGAAAGGAAAAAAAATTAAAATAATGCCACGTTAGCCGGCCAACATCCATATCAGTGCCGGCTGGCCAAAAGTGGCCAGATGGACTGAATCGGTATAATTGCAAGATATTTAGGACAAAAATGGCAAAAAAAAAAGATTTATGACTAAATTGGCACAATTGCAAAAGGTTTAGAACTTTTTTGGTAATTTTTCCCCAATGCAAGTCAACGTCCAAAGTACTAAAATTCCAGCCACAAAAATATAAAGTCATATATATATAGCAGCCATTTGCATCCATACCATTGCCACAAAGTAAATCATTCGATTAAATATTTTTATAGGATTGAAGAAAAATTGGAAATCGAGTACATTGAAATTGAATCAAATCGAAGCCTGTGGTACAAAGATTATCAATTTGAAAAGAATGAAAATTAATTTACTAAATGGAAACTCGTTTATACTGTTTTTATGTAGAATATTTCTTAACAAGTGCCTTGACGCATTTATTAAACGATCAATTAAAAAAACCTTACGGTTTAATTCTAACGTACCAACTTTTCTCGTGTTGTGTGTAATCGATATTTTAAGAAAAAGAAAGTATCCCATATCGGATATGTCCACTAGTACCTTACATTAGATGATTTGGAAGCTGCAAAAATCACAAGATCAAACATTTGACTTAAAAGGAACCAATCTTTTTTTGAATGGGGAGTTCTTCCGTTAGAATGAACAAAAATCGATCCTCAATTTGTGTTTCAAACTTTCCGAAATACTAATAGAATAAAAAAGAACACAACGATAAGTAAAGCTCTCCATAAAATTCCCTTTTGTAGTTAATAATTACATCACATAGTCGGGGTAAACGATAAAAGAAAATCGTGCTTCTTAAAATGATAGACATCAAAATCGAGCTCAACAATGTAAATCAAGGGCCGAGCCATACTGAACTTTAGGGGGGGCAAAATGAAAATTTTATTAGTCTAGCCTGCTTTCATGTGAAATTACTTCTAAATTGAAAAGGGAGGCGCATTATTTTTGTCTAATTACTGTCTGATCCCCACTCCTATCAATGCGATTTTTCAATTTTGTCCTAACACTGAATGGCCACAGTTAGTGTCCCCCGTTCCCATCGCCCGTCCACATCCGTTCTCCCTAACATTAAGTGGCTCTTGCTTTATGGCCTTCGAAATTAGGGGAGTGCATGGCCCATCTCATGACAAATTTTCAAACAAAAGAAAAGTCAATTAATAATTGCTAAACGTAGGATTGGCGTCATTATTCACTTTGAGACCGCATTTAGATCGACCCAGATATCGGTGTCAGTCAATTAATGACATCACTAATGCCAAATGTATAAGCACTGTCACAAATCAGGATCCCCCCCCCCAAAAAAAAAGTAGTAATGGGGTCTTAAATTGAATTTAATTTTCCGTTATTGCATGATGTTTAATTGAAAATTGCAGGACTTGTTAGGCTAGGGTTTGGGATATTATGCACTAGGGCGTCTCATTGGATGTTTAAGATGGACCTGACCAATGAGGATTTTTACTAGTAAGAAGTATAGGTGGTGATTTGATCATCTTAAGATCATGACCTTTGGTCCATCTTAAGTCCTGGCAGAGGCCCACCATGATAGGACCCGTGTTGCACACAGGCATGTGATTCTGGAAAATTTGGACATTGACAATCCTTTAGAGCTTGCTCATGCCTACCCCATCCGGTCCCATCGAGATCCACGAAATTATCGAGCTCTTACGGAGGCAGATAGCGCCACGACATCGATCATGGCTCCGACTAAATCGTCGTACCTACTTCCATTCGCAACCCTTGGTTGTGGAATCTCCCTATACGAGAATTAAGCAGAAATGATGATGCACCAACTGGTTAGGTGAGAATCTAGTGTGCACTTGCTTGATCAAAGTATAAATAGTGGGTTTCAGTCTCAGATCTCCATGAGATCATTCAAGCATGAATGCATTGCTGAATATAGACAACATGTCATGTCGCAAAGAGATTCGAAAGATGACCAAGTCATCAATTGTTGCTGATGCATATTTACAGTTGCAGAAAAAAACAGAGAGGAAATGCCCTGTTGACAATTTCATACATTTGTATAGACACCCTCTTTCTCCAGTACTAAACGAAACATCTATGGTAACAACGGCAGAGAGTAAACGGATGAAACATATTGAGGATGATCGCTGGACTCGTTGAGCAGCAGATCAACCTTGCCCTACAAGTTTGCTTCGATCTTTGCGTACACACAAACTAGGACGAACAACCGTCTGATTATGGGATATCGATCAGTTCGTAAGGGACTGAACGAGGGGACAATTCAAGGAAAATCCACCTGTCTTTATCATCTCTTTTCTTGGGCAAGCAAGTCCGAGGATGTCCACAACATTTTATGCCTACTTTCGGTGCTTCCACAAGAAAATTGCTCCTGAAAATGTATATCTGTCCATTAGATGACATGAATTTCAGATGCAGGGTAGGAGGAAAAGAAGCTTTAATACCAAAAGTCAGCTCATTTTAGTTCTCTCCATCAGAATGTAGACAAGCTCTCTTCATTTGCGAAAGACAGTATACACAAGCTTGCCCCTTGGCTTGGAGGGGGAAGTTCATCCGTCTCAAATTCTTACATTGTCACAATTTTCGAACTTCCTCGTGGATAGAATTGAACAAAACCGTAGCGATGTACCTCTCTCCAAAACTCGGAAAAATTACCTGCATTATAGGACCACAACAGCTTCAATAGCTCACACACCATCCCCACCCTTAAAAGAAGATATGCATTTTTCTTTTAGGCCACAGAAGACGATTTCTTTTGAAAGAATAAAATGAAGGCGCCGTGTGCCTGCACTACCTTTCTTCTGTCAATGCATTCTTTACAAAAAAATGTAAAGTTCATTCTTGACAAAGTAAAGCCCATTCAAAACCAAGCTAAATGAAGAGTTAACCGTTAGTTACCACTATAAGTTTTCCTGCATTTTCAGGTCTTCTTGCTGCACTAATGGCAGCAGCTGCAGCAGCTCCAGAAGAAATGCCAACCTAGATGAGAATAAAATATGCGATGATGTTTTTCTTCAATTAAAAGATACATGATAAAGTTGTAAAACACTATTTTTGCTAAGATGTCTCAAAAGAATGGTTACGATGATATCTGGTACTATGGTGAACTCAAGGTCAGCAACAGGGAAAAACTTTAGTACCAATCAAGCGTGTGTAGCAGTGAAATTGCCACACGGAGATGATGTAGCATGCCACATCAGCAAAATGAAAAGGACAAGGGGGTGGGGGAAGGGGCAGCCGCCACAAAGACCTCCAGCACCAAGGGCAATGGTCACTGGTCCTCGCCAGGGGTGGAGGGGTGACACCTCTCTCTCTGTCTCTCTGTCTCTCTGTTTCTCTATCTCTGTCTCTCTCTCTTTGTTTTCTTTGTTTTCTTTGTTGTTCTTTTTCTTGGGTTTGTGTTTGATTTTGTGTTGTATTTTTGCTAACTTGGCACGACAGTTGGAAAAACAATAGGTGATTAGGGAACCCAATCACATAAATTAAATAAGATGGAGGATTTGATTGCAAAAACCAAAAAAAAAAAAAACAAAAGAATTTGAGGGCCCTATTACTAGAAGTGTTCTTAACCCCATTTCTAATACTTCATCAGGGCAAATGATCTTTTTACTTTGTATTTCTACCATACAGAATTTTGCAGCCTCAAGTTTTGGGAGCAGATACTCCCTTCTAAAAGAAAGCCTAAGACTAGACACATCTGAACCTTACTCCCAAGGCCTATTAAGTTGGAACCAAAAGTCAATAAGGTCGGTGGCTTCTTTCTTTTCTCCAAATTATGCAGGTCAAGAGTCAAGACTAGCAGTTATAACACTCCCATATTATGGTCTAGGTTCAAGAGCAGTAAAGAAAGGAGAAAGAAGTTAATGATTACCAATAAACCTTCTTCCAAAGCTAACCTCCTTGCCATTTGGATGGCTTCATCATTGGTAACCTGTAATGACATTGAAGTTAAGTTTACAACCGAGAGTAGAAAGAAAAGAACAAGCAAGATACAATAATCACACCAAGAAGCATTACAACAATGAAAAGAAGTAACCATCCCACAAGATGGAGCTTGTAGATTTTCGTAATGTAGTATTCGTTGGCCCAATTACTTAAAAAGCCCAATTGAATATTTTCCGAAGATACTCCTGAATTTTAAGAACTTTCAAAATTTTACCTTGAGTAATCAATTTGCATGTCCATTCTATTCCACCAACAGGACTCAACTAGTGTGACCATCAGGTACCAATGTGGTTCGTCATACAGCGTCAATGTGGCATTGACTTCTCCAATTGAATAAGACTTTGGACGCATGACATACACATAACCAAAAGAAGTGCGACATTGATAGGAGAGAGAGAGAGAGAGAGAGAGAGAGAGAGAGAGAGGCAAAAGCCAGGCAGGCAAGCTCTGATTGCTGCCTTGGTCTAGTCATCAAAATCAGATGCTAGAGCCAAATCTGAATGTGGTGCCTACCATCAATCTCCCCACAGAAGGTTAGATCCACCATGGACCTTAACTTGGCAATTGGATATAATAAACCTATCAAACTGTTGCAAAGGACTAGAACCACATTTGAATTTGTCTTTGTCGCTCGATCAAAATAGGAGTATGCACACACAGCTCATCCCTTTTTATCTTTTAGATTAACCATATGTAAGACAGAGATGTTAAAAATTGTAGAGTACTTCAAGTAAGCAAGGACCAATCAGAAATGTAGTAGAAGCAATAGGTCGAGTTTTGAAACCAATATGACAAACTCCACTTATGCGAGAGTATTCTCCACAGCTGTTTCCCACACAGGGTGAAACAGGAGGGGCAGACCCGTTGTCTGCAGCTTGTATTCCTATCTTGTTGAACTTTCTGTAGTGTATGTTATTATGAGATGGCATAAATAAGGGCATCCTGAAAAGCAACTGTAAGGTTTCAACCCAGTGAGAAATAAATGAAAATACTGCTACATTTTAAGGTGTGGTGTCAAAGTCCATAATAAATGGATGCGTGACAGAGGATTCAGAGCTAAATTAGAGACTAATGGTCTAAAAAATCCATGTAAATGAACCGACTCAAGGGGAAAAATCGCTGGTTGATTTTGTTGCAAGCAAAAGCAATAATCAAAGTTTACTCATATTGATTCATTGGTTCAAAGCCTACAGGGCGATGAGAAATTAATTATCTTAGAAGAAAGACATACTACAGAGAAAAAGATCTGAAACTCCAATCGGGAAATCACTACAAATTGAGTGCGTGCAAGTCCGTGAGGACCCATTCTGCATATTCATTTGCACATGTAAAGCACAGAGGAAGGTAAATTGTTTCTTGGATAGCTTTTTACTGGCAAATTATGGATGACAGCAGGAGAAAGTTCAACATGTAACCCAATCAATCAAGCGCTCACGGACATATGCATTTACTGCGTCTGTCGGTCCGTGCAACAAGCAACAATACTCAATCGGTTTGGTAATACCACACAATAATGTAACACAATAAAAGTTTTTTCTACCATTCTTTATGTTTTGAAAACAGAGCTATTACCTTGACAACCTCGTCAAGCAATTTAACATCCAAGATGCTAGGGATGTATCCTGCAAGAAAACATTATAAAAGTGAACAAAGCAGGGAAAGCAGACTTTCACAAAGAAGAATACAAGCCATGGACAATGGTTGGACCTGAATTTTCCCCTGATATTATACTCCTCTCTGCAGGTTCCACACCAATTACCTATGAATTGAGTACAATAGGAAGTTTACATAATTATGTGAGAGAGAACCGTAGAGAAGGCCAGAACATTCAGAGAAGAGTCAGTCACGAAGAAAACCTATAACACCCTAAACAACTTGGACAATGTGGTGAGAAGAATTATCAATGTAGTAGAGACATGCTCAGAATAATTGCCTAAAGAGAAATTGTATCACAAATAGTCACCTGTTTACCATGCACTGAAGCCTACAATTTACATCCTCCTACAGTCCTTAACACTTTATTAATTGTCATGCCAACCATTTCTCCCAATTTGGCCAATCTACCTGGCACTATGTTTTCCCCATATTTGCAGAATTTAATGACACATCACATTCTCACCAAGGAACACAATTCCAATATAGACTGAAGAAGATATCGCCACAAGAAACGACACGGGAATTTCACATTTGAAGTTGACGAACCTTAGTGGCTCTGTTCATCATTTTCAAGTAACGCCCAGTACCCGTAACTGTACCACCAGTTCCAATTCCAGCAATGAGTATGTCAACATTACCCATTGTATCCTCCCATATTTCTGGTCCTGTGGTTTCGAAATGTATCTGTAATTCACAGAAGTCAGACACTTTATGATGGAGGAGTCTTATTTGATTATCAGAGGAACAAACACAAGATAGTAAACGGGAAAATCAGAAGATTCAGAAATTTTCATAAAAAAAGCTGTAATATAACCTTTGCATTCGCCTGATTATTGAACTGTTGAAACATGTATGCATTTGGCATCCTAAGGGCGAGTTCTTTAGCTTTGTCGACAGCACCTTGCAGGCCTCTCTCAGGGTCAGTCAAAACAATATCGGCACCAAAAGCACGTAATAGTATTCTCCTTTCAACATTAATCGATGCAGGCATGGTGACAATTACTTTGTAACCCTTGACTGAAGCAACAAAAGCAATGCCAAGTCCTGTATTTCCAGTGGTCGGTTCAACCAGTATGCTCTGCATAATGGAAAGTGAAACAAACATGTCATGTCCATGCATAACACTCAAAAAATTTATTAGAAAGCAGATTATGGGCCACCATTATGTGCAACATGATACTCTTTTTTTCCTAAAGCAACCCAAAGCAGATACAAAACCTTGCCGGGTGAGATAACTCCTCGCTCTTCAGCATCAGTGATCATGCTATAAGCAATTCTGCAACAGCAATATCGATGATATAGCATAAGTAACAATCCAATAAACTAATTTTAAAAATATTTTTTGTTACATCTAAATCCAATGAACAAATTGACTAGCTTCTACTAAACGGCACTGCAATCAAATAAATTATGCAGCCACAGCCACTTCATGAAGACAAAATTACCTATGCAAGAGATAGATATTCATTTAAGAGCACCAAGCAATATAAATTACCAACCCAAGTACAGAGCTGAAAGGAAAATTACCTATCTTTAACGCTTCGGCATGGTTCCATAGATTCAAGTTTAGCAGCAACATTAGCTACACAGCCTTTCGTGACCTTGTTGAGATATACCATGGGCGTTCTCCCAATCAACTACATCCATTTGGCAAAAAAAAAAGAAGTTTTAAACACAAACTGCTAAATACTCCATACTGCAACATCATAGGAACCACCGGGAAACTCACTCGATCATAACACAAGTGCTTACAAGCCATCATCGCCGCAAATATAATGCTTGGACAAATAAACTAGTTTCATACAAAAACAGCACTCTACCAGCATTGCAGTGCGAGAACAAGGAACCAGCCAGTAAATAGGATCTAAGACTGTAGCATCCTAAATTGTCAAACCAAATGAATGTACGGCCCATATTAATGTGCAGCTAATTGATATTAGTATTATGTGAGTAACACACCAAAAGAGCCACGAATTCGTGTCAAGGTGATTATTCTAAGAGCATTTTTACATTTGAGAACAAACCCAGAAAGAAAGACCCAAACTTTCATGATCCCAACTAAAGTTCCGCCCATTTTTCCATTGCTTGAGCACTATTTTCTACTTTCCACGGACTCTAACAGGGGCTAAACAAGAGAAACAAGCATCGCCAACCACGGTTTATCTTCAAGACGGACACCATTTCGAAAAACCAGAGAGAGAGAGAGAGAGAGAGAGAGTAGAATCACTGCCACAAAGGAGAACACTAATACCTGCGTAACATCTTCGGCTATGTTGACAGCTTGCAGGTCTCGCCCGTCGTCCTCTTCCTCTTCTCCATAGCCTTCGTGTTCGATATCTTCTAATTCCTCGTCCTCTTCACTTCCAACTTCCTCCTCGTCTTCTTCCTGTTGGTGCCTCGTGCAGAGTGGAGTAGCAGCTCTGGCGAGGACGATGGGACCGACTCTTCTCCCGCCGGAGGAGCAGGAGGAAGATGCATTCGCCGGAGAGACGCGCCGCGCCTCGAACGACACGAGACGATGCCGCCGAGGCCGTGCGGCGGACGCGGCGCCCAATGGAGGGAGAGGAGGGAGGAGGCGAAGCGCGGATGCTGATGCCGCCATTTTCAGAGCTCCACGAGAGGCTTGAAGGAGACGATGGGATATATAGATGGGTTTTTCTTTTTTATCATATTTCTCCTCGTTCGAACTCTTCAGCATTCGGGCCGTAATGCGGGCCTGCACGTCGGCCCGGCCCGTGATCCCCTTTACTCTAGTGAGGCCCGCTTTAAACGGGCCGAGCTCTGGTGTTAGGACATTGCCCAAAGCCCATCCATCCGCCTTTCGGATCTTGCGGGCGGGCGGACGGGCGGGCGGGCGGGCGGGCGAGCGAGCCGTCTGCCCGTTGAACTTCTGTTAATTCTTGTTTAGAGAGTAAAAAAAATGGGATAACGGCGCAAATGATATCTGAACTCTGACCCGATATGCAATGTGGTCCTCGAACCTTTTTGATTTGTCCGATGTGGTCTCTAAACTTTTGGTAAATGTTCAAACTTGTCCCTAAATTGTATGAAAGTTCAATTTGCAGAAAAAAAGGTTGAAGTCCTAAGTGCTTCAATTGAAAATGCATTTCCCTCTCCAATATTATCCTTTCATTAATTTAAGTTTAAGACCAACATTAAACATTTTCATATAGTTTAGGGACTAATTTGAACATTAATCGAAAGTTCAAGGACCACATTGAACGGATTAAAAGTTCAGAGAAGATATTACACATTGAGCTAAATTTCAAAGACCATATTGCATATTTATTCAAAGTTGAAAGACCATTTATATCATTTTCCCAATATAAGTTTATCCTTTCATTAATTTAAGTTCAAGGACAATATTGATTATTTTCACATGGTCCTGGGACTAGTTTTAAACAAATTAAAAGTTTTAAGGATGATTAAATATTAGACTAAAATTTAAGGACCACATAGCATATTTGAATCAAAGTTTAAGGACCATTTATATCATTTTCCCAACAAAAATTTGTGCACTACCAAACATCATGTATCGGTCTATATCATTTAAAATAAAAGAACGTCAAAACACATGAAGTCGTTCGGTTTCATCCACGGCCAAATGGCACTTATCTTAGGCCGTAGAATCAAGAGGTGACGGTTTCTGACTCTCTTGAGAGCTATACAGGATTGGGCACAGTAAGAAATAGTCTCCTTTTCAAGTTAATCAGATTTGTTAACAAGCAAACTCAAATGAACTTAAAATATACACTCTTCGAATTCCCTTTAAAATTTTAAAGGCCAAGAACGTCTTCGGAATTGTGTGAAGAAGTTGTAAAATACGTCGCCTTCATCTCTAACACTTGATGATAACACTCACCCAATTGTCCCAGGACTTGAATCGTGGAAACAACGCACAAGATAGTAATGAATGTACTATGACCAGCAAGATTGAGCGATTTCACTTGCCAACCAGATACAGATTGCAGGGTTAGCTTTATAAAATGGCAGGGAAGTTGATTCCGGAGTCATGACATACATGCCCGCAACCCATGTTTCCATTCAAAAAGTCGTGAACGATGAAGTCTATCCGTAGACCACGGAACAATAGCACAAAGCACATTTCCCGACCCCGCAAAGAAAAGATAAGGAAAATTCTGGGCCGCTCGAATGTTTATTGCTCGATGAGGATCAAAACTGGAACTGCATTTCGGATGCATAACCGAGACCGTCAAGGTGCGCAGCCATGGCTTTATTCATTGGTGGTGGACCGCATCTCAAAATCTACAGAAATAGTAATTAAGGACACAAGGATCAGTGCCAGTTATTTGCTCGACATCTTAACAGGTTTCAATAATATAAGACATGAGATTAGGGAACAAAATGACACAAAAGCAAGAGAAAAGGCTTCGCATGGTAACCTGAATTCCTGGCCCTGGTGCAGGGCAGTAGGTTTGAATCATTTCCTTCGATACAAATCCTACACCGCCGTCCCAACCCTCAGGAGGCTGAGGACAAAGGAATAGAACTTAGTAAGATTTAAGTTGATGAATTCTAATTTAAAAACAGCATGAAAGGGAAATACAGACATATGCTTCCAAAAGTTTGTTATTGCACTAAAGAAAAATAAGTTTTACCTGGTTCAAAACGTAGTAAACTTTGAAGCTATCTGGGTAGTTAGAAGCAAGGCCATCCAACTCCTCCTGCAATAAAGTGATAATTGCATCAAGCAAAGAATTTAATTTTGGAGACATTATTAGTTCTTGTTCAATCAAGGACAATATGAACAGCTTATGTCTCTATTTTATCCATGTTCAGCCACCCTAAACACGATTTACTGATCCTACAGTAACTACTTTTAGCTATTAAAGACACCAGGGTACAGTTTTACACATTGGTTAAATTGCATATGGGTACATTGGCAATAAAATAGAATTGGGTAATTGAGATATCAGAAAAGATTCCACAAATAAATGTTCGAAGCTATGCACACAATTTTATATTTGATACCCCATCATTAGGGGCAGATATACTTGGAAGTAAATTACGGCAAGTCTCCACCAAGATATTCTACTTCAGTTGTTTACATTGGCATGAATTCTCAAACTTCCACAGAACAAGCATTTACGGTGATGCATTTAGTCCAGTTCGCTTTTTTGAACAGAGAAATCTAGCAGTGCAATTACCCTTGAGAGACATTAAGATGGACATGAAATGAAATTGATATTCTCATAAGAGCTCAGGGATTTCAACATCAGCAAAGTAGAAAGATTTTTCCAGCGAAAGGATAGTCAATTACCTTCAAAAGAATATCCTCGTAAGTCACATTGGCATAGATAAGGTGCACCTTCGTTTTATCTTTTGGGTTTTCTAGTATTGCCCGAGCAACCTGTAATGAGGAACAGAGTGAAACGAAACCTCATAAGAAGGCAATATTTTATACTTGAGGAAGACCATTTGTCAATGCTGCAAAATTACTGATGCAGTTCACATTGCGACCAAGAAAAATGACCTGGAACATTGGAGTGATGCCAGAGCCTCCAGCAAGCATACCGAAAGCTCTAACTTGGCCAGGTTGATACTTGAAACGTCCCTGATTCGAAAAAACCCAAGAAGGGCTCATATAAGAGACGTGTGTTGTTCTGAGGGTCTTAAAGACGTGAATAGGAGGAAACATCTATGGTCTGAAGAATAAGAATCTCACACAAATAGGCGTTCAAGTTCAATATTTTTTAACGAACAATATTTATGAGGAGAATACTGCTACAGAGATTATTAGATGTTGCAGAGGTTGAATAATAGCAAAGATTAATTGAAACACTCACTTCAGATGACAATATCAAACCATCAGAATTATTCAGTATTCAGTACATGACAGATGTATTAATCCATTAATCATGAGAAGTATAAGCCGGAGCCGCTAAATTTGATAAAAGCTCATTGGGCAAGACCAAGCGGCAAGCAGTCCACCTTTCAGTACAGTAAGTTAGAAAAGCAGAGCAGTTAAATCACAGCAATGTAGCCAGACGAGTGGGGAGTTTGCAAAGTTATAGAAGCACAAAAGGACAAAGCTACAAATCAGAAAATCAAAGCTTCAGCCAGGGCTTTAGACCACAGAGAAGAAAAAAAAGGCGATTTTGCATCAATTGTACAACTTCTAATAAGATGTAGCGATTTCCAGTATTCAAATGCATAGCATGAAAATGGTGGCACACAAGACAGTGCCAAACATATTATACAAGGGATCAAGATGACAAATGAAGGCTAATTAGGAAAATCCATAATTGTACGAATAATATAAAGTCGATGATTTAAATACTTACTAGATTGTTCTATAGCTTAGGGAAACTCAAGAACATATACTCTCTAACATGAATAATCAGTGTTCCCTAATTTAAACTGTAACATAGTAAGATGACAATGTAATTAAGAAAAGATTGAAGAAAGTTTAAACATCCAGGCTAGGAGTTCTGGCAAGGGACATATCTATTACTAATTTAATCAAGCCGCAGTACATGTCAAATCTTTTGATAGGTTCAAAAATATTTTAGTACAAAGAGACTACCTATAATAAAATACAATGTAAAGCGCCAGATAAGTATCTTCCCACGTCCAAAAGAAACTCCACCACAACATATATATCAGAAATAAGAAACATAAAGGTTGTGAGTTTATGTTCCTCTTATCACCAAAGATACAGGATCTAATTTTGCATAATAGGTCGAGCAGTCTAGATGGATAATCAAGTCTAAATAAGATGTGGTAGAACAATCAGAAAAGTGCTGCCTCGTACAAGTCCCAAGTTCAGCAACGAACAGTGCTACAGGCATTTTCTATGTTGACAAGCAAAGAAAAAGACTACCTTTGGTCCCTTTACGGACAGATAATTACCCACGCGCATCTCGCGGAAATGATGTGACATCCTTCCTTGTGGGTACATCTGATACAGAAATCAGCCAAGGAAGAATGGTGCTCAGAATGGAACAACCAACTGCGGATGAAATCAATATGACACCGATAACTACCTTAATGACCAGCTCAAAGTATCCGACATCAGAGTCTAAGGTAGTTGGGGTATAGGGTTTCATAACCTCCTCACCTTGGCCATCCTTGCCCCTGCAAAAAGCAATGCTAATTAGAGAGCAAGAATAGCAACTAATGAAAGATAGAGCTGATGTTTTTGTTGGCTTGTTGTATTCATACGATTCGTATACACCATACGATTGTGTTCAAGCAAACTAATTCTTTACCAAAAAATTCTATAATAGTTTCTTTAAGAGGCCTTCTACAATAGTTTCATCAAATATATTTTTTTATGTTGATTAGATTTAAAATGGTGCTAATTTGTCATATTGGATATTCTACACTATTAGCAGACATCCATCATTCCTCTATACAGTCATTCGCTGCCAATTCGGTTGTGTTAGCATCATATTTGGAGTTGAAACAAAAGCAAGTTGCGTGAAAGACTGACGGCACATAGCACAAAGAAGTTTGTACGAGCAACGGAGGACAAAAGACAAAAGCGAACTAACCTGCAACTTATATGTTGTCCAATGGGGAGACCCAAAACAGAAGAAGGCGTTGGAAGTTCAAATGTGAACTTTGCCACGTTGTGGCTTAGCTGTGTGCGTTTGACAAGTTTAAATTGCTTGAAATTTTCAGGATCCAAACATCCTACAAACACATGCAAGTAATTCAAGTTCATGCAAGCACGTATGAACAAAATTGAAACACAACAGGCCAGGAGATGAGACGTCATATTATAATGCTAGATCTCGGCACAGTAAATTAACAAGGAGAGCAGGAACCTAAGCACGGGCTACTCACATCCAGCTCCTACACAAATCTAGAGGACAGTTCGGACAAGCAAAGGAACATGACAACCGCAATCATTTCACATTACAAATTACACATTTCACATTCAATAGAATATTAGCTGGATTTAGTAGTTGAGGATAGCCCCTCCTAAGTGAAAGCAGGTACGAAACTCGTGTTTCTCGGCGAACAGGTACAATTTTCTTTCCATGCGTAATCTCTCACTCCTTCCCAATAAAATTTGAGAGAACAAAACCAGTGAAAGCACCGGAAAAGCCAGATGCAAGGAGTGCCAGTAAGTGAACAAGTCAAATATAGAAAAACCAACAACAAGATATTTGCCTCCTGGATCCACATGACCAGCTCTGACTGGAGGCACAATCCCAAATGAAAAGACAGCATCAGATTGAAATTCAATAGTCAAACTTGAGGAGCTATCAGGCCATGTCATAGGAAATTGATAAATGCCACAACAACACCACCTCTCACTCTTCTGATTCGTACCAACTGGCATTCGAATCAGATCCATAAATTGCAATAACAAATACCTCGATGATTCAGCGAATGCTCAAATCTGTGAAGATAAAATTAAGGCACGGAGCAAGGGGAAAAAGCTCGAACCTCTTGGTTTCATGGCAGATTTGAGGTAGGCGACAGCGACTCCAACGGCGACAAGAGCCACTGCGACACCCACAAGAATCTGGAAATCTTGGGATTGCAAGAACTCCATGACAGCTCGACCCTTCGTCCCAAGGCTGGTCTCGACAGCGAAGCGAGTGTCCTAACAAATAGAGATGGCCAAGTCAAGAAATGGGTGGGATAAAAAGATTGGATTTTTGCGTTTCTTTCCGGCAGTCTTCCAATCGAAGAGTGATGGGCGTGTGTGGCTTTGGGCGGAGGAGGTTAGGTGGAGACGTTTCTCTGTGGAAGCTGAAAGCTGTGGGTGCTCTTGGTTTTTTCTGCACTTGACGGAGAGCGTGAAAGGAAATCGTTGCACCTACTACGAAAATCTTGAATCTTTGGTTGGTGGAGCGCTGCTGCGTCACACTCGCATCACAACTACTACTCGAATCTGCCATTTCCTTCGGCTTTCTCATTCTTTTCTCCCTTAAATGCCACCAAAAAAAGAGGTTTTCTTATTCAAAGATTTGATCAATTTGGTCCAATTGAGTCCATGAAAGTGCTGGCGTGACAGTATTCCGAGCTCTGTCTTGTTCTCGATTATCGGTAAATCTCGTGTTGCAACAACATAGGTTGGTAGAGATTCTACGTTTTGGCATTGCTATGCTGTAGCGTTCTGCTGCCTAAAATTCCTTATATCTCAATATCCACTATGGAAGTACAATTCTCAAAGAGTTAACTAACTTGACAAACATCAAACACCAAATTGTGCATGGGGATGCATAGAGACGGTGTCCCGGAGAAAGTTATCTTTTGAGACAACCTCAAGAACTTAATACAACAATATATATCAATTTAATTTTGGACATGAAGATCGTAATATCTAATTATGAGTAATCAGTACTCTAAAAGATTCGAAGATCCGGTAAGATCAAGGGTTATTTATGATTGCGACGATCCTATTTCCTTTGCATCATTTTCCATGGGTAGATTTCGTCAAGATATCGTTAGTGCTAATTTTTATCCTAGTTGTTTTATTAGGAATAATGGAAAACTTTCACCACAGGAAACAACCTAATTTCTTCCGTCCTTTTGCAAACAGAAATTTGCACGAGAATAAGAAAAGAAACAATAATTATTGTCTTAAATCCTCCACCAACAGCAAGAGGCGACGAAACGAGGAAAACTAGGGAACAGGGGAGAGAATCAGTGGGCGGATTTGCTATACATCGATACTCCCACGTGCTCTGCACGGCCTAACATTGCCAGATGCTCCAAGGCGAATTATGACTGGTCTGGTCAACATGGAACTTGGTATTTCTTAATGTTATGAGCACCCCCAATCTGACAATCTAGGACTGCCCAGAATTGAATAACATAAAGATCCAAGATCCGTTCGTGGGTTCAATGGTAAACGATAAGAAGTTTGACTCCTGCTCTGAAGTTCCATTGATTTGTTTCATATGTTTATCAAGCACTGCAGACAATTATGACTTGAGAATCATAAATTAATGTACAGAACGGTCGAGCCTCGAGTGCTTTTCAAGATTTGTTGAAGAGAGCAAGATTCTGCCGTAACCCTTTTGCTTGACTGTGGGATTTGGTTGCTTAAGCTAATGAACAGAGCTTCACAAATGAAGTTAAAGAGAAAATTACCAAAGGGAGAGATTAAAGAAGAATTGAACGAGAAGAAAAAGCCGGCTAAAGAGAAGATTCACCGTATGCGCGAGCATTTGTCGTGCTCTTAGGAAAGCGTATGAATCTTGTCAATTCTTGAGGAGGGTATTGCAATACATCTGAACACAACTCGGTATTTTTCTCGAACAGAATGATGGAATAGGAAAAGAAAGCATTGCCTTCCACTACCTTATGGTCTACTCTGCTCTTTGCATTTGGATTTTTATTGATCATTACTCCTACATACAAAGATCTCTTGTCCTACTGATGATTTTGTTATGAACAGTCATAATCTTCCCGTAAACGTCACTCAAGTAATCAGCAGAATCAAAACGAAGTGTTAAGGAACTGTTCTGCTTTGCATCTTCAAAGCCATCAGGTTCTCCTCATGCAATCTGACTAAAGTGGGGAATGCATCATGTGTTTTTGGGGATCGATTAATGAGTCATAATCTCCTGGTATTCTCCAGAGAAAGCCGTGTGGGCGCCCATTGCTGTATGCACAAAAACTGACTCGTACCGATCTTTATTCTGGAGCGTTCTTAAAATTTTTCTGCATTTTTGAGAACTTGATGATCAGCTCCAGAAGGAACTGTTCTTCTCATGCTCCCTCTTTACTTGCATACAGATGAAATTTTTCTATCATAACAATTTGACATATTCATTTGCTCATACAAGTTGATTCAGTTAGAGAATGAGGGTAATGGAATGGCGATTTCAATAATCATTAATCTCTGGTGTCACTCTCATTATAGATAATCTCCAACACTGAACACAGTTTGACAAATCAAATTAACAGGAAATTACCTAGAAAAGAAGACAGGCTGAAACTATTCTTGGTTGAAGTCTGCCTTGTCTATGGGAGAATAAGTTGCATTCTGGACCTAAAGGAACAACACTAACATTTCCACGATCTGTGTATGTTCAAAAGTTGGATCTGTTCATTTATCCCGCATTTCCTCGTTCAATCTACTGCTAAAGGTCGAGGATGCATGTCTGCAGTATGTGTGGAACTATCCTATGCTACAGGGACATCAAATGATGGGAATATTCTTCTTGGCCTTTTCAGGGAAACAAATATAAATGTTTAACAAATGCAGAGCTATCTTTTATGCAGCTTCAATCGCAACCATCATCTCGGTTTCATCTAATACTTGAGAACAATGGAGCAAAAAGAATTTCTTTTTGCTCCATTGTTTCTCTCTTTTGACAGTATATGAACATTGTAAGAGCCACCGTTTGGCATATTAATCGGCTCACAAGGACGCAATTCCATCAAAAGATGAGGCTATGGGGAACGGCAACTTCAATAAATATTATGTTCCTATCGATGTTGCTCTCCTGGTATATGACATGCCAATAGCATGTGACAGATGGCAACCTTAAATTACCCTGATCAAAACTCGTTTGAGGTAGATGCCAACTACAAGAAACAAAATCGATACTTGAGTTAACCGAAATAAGTAAAAGATCTCTATCTTCTATGTATTCTTTAAACACAAGTCACCATCAACAGACACAATGATAGATATCATGGAGTGTTGACACGTCGAGGTCTCTCTGAATTGACGTTGGCAGATTGGCTTTTATCGATACATTCGAATTATTGTAAACGGAAAGTCTGTGTGAAACTACTACGCAATCACAAAGAAACATGTTCAACAGGACAAGGAAGCATTAGAAAAAAAGAATCAGTGTTCACATCTTGTTTTATCATTGATCATCAGCTTATAATGCAGTGCAATGTTTGGTCGATGCCTCATGCGAATCAGTACTCGATTGCAAGAGCAAAGACTTTTGGACAGGCAAAATGGGAAAGATCGACGCCGACCAAAGCATACAACACTTAAGCCACCAACATCCCTTGAGGCTTCTCAACATCCAGCAGCACTCCACCGGAAGCAGAGTCTTATGTTCAGGCTGCAAGCTAGCGATCTCCGAGTGGGCCTACTGTTGCTTCCCATGCAACTTCTGCCTCCACCGGACCTGTTCGCAGATGCCGCAGAAGCTGAGCCACAGGATCAACCCCAAACACATTCTTACTTTGACCCCGACCCCAGTCTACGAGGGAGGTGCTTTCGTGTGCAATGCCTGTGGAAAGTTAGGCATGGGCCTTTCTTACCACTGTCAAGAGTGCGAGCTCGATCTGCACCCTCTCTGCGCTTTTGTGCCATCGCCAATTCCTGACACTCTGCTACAACAGCAAGTGAATTATTCTCGTGCCGGGCCACCGTGCCACAGCGTCTCTATCCCAACTGTGCCAGGGCCAGGATTCATTAGTCATCTGTATTTCCCAGATCCTAATCCACAACTTGGATGCACAACCATGAGATACCAACCATATGGTCACTATCCGGGTGTGATTTATTGTCCATTTCCAGGACATGGACCTACTCAGAGGAATGATTGGGGTGAGAGTAGTCTGATGGGTACTGTGCTCCAGGGAATCGCCGAGGGTTTGGTTCAGCAAGCTGGGACGGACATCCTCCAAGGCTTCCTAGGAAATTCCTAGTGGATATTATGTCGCGCAATCTTCCGCTTCCAGGTAGCTTCGAGCACGCTACAAGGTATCTTCGATATCACCTTGAATAAGAAAGAAGACGAGATCAGATATGAGTTGCTTGCTAGTTCTGCGATTGCTCTTTGTTTATCTCACTCTACCATTTCGAGGATCCCGACAGAAAATATGCTTACTGTAGAGTTGGCTTTTGTTCATGTGCAAAGTGTTTCACCTAGCAGCTTAATGAAGACCAGCGAGTAATAAGAACAGCTAAGTGACTAGGTCTATGGTAGTAATACCATCGTTGCCCACCAGTTCCCTTCCTCTGGCCGCATCAACTCCTCCATGAAGCGGGTGTTGAGAGTGCGCTTTGAATAGAGTAAAAGTGCGCAATGAGTAGATAGTTCACCGTAGAATTGACTAATACAACCATCGATG
The DNA here is from genome assembly GCA_031216285.1 of Syzygium syzygioides. Taxonomy (NCBI): domain Eukaryota; kingdom Viridiplantae; phylum Streptophyta; class Magnoliopsida; order Myrtales; family Myrtaceae; genus Syzygium; species Syzygium syzygioides. The sequence continues at coordinate 12,433,644 of CM062252.1, read as the reverse complement.
GTTGAGAGAAGCTTTGAGAAAGATTTATCCATACTTTAAGATAAGATATTCATGTGCAGTATAATTTCCTCGTCCGAAGAAGTTCCTCGATGCTGCGTTACTTTTCCAATTACGATCGCATTGGTGCAATAGATGACACTTACATCCATATGACGGTACTAACTAGACCTGCTCATTGGGAGGGCCAGCCCTGATCAAGGCCAAACCTTTAGATGCAATGCCAAGTCCTATAGGTTCGAGCGTCGGCAACGGCAAGTGCCCAAGTCCGGCCAAGGGGACAACATGGCCGGCCCCGCTTCCACCTTTATATCTATCAATTTTTTTTTAGAATTCTACCTTACAAAAGAAAAAAAATGTGAAAACCAAATGAAAAATAATTATTTTACTCTTTTACCTATGAGCTTTTATACTATTTCTGTATGCTATATCAGAAAATTAGCCTTATTGTATCCTGTTAGCAGTTATTGTATCCTGTAAGCATATATGGGTGGGCTGGGCCTCCAGACCCTTGCCAAGGCTCGGCTTGCCCCCAGAACGGGCCTAGAAATTTTGCGAGGCCTATCGAATGGGCCTAAAAAAAATAACGGTGGGCCCACGGGCCGCCTGCCCCTTGACAAGGTCCAGTACCAATGAATGATCAAATTCGATGCATAGAGATAAAAGGGAAATCCCGCTAAACAAAGTGTTTTCAATGCCTGTTGTTTCAATATCAAATTTGCCTTTGCATGGTATTGAATATAACTTCTGCTCTCTCTCAATTTCGCTCGTATGGAATTCATAAACCTTAGATATCCAATTATACACCGAACATTCTGGCGACGGATGAAGGAGGTCCCACCACTTGAATGAGCCTAGGTTCAATTTTGTTAGGGACCAATAGACCTGTCAAATGGGTGGGTCGGGTTGGGTTTGGGTCGGGTGATAAATGGTCCGACCCAAATTGACCCATTAACCCATTTATGACCCATTTATGCGCAATGCAATTTTTTTGACCCATACCCGACCCGACCCATACCCGATTAGACTCATATTGCTAAAATACTTTCATATTTAATGAAATATAGGAAAATTCATACCCAAGCTGAAATGATAGTGCAAAATGAGTGAGTGCAAGATTGAATAAGGGTGAGAGAAATGCGTTAAGTTTAAATCAGTTGTAAACTCATTTATGACCCATTTGCGACCCATTTATGACCCATTTAACACTAATATAAGACTTCTACCCATTTATGATACATTTACTAAATATAACTAACCCATTTATGACCCATTTACTAATAAATGAGTTAAGAAATGGGTTTATGACCCATTTTGACAAGTCTAGGGACCAATGAGTTCGGGGGTTCGGATTTGAAGGGAAAAATGTTAAAAAGGTTTTAAACTTTTTGCATTGATACCAATTTAATTTTAAACCTTTTTTTGTTGCCAATTGAATCATAAATGTTTTATCTTTATGCCAATTCAATCCTTCTAACTAATTTTGATTGGATTTTGGTGATGTGAATGCATGTTGGCTTACATGGCGCCGTCCAACACTGATGTGAATAATTTTTTATAATATTTTTTTTCTTTTTTCCTTCTTCTCTTTTTCTTTCTTTTTTCTTTCTTCAACCTTTGGCCAGTGGCCAGCCACAGTGAGATTGGCTAGCCTCGCCTAGCAAGGCCGCCATTGCCCTCCACAAACGAGGCTTGGTCGATCCTCGCTAGGGCACGCCCTTGTCGGGTATACACTCGCCCAAGTGAGGGTCGACTGGGCCTCACCTATGGCGGGTGATAGCAGCCTCGCCCAAGCAAGGCCAGCTAAACCCATCATGGCTGGTGGGCGGCCATGGTTGAAGAAAGAAGAAAGAAAAAGAAAAGAAGGAAAAAATAAAAAATATATATATTAAAATATTATTTAAAATTATCCACATAAGCACCGGCGGCGCCTTGTAGGCCGCTCGGTGTTCACGTCACCAAAATTCTGCCACAATTAGCCGGAAGGATTGAATTGACACAAAAATAAAAGATTTAGGACTCAATTGGCATCCAAAAAAGTTTAGCACTAAATTGACACTGATGTAAAAGGTTTATGACTTTTTCAACACTTTTCCCTGGATTTGAATGTTCTCAGATTCACATGGACTGGGTCTGTAAGAATCATTGATCATGTGGATCTCAGGTAGGAATCCTGAGTGATGAGCGGACATGATTGTTTTGAATCCATGGACCCCGAGTCCGGGCAACTGGTTACTCAGAGTTCGGGTCTTCGGACTTGGATGGCCCATATTCCAAGAACCAATGGTGCAATTCGTCTAAAAGATTATACTAATGGGCCGAAAACTACCAGAGTCCATATATGATAACCTCATGGGCCGCAAGCGGTCCGAGCCATCACAGCATTATGGGCCCAAATTTCTGCTCTCTTTCTTCTCACGGTAACAATTTCTTCCTTAGATGCGTTTTCCAACACTTCGGTGAAATTCTGCATGCATCTTCACATATTTCTTTAGAAGAAGCATTGGATTAACCATGCTTTTTTCCTTTTAACGCACAAAATCAAATGAAACCCAACTCAATTGTTTTAATAAAAAAGATTTTTTAATCGGCTTTCATATCTCAAATATTCAAAATTTGTTCGTAAAATTGGTATGAAATTGCCCTACTAGTCTTCGCCGCAAATGGCTTGCGAAAACTAAACACAGGCATCAGCAGGCGAGGAAAATTTACTCCATCCGAATAGTTCGATCATCGCAAACCTTTCATCGAAACATAGGAAAGAAAGAACCCGGTCCTAAGCAAGACCTTAAAAAGCTTCATTTTGAATTTCACCAGGATCTTGTGGTCTCCATAATGTAAAGCAACAAGAGGATATACTCTCCTCCTAGGAAAGACAAAGATATGAGAGGAATTGGGGAGTGCAAGACGTGCAGGCCCAAGCAAGTTAAAATAAGGTCTCACCATTGCTCGTGAAAGTGGACAGGCCGCAAAAGACCTCGTAGAGGCTGCAAAGCTCCCATCCTTTGGTGAAGGTTAACGCTTATTCGCCACCAATGATCCAAGTGATAACCCCGGTTAAGCGTACGCAATTTCCGACGCCCTTTTTTGGCCAATTCTCTTGATTTTCGACAATGCCGATTAATATAAACAAGGAAAAGGACAGAGTCAAAAAAGAGAGAAGAAAAACAAGAAAAGTATGTCTCCCATTGCACGCCGCTCATCGCACACGTCGAGAAGAAACAGAAAAAGAAATCACTTATCGATAGCCTTAGAAAATCACGTGTTGATTTAGAAGAACAGCTCCTTGATCGTGTTATTCAACAAAGGCTGCGCCTGATGTCTTCTTTGCCACGACCAAGGGACAATGAGTACCTTAAAACTAATGCCCATGCCGACGACGTGTCGTTGTCCGTCTTCCCACTTTCTTCCTTAAGGTTTGATTAGGCGTTGAATGTGATAGTAAACTCTATCCTTGGAGGACAGGCTTTGCTGTTCTGCAGGATGCCAAACAATGGGTCGTTCTTTATCTCCAGCAAAAACCATCTGCTAAATGATGCGACACGACTCTTTGAAGTGGACTTTTGGTCGCAAAAGGCGTTCCTAAGCGGGTCGGATATGGCTGGCGGGGGCATCTATTGTTAGGGATGGTTCCATCACGCGTCTCAAATGGACTAACCATAATATGTTTCGCATGGTAAAAAGTCAATCTATAGATACGCATGATCTTGCGCAAGTAGTAATAAAGTCTTGTTACTTTTTTTTTCTCCGGAATGAAAAGGAACGATATAACAAGCAGAAGAATTTCTTGGAACTCGAAGTTATAAAGAAGCTTGAACTGTAGGTCATTTTGAAACATTCAAAAGAAAAGGATGTTAATCACAATCTCGCCTAAATTTTCCATGCTATTGGTCAACATATTAATGATTTTCACGACTTTAGAGTCACGTGTTGGATTGCTACGCGCGGCGCTACTTTTTAGGCGCTTTTGAGCGCGAGGGTGCAATTGAAAATCTGCTTGGAACCGTGGGGGCCCAAAGTTAAATTTCGAGAAGTTTGGTGGTGGGTCGGTGCTTTAGGTCCAAACTCTTTCCAGATCTGGGCCAAGCTGTGTTGACATGCTTCGACCTGGGCCCCGAACAGAAAGTGCCTCGACGTTGGTAGTTCTTACAAGGACTTATGGAGAAAAGTTTGAAAAGGAAAACGTGCTCAAACTCAAGATCTAGGGTTCGAATAATGAAATTATTATGAGATGAGATCATTGATTATGTCGTGGGAAATATTAGGAAGCTTGTCCTCTTGATGATAAGATTTCTCCGGACGTGATTGACGTAGTCCTTGTTTGATTTTTTTGACGATGTTATATGGGCGAAATATTGTATCATACGATCGTGATTCGATAGTTGTTATTTTATTTAGGACATTCCCATTTTGTCGTTTAACTCATCAGGTTGTACGATCGAGTTCTTGAATTTTTCGCTTTGTTTGATTGGGTCCCTCGTTTTGCATGATCGGTGCGATTGATTTCTTTTGTTATGAATGAATCTAAAAGAGCTAGTATGGCTGCCGACTTCGATATTGATAATTGAAGAGGGTAAAAGTTGTGTTAGAGCGCGGTTTGATAAATCAATCATGCAAAATAACATAAAAAAGTAAAAAAAACAAACTAAGGGGAGAAAGAGAGAGTTCAATCGCCCATCATCGTAATTAGCGCCTTCATCGTCACTTCCGCTCTCTCTCTCTCTAACCTACCATTGTATCAGCGCACACCATCACTGCGTTCAACCGCTATCATCGTGCTCGCCTCGTCGTGACTCGGCCGACGTCTCTCCGTTTGTATCTCTCTCAATGAATCTCTCTTTCGTCATCTAGGTAGAAAAACGACATGCACAAGTTAAATGAACACGGCCCGAAAACCTTCGCGGTACATGAATCTAGCGAAATCCCAACGATCTTAGTCTAAGTTAACCGAAGGTAATTAAATTTTCCAAAGGCATGAACCTTGACTTTCCGTCTCCCCTCAACCATGTCTCCTAGCGAACCACCATTTTCCAAAGCCCCCACCATGAATTCCCCCTCCCTTAAAAGTGGCCGTCACATTGTCATACTTCGACCAAATTTTTCTTCTCGGTCTTCATCATATACTTTGGACATTGTCGTTAAGAGGGTCCACAAGACCCAATCGATCGACGTTCGTTAGTTAAACTTTCTTAGATTCCGGTCGGGACCCAGCAAAGGAAAAACAAACACACCGTGCATGCCACTTCGAAACGATCTTGATCCTTCCATACATGTCCAACTCGTAGGGACGCCTCTAAACACCCCTCTATTCGTTTTTATTTGTAAGTAGATTTGCCTTGACAATCAACATAACCACCACGATAGCGACCTTTCGGTCTCAATGTGACTTATAATAGTAAACTATGGTGTTGTGAGCAGTAAAAAAGATACGCTGCATGATGATTCCAAGGACATTAGATGGAATCAATTGGCCGACACTGTTGAGATTGATGCGTTCTTAAAAGGGTTTTTGTATATTCGATGAGAATAAGAGGATATCGTAGCTTTGAAAGCCGAGAAGGTCTTTGTTTAGTACAATCATATAGTTAATTTTGTTGTATCGAAAATGTGGGCCTCGGGCTAAGAGTCAAAGTGTACGTTTTTGGCACATAGGAAAACGCTTATTCTTTTTTTTTTTTTGGTCGAATAGGAAAACGCTTATTCACCGGTTGAGATTTCCCACCTAATTTCGAATGTCTAGTGGCTTAAAATGATTCTTCGCGAAAACACTTCGTTTGGTTTTAATTTAAACAGTGGGGCTTAGGGTTTTTTCGGTGTCCCGATAGCGCCACAACGGATTTGACGAAAGTAGTGACGTTGTTCAAGAATTGACATCTGGGGTCGTTATTTAGTCTTAAACAAATGAACCGATACAATATATAATAACACATGCGTCGTGATTTTATAAACCGGAAAACCTAATTATGAAACACGTCAGCCGATTCTTTTTGCTTGCTAGGGGCTTAACCTAATCGTTTTCGAGGCCATGTGGGTCGTGCAAGTCTGCCTTAACAAAAGAGAGATTGGGAAGTAACAGAGAACAACGGTGTTTTTAAGGAAAGACAAGGTCTACTACCAACGCCTTGTCCTAACGATGCCCCAACATTTCATGTGCTGTCTCCAAGTTGAATTCCATTAAAATTTCAATTATTTGTCAGTTTTCCTCGTCGGTGTCTACTTCGCACCTGCTACTGTATACTCGGCTAAGAAAGTGACAATTCAAGACACATGATGCGGAAGGGATTTGAGGTTTACTAACTTTGCGTACCCGATACTGGTTTTTCCTAACAACTTACGTATTTAATGTCGACATTTGTTGAAAAGGAAAAAAACGAGACAACAATCCGCTCACGATTGAAGATGTAATCAAATCGAATCGAGCATGCACGATTTGACACTCGAAGTTGCGATTCGACTCGATTAAATTATGCTCCATACTTGTTTTTCTTAACGACCTATGTATTTAACATCTACGTTTGTTGAAAAAGAAAAACGGGACAAAATTCCGCTCACGATTAAAGATGTAATCGAGTCAAATCGAGCCAGCACGATTTGACACTCGAAGTCGCTACTCGACTCGATTAAATCATGCTCCATACTCAGGTGCGAGCTTGATGGAGCTTGATTTTCTTTTTGTTCGAACTCAACTCGTTTCAATTTTCACCCTTTTTAACCCTAAACTCGGGTGCATTGCACATACTAAAAAGAAAGTAGATCCGGGGCTATCGGCTGGAGATTGTGCACGTACTGCTCCAAAGTTGAAGAGTTTTGAGTCATTTCCCATTCAATCAATGTCTTATGAAAGCCGAGCTCATCCCCGCATCATTGCTACCATCAACGAGACACTTGCCCATGTAGCACAAAAGCAATAAATTTGCTCTATATTTGCATTACCTAGAGCGTCTACATTGAATAAATTAAGTGCTCACGAATACCATAAATGAATACTCGAAACCCTCTGGCAAAATCCCATTTAGCAGAATTCCACGCTTCCAATTTGTCTCGTCGATCGGTTCATTTTGCAAAATTCCACACTTCTAAATATTTGTGCTTGTCAAAATGAAAAGTAATTCATATATGTTCACATGATGAATCAGCAAAACACGATCATACTCGATTACCAAACCGAAGGTAGCCAGAGAATTCCCGCAAGAAGTTTCTACTGGTGAAGGAAACAGACAACGGTTCAGTCCAAAGTAACCCCTAAAACTTCAACCCACGACATGTCATTACTTCCTAATCCGCCAACTGCTTTTTTATCAGCACTACGTGGATTTTCACTAAGCTGAGCGCAATGGTCGGCTCCAAATGGCTCCAACTTAGTCCATGCCCTAAGAGAGAGAGAGAGAGAGAGAGAGAGAGAGAGAGAGAGAGTCTTTCATTGGTGATGCAGACGTAGGGTTTGTGCCTAGCGATTGGAGTGAAGTATCTCGATCGAAACTGATGGTGGGTTTGTTAATAATCACCGTACCAATCCCACCAGTTCCAGTTTTGTCCCATTTGAAACGTGATCCGTGCTGCACAGCTCGAGATTTGGATATTCGTTCGTAATTTCAGTGGTCTCTCGGATGTTGAATATCAGGTCATGCAACCCTCGCATGCTACAAAATAGTAGTCAGCAAAAGTGCCCAAGATGGTGATCGATGATGGGCCGTTCAGCACAAGGGGATTGGTTACTGGTTGGGACCTGAAAAAGATGGCGACTTCCTCAAGCTTTTCTTCCCCAACATCTTTGAAGTGGGAAAAGTGGGTCTAAAAAGTTCTTTGTTAATTAACAAGGAGATGCTGTAGTTTACCCTTTGATTACACTTGAGTATTTCAAACATTCATTCAATGGATCTAGCAGTAGGGTTACAGATTCCAGTTCTGCCACTTTGGGAATACTATAAGAAATTAGAATGACCAGAAGGAATTAAGATAAAAAAAGAAAGAATTGTTACATATGACAAAGCCAAAAAAAAGTAGGGTTAATGCCACGAAAAATCCTAAGTTAGTACATCTGTGATAATTTTATCCCGAACTAATTTTTTGACGACCGAAAACTCTAAATTAGTACACCTGTGAAAAATTTACCCCGAACTATCTTTTTTATCACTAAAAACCCCATACTGGTGCATTTGTGGCAATTTTACCCCGAACCAATTTTTTTACTATCAATAACTCTAAACTTGTATACCTATGATAATTTTACCCCAAACTAATTTTTGGATTACTAATAACCTTAAACTGATATATTTGTGGTAAATTTACCCCCTGTTAATGTCCGTTAAATTGGATTAATATCACGAAAAATCACAAATTGATAAACTTGGGAAAACCCCAAACTGGTACACTCGTTAACTATCACATGTCATCAAACTTAGCAATTTAATAGTAAAATTTAACAGAAACTAATAGAGGGTAAATTTATCACAGGTACACCAGTTTGGGATTTTTTGTGGTGAAAAATTTAATTCGGGGTAAAATTATCACTGGTGTACCAGTGTAGAGTTTTTGGTGATCAAAAAAATAGTTCGGGGCAAAATTATCACAATTGTACTGGTTTGGAGTTTTTTGTGATCAAAAAAATAATTTTGGGTAAATTTGTCATAGATGTGCCAGTTTGGGATTTTTTATAGTATTAACCCAAAAAAGGACGAACTTAATATTGTAGAACCGAGCATCGGCCGAGTCAGTGGGTGTACACTCGTGAATCATTTGACACGATTACTTAATTTATATTTTTCAAAGACAAAAATATATACCCACAACCCTTGAAATGGCTAACTAACTTAATGGATCAGATAGAGTTTTGTGCATGCATATGTATGATCCGATTGTGAGTCTACTTGGTTTCGACTTACGATTCTAGTCTTGTTTGCCGAGATAGGGATCTGCAAGTTACGGGCAATAAGACCTAGTCCAGTTACACCAGTTAAGGTTAGTGCCCTTAGACTTTAGAGGAATTTACTCTAGAGCGTTAAGACCCTCAACACAATTTTCTCTCCCTCTCCTCCATCACCGTTGTTCCTTTGTAAAAAGACTAGGGATCTCACAACCATCAGGAGTGAGATTGCTTGAATGCCCACCTAGATATGCGGCCACATAAGGTTGCGGACCTCGGATGCAAGGTTGGCAAATTTGGAAAGAAGATCTACTAAATAATGGAAAGAAATGAACTCGGAAAAAAGAGAGAGAGAATAGATATGAAATGTCCAATAGTATACTTGTAATAAGATGTCAACCTCTTCGGAGCAAATTTAGAATGCAAATTTACCTCCTAATTCGAAAGGAACCCAGTTCTAATTACCTTGTCTCCATGCTTCCTTCAAGTTTTTCAATCTGCTTATTAGCGCGACAGGCTGTTTCGTGATAGTTACGAGTGACGATACGGATCGGATGCCTTCATACATGCCATTAAATCATCGCGTGAATCTCTCTACTTATTTGCATACGTGCGGTTACTATCAATGGTCGTGAATTATTTGCTCACTAGGGCCATCCATTTGAAAGTTCACTTCAAGGCAAACGACAAAGCCATGTTCTACACTAACGATTGATATCGATGTTGACATGTCGGAGAAGGTCTTTGTTTTTCTTTTGTGGGGAGCATATTCATGGAGGGGGGTTCGAGGGCGACTTGTTGGGGGTTCCTTTCTTTCCATCAATTTGCCCTTTTTCTAAAGAAGGGGATCGATCGATCGGTCAAAGAAATCATAGAGTTTAGTGAATCGGGCACCGCAACGGAGGGACTCCACTTGTGCCCCTGCCCTTTCAACAATGGCTGCTTTTCATGTCCTTTCTTCGGCCCTTTTGATTCCACGGAAAGAGAGAGAAAAGAACAGGCCTAACATCCCTCAGATTCTCCCCCTCTTTCTTTTTAGGGTTTACGAATCATTAGAAAAATGGAGGTTTTCTTGCTTTTGTGGAGGCAGATTGATTTGATTATTGTTGGCTATGCATGGCTACAAAGTTTCGAGTCATATCCGTGCATTGACTCAACGACTAATTAGCACCGACCCTTTTCTTGATGGAGGGTGGGACATTAACGAACAGCTCATATTCATATAAATATATATACACATCTATATGTCCTTATGTAATACAAGATATATATTATATTCTAGCTTTTAATGCATGGTAAATTGCCTAACTAAGGCATCCGTAATTGTATTTATTAGACCCTTTGCGTTAATCTATGGTTCAATAGTAGAATAGTACAAGAACTAATTATTTAACTTTTTTCATTTATTTGACAAGGACTGATCTAACAATCATGAGATTGGACATGGTATAAGTGTGATTATGTCACATAGCACAAATTCGATTCCCACGCAACACACAAATCTTATTTCCGGACTCCATTATAAAATGGTGGATGAGATTAATGGGGCATTTAATGGATCCAAAATTTATCTATGTCATATGGGCTTTCTAGAAAACAAATTTATTTTTCCATGTAGCCTATATAAGTAAGAATAACAATAGTGGGAGGTACTAATATAAAAGTATAGTGAATATAACATACTAAACGACGTGACAAATTTTACGCGCTATTCGATTTATCAACAAGGTTGGTGGCAAGAATCAAAGTTGCATGCTTGTGGAGAGTTTGTATTATGAAGGTCACAAACACATTATACCCGCTGAGTATGTACAAACTTTATTGGTAAAAGTCCACGTTTTCATCCTTATATTCACACATTCTTTATATCCAGCCCTTAAACTTCTAATTTGCCCAAGTCTTTACACTTGCATAACTTTCCAATCAAGTCCATCCAACTGTAGATCTAATTAATTTGTTCAGACATGTTCGTAGGAGCTAGCAAGATGCTGACATAGAAAAGTTTTGTGCCATCGTAGAATATGATCTAATGCATGACACTGAAAATTCTGAATCGCCAGACCTTGAGCAATGAGATGTCGCAATAAGAGTGCTAAACTTGGGCTTTCCGCATCAGACTATCACTGACACCAATGGACATGTCAGCTCTAGTATATCGGATTTGGAGTTGAAGAAACTTGATTAGAAAACTAATGGAAGTTAAATCACATAATTGAACAGATAAAAAAATTTAAGAGCTTGGTTAAAAAGTGTGCAAGTCTAGGAATCAAAATTGGACTTTCCCAAATTTATATCTTTAGAGAAATGATGAAATGTCTTTCCTCATCGACGTCTAATCATCACAAAGTTGTTGAAATCGCTATTTAAGCAAATTACTATGGGACAACAATGTAAGAGAGTTCTACTACCAAACAACTACAGCACACAAATCCAAAGTGATTAACAAGATATGTAGATTTGTCAAAAAGGTGTAGGACCAAGAACGAGGAAGGTAAAATGAATGTTTGACGTAAAAGATTAAGTTCAGTTTCAACAATGTGTCCCGTCTTTTACCAAACTAGTATGTTGTGTGGTGTATATTGAGGGGAAAGTAAGATGTGTGTAATCATGTGAAGTGAAAGGTTATCGTGACCTTGATACCCACCCCTCCATTAGACAATGATGGGGAAGAACTAAAAAAATTCTCCACAAATGCTTTGAACGCAATGGAAATATCGAAGAAACATCCGATTTATTCAATCAATACAAGGACGAAAGACGAGGAGGGGTGATTAATCCAAGTAACTCCGCTTAGGAGTTACCATAAGATCACATCGGTTACGGAATATTTGGATTTGGCCATAACTATTGTTATGAGAATGCGCAGCAAAAATCCAATACCTTCAAATGGGGAGATTGTTAAGAAAGAGCCCAAGTTGAAGCCTGTCAATATATCCAGTTGGACCAACATTTATTCAAAAGCTTAAGCCAATGAGTCTGTTCCACACCACACCAGTTCTCCAATGCGTGACTTCTTTAATACAACTTACATGTGCATCTTAACAATCTCCTCTTTCTGCATCAAGATATTTTCATTTGACTAAATTCAGGTCCGATCAATTTACCATTGACTCTCATACCATTTGTTATAAGAGTACGCAGCAGAAACCCGATATCTTTGGGTGGGGAGATTGCTAAGAGGAAGCCCAAGTCTGAACCCGTCAATATTGACCTACATTCATTCAAAAACTTAAGCCAATGAGTTATAGGCTAACTTGGATATATTAACTATTTCACACCACACTAATTCTTCAATGCAAGACTTCTCTAACATAACTTATATGTAAATCCCAACAACTACCCTACACCACATGCAACCCGAAGGTTTGAGATTGGCAAGCTCGTTACCACAATCCCACCAAGTTACTAACAGCCAAAATATTCTTCACACGAGGTGTGTCATACGAGCTATTCAGAAGTTCATCTACTATGTGGATCGAACTCATGATCTCATGAAAGACAGTTGGCCTCTTTATCACCGAGCCAACCCACCTTGGTGTGTACATAATGACCGACAAAAATGGAGAGCCCATCTAATGTGTGCCTCGATAATGAGAAACCAGCTCATGCTATTAGTTGAGCAATCAAAGTCACGTAATGGACTAATTGCACTATTTACGCGATATATATTTCCATTGACTTTACATTCGAACTTCAATTGACTCCCTCGACTCGCATTTTTAAGATGTCACTGTCACGTGTGCATTCGATACGTATAAATACACCTCATCCTAAACGACTCCACCTCTCCTCCTCTTCTCTATGGTTTTTACTTTAAGAGAGAAACCCTTTTTTTGTAGTGGGAAGGTCCCACGAAGCAAATGTCCCCATATGAAAGTCGTTAGCTACGCTTCTCTCCCCTCTTTTGCGCGAACATCGTTACCAGTGTTACTTCTCTCACCAACACGACCGCCTGGATCCCCCCACGCGTGTAAAGGCGCACCCGCACGTGTAAAGAGAGAGAGAGAGAGAGAGAGAGAGAGAGAGAGAGAGAGAGAGAGAGAGAAGCGGAAAAGGAGGGTTTTGGTTTAACAGAACAGAGCCCTTCCCATCCCCATGCATTGCATGAAAACCTCAGGCACGCACAAGACCCCACCCCACCACAGAAAAGTAAGTGAGTACGGTCCACAAAGATGAATAAACAAACAGAAATAAAGGGGAGTCGATAATGCTGACAAAAAGGGAATCGGGAGAAGCAAGACGCCAGAGCTGAGTTACGTTACCACCCAAAATCGGGTGAGTTGTTGAAACCGAACCCAGAAAAGCGCCCTCTCTCTTTCTCTCTCTATCGCCCTCTCGCTCTTCTGTAGCTCAAGTAGGCTCACACGCTTGTGCGCGATGACAATGTGACGTACAGTAACGTACTTCTGAGACAATGGAGCGTCTGTTTCTGTGTGTGGGTACGTGTGCGTGGATTCTGCGCGCAGTTCAAGCGAGCAAACGGTGCGTTAGTGGAGGGAGGGAGAGAGAGAGAGAGAGAGAGAGGGAGAGAGAGGGTTTCAGTTTCTGGGGTGAGAGAGAGCTAGCTGTGCTGCATTGCTGGGGATGAGATTCGAGGGGCAGGCAATGAAAACGAGAGATTTCTTTGCAGTCGCCATCGGTGGTGATTTGATGTATCTTTGGCGTTATGATGATGACCCCTCTGCGACCTTTCTCTTTGGTGCTTCGTTTACTTTGAGACCCCCCAGAATTATTATTTCGCTTCCTGTACTTTTCTTCTTCCCACATGAATGAATGAAGCTCTTATGCCTTTGCTTGGATGCATGAAGGGTTAATTTTGATCCTGTTTTCATCCTCACGTTTTCCACCGTTCCTCTGTCTTTCCAGAGAAAGCAGTAAAAATTGGTTTTTATGGATGGATCGGATCAAGTAACTGGTGCGAGGGCAATTTGTTGAATGATAATCAAAGTATGGTTGTTTGGTAAAAAACTTATATGCTGTGAAGATTTGAGAATACAAATATTTTTCGATAGCAAAAGGTGCAGACTTTACACACCTAATTCTATTGAAATGCATGGATTTTTTTTGTACATAGCTTATTTTGGGAACTTGAGATGAAGAATAACATTGAACACATTAGGGTTAATATCATGAAAAATCTCAAATTGATACAACCGTGATGAATTTACTCCGAACTAAGTTTTTTACCATAAAAAACTTCGAACTTGTATACTTGTGACAAATTTACCCTTCGTTAAACTGGATGAATATTACGAAAAATCATAAATTAGTAAATCTGTGATAAACAAATGAATAAAATCCTAAAATAGTATACCCGTTAATTGTCACATGTCATTCAACTTAGCAATTTAATGATAAAATTTAACGGAAATTAATGTAAAGTAAATTGGTCACAGATGTATCAGTTTTTTATTTTTGGTAGTATTAATTCAACACATTAATACCTCGCTGGTAAATTTGTTTCCTATTAAGTGATATGGTAGAATCACGTCGGGTGCATAAAAGTGCTTACTAACTTAAAAAAAAAAGCTACTGACAAAAAAAAAGCTCTGACCAAAAAAAAAACTTTAAAAAATAGCTGTCGGTAATAATAGCTGATGGACACGTTAAATATTACCAAATTTAGTGGACGGGTCTTTCATTACTCTCATTGCTCCCGAGGTGAACTAGTATGGATTACTTCCCGAAAGGAGGGGTTCCATAATAAATTTTTTTTATCCAACTTACCAAGAATCAAATGAATTCATGCGTTTTCTTAAGGGATTTGTTGATAAGACATCGGGATGATACCAACGTATTCCGAAGATATATGAAAAATTCTTATTTGTGACAAATTGTTGCTAAGTGTTTATATATATATATATATATATATATATCATACTACCGGAAGTTCTCTTAAATTTATGGTATTTATAGCCTTACATGATTTCTTTTCGGCCATCTTTTACTCTTTACATTGAGCCTGCCTAACTTTAGGTTTGATCAAGAAAATCCCAAGGTGGTGTAAGATTATGAAGCGAAGAGACTGAAAGATCAAACTCAATTCTATTTTTAACTCCATGGTTAAAATTCTCCTTTCTAAAATTCATGAAAAGCTCTTGCTTACTTCATTAGGAAAGAACATATTTGCAATTTTAATGTATGTTGCTTGCTTAACATTGCGAATTTACAAAATTTGGTTCGAAAATAAATAAAGATTAGCTTTCTTTTTCTAGTAGATTGAAATGTATTCAGCCTAATTAAACATCCACCTAAAAATAATAACAATAATAACAGAAGAAAAGAACAGGATTAGGAGCTGCTTGCACCGACCCTTCATGTGGGCACTGAAAATATGAACATGGGAGTTGGTAAACTCCATCAACGAAATTTGCCAGAAATGGGAAATGCGCAGCATTGGCGTGCGAGAAGAGATTCAAAAATAAAAATATATATATACACATATATAATATATATTTTTATTATATATAAAATGATGCATTTGCTGCTTCCCAGTTCCCAGAATACCTGCAACTGCAAAACAGAAACCGATGTTCATCAGTCAAACAAGCAACCATCATTTCATCATCCTCTCATCTTCTGCGTGAAGACCCGAACACCACCACCTCCTGATTAATAACCTACGTTTGGTCTCCATTCTCACACCTTGTACCTCAGTCAGTTGTCATGTCTTCTGCCCATTCCCCAACAATTTTTCGAGTTTTTCTTTGTGTTTTCCAGGCCCATGCTTTCTTTCGTTTTTAACGTGCACGCCCAGTGTTTTTCCTATTTTGGCAGAGAAATTTGTCAGCAAATTTCTATAGGTGATATTCATTTTCTAAACATCTCTATTACAATCCAAGGACGCGAACTCAGAGGCATGCTATTGCCTTCGATTTCATTTTGGAGGCGTATGGACCATCTATATGAATTTGGGTTTGTTAATACTATTAATTAATCAAGGGTGTAGCTGAGATCGACGGGTAAAAATAAGACATGGGTCAAAATCTAAGCACGTTTTTTCATGCACGAAGGTATAGAACAAAAGAAAGGCAATCATTGAGAAGCATTTCATAATCAAAAGGCAAGTTTAGAGTATCTCCATCCATATTCAGTTGTTGGAAGGACATGGAAAAAGAAAACTGGAATCATGACCTATCAACTCAAAAGTGAGCTCTTGGCCAAAAAAAGAGGAAGAACAATTACTGAGTCTAAAGCCTGAAAATCAGGTGTTAAGTTTCAATGAGTAGTCAAAAATGAGAGTTCTCTGAAATTTTTCGAACCAGTATTTCTTGCATTTATACCATGTAAAAGTTATCAAATCTCTTCTATCAACATCTCGGAAATTTAGATCCGATAATGATGTCAAAATGATAGAGAAGGCGGCATTGTACATTACTTGGATGAATTATTGTCGCATTTAAGAAGCATTTATACTAGAGCAATATACTACTAAGGAAAGGAAGTGATCCAACAAGGAAACTAGCTACCTTAGGATATAACCGACATTAGAAAATCAATTACAATTTCATACAATTAGACAAAATCATGTAATGTTTTGAAAATATTCCGAGAAATGAGAAGAACTATTTTGACTTTATGAGAAGCAATATTCTCTCGGTAAACTAAGAATTATATTCAAATTAGTTTACGTTATTAGGTGAAGGAAAAACATCAAGCTATAAAAGTCACACAAATAAGTAACACAAGATACTTTAATGTTAAGAAATAAGAGGATTCATGTTAAGCATAGCAAAAAATGCCTAAACCCTACTTATACATATTCCTCATATCAACATAGCTTTTCAATAAAATAACTTCGATGGCAACTGAAGATTTGAAGACAAGACAGTAGCATCGTTCAAGACATGGGCTAATGTAATCGATTTGGCATTTACTCGCGCTGCTTAGGAGCAGATGCATCAGGCTCATGTAATGACCCGTCAAAAGGCATAGCCTCGCGTCGATAGTGCGTCTTAAGAAGTACCTCTACGAATGATGGTGCAGAAAAACTAAAAAGCAGGCAACTTTTACTATAAGCCACTATTAACTGACCCAAAAACCAGATGACGATGACTCATTTGTGTCTGGACTAGACAGTAAATTATATATTAGGTAAGATGAAGTAACTGCTAGATTGTGGTTTTGCTGTAGACCTCCATGGAAAGCAAAAGGGCCAGAAAAAGAGGACACCTCGGCAAACAGACAAGCAAGTTCTGGTCTTCCTCAGAACCAGAGAGAGAGAGAGAGAGAGAGAGGGCACGAAGAACGAAGACCACACCCACCCACGAACGAACCTGACCCATCCACACGAGCGCTTCTCTCTACTTTGCATGAAACGGCTCGAGCTCTTTTCTTTTTCTTTCGCCCGAAAAAGCATTTCTGAAAAAGAGGAAAAGTTGTCATTTTTATAAACGAAACCACCTTCTTCTCTCTCACTCCCTCTCCCTTTCCGTCTCTATAATGCGGACAATGACTGACCCCATTTCTCCCCCCATAAAATAAAGTGGAGGAGGGGAGGGGGAGGGTGCGAGAGAATCGTGTGACTCCTTCTCTCTCTCTTCACGCATTCTTACTGTTACTCTCATTTCAGTTTCTGTTCCTCCTCTCTCTCTTACACAGCATCTACGCACGCTTATCAAACCATTCGATGCTCTTCCTCTTCTTCTGAGCTCCCGTGGTTTTTGTTCTTTGGTTTCAAATCAAACCCACCCTCGCTCTCCTTCTTTTCATTTGCCGTACTCGATCTTCAATGTGCAAATCTGCTTCTGCATTTTGCTTTCATTTTCCTTTTTGACTGGCCCTTCTGTCCGCTGCCGTGTATTTGAGAGAAAACAGAGTTGGTTTATCGGGAAACCCTTCAAGGAATCGCCTCCCCTCTCTTTGTTGCTTTCCTGAGATCTTCATTAAAGAAGCAACCTTTTCCTTTTCTTTCTTTTTGTTTGATCCTTCTAAGCCTTTCTGGGTTCACTCGACAATGAGCATTCAACACTTGAAAAGCAGTGCGGGTGGCCTTTCCCTCTCTTACAAATTTGGCCATTTGGGCCACCAAGAGCTTGCAAATCCAGACATGGGTCTTCAGATTCTGACCCCCTCGTGGGAGAGAGCTGAAAAACTTGCGGCGATCCAAAAGCCGACTGCGAGAAATGGCTGCATTTTAGGACTCGAGACAAAAGGTTCGGTCTTGGTTTTTTCAGGTGAAGCAGAGGAACAGAAAACGCAGTCCCTGTGTGTTAAAAGGGGAGGACACACCAAGCTTTGCGCAAGAGGACACTGGAGACCAGCTGAAGATGCCAAGCTCAAAGATCTTGTTTCAAGATTCGGACCTCAAAATTGGAACTTGATCGCCGAACATCTTCAAGGAAGATCAGGTACATCCCAGAAACAATACAATACTTAGCAAGAAATCTCTTTTCACCACGTTTTCTTATACTTTGAGCGACCATCTTTGCTTGTCTTTACAAGCAACATTTCTCGAGCGGTGATTGAGCTTTTTTTTTTTTTGTGTTTTACAGGGAAAAGTTGCAGGCTCAGGTGGTTCAACCAGCTGGATCCGCGAATCAACAGGAGAGCTTTCAGCGAGGAAGAAGAGGACAGGCTCTTGGCCGCTCACAAGGTGTACGGGAACAAATGGGCCATGATTGCCCGGTTATTTCCCGGACGGACCGATAATGCGGTCAAGAATCACTGGCATGTGATCATGGCCAGGAGGCAGAGAGAGCAGTCCAATGTGTACCGGAAGAGAAAGCCACCTTCTCATCTCCATCATCGCCACGTTGAACATCATCTTCAAGTCTTTCCCAAGGGGCTCGATCGTTCTTCTTCGACGACCCTCTCGAGCAATGTGGATGAATCTGACTCCACCTGCACTGATCTCTCCCTCACTCCCTCTTCGGCTATGTCTTCTCCTGCCTTCTTCTCTGGTGAGATTAGGAAGCAAAATGATATGCCATTTTTTGCATCTCCTTTTGTTTTTTTTTTAGTACTATTTTGAATGTTGTGGTGTCTTGTCTGGTCATGAAGTGTTCCCATTTTTTGGCATAAGCTGGTTCTTTTCATTTTTAATAATGAATGCATTTTGGTTTTCAGGTTCATCTGGCAAGAAGAAAGTCGTGGCGGACAATGTGACCTCTGACAAGTCCTCTTTCTCTCGAAATGGCTTCCATTTCCCATGGCCAGTAGTGATCGACACAAGGTGTCTGGACCATCATCATCATTATCACAGCTCTGGCAGTTCATCAGATTCAAACTCCGAAGTCTCAGCCCCTGAATCAGTTGCCACCGCCGCCACCACCAATAGCAACAAGATGAGCAACCCAACAAGCTTCATAGATTTTCTGGGAGTGGGAGCTACTTGAAAGTCAGTGGAGGGCGCCCTCACTCTCTCGGTATTTCATTGGGTAGAGAGTGACTGAACTGAAGAGACTACAGAAGCCAAAGAACATCAAACAGAAGAAGAGAGGGGGAAACAAACGGCCCATGAGAGATGGCCTGCTCTGCTTGGGGTTTCTTCATTTAGTAACCGATGAACGACCCCTTATTTGGGTTGAATCTTGAATACAGCATGTGAAGAGACAACATGCCTGCTGCTGCTGCTGCAAAAGGGCCAATCTTCCAGTTTCTTTTATTGTACAGGGCTAGTAATTTTCCATAAACAGAAAAAAGAAGAGAGGAAAAGGAGGAGAGAGAGAGGGAGAGAGAGCAAATGAGCGTGAAAAGATTAGTGAACTGTGGGAAGAGTGGTTTGATTTGATTAATCTGTTGACTGTTGAGGGTGCTGTGGTGAGGATCTGGAAGGACAAAAATAGAGGTTGAAAAAAGCCAAGAAAAGAGAGCCCAAAAGATCTGTCTTTTTAACACATCCTCGTGATCGTTTTAACTGACCTGTGAATGTAACCTGCTCGTCTTTCCTGACTTTTGAAGGCACTCGTTGGGTTTTTCTGGGACACTCTGTATGACCGTGATCTCTCTCTCACACTCACGCTCACACACGCACACGCCAGTCAACACTTTGCACTTTTAATGGGAATTTCTACGATCCGAAGCGAGCTTCGTATTCAATATAGATCGGCGGATAAAAAGGGATAAAAAAAAAAAACGTGGCCTACCAAATCGATTTGGTGAAATCCATAATTTTCTCTCTCGCAACTTATTCGCGTTAAAGGGAAAATTTTCGGACGGAAAGATGATCAAAACTTATGCCTGCTCATGCCTGATCATGAGAAGTTGCAGTATGCGAGAATCGATTGTGAAACTTTCACGAATTGCAAAGGAAAAAACTACGATCGAATAGATTTTTTATGAACGACGCCACAAGAAATTTAATGTGATTTTAGGAAAATTATTGATTTTTGTGAAATATTACAAACGACGGGATCCAGAGACTTCATATCACAAAAGGAAAACTACCCCTCTAAAGAAAAGTTGCTATAGGATATTCACATATATATTTCAAATAATTATTCGTCGTTTCCTTTGGAAGGAAATTGGATGTTATTAATTGAACATGATATCCATTCCAAGACAACAAATGTTACCCAAACTTTATTAATAATGTGTACATAGACAAAAGTACATAATGTGATGGACCATCAATGTTTTCTCAAAACAGTTCTTCGTTCCATCTCGAATTCATTTTTTCCAAAGTGTACCTTTTTCTTATTTTCTAAATAATGCCGAAAAAATACGATCGATTGATAAGATTTATTAAAAATAAGACTCAAAAAAAGGGAAAAGTACTAAAAAAATTCAATACTTATTGCATTAATATAAATTCAGTCCTAAACATTTTTAATTGTACCAATATATTATTAAACATTTTCACATTGGTACCAATTCAATCCATCCTAGACCAATTTAGGCCGAAAATTATCAATGTGAATGCTAGCTATTTTTCATGACACGATCGGCACTGACATGAATAGTTTTTCGAAATTTTTAATTGTTTTTTAATTTCTTATCACTTTTTCATTGTTTTTTCTTATTTCTTTTCTTTTCTTTCTTTTTTTCCCTCAACTATGGGCTGGCGAGGTCGCTAGTGACCATCGTCGGCCTCAAGCGAGGTTTGGGCAAGGGCCACGCCCTCGCCTATTGGCAGGCAAGGGCCACAACACCCTTGCCCAGACCAAGTGAGGGCATCGAAACCCTTAACTCACGGCCCTCACCTGGATTTGGGCAAGGGCCTGACGCCCACTATGGTTGGCAAGGGTGTGCCTAGACCTCGTTTGTGGCCAGTGAGGGTCGGCCAATGAGCTTGCTGGCGCACAAAAAAAAGAAAGGGTAGAAAAATAAATATAAATATAAATATAAAAAAAATAATAAAAATTGGAGGATTTATTCATGTCAGCGCCAGTTGTGCTATGTAGGTCGGCTGGCATCCACGTCAGCAATTTCCAGCGTAAATTAGCAAAATAGATTAAATTTGTATTAATGCGATAGATTTTGGACTTTTTTTGTACTTTTCACGCAAAAATGTAACTACACTAAAGGACCCAACGGGTGGTGGCAGGGACCCCTCTAGAGCTAACCTCTCGGCATGTGGCGCAATTTATAGTCAATATCGTAGTTGTTAAATCGAGACGTGTCACGACCAAAGGGAAATCGAGATGCGTTTCGTGAATCAAAATCCCACATAAATGGATCGTATCCAATAATAAGACCCGGTAAAATACCTTAAATTAGGGAAGGAACGCACATGTGCTCCTCGAGATGGCCCAGAGAGAACGCGCTAAGTCTGATGATTCAAACCCAAGCTTGAAGCGCAAAAACGGTTACCACTTGAGTAATCTTGGCGTTAAAAAAAAAATCCGTTTTACTTGGTAATTAGGGTTAAAAATCTTAGGTGCGTTCGGTCCTCTAAAATTCGAGTTCATGTTCCTCCATCTTTTATTATTTCATTTCTCTCGACTCACCCCGGTGATGAACCGTCGCGACTTTGAGTTCAAAGGGCAACATTCGTGGCGAACTTCATTAATATCAACGGATGTGAATCCACAACATTTATTTCAAAATTATAGAGAAAATACTCAGTCATCTAGGTCTTGATGACAAAATCTGGGATTGAACACGATGCTCTTGAAGTTCGTCTCCTGACTTGGATCCAACCGATGAAGTCCGACGACACCTTTTGAGGTCTTGACTGCTGTACCGACAGAATTGTGTATTCTTTTGATGTCGCCAACTTGACCCCTTTAAGATGGCTCAGGGTCTTCTTAATGACTTGATCGGGGCGAATCCCGATCTGCTGAAGTAGAGAAGCTCGTCAGGGTCGCGAGATTCGAGGAGATGGAGATCATTGGAAGCTCTCTCGATGCGCATCGAGTGGATGGAGATATAACTGAGGCTGGCTTGGACGTCGACCCGACAAGGCCTCGATTTTGAGCTGATGAAGATCATTAAAGCCGGGGGTGGTTTTGATCCAGGCAAAGTTTCGTCAACCGGGCGTTTCTCTTTTTGTCCTAGTGCTTGCAGTAGAGAGCATCGCAAGATAACGTAAGATTTTGTCATGCAATGCGCTCGTGCACAAACGGGCTCTGGAAGCCCATCTTTGCCCGTCGCATTTTGGAGTGTCACGACATTGTTACTGTCTGATTCCATGTCTCCAACTCAAGAGTCGTGACGTTGTCTGCAAATTTTGCGCGGGAGAAATGCCGAACCGCTGTTCGGTCATCGCTCTGTTTTGTGGTGCCTCGTACACCGAAGAATCCATCCGGTGATGCAATCTGAAACCGCACGAGTCAGAGTCTTCAAGTAAATGAGGATAGGAAGCAGGGAATATCCCGGGTTATCACACCCCGCCATTCCCTTTTCCAGTAAAGCTTGAACAGGACATGCCGGTTTCGATTTTGGAAGGAAAAAGAAAGAGAGAGAAGCCAAAATAACCTAAGTTGCATTGCATTCTGATTCACAATGTTAGTGTCCAGAGTTTCAAACTAGACAGAAATTTAACCAAGAGCCCAGTCTGCATCATGTTCTTTTCAGAACTTCATTTCAATGAAGTTGCAGTAAATTGAAAGGCGTACGTGATTTATGTAATTGTTGGCAGCACAAAGATGTGATGCACTGAAGGATCCGGTCTTACAAATGTCAGGATTATACCTAAAGGAATTGCAGTAAGCAACCCTGGCCAATAATGACAGCCGCCCATGAGGCGTAGTCATTCCATGCCAATCTGGTTGAGGCCAGTCACGATAAGCTAATGTCAAGTAGTTGATCTGCAGAAAGAGTTCAAGAAAGAGAATCTGATAGCATTGAGATCGGAATTAAGCAAGCTAAGCTGATCACTATTCAAATGAATAAACCAGCAGCCACTGCCTCTATCATACTTCTTGAGTAATGATTAACTAGCTTTATGTAGAGCTGTAACATTGCTGATCCAGAAAGACAGTCGTATCTTTAGGAGAGGAAACAATTCCCACTGCTTTCAAGTTTCAAGACGGAGCACATGCTACACAAGTACACAAACTGCATTTTTCCCTGATTGACAATAACAACAGATGCTTTGGATGCTATTGAAACCTTTCATTCAATCCAGCTCACATGAATATGTACAGATCAAGTTTGCAAAATGGGAAGCAGCGAGCATACCCAGCAGCTTTTACAAGATGACTGAATCATGACATCAGTGTCACAAGGTAACAGCCAACAAGTTCATTACAATCTCTTACGTGCTCTCTTGAAATGTTTGAGACCGAGAAAATGCAGCCGGGTTCACCTCAATTATGTGTGTGGCATCCGAATCATTGAGGTCATTTTCCACTTTAGACTTACCTGGCTTAATACCCAGCGTCGCCCATATAGGAATCTTTGAAGCTTCAATTGGGTTATCGATCCTCAGTGTCTTCGGAACCAAGACGCACTTATCTGATCTTTCAAAATCTGCAACATTTGAGTCTCTTGAGTGCTTGCCAAGGGTCGGTGAGCCACTTGCAGAGCAATATGTGTTGCCCATTGGGGAAGATGGAGATGATGATGATGGACCACTGTTCATTCCACTTGATGGTGTGGCGCTCAGCCCGGAGGTGCGTATAGGCATGCAACCAAAATACGATGCCATGGGTACAATTTGTAAGGGAATGCTAGGAGGGCAAACACCAGGAACCGCTAACATGGGTGTGGGGCTCAAATGAATGGAATTAGGGCTAGCAACACCTGCAACTTGCTCAGGAGAGCACTGAGTTGTCCTAAAAGAAGCTAGATGTTGCCAACCTGTGTTCAAGGGGATAAAACATGCAGGAACAGGGTAAAAGTGCATAGGATCGAGGGAATTCTGCTCGCGACGAGATCCCGATATCCCTAGTTCTTCATTTTCAGCAGCACTCTTGGTCGAATCATGAATACTGTAAGCTGTCATGGAAGAACCAGATGAGGAAGCTTCTTCTCTAGTTTGGACACAATTGATAGAACCTGTCTCAATGGATATCTTTGGATCTTTGAGACTTAGAACAGTCTCAACAGATTCGGATAAAGATGCCTCAGGACCAAACTTCAATACTCTCCCGTTTCCCACTGAAGGCCCGAGTGTTGTTGACGTAATTTCTTTCGGTGCCATAAACTGATGGTTCTCCGCCATCTCAGGAATGTCTAGTCTAGTGTTTAGTGTGCTACTGGAAGATAGAGTCGCTTGACAATATTGAGAGGCCAGGTGCTTGTTCTTCCGCCGTCCAGCACCGACTGGAACATTTCGCATGGTTCCCCCAGCTGTCCAATATCTCTGGCAGTTCCTGCAGAAGTGTCGAGGTTGATTGACGTTGTAGTTGTTGAAATAACAGAACTTTGTCTCAAGACTGTTGCATCTAGGACACGGAAGAATCTTGTCAGGCTTCTTGAAAACCTTTTCTTGGTCAGCATACTTAGTCTCTGCACGGCCATTTTGAAGATTCTGCATTATGGTGGCCTTCTCTCCACCAACAGCTGAATTATGAGGATGTCCATGTTTGACAGTTTCTGATTTTGCAATATCACTACAGGCATGCTGAAAATTACCAAATTAGAACAACATAAAGCATTGACCTTGCCTGAACTAAGTATGTCAAAGAGAAATAACCAGAAACGCGAGAAAGTATTTGTAAGAAGATAAAGCAAAAGCGGCAAATGTCAATAACTTCCAACAATTGTATGATAATAATTGCATCCAATTCTTTGTTTGTCCATAATTTCACAGTAATTTTTTCTAGTATCTCAGAACAAGTTATAATCAAGTCCTTAACTCAATTAAAGCAGGAAATTCCACTATGGCAGAAATGAATGACAGGAAAACAAGTTTGTTGATAGCACAAGAATTCATAGACTAAGCAGAACGATTTCCAATCAAGTTCACAGGTCACTTAAAACCCCATGTTTCGGATGTCCAGTAAATCAACGGTTTTTTGGTGGAACTAGGACTAATCATCTACATATATTTACTAAAATGTTCACTTAAAAGACCGTCGACACTCTAGGTAACCATGCTGTTTAACCAAGTCTGAATACTTTTGGAACTTGGCAGAATTGGTTTTAATGGGTGAGAACAGTTGGCAAATGGCACCACATATTAAAAGAAAAAATCATCAGTCATTCTATTGTGCAGAAAACAAAAGAACAGAGACCGAGCCGATTTTTATTGCATTTTGGTGCTGTGCAAGTATAAGGCTCACGAAACAGATGCAGCAGAACACTGATTAATTGTCATTCGACAGCAATATACAACCAGAAAAATCTTCTAATCCAGCATAATGACACAACGAAAAGCCTAATTCACTAGAAAGAGACCAAAAGATGGCGAAACCAACAACGTTGAACTTTTCAGCAAGCGATTCACTCTTTCCTTTTACATCTCCATTTCCTTTAAAAGCAAGAAGCAGCACAACAGCACGTATTCTCGGACCACCAAAGAGGTCCAGCTAAAGCTGCAAACACTCATAAACCAGAGCCAACACATCGAACCAATAACCGCCCAAGGACACGAAACAAACCACAAGCACTGACACGAGCTTAGCTTCACTAGAGCTGGGCAAAAGCAAGAATTGTACCGTCGTCACTTCAGAGTCCGAGAGAGCCCGAGAGCCGCCAGCAGAACCCGCCTGAATCTGACACTCCGGCGCCGGAATATTCCTCCCGAAGAGCTTGATGCCCGGATCTTTATTCTCGGACTCAAAGCCTCCGCCGCTCATCTTCTCCGCAGAATCTCTCTCGCGCACCCTCAATGCCAAAACCATAGCCTGTCAAGAAACCCCCGTCCGAACGCTTTCGTTAAAGAGGGAAGCAAAGATGCGCTTTTGAGGCGACCCGGAAACTTTAAAAGCCCTCCTCCCCCGCAAAGAGGAAAATCCCAGAGAGAGGAGCACAGAAAACGTGAGGGAACAAAGACAAAGTTGGCCCCTTTTGCTCCCTTTTTGGTTTTCAAGAAAAGCTCTTTTTCACCCCACCCTTTCTTTTTCTTGCGTCTTTAACCCGGGCCCGTTTGCTTCTTTTGCTTTCCCCACCTTTTGCATTGATTTACGCAGTGTCTCTCGAGGATCGAAGGGGAGGGTGTTCTTGATTTGATGCCAGCGAGCATCCGAGTCAGCTCTCAAGAGGGGAGAAGGGGGGGGTTCGTTCGTTTGATCTCCATGGAGGAGTAGTGGCTAACGTTGAGCGATGGTGACGTGAGAAAAGAGAGAAGACAAAAGCCAAGAAAAAGGGTTCTGACAAAAGATAAAGGAAAAAGCGGGGGACAAAAAGCGACGCCGGGGGTCTTTCGCTTTTTACGCCGCCTTCGATGTCTTCGCCAGTTTGATCCCTCCTCTATGTCCTCCAAAATCAATCTTGGCCAACCCGGTTCATGCTAGATCGATACACACGGACCGTCGAGTCATGAGCATGTCGAGAATCATTATCGAAAAACCAAGCATCATGACCCATATTGCGAGGCTTCAAATACATCGGCTATTCAGGCGAGATCAGTGCATATAGCCATCGTCTCGTGAGCATCTCGAATTCCATTATCTAAGAATTGAGTATCGAGATCCATATTATGAGACTTCATACACGTCTGCTGACACACACTGAAAGTTTACATTATGCGATCCGAAACCAGCACGGCACAAAAAATCCAAAGGTTTCGGGGGAACTTTGACAAGGATAGATCATGTCGCCTTAGTAAGTACGCCTAGTTAAGGCAACATGTAATTTAACAGCTCTTATGCATTGAATGGGTTGCTTGTGTGTCTTCTAACCATTATTCTAATACGGCCAAATTTAAACAGGACTTTGTTACTTGTTGTCATCATCTTGGAACTAAGTTGAGTAACATTAAACAGATATGCCAGTCATTGTTTTCAAGGTATGCTCGTTGTAATCACCTTATATATTACAAATAAGGTCTTTAATCGAATCAGCGACTTCCAAGTGAGCGAGACATGCAACGTAGATGTATTTTGAGAAAATGTAAAATGTAAAGATACTAAAACTTCCTTGCCAAAAAAAAAGATACTAAAACTTCCTAAAAAGATTAACATACTTATTGTAGATGGATGGTGTGGAAAAGTTTGATCGAATATTAAAAAAGAGTGCAATTCAAACATTAATTGATCAATTTGTTAAATTATATGTGATCAAAGAAATTTTAACCGATTGCCTTAAGTATCAAATCGACATTTTCAATAGGATATTACAATATTGAAAGGTAAAAAAAATAAGCTTGCAATTACATCATAAATGATATGTAAATTATTGCCCTCTATTTAAAATACTTAACAAATGTTTTTGAGGTACGCCAAAGTGTATATACAAGGTCGAGTCTGTATTAAGTTAATGAAAGTAAAGAAGGGAAGCAAAAGCAAAAAGCTGTTGGTGGGTTGGTCGGTTCCCATTTGATCAGATTACCAGCACACCAGCATGGATAGTCCTCAAAGATTAAGTATAAACTAATCTTAGAAGACATTTTATAATAATTAGGAGTACTTTTTAAGGGAATCAGGTGCCAAATGGATGGACAGCGAGGAAGGGAACTCTCTTGACAATAACACCTCCTCTTCCTCCAAAAGAAAGGTGATGATTTTGGCCACAGGGGATGATTATTGTTGGGGCATTTTTGTGATTTTGAAAAGCAAAAAGATTAAAGAGAAATAGAAGATTCAGTCCCTGTAATTTGATAATTTTTGCAATTAAAGGACTTACAAGATTTTACCCTCTAAATCTTCATTTCAGTGTTGTCGGATCAAGAAAAGAAGGGTTACTCAAGCAGTAAGTAGCTCCACTTGACGGGCAACTTTACAATGTTAGGTTATTTTATGATTAGTTTGATCTTCTCTATGTATCAATCGAGGTAATTGTGCCGTGATTTGGCTTCGTCGTAGGCAAAAACCCGTAACCTAGACTAGTACCTCGGTTTTTTTTTAAAGTTTAGGCACCAAACCGTGAAAGGTGGTCAAATTTTAAGAACCGTAATCCATGAATGTAATTTTCTTGTAGAGAAGTCGGCAATCCCTTATCAAGATCAAGCAATCGGAAGTGGTACGTTATGCCATGAATCAACTGAGAAAGGGGATTTTATCATAAAATCTATGATCTTGTCAATGCATGGATTACACATGATACAAAAATACAATGCATTAGAAATAATAAAAAAATATTATAAGTTTTAACAAATATCCCGAAAGAGGGCATCTTTTAATAAAATTCACATCATATGTGGATGCAGCGTATGTGATGATGTTTAGAGCCGTGGACTAAGAACTTTTATTTTTATTCTCTTTTTCTTTTCTTTTTTCCTTTTTCGCTTTTCAATGGAACTTTGAAGTTTGAATGGCGTGTTCTTTCCAGCTTTCCACTCATTAAAGTTGGATTTAGGATAAAAAAGCGAATTATCAACATCTAAAGGAAGCCTTTTAGCCAATAAAAAAAATAAAAGAACAACATTCAAAAGAGCACAACTTTTCTCTTAAACTTTCGGACGGGGGAAAGTTGGTCTACCTCTGCCCAACGCCATCCAATTCCCCATTTTGCCACTCCTGAAAATATGCAAAATTTGATAGGAGCGTTTGGCAATGCGGGACTGCGAGTTTAGTCATATGTAAATGTACTAAAAATCCTAAAATCTATTTTATTGGACAATTGACTCGTAAAACTTTTCAATTATTATCCTATAAGTAGACCCATCAATCGGTATGGATTGAGATGGGTCGCAAATGGTGCGACCCAAATTAATTCATTTAACTTGTTTTGATCAATTTATATCCAATGCAAATTTAGTAACTTGACCCAGAATTTATTTTTAGCAACTTTTCTCCTTAAATTGTTACTTTTGAAGAACAAGTTGCTCCATGTATTGAATCTTCAAGTTAGTGAGGGAGTTCGTGAACTGGATTATGGACAAGGGCGTAAAGGTGATGGTGAAAGTTTGGGTTTCCTTAAAAGTGCAATTTGTCACAGTAGTGTGAAATTGTGAGTCTAAGGTTGAAGACTACCTAACGATGTTAGAAGTAGAGCGAACGAACAAAGAAGGTCGCAAGTCACCTAATTGAAGCACAAGAGAGAAGAGACCGGCAAAGAAGGAGCAAAGTGGCTAAGCCTGATCTATTTATTAAATGGATTGAAAGTGGGTTTATAAACAACCCACTAAAACCCATTTGTCTTAGGCTTTTAACTTTAAAACCCATTATGACCCATACTTTAAAGTTAAGGTGACCCATTTAAATAGATGTGGGTTAGAATATAGGTTTCTGACCCATTTTAACAACCTTATATGAGAAACTTCCTTTTATATCAAATAAGGTTATTGAGACCATTAGACACGGGAAACAACCAATTCAGATGATTTTATTTCATTTATTTTGTTATCTATATGGGAATGTCTGTGAAACTAATCCAATGGAACTTCATATTGGTGATTAGATGCGATTTTTTAAATTGGGATATGTGCATTGAAAATCCTAAAACTTGTAACGAAAATGCAATTAAGTCATAAAACTTGCAAAAAGTGCAGTCAAGTCCTAAACTTTATCAAATTGTTGCAATTAAGTTCTTTCATTAACTATGTCCAACTTGACTAATGGAAAATGTTGACGTGGTTTTTTTTTAAAAAAATTTCTCTCTCCTATATAGCGATGACGTGGCTAAACATGAAATATAAAGCCAAAACGACATCATTTATGTCCAAATTTGCTTTTTTATATAAATTTTATTTAAATTAAATAAAAATTCATCTAAATTTAACAAACATCAAACAAAGGAGAGTTGGACTTCAAGCGGCGAGGACTGACCAACATAGTTGTCAACAAGGGTCTCCGAACTCGTCGATCGCAACCTTGCCAAGTTCTGGCCTAGGGCCACCACTAGCGGGGGTGGCAGCCAACCCCTGGCCACAACGAGGTTAGAGCCCGCAACCTTTCTCGGCGATGGTGGGGTGGCAGCAACGAGGGCTTTGTAGCCTTTCACTTGCTTTAACTTAAATAAAATATGTATAAAAAAATAGATTTGGATCAAAACGATGTCGTTTTGGCAATGTCATTGCTACATAAGAGAAAAAAAATATTAAAAAAGTCACGTCAGCATTTTCTATTAGTCAAGTTGAACGGAGTTAACGGCAGAATTTGATTGCAATAATTTAATAAATTTTATGGCTTGAGTGCATTTTTTGCAAGGTTTAGGACTCAATTATACTTTTGTGACATTTAAGGACTTCTAATCCACGTATCCCTTTTAAATTCAATTCACGTATTCTGGGTTCCAATTGAATTCCTCTTAAAGAAAAATGGTTAAAAAATGGGAAAAGAAAAGCTTTTAGGCTGATTTTGTTTTTTGACATGTGATCTTTCTTATGCCAACACTACACATTGAGAAGAAATGAAATTGGAACCCTTTTCTACAAGCAATAAAAGCAAGAGCTCAAAAGTAGAATTGATCCATTGATGGGTTGAGAGGGGTTAGGCCGGGCGATGGACCTGGAAGTCCCTTATTTAAATCCGTCCATGATTTAAAAGATATATATATATATATATATATATATTTATTTTTTTTGTAGAATGACTAAGACTACATTTGACAACCACTTTAGCAAAGGCCTTTGGGCTTTTGAGAAAATGCAAATATCATTTGGCAATTTTTTTTAAAGAGGTTTAGAAAAATGCAATTGCATTTCCAAAGCCCTCTAAAGTTATTTAGTCCAAGGCAGGTCCATAGGAGTTTTGCACTTAAACATTTCCCGAATGCTAACACATTATTTTGCCCTTGCTACCTTGACCTTTTTCAATCATGGGACGTCTCAACGACGTCAGATCTAACCCCGGGCGAGCTATATTTGGCGCCAATGACCCCTCACAGAGATCGCACAACTTCAGGCGATGGCTACTTGTACCAAATCTGGCTTATCGGTAACTTGAGCTCTCCACCGGAGCCGACAAAGGGTTTGAGTTTAATCTTAAAAAAAAAAATATCAAGATTTATTTACAAATGTGATTTTTTTAAACACCATTTAAGGCAAAGTTACTTTACCCTAAAATTGTTTGTATTTCTCTTAAGATTTTCCCTTAAAGCCCAATCAAACACAGCCTAAGCCAAGCCTAGGTGCCCCTTTGTGGAGAGGCTAAAAAAAAATATATTAATTGATTATTTATAATTTGTTCTTGATATCTTTATCTGATAATGCTGACTAATTCATTTTAACTATTTTATCACAATGTCCCTTAATTTACTAATGACGGCTGTTTGTTCTGAAATATAAATTATTATCTATCACGAGTAGCGCATCCATATTTTTGTTAGGCACGGTTTGGAGATAAAATTGTGATTTAAATGATTTGTTTGAAGTATTCATGAGAGACGATGTACTTTCTTTGTTACCTCTTGTACATCTAATACATGTATTTTAATTTTTCGTTCTTTGGCTCAATTTTTCATACAAAAGAATGTAGATGTATCCGTTATAGTTCAACTTAAAGTACTTCTCATCATTTTATTATATCTTGATTGCTGTTTTCATCTTTCTATTTATATATTTCTTCTGGCTTGATTTACACCACCAATTTTTTTTTTTTGGCTTCAGTACATGTGCTTTCCAAGGGATCATTCTCCATAATGCAATTAATTAATGATTGTAGTAAAAAAAGGTTGACTTGAATTTACCAAGAAATAGCTGAATAAAATTTTGTTTGTATCTTGGTTGAGGCTGAGGATGGGCTCTTTAGCCTTCTTGGGCTTTATTGATCTACAGTTCATGGGCTGGTGAAGTGGAAGATTGTCACATTCTGTCACCTTTCCTTTCCCCTTCATTTTTTTAAAATTTTTTTAATTATGAATTTCAAATCTTTATTCGCAAGTCGGCAGAAAAAAAATAAATTAATACGCACATAAATTATTTACCCTTAAATGAGCCTACCAAGCCTGTATTTTTGTGTTGACTTACTAGTGTTCATTTGGGTTGACTTTTTAAAAAGCTTATGGATTCATTTATTTCGTGGAAAATAAATGATTTGAAATATATATATATTTTTGAAATGATCGCTTGTATCGTTTAATATAATTAATTGATGAAAATATTTTCATTATTAACAGTTCCAAATATTTTCGTTGAGGATGAAAATATTTGGGGAATAGTACCAAAAAAGTGTTAAGTCTATTGCATTGGTACAAATTCGGTTATAAACCTTTCAATTAACCTAATATATCCCTAAACATTTACATTGGTACTAATTCAGTGCATCAGGCCCATTTAGGCCGAAAATAGCTGACGTGAACACTGACCATCATATGTGGCACAGTCGGTACTGACATGAACATTTTTAATAATAATTTGAATTTTTTTATGATTTATGATTTTTTTCTTTATTATTATTATTTTTTATTTTTTCTTTCTTTTTTGTTTTCTTCAGTTTGACCGATGAGTAGCAAGCCCCGCAAAGGCCCTAGTTGAGGGCCTTGCATGCAGCCGACAGCAAGGTTGCGACTTTTGCCTCACTAGTCAAAATTAGGGAAAGATAAAAGAAAAGAAAAGAGAAAACAAAAATTATAAAAAAAATTCAAAAAAATATTTAAAATGTTCACATTAGCACCGGCCGTGCTACATAGGACGGCCGATGTCCACATAAACGATTTCTAACCTAAATTGGCCTTGTGGATTAAATTGGTACTAATGTGATGTGAAAACATTTAAGACTATTTTATGACCGAATGGTACTGATGTAATATGTCCAAAATATTTGCCTGTCATTCATTTTTGTAATTGATATAGACAATCATTTTTAGGAAAATATTTTTCAAATTATTCATTTTTAGGCGATCATTATTAGTTTCATTATATTATTATTTTTTTCTAAATCAATGTTTAATAAGGTGTAAGCTGAAAATGGAAAATTCTAACTTAAGGAATACAAACTGCTTTATATTCATGGAATTTGGAATATCAATCCCCATTTCATGACCCCGTTCTCTTAATCCTGATCCCTATACTAAATCACTTTTCGTCGTTCAAAACATCAGGATCGATCTCTTACCTTTTTTGATGCCGGATGTCGAATCTAATCAAATCCCGATATTTCATTTGATTATAGGGGTGAAAACTGACTCTACAATATGATTAATTTAATGCACCTCTTGTTCATATATGTGATCTCGATTGGATCCGACTAACCTCGAAGTCGGCGTGTTTTGCAACGACGAGGGACAATTATAGCAGCGAGGTCGAGAGAAATCCTTGCTCCTTGTTGTTAATTTGAACCTCCAAATCCAAGCTATCCTATCAATTTATCCACCGATCTCTTGACAATGACAGAAGTACATTATTTATTGTTTCCCAGGAGCAAGTAAATGAACGATAAATTCCCTTATGGTGTCAATGAGTCGCAGGTGGGGCTGGGCTGTGACGAGGATTAGCGCCTGGGACTCGATAGTCGTCGATCTCCATGTCCACCCTTCCCTCCACTTCGTGAGCCACCCCTCCTTCCATCAGCTCCAAACCATCCTATGCATCATCATCAACAGCAACGTATCTTCATCAGGAACTTTTTAAGGGTTTTTGTGACGAGAAAGCAAGACTGAACGAACCCAAAATCACTTCCGTGACAGCAATTTGTGAGACTACTACAAAACTCTAACCTCCCCTTAACAAGATAGAACTGCAATCTATCCTCGGTCTCTCTTCTTTGGAGAGAGTATGTCGTCGAGGATTTATACGAACAGATCAGGACATGGCCCGTCAACGGATACTAGTCCGGACAGAGGATCAATCTCCAGAAATGATGATCGGATGCCCGCCAAAGCTCGATCGGAAGTCATTTTCGAAATTATTGCGTGCCTGCATGCGTGCGAGAGAGCGAGAGATGGCAACTCACCAGAGAAAGTGGTTGCAGTTCCGGGAGTGACGTGACTTCGTTGCTAGACCTCAAGCTTCCTATCAAACAGAAAAACGAAAATCGATATCTGTAATACAGAAATGAGAAAGAAACCAATCAGATAGGATGCATTAAACACGAAGGACCGGCTCACTTACGGGTTGCAGGAACGGCAGCAGTCAAGAGGAACCAAGAAAAGCCGAGATAACACACCGCCAGCCTCATGAAGATCTTGAACGCCATGCCCATCTTCCAAGTCAACTACTTGATGAAAACTATATGGAGAAACGGAGGATGGTGTCAATGGAAGTAAAGAGAGAGCAAGTACAGGCGATCTTTAGAGAGAGAGAGAGAGAGAGAGATGAATGAGTGACCCAGCAGAAAAGAGAATTGATGTCAACAAGTCAACTACGGAGTCCCACTGTTTCACGAGAAAATGGAATGATTTGAAAGATATATTCATAAAAACATCATATGTATAACTTAAAATAATTAATTAAATAATTTTTTTCACGATCGATATGGAAACATTTAATGAATAATGAAAATATTTTTTATTTATTTATTTTTATAAACGATCATTTTAAAAAGAAATATTTTTCAAATAATTTATTTTTTGTAAAATATTCTTTTAAATGTGATCGCTTATATCACTTAAAAAAGTAAACGAACAAGTTTTTTTTATTATCCATGAAATGTCTCAATAATGAAAATGTTTTTTTTATTGCTTAATTATTTTAAATAACATAAATTATTATTTTTAAGAAAATATTTTTTAATTTTTCATTTTCCATAAAATAGACAGAGTTTAAGTGTGCGGTGATAGAGTTGCCACTGAAGCCACAGCCTTATTTCCGCTTGTCTTTTCATATCACGGTCGAACATCATTCTTTGGAGGAAATTCCGGCCTACAATAATGGCAAAAATTTAATTATTGCACCATATTCAGACTTACATTCATTAGTGAAGTTCGGTGACACAGCAGTACAGCACGTATGATCCTATCTTATCAACCTACCATCACAGTAGAAACCCTAACAAGAAGTAAATCCTGAAAAAGTAATTGCAGATTGATATTCCGTGAATAGTCATAATATCTATCAATCAATACATAAATGGAGATACGTAAATCCTAAAATTTGTTAGATATTTTAATTTATCAATTTAGGATCATTCGCAATCCAAATCAAACTATTTAATTGTGACGATAAAGAATCAATATCAGTCGCTATGAACAATGGTGATCTATGGTCGAAAGAGTTTTGATTTGTAAGTTTCTTTCGCAAGGCCGGGTAGATTGCGATGACCAAAATAGGCATTAAAAAAGTATACGATACGGATCTATTAAATTGTTTTATTCTAAAATAAGTCACAAACAAACATTGCCGCGCGTATTGTAAACATCCAGTAGACTGTTCTAAATGCATAGTTTTAGGCAATACTCCAACATAATGGTCTTCCCCAAAAGCGACATCTAGATTGATTCAAACTAGAATACTAAGTTGGATCATTTCTTTCCTAATTTCGATTATCGCTTTACTCTGTCATTGCTTGACCGTGCATGACTTAGTCAATCGATATTACAAGAAGATGATAGTAGGAGAGAGAACCGAACCCACCACCACCCACGAACAAAGTGGTCAAGTCACTTTCAACGAGATGGGCTAAAGACACTAACGTTGAAAGTATGTGTTTTGACGTCCTGTTATGTCGAAGTCAAACAGGGAAAGAATCTTAAGACAATTTCCCACTCATAGTTATCATGTTTGAGTAGATCTATCAAGCGGGTTAATCTAATCGAAAATGGCCAAATCCAAATTAATCCATTTAACATATTTTGCTCATTTTCATATAATACAAATCTAGTGGCTTATACTCGATTCGACCCATATCGCTAAAATAGTTCTATATATAACCCAATTTAGGAAAATTTATATGCAAACTTAGGCAAAAACACAAAATGAGCTAGCGCGAGATAGAGTAAGAGCAAGAGAGTGAAAAGAGAATCATAGAGGTGATTTAGATTTAAGTAAATTGTGAACTCATTTAACACATATACTTGACCCATTTACCGAATTTAATTAACCTATATAACAACACAGTCTATCAAATATGAGTTAATAAATAGGTTTATAACTTTTTTTGACAAATCTATATTTCAGTTGGAATTGGTGTCAAAAAGGCCAGGGAAGGCTTTTAATAATGGCAAAATCGATCTAGGAGGTGAAGGAAGTGATATAATAGGGGATCATTGTCATAAAAAGTCCTAAATCTATTATACGACCGCCAATTCAATCATAAACTTTTTAATTTAATTAATATAATCCTAAACTTTTTTACAATATGCCGATACGGTCATTTTAGCCAAATGCTTTCCCCAAAAAGCTCAACTAAACGTAGCCTAAGCCAATGCAGGTCTAGTGCAGCTTTGTGGAGAGCCTCAAATTTTTTTAAAAAAATGTTCATCGATGATTATTAATTTGTTCTTGCTATCTTTATCTAATAACGTTCACTAAATTTTTTAATTATCTACCAGAATGTCCCTTAATTTACTAAGGATGGTTGTTTGTTTCGATATATAAATTATTATCTATCAAGAGTAGCTTATCCATATTTTTGTTAGGCACGGTTCTGAGATACAATTGCAATGTCAATGATTCATTTTAATTATTCATGAGATGATGGGATTCCTCTGTTACTTATTGTGCTTTTCATATATATATAATTTTTTGTTCTTTGGCACAATTTTTCATACAAAATAATGTAGATGTATTGGTTATAGCTCAACTTAAAGTACTTCTCATCATTTTCTTCGTATCTTTGTTGAAGCCGAGGACTGGCTCTTTAGCCTTCTTGGGCTTTATTAATATACAGTTCATGGGCTTGTTTTGAGTTGGTTTCATGCACTAAACAAATGTCACATTCTATCACCTTTTCTTAACTCCCAAATTTTTTTTATTTTTTGATTATGAATTTCAAATCCTAATTTGCACGATGGCAAAAAAAAAAAAAGAATTCAACACGCACATCAATTATTTACCTTCCAATGAGCCCACTAAGCCTGTATTTTTGCTTTGACTATTGATTATATTAGTGTTTATTCAAGTTGATGCTTTGGAGTTTATATATGCGTTTGTTTCGTGAAAAATAAATTATTTGTAAAATATATTTTCAGAAAAAGACAACTTATATCGCTTAAAATAATTAATCGATAAAAATATTTTTATTATCGATAACAATTTATGTCTAAACTTGACGATATGAAAATATTTGACGTAAGAGATATAAACGATCATTTTTAGGACGCAAAAGGTTGAGTGTTCGAATCCCGGGCGCCGCAGGGTGAGTTAACCGGTGGCACGTGTGTGGTGGCTAGCACGTGTCGCTCCCAGGGTTTACTCCCCAGCTGTCGGCCGTGCGGGGGTTTCCTGGGTTATCAAAAAAAAAAACTATCATTTTTAGGAAAATATTTTTTAAATCATTTATTTTTCGCAAAACATACGAAGCGAACTAGTTTTGTTTTAACCCGTAAGTTGAAAATGAAAACTTCCAACTTAAGGAATACAGCAGCTTTGTATTCATGGAATTCAGAATATCAATCCCCATTTCGTGACCCCATTCTCTTAATCCCGATCACCATATTAAATCCCTTTTCACCATTCAAAATATCAACATCAACGTCTCACCTTTTCCGACGCCGCCAAAGGAAATCACCACATGACGTCGCATCTGATTAATTCTCGGTAATTCATATGATTATACGAGTCGAAACGACTCCACAATATGATTAATTTAACACGCCTCTTGTTTTCCGACTAACATAATCTTCTCTCACATGAATATCGCGCATCGTACAGGCACAACCCAAAGAAAAAGAACCTCCAACCTTTCCTTATAAACTCATCCAGCGATCTCTTTACAGTGAGCAAATGAACGGCAAATTCCATTATGGTGTCAAGGGCTTTGCGGAAGAGGATGGGGGTGGCTCGTGACGAGGATTGGCGCCTGGTTCTGCATAGTCTTCGATCTCCATGTCCATCCTTTCCTCCACTTTGTAAGTCCCTCCTCCTCCTACCGTCAACTCCACACCATCCTGTGCATCATCACCATCATCATCAACAGCAACGTATCTCCATCAGAAACTTTTTTAAGTTTTTTGTAACGAAAAGGCAAGACTGGAGGGACCCACAATCACTTTCTGTGAGAGCACTGTGTAGGACTACTGCAATAGCCTACCTCGCCTAAAACACGATAAGATTGCAATCAACCCTCGGTCGCTCTTCTTAGGAATAGATTAGGACACGGTCAGTGAACGGATACACAGTCCGGCAGAAGATTAATCTCCAGAAATGACGATCGGATGCCCGCCAAAGCTCCATCGGAAGTCATTTGCGAAGTATAAGAGCGGGCGCGAGAGAGCGAGAGAGAGAGAGATGGCGACTCACCAGAGAAAGTGATTGCAGTTCCTGGAGTGATATGATTTCGTTGCTCGACCTCAAGCTTCCTATCAAACAGAAAAGTGAAAATTTATATCTGTAATACAGAAAAGAGAAAAAAACCAATCAGATAGGATGCATCAAACACGAAGGACCGGCTCACTTACTGGTTGCAGGAACGGCAGCGGTCAAGAGGAACCAAGAAAAGCCGAGATAACACACCGCCAGCCTCATGAAGATCTTGAACGCGATGCCCATCTTCCAAGTCAACTTCTTGATGAAAACTATACGGAGAAACCGAGGAGGATGCCAATTGAAACAAAGAGAGAGCAAGTACAGGCAATCTTTATACAGAGAGAGAGAGAGAGAGAATTGATGTCCACCCAAGTCAACCACGGAATGTCAGTGTGTGCTGATCGAGTTCCCACTGACGCCACAGCCTTATCTCCGCTCGTCCTTTCGTATCATGGTCAGACATCATTCTTTGGAAGAAATTCCGGCCCACCACAATGGCAAAAAACTTAATTATTGCACCAAGTTTAGAAGTACTTTCATCAGTAAAGTTTTATGACAGAGACGAGGTGTTCACAATTGATCCTGACCTTACCAACCCCCCATTACTGTAGAAACCACAACAAGAAAAATGTAAGTCCTGATTCGGTGAATAGTCATCACATCTATCAATCGATACATGAACCGAAGCAAATCCTAAAATTTCCGTCTTTCGTTTACTCGGATCATTCATTGCACTGCCAAAGTATCTAATTACGATGATAAGACATCAATATTAGTCGCTACAGAAAATAGTGATCTATGGTCGAAAGAATTTCAATTTGTAAATTTATTTCACAAGAACCGGTCGATGGCAATGTTCAAATTGGCGTTAAAAAAAGAGTGTATAACACGGATCGATTGAACTGTTTTATTCATAAACAAAAGTCACAAGCAAACTTGGCTACACGAATTGTCAACATATGGCGGAATATTCTAAATGCATAGTTTTTTAGGCAATACTCCAACAGGAGGGTCTTCCCCGAAAGCGACGTATGCATTGATTTAAAATTTAG
Organism: Syzygium syzygioides; assembly: GCA_031216285.1. Classification (NCBI taxonomy): domain Eukaryota; kingdom Viridiplantae; phylum Streptophyta; class Magnoliopsida; order Myrtales; family Myrtaceae; genus Syzygium; species Syzygium syzygioides. The sequence goes on along the minus strand of CM062252.1, from coordinate 12,394,016 downwards.
AATACAATAAGTTGAATCATTTCTTTCCTAATTTCGACTGTCGTTTTGCTCTATCTCTGGCTGACTATGGATGACTTAGTTCATTGAAGTCATGAGAGGATGATAGAAGGATAGCGATCCCACCACCACCACCCACGAGCAAAGTGGGTGAATAGTCATCACATCTATCAATGATACATGAATCGAAGCAAATCCTAAAATTTTCATCTTTCGTTTATTCGGATCATTCGTTGCACTGTCGAAGCATTTAATTACGACGATAAGGCATCAATATCAGTCGCTACAAACAATGGTGATTTATGGTAGAAAGAATTTGTGTTTGTAAGTTTATTTCACGAGAATTGGTCGATGGTGATGTTCAAATTGGTATTAAAAAAAGGTGTGTATAACACGGATCGATTGAACTGTTTTATCCGTGAACAAAAGTCACAGGCAAACACGACCACACTAATTGTCAACAACCGACGGAATATTCTAAATGCATAGTTTTTTAGGTAATACTCCAACACAAGGGTCTTCCCCGAAAGCGGCGTGTGCGTTGATTTAAAATTTAGAGTACCATAAGTTGAATAATTTCTTTCCAAATTTTGATTGTCGTTTTGCTCTGTCTGTTGACTCAGTTCATCGAAATCATGAGAGGATGACAGAAGGACAGCGATCCCACCACCACCACCACCACCACCCACGAGCAAAAGTGGGTCAAGTCGCTTTCAGCGCGATGGGGCTGAAGACACTAAAATTGAAAGTATGTGTGTTTCGACATCCTGTCGTGTCGAAGTCAAACAACGAAGGGAATCTTAAGGCAGTTTCCCACTCACCAGTGTCACGTTTGAGTCGAACCAGCTGGCAAAGATGGTAGGGGAAGGCTTTCGATGATGGCAAATTTGATCTAGAAGGTGAACAATTATCCAAAAAAAAAAAGTTATAAATTTATTATAGAGTGATCAATTCAATCATAAATTTTTTAATTTAATAAATTTCGTCTTAAATATTTTAACGATTCATCGATATAGTCATTCTAGTTAATTCTAATCGAAAATTACTGACGAAAACTCCGATCGTTTTACGTAAGATGACGAGAGTTTGCTGGCCTTTTGCTTAGTATCTATGTCAAGTAGGATGATCAATGTCTACGTCAGTAATTTTCAATCAAAATTGGCTAGAATGACTATATTGATAAATCGTTAAAAGGTTTAAAAGTAAATTGATCATATTGAAAAACTTAAGATTGAATTGACGTCGTACAATAAATTAAAATTTTTTTGGATAGATTTGCCTAATAGAAAAGGCACGTCAACCTTTGACAATAAAGTAGATAGATAAAAGGAAAACACCAACTCAGATTTTGTTCTTCGGTAGTCACGCATGACAAAAATTAACAATGTTCAAGCATAGATTATCATTCGTAAGACCTAAAGAATGAATCTAATAAAATAAACTATGTTTCCTAGTAAGATAGGATCTCAAATTAGACTCTTACGAATTTTCGCTGCGCCCGTTTCGTTAACTTCGACCATTGTTTAATGCTTTCAATCGATGATTTCAAATTCAAAATTGATTTGCATTTGGTTTTGGTATGTGTTAGAAGGCCTAGCGTGATCCGAATGGGTTCACAATACTTTTAGAGAAGTTGTAATGCGAACTTTTGGTTGTACGAGCTGTCGGTGCAGAACGCTAATTGTCATGGGACGATAGGACACGAAAGAACTATAATTTAGTCAAGAAGTTAGGCTCTGCCATCACATTTTAGAAGGAGAAGAAGAGGTCAATATGAGACGGCGAGAACTGAACTATCGTACGAAGTCGGTCGAAGGAGGAGACGAAAGCGGTGGGCTACGACTGGCATGTTGTTGTGTACAGAACAACAATGGCGTATGAAGCATTTTCCTCAGGTCGTTAATTATATGCGGTAGTTTTCTTTGCCCGGTGGAGGCTTAGCAGTTTTGTCTTTAATCGCGTTTCTTGCTCGCATCGATTCGTGTTAACATAGAAAACCATACTTATGATTTCCATAAACAAAATGAATTACTTGTGGAGTGAACGCGTTGATTCGTCGTCATACTCATGTCGTGCGATTGTTAGAGTTTTGGTAGTTGTGTCATGCTCCTATCGTGTATATGGGTCGCGACCAATATTACCAAAACGTGGGCGGAGATTGAAGGTGGTGGCGGCGGCATGCACAGCATGCGGACATTGGTTCGGACGAGGAAATGACAAGGCCGTGGCTTGGTGGTGGGGGCGACAAATGTGACGGTCCCGGCGGTGGCGATGGCGGCACGATTGGGTTGTGGCGGCGATAAACAAGCTGGCGCTTAGGGCCGAGGATTTCTTCCCCTTTTTCCTTCTTACTTTTCCATTTCCCCATGTAAAATTGCTGCATGGTACAATTCTAAGTCATGTCGTGCTCCAATCATGTAAACGGGCAACGGCCGATGTTACCGTAACGTCGGCGGAGATTAGAGAGAGGGAAGGAAGGCAGTGGCGCGGATAGCATGAAGACGACATTGGTTCGGTCGAGAAAATGGTGAGGCCGAGCCTCGGTGGTGGGGACGGCACATGTGACGGTCCCGGCGGTGGCGGTGGTGGCACAGCTGGGTTGTGGCGTGATAAACGGGTTGGGGCTGGGGCCGAGGGCTAAGGATTTCTTTCCTTTTGTAAATCTTATATTTTTCATTTGCCCCCCATGTACATCGTGTGTAAACGAAAGTCTACCTAAAGTGAGGTGGGTGGAGATCCACCCAACTAACATTAATACCGATTGACGAAGCCCAAAACTGTCGGAACCAAAAAAGATATAGAGAAACTTTGAAGATTTTGCTGAAGAGCACACAAATATACGAACGAGAGAAAATAATATTCAAAATGCCTTTTTGCGTAGGCTTTATATAGAGAAGATACAAGTTTAGCTCTATAAGCTTTTTCTCTCAACTCTCTCTTATTTCTAAGGCTTTCTACACATTAACACAAATGGAGGGGGACATGCCTATTTATACTACTCCTAAGGCAGTAATGTTTTCTTCTTTATTAAGCAAATCTAACTTGTCAACTTGAAGATCAAGTTTTGAATCATCTTGGGACAGAAGATTATAGATCAACCTACTCCTCAAGGAAAGTTACAAAAAACCAAAAACAATATTAATATTTCTAATAGCCTCCCTTAAAATTGATTTTGGAAATCAACAACACAAAGTATCGTATTCAATTTCTCGAACAAATCCGCCTTCAATGGTTTCGTCAAGATATCTGCAATCTGATCCTCAGATCTACAGAAATCAAGTTCAATCTCACTATCTTTAACCAGCTTACGAATATAATGATGGTTAATGTCTATGTGTTTGCTCCTGTCATGAAAAACATGATCCTTGGCTAATGCAATCGCTGACTTGTTATCACACATCAATTTTGTAGGACCTTTTTGTTCATGCATCAGTTCCAAAGCATATCCTACGAAGCCATATCCCTTGACACGCTGCCAAAGCTATTGTCATGTATTCTGCTTTAGTTGTTGAAAGCACAATAACTTGTTGTTTTTTTAGAACCAAGAAATTACTCCTAATCTGAGAAAGAATGCATATCCGAAAGTACACTTTCGAGTTTCAGTATCTTCTACCCAATCACTATCTGTATACCCCACTTAATTGAAATTGTCAGTGTAAGAATATAAAATTCCATGATCACAAGTTCCACTGACATACCTTAGAATTCTTTTTGCTGCCTGCAAATGTGATTGGTATGGTTTTTCCATGAACCGACTAATAATTCCTACGCCATAAGTAATATTTGGCTTAGTAGAAGCCAAATATCTTAAGCTACCAACAATACTTTTAAAATAAGTGGGATTTACTAGTTCACCGGTTCTTTCTTTTTTCAGCTCCAATTGTTCTCCTATAGGAGTCAGAATTGACTTGAGCGATTCTATATTGAGTTGCTTCAAAATATCATTAGCATATTTTTGTTGTGAAACAAATATGCCATCATTTGTCTGCTTCACTTCAAGGCCTATAATATATAACATTAATCCCAAATCTGTCATCTCAAACTAGCGTGTCATGGCCTCTCTGAATTCAGCAAATATCTTTTCACAGTTTCCTGTAAATATCAAGTCATCAATATAAAGACATATAATTATAATATCACCGTTAGTATGCTTCACTTGATATATAGTGTATGCTCATATGGGAACTTTTGAAAACCATGCTCTAACAGGTATGTGTCGATCCTTGTGTACCAAGCTCGAGGTGCCTGTTTTAACCAATACAGTGCTTTCTTCAGTTTGTAAACTTGATTTTCATGCCCTCTCTTCTCATAGCTTTATGGTTGTTCCACATACACTTCCTCATCAAGGAACCCATTTAGAAATGCTGATTTCACATCCATTTGATGGATCTTCCAATGGTTCTAAACTACGAGTGTTAAGAACATTCGAATGGTATCCATTCGAGCCACTGGTGCAAATACTTCAAAATTATCAATACTTGGCTTTTGCTTATAGCCTTTCACGACCAATCTGGCTTTGTAAAAGTCCACCTGACTGTCAGGTTTGTACTTTATCTTGTACACTCACTTGACACCAATGGGCTTCTTACCAGGTGGTAAAAAAAATAGCACCCATGTGTCATTCTTTTCAATGGAATGGATTTCTTCATCCATTGCTTGGATCCACTTTTCAACTACACTTGCCTCATCATAGGATATAGGGTCACATTCAGCAAATAAACAAAAGTTTTCCGTAGTTTCATCAGCGATTTCATCACTATCACTATCATCGTCTCTTGTGATCACATAATCCCCGAATTTTGCTGGAGTCTGTCACAATCGCTGTGAAAAAAGTAAATGTGGTTTTGAAGCTGTTGTTGGTGAAGAAAATGCACCACCAGTTAAAGATGATGAAGAAGATGCACCACTGGTCGAAGATGATAGAGGGTTTTTGGTATCTCCCTCCAATGGTTCATCTTCTATGGTAATGTTTTTCTGGTCACCTTTTTGGTTCTAGTCCCAAGCTTCATCTTCTAAAAATTGGACGTGCCTGCTAATGATTACCTTTTCAGTGACTGGGTTATACAGCTTATAACCTTTAGTTGTGTCACTGTAGACAATGAAGATGCACTTCTCGCTTTTGTCATCCAACTTCTTTCTCCGTTCATCTGGTATATGGGGATATGCCACACACCCACATACCCGTAGGAATGAAACATCTGGCTTGTTGCCACTCCAAGTCTCTTCTAGGGTTCTTCCAAAAACACTTTTTGTTAGACACCTGTTTAGGACAAATAAAGCACAAGCAACGGTTTCTGCCAAAAAGGGTAAATCTTTAGCCTTTAATATACTCCTTGCCATTTCAAAAATCGTTCTATTCTTTCTTTTTGCTATACCATTTTACTAAGGAGTATAGCTAACAATTAACTGGCATTTCACTCCATGAATTTTACAGTATTTGTCAAATTTATTGGAAGTAAATAATCCACCTCTATCCCATCTCAACATCTTTAGATTAAAGCCACTATGTTTCTTAACATAGACTTTAAATTCCTTAAATTTGACAAAAGCTTTTGATTTTTCTCTTAAGAAATATACTCATGTTTTTCTGGTAAAATCATCGACAAAAATTTGCATGTACCCTTTTTTGTCCGACTAATTCCACCTCAACAAGGCCACATATATATGTGTGTACCAACTCCAAAGGCTACTTGGCTCTTGTAGCTTTTCCAGCTCGAAAGGATTCTCGATGCTGTTTTCCAACGAGACATCCTTCACGTGGGTAGTCTGGACTGTCGATCAAAGACATGCCAATTACCATCTTTTTATGGACAAGTAATTTTAGTCCACAAAATTTAAATGACCGAATCAAAGATGGTACAGCCACTTGCTATCTTTTGCCATCGCTTGAAAACTCAACAGAGTATTCATATGAAGGGATAGAGGGAACATTCAGTTCTTCGTCATCTGCGCCATCGTGATCAACTTATTGTTTACACCTCTGATAGTGTAAACTCCATTTTCAATGTTAACTTTATGACCCTTTTTGGAAAGTTGCCCAATACTAAGCAAATTCTAGAAAAGTCCTGGCACAAAATAAACATTTGCAATAGTAACATTAGTACCATTTTTTTATTTGATATCAATGTTACCTTTGCCCACAACGGGAATTTTTTATTTACTCCTGAAGTTGACTTCACCACGAACTATCTCGTCTAGCTACGAGAATAGCTCCTTTCGGCCACACATGTGATTATTGCACCCGGTATCGAGATACCAGATATTTATGTCCATGATACTCGAGTCATCCATTTTGCATGCTAACACCACGTTTTCATCAGCATCGACAGCATGTACACGTTCTGACTTCTCGTGCCCCATGTTTGCTCGTCATTCGGATTTGTAATGTCCGAATCTGATACACTCAAAACACTTGACTTTTGCTTTGTCACATGTTTTATATCTTCCAGTGGAATTCAAATTTCCACCTCTACCTTGAGCACCTCCACGACCTTGGGCACTATGATGGACTCCTCTATTTGAGTGAGTGACCCAACTTTACAATGCTAGCTTGGGGTTCGAGCCGATGGACTTATGATTCATTCTTTGCTCATGCGAGCATAATGACCCATCAACCGCTCCAATGTCATGGTTGATATATCTTGGCCTTCTTCGATCGCCGCAACAACATGGTCAAATCTCTCAGTCAAAGACCTTAAGATTTTTTCTACAACTTGAATATCTTCGAGTTCTTCACCATTAACCTTCAATTGGTTAACAATGGTTTGCACATGATCAAAGTACGACGAGATAGAATCAAAGTCATTCATGCATAAAGACTCAAAATCTCCTCGAAGTGTTTGGAGCCGCACCTACCTGATTCGATCATTGCCTTTGTAGGATTTTTGCAAAATATTCCACGCTTCTTTCGCGGTCTCCGCACTCGATATTTTTTCAAATATCGTTTCATCCATGGCTTGAAATATCGCATATAATGCTTTCCGATATTTCTTCCGAAACTCCACCAAAGTGTCTTTCTCCTCCTTTCTTAAAGGCTCGAATGCTTTAGCATCGGCTACTTCGGTGTAGCCATTCTCCATCAGGTTCCACAAATCTTGGGATTTGAAAAGAACCTTCATTTGGACAGACCAATTATTGAAATTCCTTCCGTTCAACTTTGGAAGTTGTAATTGAATGGAACTGGTGGATGCCATTGCTAGCTCTGACACCAATTGTTGGAGCAAAAAAGGATATAGAGAAACTTTGAAGATTTTGGTGAAGAGCACACAAATACACAAACGAGAGAAAATAATATTCAAAATGCCTTTTTTAGTAGGCTTTATGCAGAGAAGATACAAGCTTAGCTCTACAAGCTTTTTCTCTCAACTCTCTATTATTTCTAAGGCTTTTTACATGTTAACACAAATGGAGGGGGACATGCCTATTTGTACTACTCCTAAAGTGGTGATGTTTTCTTCTTTTTTAAGCAAATTTGACTTGTTAACTTGAAGACCAAGTTTTGAATCATCTTGCGACAGAAGATCTAGATCAACTTGCTCCTCAAGGAAAGTTACAAAAAACCAAAAACAATTTTAATATTTCTAACAAAAACGTTGTCGTCCGAGGGTTAAGGGGGGTACATTTCGTGGATTGAACTTAAAAACACCATGGGCCGACGCGACGCCATGAAAGGAAGACGACTTTTGGGCCTGAACTTAGAGCGTCCAAACCCGCCAATACAAACCAAAACTATGCTGCGCGTCTTTGGATTGGTCAACTTTCATGGCAGCACAAATTAGAGGATTCGTGTTTTATTGTAATTGATTCTTGTATTCTTATTTAATTTTTGCTGGGGGGACGCGATGGATGTGGTTAGTTAACTTATCAGCTAGCCTTGGGAAAGTTATCCAAAAAATTCTAAATCTATCGTACAGTCGTCAGTTCAGTCCTAAACTTTTCATTTTGGCCAATGCAGTCATAAACCTCTTAACAATTTTACAGCTAAGTCCATCCGGCTAATTTATGCTGAAAATCGCTAATGTGGTAATTCAGTTAGTGTTGGCCATCCTACGTGATATAGCCAGCCATCTTCTAGAACTCTAAGAGATCCTTGTCTTCTGACTTTGCCCTTGCTAAATTATTTAAATTCCAGATTTACCCTCATCATATTCATTGTGTGGGCTCGCACGACATCACTGGCTAGGTTGGTGGTTAGATTTGGAGTCGGCGAATCTCGCCTGAGGTCATGCGACCTCCGGTGCCTGAGTCGTGGCCCTCGGGCACGGCTAAGGTGGGGTTTCCTTGCTTTTAATTTACATTTACTTTTTTTATACTAAATGCAATGGTGCTTACCCAAACACTGCATGCATTTCGTCATAACCATTTAGCTTAAAGTCCTTTGCATTTACGTAAAAATCCATTTCCCCAAAACTCTCCATAAACACATCCTCTGTGTGCCCACCTCTTCCACATTTAAAGACAATTAGGATTGATGCGTGGGATTCGACGAACGCCGTAACCACATAGGCTAAGCACTTATTGACAGAATCCAATTCTCATGCCACATTAAAACAACCAACCAAAAAGCTTAAATTGATAAGTACAGAGATGGCGTGTAGATGAAGAGCATATAAACTCTGCAAATAAAAACAAGTTACACGAATTTTTTAACACGCGTACGAGAGAATCAGGACAATCGACCGAACCACGTGCGAACGGGCAGCTGCACCATGGTACTACTCTCCACGTGCGAAACCCGAACGGGGGGAGTACAAGAAGAACCAAGAGCCCGTCGGTACTTTACGCATTTTGGCAAAGTGCGAAGAGCCGTACGTGGGCATTAAAATACTAGTAATGGTCGCGTTTCCCGATGCAGCATGTTGCACCGCTCGTGCCCTCCTGCCCGCCTGTCTGCCCTGCTCCACTTTCTCTGTGATCTGTTTTTACCTCGCGCAGCAGCTGAGATCGCGATTTGTCGGATTGCGTAGTTTTGTGGGAGAAGCACCAAGGGCCAAAAGCAACGTTCGTATTCGCAGAGAAGACAGACGGCACCACCTCCCCCCCCCCCCCCCCCCCCCCCTGCAGATCTGCTGCAGCGGCTGGGGCTCTTTTCGCCCCCCCAAAAAAAAGGGGGTTATAAAAAGCGCAAGAGGCCAAGTGAACAGAAACCCACGAAGGGAAGGAAGAGAGCATCTCGATCTGCTTTCTCTTTCCATGATCCGCGCCGGGTTTGGTGCAGATTTGCCCTTTTCGATCCACTTAATGGCAAATTACCAATCCAATTTGATGGATCCGACTTGACGGTCGCGCGAAGGGGGAGATTAATGGCGAACGATAATCATTCCGTTTCCGCATTTCTCTATTTTTCTATTCTTGATAATTGGTTTGAAATAAAAATTCATTTGGCAACGCAACCATCATTTTATTATTTCTGAAAAGAATTTTTAGCTTGGAAATAGGTTCGGAATAGAATTGAGAAGTAAATTTTTTTTTTAAATTTGTTATTCTATGACAGAAAAAGAAATAACAACTATTGTTATTGCTCGCCCTTACCACCGGTCGCCGTGAACAGAAATTTAAGAATAACTTATCAAATAAATTTCTATTCCGAAAACAACAATTTGGTGTTGTTATCAAACACTATTTTTTGCTCGGTAACTTGTCCGAGAAATCGAAATAGAAAAATCTATTTTTGACCAGAAATTGGGCTGGGGAAAAGAATGATTTTCATCCGCACCCTAAGTGCGCCTAATCCCGGTTCCCAATATACCTTGTTACGCTAGAGATAGATCACCCAATTGGAATACCGATCCGATCCGACCCGCCCCGATCAAGGTCGTAATGTCAAATCACGAGTGAAGGTTCATGATCAAATAATGATATTCCTTTTCTCTTTTTTCTTTATTCCTTCTTTGGGCTTTTTACTAACGGTAACGGTCCACCTCTACACCCAAATCATAAAAAAGTGAAAAAGGAAAAGGAGGGAAGCGTACCTCCCCTCCCGGATTCACGCAATTCATGTCCCACTTTGAAGGAAACGAACACCTCCCACGAGCCCCGCGTGACCACCGTGACCGTCACTTACTACTCCAACCAAACTTCCGCCGCTGATGGCATTTCCGTAAAATCCGGCAACAACGATGGCTTTAATTCGGGCCGGAAGCGCTCCTCCCTTTGGTCCGGAGCCGAAGATTCTCTCCGGCACCAGGCGCGCTGCTCCGGCTCGGCTCGGCTCGGCTCGGCTCAAGCCCACCAACCAACGACCATTCCGATCAGTCGCCAGGAATCGGGAAAACCTCGCCACGTCGGCACCCTTCTCCCCGCTGACGTGTCACGCTCCTCTCTCTCCCCCTCCCCCCGGCCTTCGCCTTTTAACCCCCCTCCGGTCCCTCCCTCGCTCTTCACTCAAATCGCTCCACCACAACAGTCAAGAAGTCAAAGATCCACCAAGAAATCTCTCTCTCTCTCTCTCTCTCTCTACACAAACTAGAACCAGTTCCGGCCAAAGCCAAAATCCCTGTACAGCCTCCGGTCGGGAAATGGCCGAGCCGTGCGCCCGGAAGCTCGTCGTGGAGGTCTGCCACGCCAAGAACTTGATGCCCAAGGACGGCCAGGGCACGGCGAGCGCCTACGCCATCGTCGACTTCGACGGCCAGCGGCGGCGGACCAAGACCAGGTTCCGGGACCTGAACCCGGAGTGGGACGAGCGGATGGAGTTCCCCGTCCACGACGCGGAGTCCATGCCCACGGAGATCCTGGAGATCAACCTCTACAGCGACAAGAAGACCGGTAAGCGCAACACCTTCCTGGGCAAGGTGAAGATCGCCGGGAGCGCCTTCGTCCAGTCCGGGTCGGAGGCGCTCGTCTACTACCCGCTGGAGAAGAGGAGCGTCTTCTCCCAGATCAAGGGCGAGCTCGGGCTGAAGGTCTTCTACGTCGACGAGGCTCCGCCCCCGGCGGCGGCCGCGGAGAAGGCGGCGGAGGCGGAGAAGCCTGCGGAGGAGGCTCCGAAGCCGGAGGAGAAGGAGGACAAGGGCGAAGCGGAGAAGAAGGAAGAGGAGAAGCCTAAGGAGGCGGAGAAAAAGGATGAGGAGGAGAAGCCGGCGGAGGCGCCGCCGGAGAAACCGAAGGAGGAGGAAGCTCCGGCGGCGGCAGTAGAGAATCCGCCGATCGCGCACTCGGAGAAGCCGAAGCAAGTGCAGGAGAGGCCGGAGAGCGGGAAAGTGGCCGTGAACGACCTCGAGCTTCGATCTCTGTCGGGCGATCGGAGCCGCCGGAGCGCGTTCGATCTGGTCGACAGCATGCCCTTCCTCTACGTGCGCGTGGTCAAATCCAAGCGCGGGGACGCCGACTCGAAATCGCCGGCGTACGCCAAGCTCGTGATCGGCACCCACGCCGTGAAGACGAAGAGCCAGAGCGACAACAGGGAATGGGATCAGGTCTTCGCATTCGACAAGGAAGGACTGAACTCGACGCATTTGGAGGTCTCCGTGTGGATCGAAGAGAAGAAGGAAGGCGATCAGGCGGTCGAGAGCTGCCTGGGGACGGTGTCGTTCGACCTGCAGGAGGTGCCGAAGCGAGTGCCGCCGGACAGCCCGCTGGCCCCGCAGTGGTACACCCTCGAGTCGGAGAAGTCGCCGCCGCCGCCGGTGAATGACGTCATGCTCGCCGCGTGGTTCGGGACGCAGGCGGACGAGGCCTTCCAGGAGGCGTGGCAGTCGGATTCGGGCGGGCTGATCCCGGAGACCCGAGCCAAAGTGTACCTGGCTCCCAAGCTGTGGTACCTCAGGCTAACGGTTATCCAGACCCAGGACCTGCAGCTAGGTTCGGGGCCCGAGCCTAAGGCCAAGACTCCGGAGCTCTACGTGAAGGGTCAGCTCGGCGCGCAGTTGTTCAAGACGAGCCGGACCTCGGCCGGCTCGCTGTCGTCCGGCTCGTCCAATCCGACGTGGAACGAGGACCTCGTGTTCGTCGCCGCCGAGCCGTACGAGCCGTTCCTGGTGATCACGGTGGAGGACGCGACGAACGGCCGGGCCGTGGGCCAGGCCAGGGTACACGTGCCGAGCGTCGAGCGGCGGACGGACGACTGCACGGAGCCGAAGTCGAGGTGGTTCAACCTAGCCGGGGACGAGACCAAGCCGTACACGGGGAGGATCCACGTGAGGGTGTGCCTGGAAGGCGGGTATCACGTGCTCGACGAGGCGTCTCACGTGACCAGCGACGTGCGAGCGTCGGCGAAGCAGCTGGCGAGATCGCCGATCGGCTTGCTCGAGGTGGGCATCCGGGGAGCGACCAACTTGCTGCCGGTGAAGACCAAAGACGGAACCCGCGGGACCACGGACGCCTACGCGGTGGCCAAGTACGGGCCCAAGTGGGTCCGGACCCGGACCATCCTCGACCGGTTTAACCCGCGGTGGAACGAGCAATACACGTGGGACGTGTACGATCCGTGCACGGTGCTCACCATCGGCGTCTTCGACAACGGGAGGTACAAGCGCGACGATGCGGGCAAACCCGGGAAAGATCTGAGGATCGGAAAGATACGGGTGCGGCTATCGACGCTCGACACGAACCGCGTTTACATGAGCACGTACTCGCTGCCCGTGTTGCTTCCCGGCGGAGCCAAGAAGATGGGAGAGATCGAGATCGCCGTACGATTCTCGTGCTTGTCGTGGCTCAGCTTGATCCAAGCCTACGCGACGCCGATGCTCCCGAGGATGCACTACGTGCGGCCGCTGGGCCAGGCGCAGCAAGACGTGCTCCGGCACACGGCGATGCGGCTCGTGACGGCCCGGCTGGCCCGGTCCGAGCCGCCGCTCGGCCAGGAGGTGGTCCAGTACGTGCTGGACTCGGACACGCACGTGTGGAGCATGAGGCGGAGCAAGGCCAACTGGTTCCGGGTGGTGGGCTGCCTGTCCCGCGTGGCGATGCTCGGCCGGTGGCTCGACGGGATCCGGACGTGGTCCCACCCGCCCACCACCGTGCTCGTGCACGTGCTGCTCGCCGCCGTCGTGCTGTGCCCCCACCTCGTGCTCCCCACCGTGTTCATGTACGCCTTCCTGGTCCTGATCCTGCGGTTCCGGTACCGCCACCGGGGGGCGAGCAGCATGGACCCGCGGCTCTCCCACGTGGACGTGGTGGGGGCGGACGAGGTGGACGAGGAGTTCGACGGGTTCCCGACGACGCGGCCCTCGGACGTGGTGCGCATCCGGTACGACCGGCTGCGGGCGCTGGCGGGGCGGGCGCAGAGCCTCCTGGGGGACGTGGCGGCGCAGGGGGAGAGGCTGGAGGCGCTGTTCGGGTGGCGGGACCCGCGGGCGACGGGGCTGTTCGCCGGGTCCTGCCTGGTGGCGTCGCTGGGGTTCTACGTGGTGCCGTTCAAGGTGTTCCTGCTGGGGTCGGGGTTCTACTACCTGCGGCACCCCAGGTTCCGGGGGGACATGCCCTCGGTGCCGCTCAACTTCTTCCGGCGGCTCCCGTCGCTCTCCGACCAGATGCTGTAGTAGTCGTCGGACGAGCGCTGCCCGGGACACGGGCACGGACACGCGTTCGCTTTTGGGGGGGGGTTGATTTTTACTTGGAATTATTTATTTTATTTTATTTTTCCGGGAAACGGCTCGAATTATTTAATTATTTCACATTCTTTTCGCCCTCCTTTTTTTATGGGTTCGAAACTTCAAATCGAAGGGGTGGAATAATAACGAGGAGATATCGAAGTTTGGGCGGCGAGAAAAGCCGCTTTTTTGGGGTCGGGAAAGGGGCCCAGAACCGGGGGCAATGTGACCGTTGGCTGTACGTGCGGGACAAGCATCGGGCTTGCGCCATTGATTGATATCCCTAAAAAATAATATATATATTATTTATTATTATTATTTTTGTAGAAACATGGATTATTTATTATTATATTTGTGGCTTTTCATGCGCTGGTGACCGTTGCAGGGGGGCGAGCCTTACCAAGCTCCTCCGCCACGCGTTCTTCTTCCTTCTTTCGGAAGGGCCAATTTGAGATTTTGAATTGGGTCTCTCTCTCTCTTTCTTTCTGGTCCATCATCAAGGTCATCTTACCGACGACCCAATTGGCCAACGAAGTCACGAAAGAAAGAAGAGAAAAAAAAAGGGGAGCCCAATCGGGCGTTGACCTGTGACTTTATGTCGATCCGAGGTGGCGTCGCCATCCGCAAATGGGGGGGAGGGACACGAGCGAGCTGGCTGGGGGGGCTATTCTATCTCTCTCTTGCTTGCAAGCTGCCGCTAACTTACAAAGCGTGTGCACATGCATGAGTCGGATGCCGTCTGTGATAACGACTAAAGAAACCGCCCGCATCACCGACCCTGTCGCGTGACACGATTCATTTTACCTACAGAGGATGCTGACCCATCAACGCAAATCCAACCCTCGAGTCGCAGAGAATGCCCCGCGGGGAGCTGATTACGTGAACGTGGGATTACGGCCATTTGAATTCTCGTGGTTTTGGCCTCCGTCGAATCTTTCAGCGCGAGGAATACGGGGATGAATTCTCTGCGATCGATCGATGATTCGGCGGGCATGAGGTCGTGCGGCTTTCCTTTTTTCGGGATTTCTTCGTTTTGCGGTTTGCTCTGCCGATGCTTGCCGAAAGAGCGTTGAGAATGTGTGCATGAGCTTCTCATGACTCTTATAATATGCATGACTAGAGGTGAGCATGGTTATTCTGAAACCTGAGAATCGGATCAGTGGAACCTGTCCGGTTCCAGATTTCAAGGTATTTGATAGGTTTCAAGTTCTAAAAATTGGAAAACTTATTTCGACGGGTAGATTTTAAGTACTAGGTAGGTGGAATTTAAAACCTGTTAACTGTGTTTTTCTTGATTAATGTCCTTGCGTGATTATATGATATTCCATGGCATCTGATAATAAATATATAATCCAGAACTATTAGTCTGAGCTTCCATTTTATAATTGAGACTTTTACTCTGTTAATGTTTTAAATTTTCGCGTGTCTAAATATAGTAGATTGTAATAGTAATTAGTTGTCATAAAATGTGATGATTCATTATAATCGTTCAAGGATGGACCTTGGAACAGTCCTGGAACCTATAACATGGTAGGTTTCAGGTTCCAAAAAATTATGAATCTGTTCCAACGGGTAGATTTCAGGTTTCAAGTAACATCTGTAGAGAACTTGGAATCGCTCGTCACCCCTGCGCACGACGAAGTGAGCTTCTGACCAAGAGAGAGATTGACCGAGAGCGGCTGAAATTAAGAGGAGGCAACGAACGACAAAGCCACGAGCAGATTCGGCATCGGCGGTGCGGCCAAGGGCCTCCCTCGTTTGAATAGCGGCGAGGCCCATGACTAACGCCATCGTGACAAGGAAGGGTCATGGGATTCGCGAGGAAGAAGAGTCCGCAGCGCATGACCTTTTCCCCCTTTTCTCGCTTGTTTTTTCCTCGCAAGGAATAAATATGTTCTACCTAATTTGGCCGTCTCTTTTTAGTTGAGATACACCGCGGGGGGCGGGGGCGGGTAGCGTTCACGCGGCGGTGCACGGCGGGATTTGCCGGGGTCCCTTACAGGTTCGGCGTGCAATCGCAACGGCTCGAAGAAAGTCCGCGCCTTTCGAAAAAAAACGCGTACCCAATTTACTTCTCGAGGGGTTGTTCTCGAAAGAGCGATCATCGATACTCGAGCAGTCGGCCCGTGAAAACACATCGAAGAATACCGTGCCATTTCCGACGCCGACCCTTTAAAGCA
Organism: Syzygium syzygioides; assembly: GCA_031216285.1. Classification (NCBI taxonomy): domain Eukaryota; kingdom Viridiplantae; phylum Streptophyta; class Magnoliopsida; order Myrtales; family Myrtaceae; genus Syzygium; species Syzygium syzygioides. Next base: position 12,378,307 of record CM062252.1, on the reverse strand, counting down.
ATAGGCGGAGCTGCCCTGTCGTTGCGCGAAGGATTGGGGAACCTGAAGCGTGCTACCGTCAAGAGTCTGAAACAGGGCGAAGTCGCCCCGATTCGTGAACGGGAAAGGAAAAGGGACGGGATCGATTCGAGCGGTCATTTTCCTTCACGGGCGATCAAGAGGGAAACCAGGAGGAAATCTACAACGAAAGACAGATACGTTAAGGTATCTACAAGTGAAAGATCTGCTGATACATCAGGTTTCATCCGATGTCACTTTCGCTTCTTTTTCGGAATATACCCACTGATCTAATTCCACACATTCTCCTGGTCCGTCTGTTGACCTACTTCCACACGCTTCTCGGCGTGTACCCGCTGTCATGTCCGTGGTCCATGTTCAAGTTTTTACTAGTCGGAAATTAATCATTAGAATCACGTAACTTGGACACATTGGACCCCAGAAAAAGAACTCGGGAAAACAAGAAAAGCGGAAGCAAGATGAAGAAATGAAACATTGAAAGGGAGAATTACGTAGGGATCGTTGTACTTCTATACGCTTCCCCCGCCGCGATAACAGAAAGCAAGAAACCGCATACCAGTCCCAGCCACACGCGCACGCTTCTCCCCCAATCTCAAAAGGGAAACTTCGAACTGCTCCTCGAGCGCTCGCTGTTCGCGCAAATATCGCCGGAGCGTCGGGGAGGGAAACGAGGCCTTTCGTCCCAAGCAAGGCCCGAGCCGATCCCGCCCCGTCGTCCTAGAAACCCACCAAGAACCTTCACAGGCACGTCACACCCTTCTTCATCTTCATCATCTTCTTCGTCTTCGTCTTCTTCTTCTTGTTCTTCTTCTTCATCTGTGATGATGTTAGCTGGGGTCCTGGAAGGAATGGGGAATGCGGAGGACTGTCGTCATGATTGAAGACTGGGTCTGATGGGTTGGCATCTTGACTTGCTGTTGGGGGGAAGTCGTCCCCTTTGAACAGTGATCTGATCTCCGTATAGGAGAAGGTGACTTCTTTTGGGTCAATGTGGTTTTGGTGAACCGTGGCCGCCAAGATGCTAAAACAGCAGCCTGTTCATCGATTTTTTTATGGCGTAGATTAGTTGACGCTCCGAGATAAGCGTCACATGGCCCATCGTCAAGTGCGCTCGTTTACCAAAATTCTTCCTTTTGTGTTTTTCTTGGTTGCAGAAGAAGGCCAAGAATTCAAGAAGCTTGGTCTTTCAATCTGACACTCAATCCTCATGGTACCCTCTCTCTCTCTCTCTCCATCCCCATCAAGTCTCGTTGAGTTCTGAAGCTCCCATTGGCTGTTCATGACTTGTGCATCATCTGGGCATTTTCTTGTTTTCCGTTATCTTTATTGCGCTCTCTCTCTCTCTCTCTCTCTCTCTCTCTCTCTCTCTCTCCTCTGTGAACAACGCGAGGTTGACCATATAATTGTGTGAGCAACTGATTAGGGCCAGGTACGATTGCAGGCACAACTAACAGCGCCCCCGCAGCCGCAGCCGCTGGGAACGCAGAACCAAGCCGCAGTGGCGGCCTCGCCACTCGTCCGGCGGCTCTTTGAGATTCTCTTCTACGCTCAGCTGATTCTTGTGGTAATCTTGACCATAGTGCTCACGGTCCGCGGCCTCCTCTCGGCCAAGAGCCACAACTTCCACCCGGTGAATTGGTACCCTCCGCTCCTCACCGCCGTGGCATGTGCCGGGATCGCTGGTTTCTCATGGCACTTGTACATCGTGAAAAACCCCGCAAGAGCCGTGAAGGCAGCATTTTGGCTGAGTCCCTTGTTGACTTGTGCATTCGGCGTGTTGCTTGTGACGATCGAGTCCTCGGTGGGTTTGGCCTTCGGAATAGTCGCGATTATTTCTGGGCTGATACAGTCATTGTACGGATGCTGGGTTAACCATCGGTTTGAATATGCCGGCCGGATTCTATGGGTATCCACAGTTTTCCCACCGACTCACACTACCGTTTTGGTCGGGCTTTCCATCGTAGTCTCCGTCGCTTACTCGGGCTTCCTGGTGTGCGGGATTGGAGGAGCGACCGCCACCGCGACCACCTGGGACATCGTCTTCATCTTCATCATCTTGCTCCACTTTACATGGACCATGCATGTCATCAAGAACTTGTTGCAAGCGACGATAGCCCGTGTCAAGTACATGAACTTTGGTTATGGGGCAAATGTGGACACTCGCGTGGCTTCCCACGACACGATGAAATACCTGATCGGGAGCGTCTCTATGGGTTCCGCCATGGTCCCGATCATTGGCACGGTCCGAGGCTCTGCACGTGCGCTCAGCTCTATCGGAGGAGGGTCAGATGAATTCTTGTTCTCGTGCACTGATTGCTACTCCGGCATTGCTTTGACGCTGATTACATGCGGGAACAGATGGGGATTTGTACATGTCGGAGCCCTCAACAAAGGGTTTGTGCAAGCATCGAGGGATGCTTGGGAGAATTTCAATAGGGCCGGATTACAACCCTTGATCGACTCTGATCTGACCGGGGTGTTTTGCTTCTTCTGTGGTCTAACCGGTGGAGCAATATCTGCCCTAGCGGGCGGTACCTGGGCACTAGCAGTTCAAAAGAGTTATGCTACAGAGGTGTCCCTGTATGCTTTCTTGATTGGCTATTTCATGGTAAGGTTATGCTAACTAATTTCGACTCTAGTTCTTAGCTTTGTCGATACTTGGAAATGGTTATCTAAGTTTCTAACTTAGTTTGTGCTTTTCAGAGTCGAATATCAGTGGCATGGGCACAAGCATCTGTTTCAGCATACTATGTTGCTTATGCGGAGAACCCAAATAATGATCGGTTCGACTCAACCATCCCATCTCGTCTCGAAGCAATACGGAGATATGGGCATTAGAAAACACTACTTTGAAAAGAACTGCTGTTTCATAGAGAGCTCGACATTCTCGTTGGGTCAGTAAAGCGTCTGCACAGCAAAACAATTCACAGAGAACCATACTGATGTTTCTTTAGTTTTTCTTTTCGGGACATCTTCTTTTATCCTTACCACTGCATATACAAAAGCTTCAGCAATACAATCACATCTGTTCTTTAATTACCGCTCACCAAATTCACCATGATTGAATTGCTAACTCTGTTCCTTAGTCAATCACCGTGCACCAATTTCATGAAGCAAAGTGACGAAAAAATATGTCCATGAATTTTGCTATTTCATAATGAAAGTCACAATGGACAAGATTTGGCAGAAGAGCCACAGGAGAAACAAACCATGAAACTCAATTAGCTCCAAGATGACCTCGACCGCCACATTCCGAGCACATCATATTGCCAGTTCCACCACAACCTGCATGAGTAGCAACCGATTCGGGAATTAGGACTTATCTCGTGAAATAAGATAAATCACTTAAACAACTGCCCGAGAGATTTTCTTTTAAACGCATTCCCTGAATCTATAGTCAGAAGGATGATCCAATCACATGTATGTCATGTATACAGATTCCAGAAGATGAGCAAATTCTAGGACATACAATGGATTTCATCATATGGAAGACTGCCTTGAGCAAATTCGAGGACATACAGTTGATTTGATCATATGGAAAGATGTCTTTAACTAAACCCTGAGGGAACTAGACAAGAAGAGAGTAAGGACGTGACTGAACATCATCTCATATAATACCTTCCATAGACGGCATTCTCCAATGAGGAAACACAACTCAACCAGGACTCCAATGCCATCTAGTGGCCATTTCACAATGACAAAAGGCATCACCAACCTACAGCCTTAACTTCATTTTGAGAAATTGATGTAATTAATGATTAAGATTAATGCCTGATAAATTTCCTTTCTTTATCTTTCTTTTCAGCGAGCCTTTTTCTCTTTTGGGGCTCCTTTTGCTTTTGGCCTTCTTTCTTTCTTCTTTTAGCTTAAATGTTTGGGCTTTTTGCTTGATTGACTCTATTTCATCATTGGTGTGGTGTTTTAATTCGGAATGAAAAACTCCCAATGATTGTGTATGCTTTCAACATGAATGAACTTTTTTTGATTACGCGTTCAAAGGAGAGGTGAATAAGGGAAATATCATGCAATTCACGTTTGACAAGCAAAATGTGATCCTCCTTGATATGCAGAAGACTAAAAACATAACTACTCAACTCCACGAGACAAAACATTATCTTCACAAACTCAGTTAAACGCATTGATAACATGCCGTAGTGGCGCTCAGGCTAATACCGACATTTAAAATACAAGCTTAAAAAAATGATTAGGCTACTTCTAAAATATTGGAAATCTTAAGACAACAAATTCTCAAATTACTTCAGACTCTGATATTTTGGATGAATTTCTTTACATAATTTGCTCACATATTCATAAGGAAGACGACATAAAAATTCAAAGAAGTTATGTTTCAAACTTTATCTTCAGAATGTACTCCAAGACCAATCACAACGATATTGGTAACTGTTTTGGAAGCCAAATAGTTAAAATGAAGAAGCATCTCTTAAGAAATTCTTCATCGAAACTTTCTTAAAGCAAGAACATGAAAATAGTTGGCAAAATTCATATCAGATATACATAGCCAAGATGAACATCAAGAATATCGATCAACACTATGGAAAGTTATCCTTAGAAATTCCTCTGGTGGTCTGTTTGGATAAGGTTCAGAAAGAAAAGTCAAAGAGAAAAGTGAAAAATTCTTTGAATTTCCGTAATTCTTCTTCTTCTCACAAATTCAAATTCTTCTCATTCCCCCGCTTCTCTTCTTTCCCAAAAATAAACATTCAAAGAAAGTAGAGTACTCCGGGGATGGATCCAGGAGTTGGGATTTGGGGGGCCAATGCAGAGAAGTCCACATGTTTTAGAAAAAGAGAGGTGAAAAAAGGAGAAGACCGTAACAGGTTATATTTAATTAGGAAAGTTCAAAATAATTTGGCAGAAAAAGAATTCCAAATAGTGTGTATACAATTAATTTATGAAATGAAAATATATTGGATCGATCCCAATCCAAAATTTTCCATCCCATTAATTCTCTACATTTGTTCGGTCAATGTAAAGAAACATATGTCTCTTCTGCTAAATTGACATAAACAAACATGTACAAGAGTATCGTTTATCTCTTTTAAATCTACCTCAAACAAAGGAAAACTGAACTATAGTCCCTCATTAGGGTAAACCGAAATACTGTCATAAAGTTTGTTATAGAAATCAAGTAAATTGTGTTTTTCTTTTATAGTCTGCAGCCGAAACAGAGAGTGGCTGTGGCTGCAAAATAGAAGAAAAAGAGTCATTGAAAGGATGGAGCATTTAAGAAAGGAGAGTCTTTGAAAAGAAATAAAAGAAAATGTTCATTCCTTGCAAACTGGTACTTATTTTTCTGAAAACTATCAGACCCAGGCTTTTTGTTAATGAACAGTACCACCAAAAGTTCCACCCCCCCCCCCCCCCGAAAAAGAAAAAAAAATCCATTCCTGGAGAAGCCTAACGAGGCAGTGCACATCACTAATGATTCCAAAACAAAACCCAGACCAAGCTACAAACAGCGAAGAGCAGAGGACTATAATAGATGAATTTCCTGAGTTGTTCAATGTAAGGATAAGGAAGCTTCTGCTATCAGTATCATCTTTCAATCAAGAAATTCACCCAACAGAATGATACGACACTGAATTAAAGTGGCAACTCCCAAAGAGAGAAAAAAGTTGAAAAGCTAAGTGCTCAGTTGAGTAAAAGCATACATGAGTAGTCAGAGGATAAGAAGTATTGGTAAAACAAAGAAATTTTACCTAAGCAGCGAACTTTGACTATGATTCCCTGGCTCTCCATTATGGAGTCAACATATAGTCCAGAACCTGAACAAGTGGAGCAGAGGACTGCACCTTTCGCCTGGCAATCATCACATCGAAGATTATCTCCGATTACTTTTTCTTCTAAAGACAAACCAACCGGCTTCTCAATCCTCTCTTCTGGAATAGGCTTATCATAACAGAAAAGTGATTCAAGACTGCTTCTTCTTTTATGTGTATCAGCAACAGACCTTGATTCAGCCTGCAAGATGGAGAAGATTTTCTCAGATTATTCATCACCAGAATCGACTTGCGCTTAATCAGCTTTGATTAAATGAATCGACTATTCAATTGCGCATATACCATCTTTACCTTATATGCTCATCAGACCAAGAACTTCAGAAGCAATCAGTCATGATAAATACGTCTACCTATGTCATACTGAAATTATGCCTAGAAAATATTCAGACAGAACTTAAGAGGCTTTTCAATCGACTCCCCATGAATCAAGTAAGGCTTTGTGTGCCTTTCTACTATTGTGTGAACTCGGGTGAACTTATTCTTATGCTTAATGCAGGCTGCAGCTAATCATACTGGATACAGCTTCCCAACCATAAAAATCACTCTCTTCCTTGGGTCCCCAGTTCATCAAATATCCTTCCTCAACCTCTAGCTCTAATTACTTTGGCTTCCAATCTTAAATTGATCCTTGCAAATCTCTTGGACATCCCTCTATATCGCCAAATCTTGTTAGTTACATCTCCTCTAAATTTTTCTCACCTTGCAGTTGGCACTTCTTCTTTTTTGTACCTTTACCTTTTCCCTTTCACGATCTAAAGATAACACTCATAAGCAGCGACCTGCGCTAAAATTTCTCATCTTAACTCCAAAACTTAATAGAATTTCAACCGATCTCCCAGAATCAAAGAGATATATTTCCCCATCAGAGACATCTCTTCACAGATATATTCTTAATTCTACTTTCCTCATATAGGAATTTCCACATAAAATATGAGGGCTAGCAAAGTCCAAGATACTGATTGCTTATCTCACTCCTCCCTAATCTAATGCGGCAGGCTCTGTATCACAGCCTCCCCAATTCTCCCAGGATGCCCATCTAAATCCGCAACTAAAAATCCTCTCTCTCTCTCTCTCTCTCTCTCGAATATAACTCGGGCCTAAGATACCCAATTCTACCCAGAAAAGCAGGCGTCCACACATATGTGATATCAATAATTACAATGCTTTGGAGTGAATGAATGCATACAGATGCGCAACTACAAAAGTTTGAACTTTTAACGGAAAATGAAGAAGCTAACGACGAAATTAACATGCCCAATACAACCAATTCAGTAAACCAAGAAAACAAACACATGCCGAATTCATGGGCAAGGAGAAGCGAAGAACACGAGCTAACCCCATCGGAAGCAGAGCGAGAAGAAGCATAACCGTTGGGCACCGGCGCGCCCGCACTGACTCGCTTCGTGGGTCGTCCTCTTCCATTGAATTGGAGCCCGTAACCGAGCTTATTGCTCGAATCGATCGATCTGGGCGTAGAAACGGAGGTCAAGCTCGCCGACAAAGACGCCATCTTCGACGTCAACGCATCCATCGAACACCCAGAAAGAGAAAGAGGCAACTTTTGATTGAATTTGAGCAATTCCGGGTCGAAAACGAGAGAGAGAGAGAGAGATGAGGGAGAAGAGGAGCGCGCGCTTTGGTTCAATCGTCGGTTGTGGTTTCCAGGCAGTCTCGTTGGTCTCGTTGTTTCCGATGCAGAAAAGAGAGAAGAACCCGAAAACAAAACGAAAACGAATAATGCAAAAAGTAAAAAGAGTAATTTTGATTGGACCAATGATGTATGCCGTATTTTTCCCCAAAAAAGTTTAAAAAAATTATATATAAACAGTGGGAAAATAAAAATAAGAAAAATAAAATGAAATTAGGGCGAGTAGATCGTGGCTGGTGCGAAAGTGGGGCAAGAAATGTGGATGGACCAATGGGACAAAATCTAATGAATGAGAAATGATTTTAAATCTCTCTTAAGGACCTAACAAAGGAGGGCCCCCTTTAAACAAACAAAGAGAATTACAGAAGGCGCTGCCCAAAAGAATGAGAACCCCTTTTTTTTTTCCATGTTTGGGAGGTAGACCTAATAAGGGGGCGAGCTGGCAACCAAATCAAGCCTACAATCCTTACCTAAAGCCACTCGGGATTAAAAAAAGTAATAATGCAAATTTCGATATGAATTACGAGTCCGATCGGGCCGAGGTGAGCAACCAGATCCAATCCCAAGCCCTTTCCCTCTTTACGCCGACCGAGTGTGGGCAGCATCATCACGTCACCTCGCCCTACAATCTTTATAGTTTTCCAACGAAACAAGTTTTGATACTTTATACTGCCAAAGTTTTTAGTTATGTTAAGTGCCAATTACATTAAAGTGATTGTTTGACACGCCTATTTTTAATATTACAGAGCAGCAAGGGGAAAATCATTACTAAAATTCTAAAATTTAGTCTGAGAAAGAAGAAAAGGAAAAATCAGCACATCATCGAGCCTAAATATTTTTTTTTTCGTTCATTTCGTAAGCAATACAGCGATCATTATTAGAAAAATATATTTCAAATTATTTATTTTCGCAAAATAAACGGAGCCGAAAAAAAAATAATTTCTTTTTATCCCCTTGACAATGGGCCTAGATATTGGGTTTGACTTTGAGGTGGGCCAGAATCTCATCAGCCCAGATCAAAGTATATTTACCCTTTTTTGGGTTTTCCTGTAATCAGCCGTTGACCAGGACTCCTCCGTCCAACCGCCGCTCGAGCCCGTCGAACGTCGCCAATTTTAACCAGCAAAAGCAATCTTGAGCTCCATCGTCAACTCTTTCTCTCTCTCTCTGTCTCTCTCTCTCAATCGCTCTACCTCTCATGGCGGATGACACCGAGGATGTTTCAGAAGTCGGCCCGCCTCAACAGCTCCCACCTCCTGTAAGCTCTCTTTCCGTCTTGTCTCTTCTGCTCCTTTCGGCAAGCATTTACCTCCTCAAATTACTCGAAACAAATCCGGTCGTGGAAGCTTCCGCGACGCGTTTTTCGGGTTGTGTTGTGTCGATGCATCGCGGATTGCTTCCCTGCAACGACAATTCGGAGAAATGGGTTTCCTCCGGCATCGCGTTTCGATTTCTTTCTCTCGAGTGCTGAATTGGGTAATCGTTTTCCGATGCTCGGCGGACCCTTCCGTTGGGGGGGGGGGATTGGAAAGCAGTTCCTGGAGGTGGCGTGCAGAAGCTCCGGGAAGCGGAGGAGGTTCGCGGCCGGCACGGAGGCCGGGTTCGCCGTGCGGGTGATGAACAAGAAGCTGGAGAGCGGGTCTCCGTTTGCTCTGTTCATTGAGGCAGTCAAGGAAGGAGAGGAAGCCGTGACTTTCGGCCCGAAGTCGGCTCTCGTGGACTACGGCTCTGGATGGAGGTTGCAGACCGTCTCCGAAGTGGATTATGCTGGTAACTTACATTTACATGGAGGATCGGAAAACCGTATGATCCGGCGGCTTTCGATGTCGCCGTTCTGTTTTATTGTGTCTTCTTTTGTGGATGATTTGCAATTTCGTTTCTGATAGCTCTTCTTGACTAGGCGGGGACGAAGGTGAAGGGTTTCGGCAAAACATGGCGCGAGCGCCTTTCCTGGTAAGGGTTGTTGATGTTCAGGATCGATTTGCGAAAATTTGTTTAGAGTGGTCATTGGAGAAATGTATGTTCTGGGATCTCAAAAATCCTATGATTTGCTGTTAAAGTGATGTGATTGATCTCGGATGTCCACCAAGTGTCGTTAATCATCTCTCTCGCCGACCCATTGATCTCTGTTTACGCGAGTTGCGAGTTTTCTGCCATCTCTGTTAGAAGGAAGCAGAAAAAAGTCGATCGTTACTTTGACGTGAATACTTAAAATGAGTCTATATTGCTGTTGATCTACGGGTAAAGTGTATCTTACCAGTAGCTACTGAGCATTTACAAGCTTACTGATGCAGTCAATCCCGCGACGATGCTTTTGCAGAATGCTGACGGTTCCAGCATTGTGAAGGATGGAGGAAAGCCCGTCATCAGTTTGGCGTACCTCGGGAAAATATTGGTTGCATTCATTTTGATATTTGTTCTCGGTGCGATTTTCACTCTGGCTCTTGAGTTTCTTCCCATGTTAATTTTGTCCATCAACTCAATCATGTAAAGACCCATGATCCAAGTTACCTGGAATCAGTGTTCGTTTCTTCAGCTTATTTGGATAATGCACAGTTCCTTGTCACAAACATGTATATTCAACGCCGAGGACGGCACATACATGAAAGGCGGCTGTTGTGTGCAACGCGGTCTAAGCAATAACAGTGGGACATTCTCTGTCAGCTCATGCCTCCTATGAAACATATCTTCATTGGGAGTTGCTGAAAATTGATACAAGGGATGTTGTATAATTCGAACATCTTTACAACAGAAGGGCGAGACCTTCGGGTTCCCCTGAAGACTAATGTACAAAGGGAGGGAGGAATTTCATTTTTATCCTCTCCATGCGTCCTTATTATCACCAAATAAAGTACAGTGAATCAAATAAATCAGGGGGTGATCATTCATGACCTGCTGCAATGAGACTTGAGGGTAATTTTTGCAGGAACTATGCTTGACGATCGGATGAGGCTTGATAAATCTCATGAGCATATGCTGCAGGAACATAGACAGCGCCTTTCAATGAGCTGTGGCTCCGGCCATAGAAAATGTAGACTAGAGCTCCAATCATCATCCACATCGAGACACGGAACCATGTTCCCAACCTGGGCATCCAGTTGTCAAACAGATAATCGGATCAGTTAGACAGAGCAAATGGATGGTATGCGTAAGTCGTTGAGAAAAAAAATGCTGACTCTTAGGATGCTCACCCAAGACTAACTAATAGGTAGGTGTTGACGAGAATACAGGCAACAGGCAAGAAAGGGACGAATGGACACTGAAAACCTGTTAAAGGAAAGTCAATGACAGTTTGGATCATTTAAGCATTGAATTATTAACTCTTAAGAAAACCTCGTCTAATCAGGACTGAACCACGGTATATCAACACATGTAAGCCATAGAAGTTACCTCCTGCATGTCCAAAGTCATGCCTTGCATCATCCTGTTCTGTACAGGCCAGCACGACCAAACTGCCTAAGACAGCATCTCCAGCCAATCCACATAATATCAACCGAAGCATGCTGTCAAGTTAATGCAGTAAGGAGTTATGAAGCATAAGACAGTCATGAAACAATCACTGCCAAAATTTCAAGACGAATGAGATCGAGGCGATTAATTATTACCTTGCAAATTTTGTGCATGCATGTGTATCTAGAAAGCATCCGCTTTTCTACTGTGCTACACATGCTTCTGTTGTGGATTTAAATCTAAGAAACCTGCTTCATTTAGCTATTGTGCAAACAACTCGAAGCATATGGGCCACGGCTATTCAACAATTGAGGGAAGGACTCATCCTTGTCAATCCCTTTATTACCCCAAGATTATCGGCCATTCAGCACTTAACTGGTAGAATTAACTATTGATCCCCAAAAGTTTGTCCATGGAGATAAATTAAGCTCCGTTGAGATGATTAAAGCCAGTCTAATATATCTAGAAAGTTCAAGATAGATGAGTATAGCTAAACTACATGTCAAATGTAAAAATCGTCTCACAAAAGACTCAAGAGTTAACAAGTTGCTCTGATAACAGAGTGATGGGAGCAAATGAAAGGTTGACCAACCTTGGAAGGCCTTCGACTGAAGCAGCAGACGCAAGTATGAGAATCCCTATGCACACAAAAGCTATGCTCCAGGCAGCAATCTTCCGCCGTCGTTCTTCATTATCATCAGTATATGTCCAAGTCAAATTAAGAAAGAACATGTGCACATAGCGGAAGCAGAGGCAATGCACTATGACCAACAAAATTTTTAGCCTTTGAAAAAACAATCCACAAAGGCCAGTTATTTTATCCGTAATGAAAGGAGGAACCTACTTATATTCCACAAGGCATGTCTACCTGCCCAGTACTAACAGGGGAAAGACTATTTCACACGATTAAGAGGAACCTGCTTAGCCAGTGCTCATCCACTTAATAGCTGGCAAAGGAAAAGGTGACCATAGCCAGCTTAAACAGAGGACAAAGATGTGCAGGAGAAAGACGAGGGTTCTTGGACTAATTCAGTAAACATGTCAGGACAGAATTGCAATTCACGCGATTATGACAAATGATTCTTTACAGAAATGTGAATGACAAAGAAAAAGGTTAGTAAGTCTCTCAATACCTTTAATTACATGTTTTTGCATGGCATCATCTTCAATTGAAGACTCGTCTCAACCAACAGCCAATCACCCTCATTGGATGGGACAGCAGAATATCCAAAATCCATGGAAGCAGTTCCCTTGAGGTCATTATTAAACTGCGAAGATACTGAACCAATCGACTCCTGGAGTCCTGATGTAAGGGGCACTTCATCTGGTGGAACATACCTGAGAATCAGGACAGAAACTGCAACAGTGGTGAAAGCAAGAAGGGTACCCACACTAACCTGCACCCATATAGAAAATGGAGAGGCGAGCACAGATAAGCAAGTGATTTTGACCCAAAAATCTCTATACCATTCCAATTACTATTTGACTTACCATCGCAGCCAACTGTGAGACATCCATGAAGAATGCTAAGGCCGCAGCCAGAACACCAGTCACCACTGTACTATTTACTGGAACTTGAGTGTGTCTGTTTATATCTGCAAAGAATGATGGCAACAGTCCATCCCTAGCCATTGCCATCAAGATTCGTGGCTGAAAAGAAAGGGAGTCACAATTCACTCGATAAAATATACTTGTGTTTCCTGACTAGCGATTACAAAAATAGCCGTGTCATCTTGATGCAGGATAACGAGAAGGAATAGGAAATTTCAGACTGAAACTTTTGAGTGCATTTGTTTATATCCGAAAAGAATGATGGAAAAAATCCGTTCCCATCCGTAGTGGTCAAAATTCATGGCTGAAAAGAAAGTATTCGCTCTCTAAAACATTTGTGCTTCCTGTCTAAGCAGCTACTTTAATTACAGAACCAGACAAAGTCAGCTTCATATTTGACGACTTCAATGGGATATGAAATTTCAGGTACTATAAGAATTAAATTAATTATAGATTGATTTAATAGAGGACTAAGTGAATAAACATTTATAACCTGTCAACATCACAAACAAGGGAAATACTTCAGACAGCAGATTATCATGTCCAAGCAGGAGAGGGGGTGAAAGTTGGAAAGTCTCGATAGTCACTGACTAGAAAAGGATATAACCACTTGATATGATGAGGCTAAAGCCCGAGTTATATGCATACCTGAGGGAGAATCGAACCCATCAGACTTGAGCATAGAGCCATGACTGCTCCAGTGGTTAGTATATATCTGCCATATAAAAAGCACACCTTGAAACCAACCGGTCCATGGGAGATGTACTCAAGCTTAAATCGTTTGTCCACATGTTAAAAGTGGAATATCATGCTTACACTGCCCATTGCATCCCATAGTTAGCAAATGCTGAGGAAATCGGGGTGTCTGGATCTAATGCATAGTATGGTACCAAGCCAACAATTACAACAGACACAAGCATGTATAATATGCAACAAATAGACAATGCCACCCCTATACCCACAGGCAGATCTCGTTGAGGATTTTTCACCTGTCATGTCGATCAGAAGTCAGATTGAGGTTTGATATTTTTATAACAATAAAAACTGTGAAGATAATTCTTAAGTGGTTCAATTATGTCAATCAATTATAACATCATGATAAGTTCAAAGATGAATCAACTGTGCCACTACCCGTAAGAGAGCATGTGACCAGAAATAAAAATATCTCGTGCCATGTCATAAGAAAGTACTCAAGCAATCAACCTAAACATCAAATAAATTTTGGCTTTGTGCCCAAAATCATCATCGAATTGTCTACTTCATCTTCAGTAGACCTGTCTATGTTCTGCAACTGATAAAGCTTGCACGGTTTACTTCACCTGCAATGACTATTTACAACTTTGTGCCACATACACAGTGATCAATTTCCAGAAGAATTATCAACTGCATGCTCTCTCTTAATCGGTTATTGTAAAGCAAAAAGTTAGGTCTATGCTGCATTAAACTAATTAAACGCCACATGCACAAATTTCAATATTTTTAACCGCAAAGAAGGATATGAGTCAGAATTTATGATAGATTTAAAGCTTCCCAAGAGATCTTTGACACTTGCTTGATGCAGCAGAGTATAAAATACAATTAATCTTTACAGAGAGAAGAGAGAAAAGGAGAGATTAGGGAGACATCAGAATGAATCTTAATTTGAATTTGGTCATGAAAGCAAAATGATGATTAAGAATGTATCTTAATATATGTTGAAGTCCTTTCACTTGAAATAACTCACGGAATCAAGTCCTTTTGTTTTGCTTTTATGCGCACTCACACCTTAGATAGACAATCTCCAGGTAATCATTTTGAGATCTATCCTGATGTCATTCTTTTGGCATTTTATTCTAATATACAATTTCGTTGCAAACCACACTGAAAAGAAAGACAACATGAGCCTATTAATTTCTTGTTACCCTTTATCCGCATCTTTTCTATACAACATCTTGTACAGTTCGTACATATGGAAAATCCTTACCTCCTCAGCTGTGCTGGTAACTGAATCAAAGCCAATGTATGAAAAGAATACAACTGCAGACCCACCAAGCATTCCAGTGACCCCATAAGGAAAGTACCTATAGTGTTCAAGAACAATATTAAGTTTCTGCCCACCTCTAAGACACACAGCAAGGGAAGTACCAAAACTGTAGTTTACCCGTTCGGGAGTTCATACCCCACCCATCCAGTTTTGAAACCTATATATCCACCAGCTGCAATTATGAAAATCATGGCAGAGACATTTATTGTCGTAACTATGGTTTGCGCCACTGAACTCTGAAAAGTTAATTTACAGTTATTAGAGAGAAACTAATACCCGAAGATTCAATTTAAAAGCAAAAAAAAAACCTAATAAGGAAATGGTACCTCCTTGATGCCTATGCACAAAAGCACTGTCACTGAAATAACTAAGGCAGCTGCACAAGGATCAACTACAATCCCAATCCCAGGAATAGTATGACGAGCCAAGAAAGAGGGTAACTTATCCTCTCCTCCAAAAAACACGGCCTGAGGAGGAAGGAGGCAGGACAATACAGATTATCAAAGAGACTAAGAATCACTGGTTACTCTATTTCTTTTTACAATAATTATTATCCAAAGGAATGGAGTTAAAGGAAAGAAAATATTGGTTGAAGCACATACTTATCATTTTCATATTTAGGCACTTGATTTTTACTATTATAAGCAACAAGAACTTTTTGCTAACTAAATATTCTGAAGTTCCACTTCCTCAAGTCAGATATTCGGTACTTTTTTCATTTACATGTGGCAATGCTATTGCAGTGTGACAATGGACCGAAGCAAGTGCACCGTAGAGAGAAGGAAACTGGGGGGAGCATAGAGAGCATAAAAAATGGCAAAAAATTAATCACCATTCATATCAGGACCCTTTTCACTCTCTCCATGACATTGCTATACTACATAGCATGTCCAAATTAGAATATAGATAGACAAACATAAAATCATTTTGGAAAGAGATAGATACGTACAATTGAGTGTGTCCGACTATGTTTCAATAT
The DNA here is from genome assembly GCA_031216285.1 of Syzygium syzygioides. NCBI lineage: Eukaryota > Viridiplantae > Streptophyta > Magnoliopsida > Myrtales > Myrtaceae > Syzygium > Syzygium syzygioides. The sequence goes on along the minus strand of CM062252.1, from coordinate 12,362,837 downwards.
GCACATTAACCTAAATCTTCTCTCAAGAAAGCCATATGTGATGTCAGCTCTGTATTATATCGCGGACCAAGTAGAGTATGAGGACTAAAAACCCTCAAGTTTCCATTCAAAATGTCAAAATCAACCTACAGATCCTCTCCTATATGTTGTAACTTCCAAAAAATCTCCAGTATGACCCCGCCTAGCATTAGAAAAGGTGAGAGGAGGAAACTATTTGTTGGTGGTAACTGTTCAAATGATAACCATTCCCAACGTCATCTACCATTAACAGCGTGAAAATAAGAAGAGCAGAAGTGACCGCAATGTTCTTTCGATGAGAAAGCCTTCTGTTCAACAATCCCATCCATTCAATCTATATAGTTTCCCAAAATGATTCATAGATCAAAGTGAATAGTTGGCTAGGAAATTTGGGTTTTACAATCACAGGAAGGAGTTCTTGATGCATTTGGCAATTATGACATTAAGACTAGGAACTCCACGAGTTTAATTAATTCGTGCTTTTCAGACTTGGATTGTCTATCCATAGATTACATGACATCCAGAATAAATTTGGGTGATTGTGAAAGCCAAAGGGAGACAAGGATTAGGTAGTTATATAATAATCAAAAAAAGAATAGTACGATGAATTGATATCTATTTCGATGCTTATCAAGATTTTTCTTCCGATGCTCCTTGCTTATTCTCATACCAATACATTATATCAATCTATTAAGAAACTTTGTAGCAGATAATGGACTTAACAGAGCTTTACTCTGCTCCCCTTATGGTTAAGCACTACGACAATTGCTGCCACATAAGATGGTGTGTATTAAACCAGGGCTTAATCGTTTCAATATTTAATGACTTGTCAATGAAAGATTCTAAACTAAACCTTTGAGCGATAATGCCCTTAGTTGACCAAGTAACATTGCATCCCCTGAGTTACAGATATACAATGTAATAACGATGAAGTACTGTGGATAAACTGCCAACAGTTTGGATGGAGAAAATGAGCAAACTGTTTGGACGTGTTCCAACATATTAAATAGAATAGGGTTTGATCTTAATACACGTAGTTACCAATTATGAGAATAGCGCACCAGATTTGGGGAGATACCCCGAGCAACAGCCGAACCGCCTATTGTGTATTCCAGAATCAGCGACCAACCAATCAACCAAGCAACTCTGAAAGTAACGACAGATGAATGAGCCAATGACATAAGGCATGTAAACCAAAAAAAAAAAATCATTTATTTTCAAAATGCTCTGAGCACAATGGAGGGCCAGCTTAATGATTCTGGTGTAGTAATTACTAATTATGCCCCCAATGGAAGTGTAGATGTGGAATCTAATAAGGACTCAGTCACATCAAGAACTTGACGTCGAAAAAGGAGCCAGGACTGGTTACCCCTCGCCGACGCATATGTAGGTGTAGTGATAGGCGCTCCCGGCAGACGGACATCGACAAGCAAGCTCCGCATAACAGAACGCGGAGAGCGCGGCGGCTCCTCCGGCGATCAGGAAGGAGATGGTGAGCGCAGGCCCGGTGTACTCCCTAGCCACCGTCCCGACGAGGATATACACCCCGGCTCCGACGGTCGCCCCGACTCCTGAAGCAAAACGAACACCGCATTTGTTTCTCCGATCATTATTACCTCGATTTCCCACACACAAGCCATGCAACACTGTGAACGTGAGATTTAACGCATATTCCGAGGAGCGCGAACGAATCAATCGGCAAGTTCGCACGGACAGAGCCGTCGGGCATCAAACCAAAGCAGGAGGCGTTTACCGATGGCGATGAGGTCGAGGACGGACAGCCGCCTGGCCAGCTGATGACCGTCGCGCCTCGCGTGGGCGGCGGAATCGACCCGCTTCCGCCGCACCAAGCTCCGCAGCGCCCGGGAGCACTTCCCTCCGCAGAAGCTCCCCATGCCGACACGCGCCCCCGGAATCCCGCACCTCGCGGTCGCCGGAGATCGGCGGCGGGTGAGCCGGCGCCGATGAACGGGGGATTGGAAGAGGACGAAGGGAAGCGGACGTGATGTAGCCGAGGAGTGAAGATACGGAGGAGAGAATGTGAGAAGAGAGAGAGAGAGGAAGATAGAAAAGTCCAAGTGGTTGACTGGAGAAAGAGAGAGAGAGAAGAGGGGCAAAACTGAATTATTGGAAAGGCAGTTACTGGATGATGGAAGTCATCGCTAGTCATGGTTCCGATTCGGAACTGGCGGTTCCGGTTCGTGACCAAATATGAACTGAAACTGCCCAGTTCAGAATTTTTTTTTTATTTTTTATTTTCCTCTGCCGGCCATAGCAAGAGCCGGCGGAGGTCGCTGGCCTCAGGCGAGGCCGCCCTCGCCGGCGTCAAGCGAGGGCCGCCCTCGCTTGGGCTGGGCGAGGCCGGCCTCGCCAGATCGGGTGAGGGCTCGACCGCGTCGGCATCGGGCGAGGCCGGCCTCGCCTGCAACTGGCGAGGCCGGCCTCGCCCGACGCCGGCGAGGCCGGCCTCGCCCGACGCCGGCGAGGCTCGACCTCGCCCAACGCCGGCGAGGTCGAGGCTGCTGGCTGCCTGCTGCAGCTTTCTTCTTCTTTTTTTTTTTGTGGAACTGGGCCCGAAACCGATTGTTCCAGGCCGGTTCCAAATTTTTTGGAACCGGAACCGAGCCCGTAGGCCACGGGCCGGTTCCGGTTCGAAACCGCGGGCCCGGTCAATGGGCCAGTCCCGGGTTTGACTGGGCCGGTTCCAGGCCAAAACCGGCCCGTGGCCACCTCTAGTCATCGCTCTTTGATCCAAGAATTTTTTTTTTATCAGTCTTGCTCTAACTCGTGACTCAATCGAACTCCCAACCTCTCCCTTCTGAGATATCTGAGATAGAAAGAATGTCCACACCCCAGTGGTTGATCTCAGAAAATCTTGATTTCGGTAAAAAACAATTGAGTTTGGAATAGTATTTATGGCTAAAATCGGATGTTTGAATTCCACGGCTAGCGCCAGACAAGCATAGAAATCCCGCGACAATGCTTAAGATCGCGGGTGCCGGTAGTAATCCTCCAACTTTTTTTTCTCTTCCGGGACCGAAACGATATTAGAAAATTGCCTTTTTGGGAATGGATTCGGAATTTCCATTTTGCAGTTATTTCAATTCATCGTAGATTAAAACCCGTGTAAGGACCATCATGTAACATTTCTTCTCAAACATCTTCATGCGCGTTCCTATGTTAGAGTACGTTTCCTAATCACCGCATTCATCATCCAATGATAAGATCTCATTCTTGAATCTCAAGTGGCAAAAGCCGCTAGACACCCAACGGTGTGCTAAGATGTCATAAAGCACAGGCCCATGATAGGTTTGTAAAACTATGAATTGGTCAAAGAATCCTACCGGATAAAACCATCGCCCAAGCACGGACGAAATGCAAAACTCGGCCCTGTCGCTGTGCATTCAGTAGCCAAGACCGACCCAAATAACGACGTCAAATCACTTGAGAAAATCCGGGAGAAAATCCGGGAGGGAACACGAAGAGCACTTCCTCTATAATCCCAGTTCAAGAATCCTGCCATTGCAAAGTTCTGAGTTCTTCCTGTGGTTAGGCACCACCATCTCATTCTTTCTTTTCGTTCCTTCTTCCTGAGATAAGCTCAGAAAGAAAATCCAGGGCATCTTATCCCCCAAATTGGATAGATTGAGGAAGAGGGACAAACCATCCAATTCAGAGAGTTCGTCTGAGAACCTCACAGAGGAAAGTAAGATAGATGGAGAGAAGAACCTCAGATCGAGAAATTCCTTTTTACATGCTGAAATCACCCTATTATTAATCCAGCATTCCCAGGAATACAGAGAACAGCTCATCAGCTCGAGCTAAGTCAGATCAGCTGAATATAAGTCAAATAACGAGACAATAGAGGCAGACAAGTTTCTCTGCTGTTTTGACATTCAGGAAATCCAGGAATAATCTACAGAACCCAAATCTATGAGAGACATGAATGATTTAACACACAAAAGGAAGAGGGAAAAAATTTCCCCCCACTCTTTTGATTCTTCAATGTAGTCCTTTTCTTTCACATTCTTGGTCGGGCAGCAAACGAAAATGTTAATTGGTCATCCAAAGCAACATATTTACCATTCAGCTTTCTGGGCCAGGGCTCGGACCGCTTGCATCTCCTCCGTCGGAGAGGGGCATCCACAAGCTCTGACTTCTCACGGCCAAATTATCCCAGTCTTGTTGCCTAATACTCCTGTTATTTGTTTCATTGCCATCAGAAAATTGAGCAAAAACACTTCGATTTCCTCCTCCACTGACTTGCTCTTCACATCCTGCAACTGTCTTTAGGAGCTCTGACTGCAGAGATGGGCAGTTCTCTTTAAGATACTCGAAGCCATCCGAGCGCATAACAGCTGCACCAATAGAAATAAATAATGAAAGAATGTAAATCCTAGCACAAGGAACAGCTACCATATATAAAGCACCAATAAAAGGTTTAAGCTTCCTTCCCGATTCCAGGCCTTTTGGCAACTGGGCATCTGGGGTATGAACAGCATTAAATGTAGAATCTGTTGCAATAATTGATGATGATTATGACATCACGCTCAAACAAATTACCAAAGTAGTTTTCATAAAAAAAATTTGTTGCAATGAAACACATATGTACTTACACCAAATCCTACTTGGAATCTTGTATAGAAGGTACAAAATTCTGGAAAAAAAGAAAAACATGCAATTTCACCATTGATAAGACAAAACAAGGTTCAGACTTCGTACATCCTCAAAATGAGGATTGCATGCATTGATCTAAACTGAAAATTTAAACATGCTAACCTCAGCATGCAGTGTCTCTAATGTGATCATATCACCAGTGCAATCAATCTAAACGAAAAATTATGCAAGCAAGCCCCAGACAGCAGTAACCAGGCACACCGCAACAAAACAATCATATCCATCCTCGCACATGGCAATTTGAGACCAAGTTGCTTAAATTCTATAAAAATAAAAAATGTGTATCAACTGGGGAGAAAAAACATACCTACGAGGTTTTCAGCAGCAAATTTCAAACAAATAGATTTTAGATCCATGGCATGATGCTGCTCAGCAAGGGCCAAGATCCTGGCAACAGAATCCACAGATATACCTTTACAGAGAATGGACTCACAGATCAGTTTCAATCTAGGCAAATTGTATCTGTCTGCAGCAGCTAGAAGCTTTGCCACCGGCATTTCTGATGGACTGCAAAAGGCACTTGGTATTGAAAGCTCCTCGTCTTCATCTAAAGTGTCTTTGTAGATGAAATGTAGCAAAGCCTGCTCCATAAATACACAGGATACTAAGATAAAAGGAATGCGAAGCCAGAAAGAAGGAGGATAGTCCATAATTCGAGCTGTGCAACCTATATTTAAAGCAAGGAAGCCAAAACGTACCTGGAAGACTTTAGGTTCCATATCACTTATAGCTACTTCGTCATTATCTTCCTCCATCGCATTCAGGAATTCAGCCTCAAATACAGGAGATCGAGCCGCTAATACCAGCTTATGAGCACGAAACTTTTCCCCAGACACATTAAAGGTAACATCAGAGCCTTCTTCATTCTCCAGCAAGAAGCCAAAGTGTGCACCAATATCGGACTCAGGAACTTGTATGGAATGTAATCTTGGACAGTCTATTTCTGAGACCACAACACCCACAGTGCAATTGATCTTGAGACAGTCATCTTTAAGAAATTCTGATGTTTCAAGCATAGCCCGTCTGAAGAAACGCTTATACCCCCTACAGGGCAATGAGAAAAAAATCAACACAGGTTAGTTGGACAAAATAGCCTGAGGATACAAGAAGTATATTCAACGGCCCTCATGAAACAGAACGAGTGTTCCTCAAAATTAGAAAAGAGAATCTAGAAATCTACACGAGAGTAACATCAATGTTGTAAGAACCAGATAGGACGGCTGGTTCAACTGGTTGAACCAGGTATGGGTATAAGGTCCAGTCTGGCCATGGCCCTCAAACCCGGTGTTGATCCAATTGAACCGCCAAAAATCGAACAATCCAACCGGCCTAAAAACCAGGTTGATCCATTTTTGCTAGAGAACCATTAAAAAAATGAACTCTTTTTTAACTATTGTATAATGGAATGAAAAAATGCAAATTTCTCTTTCTAACTATTTTGCAGAGGGAATGAGCCAATATGGATTACCGATTCCAAGTTTATAAGAAAATTTTAAAGGTGGAACCACAAGACACAATGCATAAGGAAGCATTCATCCAAAGCATTTGCAAACAAACTAAAGTCATGCAATCCCAGAGGTCGCTGATTGAGAACCATTATTCTTGACAACATAAATCTGAAAACGGAAACACGTTTCAGAAGATTAAGAAGTTTAGACAGACAGTTAATATGAGCATCCACCGGCTAGCCCATGAACAGCAAAAGCATTGAATTTTGGAAAAATAGCTTCTGTAAGCGGCCAAACAATATAGGGAAATTTTTTACATGATGTGCGCAAAAAACCTCTCCTATAGAATAGTTATACATGTTGAAATTATAAGGGGAAAGGTTGACCGAGATAGCAATATTGAGCCCTCCAAGGAGAGTACAGCTACTATGGATTGAAAGGTGAGTAGTGGCAACTGCCAAATCCAGCTATTATATGTGGCACTTATATCGTTTTGGGGAGAAAGAAAGTTCTATTGCACCTTAAAAGTTGTCGATACTACTATTGGAGAGCAGTTTGGCGTTTATGGTACAGAGTACTCAATATTGCCAAAAGCACTTAATCTATTTCAGTTCCAAGTTTAACACATTAATAAATACTTTGAGGAACAAAAATTGAAATAGCTCTCCTGACGTATAATTACTATGATACTATCTTGCCTGTAACAAAGAATAAGGTCACAGAAGAACATTATTATGGAAGTTCCTTTTCAGAGAACAACATTACCACTTCAGACTAAACATGGAATTATTTTAGTGTAAGTCCAAAAGGGAAGCACTGGAATTGGGAAAGAAGTTGATTTAATAACTTGCAATTGAACTAAAATCCTGCATTCAATCATAAAGTTATTAGATCTACATAATAGATATAAGTACTTTAATCTGATTTACAGTGATCTTTTGGCAAATTCAGAAGGTCACAAGAAAACCATAAAACAGGAAAACATTCGATCGCACACAGCAAAGGCAAAACATGTAGTCAAATAGCAAGTGGAATGAAAGACGCCAGTCAAAGTCAAGCAAGTTCACATAAGAAGCTACAGAAATAATGAGGAAGAAACACTGTAAATATGTCAGTTGATAATTGTTTTTGAAGCAGCATACTCTTGTCATGATCAAAGAAGCAATGAGTTGGCTATTTGGCCAAAGCAAAGTGGCTGCTAATTCCTATATGGATGTGGATGCTAACGCAAAATTAAACTCATCCGATCTTCTCAATTCATATACTCCAGTATTTCCAGGCAGAAAAGCTGTTTCTTCTTTGCTTCGGTAAACACTTCAACCTCACTTCCATATCCTTTTGGTGCGGTATCAGCTGCGATGCATTTTGCTGCTTATGAACTAATTGAATCGATCTTTCTCAGAGCAACCGATCTTTTGACCCTCAGCATCAAAGTGCGCACCGAAAAGCTAGAGTGTCGATAATCTTAACATTCAAACTTGCACTCGATGCAACAAATCGAGCATGAGATAAGTAATGGGCTCTCTTGCAACCACCAAGAGCTTTTCTTGGTGCAGACCAACTACTAGTATCACGATTCACCATTTTTAAGCAATCCGAAGCTCATCATTACTTAGCACATACATCGAGCGAAAAGAAGTCGAGGATTCTTGCAAAATTTCACATCACGACCATCAAAAACGCAAATAGGAAATCAAACCCGACCGACCGACCGAACGAACACCACCAACTCACCACATACTCCCCCTGTACTTGAGCGTGTAGGGCCCGCCCTCGAGCGACCGATCGAAATGGCTGTGGACCTTGTGCTTGCCCCGGCCGCTCTGATCCAGGAGCTTGAGCTCGAACAGGGCCCGGACGTCGGTGCCCTCGCTGGCGAGCGCGATGAACACGGACACGTAGGCCGAGTTGTCCTCCGGGTTCTTCCCGTCCGGGTAGAAGTAAATCGCCCACTGGTATCCCCCGACGGTGAAGTTCTCGCTCGCGATGTGCTTCCCCACGCCCATGCCCTTGGCGAGGGAGTACCCCTGGATCGTGAACCTGTGGGAGCCGTTCACGGTCTTGGTGAGCGACTGCGACGACGTCGGCGACACCAGGGGGCTGGCGCTCGAGTTCGCGGCGGGGGGGTTCATGGCTCCGCCCCGGCGGTGGTCGCCGGAGGAGGGGGTTGCACGGATCGGCGGAGGCGGAGGGGGAGGGGGCGGCGGCGAGAGGGGGTTGCGGGTGGGGGGGGGGGGCAATTGGGAGCGAGGGAGGGATTTGCCGGGAGGAATTTGAAGGCGGAGGAGAGGGTGGGCCGATGATCATGCTCCCGAGCTCGTCGCCATTGGCGGAAGGCTGGAAAAACCTCTCTTTTTCACCTTCTTCTTGTTGTGTTGGGTTTTCTGGAGAAGCTACCGCTCATCCTCCCGTGCGCAGGAGGAGGAGTCATTCCTCCTTTTTGGTTCTTTTCGTTTTTTTCTTCCTCGCGTTTTTGTTTTGTAATTTCTTCGCGGTCAAAAAAATCGCATTTTCCACTATTAATAATGCGGTTAATATTATGGAAAAGCTCGAATTGATACACCTACAGTAAATTTACCCCGAATTATTTTTTTGATCACAGAAAATTCCAAACTAGTACATCTATGATAATTTTACCCAGAACTAATTTTTTGATCACTAAAAACCCCAGACCGATACATCCGTGACAAATTTACCATATGTTAGCTTCCATTAAATTTTACTGTTAAATTGTTAAATTTGATGATAAATGTTACTTGGCGGATGCACCAATTTGAGGTTTTACCCCACTTTTTATCGCAAGTTTATCAATTTGTGATTTTTCGTGATATAAATCCAATTTAACAGACACTAATGGGGAATAAATCTGTCACAGATGTATCAATTTAGGATTTTTAGTGGTTAAAAAATCAATTTTGGGTAAAAGTATCACAAATGTGCCAGTTTAAGATTTTTGGTGATAAAAAAAATAATTCGGGATAAATTTGCCCTAGGTGTACTAGTTTGGGATTTTTTGTAGTTAAAAAATTAGTTCGGGATAAAATTATCATTGGTGTACCAGTTTGGAGTTTTTCGTGGTATTAATCCCACAACTTTTGATTAGTAGGATATATGTATTGAAAATCCTAAAACTTATCACGAGTGTTCAATTAAGTTTTACAACTTACAAAAAGTGCAATCAAGTATACAATTTATTAAATTGGTGTAATCAAGTTAAACCGCTAACTCCATCATACTTGACTAATGGAAAATGCTTACGTGTCTTTTTTGCTATTTTTTCTCTCTCATACGTGGTTATGACATAGCCAAAACGACGTCATTTTGATCCAAATCTAATTTTTTATACAAAATTGTTTAAATTTAAATTTAAATAATAATTTAAACCAAAAAAAATAAGCAAAAATAGAAAATGTTGGCGATAGGGCTACAAAGCCCTAGCTTGGAGGTCGCTCCTCGACTAAAATCAATGGCTTGCCTAGATGAGCTGATTTAACCAAGGAACTAAGCCTAAGCGCTGAGGATTCACGCACGGTCTTTGTGGACCAAGGCCTAAGGGTTGGGACTAGAGCTCAAGCGTCAAGGATAGAGCATAACCTTTATGGACCCAAGTTTCGGGCGCTAGAACATCGAGTGCAAGCACCAAGGTTCAAGTTTGGCCTTGATAGACTTGGGCATGGGTGTCAGGAGCCTAGGCCCTAGCACTGCGGTCTTGAGCCTGGCCTCAATGAGCTCAAGCCTGGCTAGAGATCCGATCCGGAATGCGAGGACTTGGTTTTGAATGCGGGGACTCGAGAACCAATATCGAGGTTTCCGTGCTCAAGCATAGAATTTCAAATTAAGCACCAATATCTAGTCATATTTTGAAAAATATTTTATGGTTCTTTCAAAGAAGAAATCATTTTCCTAAATTAAAGCTTTGATAGAAAAATATTTTTTTGTTGATTAAGAAATTTTCTATCGACTCATTTTCCTAAGCGAATCAAACGTCGGAAAATTAAGAAAATGTTTTCCTGGATGGTAAATTTATCACAGATGCAAAAGTTCAAGGTTTTTAGTAATTAAAAAATTAATTTGAGATAAATTTATTACGAATATATCAATTTAGGGTTTTTTTCGTGATATTAATCCAAATAGCAAAACATAAAATTAGGACGAAATGTTAAAATCGTGGCGTGGGAGCCAAAAACGGGCATTTACCCGGACCCGCAAAATCCTACGTGGACACCAAAAGGGCACAAGCAACGGAACCGGATATTTCTTCCCAAAATTCCAGTGAAGAAGAAGAAGAAGATATCCTCCCTCCCTCCCTCCTCCTTCCTCCCTCCCTCGAGCTCCAGCTCCAGCTCCATAGTCTCTCCTTCAGTCCACCCCTCTCTCTCTCTCCGTTTTTCGCGCCAAATTTTGAGAAATTCCCGATTCAGTTTCGAGTTCTGCGCCGACGCGGCGACTCCAATCTCGTCCTGCCTTCGCCGGCGCCGTTGCGGCGACGAGGTTTCTCCGTCGAGGTCGATGGGAACTCTCGCGAGCTGGAGCTTCGGCGCGCTCAACATCAAGCTCCGCTCGTCTCCCGTGGTCCGCGCTCCCCGCGGCGGCGCCGGCGCCGGCGGCGTCGGAGCTCGGTCTCTCGAGCCCGCGAGGCCGAGGGGCTCGTGTCTTCTGTGCGGGAGAGGCGTTCGGGTTTCGTGTAGGAGGTTGGATAGGTTCAGGCGATTCAGCAGCGGTGGCGGCGGCGGCGATGGCGATAATGGACCGGAGAGCGAGAGCGACTCGGGGAAAGAGTCGAGCGTGACCACGACTGCGCCGCCGCCGCCTGAAGAGTCTGAAGAGAGAAGCCGCGCCGAGTTCGAGTCCGAGAAGATCCGGTCAAGGGTACGTGTCTTCATTCTCTGGTTCTCTAATTGGTGTAATGATTGGTCGCGTTGGACTGTCGATGAGCTAAATCGGTGAGGCAAGAGTGATTTGGATTGAGTACTGAGTAGCTGCGAATTGTTTGAAATGAATCTATACGTGCTCATGCTAGTTGGATTGAAAAGTGCCTTCACTGACTAAGCACGTCCTTAAGTTTGTACGTAAGGTGTGTTGCTTACTGCCGTGCATGGTTACTTCTGGAAGGTAGTTCCATCAGAAAAATTGTCCTGAGCGTTATTTCTAAGAATGATATCCTGCATTTCCTCTTCCACATCATTGCCAGGAACCAAAAACACTCTACGGCATTCACCCGAACAATTTTACACGTTCATGCCTTATGGAATAGTATTTTTTTCCTGAAACTATTAGAGGAAGCTGTTTACCAAATTGCAGTATACTGTGTTGCTTTAATTTTGACCTCAGTGAATCTGCTGGTCAGTGCACAATACATGCAATTCAAGGTTTTAATTCTTGCGCCTCCTTTTTTCAAAATTACCAAGTTATGAACCAAATGTCAACGAGAGAGAAAAGAGAAAGAGACAAAAGAGCAGAGTCAGCTCATCACAAAAGCTGCATAATATTAATCTGATGAGTATCAAATGTTTTATAACTCTTCCAGCTGCCAGAAACACCTTCATTTGGACCGACTTACACTAGCTTTCAAGTAGACTCTTTTAAGCTTCTGGAGCTTCTTGGACCGGAAAAAGTTGATCCTGCTGATGTGAAGCTACTCAAAGAAAAGCTCTTTGGCTACTCAACATTTTGGGTTACAAAAGAAGAGCCATTTGGAGATCTGGGTGAAGGTATACTTTTCCTTGGAAATCTCAGGGCAAAGAGAGAAAATGTGTTTGCCAAGCTGCAAAAACAGCTGGTTGAAGTCACTGGAGATAAGTACAATCTTTTCATGGTTGAGGAACCCAACTCAGAAGGATCTGACCCTCGAGGAGGGCCACGTGTTAGCTTTGGTTTGTTGAGGAAAGAGGTCTCAGAACCAAGACCAACAACTCTTTGGCAGTATGTGATAGCTCTATTGCTATTTCTTTTGACCATCGGTTCATCAGTGGAGTTGGGAATTGCATCTCAGGTATTTAGCAACTAATAATACCGCTCAGCTCTGTACTCCCTGATCCTTGCACCTTGCTGCCTTTTTTTTGGTTATCTTTTAAGTGCTGTTGTGAGAATCACCAATGAATTTTTTCATGTGCCAAAAGTAAGTCCTTATCTCCATGTATTTAACTGCACAGATAAATCGTCTTCCACCCGAAGTTGTGAAATACTTCACTGATCCAGATGCTGCTGAACCACCAGATATGGCGTTGCTATATCCATTTGTGGACTCTGCATTGCCCCTAGCTTATGGTGTCTTGGGGGTTCTAATATTTCATGTAAGAAGTGCCTCTCTGTCCTTCTTTTGGGATGAAATACTTTTTATAAATGATGGTTTGATTTTTTCATGGTATATATCCTGTCTGTATAGTAATTGTCTTTTTGATCCATTGTTTTAATTTGGTGGTCATAATTATATGCCGTGAGTCTCAAATCAACTGCCAATTAAATGTCTCTCTGTGTAGTACCTCTAAGATATTTTAGACATATTTATAGGAACATGATAAAATGTACTAAATCCCAGTGAAATAGTACTTTGTACAAGTGTAAGAGTTAAAGCTAACCACCAAGGGGCAAGGGCCACCGTTTCTCATTAGAAGGATCTTTTTTTTTTTTGCCGCCGGGGGTGGGGCGGGATGAAATAGCCTATGAGCTAGAGGGGAGTCTAGCAAAAATATTTTAAGTATTCACGTCATTATTGATTTCTAAACTCATTGGATCCAGTTTTCATGTTCTAGGCATCAAAGCATGGACGTGTTTTTAACTGCTCGAAAGTTATTTTGGAACTATATACCTTGGCTCTATTCACACATGAAAGAGTTGTTTGTGTAGGAAGTTGGGCATTTGCTTGCTGCCTTTCCAAAGAAAGTTAAGTTGAGCATTCCTTACTTTATTCCCAACATCACTCTTGGAAGTTTTGGTGCCATTACTCAGGTGAGTAGTCTTTTGACTCATTTAAATCGTTATTCCAGTTGATACAGGCAATGTTAGTGACAAATGCCCTTTTAGAGAATGAAATTGATGTGCTGATAAGCATAGCTTTGCATTGGCTTTGATGTCGCTGAAGATGTAACTCACAACATGTTTTGGAGCCAAGTTTCTGCTATTTGACATTACTGTGGTAAAACAAAAGCAATCATTACCTCCTGTTGGTCAAGTAACATCCTTTTGCAGCCATCATGCTGTCCTAATATGCTAGTCATTAGCAGGTTGATTTTGTAGTTGGCTTGTCAAATACATTTCAAACCCACTATCACCGGCTTCCCAGTGAGCTTCTCTGGTGATGCTTTACCTAGATCAGCAATGCCCAATTTTTGGCACAGCCTTTCTCAACCTATCTGCTGGTATACATTACACATAATAATTTTAGAGTATAGTCGTAAAACATAATCAGCAAGCTGGAAAACAGTGCTCTCTTTGGCTTATTGTGATAATTTAGTATTCTAATCCTAGATTTAGAATGTGACTTCATTATAGTTATATTAATATCATTTCTGCCTTCTCTTCATTGTCAAGTCTGTCCACGGCTGACTTCAGCCTTTTTAGTATGTGGATGTCCACATAAATGGTATAACCTTTACTGGGCTTGCAGTCATACTATACCTGGGTTCATGTTACTAAAAAAATTTATATTTCATTATAGATACACTTCATTTAAGTCTATAGCATAATTTTATGACATTGTAAGATGCATGGGTATCATAAGAATGCTGGTTTTCCCTTTTCTATTGCTTTTTTTTAAAAGCAAAGCTAGACATCTCTTTGTTGACCAATGTACTTCTAACTTTGCTCAAAAAGTTCCGTTGATCAGTCAGAGTAGTGCACCTGAAAAATGCATAAGTATGTCACTAGATGGTGAAGTAATCTTCTAGAAAGGATATAAAGTGCTGTTTCTTCTGCGAATACTGCCGAAGTCCTTTTTACCCTATATGATTTCAATTTCTGCAGTTCAAGTCCATCCTTCCTGATCGGAGTACAAAAGTCGACATTTCTTTGGCTGGGCCTTTTGCTGGTGCTGCACTCTCTTTCTCAATGTTCATCGTTGGTCTTCTGCTTTCATCGAACCCTGATACTTCTGGAGATTTGGTGCCAGTTCCCAGTATGTTGTTTCAAGGTTCTTTGCTTCTTGGACTCATCAGTAGAGCAACTCTTGGTTATGCGTATGTCTCCCTTCTATCAGCTTTACGTTCTTGGCAATTTGCTGGAGACATGTACCTTTTCCAAGATTCTGATGTATGCTTTGCCATTTTAAACATGCAGGGCAATGCATGCTGCTACTGTTCCAATTCATCCTCTGGTGATTGTAGGATGGTAATTGGATTCCGCAACCACTTTGTTGCAATATGTCATCCCATGCTTTGTGATGCGCGAATGTTTATCTTCTAGCCACGTGTTTCAGGTGTGGATTGACCACATCAGCCTTCAATATGCTTCCAGTAGGATGCTTAGATGGTGGAAGAGCTGTGCAGGTATATCTGCTTGCTTGGGGTTGGAAAAGTAGGTCAATTAGAGTGAGTTTGTTGGTGAAAGTGATGCTAGCAGCAATGACAATTAGAAGAACTGATGCATTAGCAACATTTTTATTTTATAAAAAAAAGAAGGAACTTCAAAAGCATATGATAATATAACAACCATGTTGAAATGGAGAGGCGGTTAACCTTGGAAATTACTTTATTAGAATTTGGAACTTCACTAAACAGCGAAGAAATTGTAACTTGATTGAGCATATTCCATCTAAGTTTTGCAGTTGAAATTAACTTTGAGAACTGCAGCAGTGGGAGCTTTTGTTTTGGGAAGATCTAATCACCAGTGCAAGAGATTATTCTTTCTTGGCTATCTAGTTCCTTTACCTTTGTCAGCTTCTAGACGTAATTTGATTCCTTAGTGTCTCAAAAGCATATGCCATGCAATGTTGAAGCTGCCAGGTCATATCCAATGCTCTCTATTTGCACGCACAAGCTGTCTACTGAATGGCTTTACCAATCTATGTTGGATGCTTAAGGATTATTTTATTGCATTTTCGGAAGTATTTGGCGACAAGATTTTTGCGAGGAGTGGAATTCACATGTGCCATGACTAAGAATTTAGAACTTGTGTTGTCTTTCGTTTTTAGTGTATCTCTGGAGATTAGTACCCTGTTCGAACTTTCAATTGTGTTATTCCTTATCCATTTGGCATTGAATTCTTACACTCGTGCAGGGTGCCTTTGGTAAAAGTGCTCTACTAGGATCTGGTCTGACCAGTTACACAATGTTGGGATTAGGAGTGGTGAGTCTCTTATTTCTGTTACTTTCTTTGCTAAAAATATACGACCTTTGGTACTCTATCCATCTGCATTCCTTATCACACATGCATCTGCAAGAAGCTACGGTGTCCCTGGTTTGGAAACTTGAAGGTGGTTTTTTCTAGTTCTGGGTTCACTCATATAACCTGATGTCCACTGTCAGCATTGTTGTTTCCTGATTTGTCATGACATCCTACTTTCCATGCAAAAGTTTTGATTGGACTTTTGCTTTCTTCCAGTTGGGTGGACCTCTGTCACTTCCTTGGGGGCTTTATGTTCTGATATGTCAGGTACGCACGATCTTCGATTAAAAATGTGGCCCTGCAATTTGAGGCTCAAAAGGTGGAGTGCGCGCCTTATCGCTCACTCCTCAATCTTTGTACAGAGAACCCCAGAGAAACCATGCTTGAACGACGTATCAGAAGTTGGGACATGGAGGAAAGCAGTGGTGGTAGCAGCTATCGTGCTCGTCGTGCTGACGCTCCTCCCAATATGGGACGAGCTCGCAGAAGAGCTAGGTGTAGGCCTTGTAACAACATTCTGATGTACGGTGGCGAAACTGAGAGAGTATATAAGAGCAACGTTGGTTCAGCCCTTCAAAGCACAGACCGACAGCAATTTTTGAAACGATAGTCAATAAAAATTCCGCTCGATATTTTTTTTTTATATTTTTCAAGTCAATCGCTGTAAAGTCCCAGTAATATTTTCGCCCCAAATTGCCCTACCAGTTTTCATCGAATAGCCAAACGACATGACTCATAAAATAATCACTTCCGCCGTCAGGGTCATGCAATGGCTAGTGCTTGAAGCAGTTTCCGTCTGAAAATTGCTCAGAGAATGCCTCTTGCAAAGCAATTCGAATGAAAGCGAACACTTCCGAACAAGAACCTTCAATTGCTATTTTGGGTAGGGGCCGCGCGAACGCAGGCCCCCGCTGCCACAAATTATGACGTAGGCTCAGCCACTTGGGCTGACCTTAAGCGGGCGCCCCTCCTCAGGTGCAATGGAGGTCGCCAACCTAGGCCATGGACCTTCCGGATCGCCCATCGACCCCGTCCAGGTAAGTATGTTGCTCCTTCCACTTAGCCCCTATCTTATACGATGCTTTCCCTCTCTTTCTCAACTCCCCATCCAATGTGGGACTCCGAACTAGCGAAAGGAAGAGACGAAACAAAAAAAATTGACCGTACCGGTGACGATGCTAAAAAAAACAAGTTTCTTGTCATTCCCATCACTGACATGGAAATGGATGGGCCTGTGTACTACGAATGAGAGGGAGAAACATGAAACCCACGCCGGGGTATAAATCGGTCCCATTTCCTAGAAACTCTCTTCACCTTCCCCGGAAGATTTCCTCCGCGAAGATGGCCGGCGCATGGCTCTCCTCCTCCTCCTCCTCCACCTCGTCTTCGTCCCTGGGCGGGTGCGGGAATTGCCGAAGGGGCTCCAGGGTGTGAGAGGACGCCGCGGCGGCGGCGATGTCGAAGTTGCTGGCGGCGCCGGCGAAGCCGCTGATGTTGATGAAGTTGTTGGAGGTGGCTGAGGAGTTGTTGGAGTACTCCGGTTGCTGCAGCATGGGGAGGTGGTAAGAATGCGCCGGCTGGGGCGGCTGCATGTCCGGGGTCTGGAAGGCTCTCGCCACCGCGTATCGGTTGCTCATCAGCTGCGTCTGCACCAGCGAGAGCTCGGCTTGCAGGGTCGCCACCTGCAGACGTAAGCATGACTTTGTGAAGATATAACTCTCATTAGTTTGTTCTCCGGCGGTGAAAAAGATTTGTGGAATACGCGGATGCTACTGGCAATCAATGGGAAACAGATCAGAGTCAGCTTCAAGAGAGAAATGAATGTTGTGAATCAGTCACCTCATCAGCTATTGTGAACCCATTTGAGTTTTTTTTTGTTTTCTTCTTTTCTCCCTATGCTGGATTAGGTACCGATACTTCGCAGTCCTAGATCCTAGCCCAGCATTTGACGAGGATTGGATCCCTATTATGGCCAAACAAACGAGGAGGGATTGCCAAGCACTTCGTCTGAATCCATCCGAAACAAAGTTTAGAACCGGGGTTAGAATCACGCTTCGCTTACTTATTTTCAAACAATCCTCACAATTTTTTCTTATGTTTTTGCTGACAGGCTTTCCATCAGGGTGTGAAATGGTCCGAGCGTAAAGAATTTGTGCTGTTATAGGTAGAAAGATTGATTTTTTATACAATTGTATTAGTGGGATCGGCAAGCCGTTCTATCTTACTTTAGGAGGATTGAAAACTTTTAAGTCCTAAGGAGATACGCTGGATTTGTCCAATGGATACATTGTACACAAAGGATTAATTATCTGTGTTAAAGTTCATGGTAGAAAATCTCCATGGAATCGGCCATCAGGTCAAGCAGAGCAAAAAGGGGAAGGTAATTCAAACCCCAAAGTTTAACTATCTCCTTATTTGCTGTCGGAGCTGCGTTTGTTCTGCATCATTGATTCAGAGGAATTTAACAAGATCTTGCACAAAAGTCAGTGTTTTTGTGAACCTGTTGTTGCAATGCAAGGATGGTCGACACGCAGCCATAAACGGGATCTGCCAGCCTCGCCTGGGCTTCGTACGAGATTGTCACGACCGCATCCTGCCTCCGGTTGACGGGAATGTGAAGGAGCAGCTTGGACACATTACTCGCCCCAAACACCTTGTGCACGGCAGCGAATTTAGCTGCACCCTGATCCGACCCGAAATATGGGGCGAATATGCACCCGCTGATGCACTTCCTCCTCAAGAACTTGCATGCACCGCATGGAGCCCCAGGAGGAGGCGCTGCCACCTCCTCGGCCACCAATTCCCCGGCGGTAACGGCACGCCTAGCTGTGCCACGGCCCTTGTGCCGTTCATCTGACATGCCATCACCTTGCATCCCGTCCATGCTGAGGGTGGTGCCGATCCTTTTGTTGGTGGTAGCGGGTGAATCAAAAAAGGAGAAGGTTGTGGTAGATGTTACTTAATGCAATATGTAAGAGAGAAGAGGGCAGTGGCTAGTGTCCAAATGGAAAAAAAAGGAAAAGCGGACAATGGCACGTTGCTCGCGTGAAGAGCCCTGGCGAGGCAAGTTGAATGAGGTAAGAGAGAGAGAGAGAGAGAGAGAGAGAGACGTTATGTTTGGTGAGAGATGGAGAAGAGACAGACATGGGAAGAGTCTGGGTGAAGTGACATTAGCAAAAGAGAGTGAGTTCATATTTCACCCTGAGAAAAATGGGGAAGAATTAAATGACGACCAATAATTAATTGGTGAAAATCGGTTGTGTGTGAAGAGGAAGAAGATTGTGTTTGTGTTGCTGGAGGGAGGTGCAAGAATTGTGCTTCCCGTGGCGTGTGGAATGCTAGGAACTAGGCGTGCATGCATGTCTTACCAATTACCATGTATGAATGAACAAGAGAGCAAACGTTGGATCCACAAAGTTTCTCTTTGTTTTCTTGTTTTTGCATACTTAAATATAAACGGAAGTTATGGTATGTTAAGTAATCATGATTTGTCATGCTTTTTAAGCATGTCCACTCAACTGAAACACATTCTGTCTCCCTCCTCTAATGTGAACTGACAAGCTGAAATCATGCTTAAGCTCTTGTTATAGCTGATACCGACATAATTATCGCTAGTTCAATCTAATGGCCAAGAATTTGCAAAGAGAATTTCTTTTCCTTGGTAGAATCTAAGTAGCTATATCCTTTCTATGCCTTAATTATATATCAGAATCTCAAGCACCAAACACAATATAATTCTCAGTAACACGTTTTCAAGCTTTTGGATGCTACCTGCAAAGATAATCCAGTTAATGGTTTCTGAATTTCATCTGTTCCTGTTACTCATTGAAAGACACTTAATAACAGGAAATTTGTGCAAATGAGTTGCTTCAGTTTCATTTTCACCCCAAAGTAGAGTTGCTCATCATTAAAATGTAAAAACAGACACCACATACCACAAATATGCCAGCCAGATAGTTGTGATGCAGTTTTACACAATCGACTATCCATAACATCGGTGAATGTACATCTATTGAATACATCCCACTAGAACATAAAAGGGCAATGCTAGGAAGATTGTGGAATTTCTGAGAGTAGTAATGAGTATAAGAAAAGGTACATTTGATTGACCACTTGTGCAGGAGTCGAGCACAAGAGCTTCTTTCCCTATTTCACGGAGCTTGTAATATACAAGATGCACACTGTCTCCAGTTGCACAGAAAACTTACAAAACTGCAAGAAAGCATAACCGAGCAAGGAGAAACTTGAACTAATGTATACTTATCAAGCCAAAGAAAAAAATAAAAGTGGAGCACAAGCCGGAAAAATCTCCCTGAAAATAACATCTTGATTTACTTGTGTTTTCCCGTTTTGCTCTTTTAATTCCCTCAACTGCAAACCAAAATGCGTCACAATTACTAATTTGAATAGAATGCCAGTACAATGCATGAAGTTTTAAATAATAGTTTTTCTTTCTTTTATAATGCGTTTCTATAAGGTTTCTCTCTTTTTCTAGTGATGGCGTTTCCAAAAGTTGTAGTAATTTACTATCTTATAAAGTAGTTTGAGAATTTCAAACACAACTGGTTAGAACCATCGAACACCATTCAAATTTTCAAGAAGATCTGTTCATCATTTTTGGTGCATTCATTGACATCAAAGTGGGATTATAGACGAGTCAGACATTTATATTCTTGTAAGAAGGAAAGCAAGTAGGTAATCAGCAACATTTCAAAATGACTTCCTGTTCTATCAAGGATGGGACAAAGAATAAGAACCTCATCGGAAGGAGAGACGTAGGCCCAGTTGTTGAGAAGGGGACGTCGGAGACCCTTCACTGCTCTGTGAGTCTCCACGCCATGCATCTTGGACCTGAGCAGCAAATTGCAAGTTCCACAGCACATCCTCAATAGATGGTCTATCCGCGGGTTCCTTGTTCAAACATCTCACGCAAATTTCCATCATAGTTTTCAATGATTGGTCTGAGCATGCTCTTTGAATTGAAGAATCAACGGAGCTCCTTCTAGTGGTATCATCACCCATCATACTCGATTGTAGCTACAAGATGTTCAACGACGCCTTATTACCCAAAACAAGGAAGAAAAAACGGTTTGAGGCCAACTAAAAAACGTAAAATAGATTGACATTCATGAAGCTATCTGCACATACAATTTTTGGTACTCTTTCTGAACAAAAATGTTCATGACAGGGTGAAATTTTTAAGCATTGCAATTGATGGAGAGTAAACGACTTGTGACACGAAAGCAATCCTGTAAATTTTAGTTTTCAAACCACTGAAAATGATCAAGGAACAAATGAGTTTGAATTATTCTGGAAACTTTCAAGAGCAAGACCATAAGTATTTTACTATCTAATGCAAGAAATGCAGCTTGTGTAAAGCACTTGCGACTGAGTAGGCTGCGAACATTCAAAGCACCATCCACAAATCTTGAAAAAATTGCTTGGTGGTTGATAATAAACTAGGATCACTGGAACAGCTCTTACTTTATCTTTTACAACATCAACTTCACTGTTTGATCTGAATGGCATTCCTGATATGATCTCCAGCAGGATTACTCCAAAGTCATAGATATCGGTCTTATCCTGGTGTTTTGTCCTGAAAAATTGTAAACTCGGAGGAAATTACACTGTGGATGCATACAAGGTAACTAAGTTGTTCGATGATATTTATTCAAAATACACCAGTTATCATGCAGTTTTGACTCCCATAGCAGAGACAGCAATGCCGTATCAAACAGAGACACCGTACCAGAGGAATGCATGTATTTTGGGATAAAAAAAGATTTTGTCCTTGTTGTGCAAATCGTTATGTTGTTTTATCCGTGAGTTAGTGTCTTGGATATTTTATGGTTGTTATAAAATGTATAAGCACCGTAGAAGGATTCACCGAAACATTCAAGCTTCATTAAGTCTTGTATGGTGATATCTAAGAATTTCTCCACGCACCTAGCAACTATTTCTTTGGATCCTCCAGAAGGCAACTTACTACCCTCCTGCAGAAAAAAAGAATATCTTAGCAGCGACCTATGATGTTCCCAATAGAAAAGCATAAAGAGCCACAGCCAGTTTTTTTGGTGGTACCTTCCCCACTTCCTCTGCTAATAATGGAAGGCTATAGCTGCTTATTTTGGTGACAAGATTCAGATCGACGAGAATATCAGTTATTTTCAAGTTGTTCGAGTACAAACCGGGCACAATCCCAGTATGTAGAAATTGAATGCCCTTTGCTACCCCGATTGCAGCACCTATCCTTTGTGACCAGGTGAGTGGTTGCCTAGCACGCCGCCCTGCCAAACATGTCCAAAGATACATAATCAGTCCATATTGAGAAGTTCCGAACAACAATAATTTCTCTGCCTAAAAGATAACAAGAAGAAAGCAGACTAACTAGATTATACAGGTATAGCTGGATCAAACAAGACCATCACATATATGGTCCAACCAAGACATAAAGCGAAATTCTAGAATTACCCGAGATCCAGCTCCTTAATGTACCATTTGGTACGTATTCGAACACAAGAAAGATTCTGCTCACACTCGAATCATCCCAGTAACACTCAAAGCAGTGTCCAAGAGCACTGACAACATGGCGATGTCTAAGTTTGGAAATTAACTCGATGTGGTGCATGAAGTGCTGAAGGCTCTGGCTTTTCTTAACTTTCAGGCATTTGATGGCTACAAGAGACCCGTTCTTCAGCTGACCTCTGTACATCTGAAACCATAGCAAAGAGAGGCATGGGATTCTGACATAGAGAATCACTATATAAGAGCTCCAGATTCAGACATAGAGAATCACTATATAAGAGCTCCAGATTCAGACATGAGAATTTCACAATCACTTTAGACAATGCTCACACTGATGAGATACTAATTAAATGGGGCAAAGACAATAACGAATCATGATCTAACATGCTTCTTGAATCATTCTTTCCAAAATTTTAAGTAGAAAAATGCTTTATCTTGATCCAAATACACAGTGGAGATCTCATTCTACATAAAGTCAACATCACTAATCAGCAGTTGCTGGAAGTAGGCAGGAATTTCTTCTTATGGTCTAAGCCGAGATTTATCATGCCAAAAAGGACCACATAGAAACATATTAAACAAAGAGAATATAGATTAGATAGCATACCTGGCCACGAGAACCTTCACCCATGAAAGCAGATGTGTCAAAGTTGCCTGTGGCCTCTTCAATCTCCTCCAAAGAAAAGGTTCGGTAAGGTGGAAGCCCAAGTGCTCCGAGCTTCATAGTTTGAGATATGTATCCTTCACATGGACATAATGAAAAATATCAGACTCTTTGTGCTTTGTATGTGGAACTTAAGTTATAAGATGTGAAAATAGGTTCTTCTTTTCATGATGGTTTTTCGTTCTCAATCATTTCTGGCACATGCATTGTACAGTTCTTCTCTCACCAAAGAACATAAGGACAACCGAGATCTGTTTGTCCTTGACACTCAAAAGGCACTTAAAACCTGATGCAGACAGTCTCAGGTTAGTCCAATTTTTGTTTTTGGCCAGTCCAAGTTGAAGTAGGTGATTATATATCAGGGTCAGTAAAATAATTTTTACCATCACATGGCAGAAATACCAAAGGGCACGCATCGTACAATTCTTCTTTCAGTGGAAGAATAATGGATAACCGAGCTGTGTTTGTTGAACCTCTAGGACACGCACATGTCTGGATCAGTGCAAGTTAAAGTACGTGGTTATTTCTATCATGTTCGGCAAGATAAATTTTACAATCTCACAAAGCAATACTGAAAAAGCTCTTCTGCACTCACTAGAGAATCTTTACTGATTCAAATAGAAAAGAATCAAGGATGAATGTACCACATTGATATTTAGATTCCACTTAATGATTTCTCTGCAACCATGTTGTTCCTTTTACTCTCATTAATTCTTTTGGAATGAACTATAAATAATGTACTGCTGTAAGTAATTTAGATTCTTCTACATGTTGGCGGAAAAGAAAACTCTTCCAGAATGCTTGGGTCCCCTTAGACACAGTCAATGCATAACATGAGAAGCCAAAGAGGCATACAGATACATTCAACTCCTCTTATCTGCACAGGTATTCTTTCATATGTATTTCAAGCACAAGCACAGTTCTAATGCAGAGAGAGAGAGAGAGAGAGAGAGAGAGAGATCACTCACTGGCATCGGTGAGTAACTTTGAGGTGTACCCAGACCCAGTCGATGCATTCTCAGTTATCAGCCTCGCAGGAGTTGATTTATTTGCCTCCCTGGCAGCAGGTCTTTTGATAGCCAAGAATATTAGACCGACAAGCAGAATTCCTCCCAAGATCCCCCCGACAATGCCCAAGGCAAGAACTGTTTTAACTGCTTGTTTCCGCTTCTTCTGGCCAGGCACTATGCCAACAGCCAAAGCCTCATTTCGGCAAAATGAAATAGGCTGTTGATCTTGATTGTCAGCAGCCAAACAATTCTTAGCATATGAGACATCACGCTTCTTTGAATCAGACAGACAATCAGGCAACCTTCCCGTCAAAAGATTGGATGATAAATCCACAAATGTCAATTCATCATTGCAAGACTGATATTCAGAAAGCATGCCCGTCAGTTTGTTTCCTGCAATATTCAGATAAATAATAGAGGGGAGAACTAGCAAAAACTGCGGGAATGGCCCAATGAAACTATTAAAGGAGATATCTAGATGTTCAAGCTGATAATATGAGCTCAGTTCAGAAGGAATCCCAGATCTGAACTTGTTCTTGCTGAGTATGAGAGTGACCAACCTATTGCCAAGATTCGGAAATTGACCTTTGAAGGCATTATCTCCCAAGTCAAGAACTTGAAGATTTCTCAAACTGCTTAAGTCCGGCACTTTGTCGGATAAATGATTATGTGACAGCGAGAGAACTCTGAGATTCTCCAAATTACTCAAAGCATCAGGAAGAGACCCGTTCAAAGAATTTTGTCTCAGACTTAGCACGGTCAAATTCAGGAGCTTACCAGTCCAATCTGGTAGTGGACCGGAGAACATGTTCTCATCAAGAATGAGGGTTTGAAGGCTTTTCAAAGACGAAAGCTCGTGGGGAAGTAAACCGTACAAGAAATTAGAGCTCACGTTGAATATCTCAAGTGATGAAAGCCGTGCGATTTTACCGGACAAAGGCCCCCACAAGCCCAGAGAAACTAGTGTGAGGACCTTCAAATTAGGAAGCTTTACCAGCGTCGTCACAAAGGAATCCATGGAAAAGTTTTGAGGCAATGCAGGAGCTCCTTTCTCACCTATTATAATAAGCTGTGTCACACTTTCTTCATAGCACACGATAGTGAGAGATGAATTGGGCTCGGTATTGCAGAAATCTGTGCTGTCAGTCCAGCCGCTTAAAACAGGTGGATTGTCCAAAAGATATTGAATTCTCAGAAGGGTCTGGGCCTGGGAAGACTGAAGCTGTTCTGTGGGGCGCATTGAGAGAAAAATAATGGCAAGAACCAGAAATGCATATCCATTGAATGCTTTTGCCATTGCTCTGACACGGCAGTAGAACACACAAGACATCACATACTTCCCTCAAGACAGAAGATGAATATATTGCAGACCGAACACCTGCAGAAATAGCAGGTGGACACTTGAGATGCCCTTGTGGGTTCTACAAAAATTATGAAACTAAGTCCTTGTCAATTGCTGAACTTTTCGGTCCTCAAGACTAAAATAGAGGTCTGCAAGCATAATGATCATGGATCTTGTTAAAGAACTGACATAAGATACGATAGCTACCATCATAAAATTAAAGAAGATTTTTCGTACAATTTGTCCATTGAGAGAGAGAGAGAGAGAGAGAGAGAGTTCTACTATTTCTTTCAAGGTTTGGTCCAATTCAACCAACTTCAAGCAAGCTGAGACATCTCTTTCAAGTTCTGTGCTTTGCCTAGTTATTTTGGTTCAGATAATATTAAATGCTTGAGCAAAACACTCACCTTTATGTTGCCAACGAACATGAACAAATGGATACACTTAACAGTAGAGCTCCTTCAATAGCCTTCGGAAACAGCCCCTGAAACACACTTCAGAAAACACTCTAATTTTCAGCAGCAAGCATCAAAATCCCAACACAAACTTCTCCTGCAGAGACCCACTCTTACCCAAGCTCATAATTTCACCTGGTTACGGGAGGGAAAAAGGAAAACGAAGAAAAAGAACTTACGTTAAGCTTCCACTTTAACTAAGTAAAAACAGAGCCTGAAGTAAAATTCCAAGGAAAAAAACACCATATGGCTTACCATGATGAAGCCCCGAAGGCAATCAAATCTCATCCACACCACACACTTGTGAGCAGCTTTACTATCCTCTTTCCTTTCATACTCAGGGTCATGTGATTCTTCCCCAGAGACCCAGAGACTGTAGTTTCTTCAGGGCTTCAGTGACACTCTCTCGTTACATTGATTGATAGCAAGACAACAAAGTGACACGGGTTTGCTCAATGGCAATTCAACGCACACATAACATAACGCGAGAGGGTGTCCTGGAAATCCCACAAACCGACATTTCTGTCACTTTCTCCGGAACACCCCTTCAAAAGAAAAAGAAGAAAAGAAAAAGAGCGCAAACCCCTTGCTACCCTTTAAACTATTTTCGCTATAATTTTGCACTTTCTGTGGTATGTATGTGGAGAGAGAGAGAGAGAGAGAGAGAGAGAGAGAGAGAGAGAGGAGGATTCTAGCGGAAGATGACCCTTTATTCCTCTCGCTTTCAGAGCAGCAACACATCGCTGTCCGTCTCCGTCTCCGTCTCCCTCTTTTCCCGTACGTGGAGGCCAACCCATTTCAACAGAGCTCCACATTCTCTGTAGGGGGGAAAAAAGGCAATATAAGGAGAGATTTTGAAATTGTAAAAGAATTGACAAGAGGGCGGGGAATGCACAGAAGGGTTCAACGCAAGCTTTCGCTTTCGCAGTCTGGTGAGGCTTGGCTTTCTGTCGGTCCCGTCATTGCTGCAATTTCTGTGCTATCGAAGTGGACCCTCCACCGCCACTCCCCCTTCGTACTCTCCTTTGCTTTTGGCGCCACGCTCTCTCTTTCTCTCCTCTCTCTACAGTGCTATTACCAGTGGATGCTCGTTTGAACAAAAGAGACAGCGGTTGAATAGTCGACGGTTAGTACCGCAAAGTGAATAGCAATGCTTCCCCTGCCTTTTTGCCTTCCTGTCTCTCCCCATCAAAAGGAAAAACCTTGGATGACCCAGGTTCGGGTTTGGTTTTGGAAAGAGGATGTCATTGGCAAAAAAAAGAAAAAAAAATTCGAACGCATGTTTTCCTACTTTACGTGAAATCATTTGATCATGTCGTGTTCACGTGCGCTCCACCTGAATCAGAGGTGATTCGCTGCACTCCAAGTGTACAAGCATGTCTCAAGCCAATCCTCCCAACATTTTCTGTGATATTTTCGTTCCGCATCTTGCGTTTACTTGGATGGACAACATTTCATCGATTCCGTTAGTTTGCTTTCAATTTCTCAAAATAATTAGAGTTTGTTTTGTTATACCGCCCCCTTAACTAGAGTTACATCTTTTGAAAATGATGGTGTGATTGCCACAAGACACCGATATTTTCAGTCCATGTCATTCATTCATTCATTTAATTAGGTGGGTAACATCTGATTGGTTCGTTAGTTCAATTTCAATCTTTCAAATAGTCAATAAAAAAAAATTATTTCCACTCCTTAATTAGGAATTAGATCAATTTTCATAATACGGGCGGGGTAACCACATGACAATGACACTGTATTTAGAAAGTTGCCTATGTGAAAGTGCATGTATTTCGAACACATGACAATGCATTATTGAAATCAAAGTTCAAAGATTTGATTGCAGCATTTTCTTGCTGGTCCCTTACTACCGACGGAATCTATCCTTCATTTGGGACTCTTATCCTCAATGCCTTCCGCTAGTAAGTTGGATTGAAGATCTATAATTAGCATCAACACATAATTGTGGGACTAGAAAGATTGTAGCAAGAGCATTTGTTACAATAGAGGAAAACTTATCTGAAACTAAATAATATTTGCCATATTGATGAACAACAACAGCAATTATTCTTGAACCGATCTTTTATTTCTTGTCGTGATGAGTCAACTTTCACAATTTCCAGTACCGAGTGACACAGAATATCGAGTCGGCCTTGGCCTCGACGTGAGCCATAGGAAGAGAGAGCATCATGGGTCAGTAACGGAGCCCCGCTTGATAGGAACTGAGGCAAAAAGGAAGAGAAGAGAGGGAGTTTTGAAAGCTCTAACAAATGGAACTCGCCTGGACAAGTGGCGATCAGTAAGTGGAGTGGCTCGTGACTGATGTGGAGGTTTTTGTCTACCTAATATTTTTTCGTAACAGACGGGGCACAAAATAGTACAAGACAGTACTAGGGAGAAGTTTCCGCATGAACTTCTTCATATTTGAAGTTCGTGAAAGTCTGTCCAATCACACCCCTGCAAAATTCGTACGTCACTCCTTTCGTGTTGCCGTGTGATGGACAACCATATAATTGTGCAAATTCAATTACAATTAAGAAAATATATACACAACATATAACACAATCACAAATCCCTAGTTCCACAATCCATCTCTAGAATTTCGTGTCTTCAGCCGATAAGTCACATCATTTATGTGAATAATAGAACTTAATAATAAGCTACTTCCCTTTGAAAACATGCAAATCCCCCCAAGTATTACAGATTACAGAATATATGATAAGATCTTGATCGAACAAATTATAAAAAGTAATAGTCAATACAAATGTATCCCTCCTTCGTCGAAAACCGTCGGCACGAGAAAGCGAAGTGCCACCAGACAGCTATGAAGAGGATGATGCCTAAGTTTGATTCAAAAGTCAAATGTCTAATTCGTTTGGTGATTATATGGGATCTTTTTGGGGGAAACTCAAGAGGCCCACTTTCTAAAGCGACGGAATGAAGTAACAATCGGTCGCCCATCACCAAACTTCTCAAGGCAACACTATAGTGCCCATAATTGCACGGAGGAAGATGCATCCCAAAGTAGTTGAACATCTATTCCCTTTCCTTTGTCGGCTTTCTCTTTCGTTGGGGAAAATTGGCTGGCTATAAGCACAGACCCCCGTTTCAAACCCATCATAATTGTTGAGTGAATGATGTGGATTTCTTTTCTTGGACGATGATTGATATGGGAGAAATCATCATAAGGTTTAGGGACAGTTTGAAAATATTTGAGACTTACTCTTGTCAGAGCGTTTTACGTTAGTTAATAATCGACTGGTTCCCATTAGGAAAGGTACTCTTCTATCCAGAGTATGTCCGATACTTAAGATGTGCGACTCTTGAAGGTAACCGCGAACAACAGTAGATGGGGGATCGCACTTGAGGCCGTTTGTCCCGTTTCTTGAGGTGAAGGCTCTAAGCAGCTTACCGCTGTGCCGAGTCAATTTCGCCATTTGACTAGGGCAAGAACTCGAGTTTCTTTCCTCGCACGGACATCAGCATTGAAAGCAAGTGCACTGGATGTGAGATCTATTGAAGCATCGTGAAGCATTCATGGATTATGGGGTGTAGAAACGTGGATCCTCTATTCTTTTTTAAGGTATTGAGATCTGCAATGACTCGGAACCAGATTCGGCATGGATTCCAGAGCATAAAGTATCTCAAGAATAACTCTTTGGATCCCAAAAAGGGCAATCAAGCTTAGGAATCAAGTCCACCATGCTTATCCCCAGGAAAAAGGAACTCAAAAGTGTGAAATCAAAGAAAAAATAGCAGACGGCAACATGCAAAATGATGAGAGATTCCAGGGAAAAAAAGGTAGAACAGATGCGTCCCCATGAAACCATGTTTTTGACTTATGCAGGGACATATATTCTGAATAGGCACGATCGACCCAACAGTCTCGTATTTCAAATTAGTTTTTGACAGTGATCACATGTTATAGTCTACCGACATGACATCCTGTGCCACAGAAACACGTCGGAATTGTAAATCAAGCTCCACCTCTTCCTGATTAGGAGCAGTATGTTTCGAACTGGAATGTTTCTCAACTTACTTGAAAAAGCATTCTATGAACTCAGAGGAACTAGAGGAGACATGGAATGAACATCACACACCACATTGTCATATGGAGTGGTGTGCGATAACCAAAAACAACATGCAACACATGACTGTAGCAAATGTTATGGACCTCATTCTCGAAGTAAGAAAGAAAAAGGGGACAAAGATCGTTTCGAGTGACAAATTGTCCTTGATAGTCGCATGCAACATCAGCTAACAGCATAGTGTTTGTGCCCCCGCCGAACATTCTCTCAATAGCCTTAGACAAAGGACAGCGCATTCTCTTGTCTATTCAGATGAACTCGATTCTCCAATTCTGATACCTCTAGGCATTTGGTCTAGAGGTTAGCGATCGGGGCAGGGATGACTCGGATGGCGGATCAACAGTTTAATTTCAAACTTCCATACCACCTAGTACCTAAAAATTAGAAAGAGAAAAAAGAGAGAAGACTATCCAAGGCCAGAAAAGGCTGAGAGGGACAAAATTTGTAGTGATTCCAGCAAAAATTCAATTTCTCAAAGACCACTTGAAGGCTTACTTTTCTGGGGTAACTATATGGATCGCACCCAAAATCATCGATAAGAGTGACAGCCAAGCAGGTTGCAAGCATCTTTTTCCCCTGTTTCTCTCGGGCGTACTTTTCCCCCACAACTAGCAAATTTTTTATAGAACCAAATTTACATGAACAATAACCATGCCTCTTTAGAAAAGAAGGGCATGTACAAGTTCAACTCATCACAGGAGAAAGATATTACAATTGAAAAAATGAGGAAAGTTGCAGTATGACCATCCAAACGTGTACACCAGATCACCTTGTCCATCTCCAAAAGGCATACAATATGATGACCGTCAAGATCATGCCTGCATACTTGATCCACTTGTCAACGCGATGCCGCCTCTCAACGAGTTTCAGTACAGAGTTAGAGAGTCCCACTGTGTTAAGAATATCCAATGCTCTTCGTTGGGCTTTCTGAAAAAAATAAAAAAAAATGCCTGTCACTTTTAAGGATATTGTACTAATTTTTATGGTCCAAATTTAAAACAATCTTGCGCTTCATGGCTTTAGCATCCTAGATCTCCAAACTAATATATAACGGACAAACAATAGGCAGCACAAAATACACATATGTCTTTGACATTTAAGCAATGGAGGTTAAACCTTAGTCATAAATAACTGATTTTCCCTGATCATAGTTTTTTTCATTGTCTCATAGGTCAACAATTGTTCAGTGTGTGACCTCGAAAAGTCAAGTAACATCTCAGAAGAATACATCTTCAAAAAGGATTCTCTATTCATCATTTTAATCTTGTCAGTGTACCCATGAAAAGAAAACCTTATTTATGCATGGTGCATAAAAAGTTAGCTTCCAGATACCTTGAGGCGTTCCCTTTGCTCAGAATATTTAGAAAGGATGGCTACTCCAGTAGCAAAGGATTCTTCCAGCATCCTGGATGAATTACGGGCAGATTGCATTGCTTGTGCTTCCTCGTCAAAAATTCTTAAAATGTGAGCAGAATCCCTATCCTGGAACACAAAATCCATTAGATGATGAGTAAAGATAGCTTCACTGCCATAGAACACTTGACTTGATGTTATACAGTAGATAAAGGAGGACATACAGCTCGTCCAAGCAATTCTGCCCTCTCTTTCGCTTCCATCATTTTTTGCTGATTTCTTGAGGAGTACTTGTCTAAGCTCACTTTCAATGACTCGGCCTCTTCAGCTACTTGTTCCACCTTTCTGTGCCATTAAGTCACAGTAGCAATCAAATCAAAAGCCCATCAAATGGTGAGATGAACGACCATTTACAAAAGTCACAGCTCGAAATTTCAAAAAAAACAAGAAAGCTGCGTTAATAAGAGAAAAGGGAAAAGAGAGAAGCTTAAAGGATAAGTATACACCCTCGGAACTACTTCCAACGTACATCTTTTTGATTTGCAAGAGCACGAAGAGTACAGTTCATCCGACTGCACTGACACATTTTAAATGCTTAAGGTGATACAGCTCCATAGTTTCCCAATAATGGGGATTGCATAATCGCAGAATCATTTGTTCTTGTTTCAATCAAGTGACCATATATGGTTTGACTGCTGAAATTACTACTTACAGAGGTTCTATGGTGGCTAAGCAATGTAAACACAAGCGAATCGATAGAATCCCGAGCCTTCAAACTTTCATTTTCATTGACTAAGAACCGCGACAAAACCGCAAAAACAACCCAAAAGAAATTTCACGAAAAAGGAGAATCCTCCATTGATATCCCGAACTCCGTCATCATCCAGTGTAAAAGCCATACCAAGGGCCAAAATTCAAGGCCGGTGTAACTCGACTAGTTTTTATCGCATACGGTAAAGTTTATCAGGAAAGAGCAATATATATGATTGTGCAACATACCGCTATCGTATTACAAGGGGACATGAAAGGAAGGAACGTAAAGGAACTTTCCATCGCCATGGGATCGCAGAGGAAACTTCAAAGCGTTTCGGCACTCGAAAAAGACAGACCCAAGATCGAGATGAATTGAGCTGAAACAACCATCCGACATACACACGCAGAGACAACCGCACCGAAATTCTTCGCATTCGGTTCAAATGAGAAGCAGTAACGCGCCGATTCGAATCCGCACACACGGAAATGACCTGATCACCACAAGATTCAACGGCGGGCGTCGACCGATTCAAAGCCCATGCGGGAGGAGAGAATCGAATACCTCCGCCAGAGATCGCGCTGAGACTTGGCCCCTAGGAACCGCCAGAGCCGGTCCATCTCGATGCAGAGGGACTGAATCTGGACGACGTCCCTCCGGATCGAGGTCGACAGCTCCGGAGGCTCCAGCCCGCCCGTGGCGGCGGCGGCGGCGGCGGAGCACTCGAGCCTCTCCAGCCGCTCGAGCGCGTCCCTCGTCCGCAGGAGCAGCCTCTTCGCGCTCTGGTACACCTCCGACAGCGTCCCCCCGCCGCCCCCCGCTCCGTCCATCGCCGCCGCCGACACCGTCGGGGCGTGGTCGCGGTTCGGATTGCCCCGCACGCGGGCGTGACTTCCGATTCAGTTTTCTTCTTCGCGACGGAAAGATCGGTGGCCGCTTCCGGTTCGCTTCGTTCGGGCCTGGCTTCGCTCCGCCTTCTAGGTACGACTAATTTTCTTTATTTTCTTTTTAATTTTATTGTTTTATAGGCCTCTAAATATATTTTTGTAGGGATAAATACATTAGAAGTCCTAAAACTTATCACGAAAATATAATTAAGTCCTAAAACCTTTAAAAAGTATAATCAAGTCCTAAAATTTTCAAAAAGAACAATCAAGTCCTAAAACTTGTTGCGAAAATAAAAATTTTAAAAAGTGTAATCAAGAGAAGAACTTAGTTGGATTAACTTAATAAGTTTTATGACTTGATTGCATTTTTTTTAAAGTTTTAGGACTCAATTATACTTTGTGATAAATTTTAGGACTTAATTGCACTTTTTGAAAGTTTTAGAATTCAATTGCACTTCGATGGCAAGTTTTAGGACTTTCAATGTATTTATCTCTATTTTTATATATAAATATAGAACGAATTTATCTAGCACCCCGTCGTCCGCATATCGATTATTCAAATATTTCATAACATAATGAATTTGTCGATCCTGCGAGTATTAATACTTTCACACACGCGTGATGAGCGCGCAAATTCATATATGTGAAACGATTTATTGAATATATTTCGCATAAGAGCGATTGGTTCCGGTTGAATGGTTCCCAACCTGAAATCAGGAATTGCCCATTGAGAATCGGTTCCAAAAAATTGAAATCAACCGTCGATTTTATGGACCCACCTCGGAACAGGTCTAAATGTCCCCAACAAAATCATGACATTTTACACAAGTGGACATGAAAAGAGGTCTTCAAATTGACAACAATTTCACTTAGGATGAAAGAATGATCAAATGAAATAAATCAGTCATATTTTGCTTACACGAGAGCTAAAAATATGGAGGAACTACAAGGCGAGAGACGGAGAGGCAACAAGCAGGAACATATTCATCAATGCTCGGGATGTTGCAAATCAAAGTCTCTCGCTAAATTGAGATGAAATCTCCGCGAAGGGTGAAATTTTCGATCGCACTAGAATGTCAAAAGCTATAAGCAACGAAATCAATTGCACGATTTCAAGAGTTTCGACTTACGATGACTAAGTTGGTGCTAACCAGGAGAAATCCCAAGGGACTGAAGGTTTTCATATGAAAACATAAAAATTTTAAATATATATATATACCTATTGGTCTAGTCTAGGTAAGCGGGTAGATGATTTTCACAATTTGAACCGTGAATCAAACTGATATTCATAGATTCTAGTAAATTGGAATAAGGAATTAGACTAGTCCCCATGAGAACCACCAGTTTAGTCTGGTTCTGGCATGGGTTTCGATTTTTTTGTACACTCCTAATTTCGTGAGGTAAAAAGAAAATTACAGTCTTTGCCTTCTAAATTTTTATATAGAATATATACTTACATAGATAGTGTGTTGCAGCGAAAAATTCATATAAATATCATTAGCCTAATTTCTTAAAAAATTCAAAACTTTAGGTCTAGTCTCAATTCTACCCCGTAATTTTCTCCATCTCATAAAAAAATCCTC
This sequence comes from Syzygium syzygioides, assembly GCA_031216285.1. Classification (NCBI taxonomy): domain Eukaryota; kingdom Viridiplantae; phylum Streptophyta; class Magnoliopsida; order Myrtales; family Myrtaceae; genus Syzygium; species Syzygium syzygioides. The sequence continues at coordinate 12,328,718 of CM062252.1, read as the reverse complement.
AACTTTCACTCCCGTTCCAAATTAACCCATATGTTCATAAATCTTCGCTAATTTATTCAAAATTATCAACATCGAAATATCCTCACCTTGTGAGGAGTAATAGGAACCTTCCTAATGTTGATAATATTGAAAGATTCAGTTATGATTTTTGGATGCGGGTATATTTGGAATTAGGGTGAAAGTTGAAATTTTTTTACGAGACAAAAAAAATACGGAGCAAAAATTGATGGTTTTTTTGAAGGAATTCAACCCCGCTTTTATTTTATCCTTTTTATTTATTCTTTGCGTCACAACAACGGAGAATCTAAAGCTGAAATTCTTTAACTAAAATGTGGGACAGATGGTTTGACCCGTTGACTCCCCAGCTGATATTCCCTGCTGGAACGCGACGCTCCAAACGACGCCGCCGCCGAGAGTTGCGAGCTCCTCCTCCTGCCTCCTCCTCCCTCCTCCTCCGCCGCCGGCTCTGCTCCGCCGTCTCGCGTCAATCTCACTCGCTGTCGGTCCTCGATCCGCGGCCGGAGATGAGGTGAGAATCGCCGGCGATCACGCTCTCTTCCTGCGCGCGCTTTGAGAAATCAGTCGTGTTCGTCGACGAGACGCTCATCTCGCTACCCGCGGTTGCCTGAGTCGCTGGCAGATCAGGGGCTGCTTCAGCTTCAGGCGACCGTGTTTGTTTGTTTTTTTTTTATCTTTTGTCCTTGTACGGTTTCGGTGGTTCTGGTTCTGCGATGCGTTCATGGTTCAGATATGCATTTCGTGAACCGAATGTGTCTTAGGCTTTTCCAAGCAGACAGGAAAAGCTGCGACGCGTGTGTGTTCGTGTCGTCTGTTGGTTTTTCTCTCGTGCGATAAACAGTGACTGATGTTGCTAGCGAAAGTTCGGCCTGTTTGGATCATTGTACAGGACAAGAGTTGAGTTCCTCCATGTCGTGCGCTGATGGAGTCGGTTTTTTGTGGGCCTCTCTGGGTTTTTTTAACATTTTATGCAATGAATTTAGAGCTTCCTTTGGCATTTTCATATAACGGCGATGATGCTTCCAAATGCAGCCGTCAACCCGAGGTTCTTTGGGCGCAGAGGTCGGACAGGGTGTACCTTACCATATCTTTGCCCGATGCAAAGGATGTCTCGGTGAAATGCGAGCAACAGGGCTCGTTCAGTTTCTCGGCTGTTGGGGTGCAGGGGGAATCCTTCAGTTTCAGTTTGCAACTATATGGAGCGATAGTGGCGGAGGTGGGGTTGCATGCCATTTAATGCTTTAATTTTCTACAGTTTCAGATGATATGCATCGGCTTATGTTGTTCTTATATCCAATTTATTGACCTCGCATACAGAATCACTGGTCAGCTATTCATAATTTCATTTAGTTTGACTCACATTGCACAATTCATAGTCTATGTCAATTGTCAAAGTGTCCTACTTTCGATTTGTAACAATCCATATAATTGGCTGGGAGGACATTATACTATTTAGAGAGGGGCATTTATTTGGTAGAAAAGATGGGACTTTGCTTGGTCTTGCCTTTAGCCCGTGTTTAAGATGTTAAGCAATTTTACATTTACTCGTTACTTTTGTTCAAAAGAGCTGACAGTTTGAGCTAGGTTAGCTATGTTGGGCATGAGAGGGTAGGTATGCTGATATGATAATCTAAAGTAGGTAATTTTACATTTCCTCTGCTCAAGGAAGTACTGTCGTGGGAATTATAAACTGTGCAAATACTTCCCTGAATTTCAAAAGAAACCGTGGTGGTACACTGTCAGAATTGAGGTTTAACTTTGAACTTGCAGACATTTTAACCTATGCAACAAATCGAAAGTCCAAGTATAAGTTTTGACAGAAACCTAAAATGCCGGCTTTTACTGTTTAATATGGAGATGAGATGGAAGCAAATCTTTTAGAGGTATAATAAATTGTCTGTTCCTCATTCAGCTATATTTCTATCATAAGATATGGCACAATTGTTACTTATCTAAAAACGAGAGACTAACAATTGTTGTCAGGTAGTTTCATACCTACCGGCTAATTTTTTCTTTGTTCTTGGGACACTTCCTTCGGAGTTGCTCCACCAAAACCTTATGCAGATGCTGTGACCAAGACATACTGATTATACATGATGTTTTCCCTTTTGTGATATTTTGAGGAGTTTCATTGCCCAGTGGTTCTTTTGTCAGATGCTTTGAGTTATGTTCGTATTTTACCAGGGTTGTAAGACAAAAATGGGGCTGAGGAATATATTCTGCACTATCCAGAAAGAGCAGAAAGGTTGGTGGAAAAGACTATTGAAGTCGGAAGAAAAACCTGCACCTTACCTGAAGGTTGACTGGAACAAATGGTGTGATGAGGATGAGGAATCTCCTTGTAAGTTCACAATATCTTCCTGGTATTTTTGATTTTATTGGCGGCGCCTATGGTGTTTGTAGTTGATTGTTTTGTTGCTTGGCAACTATATCCGAAAACTACTCTGCAATTGAAATGTAGATTTGAAAGAAAGGTGATTGTCGAAAGGTCTTATGTGGAATAAGATGGCTGTTGTCTGCCAGACCTGTATTTATTTGCGGGGCACATTTCTGTTTCATTTTGAGCGTCTTCCTTTTCTGCATTGCATTTGGTTGTCAATGTCGTTCAGTCAACCTATTCAAGTTGTATAGTTGGAGACAAATATTTTAGTGGATTATGGGGTTTAAAATGACGCTGCCGTGCCTTGTGATGATTCATTTGTTGATGAGAAAATTTTGTGCCAAAAGAAAAGTAAGCAGAAAGAATTTGCCTGGTTGCTATCCTTGTTTTCAGTTTCTAATGACGAAGGACAGTCTAAAAAAAAAAGTTGATTTTCCATGTTCTTGGCTGTGTAAATGTACTAGCACCCACCCCTCTGCACAGATAGAAAAGTTAACTTCATAGAGGATCTGTTGGTGTCCATTAATTTTCAGCAAATATGAGGAGAAAAAGGTTGAAACTATGTATTTGGAAATAGAGAATAATACACCAAGCTCATAATCACAGAAGTAAAAAACTGAAGATAGATTTCAGAATTTCTTTGAAAGTGAAAGCTAGAAAACTCGCGTAATTAAACACGTCTCTCTCTCTCTCTCTCTCTCTCTCTCTCTCTCTCTCTCTCGGCTGCAAGCAAGTTAGTAATTATAGGCCCATTATCATTTGAAAGCTACCATCCTTAGAGTGGATTTTGTAGCTTTAGCTTAGACCTTTATCCTCTTAGGTGGAAGCATTGATATCCGGGATTATCTACTAGATGCAAAAAAGAAGGCCTGTCATTAGCAAAATTTTATCAGGGACTTATTTTAGTTCCAAACAGTGAGGCTACTTTCAGTTCAGTCACTATACGTTTGAAGTGCTTTTAAGTTTAAATCAAGCCACTTTGTCATTGGGCCATGGCATGTGGCACATGGATAAATTGCTATAGTGGCTTCTGTTAAGAGCCAAGTAATTACTTTTTTAATTCAGTGACCAAGTTGTAAGCACTTCAAGAGTTTGGTAAGCTTATTTAAAAAATTTTATAGTTCATTGACCTAATTGAATGTAAGTGTCAGGTTGAATACTCATAATTTGTCTCGTTGTTTTGAATTGGAGTATTCTTTACATCCCTTTGACTGCATATATATGCTTAAAGGTGGCTTATGGTGTAATTATCTTTCTTGATGTTTTTAAATTTTCCTTGTATAAAGGCCTTATATGACTGCTTTGTGGCACATGTAAATGCCTTAAAAAGCGTTGTGCTTAACTGTATAATATTGCTCTTTCCTCCTCAAGTATATCTACTGTGAGATTAAGAATATGGATGACTCAGCTTTAGGTTCCGTGTAAATGCTTGAATCATCTAGAATGGCATTACTACTTTCGGGCCTTTAGGTTCCTATTGCTCATGAATTGAATGTTGCATGGTTGCATCCATGAAATGTTTTGATTATTCAGTGGATCTTTCACTCATCTGAATTCTGTCTGTTTTTTTTGGCAGCTGATTTAGGATCTGATGGCGATGATGCTACAGTAATTTGATGGACTCTTACTTTGTCTCTGCCTGAATATATTTCATAGAGTGGACAAACTAATCATGTTATTTGTTCCATTGCAGTATGGAGGTGAAGATGATGAAAGCAGTGATGAAGAAGGAATGCTCTGTGAGTTCAACAGAACTTTGTCCTATTAAAACGAAGTTATTCATTAATTAGTGAAAGATGTCATTGGTTGCATATCGTGTTTTTGTTGAAAAAATTCTTTTTTTTTCCACTTCACAAAATCCATATGCATTTGGAGTTTAGAGCAACGCTAGAGATGCTGAAACCAGTTTCTAATCATGCGCCCTGTTTTGCAGATCTTCCTGACTTGGAGAAGGCTAGAGGAAATTAGTAAAGTAGCAGTACGAGAAATACATCTCCTGTACGCACTGTTTGCTGCACTTGAGGAGGTTCAGCACATGATAGGAAGCACAGGTAGAGCTCATGGATGCTTGCAGCTTAGCCCATCAGGTTGTCTACAGTCTCAGCCAATCTATGTCATTAATGTCGACTTCGTTTTACATGTGGGAATTTGAGTGTTTATCCGGGCCGCTTTTAAGGGAAGTCTTGTTGCTCTGGTCGCTTTGGCGCATTTTGTCTCCGGTCCTCAATCAACGATCCCACTCCGATGTTGATGCTTGCCGACCTCACTAACAAGTAACTAATGCATAAACTTGACCTAATTTGATACTCTAGTCGCCCTATGCTATCATCCACTAGGATGAAATTTCTTTGGCTGATGACATTTTCTGCCGTAATCAGCTGGGTTGGCCAAGAAAACAATAGGAAGAGAATGAGCTGGTGTTTGATGAAATGCTCGTTTCCTTTGCCATAAACCTGTCCTCCACTTGGTATGTTTTTTGCCCCTGCCTTCGCCAGTATTTGATGCTGTGAACAAATTAGCTTAAGATCATGTATTCGAATTCCGTAAGCACGTGTCTGGATTAATTTCTACTTCTTACCTTTTCCTCGATTAAGGGTGTGTTTGGATAGACATTTAATTTTTATTTTTTGCTTGATCTGAATCTCAAGACGGCTGCACCTACTTTTTCCTTACCCAGCATTTGAAACTTTCACATTGTGTAAATTGTGACATGTGAATTCACGATATACAAACTTTAGAAGACTTTGCTGAAGCTAAACAAAAATGTCATAAATCTTGCGGTGCACTGCACGCATTTGGAGATTCTCATTTAGATTTTACCCAAATGTGCTTTATGCTTGTGGGGCTCGGGAGAACCTGCTTTGTCCGCCGTGCCCACGATCAATTTACCGACACGAATAAAAGAAAACCCAAACTAAAAATAAAGAGGATAAGGCACATTTAAAATGATTTTCATTTTTTAGTTCATTTATTCATTAGTATTTGCGATTTCAATTTATATTTGAGAATCACGCTTTTTATAAAGTCATCCATTGTGAGTGTTGGATATCTTGAATATTTCTTTAGAATTTGTACGTGCTTCTCTCTAGCGCCTTTGCTTCCCTCCTAATTTTTCCAAGTTTCCTAACTTGTTGTCTTATTTATCATGATTATTTATAGAATAATAGGTTATCGAAATAAATAATAGGAAAAAAGAGAAAAGAAAAGAATCGCTCGACGTCACCGGATACCAGTATCTTCCCTCCAAACTGTCGGCAACCACACAAACTTAAAGCGGGACGCGCTCTCTGTTTGACCGACAACTTTCCAAAAAGCAGAAAAGGACAGCGTCGCAGTTCGGACGATGCTATTACCCGCGTCGGATGCGCGGGAACGTTGTCTAGATCCGCTGATTCCGCACCCAATAACCAAAAATCGAGAAAATTATATCTTCATCGCGTGTCGACATTTATATTTCGTCTAAAAATTATTTTACACGCGGCAAATCCTCTAAAAACTTCTTTACGTAGAGGCATTTAAAATCGAATGACCATAGAATTACATAAACCGAAAATCCCCGCCCCCCCCCCCCCAAAAAAAAAATATATCAACCGTTCATTTTTTTTTTGGAATATATCATTTATCGAGAATCTACACCTATCCACGACGACACGCCGCGCACACGTGGTCGCCACTGGTATTATTGTTATTATTCTTCAAAAACAAAACTTTCCAAAAATCAGAGCGGATAAGCTCGCGGTGTCTCCTCCTCCGACGTCGTCTTCTTCCTACGTTTTGCGCACTCACCTCGCCTATAAATAGCAGACCCAGCGCTCGGCCAAAACCAGATTCAGTTCCCATATTTGTTCTCGCAAGATCAAGCTCACATAGAGAGCGCAGAAGAAGAGGAAGAGGAGAAGAGAATGTCGGGAATCATCCACAAGATCGAGGAGACCCTCCACATGGGAGGAGGCCACAAGGAAGGGGAGCACAAGAAGGAGGAGCACAAGGGCGAGCACAAGCCCGAGCACAAGGAAGGCCACTCCGACAAGATCAAGGACCAGATCCACGGTGGCCACGGCGGCGACCACCATGACAAGGAGGGTCACGAGAAGAAGGACAAGAAGGACAAGAAAAAGAAGAAGGACAAGAAGCACGAGCATGGCGGCGACAGCAGCAGCAGCGACAGCGACTGAGCCCCCCCGGTTCGCACTCAGGTGAGATATTTCGTGTTCATTCGGTTCGTCCGAGGCATCGTAGATCGAGAGTAACGTGTAGCTGCCGGACGGATAGCCGTTTCTGTTCCTTTTTCATGTTGTCAGATCTGAGGGCGTGTTCGGTTTTTGCAGGCGAACGGCGTCGTGTCGGAGCGAGGGCATGCCGGCTGACTTCATCCTTCTCGTCTACTCTTATCATATTAGCGGGAGAAGAGAAAAATAACAATAGGAGTCTGTATTTGCTGCTTTGCTTTTAGTCCGATGACACGCTGGACGTGCAACTACTTATGTAACTAATGTGTTTCGCGAAATAATATGTTTTCATTAACGTTCTTGTCCCGGTTGAGTTTCGGCCTCTACCACGCGAGAGAATTCCGTGTCGGATGCCTTCTACATCATGCTAACCTCGTTCGTCTAAATTGCTATTGATAGCATGACTTCCATGATGAGATCTACATGATTAATGATTTCAATGTTCTTAATCTATGTACCATAGTCTAGTCTTTTGAGATTGATGTACTTACGGCCTAGCAATGGCCAATGGGCCGCGCTGACCCAAACGTGGAATGGCCCGACACAATTGGGCCCGTGATGGGCCGGGCCTGTTACGTATAAGGGTTTTTGAAAGAGAGATATGTGCTCTGTTTGATTAGCATCGTGACCGAAGAAATTAATCTCCTCTAATAAAGTTCAGTAAGGCTTCGCCTGACCGAAGAAGACCGTGCGATTTGACAAGGGGCCTTGACAACTTGTAGCCCTAATAACAAGAATAACAATAATGATAATTATAAAGAACCAACTTCATTGCCAAAATGTTGATCAAGTACAATTTAGCTCACCAAAGGTTACATACTCCGCCTAAGCATGATTTTATTATCGTCCCAGGAATTTTTGATACTTGACCAAGATGGTGTTGCCTGTATATTGGTTGAGCTGGATCACGATACCGTGAAGCATGCGACAAGATGCAGCTATAGTTTGTCTTAGCATAAGGTATGGAGTTTCATGATATTCTCTGCAATTAAGTGTTTACGACGAAATTTTGCTTTTCTAGTTTGCATCGTGTTGTACATATGTATATGTGTGCGTGATGGATGTGGAGTAGCCACGGATTATGTCAAAAGATAGATCCAAACCACACATTGCATTAAGTCATGACATGTATAAACACGATAATGGGATCTCGATCAGACAAAAAGAGAGAAAGAAAGGGCGGGTGCAACGGTTGGGAAGGAACTTGAGTCTTCAAATGATCCAAACATCTATCGCATTAATCAAATTTTGGTTGTTGGAGCTGGAAATGCTGATGTAGAAGTACAGTACTTGTTTAGATGGACGTAGGTGCTGGAATTCTCGGTGCTGCTATGTATGGTACATTAGGAGAAAATTGTCCAAAAAGTCCTAAAACTATTGCAGTTTTGCCAATTCAGTCTTAAATCTTTCAACTTGGCCAATTGGGTCTTACATCTTTTCGTTTCTTGCTAATTGAGTCCATTCGGTCAATTTTGATCGGAAAATCGCTAACGTGGACGCTGGATGGCCACATGGCGCCGACGTGAACATTTTAAAAAAGTATTTTAATAATATTTGATTTTTTTAATAATTTTTTTCCTTTTCTCTATTTTTTTCTGGGTTTTGAAATTAGGGCTAGCAAGGGTGGCCGACCGACCCTTGCCATTGGTCGAATGGACTCAATTGGCAAGAAAAGAAAATGTTTAGGATTCAATTGGCAAAGTTGAAAGATTTATGACTGAATTGGTAAAAGTGTAATAGGTTTAGGACTTCCTTGACAATTTTCCCAGTCCATTCTCAATGACATTCCACAAATTGTAATCCATGGATAGTACGAATATTTTCATCCTCCATTTCCGGTAGATATAGTCAGATCCATCGAACATTTGAGGTCTGGAAATGGAATGTCTTCACTGGAGGATGTTCCTACGATGTGAGCCATAATGATCTTTTCGCTCTTGAAATATAGCACTGAAAAAACTGGACCGACATGCTCTGATGCCAATTAAAATGGCTAAAACAACGACTAAGAAGGGGTGATTTGTTGTTTCAAGAACATCAAAACTCTTGAGTGAAAGATGTGAGAATGTGCTTTTGTAGAAGGAGATTAATTATGCAAATGTAGTAACTTCTATTAAACACATAAGAAAAGAATTAAAGAGATAGAAGATATTTCAAGACAAATCCATAGTGGTTCAGCCTTTCACTTGGCATACTTTGCTCTCGGGAAAAGTATCAGAAAAGTTCTAAATCTTTTGCATTGATGCCAATTTAGTCCTAAATCTTTTTGTTTTTGTGCCAATTCAGTCCTTCCGACTAATTTCGGCCAGATTTTACTGACGTGGACGCTGGTCGGCGTACGTGGCACCAGTGGTACTGACGTGGACAATTTTAAATAATATTTTAATTTTTTTTATTTTGCAAATATTTTTTTTTCTGATTTTTCTTCTTTTATATTTTTCTTTTCCTTCTTCTTCTACCTTTGGCTGTTGACCGGTCACTGGCCACCGGTTAGCTGGCCTCGCCCGGACGAGGCCGCCGTCACCCGCCATAGGCGAGGCCAGCTAACCCTCGCCTGGGCAAGGGCGGGTGAGCCCCGGTAAGGGTTGACCTCGCCTAGGCCACGACGGTCTCGCTGGGCATCGCTAGTGCCAAGGCGATGCCTGGCAAGGCTGCCTTGTCGTGGTTGTGGGCCGATCTCGTTAGATCTAGCCTAGGCAACTTCGACACTCGCCTGCCTAGCCGGGGCTTGCCCTCGCGTAGGCGAGTGTCAGCCTTGCCCAAGCCAAATATGGCGGGGTTAGCCCTCGCTCATGCTAGGGCGGCCTCGCCGGGCGTTGCCTTGGTGCTAGCGACACCTATCGAGGGTCGGCCTCACTAGATTTGGCGAGGGGAGCCCTCGTCGGGGCTCGCCTAGGCCTTGTTGGGGCTCGCCCAGGCCTCGTCGGGCTTCGCTTGGCCGAGCGACAGCGACCATCACCTAGGCAAGGGCAGCCCACCCGGCCATCGCCTGTGGCCGGTGGCCAGTCACTAGCAAAGAAGAAGGGAGAAAGAAAAAAAATGAAAAAAATTATTAAAAATTATCCACGTTAGTGTCGCCGGTACCACGTAGGCCGACCGACGTCCACGTCAATAAAATCCGATCAAAATTAGCCGGAAAGACTAAATTGGCATAAGGACAAAGGTTTATGACTGAATTGACAAAAAAAAATGTTTATGACTGAATTGGCACTAATGTAAAATGTTTAGGACTTTTTTGACACTTTTCCCCTTTACTCTCTCAACTCTAACAGCCATGAGCAAGATTCGAATCCATTAAGTAATCACTGAGATTTTACGGTTTGTAAATGGTGCTCCTACAATAAGAAGCTCAGAAGATGATTCTCCAAGCACAAGCATCTTAAGACCCCGCAATCCACTCTCTTCCCATAGTCAAGAATTTAGCCCTCGTATAGATTTACAATCTGAAGACAAACATTCCACAATTAAAAGCTAGAGTGTTTGTTGCGACACAGTGAGAACTAGTTCGAAATTTCCGGCCATCTTCAAAGTTGCCTTTGATTTGTTTATAGGCCTTTAATCTTCATAGTATTAGTTGGGACTTAGGGAGCTGTTTCAGAGTTAAATGAGCCGTTGACTATCTTCTCTAGCAATCATACCTGCAATCTGCACAATTAGAGTATACTCTAAAAGACAAAGCAGGGTGTTTTCCACTAATAGAGCCTTTTGCTTCCGTTGTATGACTCTCTGAATTGCCCTCACAGAAATGGCAAAACTGCCGGATCTTCTCTAGGCTCCTTTCTGAGGTTCAGAAACATTGCCAGAAATATTTGTGGGTGGCCAAAAGTGTGCTTTGAGTGGGAGAGGAGGGTGGTGGTGCTAAGGTTTCAAGTAGGTCTAGTTTTATATTTAGAATAATGACATAAATGGTACTTAAATTTTGACTCAATGTGTAATATGATTCCTGAACATTTAAAATACTAAATGCATATGTTTGTCCTTGATTGGTTGTGTAGTACAAGTAACTTTTGTCATTAATTAGTTAGCTACTAAGTTAAGTAATGTGTGTAGGCCTTGTAAGACAAGAAAAACTTTGGTGGTAATTTGGAGCAAGATTCTCGGATGTAAGAAATTCTTCTGGCGCTTGCAAATGTCGAAAGTTTAATGGAGAAGTAGGTACCACAACGATCAATATACAATATTAAAAGGGAATAAAAAGACAGTTTATCGTAAGAGAGGAGATCAAAATACTATTGTCGCACCTTACCAAAAACAAAAAAATACTATTGTCGCTTGAGAATATCCCAGCCATTTGTTTGACAAATGGAGATGCGGGCAAAATAGCATTCTCGCGTTTGTGGGGCCAAAGTGGGGGTGAAGCATCGAGGAGGATTCCTTACAAAAAGACCGCCTGCACGGTCTACGGCTCCAATCAGTGCCACCAACTTGCTTTTCGATTTCTTCTTTTCTTTTTAATATATATTTCCAGTGAGATTGGCTTGGTGTTCAGTGTATCTTAATAAAGGAAGAGTCTCACTCATAGAATATTATAATGTTCTAACTAATTGCCTTTGCTGTTGCCCGTCGGCCAAGCTACACATTTACAAAAGTAGCTCTCCGAAAGAACTTTCTTTTGAGTTCAAGTTTGACTTTCGGATTCTACCAAGGGTAACATAGAGCTTTAGCTCATCAAAAATCGTTCTTTGCATTGCAGAATTCTTGACTCTGAGATCTATTTCAGCATTTGAAGTCGGCCCCCTCGTTTGGCTTTCGCTCCAGTTGACCTCTCTTCTTGCCATCCCCCCGTGAGAAGGTAGAGAGCAAAACCAAGCCAGCAAACCATTAATACTATGCCCCTATTTATTAGTAAAGCGTGTACTTCTTGCAAGGCTTGCTGGGCTTCTTCATGTGACAAACATCACAAAAGTAGTCCCTCGAACGATCGCCAATAGAGGGCTTCGCAGTAGATAGATTCATGATTTTTTAGCATTATTGACCCCATGCGATTTGTTCTCTTCTTGTGTGTGTACGCCTTTCACGATATCCATATGTGTGTGTGTGTATCTATACAATTTCTTATTTTCTTATGTGCGTGGATCCTTTCAACGTGCGTATGACGGCATATGATTTCTTGTTTTCTTGTGTGTGTGGGTCTTTCACGATATATACATTTATATATATGTGTGTGTGTGTGTGTGACCGCACACGATTTCTTATTTTCTTATGTCTGTGAAACCTTTCAGCATGTGTGTGTGTGTGTGTGTGACCGCACACGATTTCTTATTTTCTTATGTCTGTGGAACCTTTCAGCATGTGTGTGGCCCCATATGATTTCTTCTTTTCTTGCCTGTGTGGTCTTTCACGATATATATATATATATATATATATATATATATGTGTGTGTGTGTGTGTGTGTGTGTGTGTGACGCCGTACGATTTCTTATTTTCTTATGTCTGTGGAACCTTTCAGCATGTTTGTGGCCCCATACGATTTCTTCTTTTCTTGCGCGTGTGGTCTTTCACGATAGATATATATATGTGTGTGTGTGTGTGTGTGTGACCCCATACAATTTCTTATTTTCTTGTGTGTGTGTGTGTGTGTGTGTGTGTGTGTGACCCCATACAATTTCTTATTTTCTTGTCTGTGGAGCCTTTCAGTATGCGTGTGGCCCCATATGATTTTTCTTTTCTTGCGAGTGTGGGTCCATACAATTTCATCGTTTCTTGTGTTTGCGATGCGTGCGTGATCCCGAACGATTTCTTTTTTTCTTTTGTGTGTGGGTCCTTTCGTGATATATATATATATATATATATATATATATATATATATATGCGTGATGTGTGTGTGTTAACAGCATTTTTGACAAGGGGGTGGGTCCTTGACGCTTTACAATTTTTCTCGGATCGATCTCTTCTTATTCTTATCAATATTCGTCCCAGAATCCGAACTAACACGACACGACCTGCGGCTCTATAAATACATACCAATCCTCCGCACTTCCTTTTCGTCGCCACGTTCTCTGTCCTCAGTCCTCATTATCTCTCTATCCCTCGCACTCTCGTCACTGTTCCCCGGTTCAATCTCCACGAAGGTAGGATCCTTGTGTCGCTCGCATTCCTCCACTTTGTAGACTAGGTAACAGAGTGAGTCACACCAGGTTACTTACCTGTAGTTAATGTTTGTTCGATGATCCAGAGAAATGGCGTCCCACCTCGTTGGATATCCTCGCATGGGCCCCAAGAGGGAGCTCAAGCTTGCCCTGGAATCGTTCTGGGATGGAAGGAGCACTGCCAACGATTTGCAGAAAGTTGGAGCCGATCTCAGGTCATCCAGCTGGAAGCAGATGGCCGCTGCCGGCATCAAGTACGTTCCCAGCAACACCTTCTCATGCTACGACCAGGTGCTCGACACCACCGCTATGCTCGGTGCTGTACCTGACAGATACGGTTGGAATGGTGGCGAGATCGGATTCGCTGTGTACTTCTCGATGGCCAGAGGAAACGCCTCCGTCCCTGCTATGGAAATGGCCAAGTGGTTTGACACCAACTAGTAAGTGCTATGGTTCTCGCTTCTCAGACAAGTACCAGTAAGTCGTTTTTGTTTTGACGTTTAAACTTCACCCCATCCATCTCATTTTTTTTGGTCCACTCTAGCCACTACATCGTGCCTGAATTGGGTCCTGAAGTCAAGTTCTCTTACGCTTCTCACAAGGCCGTCTCCGAGTACGAGGAAGCCAAGAAGGTAAAACGCTTTGTCTTATTAGTTCTTCATTCTTGGTGGTTGCTCAACTGCCTCGTTCAAACTGGGCTCTATTCTTTTTTTCTTTTTTGGGATCGGATTGGGTTCTATTCAGCCCGACCCAGAAACGACGTGTTTCCGTTTTATGTGACCCGATCCAAAACCCGATCCGGATAACGAATCGGGTGGGGCTATCGGGGTTTAAGGGTTTGCCATTTATTTATTTTATATTTTATTTTTTACCGTGGTTTGCCATTTAAGAAAGGGGACGCTTTTTCCACTCTTTATGGACATGCCCGATTTCTGTGTATTGACCGTATTTAGGGATGTCAATGGGCTGGGTTGGGCTGGGCGTTCATGATACCCGACCCAATCCGAAATATATAGAGTCTCGCTTGACCCGACCCGATCCGAAATCCTGTTAAGTATATACTCCAAGAATGGGTCGGGTCAGGTCGGTCCGGGTCGTGTTTAGGGTTTGTTCTCTACACCTTGTTCTGTGCCTCCTCCTCCTCCTCCTCCGTCTCTCTCTATTGCTCTCGCGTAGGCTAAGGACCAACCTCCTTCCTCATTCGTAACCAAGAAGAGGAAGAAGAAGAAGGAGCAGCGATTCGCGGGCACTCGCCATGTCCGCATTCCGGTTCCGCCCCCCCCTCCTGACCTCCGCTCCTCCGCCGCCGCCACCGCTGCCGATCGGATTCTTCCCAAGGTGAGGCGCGGGGTTCGCGTGTCTTCCTTCGTTGCTCGCGCTTTGAGACGCTCTGGTTCGGCGATGTCCGTCCTTGCCGTATGTCTGTCCGTTTGTTTTTGTTCATAGCTGTTTTGGCGTTCGTTTCCCCCCGTGGATCTGAGAAGCCGAGAGGAAGAGGCTTCCTCCGTCTTCCTCTGGCGAAGGAGGGTCAGGAGCTTGTCGTCTTGAGAGTACGGCTTCGGGGTCGAGAGGGCGCCGCCGCCGGAGGGGAGGGAGAGGTCTGGCGTGGTGACCGTGCCGCGGGCGCGAGATGGCCCACCAGGTGGCTCGGCGGTGGCGGCGACGGAGGAGGGGGGAGGTGGCGGAGGGGGAGGCGGCCGCTGCTCTGGCGGAAAGGATCGGACCGGGAGATGGGTCTCGGAGCAGAGAGAGAAAAAAGCGAAGGGAAGGGTGGGTGGCGGCGCAGAAAGAGAAGAGAGCGAAGGGGAGAGAGGGGGTAGGGTTGTGTTCGGTACCAAATCAAAAAAGCCTGGCCCGGCCCGGCTCGGCCCTATCCTAATAAATACCCACGTCTAAAATTTATACTCATAAAAAATAATACCTGATTCTAAAATACCATAAAATTTCGGATCGGACCGGATCGGGTCAAGCTGGGCCGGGTCGGCTCGGATTTTTTTGACAACCCTGATCGTATCATCTTCCCATGGTTTCCAATTTTTCAGCGTTCCGTTTGCCTTTCGAATAAAAAACAAAAAAAAAAAAAATCGTTCCGTTTGAAAATGGGGAAACAACTCATGGCGCGTCCCACAGTCCCCACTGTTCTCTCCTTTGTTTCCCGCATTTTGGCCAGCAGAATCTCCGCCCTCTCTCCTCCTTTTCGCTGCCGGTGGTGCTCGAAGCGCTCATCGTCATCATCCTCCGTCGCCATCCGCGCGATCTTCTCCGCCTCGCGGCCTATCCTCTCGGGACGACGCCGATGGCGACTTCGACTTCCCCCACGGTTCAGAAGAATCCGCCGTTGAAGAGGCTTGATCGTACGTCGTGGTGGACTTCGTCTTGCGATTGCTCGAATTGTGGAGCGTTGTTTGGGGTTTGGAGAGAGGGGAGGGATTTGAGCTCGCGGAGACGGGGCTCGAGGTCGGAGGGCAAGAGGGAAGTCGTCGGCGGCAAAGGAGGAGCAGTTTGATGGCTGCGATTTGCTCGAGGACGCAGAGGTCCTTGGTCTAAGAAACGAGGTCTTCCGCTGCGGAGTCGTTGGTGTCGAAAAGGTGGGAGAAATAGGCCGTGGCATTCTTCTTCTTCTTCTTGTTCTTCTTCTTCTTCGTATCTGATGTGTCATCGTGATTTCTGATCAGTGATTATGGTTGTGGGGGGTTTTGTCAGGTTTCTTGCAGAGTTTTTGGATGACTACATCGCACGTGAGGCTAATCATCCAAAAGCGTGAAACAAACAAGCGGGGACCGCAAACGGAGGAGTGGAAATAGCGGCTCCTTTAAAGAAATGTTCGAAAAAGTCCATTTTCATGTTTTCCCCAATCCGATTTGCTCCCTCATCCCTTCCTTTTCTGTCTCGCTACTATCCCAGCCGCCGCCAACCCCACGACCCACCTCCGATCTCGATGGCAACCGCCGTAAGCCTCCGATCTGCCCGACCATCCCCTGACACTCCCCTCTCCCAACTCCCAGCCGCTGCAACGCTCGACCCGGGGCCAACGACGGTCGTCGACGCTCCTGCAGACCAGCTCAGGCCGCCGCTTGCCTCGCTAGACCTCGTTCGCGGCTGATCCGAGGCCAAGCCCGGCCCTAAATCTCGATCGAGCTCCCCCGCCCTCGGCGCTCGTCCTCGTCGACAGCGAGCGACGACAAAATTCTGACTCTTTCGTTGTTTGTAGTTGCTTGTTTGTTTTTCGTATATCTTTATCAGCTCATAGATTTTCGTCTTCCTTGTGCCGTTCCATAATCTTTGCATGATTTTAAAGCTATCCGCCTTTTATATCTATTTGCTAATTCCCAGCTCGGAGTAGAGACTGTTCCGGTCCTTCTTGGCCCGGTGTCCTATCTGCTGCTGTCCAAGCCTGCAAAGGGTGTTGAGAAGACCTTTTCTCCTCTGTCCCTTCTCGTAAAAATACTTCCCATCTACAGGTAAGATATTAACAACTCCTCTCTAGCAGTTTTCATCTGCTCATGTTTTTGAATACGTCTCCTGACCAATGAAATACCATCCAGGGAAGTCGTCTCCGAACTTAAGGCAGCTGGCGCTTCGTGGATTCAGTTTGATGAGCCCACCCTTGTGACTGATCTTGATTCTCACGAACTGCAAGCATTCACCGAAGCATACTCGGAACTAGAATCATGTCTTTCTGGCGTGAATGTCGTCGTCGAAACCTATTTTGCTGATGTTCCTGCCGAGGCATATAAAGTTCTTACATCCTTTAAGGGTGTCACTGGATTTGGATTTGATTTCGTCTGTGGGACCAAGACCCTTGAATTAATCAAGGGCGGTTTCCCCACAGGCAAGTATCTCTTTGCTGGAGTTGTTGACGGGAGGAATATCTGGGCCAATGATCTCGCTGGATCGCTCAGCACCCTCCATGATCTCGAGAGCATTGTGGGAAAAGGTACTATTTTCTGCATATGTTTTTTCAAATAGTGTGTGTTAAAGATCTGCATGTTACGTATCCTTAAGTTGATATCTGAAATTCCTCATTTATCTGCAGAAAAACTTGTGGTCTCCACCTCTTGCTCTCTTTTGCACACTCCTGTTGACCTAGTTAATGAGACCAAGTTGGATAAGGAAATCAAGTCATGGCTTGCATTTGCTGCTCAGAAGGTCGTTGAAGTCAATGCCTTGGCCGAGGCATTGGTTGGACACAAGGATGAGGTACGGTTTGTTATCTTTCTGTTGAAGATGATGCTGAAAAGCAGCATAATATGCCCACACTGTCATTGTTGCTACTAGGTAGTCTTAACAGTGGTGTTAATCCATATTGTTAGCTTATTTTCTAGAATTAGTTGCTTCTACTCTATTCCGAATTCTCTTCAGCAGAAACCAATGGGGTTACCTTGTGGTGAGTCTCTTTAATTACTGGCTGTACAGAGCTACATATACATATGGCAGCAACCGGGTAAATATGGTCACTAGGATGCAAAGCTCTTAATTTAAATTAGGCCTGTTAACTAGCACGTATAGGGTGTCTGTTAATCATAATGTTCAATTTCCAAAGTATTTATTACTCTAATGTCGTGAGAGGATATTTCAATTCTTACTGCCGAGCCGATGGCTCTGTTTTCAGGCATTCTTCTCAGCTAATGCTGCTGCTCGGGCCTCAAGAAAGTCCTCTCTAAGAGTCACAAACGAAGCTGTCCAAAAGGCTGTATGTTCCTCTTCTTAGTTTTTTTTATGCATTCCTCTGCTTAGTTACTCTACATCTTTTTTTCATTCGAATGCTACCAATTAAATGGTGTGACTGATGTCTTGAGCTCGATATTCTCGTCTCTCTTAGGCTGCTGCTTTGAGGGGCTCTGATCATCGCCGTGCCACAACTGTGAGTGCTAGACTTGATGCTCAGCAAAAGAAGCTCAATTTGCCAGTCATCCCAACAACCACCATTGGCTCCTTCCCTCAGACCGAGGAACTCAGAAGAGTGCGCCGTGAGTATGAGGACAAAAAGTGAGCAAACTAGATCTTTCTTTTTCTAATTTGACATATGATGGATATGACACGGGGCCGTTATCCTTTTCGTTATGACCCCCCTTGGTCCTCTGACCACACTTTGTTATAGGATCTCTGAGGAACAATATGTTAAGGCCATCAAGGACGAAATTAACAAAGTTGTCAAGCTTCAAGAGGAGCTTGACATAGATGTCTTGGTTCATGGGGAGCCTGAGGTGAGACAGTCTTGGAATCTAGTATTGTAATTAAGACAGATTATGTCGGATAAATAGGTGGCATCTTATGAGCTATGTTTTTTTTCTTTAACATCTTGATCTGGATGTATACAATGCAGAGGAACGATATAGTTGAATACTTTGGGGAGCAGTTGTCCGGTTTTGCTTTCACCGTTAACGGGTGGGTGCAATCTTGTGGTAATCATTGTGTGAAACCACCCATCATCTATGGTGATGTGAACCGCCCCAGGCCAATGACCGTCTTTTGGTCCACCACAGCCCAGAGCATGACTACTCGCCCGATGAAGGGAATGCTTACAGGCCCTGTCACCATTCTCAACCGGTCCTTTGTCCGAAATGACCAACCCAGGTATGGAGGAACGTGAATTTCATATGTACATGGTATCGATTAAAGAACATAATTTTTATTTCTTCTTTTGGGACTAGAATAATAGTTTTTATATTTCACAGGTTCGAAACTTGCTATCAAATTGCCTTGGCCATCAAGGACGAAGTCGAGGATCTCGAGAAGGCAGGGATTAATGTTATTCAGATTGATGAGGCAGCTTTGAGAGACGGTCTGCCACTGAGAAAGTCTGAGCAATCTCTCTACTTGGATTGGGCTGTCCACTCTTTTAGAATCACTAACTGTGGTGTCTGGGATACTACTCAGGTTCCTTCATTGCTCTATTCCTTTTTCTTTTTCTTTCTTTTGCCCCTTTTTTTATTTGGGAAGATCTGTTTCCCATGTATACTGATTTCACTTGGTGGCTATTATTGATCGGCAGATCCACACTCACATGTGCTACTACCGCTTCCGCGACATCATCCCCTCATTCATCGACATGGATGCCGATGTCATCACAATGGAGAACTCTCGCTCTGATGAAAAGCTCCTCTCAGTTTTCCGTGAGGGAGTCGAGTTTGGTGGTGGGATTGTCCCCGGTGTCTATGAAACCCACTCTCTCATAATGCCATCGGCCGAAGAGATTGCTGACAGAACCACCAAGATGCTCGCATCAAACATATTGTGGCTTAACCCTGACTTTGTACTCAAGACTCGTAAACACACTGGGGTCAAGCTTGCTCTCAAGATCTTCAATGCCGCTGCTGAGCTCCTCCGCACCCAACTTGCCCATGCTAAAAAAGAAAAGTTTGAGTAACTTCCCTCGTCCATCGATTCTTCCTACACATCAGGGTGTATTCCTATGTTTTATTATTTATCCAATAATTGAGTTTCTCTACGCGGTGTTTGGAGTCATACTGTTTGGGGTATTTTAGTTGTCCTTGTACTCTCTCTGTCTGTCTCTCTCTCTCGTAGAAAAAGTTTTGCGTTTGTAAAAGGATAAAAAATGATAAATTATCATTGAACTTTTGTGCATCAATATCCTTCTTTCAATTTCATGTCTTTGGGGTATTGTCTCTTGGAAAGAAACTTTCTTGCCGTTTCATTTGAAAACACTTTTGATATCTGTTGCTGAATTGATTGGCTGCTGATGATGTGGCGATCTTAAAACTAGCTCGTCCATGTATGAACATTTCATCTAGAAAATCTATTGGTTGCAGCACCGAGTGCTGAGTTTGAATGACTACGAGAGTTTGGGGAGCGCAAGATACTCTAACTTGATGTGCTGCAGTGCAAAACTGTAATTTTTGAGTTGCTGTATCAGCTCCCTTGAGACTCGAGATAACAAATTAGCTATTGCAAGGTTGTGCTGAGTCATGCTTGTACTCGTGTGGTTTAATATATGATCTGCCTGACCTCCTCTTAAAACTTCTGCAAGGAACAAAAGAAATCCAATCTGTATCCAGGTGAGTATATTTTCATTCATTCATCCAAAGCTTTACTTGCCTCTGAGTGAACCCTTGCTTGAACCACTCGACTAATCCATAGCAATCAACGCATAGCTGGTAATTATAAACTAGCATTCCTTGAAAAAACTTGATCTGAATTGGCATCATAAAAAATCTCACTATACAAAACTTAATCAGTACAACAAGTCCCCTGAACAATTGCGCCGGGAACACAAGCCAAGTGACGTGGCCTCTGAATTAAAACATTTGATGCTCCGTCAAACAAGCCACAAATCCATTATAATATGTCACCTCAAGACAATTTGAGTAGACTCTTAAAAGACAAAGCAGGGTGTTTTCCATTTACAGAGCCGTTTGCTTCTGTATTGTCTGTAATGACTGTCTGAATTGCCCTCACAAAAATGTCAAAACTGCCGGATCTCCCCTTAGGCTCCTTTCTGGGGTTCCAGAGGTTGAAGATCTTCTCCTAGGTTCCTTCTGGAGTCCACCATGACTCGCGCCGTTTCTTCTTAGGCAAATGGACAACGTGGTCAAATCAGCATGTTTTTCGATGTGTGCGTGGGTGTCCTTTTGTTTTCTTGCGGATAGAATTGTCAGATTAGTTAATGTGCCGGTGGTTTTGACCAAAAAGCAAATAAATGTGTCGGCGGGTCCCTCCCCCATCGGAGGAAGATTCCTCGAGCAGCGAGCACGCAATCTTCTCCACGTTTCCCAATATATTATTATTATATATAATATAGCATTCGTATATATTTTCCCTCATTTTTTTTTACATGGGACCAGTCCGATGGTGTCGTCATTTATGTATTGCAAATGCTTTTCATTTATGTGCACACGTAACGACATCATTTCGTGACACGCGGACGGACACGGCTGAGTGGAGAACGAGAGAGAGAACTTCCCTTGTGATCGAGTCATGCCATATGACTAGTATTCTCAATGGAGTGGCTTATTTGAAATTATAATGGATTTTGATTTATCTCTAACTTGTTTGCGTGGAGGAAAATACCAAATTTATTACTTAATTAAATCAACTTGTGGAAGACAATTGTAGCAGCGAGCGAGTCTACGAAGACGCTCACTTAAATTACTTCCTGGCTAAGTGAAGCTCATCTGGGAATCTTCGACAAAATGACGAACGGCCCCACGCGGCCGCTAATCAGGGAGTGCAATGCAGTGTGGCCCCCCACCATTGAATAAGAAAAGGAGAAATCGAAAAACAAGTTGGTGGCTGGGGATGGTGAGAGTGTTGGTGCGGAGGATTGGTATTTATTAAGCCGAAGGTGTGGACGAGGGATAAGGAATGAGGGACCAAGGTGTCGATCCACCAACTTCGTATTCGACTGATGTATTGGCATCCCTTTGTTATGTACGTAAATGCCGTTCCTCTTCAACACTTTTCTGTATTTTTTAGAGCAATGAATGATTAGGAGTTCTGTTTAAAACCTCGAGCTCTCCAAAGCAATAGAGCGAGCTTCATACTGGTTGACCAATTCAGTGTGAGATGAACCAAATGAATACCATCCGTTGGATTGTTGGAGCTCCCATGTGGATTCACTTTATCCAATTGCTGAGATCACCTGATTTATAGTAGATCAAATCCATGCAAGACTCTCTCTTATAAATATTTCAAACACCCAATTAGGCATTTGATCACAACTCGTAACACTTGTCTGATGTGCTCAATCCCGACCGAATAAGACCTTATATAATATGTTGATACTAATCAAGCATCTGATGGGTGATCTCAAAAGGCCCATGTCAATGTCACGATAAAAGGAAGGAAATTTTCTCTATGTAGAATGGAAGTGCACTATAGTCTGGTCCTTTTGAGATTGATGTACAACTTAGCAATGGCCAGCAAGCCGTGCCGGCCCAGGCACGATATGACCTGATACGATTGCGCCGGTGCTCAGTCAAGTCCATTAGGAAAAAGGGGGTCTTGGAAATGTGGTCGGTCGGCTTTTGCATTTTTTGTCAATTGTATCTTAAAAAATATCTTCGATTAAACCCCCAACATATGCTTGCAAAGCTCTTTGCGATTGCATATATTCTCGTAATTCAACAAAAGGGTTTTTGAATCTTTGCACCAGTTTGTTAAATGATGATGGCAGAGCAAGACGGGAGAGAGAAATTTGCACTCTGTTTGATTAGCGTAGTGACTGAAGAAATCAATCTCCTCTAATACTTCATAGTAAATGCTTCGTGTGTCATTACTGAAGATAATTGTGCGACTTGATAAAGGGCCATGACAAATGCTCTCGTAGACAAAAATAAAGATAAAATATAACAAATGCTTCGTGTGTTTATGAGGGAATTTTGCCTTTTGTTTGCATCGTCTACAATACATATCGAAGATGAATGTGGAGTAACTATGGACCATGTAAAAGATAGATCCAAATTGCACATTTCATTCAGGCTCGGTTTGTTTCGCGAAAAATACTTTCCATGAAATCATTTTTCAAGAAAACGACATTTTTTTTTCGAATTTTTGACTGAAACTTGAAAATGAACTGGAAAATGTGTTCCGTTGTTTAGTAGGGAAAACTTGATTTAATTTTCAAAAATAGACACATACATTATTCCGTGCGTAGGGGTTACATGTCGTTTGTTCATACTTCGATTTCCTTATGCTTACGTGGGCGTGCCTGGTATGAGAAACAAAGGTCCTCGAAATATTCGTTGACTCCAACAAACTTTGCTCAAAATTAATTTTTTGACTACCAAAAATCACAAATTGGTATATTTATGACAAATTTACCCTCATTTAGTTTTCGTTACGTTTGATTAATATTACAAAAAATCACAAACTAGTACACTTGTAACAAACCGAGGATAAAATCCCAAATTGGTACATTTGTCAACTACCACATGTCATCCAACTCAACAATTTAACGGTAAAGTTTAACGGAAATTAGCGGAGGATAAAGTTGTCATAAGTGTATCAGTTTGAGGGTTTTCATGGTCAAAAAATTAATTTTAGGTAAATTTGTTATAGGTGTACCACTTTAAATTTTTCGTGGTATTAACCCTTTACGAAATGATCTCAAATTCTATGTCATGTTCCTCTGAGGAAAATGAACATGTATCATGAGAGACCACATTAAACAAATAAAGAGTTTATGGACTATATTAAATATTATGTCAAAGTTCACGGATCATATTGCACGTTAAGTTAAAGTTTTGTTCAATTATATCTTTCGCTTTCCTCCCTCCCTTTGCTGTCTGACTACTTTCCTAGTTGCCGCCACCTCCGCCTCCGCCATACCTTGGTTGCGACATCGCCTACAACCACACAACCCACCTCCGATCTCGATAGTAACCGCCGAAAGCCTCAAATGTGCCTGACCATCCCCTGACTCTTCCATCTTCCAACTCCCAACCTTTGCAACGCTCGACTTGGGGCCAACGACGATCGTCGACGCTCCTGCAGACCAGCTAAGGCCGTCGCTTGCCTCGCTAGACCTCAATTGAGGCCAAGCCTACCCCTAAATCTCGATCCAGGTCCCCTGCCCTTGGGGCTCATCCTCGTCGGCTATACAGAGCTACATACATATGGCAACAATTGGGTGACTTCGGTCACTAAGATGCAAAGTTCTTCATTTAAACTGGGCATGTTAACTAGCGCCTTTAGGGTGTTTGTTAAGCATAATATTCAATTTCCAAAGTATTGATCACTAATATCGTGAGAGGGTATTTCAACGCTTATTGCCGATGGCTCTGTTTTCAGGCATTCTTCTCAGTTAATGCTGCCGTTCAGGCCTCAAGGAAGTCCTCTCGAAGAGTCACAAACCATTCTGTTCAAAAGGCTGCATGTTCCTCTGCTTAGTTAGTTTCTATCTTTTTTGAATTCCAATGTTACAAATTAAATGATGTTACTGATGTCTTGAGCTCTTGATATTCTTGTCTCTCAGGCTGCTGCTTTGAGGGGCTATGATCATCACCGTGCCACTACTGTGAGTGATAGACTTGATGCTCAGCAAAAGAAGCTTAATTTGCCTGTCCTCCCTGATGTCGGCTAAGTCCGTATACTAGAATGAAATCAAATGTCAAGAAAACAAACCTGAAAGCAATACAAACAAATAAGCAGAATTTTGATCTGAGTCCAATGAAGTAACGTTGTGTCCTTAAGACGAATTTGGCCCCTCAATCAGTACCTGAGGATATCGGATAATCGTCTCCCAAGATAGAACGGATCTCGTTCCTCCGAAGCGGTACGTATTCGAAGGACTTCTACGAACGCAATTTTACAGAACAATCGTACAAAATAACAATGATGAAGTGAATATGCATAGAGTGCGCCGGGAAAATGTCTCGCGGGAATGCCTATGTCACGAAGTAATCGATAGAGAGTGGACTCGGACCTGACCTGAACCGAGCCAACTGGGCGTGCGGGGGGAAACCGACCTAGCTTAACGTAGGTCCTTTCCCTTTCATAAAAGTGGGGTACCTCTTGGAGCTCAAATCCATTTGTGAAGCTCAACTATTTGAACCCATCTCCCATCTCTCTTCTATTTAATATGGAACACTTTCATACACACACTTTTCATTTAATTTTATGGGTTTTGGATTCCAAAATCGCAACACTCCCAACAACCACTATTGGCTCCTTCCCTCTGACCATGGAAATCGGGAAGAGTGCCCAGTGAGTACAAGGCCAACAAGTGAGTAAATTAAAGCTTCCCTTTCTAATTTGATGATGATGGATATTACACAGGGATATTATCCTTTTCATCATGATCCTCCTTGGTCCTCTGACCGCGCTTCTTTATAGGATCTCCGAGGAAAAATACGTTTAAGGCCATCAAGGAGGAACTTAACAAAGCTGTGAAGCTTCAAGAGGAGCTTGACATAGATGTCTTGGTTCATGGGGAGCCTGAGGTAAGACAGTCTTTGACTCTGACATTGTAATTAAGACAGATTATGTTGAATAGATAGATGGGATCCCATGAGCTATGTTTTCTTTCTTTAACATCTTGATTTGGATGTATCCAATGCAGAGGAACGATATGGTTGGATACTTTGGTGAGCAGTTGTCAGGTTTTGCTTTCACTGTTGACGGGTTGGTTCAATCTTGTGGATCCCGTTGTGTGAAACCACCCATCATCTATGGTGATGTGAGCCGCCCTAAGCCAATGACCGTATTCTGGTCCACTGCGGCCCAGAGCACGACTGCTCGCCTGATGAAGGGAATGCTTAGAGGCTCTGTCACCATTCTCAACTGGTCTTTTGTCCGAAATGACCAACCCAGGTACAGAGGAACGGGAACTTCATGTGTACATGGGATTTGATAAAAGAACATAATCTTCATTTCTCCTTTCGGGACTAGAATAATGAATATCCATTTCACAGGTTCAAAACCTGCTATCAAATTGCCTTGGCCATCAAGGAGGAAGTCGAGGATCTTGAGAAGGCAGGGATTAATGTTATTCAAATTGATGAGGCAGCTTTGAGAGAGGGTCTGCCTCTGAGAAAGTCTGAACAATCTTTCTAATTGGATTGGGCTGTCCGCTCTTTTAGAATTACTAACTGTGGTGTCAAGGATACTACCCAGGTTCCTCCATAGCTCCATTCCTTTCGATCCTTTTTTTATGTGAGTAGTTCCACTTTCTACGTACGTGTTGATTCCACTTGGCGGATTTTATGGCAGATCCACACTCACATGTGCTATTACCACTTCAACGACATCATCCCCTCAATCATTGACATGGACGCTGATGTCATCACGATAGAGAACGCTCGCTCTGATTCAAAGCTCCTTTCAGTTTCCTGCAAGAGACTCGAGTATGTTGCTGGGATTGGCCCCGGTGTGTATGACATCCACTCTAAGAGAATTGCATCAACTGAAGAGATTGTTGACAGAATCACCGAGATTCTTGATGTGCTCGAACCAAAAAGATTGTGGGTTAACCCTGACTGTGGACTCAAGACTCGTAAATACACAGAGGTCAAGCCTGCGCTCGAGAACATGGTTGCTGCCGCCATGGTCGTCCGTACCCAACTTGATTTTGCTAAGGAAGCAGTATGCAGAAAGTGGGACTAAGCTACCCTCGTCAATATATTCGTCCTACACGAGGGCGTAGTCCTGTCTTTTACTCTCTCTCTCGCCGCGCCCACCACCACCCCCCCCCCCCTCCCCCGTGAGAAAATGTTATGTGTATAAATAAATTATTGGTACCTCTTGTGCATCAACGTCGTGCTTTCAACTTCATTTTTATGGGTACTGTCCCTTGGAAAGAAACTTTCTTGCTGTTTCACTTTAGAACACTTCTGATATCTGCTGCCGAAAGCATTGGCTGCTGATGATATGGCGATCTTGAAACTAGCTCGTCCATGTATGAACATTTCATCTATAAAATCTATTGGTTGCACTACAAAAAAACTGGATTTTTTCTACGAAAATTTGCGACGAAAAAAATTTTCGTCGCAAATTTGTAACAAATTTTTCAACGAAAAGTAAAATTCATCGGAAATTAGCGACGAAAAATTTTTCGTCACAAAATTCGTTGAAAATTAGCGATAAAAAATTTTCGTCGCAAAATTCGTTGGAAATTTCCAACGAACAATTTTTCGTCGCAAAATTCATTGGAAATTAGCGACAAAAACTTTTTCGTTGGAAATTTCCAACGAAAACTTTCATTGCTAATTTCCAATGAATTTTGCGACGAAAAATTGTTCGTTGGAAATTTTAGATGAATTTTGCGATGAAAAATTTTTCGTTGGAAATTTCCAACGAATTTTGTGACAAATTCATAAAACCCGTATTGTTCGGCATTTTTTAAATTCGTGGGAAAATTCGTCGAAAATTTCCAACGAATTTTGCAATGAAAATTCACGACAAAAAAACTAGGATTTTGCGACGAAAAATTTTTCGTTGGAAATTAGCGACGACTTTTGCAACAAAAACTAAATTCGTTGGTAATTTGCAACCAAAAAATATTCGTTGCAAAATTTGTCGGAAATTTCCAACAAAAATTTTTCGTCGCAAAATTCAGATGAATTTAGCGATGAATTCGTTGGAAATTTCCGATGAATTTTGCGACGAATTTCAAAAAAAGGCATTATTTCTAATATTTGCCAAATTCGTTGGAAAATGCGTGGCAAATTTGCCACGAATTTTGCAACGAATTTCAAAAAAGACATTTTTTCTACTATGTTGGATTTTCGTTGCAAAATTCGTGGCAAATTTGCCATGCATTTTCCAACGAATTTCAAAAAATGCATTTTTTTTTGTAATATGTTCTATATTCGTTGCAAAATTCGTGACAAATTTGCCATGTCACGAATTTTCCAACGAATTTCAAAAATGGCATTTTTTTACTATGTTGGATTTTGGTTGCAAAATTCGTGGCAAATTTGCCACGAATTTTGCAACGAATTTCAAAAAAGGTATTTTTTCTAATATGTTGGAAATTCGTTGGAAAATTCGTGGCAAATTTGTCACGAATTTTCCAAAGAATTCCAAAAAAGGCATTTTATCTAATATGTTCTAAATTCGTTGGAAAATTCGTGGCAAATTTGCCACGAATTTTTCAACGAATTTCAAAAAAGGCATTTTTCTACTATGTTCGAAATTCGTTGGAAAATTCGTGGCAAATTTGCCACGAATTTTCCGACGGATTTAAAAAAAGGAATTTTTTCTACTATGTTGGATTTTCGTTGGAAAATTCGTGGCAAATTTGCCACGAATTTTCCAACGAATTTTGAACATATTACAAAAAAATACCTTTTTTTGAAATTCGTTGAAAAATTCGTGGTAAATTTGCCATGATTTTTCCAACAAATTTCAAAAAAAGCTTTTTTCGTTATATGTTCGAATAATTTGCCATGAATTTTTCAACGAATTTCCAAAAAAGGCATAATTTGCCACGAATTTTCCAACGAATTTCAAAAAATGGCATTTTTCTTCTATGTTTGAAATTCGTTGGAAAATTCGTGGCAAATTTGCCATGAATTTTCCAACTAATTTCAAAAAAGGCATTTTTTCTACTATGTTGGATTTTCGTTGCAAAATTCGTGGCAAATTTGCCACGAATTTTGCAACGAATTTCAAAAAAGGTATTTTTGTAATATGTGCGAAATTTGTTGAAAAATTCGTGGCAAATTTGCCACGAAATTGAAAAAAGCCGCCTATGCCAAAAATTTGAATTTCGTAGCAAAATTCATGGGAAATTTCCCACGAATTTTGCCACGACTCTGACAGACGAAAAATTAAAATTTTTTGTCGAAAAAAATTTCCGACGCCGAATTAGCGACGAATTGTTTTTCATAGCTAATTCATCGGAAAATTCGTTTTGCCACAAATTTTACCACAAAAAATTACTAACGAATTTTGCCATGATTTTTGCAACGAATAATTAACGACGAATTTTCCAACGAACTTTGCAATGAATTTTCCAACCAATTTTGCAATGAATTTTGCGATGAAAAAATTTCGTCGGAAATTACCAACGAAAATTTAAATTTTTTGTCGCAAAAATTTGCGACGACGAACTACCAACAAATTTTTGTTCGTCACTAATTTCATTGGAAATTTGTTTTCCAACGAATTTTGCCAAATTTTTCGTCGGAAAATTCATGGCAAAACTCTTGTTTTTTGTAGTGAAATTACCGACGAATTTTTCTATGACTTTTCCAATGAATAATTAGCAACGAAATTTACAACGAAGTTTCCAAGGAATTTATCCACGAATAATTACCGATGAATTTTGCCACGAGTTTTCTAATGAATAATTAGCGACGAATTTTCCAACGAACTTCCCAAGGAATTTAGTCACTAATTTACCGACGAAGTTTCCAACGAAATTTCCAACAAAAAAATTTTTGTCGCAAATTTCCAACAAAAATTAAATTTTTTTGTTGAAAAATTTTCTGACGATGAATTATCCACGAATTTTTTTCGTTGGAAAATTTGTAAGAAATTCGTTTTCCAATGAATTTTTAAAATTTTTCGTTGAAAATTTCGTCGGAAAAAATAATATTTTTTTGTAGTGTTGCAGCACTGAGTGCTAAGTTTGAATGAGTATGACAGTTTGGGTATCGCAAGATACTTTGTCTTGATGTCCGCAGTCTAAAACTGTAATTTTTGAGTTGCCGTATCAGCTCCGTTGAGACTCGAGATAACAAATTAGCCATTGCAAAGGTTGTGCTAACTTAAGCTTGTACTCACGTCATTCCTCGTAAAAACTTCATCCGTACACATTCAGAGTATTCAAAACTTAATCAGTCTGACAGAAAAAAGTTGAAATCACGAGGGAAAACAAAATTTTTACTATTCTAAGTTGAATAGCGATATGTCGTCTGAACGATTGCGTCGGAAACACAAGCCAAATGACGTGGCCATTGTACATTTACAATTCTATTCCTTGCTGATAAATACGTAAGACGTGGAACCTTTAGATAATATCTGTTACTTTTTTTGTTAACGATCCAGTATTCAAATCACAGCTTCTTCTATTCATAGTAACATTTAGATAATATTTGTTACTTTTTTTATTTATAACTTTCATCACTCTCTGATTTTTTCTCCATAACTTTTTTTTATTTCATTGAATCCCGCACCTGTGATATTAGCGTTCTCACCCCTCAATCTATTTACTAGCAGAGCTACATGCCTATGAACATCTATCACTTTAATAGTAGAGGTTTATGTTGTATATGTAGATAAGACAATTTGGGAAGAGTAGGTTCGATGCCCAATTCCAAGGTCAGATTTACCGAACTGCTTAGAAACCAGTCCAACTAGGTTGATCCTCAATTTGATTAAGTTCTATATAGGCTTTTAAGCTTCTTTGAGCAAAAAAAAATTTTACGAAGGTCTAACCTTCTTCTTCAATATGGAAAAACAAAAAACATATTTTTTTTGGTAAAAAAAAACCACATATAAAATAGCCAATAACCAAGAGTAGTTCTACATTATGATTTTAGTGCGACACAAATTAGAATTTAGATTTTAAATGCTACATAAACTAATTTTTTGAACCACCAAAAACCTCAAACTGATACAATTGTGACAAATTTACGCCAAACTAATTTTTTAACCACCAAAAACCTCAAACCGGTATATCTGTGACAAATTTACCTTTCGTTAGTTTTCGTTAAATTTTACAGTTAAATTTTTGAGTTTGACGATACGTGATAGTTGACGGGTGTACCAGTTTAATGTTTCAACCTCTGTTTGTCATAAGTGTATCAGTTTGTAATTTTTCGTGGTATCAATCCAATTTAACGAAGGGTAAATTTGTCACGAATGTATCAGTTTGGGGTTTTTGGTGGTCCAAAACATTAGTTTGAGTTAAATTTATCACGTGTGTACTATTTTTGGATTTTTTGTGATATTAACCCTTTAGTTTTTATCTTGTGCTGCCAATTCAGTCTCCGCAATATCTTCCTGTATGAGAAGAAGTTGCGGATTCCGCTTCTGCGGACCCAAACCCTGTGTTTTGGATGATTCAAGTCTCTGAAGTTCGTCATGAACTGGTGTGGTACTTTTATCCAAATCGAAAGTGTGATTTAAAGAGGAGTGGCAAACTAGAGTGATACTTTTTTTCGAATTGAGAGTGTGATTTAAAGAGAAAGTAAAAGGAAAAAAAAACTACAAAAGTAAAGTGAAAAAAAAAGGAAGGGAAAAGATGCTGACTTGGAAACTAAAATGGATGTGGCCAGCTACAACATTTTCTTACCAACTCCAAGCTGACCCGGCACTTCACGTTAGAAAATTACAAGTGAAGTAGGGCAACACTTTCACGGAGGGATTAGATTGAGTTAGTTTTTCAGAGTTTAGAGATTAAATTGAATAAAAATACGAAGGTATCACGTTGAATATTTTATACGCGGCAAATTCTGTAAAAACTTCTTTATGTAGCATTTAAAATTGAATGACCATAGAATTAATTATATAAACCAAAATTTCCCAAAGAAAATAGGATTAATACCAAGAAAAAATCCAAACCGATACACTTATGATAAATTTATTCCAAACAAACCCCAAACTGGTACACCTGTGATAAATTTATCCTCCGTTAGTTTCTGTTAAATTTTACCATTAAATTATTGAGTTTGATAAATTGACATGTGTACCAGTTTGAGGTTTTACTCATCTGTTTGTCATATGTGTACCAATTTGTGATTTTTCGTGATAAATTAAAGGGTAAATTTATCATAAATGTACAAATTTGAAATTTTAAACGATACATTTTTCGTAAGTGTATCAGTTTGGGATTTTTGTTGATTTAAAAATTAATTTTTGATAGATTTATCACCGACATATTAATTTGAGGGTTTTTATGACATTAGTTTAAAGAAAATATTGACCGTTTATTTTTTGGAATATATTATTTATCGAGAATCTACCCTATCCATAATGACACGCCGCGCACGCGCAGTCGCCACTGGTATCATTCTTCAAAAACACAACTTTCCAAAAATCAGAGCGGATAAGCGCGCGATGTCTCCTCCTCCGACGTCGTCTTCTTCCTACGTTTTGAGCACTCACCTCGCCTATAAATAGCGGAGCCAGCCCTCGGCCAAAACCAGATTCAGTTCCCATTTTTGTTCTCATAAGATCAAACCCGCATAGAGAACGAAGAAGAGGAAGAGGAGAAGAGAATGTCGGGAATCATCCACAAGATCGAGGAGACCCTCCACATGGGAGGAGGCCACAAGGAAGGCGAGCACAAGAAGGAGGAGCACAAGGAAGGCCACTCCGACAAGATCAAGGACCAGATCCACGGCGGCCACGGCGGCGACCACCACGACAAGGAGGGTCACGAGAAGAAGGACAAGAAGAAGAAGAAGGACAAGAAGCACGAGCATGGCGGCGACAGCAGCAGCAGCGACAGCGACTGAGCCCCCCCGGTTCGCACTCAGGTGAGATATTTCGTGTTCATTCGTTTCGTCTGAGGCATCGTAGATCGAGAGTAACGTGGCGTTGCCGGACGGATCGCCGTTTCTGTTCTTTTTTCATGTTGTCAGATCTGAGGGCGTGTTCGGTTCTTGCAGGCGACCAGCGTTGGATCGGAGCGAGAGGGCGTGCCGGCTGACTTCATCCTTCTCGCCTACTCATATCATATTAGCGGGAAAAGAAAAATAACAATAGGAGTATGTATTTGCTGCCTTGCTTTTAGTCCGACGACATGCTGGACGCGCAACTACTTACGTAACTAATGTGTTTCGCGAAATAATATGTTTTTGTTAACGTTCTTGTCCGGTTAAGTTTCGGCATCTGCCACACGAGAGAATTCCGTATTAGATGCCTTCTACATCATGCGGACCAAGTTCGTCTAAATTGCTATTGATAGCATGAACTTCATGGTGAGATTTACATAACTAGTGATTTCGATGTTCTTAATTTGTACGATTTATAGTCCATGCAATGATTTTTGCTCTCAGGGTTTTCCGCCATAACTTGTATTCCCTAGATTTGGATCCGACTTTGAAGTGATGTGAACGTTTTTGTTTGTTGGGGGGGGGGGGGGGGGGGCGGCGGTGACAGAGCATAGTCGTTTACGGTCTTCTACAATGCAATCCGTTCTCTTGGAGAGCAAATGAGTAACTAGGAATTGAGCATGGGACCACGACTTCTCCAGTCAATCCAACTCACCATGAACCAAATGAATCCAGTCCGTTGGATCGATGTAATTCTCGTGTTGATCTAGCTTAATTCGACAACTTAGTTAATCCGATCAGACCAGATTGACGCAGGACCTTCTCTTATTAGTATTTCAAACACCCCATTAGGCAGTTAACCACCGCTTGATCACTTGTCTAATGCACTCAATCGATCCTAAAAGAATGAAATGTAGTGTGTTGAAAATGATTAAGTATTTAATGTGTGACTCGCATCAATGAAAGAAATTTCCTCTTATATAGAGGACTGGTGCACTGTAGTCTAGTCTTTTTGAGATTGATGTACAACTTAGCAATGGTTGACGGGCCATGCTGGCCCATGCACGGTACAACCCGACACAATTGGGCCTGTGCTAGGCCCAACTTCAAGCCATTCTCTTTGAGAGCAAGTGAATAGCTAGGAATTAAGCTTGGGACCACAACTCATCCAGCCCAATCCAACTCACCATGAACCAAATGGATCTAGTCCGTTGCATCGTTGTAACTCTTGTGTGGATCTTGCTTCATCTAACAGCTAAGATCACCAGATTAGATTGGTGCAAGACCTTCTCTTGTTAGGATTTCAAACACCCCATAAGGCAGTTAATCACCACTTGATTACTTATCTAATGTGCTCGTCGCCCGGGCGAAGGCAATGCCTAGCGAGGCTACCCTGGCCGAGGTTGGCCCTTGCCTTGCTGGGCCGAGCTTGTGGCAAGCGATGGCGACCCTTGCCCACTCGGCCATTGCCTATGCAGCCACCAACAAAAGAAAGAAAAAGGAAAGAAAAAATATATATTTAAAAAGACAAAATATTAAAAAAATTGAAGAAATATTAAAATATTATTAAAAATTATTCACATTAGCGTCGGTTGTGTCATGTAGGATGGTTGGTGTCTATGTTCGTGAATTTCAACCAATATTGACCGGATAGACTTAATTGGCAAAACTTGAAAATATTTAGGACTCAATTGGCAAAATTGAAAAGTTCATGACTGAATATAGGTTTAGGGATTTTTACATAATTTTCCTTAATAATAATAATAATAAGAGCCTCCACCATGCTACGATTAAGGAGCTACGAATCTAATGCTACGGTCGAGATGGCACGATCAAAATATCTCAAGCAATGGAAGAGGGAATAGGATATCTTGAAGAATTTACTTTCCGTCAACTTAAGATATCAAAGTGAAGGCTATAACGTTCATGTCCTTTTTCCGAATACTTGTCCAATTTAGAGTCTATTTAGTATTTATTTAAATTTTTGATATTTTCATTTTAGGTTTTTAGTGACCTTAGAAGGGACCTATAAGATACTTTCTCACACCTTGAAAGAAGGGGGAAGGAACCAAAAATGCAAAAAAGAGAGCTCTATAGCTGGCGGCAAGGGGGATGACCAAGGTGTTAGAAATTTAACTATAGCGAAAGACTGAAGATTTCGATTATTCATGTATAAATTATAATCATGCATAATCAGAATTGAGTGCGGAAAGGTGGAAAAATCTGCACTAACCTCCAGCCATTGGTGAAATCGAGAACTTGATACGCGGAGCTTTAACGATCATCGATAGGTATTTCTAGCCAATACCAATATCTCATATCAATGAATGAGAGATCGATTTTAAAATTATGAGAGGATTTGGCTTAGATAACCTTTTAATATCTCCAAACAGAACCTTATAGATAACTTCTTCCATCAAGATAGACATCCTAATATTGGACAATTATAGTTATCACGTTTTTGAATGCACTTAATAAACGTCAATGAAATTAATTAATGTGGACAATAGTAAACTAAATATGGGATCACATTATAAATAGTATAATTATAACACTGAGCTTCTGTTTTTTTAGTTGGGTCTCTTCATACTCAGGAGCTCCAGCGAGCTCCTTTGCTCCTCCGGTCCCGGCTTCATCCCGTCACCTACCTTCTCAAGCCTGACCACCGCCAGCACTTCCGTTGTCTTCTCCTGCCCCGGGCATCCTCCGGCTCCAGCTCTGCTCCTGCGTCTTCTCACTTTAGTCTCGGCAGTCCTCTCCCTGTAGCCTCGGCTCCGGCTCCAACGTCACCGTCCTTTCTTCGTTTCATTTGGTCTTGGTCCGTCATCAAGTCCCTCCGTTTTGCCGAAGGTTCGACGCTATTGAAGTTCTCTCAAAGCGAGTCAGAGCCTGCACGATCAGCCTTGATACTTCGGTCTACGGGGAAGGTGTTTGGTGAAATGATGCAACGGGGTGGTTGGTTGAGCGCTCCGAGATTGGGCCTATTCTGGTGGAAGTTGTGTTCATGGTCTTTATCAAGCCTCAAGGGGGTATCAGAGGCTCTCTGGGTGGTGGAGGAGCTGGGAAGTAGAAGCTGTAAACCTGATTTTATGGCGCACCGATTGCTACAGAAGCTTGTCGAGAGATGGGCGGTGTAGTGGAGGAGTAGCTTTAAAAGGAAAAGTTGAAGAAAGCTCGATCAAACAGAGGGGGGCTCGAGAGAAAGAAAATGTGTTCGTGGTGCGTCTCGTCTCATCCTTCGATGACGAGAGTCGAGAGGAAAGCGTTCCGGCGGTGTTCATCGCTACGTCTACCAGGTCGCCCCTTTCCGATTATAATCTAGACTTGGCTTCGACTTATTGTTGATTTATCTATTGATTTCTGCTTTGTCTGTTTTCTCACGGTTTGGTCGGTCCTGTGGAGCCATCGCCTGAGCCGCCCGCCTCCATCATAGAATCTGCTGTCCCT
Organism: Syzygium syzygioides; assembly: GCA_031216285.1. NCBI lineage: Eukaryota > Viridiplantae > Streptophyta > Magnoliopsida > Myrtales > Myrtaceae > Syzygium > Syzygium syzygioides. Next base: position 12,293,647 of record CM062252.1, on the reverse strand, counting down.
GTTTTAGTATAATCGAGTCGTCCTAGTTCACGCCGCTTTGTTGTTCAGTTGCTGGATTGCTGGATGTTGTTCATCTTCGCGCCGACACCTTGCTTGGATCAGCATTGTTGCTTGCTTGCATCAAACCAATGAGATGTTCCGAGTTCATGAGACGAGGTGAGTTATGAACAACGTCAACTGTGTCAACGTCAAAAGAGTGGATTTCCATGAAAACATCAATTAGTGGTAGAAGAGCAGTGTCCTGTAGATGATCCGGTGAGATAACAATGTCACATCCTCCACAGGAAGTGACATCGGTCTTAGCCTGTGTAACAAAGATAGAACAGGACCCCGACAAAAAAAATTCCAGACATCTAAGGGAAAATATGATAAAGAACAGTGCAATATTAACTCCAAATTCTGAAATTCAAGCTAAACAACGTATACATAATTCAAGTTGACCTTTGTTTCAAGAACTTAAAAAGTCCTTAAGCTACCAAAATTTGCTAATCTAAGTGTGATTAATATACCAAAAATAGCAAAAAGTTAGTGCAACCTCCATGAGCTTTAGTTTAAAGCTTTGGGTTTTTTGCAACATAATGCTCGAAGTCTATTTTAAGACAAACCCAACCTTAAAGCTTTAGTAGTAGGTGCACCTGAGTGCATTTTCGTATATAGCCAACCTACGTATTTTCTTTTTCTATTGCAACATTTTTGTTATTTATACAACAAGAAAGTCCATATGACTCTGCTTCATTATCATCTTCCTAACTTAGGGATGAATGATAACCAGAGCAAGATGACTAACTTAGAAGGGAATATCTAGAATAAAAATGCAATAAGTAAAATATAGTGGAGAAAAAGAAGGCAAAATTCCACTAACATGTGATATCCACAGCTGCCACCTATGTTAATTACCACTGATTGCCTGCACAAAGATAAGAGGAATGCATGAGACAGACAAAATCAAGTCGTGCAACAGAGAAAGAACAACAACAGGGCTCAATCAAACAAGGAGCAACTGCAACTTCCTCATGACGCGAAAACACTTCAACACAAAAAGTATAATTAACAAGTACCAATCTCCAACTTCATCAATCATCAAGAGAAATCAATATCAAGTTTGACTCCATGGTTATAGTTGGTAACTCTGCATTAAATTCATGATAAAAATGAGAACTAATGTATCCATTGAAATATTGAAGGGTACAAATATTCTACAACCTTATTTTTTCACTTGACTCAAAGATTTCGAGTTCTTCTAAGTCCTCCTCAATAGAAAGTGAAAGTGACGCGAATCGTAACCAATCTTGAGCACATATAAGAGCCTCTATCATACTTGGGGTCAAGAAGCTACGAAAAACATCAAGCACACGACCCCCTGTGCTAAATGCGGCCCCTGATGCTATATTCGAGATAGGCACGATCAAAATATCTCGAGCAATGGGAGAGAGGATGGGGTATCTTGAAAAATTTGCTTTCCACCAACTCAAGATATCAAAGTCAGGACTATAACATTCACATCCTTCCTCCAAATACTTGTTCAATTCAGATTTTTCTTCCAAATATTGTTGTTCGGTTTGGCTAAGATGCTTTTTAGTCATAAAATTAGCACCAACCACAGGAGGCTTTGGCATGCTTATCATCCTTGTGCTCTTTAGCCTCAAGTTGCTTTGGGGGGCATACACCAATGCAGTATTGCTCAAACAATGACGTAAGAGATGTTGTTACTTTATATCGTAAAGCTTCTGCCTGCTTGCTTTCATAAACATCATTAATCATCCACTTCACATATTCCCACTTATGTCGCGAGTCAAGGATGCAAGCAATGAACAGAGTAAGATTGATGTTTTTGACATTGCCAAAATACTTATTAAATTTGGTCTTCATTATCTTAGCCATTTCCTGCAAACTTTGGTTCTCATTCTCATAATATTCATCAATCATTCCAAAAATCTCATACACATCATTCGCCATATCATTACTAGTGACATATGAGAAAAGGAAGAAAGTGACGCGCGTATTCCCAATAATCACTAGTGGGAAACCCTTTTACTTTGGAAAGCTCTTCAACGAATTTGCTATCTTGAAATTTCAATAAGCTAAAAAGCTATTTGAAACTTCAAAGCGGCTCTCAACGTCATGTATGTTGAGTTCCAACGAGTCTCCACATCCAAACAAACAAGACTCTTATACTCGATATTCTCTAGCTCAATACAACTCTTAAACCTTCTTAGCCTTGTAGGAGAAGAAGACCTTATATAATGTACAGCCGAACGTACTAGAACAACGGAATCATTTTTATTTTTCAACCCCATTCTCAAAATCAAATTCAATATATGACCACAATATCTCATATGAAGTAACTCACCTCTCAATATCAAAGAGTTCCAAGAGTTAAGTCTCTTTTTCAAATATTGAATTTCAAAGTCATTTGAGCTCGCATTATCCACAATGATAGAATTCCCAATCAGTTAAGCATTTATCAATCGTTTTTCCTATTATCTTGGTAGAATGACCTGGGATTTGACAAAAATTTAATATTTTCTTTTACAACTTCCAATCGACATCAACAAAATGAGCAATAAGACACATATAACTCAAATTTTAATAAGAAATCTATGTGTCGATTGTAAGACAAACTCTAAGAGATGTCTTGAAGAAATATTTCTTCAATTTTCTTCTTTCCTCCACGTATAACTCGTAACAATCATGCCTCAACATGTTGCGCATTGGGATTAAGAAGTTTGGTTAGATTCTGTTCATAAATCATCGAAATCCCTCATGTTGTACAAACTTGAAAGGTAAACATGGTCACCAATTCTTTTCTACTAGTATCTTGGTACTAGATGAACTACCAATCCCAACAGGTTGATCTGAGATACTTTTTTGCCTCTTTTCGATGTTTGCATATGGGTATTCCTTAACATCTAGCTAAATGATGATGCATCGAACTGGTCCCTTGATCGCTAGCACTACTAATATGGGCCCCACAATATGAACATTTAGCCTTTTCTTGATTATGAATCCTTTTAAAGTGTTCTCACACTAAAGATTTCCTTTTTCTATCCGTGACACTAGAATCACTTGTTAAAGACATCTCGCAATCTTACTATCTATGTTGTTTAGAACCTGCAAGTTATTACTACAATCAGAAATTTGCATGGACCTATTACAGTCGTCCAAAGAGGCAGATTTCATCGAAGGCATAAGGAATATGGAAAGAAGAAAACGGGGACAAGTCCAAACATAACCAACAGGCATGAGACAAATATTTCTTAGAAAAAAAATCAGTCCTTCAAAAGAAACAAAAAGAATATAGAAGGCGTGCAAAGGGTCACTTATAAAAGCATATCAACCGGTCAATCTGAAACTCAAGAGCCACGCACAACCAGAAGGCACACGGTACACATATCGCTGTGAACCAAAAGAAAATCTAGCAACTCACTCTGTTTTCTTTTGTTTTTCTGTCTCCCGATCGGCATCTTCTATCGTGTAATCTTCCGGTGAAGCAATATCCCTCCAAGGCTGTCCTTTCTTAGACTGCTTCTGGATAGAGGAAGGAGCAATAGGGCGGATGATCCCTGATTCCATCCCCCACCCTCCATTCATGACATACCATTAGCATCCATTCCCCATCGAACTGACTAGACCAAAACCCGGGACCTTGCGGGTATCGGTCACTTTGCGAACTCAGACTTATTTGCTAGGCTGATGGTTGCCTTTCCTCCACCAAAAATGCAAGCTCCAGCTAAGGACTCTCTCTTCGGAAAAACTGGCCAAGCATCTAGCCTCGCGTGTTGGGAATCATCTCTTTTAATAAGATAAACATCTAGGCAGAGTGACGAATTTTTAACTATAGTCTATATCCGAAGCTTTTTCCTTTTTATGTCTATTGATTTTCCTCTTTTTTTTTTACCGAAAATTACATGGTAATGGACAAAGCTAAAGTATCGCAACTGGCAAAACTTGGGAGAGAGGTCATTGCTTTCGCTTCTTATTGGTCCATGTAAGAGGGAAAAGCTAAGATGGTGATCGTCTTCCTTTTATTTATGAATTAATATCACGAAAATTTTAAATTAATATATCTATAATAAATTTATTTAAAATTAATTTTTTAATCATAAAAAATCCTAAACTAATATATCTATGATAAATTTATCCCATATTAATTTTTTGACCATAAAAAACTATAAACTGATACATTTGTGACAAATTTACTCTATATTAAATAGAATTAATACACAAAAAATCACAAACTGATAAATTTGTGAACTAACTAAGGGTAAAACCCTAAACTGATACACCCGTCAACTGTCATATGTCATCCAATTCAAAAATTTGATGGTAAAATTTAACGAAAACTAACGAGGGTAAAATTATCACATGTGCACCAATTTGTGATTTTTTATGGTAAAAAAATAAGTTTGGGATAAATTTGTTATATATGTACCGATTTGAGATTTTGCGTGATATTAATTAATTATTTATTTATTTTCTTGTTAGACTTTCGACACATCTTTTATTTAATTTATGACGTACTCTAATCCACCCCACCCCCACCACCATCACAGTGGAAAAGACGCCCATTTTCATTGGTCTAGAGAAAAGATATACCCCACGAACGGTTTAATTTGTATTTGCAGACACCATTGACTTAGGCTACCCCTTTTCTTTGTGTTCACATTTACGTCACGACAAACCTAAAGGATGAGAGCAATGTTTCTCATACTCTTTCTTATTTTTCTTGTTGTCGTACCGTCTAATCCCTCTTTAGACCCCTCGATTCTGCTTTGGAATTGATCTCGATAGTGTTCGTGGAATCGTTTCGTTGTAAACAGGCGGTGTCAAGAGAGATGATGCGTGGATCACCAGATTGCTGGATATATGAAGTCATGTTGAAAATTCATGGAACAGATGCTAAAGCTTCAATTGTAGCAGAGTGAGCATTTTCACTTGTCTATTGTCGGATCGCAAGTTAATATGAGTTTATATCAATGATCTGAATCTTACTTAGGTACGAATTTAGCTACTTCAAGAGCGTTCTAGGTCGGCATTCCTTAAAAAGACGAGCAACTATTGCATTTTTAAAAGTTTGACTACAAATTTGATTGGACTGTCGTTCCATTTAATTTTCTCGTCACAACCCAAATCAACACTAGAAACCATCACTAATCGGATAAAAATCAAGAGAAAGAAACAGGAAAAAGCTTCGGGTATAGACAATAGTAGGAACTTCCTAGCATGTCACTTCTTGCCCATCTCGCTACTGAGTTTATCATTAGACAATTTTTCAGTGAAAGAAATAGAGCACGAGTGGTGAGAAATTGGAAAAATTGTCTAAAAAGTCTTAAACATATTGCATTTTTGACAATTCAATCCTAAACTTATTGTAATTGTGTCAATTCAGTTCTAAACCTTTTATATTTGAGCCAATTTAGTTTATCCGGTTAATTTTGATCGGAAATTGTGAACATGGACACTGATCGTCCTATGTGATGTGGTCAGTATTGACATGGATAATTTTTAATAATATTTTAATATTTTTCAATTTTTTTATTTCTTTTCTTTTCTTTTTTTTTTCTTTCCTTTCTTCCTCCTTTAGCTGGTCGCTTGGCGACTGGCCAGAGGCGAGGGCCGATGGTCGGCCTCGGGCGAGCCTCGCCCGCCCCCAGGGAGGCTTGACTTCGCCCAACGACGGAGAGAGAGAGAGAGAGAGAGAGAGAGAGAGAGAGAGAGAGAGAGAGAGAGAGAGAGAGAGAGAGAGAATGTGTCTGCGTTCGTCGATTGGAGAAGCTCGAGAGGGAAAATGGCGTTGCAGTGGATGATACTAACGTACGTGGTCGCCGCTGAAGTAGATCTGGCTCTCTTCTTGACCCTTCCTTCCCGAAGCTTTTGAAAAACCATCTCGTCTCCTTGTCCTTCAGCCCGCCCTATTTGTCGTCCCCTTTGCCGGATTCTAGCTCCTTGGTCAGTTATATTTTTTGCCCGACTTGTATCGGGGCACTTTACCACACTTTGCTTTTTACTTTCCCTTTTATTGTCGCTTTTGACGTGTTTGTTTCTATTCTTCTATGTCATTTCCTTGATTGAGTTTCTCTTATTTTGTTTACCTAGTTAGATGGTTAGGCCACACACTAGGAACATAATAAACGCAAAAACACTGCGTGGACACTTAGCAGACTAAAACCTTAGGATTCATAATTTGATAAAAGGACCGCATGTACCAACAATCAAGTTTCAGTATCGAAAGGGCACTAGTTAGATAACTAGTTTAATGAAATCACAGACCCCAGATCTTTGGTTAGGTAGGAAGTGAGGTATGCTAGCGGCGAATGCAATAGGCTAATGGTGACTCCTCGTATATTATTTTCATAGGGTTAATCAAATTAAAATGAAAATCGCAACGTTACACGAGATAAGGATTTGGAAAAATGCGTCTATTGAAAACTGTAGGTCACCAATTCGGCATTACCTCTAAGTCCATCCTTTCCCTGAACCCTCGTGTCGAGAGGGTCAAAACAATGATTTATCTTACCAAAGGTTCCATACTTCACCTAAGCATGATTCTATTATCGTCCCAAGAATTTTCAATGCTTCTGTTGCAGATCTCCGAAACAGCGTTGCTTATATTGGTTGAGTTGAATCATGATATCATGAAGCATGCGACAAGATGCAGCTATAGTTCGTCTTAGCATTGGCTATGGAGTTTGATGATATTCTTTGCCGTTAAGTGTTTATCATGAAATTTTACTTTTTGTGTTTGCCTCGTGTACATACGTACATATATATATAGCGACGATGGATGTGGAGCAATCACGGACTATGTCAAAAGATAGATCCAAATGACACATGGCAATAAGTCATGACGTGTATAAACACAGTCGATGGGATCTCGAACAGACAAAAAAGAGAAAAAGATAGGGTGGATGCAATGTAATCCACGGATTGTACGATCGAAAATGTGTGGTCTGGAAATGGATTGTCTTCATTGGACGTTGCTCCTATGATTGGAGCCATAACGATCTTTTTGCTCTTGAAATATAGCACTTCAAAAACTTGAGCATCATGCTTCTCTTTTTTTTTTTTTTGGCAAAAGAGCAACATGCTTTGATACCAATTGATATGGCCAAAACAACAACCAAGAAGGGGTGATTGGTTGTATATCTAAGGAGATTAATTATGCAGTTGTAGTAACTTCTACGAGACATACAATAAGAGAATTAAAGAGATAGAAGATATTTCAAGACGAATTCATTGTGGTTCAGCCTTCCACCTAGCACAATTTACTCTCTCAACTCCAACGGGCATGAACAAGACTCGAATCCATTAAGTAATCGCCGAGATTTTACGGTCTCTAGACGGTGCTTCCACTACAAGAAGCTCAGAAGACGACTCTACAAGCGCAATCATCTCTTACAACCCTATATTCCCCTTTCCTCCCAGATTTCAAGAATTTATCCCTCACATAGAATTACAATTGAAGATAAACATTGTTTGGGATTTCCGGCAATCTTCTAAGTTACCTTTGATCTGTTTATATAGGCCTTCAATCTTCAAGGCGTAAGTTGGAAGCTGTTTCAGGGTCAAATGAGCCGTGGACCATCTTCTCTATCTCTAGCAACCATACCTGCAATATGCACGATTTGAATATACCCTAAGGCTGCCTTTGGTCATCCGGATTTCTAAATAAGATAGGATTGGATATGATAGGATAAGAAATCCCGGAATTTCTTCATATCCTGTCCACTATTTGGTGGACTACAGATTTAAAGTTGGATAGGCTAATTTTTATTTTTATTTTTTGCTATTCACGGGTCCGGAGGAGTCGGTGAAGGAAAAAAAGTCGAGAAATTTTTTTGGTGAAAGCGCACAAGATGTGGGGATGAAGATGACTGCAAGTGGGGCGTAGGGTTTTTGGAAAAATAGGCATTAGAAATCCTATCTGGATCTATCCTACCTTCTCCCCCCGAATTTTTTTATCCGGTCTATATCCGACCTTATCCTATCCTAAACCACCACCAAACACAGGATAGGATAAAACATATCTTATCATGGCTTTTATACGATCGACCAAACGCAACCTAAAAGACAAAGCACAGTGTTTCCTTACTTTATCGTTTTACATAAAAAACGGTCCGATGATATTGATAGCGAACGTTCATAATTGATTGCGAGTTCATAAATTCACCTTCCATTTCGATCAAAGAAAGAGATCACGAGGGAGGGGGGAGACGAGAGTTCATAAATTCACTCTATCTTCGACACCGCAACATGAGCGAGGCGCGTGGAGAAAGAGAGAGAAGTGCTCTTTCGATCGAGTCATGCCATAGGGCATATTCTTAGTGGAGTGGCTATCTAAAATTTGAAAGGATGTCGACTTATTCCTAACTTGTTTGTTTGGAGGAAAATACTAAACTTATTAAGATTGGTCTGTTAAAATTGATTTATTGAGCAGTACGTTTTGTTCATTAAAACACTAAACTTATTACTCAATTATATCAATTGTGTAAAACAATCGCAGCGAGTCTATGAAGACGCTATCTTAAATTACTTTTTCGCTAAGGGAAGCTCATATGGGAATCTTGGCCCCGTCTCGAGATCTATGGGAAAAGTGTCAAAAAAGTCATAAACCTATAAATTTTTTTTTAATGTCAATTTAGTCATAAATCTTTTGTTTTAGTGTCAATTCAGTCTTTCCAACTAATTTTGATTAGAAATTACTGACGTAGACGGCGATCGACCTACATGGCACCACCGACGCTAATGTGGACAACTTTTAATGATATATTAATAATTTGCAATTTTTTAATTATTTTTTCTCTCTTTTTTTTCTTTGTTCCTTTCTTCCTCCCTTTACTTGTGACTGGCCATTGGCCATGGCCGGCCGAGGCCGACCCTTGCTTGCGCAAAGGCGAACCCCGACAAGGGCTTCCCTCACCAAATCAAGCAAGGCCAGCCCTCATCCAAGCCACGGTGGCCTCCCCAAATTTGGCGAGGGGAGCCCTTGCCGGGGCTCGCCCTCGCTTGGTCAAGGCTTGCCCAGGCCACGCTGGGCCTCATAGGCAAGTGGTGCCACATAAGCCGGTTGGTGTCCACCTCAGCAAAATCCATTCAAAATTAGTCAGAAAGACTAAATCGGCACTAGTTCAAAATGTTTATGACTAAATTGGCACCGATGTAATAGGTTTACAACTTTTCCGACACTTTTTCCTGGGATCTATTAAATGCATGATTCCATCGCCATAGGAAATAAAACACTCAGATCCAACCTACCATGATATAATTCATGAACATACATCATGATTTTGGTTGTTTTTCATCATGCATACATGCATTCTACCATTAAAAAATTGACGCCCACAACATAAGGCCAACCCGTCTTGCAGATCAGTTTTGCTATTTAGTCAATATTTCAACTCGATATATGATCATAAGGACTTATTAAAAATAAAAACTACAAGTATTATGATTCTAAAATGAATGTCTTAGGATCTATTCAAAGGATGTCGCATCAAAAAGCGTTGTGGGAGTGTTAACCACGACAGATATAGAAACCTTTATTGCCGTCGAGAAAAGAGAATTTTACAGAATATTAGCTATTGGGTAAAATAAAGAGATTCACCCGATTTCTCATACTAAGGATTAATTTGTTTGAAGGAATACTGTTTCCTGAAAATTGTTTTCCTACTTTTCAATATTTGGATGACGGAAAACTAATCGATTTATGTTCATGGACTGAAAACAACAAGATTAGATTGGAGGAAAACAACATAGCTTAAATCACCAAATAAATGAAAGATTAACCACCATAAAAAGTGACTCGAGAACATCAAGCCGTTTCAGTAATTGGACGAGAAAAGATTCCTCAAACACTCTGCATGTAATCATTCCAATCGACCGCGCCATGAAGGTTGGTAGAAACCAGCATTCCTTGTGCCTTGTGGCCTCAACAAACCGAGCCAAAGATAAACCAAATCACACATAACATTAAGTCATGACATGTATAAACACAGTCAATGGGATCTCGATCAGACAAAAAAGAGAAAAAGAATGGGTATGTCTTCACTGAAGGATGCTCCTATGATGTGAGCCATGATGATCTTTTTGCTCTAGAAATGCAGCACCTCAAAAACTTGAGTAACATGCTCTGGTACCAATTAAAATGGCTAAAACAACAACTAAGTAGAGGTGATTGGTTGTTTTAAGAGCGTTAAAAGTTTTAACTTAAAACTCTTGAGTGAAAGATGTGAGAATGTGCTTTTGTAGAAGGAGATTGATAATGCAAATGGAGTAACTTCTATCAAACATATATTAAAAGAGTTAAAGAGGTAGAAGATATTGTAAGACGGATTTATAGTGGTTCGGCTTTCCACTTGGCACACTTTACTCTCTCAACTCTAACAGCCACGACCAAATACTCCAATCCATTAAGTAATTGCCTACATTTTACAGTTCGTAGACGGTGCTCCCCCTTACAATAAGCTCAGTAGACGATTCTATAGGCACAAGCACCTCTTACAACTCTAAAATCCCCTCTCAAGAATTTAGCCCTCGCATAGAATTACCATCTGAAGACGAACATTGCACAAGCGAAGGCTAGGGCGTATGTTGCAGCATAGTGAGAATGAAAGTCTAGAATTTCCGGCCATCTTCAAAGTTACCTTTGATCTGCTTATATAGGCCTTCAATCTTCAAAGGCGTTAGTTGGGAGCTGTTTCCGGAATCAAAATGAGCCGTTGACCGTCTTCTCTAGCAATCATACCTGCAATCTGCAGAATTAGAGTATACTCTTAAAAGACAAAGCAGGGGGTGTTTTTCCATTATTTAGATTGATCAGTAAAAAATTGATGTATTGAGCCATACGTTTTGTTCATTAAGGAAGGAGATTAAAATACCATTTGTTACTTGAAAACATCCGGCCATTTTGTTTGGGTAATGGAGATACGGGCAGGATAGAATGTGTTTGTGGGGGCCAACAAAATGGGGTTAAATTCATCGAGGAGGGAAAGCAGCCTGCAATCTGGAACAGAGGAACAGAGAGCGCGCGGCGGAGTCGTGAACTTGGAGAGAGAGAGGGAGATAGAGATAACTCCAATAAACGGAAAAGCAACGGCGCAGGGGGGTAGAGAAAGGAGTCGGAAGGTGGGTGTGGATTGCCACGTGTCGACCTCTGGATGGTTTGCTGCATACTCGGGTCCACGTGACTGTAAGCGAAAAAGATGAAGAAAAAGGCGGAGAAAAAGGCAAAAGATGAAGCGGAGAAAAAGGCAAAATATGAAGCGGAGAAAAAGGATGTCAAAGATGAAACATCTTTGAAAAATAAAGAAAAAGAATGTCAAAGACGAAACATCAAATAAAAAAAGGGATGTCAAAGACGAAACATCGTACGAAACATCGTATTGATGTTTCGTCTTTGACATCCCTTTTCTTTATTTTTCAAAGATGTTTCATCTTTGACATCCTTTTTGTCTATCTTTTGCTTACAGTCACATCATCGGCTCATCTTTTTCCGATTGTCTGTGTCTGGTGGGATACCTTGTCCTTGCAAGCCTCTATAACTATAAATACCCCATACCCCCACTGCCATTTTGCTTGCCCCCTCCCTCTCCTCTCTCTGTCCCTAGCGATCTTGTCACTCAGCTAGACAACACACATCAGTTCGTCTCGTATCCCGGTTCAGTCTCCACCAAGGTAGGATCCATGCATCGCTCGCATTTCTCCATTCTTAGACTGGGTAACTGAGTGAGTTCCACTACGTTGCTTACCTGTAGTTGATGTTTGTACGATGATGCAGAGAAATGGCGTCCCACGTCGTTGGATATCCTCGCATGGGCCCCAGGAGGGAGCTCAAGTTCGCCCTCGAATCGTTCTGGGCTGGAAAGAGCAGTGCAGAGGACTTGCAGAAAGTTGCAGCTGATCTCATGTCATCCATCTGGAAGCAGATGGCCGTTGCCGGCATCAAGTACATTCCCAGCAACACCTTCTCATACTTTGATCAGATGCTCGACACCACCGCGATGCTCGGTGCTGTTCCTCCCAGATATGGTTGGGACGATGGCGAGATCGGATTCGAAGTGTACTTCTCGATGGCCAGAGGGAACGCCTCCGTCCCTGCTATGGAAATGGCCAAGTGGTTCGACACCAACTAGTAAGTGCTATGGTTCTCAGACGAGCGCCAGTAAATCGTTTTTCTCTTCTGATGTTTAACTTAACCCCATCCATCTCTCATTTTTTGGTCCAGCCACTACATCGTGCCTGAATTGGGTCCTGATGTCAACTTCTCTTACGCTTCTCACAAGGTCGTCGCCGAGTACGAGGAGGCCAAGAAGGTAAAAAACGCTGGTTCTTAATATTTCTTCGTTCTTGCTGGCTGTCTCCGCTGCCCCGTTCGATTGGGTTCTATTCTTTCTTCTTCCTTTTTTTTTTGGATCGAATTGGGTTTTTTTACGTTTTATGTGACCTGATCCAAAACCCGATCCGCATGCAACCCGAACTGGATAATGAATCGGGTCGGGTTATCGGCTCTTTTGTTTTTTTTTTTTATTGGGGGGGGGGGGAGGGGATGTTCCACTTTTTCATCATTCCGTTTGCCTGACGACGCCGTTAGAACTTGAAAATGGCAAAACCAAACTCAAGGTGGGTCCCACAGTCCCCACGCTCTTCTTCGTCTCCGCCCCTCTCCTCCTCTTTGCTGCCGGTCCTCGAAGCGCTGCCGCTCATCATCATCATCATCATCATCATCATCCTCGTCGCCATCCGTCCGAATCTTCTCCGCCTCGCGGCCTATCCTCTCGGGGCGACGGCGATGGTGCCTTCCACATCCACTTCCACTTCCTCCGCGAATCAGAAGAACCCGCCGTTGAAGAGACTGGATCGGACGTCGTGGTGGACTGCCGACGGCAATTTCCGCTTCGGCGGCGAGAAAATTGCCGGACGGTCCCACGAATAGTAGTAAGCGAATCCTCCGGCTTCTCGTCCGGTTTAGGCCGAGTCTCTCCTTCAAACGCCGACTCCGCCTTGCGATTGCTGGAATTGTGGAGCGTTGTTTGGGGTTTGGAGAGAGGGAGGGGTTTGAGCTCGCGGAGACGGGGCTCGAGGTCGGAGGGCAAGAGGGAAGTCGTCGGTGGCAAAGGACGAGCAGTTTGATGGCTGCGATTTGCTGGAGGACGCAGAGGTCCTTGGTCTAAGAAATGAGGTCTTCCGCTGCGGAGTCGTCGGTGTCGAAAAGGTGGGAGAAATAGGCCATGGCTTTCTTCTTCTGGGTGTCTGATGTGTCATCGTGATTTCTGATCAGTGATTATGGTTGTGGGGGGTTTTGTCAGGGTTCTTGCAGAGTTTTTTGATGACTACATCGCACGTGAGGCTAATCATCCATCCAAAAGCGTGAAACAAACAAGTGGGGACTGTAAACCGAGGAGTGGAAATAGCGGTCCCTTTAAAGAAATGTTCCAAAAAGTCCATTTCATGTTTTCCCCAACCCGATTTGCTCTCTCCTCCCTTCCTTTTCCGTCTCGCTACTTTCCCAGCCGCCGCCAACCCCACGACCCACCTCCGATCTCGATGGCAACCGCCGAAAGCCTCGGATCCGGCCGACCATCCCCTGACACTCCCCTCTCCCAACTCCCAGCCGCTGCAACGCTCTACCCGGGGCCAACGACGGTCGTCGACGCTCCTGCTGACCAGCTAAGGCCGCCGCTTGCCTCGCTAGACCTCGTTCGCGGCTGATCCGAGGCCAAGCCTAGCCTTAAATCTCGACCGAGCTCCCCTGCCCTCGGAGCTCGTCCTCGTCGGCAGCGACGACAAATTCTTACTCTTTTGTTGGTTGTAGTCACATATTCATTTTTCGTATATCTTTATCAGCTCATACAGTTTCGTCTTCCTTGTGCCGTTGCATAATCTTTGCATGATTTTAAAGCTATCTGTTCTTGAATTTACTTGCTAATGCCCAGCTAGGAGTAGACACTGTTCCAGTCCTTCTTGGTCCGGTGTCCTATCTGCTGCTATCCAAGCCTGCGAAGGGTGTGGAGAAGACCTTTTCTCCTCTGTCCCTTCTCGGAAAAATACTTCCCATCTACAGGTAAGATATTAACAACTCTTCTCTAGCAGTTTTCATTTGCTCATATTTTGAACGCATTTTCTGACCAATGATAAATCATTCAGGGAAGTCGTGTCCGAACTGAAGGCTGCTGGCGCTTCATGGATTCAGTTTGATGAACCCACCCTTGTGACTGATCTTGATTCTCACGAGCTGCAAGCATTCACTGAAGCATACTCGGAACTAGAATTATGTCTTTCAGGCGTGAATGTTGTCGTCGAAACCTATTTTGCTGATGTTCCTGCCGAGGCATATAAGGTGCTTACTTGCTTGAAGGGTGTCACTGGATTTGGATTTGATTTGGTCCGTGGAGCCAAGACCCTTGATTTAATCAAGGGCGGGTTCCCCACAGGCAAGTATCTCTTTGCTGGAGTTGTTGACGGGAGGAACATCTGGGCCAATGACCTTGCTGGATCACTCGTCACCCTCCATTCTCTCGAGAGCATTGTGGGAAAAGGTACTACTTTCTGCATATGTTTTTTCAAATAGTGTGTGTTAAAGATCTGCATGTTATGTATCCTTAAGCTGATATCTGAAATTCCTTATTTATCTGCAGACAAACTTGTGGTCTCCACCTCTTGCTCTCTTTTGCACACTCCTGTTGACCTAGTTAATGAGACCAAGTTGGATAAGGAAATCAAGTCATGGCTTGCATTTGCTGTTCAGAAGGTCATTGAAGTCAATGCCTTGGCCAAGGCATTGGCTGGACAGAAGGATGAGGTACGGTTTGTTATCTTTTTGTTAAAGTTGATGCTGAAAAGCAGCATGATATGCTCGCACTGTCATTGTTGCTACTAGGTAGTCTTAACGGTGGTGTTAATCCATATTGTTAGCTTATTTTCTAGAACTAGTTGCTTCTACTCTATTCCGAACAGTAATCAGCTGAAACCAATGCGGTTACCTTGTGGTGGGTGTCTTCAATTACTGGCTGTGCAAAGCTACATACATATGGCAACAACTGGGTAAATACAATCACTAGGATGCAAAGTTAAAATTTAAACTAGGCCTGTTAACTAGAACATTTAGGGTGTTTGTCAATCATAATGTTCAATTCCCAAAGTATTAACTACAAATGTCGTGAGAGGCCGTTTCGATGCTTATTGCCTATGGCACTGTTTTCAGGCATTCTTCTCAGCTAATGCTGCTGCTCAGGCCTCAAGAAAGTCCTCTCCGAGAGTCACAAACGAAGCTGTCCAAAAGGCTGTATGTTCCTCTGCTAAGTTACCCTTCATCTTTTATGCGTTCCAAAAATACTAATTAAAATGATGTTACTAGTGTCATGAACTCTTGATATTCTCGTCTGTCTCAGGTTACTGCTTTGAGGGGCTCTGATCATCGCCGTGCCACGACGGTGAGTGCTAGACTTGATGCTCAGCAAAAGAAGCTTAATTTGCCAGTCATCCCAACAACCACCATTGGCTCCTTCCCTCAGACCATGGAACTCAGAAGATTGCGCCATGAGTACAAGGACAAAAAGTGAGTAAACTAGATCTTTCTTTTCTAATTAAACGATGCATATGTCATGGGGCTGTTATCCTTTCATTATGACCCTCATAGGTCCTCTGACTGTATAGGATCTCTGAGGAAGAATACGTTGAGGCCATCAAGGAGGAAATTCACAAAGTTGTCAAGCTTCAAGAGGAGCTTGACATAGATGTCTTGGTTCATGGGGAGTTTGAGGTAAGACAGTCTTTGAATCTGGTTTTGTAATTAAGACAGATTATGTCAGATTAATTGGTAGCATCTCATGAGCTGTGTTTTCTTTCTTTAACATCTTTATCTGGATGTATCGAATGCAGAGGAACAATATGGTTGAATACTTTGGGGAGCAGTTTTCGGGTTTTGCTTTCACCATTAACGGGTGGGTGCAATCTTATGGATCTCATTGTGTGAAACCACCCATTATCTATGGTGATGTGAGCCGCCCCAAGCCAATGACTGTCTTCTGGTCCACCATGGCCCAGAGCATGACTGCTCGCCCGATGAAGGGAATGCTTACAGGCCCTGTCACCATTCTCAACTGGTCCTTTGTCCGAAATGACCAACCCAGGTACAGAAGAACATGAACTTCATGTGTACATGGGATTGATCAAAGAACATAATCTTTATTTCTCCTTTCAGTACTAGAATAATAAATATATATTTCACAGGCTCAAAACTTGCTATCAAATTGCCGTGGCCATCAAGGACGAAGTCGAGGATCTTGAGAAGGCAGGGATTAATGTTATTCAAATTGATGAGGCAGCTTTGAGAGAGGGTTTGCCACTGAGAAAGTCTGAACAATCTTTCTACTTGAATTGGGCTGTCCACTCTTTTAGAATCACTAACTGTGGTGTCAAGGATACTACCCAGGTTCCTTCATAGCTCCATTCCTTTTTTTTTCTTTCTTTTCCTTCTTTTTTATGTGGGAAGATCCGTTTCCCACATATACTGATTTCACTTGGTGGCTGTTGTTGATTGGCAGATCCACACTCACTTGTGCTACTCCCACTTCAACGACATCATCCTCTCAATCATCGACATGGATGCCGATGTCATCACAAGGGAGAACTCTCGCTCTGATGAGAAGCTCCTCTCAGTTTTCCGCGAGGGAGTTGAGTATGGTGCTGGGATTGGCCCCATTGTCTATGACATCGACTCTCTCATAATACCTTCAGCTGAAGAGATTGCTGACAGAACCATCAAGATGCTCACAACAAACATATTGTGGTTTAACCCAGACTTTGTACTCAAGACTTGTAAACACACTGGGGTCAAGCTTGCACTCAAGTTCTTCGTTGCTGCTGCTGAGCTCCTCTGCACCCAACTGGCCCATGCTAAAAAGGAAAAGTTTGAGTAACTTCCCTCATCATTCTTCCTACACATGAGGGTATATTCCTTTCTTTTATAATTGATCCAATAGTTGAGTTTCTTTATGGAATGTTCGGAGTCATGCTTTTTGGGTTATCTTAGTTTTGTCCTTGTACTCTCTCTCTGTCTCTGCGTCTCTCCCTCTCCCAGAAAATGTTTGGTGTGTGTAAGAGGATAGAAAATGAATAAATTATTATTTACCTTTTGTGCATCAACTTCGTGCTTTCAACTTCTTTTTTATGGTACAGTCCCTTGGAAAGAAACTTTCCTACTGTTTCATGTGAAAAGAGCTCTGATATCTACTGCCAAATGCATTAGCAGCTTATGATATGGCGAGCTTAAAACTAGCTCGTCCATGTATGTTTCATCTATAAAATATATTGGTTGCAGCACTGACTGCTGAGTTTGAATGAGTATGAGAGTTTGGGTAACGCAAGATACTCGACTTGATGGGCTGCAGTGCAAAACTGTCATTTTGAGATGCTGCATCAGCTCAGTCGAGACTCGAGATAACAAATTAGCCATTGCAAAGGCTGTGCTGAGCTAAGCTTGTACTCATGTCATGGACTAATGATAATGTTATTCACGTTAAATTCAAAATAGCTGTTATATTCTTACAGTTACAATGCTTCTTTCCACTCGGTCGAAAGCAAGAAGTGAAATAAGTGAAGCGACTGCTAGTATCCGTTTATTTCACGGAAAATATTTTTCGGGAAAACATTTTCCTCATTTTCCGTTATTTGGTTCGCTTAGGAAAATGAGTCAACAGGAAATGTTTTCCTAATCAGCGGAATAGGTATTTCTACCAAAGCTTAAATTCAGGAAAATGATTTCATCTTTGAAAGAACTGGAAAACGTTTTTCAAAATATAATTAGGTATTGATGTTTGGATCTAAAACTCTATGCTTGGGCTTGAAAGCCCCAACGTTAGTTCTTGGGTCTTAGCATTCAGGACTAGGTCTCCGGTGATCGGGGCTTGTATCCATCGAGGCTAGGCTCGAGACCACAGTGCTCAAGCCTAGGCCCTCAACGTCCATGCTTGAGACCATCAAGGTTGGGCTGAACACCTCTTGCCCATACCCCAAGCTCCGACACCCAAACTCAAGTTCATAAAGGCCGTGCTTGGTCCCCGACACTCAAGCTCTAGTCCCAACCCTAAAGACTGTGGGCAAGTCCTCAGTGCTCATGCTCATGTCCTTGGTTAATGGAATTATTCTTATATAAATATATTTTTTTAAATCGAATTTTTAATTATTTTTATTTTTAAAAATCAAATTTATTATTATTTTTAATCTTTTCTTTTCTTTTTTTTCTTTCCTTTCCTTTTCTTTTTTCTTCTTTCTTTTTCATTTCTTCTTTTCTCTTTTCTTTATTTCCCTTCCTCCGTCGGATGCATGCCTCGACGACGGTCGGCAGCCCGACGACCAGCTAAGACACAGGTCGACGAGCTCGAAGCTTGTCTAATCCAAGCGAGCCTGAGCTCCACCGAGGCCGATGAGCTCATGACTTGCCAAATCTCGGTAGCGAAGGAGGAAGGAGGGAAAAGAAAAAAGAAAAAGAAAAGAGAAAATTGATAATTAAAAAATAATTTAAAATTCGATTTTATAAAAAAAATTTAAAAATTCAATTTTTTTAAAAAATTCAAATTTTTTTGCCTGAGATGAATTTATGAGATTGAAATCATTTTCCAATGAAATCAAAACATCATAAAACGATTTCAATCGTATATCACAAAACAAAGGAAAACTAACTATATTCCTGAAAAATATTTTCCCGGGAAATCATTTTTCTTTATCATTAAGTTTTTTACGAAATAAACACATCCTTATCTTTTAATATTCGATTTGCTTGACCTTCTCTTAAAACATCTACAGGGAAGGAACAAAAGAAACGTGATCTGTATATAGATGAGTAAATTTTCATTCATTCATCCGAGGTATACTTGCCTCTGAGCGTAGATCCTTGCTTGGATCGCTCGACTAGACCTGTTAAACGGTCAGGTTGGGTTATAAATGGTCCAACCCAACTTGACTCATTTAACCCATTTATGGCCCATTAATCATAAGGCAAAAATCTTGATCCATACTTGACCCGACTCATACCCAACCCATTTAACTAAATCTAGGAAAGATTATTTCTGATGATTATTTTAAAAAATTGTATTGTTAAAACATCTTCATGCAATGTAAATCTTTTAAAAAAAATTGAGACTACGTTTGTTTCGCAAAAAATATAACATTTTACGGAAAATGTTTTTAGGAAAATAAAAATATTTTTCGATATTTGGCTAGAACGTGGAAATGAACTAGAAAATATTTTTCCACTGCTCGCCAGCCACTGATGAGCTCGAGTCTCGTTGAAGGCTCGCGAGGCTCAAGCTCGCTGATCTCTTGAAGAAGTTCCTATGGAACGGGATCTTCTTGAAGAAATAAATGAAATTTTCATCCAACAGGAGTCGAAATTTGGCGCGTCTTCAGGGGATGGGTGGTTTGCGTCTCTAGGTGGAGAAATGATTCGGCTGTCATTTACGCAGCAACTTCGTTGATATAAAAGTCACTTCAAACTTTTATTTTGGAATACCCAAAAAAAAAACTATTTTATATATGATTATCCCCTAAGAATTTAATAATAGAAAAACAAATTTCACGAAGAAAATATCAATGTCCCTGTGTGGAAAGACAAGTTTTATATAGTTTTGCGAAAAGAAAATATCATAGAAAGGTGCCACCCGCAACATTTAGTCAATAGAGTGGCTTCAAAGACGATTGAGATGCTACTGATTAGCTGGCAAAGAATTTTCCATGTGATAATAACACACCATCCGATAAGCCAGACCACTGTCTGCCATGTGATTGAGTCTGTGAACCTAAGCAGACAAGATCCACGGTCTCGTTCCCATCGCTGGAGACAAACAACAGCTAGCAGATGAAACCGCATCTATCTTTGGCGCACGCTGACAAAACCTCGGACTATTGCTAAAAACGACGTTCGGTTTTTAGCATTCTGAGATAGGTCTCGAGAGCATACAACACTCGGATTCACCCACACCACCCCACACCCCCACCCCTCCTCCCCCGTGAAATGTTTTCGAGGCGTCAATAGACCATTCGGTAATCAGGTTGTTTGAGGTGGGAAAAACCCATCAATCAGGAGCGACTGGTCTTTTGGGACTGAAGCTGTCGGTCGCCCACGGCCGATGAACGCTTTTTATTTATTGCTCGTTTTGTTAATTACTAGAATTCCATTGAGATATGGTTCTCACGCTCGCCTTCATCAAATCAAAAACAAATAAACAAAAAGGTGCTTTGAAGAGAACATGTGGTCAGATTCACCCCAGAAATTTGGATGAGCATGAGATGTCGAGGATGAGGGACCGGTCCCTTGAAATTGAGGCCTATGAATCTTGGACCATACACTCAAAAGTGAGTGAACCCTCTACCTTTTTCCTCCTATAAGAACGAGTCTCCCCATGCTGAAAGTTGGGAAGCTCAAGGACCTCCACGTGAGTCCCGTCGATAGAGACGTTAAACTTGTTGCGTATCGTATTTGCTTGTTGTGGGGTTCATAGCGGTCCTATGTATAAAGATTGTAAAGCTTTTGAGTCGAAAATTTGATTATGGAATCGAAGCTTCCACCAAAGCCCCAAAGCTCAATAATCTCTTCAGGAGCAGCAATTTAGCTCTCTCATGCTGCCTCTTGTTTTCCCCTTGCAGGGGTGGTCGTGATGATACACAGTTTTTCACACTTCATTCATCGTTTCACGATTCGGAATTTTGTCCCTCTCATTTTAAATTCAAACTAGGAAGAAAAGATGGACATACTTATTATTGGGCCTAATACCCAAAAAAATCTCAGACTTTAGCTTTTATCCTATTTCTATCTTTTGTCTCATAAAAAACCTCCAACTTTAGGTCATGTCCCAATTCTGTCCTAAACTTTTTTTTTATCTCATAAAAAACCCTTAACTTTAGGTCTTGTCCCAATTTTACCCTAAACTTTTTTTATGTTCCATGAAAAATCTCAAACTTTTGGTCTTGTCCCAATTTTATCACCCAGTCTCAATTTTACTGTAAAATTTTTATACTCTCATAAAAAATCACAAAATTTTACTTGAGTCATAAATCTGACTCCATTAACCCTCTGTCCAAAATTTCTCGTTGACAATCAAGAGATAGAAATATCTCAAGCAAGAGTTGTTTTAGTGTCTCAAGCACTCTCTGACCGCGAGAGATGGAACATTCCCAAGTATGAGAGATCAATAAGTGCAAAATCCTGAGGGCGATTTTGAAGGAGGATTAATGGAGATCTTTATGAAATAAAAAAATTAGAGTGAAATTGAAACTTGATCTAAAGTTGGAATTTTTTTATGAGATAAAAAAAGTTAATTTATGGTAAAATTGGTACTGAATCTAAAGTTAAGGGTTTTTTATGAGACAAAAAAAAGTTTATGGTAGAATTGAGATTGAACCTAAAGTTGAGAGTTTTTTATGAGATGAAAAAAAGTTTATGGTAGAATTGGGATATGACCTAAAGTTGGAGAATTTTTATGAGACAAAGAGTAGAAATGGAACTAAAGTTAAAGTTTGAGGTTTTTTTGAGTATTAGACCCTTATTATTGTGAGGAAGAGGATAAAGATAAGGGCATGGCAATAAATGTTGCCTTCGTTTATCATTGTCTGGTGCGCAAATATTAAATGAACGTCCGGGCTCATCCGTCGAAGCCCTCGTCTCTGGATAAGCATGAAGCCCTTTTTCAAGGCATTACCATGCCATGAGGTCGTTGCCTTATTTGCTTAGCCATCGTTCATCTTTGGAAGGAAATATGTCGGAGGAATATATGTACATTGGGGTTGAAATCAAATTATAGAACCAATAGAGATTCGCATTATGCTCGATAGAGTCGAGTGAGAAAAGTTCAAATAAATGTCATGCAAAGAATTCAAGGGTTATCGTACACAACAGGTCGAACTGTACGGGCACAAACTTTCAACTATCGTGCGCCTATAAACAATCCCTTGATGAATCAATTAAGTCCAGGTCTTGTGATTTGGACTAGATTGCATCCAGTTTTCAGAATTTGAATCCCAAATTACCATGTATTGATATACAGGTGCGAATATTCAGTATCCTATTCTTAGTTACTTTGGTTATGCAATAAACATAAGTACATGTTGAGATTCTCTCGTTAGCGGATATAGATCAAAAGTCAAGGGAGCCAACGAGCCATCCATACCGATTCACTGATTCACGATAAGTACTATTCTAATGTCTCATCAGTTTGTCTACTTTGTTTGGACGCTTGTACTGTGCACATAGGACCGAAAAGGCAAATTTTCAATAATTGTCCAACTTGCAGCTCTGCACTCCACTGCCAAAATCTCGATTACCGTTCGGGTAATCGAGATTTTGTATGTCAAGAAGCGTTAAGTTTTATTCTTTATCTATTTGTGTACTCTTCACATGAATGGTCCGTCTTCAGATGCCCGGGCATCGGTCCAACACGCATCCGACAGCAACGCAAAAAACAACACAGCATTGGGATTAGCAGACGTCATCTTGGCAAGGAGAGTCAGCAATGGATGCTTTGACAAGCAATTTACTCGAAAGCAATAACTTCCGTGTGGGTCTCGTTTATTGACGCTAATAACCGGTTATTGCTGCCAGCACAGTCATACCGTCCGCAGCACTCCCTCAAGTCAGGACCACAGAATATGAAAGTTCACACCGTGCAGAGAAAAATCAGCCAAAGCTCGTGCAAAAGGTGAAGGCGACTTCAGTTGGCAACGTTCTTAAGGTAACAAGCGTCTAAAACTTCTTGTAAAGTGTAAGATCTTCAAAGCTCTGAGAGAAAAGGGAGGTTAGCTTCTCTGGGGATCGTCTTTTTTGCGCAAGTAGTAGGCACCTTTGTGAGTGTTTTGGACTATTAGGGTACGCATGAGAACCATTCTGTGCCCGGGAACTATTTCTGAACAGAAATGATTTTTTTTAATTCTATGCTCGGAAACAATTTTTGAGTATTTTAAGGCATTTGGTAACTGTCCAAAATTTCTATTCCTAGAGTAGAAAAGAACAGAAATGCGTTTGATAACTACACAAAATTTCTGTTCCCAAATAATATTTTAAATTATTTATTTATTTTCCTTTCTACCCATTTTCTTCTTTAGCCATGGCCGGTCGTAGGCGACCGGCGGCCGGCGGCCGGCGGCCGGCCCATCCCAATGAAGAACAACACAAAAATAAGAAAAATAAGAAAAAAAACTGATTCTCAAAATTGTGCCAAGAAATAAGAAGCAACTTTTTTTTACTTCTTGTTTCTCTTCCAAAACTGTTTCTCGGCACAAATTTTTGCAAAAATGTGTCCGGGAACAAAAAGTTTACCAAACGCATTTTTGTTCCCAAACTATTTCTGGAAACAAAAAAACAGAAATTTTCACTGTTTGACATGTTGCCAAACGGGCCCTTAAAGACAAAATCCGTCCAAGTCTTCTTTTCATAGCTTTGGATTAAAGATGAGGACTCGACCACTCACTCACCCACACACCCATTTGAATTTTACAAGGTTTACAATCGTTTGTTTTGGACTTTTCATGTCTATATTGTAAGGTGAAAAATCATGCTCCATGAACGCCCCATGTACGGCTTGGAGGAAGATCTTTTCTTTAAAGCGAGAAGATTTTTATCTCGAAAGTAGGCAGATCTTGTCCTGATTCCTGGAGAGATGGATTTGCATTTGGTAATATTGAGTGCATTTGCTCAGTGGTGGCCACGGGCCGGAACCGACCGGTTCCGGTTCGGAACCGGCGGTTCCAGTTCGTGGCCAATAACGAACCGGAACCGGACCTCGCCAGGCCTCAGGCGAGCGAGGCGAGCCTCGCCCGACGCCGGCGAGGCTCGCCTGAGGCCGGCGACCTCCGCCGGCCCTCGCCGGCGCTGGCGGAGGAAGACCAAAAAAAAAAAACAGAAAAGGAAAAACAAAAAAGAAAAGAAATTTAAATATAAATTGTAATTAAATTTGGGGATAAAAATACATGACTTGAACTTAATAAATTACCATTAAACACATTACAATTCGTTACAACGATTTAAAAAAAAAACAAGCACAATATATATGCCCTAAAAAATAAAATGATCCCAAAACCTAAACATTCCGTGCACAATGCACAGGGGATCAGAGGTCACATGTCGTTGGATTATACTCGGATTTCCCTAAGCTTATGTGGGCGTACCCGATATGAGAAACAAGGGTTCCCGAAATATTTGCCAACTCCAATAATTCTTTTACCCTCAATCGTCACTACCCGTTCCAGTACCGGTAGTGGTAGTATCTCCTCCATCGTTAAAGAATTCGGATTCAGCATTGCGATCTATCTCTTGTTGCCGGTATTGAGCCTTCGTCCAATCAGCAACACAAGCTTGCATCTGCACTGATTCTGGATCTAATCTTGAACGATATTCTTCCAAAATATTACCTCCGGCACTAAATGCTTGTTCGACCGCAACTGTAGAACAAGGGGTTGAAAAAATCTGTTTTGCAATAAGAGCAAGGATTGGGTATCGGCTTGCGTGCCCCTTCCACCAATCCAAAATTAAAAAATCCTTACCACATTCAGTAATCTCAAATGAAACGTTTAGATAACTCTCTAATTCAGAAATATTTCCTATAACTCCTTTTTGTTTTTTTTGTCTATGTAATAAAAGTTGGTACCCTCTACTAATTTTACCTGTACCGTCGTTTTGTATCTCCGTTGATTGAGAAGATCCAGTATCATCTAAATTATATTTAGTATAAAATTCATTATATAATTCTATTACTACGTTTTTAACATTACGTACTATAGCTGTAACATTTATATCATCACAATTTAAACATTGATAATACACACGCAAAAAATCATGTAAGCCATCAATTTTGCAACGCGGATCAAAAGCAGAAGAAACTAAATAAATAATGGGAATTTCCATATAATAATGTAGCCACTTCCTTTTCATTGCAAGTATAATATGTTGTAATTGAACATCATTTTCACATTCATCAAAAATTCCGACAATATTAATACACTCTACTAAAAATAAATGTGTAGTAGGATAATAAACACCAGACAAAGTATAAGTTGCATCATTAAAAACCTTTAAAACATCTAAAATTTTTTGGCAAATATCCCACTCTTGTGGGTATAAATTAATCTGAGGTACATTATTAGAAATGAATGTACATAATAAATCTTTATATGCTAAAGATTCAGTAAGCAAGTGGAAAGTAGAATTCCAACGAGTCGGAACATCTTTTGAAAATCTTTTTGGCCTTCTGCCATTTTCTCTACAAAATTTACCCCATTCTCTCATTTTTTGAGGATGTTTCCATAAAAATTGAATCGCCATTTTTATTGGTTGAAGAAAAATATCGAGAGTTTTCAAACCATCTTGTACACATAAATTTAAAACATGACAAACACATCTAACGTGAAAAAATTTTCCGCCAAAAGCAGGTCTACAAATATTTTCTAACTTGACAATTGAAGCGGTATTTGCTGCAGCATTATCAAAACCGATTGAAAAAATTTTGTTAAGCAAATAATATTCTTCTAAAATTTGCCTAATTAATCTATAAATATTATTTGCCGTATGATTATCATCGAAAACTCTAAATGCAATGACTCTTTTTTGAATACTCCACTCGTCATCTATCCAATGACATGTTATGCCCATGTAAAAATGACTTTGCCAAGGATCACTCCAAATGTCACTACCTATATGCACGCATCCATTAAATTGCATAAAAAAGTTTTGTAAATCTTTTTTTCCTTTTTTGTAAAGATCTTTAATTATTCGTTTAACTGAATTTCTAGGAACACGTTTTGCTTGTGGAGCACATGCATTTTGTACAAATTCATTAAAACCAAATCTTTCTCCAAAATTAAATGCTAAATGCTCAACGGAAATAAATTTGCCTAATTCTTCCTTATAAGTTTTTTCATTAAAACGAAATAAAGGGGAACTGTTAGGATTGACGTACCCGGAAATTTGTTGTTGCCCGATATCGATTCCCGTTTCGGTTGGATGTTTGCTCCTAAGATGTCGTTTAAATGTTCCATATCCTTGTCCACCTGTATATTTATATATTTTCCCACAATATTTACAAATTATATCATACCTTTTTTCACCAAGATCAAACCTTTCCGTTTTCGTGAA
This sequence comes from Syzygium syzygioides, assembly GCA_031216285.1. NCBI lineage: Eukaryota > Viridiplantae > Streptophyta > Magnoliopsida > Myrtales > Myrtaceae > Syzygium > Syzygium syzygioides. The sequence continues at coordinate 12,267,531 of CM062252.1, read as the reverse complement.
GTGATTCCAAATGTCAGATGTAAATTCTCGTTCCGTTTCCTTTGTTGTAGATATTTCTCCAGGAGGATTAAAACTTTCTTGAGTCGGGACGCGCTCCATATCGGGAAAAATGTTGATTTCATCATCTTGAAAATCTGCATATTCACGAGGATCAAAAGAATGATGGGATTCCGTCGCGATATTCTTACCTTTGTCAGACGGCACTTGACTTCCAATTGCCATTTTTCGAGTGGATTGAGAGAATTGAGCGGATTAATTGGGAGAATTAAGAAAGAATTGCATGGATTGAGAAAATTGAGAGAATTTAAGAGAATTGGCAATTGGAGAGAATTTCGAGTATTGAGAAAATTTAAGACTTGAGAGAAGAGAATTTGAGAGAATTTGAGAGAATTGTGTGAGTATTTATAAAAAAAAATTGAGAAGAAAATTTTAAAAAAAAAAGAGAAGATAATTTGCCCGTTTGGCAACGGGCCGCAAGGGCGGCAAGGCGGGCCCGCCCGCACTGCAGAGTGCAGCAGGGCCTGCAGACGTGCAGGCCCTGCTACCCTGCAAAAGTGCAAAGCACTTTTTTTTTTTTTTCATCCCGTTGGGGCCGTCGTTGCCCAACGGGCGCCGGGCGCCGAGGAGAGGACGGCGACTCCGCGGCGTCCGCGCTCGCCGGTCGCCGCGACGCCGCCTGAGGCCGGCCGCCGGCGTCAGGCGAGGGCCGCCCTCGCCTGGGCTGGGCGAGGCCGGCCTCGCCTGCAACTGGCGGGGCCGGCCTCGCCCGACGCCGGCGAGGGTCGACCTCGCCTGCAACGGGCGAGGCCGGCCTCGCCCGACGCCGGCGAGGGTCTCGCCTGGGCTGGGCGAGGCCGGCCTCGCCTGCAACTGGCGAGGCCGGCCTCGCCCAGCCCAGGCGAGGTCGACCCTCGCCGGCGTCGGGCGAGGCCGGCGACGCCTCCGCCTCCGGCCCTCCGCGCTCGGTTTTTTTTTTTTTGAACCGGAACCGGGCCCGTAGGGCACGGGCCGGTTCCGGTTCCGAACCGCCGGCCCGGTCAACAGGCCGGTCCCGGGTTTGACCGGGCCGGTTCCGGGCCCAACCCGGCCCGTGGCCATGCCTTTGCTAGCGTTGTGGAAGAAAAAAGGACCCATGTTTAGATGTCTAGAATAAAAAGAAGCCATTGATATTACCCGTTTAATCGGTAACTCAAATGTTTTAAACTTTTGAGCATATTAATGGGCTCATTTTTGAGCTTTCTCGCTAAGATATTCCATCACCATGGTTTTGGACTTATACCGTGTTCTCCTGACGGATAAAAGAAAATATATACATAGTAGTTGCTCCCTATACCGTGTGCATACATTCAGCATTAGAGTTGCTAATAATCAAGTTTCCTTCCTTTTTCTACATTAAATGATAGAACCATTACCGCAGGATGTTGTTGATCTGAACCGGTGATTTCTGACGAAACTCTCTAGGATCACTTCTTCAGTTGCTTTCATGTCATTATCAAATATCGACCACACAACCGAAAGGCCATATCCCAACGACAATGACTGAAATGACTTTAACTGTCCGGAGAAGAATACATCAATTGCAATTGGTAAGAATGCAATCGCAGATGCTTATACATGGTACAAACTTTCTTCTGATATAAATAACCTCCTCCCACTTTTGTGTTTGTCACATGAGTAAGGTAAATCATCGATTTTGAATCTTCTGTATTGCATAAGAATGGATGTCCATCACTCCCTTGAGGTCGCTGACGGTACCTTGGACGATGACGGGCGTTTGCGAAGAACCGGTCAGGCTCTCTTTGAATTATTTATGTGTTATGCATGTATTGTTCCTTCGTGTGCTTTTGAATTTGGATCTGATCCGGGGGTCTCTGTATTAAGCACGAATCTAAAGTTGCTCCACTCACTCAGGAACCTTATGGAGTTGCACTGCTCATATCATCACTGAGGTTATTGGAGCTGGAGTCCTGTCTCTAGCTTGGAGTACGGCACAGCTGGGGTGGATAGCGGGGCCGGTGTCCTTGCTCTGTTTTGCGATCATCACCTACATCTCCGCTTTCCTTCTGTCCGATTGTTACCGGTCTCCTGACTCTATCGAAGGAACGCGGAATTATTCTTACATGGATGCGGTTAGAGTAAATCTTGGTAGGAAAACAATTAAATCTTTTACCTACTTTATTATCCGAAATGGTTGTGTGATTTCGCTCGATGTCGATCCTATTATGTTCAGTTGTCCATTTCAGGTATGAAAAGAATGTGGGCATGTGGTTTGCTTCAGTATCTGACCATGTATGGCACAGACATAGCCTACGTTATAACTGCTGCAACCTGTATGAGGTACTATTCGCTGAGAAATGTGTAGAAATATTATGCTGGTGAATGTGCCGTGTTTTTGGGTATCTTTCTTGGAGACTGTTAATTTGGCGTTTACCTGGAAAATTTGCATCCCTCTGTGGATGCAGGGCTATTGCGAAATCAAATTGCTATCACAGAGAAGGGCACAATGCTCAGTGTCACTATGGCAGTAGCTTCTACATGCTGCTATTTGGGATTATACAGATCGTAATGTCGCTGATACTGGACATCCACAATATGGAATGGCTTTCAGTTGTTGCCGCGATCATGTCCATCTCTTATTCTTCCACTGGACTAGGACTCGGCTTTGCAAAAGTCATAGGTTGGTTTTTGCTGTCGCCTGTCCAGAATTGAGAGAATGCTTGACCTTTTGAAGTATCTATAATAAAATTTGATCAGTTCCTTTTGCTATCAGATAAAAGGAGGAACAATTTCGTTACTCTCTTAGTATTCTCTAGAGCTCCTAGGAGTTCTGCGATGACTCTCTCAATTTCTTGTAAACTCCAGAAAATGGAAGAATTGCGGGAGGGATTGCAGGAGTTCCGGCTGCTAAATTTGAGAAAAAGTTATGGAATGCCTTAGAGGCGCTTGGAGATATTGCTTTTGCGTATCCATACTCACTCGTTCTTCTTGAGATACAGGTGAGCCTTGGCTTTATTATTTGAACTGAATCAATTTCTGTTTCAGAACAATCCACAGGGCCTAGAGGCTTACCGAATCTTGAGTTTTGTCACATTCAGGACACTTTGAAGTCCCCTCCACCAGAAAACCAGACGATGAAGAGGGCCTCTATGGTTGCAATCTTCATAACCACCTTCTTTTACTTCTGCTGCGGATGCTTTGGATATGCAGCCTTTGGTGACGGAACACCAGGGAATCTCCTGACAGGGATAGTGAAGGGGGAGGGATTCTTTGAGCCCTTCTGGCTGGTCGACTTTGCGAATGTGTGCATTATTATCCATTTGGTTGGAGGATACCAGGTATATATATGACTGATACCCGACTTATCGAGAAAAGGAATTGGCCGATACCTGCCTTTAGTTTTTATCTCACTATTAAACTTGTTTTCAATCTTCAATTGGTTATGCACTCTTACAACTATCAATTTTAGAGCCTCAAACCCTGAAAACACTCGAGAAGAATTAAATCAAAATATTCACAACAGTCATACGCAATTTTTTGCACAAAAAGTTTACAGAGATAGCAGTAAGAGTTTCTTGGTATGATTAAGTCTTTGAAAACATAGTTACATCATTTATGCCGAGTCTCTTCCTTCAGATGTTCAGTCAGCCCATATTTGCAGCAGCAGAGAGATGGTTCAGCAGCACAAACCCAAATAGCAGATTTGTGAACAAATTCTACACATTCAGGCTTCCCTTGATGCCGGCCATTCAGATGAATCTTTTCAGGACGTGCTTCCGCACGGTATTTGTCATATCCACAACTGGAATTGCCATGGTCTTTCCTTATTTCACCTCGGTTCTAGGAGTGTTGGGTGCGTTGAGCTTCTGGCCCTTGGTGATATATTTTCCAGTGGAGATGTACTTTGTGCAAAAGAAAATCGGTGCATGGACAAGAAAATGGGTCATCCTTAAGATATTTAGCTTAGTCTGCTTTCTTGTGACAGTTTTGAGCTTCATTGGCTCATTTGAGACACTGATCAGTGCCAAACTAAGCTGAGAAACTGTAATTTTCCTTCCTTATTAAATTACGAAAGGGAAATCAGATGATTAGTTCAACTGTTTTGTTAAGGTGAAAAAGGGAGCACCACGGTTCTTCAATTGCTGATGTACTAAATATTCATGTTGCACACTTATTCAGGGATACCAGCGACATGGAATGAAAAAGCACAAAATGAGCAGGAAACAGGCAATAGTTACGAGGTTTCACCCAAGTGCAGGAAACAGGCAATAGTTATGAGGTTCCATCCAAGCAGATGGTGACGAATACTAGCCTGGACTGGCCTATGAATAGATACAATCACACACCTGCATTTATTACTATAAATGGTTGTGACTAATCGGGTTTATAATGGATTGAGTCCTGGAGTCTGGACGAATTTCATGCAAATAATCCTTGCATCTTTAGAATCTCAACTCCTCCTTCAGATCCCAAGTACAGAATCATTACTCTTACTTGAAGGTGGTTGCTTGAGTTTAGGTAAGAAACAGGAGCTTCTATCAAATTTTAAACAGCCAAAAAGTGAGAATATACATGTACCCTCCGTCACATGCTTGAGTTGTGTCAATGGCATGCACCAATTATGGTTTGGCCAATCAGTCATCTTTCTAGTTTCTGAATGCTACTTTAAAAAAAAATAACAATAATAAATTATGCAGATCGACAAAGAACTACGTCAGTGACAAACAAAAGCTTGAAAATTATTATATTTGATAATTCATCTTCTCAGCTGATAAGATTCTTAAACTCTCATGTCAAGAGTCTTCATAAAAGAGGGGTCTGACAATTAGTCCTGGACTGTTAAGATATCAACAGACAGCTGGGACTAAATTGTTCCTGTCAAAGTAATTGCTAAGAAGCAGCAAGCACCAGCCATTCTTGCATTCACAGGATGATTATGTTTCTAATACGTTAGAACTAGGGGTGATAGACCGAGTTCCAGAAAGAACCACACGTGCAACAACCTCAACTTTTGTGAAAGACGAGCTCTTTAATGAGGCAATTATGTGTGACCTTAACTGTTAGCACACCAGCTTTAGCAGAAACCCGATACAGTCAACTACATACGCACGCACAGAGAGAGAGAGAGAGAGAGAGAGAGAGAGAGAGATTTTGACCAAGCATCTTGTGGGTGAGCTACCTGCCCTTCTCTCACACACACCGTAGCGTTGAATTCTTTAATTAAATCATGCACCTTTGATGGTAACTCTCGGGCTATATCGTACAGAGCTACATGCAAGGCAAACCCTTAATATAAGAAGACGCCTCCCTTTATTAAAAACCACACACCATTTCTTCACATTGACATTCATGATAGAAAATTCGCCGAACAACAGTCTCGCTTGATTTTCTTTTCAAGAAGCGCACAAAGAAGGACGGAAAAAATATCCTTGAAAAGAGTGTGAGTAGAGAAATCATCTTCATTTGCCTTTTTCATCCAAAACTATCGACTCATTCATCGATCCGTACCATAGCATCAGAATTTCCTAAAGATACAAAAATACAGAAGATGGGGCGCATTCCTTGTTGTGAGAAGGACAATGTCAAAAGGGGACAATGGACCCCTGAAGAAGACAACAAGCTCGCCTCCTACATCGCCCAACACGGAACCCGTAACTGGCGCCTCATTCCCAAAAATGCCGGTTCTCTCTCTCTCTCTCTCTCTCTCTCTCTCTCTCTCTCTCTATCTCTCTCTCTCTCTCTCATGCATATACACGTGCATTCTCGAACGCACTCACAGGAAAAGGTCTTGTTACCATACCAAAGATTGCACATTGCACAAGAAAAAACAGTGTATTGACAATGACAATCTTTCTTTATTACGTATATAACAAGTGCCCAAAGCCAAAGAAAATAGTGAATGACTGAATTACCAATAATCAATGTGTAGGCCTGCAGAGATGTGAAAAAAGCTGTAGGCTGCGATGGACTAACTACCTCCGACCAGACTTGAAGCACGGTGAATTCTCAGAAGCAGAGGAGCAAAACCATCATGAGGCTCCATGCTGTCCTTGGTAACCGGTAAACCAGTCAATCAATCCATTCTTCCATGTCATTCTATTCCGCAGAAGCTTGTTCTCAACTCCTCCATATTACCGACATTCTGTTTTTCAATGAGTACCAAGCGGATGTTTTCTATTATTATCTCCCATGAAATGAAATCCCAATTGGGTTTTGCTACAGGTGGTCAATAATTGCGGCTCAGTTGCCCGGTCGCACGGACAATGATGTCAAGAACTACTGGAACACGAAGCTGAAAAAGAAGCTTTCGGGAATGGGAATCGATCCGGTTACTCACAAGCCATTCTCCCACCTCATGGCTGAGATTGCCACGGCACTGCCCCCGCCGCACGTGGCTCATCTTGCAGAGGCAGCCCTCGGCTGCTTCAAAGATGAAATGCTTCACCTGCTGACCAAGAAGCGCGTCGACTTCCAGCTCCAACAATCCAATGCACCACATGGGACGAGTACATCCACTTGTCTCACCACCAAAAGTGATGAGAAAGAGGATACTGTGGAGAAGATCAGGCTGGGCTTATCGAGGGCCATTCTGGAACCTGACATGCTGCCTCCAGGCAAGCCATGGGAGCCAATTGGGGCGCCTGCCACGAACTTCATAGGAGCATGCAGTGGCTTCCCTCAATCTGCCTCAGAATTTCAGTATTGCCATTCAGGGTTTGGCAACGAAGGGGATGGCTCACCTTGGAACCCTAGTATGTGTACCGGAAGCACCTGCACCGCAGGGGAACAAGAAGGCCGGTTAGATGGCACAATCGAGGAAGAGAATGGAGAGGAGTCCAAAGGAGAGAAAGACTTAGGAAGCGGATCCAGCATGTTCAACTCGGACTGCGTTTTATGGGATTTACCAGCGGATGATCTGATGAATCCCATTATGTAATGAGGCCTATCAAGTAACAGCAGGCGCTAGGCAAAGAAGGCAAGATCCACTGGAATTGAAGGAAATAATGAACTTATCATAGCAGTGAATAATGACACCAAATGTACATAATACTTTTATAAGCTATAAAATAACTCTTATCAAGGTGCATCCCTTCACTATGCAATCTCACTTCTGTAGTCAGAAATACAATGTTGGTCGGCCGAACATCTCAACGGCAATTGCTTATCAGGAATGGATTTACCATAAGATGGAACCCGAACCGGCAAGAGCCAGAAACGCGCAATTTTCAGGCACGCGACCGAATGTAAACACTTCTATTATCAACACTAATTGTGGCGGAAACAGACGCAGGGTCAGAAATTAGCGGGAGTGACCGGGGAGAAAAAGTAGATCGGCAATTCAGAATAGAACTACACTATCAAGAGCTCGAAGGTTCGAATTGCTTGAAGGTTCAGAAAAAGTAGATCGGCAATTAGTAACTTGAAGGTTCGAATTGCTCGCGGAAGAAAAAAAACACAAAAATATTATCTTTTAACGGAAAATGCTCGTCCATGAATGAGGAACAGAGGTCAATTATTCGCACTTGGCAGAATTGCAGGATCCTTCGCATTGCCTGAGGGCTACGAATTTCAAACTCATATGCTGGTAAATCTGTCTGAAAACCTATGGCCAGACTCGAACAATCAATTCGGCAGTAGCACTCATCAAAACCCTAGCCACGGAATTCAACGAATCAGAAGCTGCAGACGCTCCAGTCAAGGGGCCTTTCCAACAAAATTGAAACAGGAACAACGCAATGACAACTTGCAATTAGCTGCATGGCCCTGATTCAAGATAAACAAGGAACAATGAAGAGCAAATGGATCGTCCAAGCTCCTCGGAATTTGGATCGTATCGCAAAAATTTGGTTGTTGTCCATTTCAGTGCGATGGAATGAATGGAGGCAAATTCTAGTAATAAATTTACCTCAAACTAATCAAAGCGATATAACTGTGACAATTATATTTTAAATTACCAAAAATCTCAAATCAGTACATTTATGATAAATTTATTCTCTATTAATTTTATATACTTAAGTAATTCTGCGGAAAGTTTGGACATTAAAGTATTGAGAAAACCTTTGCTTTCTGGTTTTGTTCCATCAAAAGATGATATGAGATGGTCCCTAAGGGTATGGTCAATGATCCGTTACTCATTTAAAATACGCAAAATATTCTAGGTGGGACAAAAACACCAATTATAAGAAGTTTAAGCCTTGCACACGTGGCATAAGGAGAGCTTCCAATTGTACGTTGTGAAAAAAAAAAAGTATATGTTGCTGTTGTGGTGGTTGATCGAAGGCCGACCGGATAGAAGTCCGGCCTGTATTTCGGTTGTCGTTTGACTCGACTTTATGTTCGAACAAATTCTATGAAGTCCATGGGAGGGCGCCCTTGCCGACACTAGCGAGGGCGGAGCTCGTCATGGCTACGCGAGCTCTACCTTCGCCGCCGCTGGGTGAGGTCGAGCTTCACCATGGCTGTGGGCGAGGTCGAGCTTGCCTAGCCATGGCGAGCCGCCCTCACCGCCATTAGGCGAGCTCGACCTTGCCAAATCTGGGCGAGGTCGAGCTCGCCCAGCCATGGCAAGTCGCCTTCACCGTCGCTGGGAAAGCTTGACCTTGCCCAGATCTGGCGAGGGCCGGTGATGGCAAAGCTCGAATTTTTTTTTTAATTTTTTTCCTTTCTTTGTTTTTTTTTTTGCCTTTCGTTCTTCCCCGGTAGTCGGACCGGCCAGGGGCTAGGGCCGGCCACTAGGGAGGCTCGCTGTCACTAGGCGAGATGAGGGTGGAGCTCGGCATGGCTAGGCGGGCAAGTGGCGAGGGCAAAGCTTGCCCAACCATGGCGAGCTCCGCCCACGTCAGCCCTCGCTAGAGCTGGGTGAGGTAGTCATGGCCACGGGCCGGAACCGGACGGTTCCGGTTCGGAACCGGCGGTTCCGGTTCGTGGCCAATAACGAACCGGAACCGTCCGGTTCAGAACCGGTTCGGAACCGGCTGGCCCTCGCCAGGCGAGGGCGAGCCTCGCCGGCGTCGAGCGAGGCTCGCCGTCGCCTGGGCGAGCGAGGCGAGCCTCGCCGGCGTCGGGCGAGGCTCGCCGACTCGCCGTCGCCTGGGCGAGCGAGGCGAGCCTCGCCGGCGTCGGGCGAGGCTCGCCGTCGCCTGGGCGAGCGAGGCGAGCCTCGCCCGACGCCGGCGAGGCTCGCCCTCGCCTGGATCTGGCGAGGGCGAGCCTCGCCGGCGTCGGGCGAGGCTCGCCTCGCTCGCACAGGCGACGGCGAGTCGGCGAGCCTCGCCCGACGCCGGCGAGGCTCGCCTCGCTCGCCCAGCCTCAGGCGAGCCTCGCCCGACGCCGGCGAGCCTCGCCTGAGGCCGGCGACCTCCGCCGGCCCTAGCCGGCGCCGGCGGAGGAAGACCAAAAAAAAAAAACAACAAAAAAGGAAAAACAGAAAAGAAAAGAAAATTAAATATAAATTGCAATTAAAATGTAAATTGTAATTAAATTTGGGGATAAAAATACATGACTTGAAGTCTTAAACTTAATAAATTATCATTAAACACATTACAATTCGTTACAACGATCTATAAAAAAAACGAGCACAATATATATGCCCTAAAATGATCCCAAAACCTAAACATTCCGTGCACAATGCACAGGGGATCAGAGGTCACATGTCGTCGGATTATACTCGGGTTTCCCTAAGCTCATGTGGGCGTACCCGATATGAGAAACAAGAGTTCCCGAAATATTTACCAGCTCCAATAGTTCTTTTACCCTCAATCGTCACTACCCGTTCCAGTACCGGTAGTGGTAGTATCTCCTCCATCCTTAAAGAATTCGGATTCAGCATTGTGATCTATCTCTTGTTGCCGGTATTGAGCCTTCGTCCAATCAGCAACACAAGCTTGCATCTGCACTGATTCTGGATCTAATCTTGAACAATGTTCTTCCAAAATATTACCTCCGGCACTAAATGCTTGTTCGACCGCAACTGTGGAACAAGGGGTTGAAAAAATCTGTTTTGCAATAAGAGCAAGGATTGGGTATCGGCTTGCGTGCCCCTTCCACCAATCCAAAATTAAAAAATCCTTACCACATTCAGTAATCTCAAATGAAACGTTTAGATAACTCTCTAATTCAGAAATATTTCATATTACTCCCTTTTGTTTTTTTTGTCTATGTAATAAAAGTTGGTACCCTCTACTAATTTTACCTGTACCGTCATTTTGTATCTCCATAGATTGAGAAGATCCGGTATCATCTAAATTATATTTAGTATAAAATTCATTATATAATTCTATTACTACGTTTTTAACATTACGTACTATAGCTGTAACATTTATATCATCACAATTTAAACATTGATAATACACACGCAAAAAATCATTTAAGCCATCAAATTTGCAACGCGGATAAAAAACACAAGCAACTAAATAAATAATGGGAATTTCCTTATAATAATGTAGCCACTTCATTTTCATTGCAAGTATAGTATGTTGTAATTGAACATCATTTTCACAATAATCAAAAATTCCGACAATATTAATACACTCTACTAAAAATAAATGTGTAGTAGGGTAATAAACACCAGACAATGTATAAGTTGCATCATTAAAAACCTTTAAAACATCTAAAATTTTTTGGCAAATATCCCACTCTTGTGGGTATAAATTAATCTGAGGTACATTATTAGAAATGAATGTACATAATAAATCTTTATATGCTAAAGATTCAGTAAGCAAGTGGAAAGTAGAATTCCAACGAGTCGGAACATCTTTTGGAAATCTTTTTGGCCTTCTGCCATTTTCTCTACAAAATTTACCTCATTCTCTCATTTTTTGGGGATGTTTCCATAAAAATTGAATCGCCATTTTTATTGGTTGAAGAAAAATATCGAGAGTTTTCAAACCATCTTGTACACATAAATTTAAAACATGACAAGCACATCTAACGTGAAAAAATTTTCCGCCAAAAGCGGGTTTACAAATATTTTCTAACTCGACAATTGAAGCGGTATTTGCTGCAGCATTATCAAAACCGATTGAAAAAATTTTGTTAAGCAAATAATATTCTTCTAAAATTTGCCTAATTAATTTATAAATATTATTTGCCGTATGATTATCATCGAAAACTCTAAATGCAATGACTCTTTTTTGAATACTCCACTCGTCATCTATCCAATGACATGTTATGCCCATGTAAAAATGACTTTGCCAAGGATCACTCCAAATGTCACTACCTATATGCACGCATCCATTAAATTGCATAAAAAAGTTTTGTAAATATTTTTTTCCTTTTTTGTAAAGATCTTTAATTGATCGTTTAACTGAATTTCTAGAAACACGTTTTGCTTGTGGAGCACATGCATTTTGTACAAATTCATTAAAACCAAATCTTTCTCCAAAATTAAATGCTAAATACTCAACGGAAATAAATTTGTCTAATTCTTCCTTATAAGTTTTGTCATTAAAACGAAATAAAGGGGAAGCGTTAGGATTGACGTACCTGGAAATTTGTTGTTGCCCGATATCGATTCCCGTTTCGGTTGGATGTTTGCTTCTAAGATGTCGTTTAAATGTTCCATATCCTTGTCCACCTGTATATTTATATATTTTCCCACAATATTTACAAATTATATCATACCTTTTTTCACCAATATCAAACCTTTCCGTTTTCGTGAAGTGATTTCAAATGTCAGATGTAAATTCTCGTTCCGCTTCTTTTGTTGTAGATATTTCTCCAGGAGGATTAAAACTTTCTTGAGTCGGGACGCGCTCCATATTGGGAAAAATGTTGATTTCATCATCTTGAAAATCTGCATATTCACGAGGATCAAAAGAATGATGGGATTCCGTCGCGATATTCTTACCTTTGCCAGATGGCACTCGACTTCCACTTGCCATTTTTCGAGTGGATTGAGAGAATTGAGCGGATTAATTGGGAGAATTAAGAAAGAATTGCGTGGATTGAGAATTGGAAGAATTTAAGAAAATTGGCAATTGGAGAGAATTTCGAGTATTGAGAAAATTTAAGACTTAAGAGAAGAGAATTTGAGAGAATTTGAGAGAATTGTGTGAGTATTTATAAGAAAAAATTGAGAAGAAAATTTTTAAAAAAAAAGAGAAGATAATAACCGTTGCAATTTTGCAACGGTTATTATTTTTTTTTGTACGTTTTTGCCCGTTGGCCCGTTGCCAAACGGGCAAAAGTGAAATTTGCCCGTTTGGCAACGGGCCGCAAGGCGGGCCCGCTGGGGCGCTGCCCGCAGCAGGGCCTGCAGACGTGCAGGCCCTGCTGCCTGCAGTGCAAATTTTTTTTTTTTTCCCGTTGGGCCGTCGTTGCCCAACGGGCGCCGGGCACCGAGGACGGCGAGTAGGCGCTCGCCGCTTGCAGCAGACGACCGAGGTGGCCGGCCGCTGGCCTCAGGTGAGGCCGCCCTCGCCGACCTCAGGCAAGGCCGCCCTCGCTGGTTTCGGGCCCGGGTTGCCAACAAAAAAAAAGAAAACTGCAGGCGGAGCGCGGAGGCGTCGCCTGCCTCGCCCGACGCTGGCGAGGGTCGACCTCGCCTGCAACTGGCGAGGCCGGCCTCGCCCGACGCCGGCGATGCCTCCGCGCTCCGCCTGCAGTTTTTTTTTTTTTGTTGGAACCGGCGGTTCCGGGCCGGTTCCGGTTCAGAACCGGAAGGCCCGGGTTTGACCGGGCCGGTTCCGGGCCAAAACCGGTCCGTGGCCATGTCTACAAATCATACTTTGCACATAATATTCTAATCATTTTCATTTTCAAAATATGAATTTAGAAATTCAAAGAATAGATAGTACTATTCACCTGGGAATGCCCAAAACTGAATTACTATTCACCTGGGAATGCCCAAAACTGAATAGTGTAGCTCTTCTAGCAATCTCTTAATCCTATCAATTAAACAAAAATCAACGTGAAAACCAAGTAGAACACTACCTTAACTATGAATCGGCTAAACTAAGCTTAATCGTTAAAAAATGGCTTCGACGTATCAACAAATCGCTCGCCCAAAGCGATTATTATCCAAAATGCAGAGATCGTGCGTGAAACTCTAAAATTTCGCTTCAACTAGAACATTACTTCAAATCAACTCTCATAAAACCCCAAAGCTCCACAATGCCCTAATCCATTATTTCCATGTAATTTTACAATTTAACAACTCCAAAATTTAGATTTCATTGTTCAAATTTCATATAATTTCGAACTTTGGCCCTAATTTTAAAAATTACTTCGATTAGACGAACAAATTGCTTAAATCCTTACCGGATGTTACGAATCAAAGTAAATACAACTTGGCAAAGTTCTTGTAGTGTGTACGCGCAAAGTCATTTTTTCATTTCTCTTCCCCTTTCTTATTCTTCGTACCCTTTATTCCTCATTTTTTTCCCTTTCTTTCCCTTCTCTCTCGGTAAGTGCGCTTCCTTCTCCCTTTATATCTCTTCTTTTTTCTCTTTTTTAAAGCTCCCTTTTCGACACTTCCTTTTCCCTTTATATCTCTTCTTGGGAAAAGGGAGAGCAAACTATTGCACTCAGGTCACCACCCGCCTGGGTAGCGCTGCTGGAGCGCGCACTTTTCCTCTCGCAAAAGGTTGAGTGTTCGAATCCCGGGCGCCGCAGGGTGACTTAACCGGTGGCACGTGTGTAGTGGCTAGCACGTGTCGCCCCCAGAATTTATTCTCCGGCTGTCGGCCGTGCGAGACTTCCCTGGGTTACAAAAAAAAAACTATTGCACTCAGGTCAACCAAAATAAAGTGGTTCCTCTATGTATGCAGTGTTTAGATTCTCACGAATTTTATTGATGAGAACATTGGGAGAGATTATGAGTAAACACGGTTAAGAATTTTTGGGTGAAATCTAGAATTGAAAAACATAAAAGTTATTAAGTGATTGTAAACTCTATAATTCTCTGAATTCATAATGAATTTCTTGGCGATTGGTTCTTTTACTGGAGCAGATATCGACACTTAAATCGAATCACGTAAATCTATGATGTCTTTATTTTCTTATTGATTGCTCTGTAGTTTTGTTCTCTCGCATTTGGCATTGAATTGCAAGACCCGTCAACTTCTACATTATTTTCAAACATATAAAATCGTTATTCCAAGCGCCAAAATTAATGGGACCATATTGAATAAATTATAAATTTGGGGATGATTTATATATTAGGTTAAATTTTAAAAATCATGCGTAATTATCTCTTCTATTTACTATGAGAATGACTGAAATGACGGTTGTTGTCATGAGAATTGTAGAATGAAATTATATGGATTTGCATAGATGCATGAATATGGTACAAAATCATGTTGGCATAAATAACTTTAGCTCCTCTCATATTTTTTACTTGTCACATAGCTAAGGAAAATCGCCGAATTTGAATCTTATGCACTGCAAAACAATGGCAGTCCATCACTCCCTCGAGGTCGCTGACGGTAGCTTGGATGACGACGGGCGTTTGCGTAGAACCGGTCAGGCTCTGTTCGAATTATTTATGTGTTATGCATGCATAGTTCCTTCGTGTGCTTTTGAATTTGGAGCCCATCTCGGGGTCTGAGTATTGAGAACGAATCTGAAGTTGCTCCACTTACTCAGGAACCTTATGGAGTTGCATTGCTCATATCATCACCGCGGTCATTGGATCCGGAGTCCTGTCTCTGACTTGGAGTACGGCGCAGCTGGGGTGGATAGCTGGGCCGGTGTCCTTGATTGGCTTCGCGATAATCACCTACGTTTCTGCTTTCCTTCTGTCAGATTGTTACCGGTCTCCCGACCCCATAAAAGGAGCACGGAATTATTCTTACATGGATGCGGTTGGAGTAAATCTTGGTAGGAAAACAATTAAGTCTTTTACCTACTTTATTATCCGAAATGGTTGTGTGATTTCACGAGAGAATTTACTTTAGATGAGGCGGTCCTTTGCTTGTCGATCCTATTACGTTCAGTTGTCCATTTCAGGTACGAAAAGAATGTGGGTATGTGGTTTGCTTCAGTATCTGAGCATGTATGGCATAGACATAGCCTACGTTATAACTACTGCAACCAGTATGAGGTACTCTGCTCTGAGAATTCTATAGTAGTATTATGCTTGAATATGTGCCATGTGTTTGGCCATCTTTCCTGGAGACTGCTAATTTTGCGTTTACCTGGAAAATTTGCATTCCTTTGTGGATGCAGGGCTATTTGGAAATCGAATTGCCATCACAGAGAAGGGCCCCATGCTCCTTGTCACTATGGTAATAGCTTCTACATGCTGCTATTTGGGATCATACAGATCGTGATGTCGCTGATACCGGATATCCACAACATGGAATGGCTTTCAGTTGTCGCCACGATCATGTCCTTCTCTTACTCTTCCATTGGACTAGGACTTGGCTTCGCAAAAGTCACAGGTCGGTGTGTTTGCCGTAATACTTGACCTTTTGAAGAGAACACAATGCAATTGAATCAGTTCCTTTTGCTATCAGATAAATGAAGGGACAATTTCGTACTCTCTTATTATTCTCTAGAGCTCCTAGGAGTTCTGCAATGACTCTCAATTTCTTGTAAACTCTAGAAAATGGAAGAATCGCAGGAGGGATTGCGGGAGTTGCTAAAGTTGAGAAAAAGGTTTGGAATGCCTTCGAGGCGCTTGGAGATATCGCTTTTGCGTATCCATACGCACTCATTCTTCTTGAAATACAGGTGAGCCTTGGCTTTAATAATTGAACTAAATCAGTTTCTGTTTCAGAACGACCCACAAGGCCTAGAGGCTTACTGAATCTTGAGTTTCTGTCACATTCAGGACACTTTGAAGTCCCCCCCACCAGAAAACCAGACGATGAAGAGGGCCTCCATGGTTGCAATCTCCATAACCACCACTTTTTACTTCTGCTGCGGATGCTTTGGATATGCAGCCTTTGGTGACAAAACACCAGGGAATCTCCTGACTGGGATAGTGAACGGGGAGGGATTCTTTGAGCCCTTCTGGTTGGTCAACTTTGCGAATGCGTGCATTATTGTCCATTTGGTTGGAGCATACCAGGTATATATATGACTGATACCCGACTTGTCGAAAAAGACCGATACCTGCCTTTAGTTATCATCTCAATATTAAACTCGTGTTCAATCTTCAATTGGTTATGCACTCTGACAGCTATCAATTTTAGAGCCTCAAACCCTGAAAAAACTTGAGAAAATTAAATCAAAATAATCAAAACAGTCATGCACATTTTTTCGCACAAAAAAGTTATAGAGATGGAAGTAAGAGTTTCATGATTTGATTAAGACTTTGAAAACATAGTTAAATTGTTAATGCCGAGTATCTTTTGCTCAGATGTACAGTCAGCCCATATTTGCAGCAGCAGAGAGATGGTTCAGCTTCAAATGCCCAAATAGCAGATTTGTGAACAAATTCTACGCATTCAAGCTTCCCTTGGTGCTGGTTATTCGGTTGAATCTTTTCAGCCTGTGCTTCCGCACGGTATTTGTCACATCCACCACTGGAATCGCTTTGATCTTTCCTTATTTCAACTCGGTTCTCGGAGTGTTGGGTGCGTTAAACTTCTGGCCCTTGGCGATATATTTCCCCGTGAAGATGTACCTTGTGCAAAAGAAAATCAGTGCTTGGACAAGAAAATGGTTCATCCTTAAGATATTTAGCTTTGTCTGCTTTCTTGCGACAGTTCTGTGCTTCATTGGCTCATTTGAGGCACTGATCAGTACCAAACTAAGCTGAGAAACTGTAATTTTCCTTCCTTATGGGAATACGAAAGGGAAAATCAGACGAAAGATGTCTTGTTTTGTTAAGGTGAAAAAGGGAGCACCTAAGTTCTTCAATTGCCAATGTACTGAATATTCATGTTGCGAACTTATTCAGGGATTCGAGCGACACGGAATAAAAAAGCATAAAATGAGCAGGAAACAGGAATAGTTATGAGGTTCCACCCAAGCAGATAGTGACAAATACTGGCATGGACTGGCCTATGATTTGATATAATCACGCGCCTGCTTTTATTACTATCAATGGTTGCGACTAAGTCCATAATGGATTGAGTTCCGGAGTCTGGACAAATTTCATGCAAATAGTCCTTGAATCTTAGAATCTCAACTCCTCCTTCAAATCCCAAGTACAGAATCATTAGTCTCACTTGATGGTGGTTGCTTGAGTTTAGGTAAGATACGGGAGCTTCTCACCAATTTTTAACAGCTAACAAGTGAGAATATACATGTACCCTCTATCACTTGCTTGAGTTGTGTCAATAGCATGCACCACTTGGCCAATCAGTCATCTTTCTAGTTTGTGAATACGTCTTTAAAAAAATAACAACAATAAATATGCAGATCGACAAAGAACTAAATCAATGACAAGCAGAAGCTTAAAAATAATTATATTTGACAATTCATCTTTTCAGTCGACGAGATTCATACACTCTCATGTCAAGAGCCTTCATAAAAGAGAGGACTGATCATTAGTCCTGGACTAATAAGATATCAAACTGATGGCTGGGAATATATGTTCATGTCAAAGTAGTTGCTAAACAGCACAGCAGCAAGCACCAGCCATTCTTGCATTCACAGAACGATTATATTTCTTATGCGTTAGAACTAGGAGTGATGGACCGAGCGCCAGAAAGACCCGCACCTGCAACGACCTCAACTTTTGGGAAAGGCAAGCTCTTTTATGAGGCAATGATGCGTGAACTTAAGCACACCAGCTTTAGGATAAAACTAAACTCTTAAAAGCTTCGGTAACGTAATGATTCGAATTGCTTGCGGAAGACAAAACAAACAAACAAACAAAAATGCTATCATTTTACGGAAAATGCTCGCCCATGAATGAGGAACAGAGCTCAATTATTCGCACATGGCAGAATTGCAGGATCCTTCGCATTGCCCAAGGGCTACGAATTTCAAACTCGTGCTGATAAAAATCCGTCTGAAACCCTTCTATGGCCAAAACTGTAACTATCATCAATTCATCAATACGACAAAAGAACAGCCAAAGAACACTCAAGACCGTAGCCATCGAATCCAAAGAATCAGAAGCCTACGGACACTCCGATCAGGAGGCTTTTCCAACAAAATTCAAACAGGAACGGCGCAAGGACAACTTGCAATTAGCACGACCCTGATTCAAGATAAACAAGGAACGATGGAGAGCAATTGGATTGTCCAGCTACTCGGAATTTGGACCGTGCCGCGAAAAGTTGGTCGTCATCCATGTCAATGCGACGGAATGAATGCAGGCAAATGCTAGTCGGACTGGTCAAAGTAGGATTTTTTTATGGACTAAAGTCAAAAACTCAAATATTTTTCAAAATTTAATTGATCATAATTTACGAAGGAGATGGGCGAAGCAATGGTGGCGGCGGCGAGAAACAAAACACGAGAGAGAGAGAAAGTATGCTTAATTAATGATTAATTGATTTTTAAGCAAAGAGGATGTTTTAATCGGTTAACAATAAACATAAGAGGTGAAGAAAAGAGATGAGAGAGAAAAAGAAATTAGGGTGAACAAGGTGATTAATATTGTTTCCTAACGTATTATTTTGGTCGATTGACAATAAAAGGTGTGTACCCAGTCAAAGATGGAGTGGAAATAGCGCCGCCATTTTCTTATCCATAGACAAATGCGTAATTTCGTAATTTTATTTCATCTCTCGTATTTTTCATACTAAAACCCACTCTACTTATCCTTTAATAATCTTATAAAACCATGCATGCTAGGGTTGATTTTAATTTTTAATTTTTTGTTTGATCTACATCCTACGACTTGAATACTGAGAATTCTTTTGTTAATTCTGATCACCTTAAGCTTTCACAACATGCCAATCTCGACACATGAGTTCGCCTATAACTACTTTTTCTTTTATTTTTTTGGAAACCTTAATAATATTTTAAATTTTGACGGACAAGCTAAAAAAAATTCTTCCCTAATATTTTTTTTTTATTCCCTAATTTTGCTTGATCCAAAGGCCTTTAACTCTTGGACAGACCAAGTTCAACTTCTAGATTGGCGCCCAAGGAAAGCTGAGCGGGCCCATTTGTCCCGATAACAGCCTGTAATCGAGACAAATGGCCCACGAATTCTTTCCATTTTTCTTTTGCTTTTTTAAGTTTAATATTATTTTCTTATTAAAAAGTTGTTTAGGGTTGAGTTTAGCTGTAATCAATCTTTCAAGGTGCCCCATTCATGCTAGATGACCATGTGTTGCCGGAATTATCATCTTGTGAGATTTTTCCAAGATTTTTCTAAGTTTGAGTTTCATTCCCTCTGTATACATGGTAATATCAAAGTTTCGTATTGTGTATATAATCTGTGATAACTTACTCAAAATTTAATCACGAGTCTAGAAAAATAAATCATTAAAATCACTCGTGTCGATCTTTTTAGATGTTCGTCGAATGGAGAAAAGGGAAGAAAAGAAAAGTATGACGAATAAAATAGGGTACTCTACTCACCCAATTTGGCACGAAAACATGTAATATTTTGTTCAGTTTTTGCGATTGTGAATTGTGCGATTAGATAATCATTCACAACGATGCGACTGAAAATCATTAGTTCTCTAATAATTCAGAGGCACTAGCATGGAGATCCATAAAACACATTACAAGTCTTACAAACCAATTAATTCCAACCCTTTGATCTACACAGGTAGCCTTGATCAAGAATGTTTGCATACAATTGGCGGGATCAGAACGGACGACCATGAGAACGGGAGGTCTCCTAACACTCCACCCAATCGCGCTCATCATAAGGAGTTTGATTAGAATAAACTCTCATCTTATGAGACCTCGATCGAGATTGATGTTATAAATACATTATCGTCCCCACTTATAAACACGATTTTTCAAACCTCGAGTAATGGGTATATACTAGAAGAAACGATACTTTGTTCCATTGTAAAATTGAAAAACAAGCAATCAGTTCCTACCCAAAAATTCTAAAGAATCTAGACAATGACGGTTTTTTTATTTTTCTTTTTGCCCCATACTTAAAAATTCTTTGCGTTTTTCTTGGCCAAGCACGTGAAAAATGGTTAACGTGTTGAATCCTTCTCTTGTCATTTTTCACGAAAAGAATCTCTACGGTGTAAGTGGATTCACTCCACTTTTCTAAAGAACAAGAATTTTTGGATAGCACCTAAACCGATCTTTTGTTTTTGGGCTTGGAAAAAAATCCTCGACATCCACCGGGATTTTAAAATGTTCTTCAAATGGCAAATTGGTGATGGTGCAATCACATCATTCTGGTTTGATTTTTGGCATCCCAAAAGTCCTCTTTCGGATTTATTCTCTAATAAGGATATTTATTGCTCTGGTATCCCAAAAGAGGCCTCTGTTCGGAAGTTATTTTCCAGTTCTTAACATAGCTCGAATATGCTTCAAACCTTCAACTCTTGGCCGGATGTTATCCCTGATCTAGATATACAGAGACCTGATCGATTAGTGTGGAAGGGCCACTCGTCAGGTATTTTCTCTGTGGCCTCGGCATGGGAGTTGATCAGAATCAGCAAACCTATTATCGCTTGGTGTTCCTTTGTTTGGGACCAGAGCATTGCTCTGAGGTATGGCTTTTTGTTGTGGCTTATAATACTTAATAGGCTCCCAACACAGGTCGTTTTACTTAATTATCGCAGAATATCGAAAGGTGTTTGTGCCTTTTGTAAATGTAGACCCGATTCTGTTGATCATCTATTCTTTGGTTATCCTATCACGGGTACTCTTGCACTATTTTGGGCGGATAAATGTAATTTATCGTGGAGCCATCCGGTTTATAGGCGGCCACGGTTTTCACCAGCGAATTGCTCACTTCTCATTTGGAGCATTATGCCATATCATCTAGATGACACAGAACAATATCCTCTTCAGGAATCAACCCCTCTTTGTGCCGGTCCTACGGCAAGATCTTGTTAGGTCATAAGGGATAGAGGTCTGTCATTCAAACTTGTTGAAGATAATCCTCGCAACAGAAGGATCCAAGTCAATTGGGGCATCTCGCCTACCATCTTTGATTAATCCCTTTGGGTTGTTGTTTCTCTTTTGTAGTCAGTTGGTTGTTCTTTGGCCCTATTGTATTAAGCATTTGATGTTTTCGAGCTCTCTAACCGTTACACCTTTGCACCTGTTAAGACACCTTGTGTGTCGTTTCAGGTACGAGGTTTTTGCATTTCGATTACATCATATGTAGGTTATGCTTTGAAAAGTCAATATACATCTTACATTACCAAATAAAAAAAAAACTCTCTTCAACCCATGAGTACTAGAGTTGGTGGTTGCGACGAAAGGCCCCCCCATTTTGATGAACCAAGGAGAATGCTTTTGCCCAATCACGGAGTGACAACACATAGAGATTAACTACAAGGGTTAGCATCATGCACCTCTCCTAACTTTTTAATTAATTTACATCAAGGTTTACATCACACGATCTGGCAATTGACACGATCTAACTTTATATCAGCTTCTACCATTGTATGAGCGCCCTCAGGTTTCCCTCCCGCATATAGTTGTTTGTTGCAACATCACATGCTTCTCCACAGATACATCCCAAATTCATATTATGATGTTGAACTGTGAAGAGATTTGTTTTTGTTGGTAAAGGTCAAGACCTCGTCGGCTTCTGGTGAGACTCGAGCTTGTCGAGCCGAGGCAGGCCTCGGCCTCGGCCTTGCCAGATCGGCGAGCTCGTGCCTTGCTTGTGGCTGGCCACAGAAGGGGGAAGAAGCAAAAAGAAAAAAACAAAAGGAAAAAGGAAAATATAAAAAGAATATAAAAATTATAAAAATCAGGAAATTTTTAAAAAATCGAAAATTTCACTTAAACTTTTTGGGTAACTCATTTATAACCAATTTAATACCCATGTAAAATCCATTTAAGTTAATAAATAACTCATTAATAATTCATTTAAGTTTATTTTTAAAACAAATCTTACCTATTTAAAACCCACAATCAATACATATTAATATTGGGAACCGGAAAGAACTTTTCCCTTAAGTGGAGGTCTGATGATGTGCTTGACAGCTCATTCAACCCGAAGAATTAATTAGACGTGAAGTTTGATTTGGTGATTGGGCCAGAGGACAATACACAGTCTGCAATATAACTCCGGACCACAACATGAATGGAGAGAGAAAGCATGAATAAAGCATCACATGATACATTAAATTCATTCATTGATGCCGACTACCGTGTTAAAATAAAAATTGATGTTTTCAAAGAAAAATTTCAAATAAAAATTTAAAGTGTCCTCATTTTCTTAAATAAAGATCTAAAATGACCATGTCAGTATCAAATAACAACTATAAATGGCCATGATATTTTCAAATAAGGGCCTAATCTCGCCGGTCACCGATCGGCTAAATATTCCAGCCAATTAAGGGTATGTTTGTCCAAAGACAATTTTAATTTTGAATTATTTTTTCTTTTTTCTTTTCCTTTTTCTCATTTCTTCTTTTTTCTTTCCGGTGAGGGCCAGCGAGGGCTTACAAGCCCTTGCCAACCGCTTGGGTGAGGGTCATCTTGCCCAGATCTGGCGAGAGTCGGCCGCCAGTGAAGAAGATTGAAAAAACCAATAAAAGGAAAAAAAATTAAAAATTTTAAAAAATGAAAATATTAAAAAAAAATAGCAGCTTGTGAACCAACACATGTTTTTGCTATCTTTATGGTTGGAATAGAATGAACATTTGGATCCAACTTGTGAACCAACGCACGTTTTCGCTATCGAATAGGCATTATCTATCCCGAGACCAAATTCGAAATAGGAGCTGAAGGGGAAATCCTGATCGAGATTTCGTTTCGCCTAATTTCATTCGACCACGTACAATGCCTCGTGGTAAATCACATGAGATTCACTTGGCTTAACAAGACGAGGATGAATCGATCTAGGACCATTAGAATCGGCAGGCTTCTATGGATACAACAATACCGTCCCGTGACAATTCGGAGCACTCGAGAAAACGATACTTGTATGCAATTACATGTCGCAACTCTCTCTTCTCCCTCTCCTCTCTCTCTCTCCCCCTCCCCACGTCCATCGCCACTTTAAAGAGGCATAAACACATATACTTACAAGAAATCAAAGGCAGAAGTGAATGTGCATAGGAAGGGAGGTATTGTGGTTGCTTGACTGTGGAGAGCTTCACAAAGATTACAACTTGGGCTTTCATATTTCACTAGGAGCAGTTATTTGCAAACACTTCATGGATTTTTAAATCCACTAATAAATTCCTAGCACCTCCTACACTTTTTATTTTATAATTTTTTTGCTGAAAAAAGCCTCGTCTTGTTTCATGGAGATAAACCTGATGAGTACACCAAACCGGTTTCGGCGCATAACAAATCCAAAAGAAGTTGAGAGGGGCTTGATACCCAGCTCGGAGGGAGAATTTTGTGGAAGGTCGGTTTGACGACCCAATCTGCTCCTTGATCGGCATCATCTGCACCTACCGATAAGCATTCCCATATTCGAGCCACAATTCTCTATTATGTATTGGTGATTATCCACAATAAGTTCACAGATTTCCGAGATTATAGGCATAGCTACCCGGCAATCGCGTGCTCGTGTCGATCCACCACCTTCGTCTCTGACCGATGCATTGGCAAGCCTTTATTTTGTTCGCAAGTGACATTGGTTCAACACTCAGCAAAATCTGCAATCATTTGCTATTGATGGCCTTATCTATCAATTGTCGCCTGGCGAGGGCTATCATTGATAATCTCCACCATTATTTTCTGTCGATGACATTATTCGCGCGTTATTGATTTCCTTCAAGTTGTTGATCGTAATATCCATCAACGACACGTTTTGACCAAACTTTGCTTTCATTGACCGAGCTCACCGCTTATTGATTATAACTAAAAGTTGGTCATCAAGTGTCATTGAACACTTACAAATATTTCTTAAGATTTATCTGTACAGAAAAAAAAATTCTATCTTTTGACATGGAAATGTAGAATCCTACGTCAAGAAATTCTTAGAGCCCGTTTGGTTCAACTTTAGGGAAATGTCTTTGGAGAAATGCAATTGCTTTTAAGTTAAAAGGGTTTTCCGAAATGCAAATAGTGTTCGATAAATTGTAATTTTAAAGTGCATCAAAAAACAACTTTGGCTCAAATGCCGTTTAGTAAAAACTAAATTTTGTAAAGGACTTTTGCTAATTTTTTTTAAAAAAAGTCTCACACTATTTCCTGTGGAGCTCAATCACCGCTAGCCAAATCTGTCCCCAGCTAGCCTCGCCTGAGTCATGCAACCTTAAGTGTCACCTGAGTCGCGCAACTCGAGCCATGCCCGAGATCACCCTACCTCAGGCGGCGTCACCTGGGGTTTCACGACCCCAAGGCTAGGGTCACCGGGGTCATGTGACCCTCCAGGCGGTAGTCACCGACCTCCTTCCCACTCCTTTGTGCAAACTGTGGGGAAGATGAATAGTATCATGACTTGCATTATGAGATTGCTACTTTCTAAAGGACCTCCTGACCTATCTTGGGCCAAAGGCCTTGAGGCCTTTGGAAATGCAATTGCATTTCTCAAAAGTTAAGCAAAAACCGAACCAAACGCCATTTGCATTTGGTCAGGGGTCTTTAGAATCCCAAAACTCATTTGGAATGTTGAACTAGACCTGTTAAATGGGTCTTAAAACCCATATATGACCCATTTAAAAAATAAATTGGTCATAAATTGGTTAATACAACTTTGAAGAGCAAATCTTAAATGGTTTTAAAGTTTTAAGCCTATTATAACTGGGTCTTAATAGATTGAGTGTAAAACTCATTTCCAACTCATTCATTAAGCCCACCCCCTTGTTATAAAAATATTTTTTTAAAACATCAAATTTTTTTATTTTTCTTTTATTTTTTTCTCTTTCTCTTGTTGGCCGGTGGCCAGGGGAGAAACAACCTCACCACAGGTCAGCGAGGCCTCGGGCTTGTCGGAATCGGGTGAGCTCGGCCTTGCCGGCTTATGGCAAGACTCGAGGTCGCCAGCCTCGGCCTCGGCCTCGCCAGCCTTAGGTGAGGTCAAGCTCACCTGAGGCCGGCGAGTTCGAGTCTCGCCATAGGCCGGCAAGGCCGAGCTCGCCTAATTTATGCGAACCTAAGGTCTTGCTGATTTGACGAGGCTCGGCTCGCCGGAATTGGGCAAGCTCGAGGCTCACCTAAGGCCAGTGAGGCCTTGACCTCGTCAGATCGGTGACCTTGAGCTTCGCCAACCTCCGGCAAGCTCGTCCTTGCCTGTGGTCGGTGGCCGAATGCCTGCTGTAGTTGTGGCTGGCCACTAGTAAAAAATAAAAAAAAAATTGGATTTTAAAAAATAAAAATATTAAAATTAATAAAATAAAAAATAATTATAAATTGTATTGAATTAAAATGTTTTAGTAGTATAATTTTTAAAAATAAGTCATAAGAAACAAATTTTTCTATATTGAGTTAAATATAGAAGTGTTTTGCTATATGGGTAGAGTTGGGTATGGATCGGGTCGAATATAGGTCAAGATATTTACATTACAAATAAATAGGTCATAAACGGATTAATGGGTCAATTTAGGTTGGATCATTTATGACCCGACCCGATCCATCCGTTTAACAGGTTTATGTTGAACCAAACATGCTTGTAATGCCATCAACCCACGTCGAACTAGGAACTTTTACTGGCCTAAAACTAAATTTGTTGCGTCATATATGCATCAGATGACGACAGCCCATCATGTGAAAAGCCAAAAAAACTTTGTGCAAATGCCTTCGTTTTGATCTCCTACTCTAGATTTAGAAAAGGAAATCGTTGTTGTCTCGGACTTCGTAAACATCGAAGCTATCGCTATTATAAATATTTAATTACATAGTAATACAAGAAATTAATTAAACAACATCGACAGTTTTGACTCTTTGCAAAGCATGGTTTGTACACCGATTCGATGATTTAACATGTTTTTTTTTTTTTGGTAAAGGATGATTTAACATGTTGGAGCCTACAAAATCGAAGACAAGCGATAAGTTGGGAAAAACTCCTCTTTTGCTTCAAAGCACAACTTAGGAAATTCGATCGACTTTAATTTTTCTTTTTGTTGGGTATGGCGATGAGGACGGGGGCGTGTAGATCCGGTTTTCGCGACTAGTTCACCTCTCCGTGCAATTTTTAAAGGCGCGGTACCCAACCTGTCCCGTGTATTTAGAATTTTAGTTCGACAAATGATGAATCGTGAAATTATGTTATATGATATGATTGTCGTGAATTTAAATTAAAAAGGAAATTAGGCTTTTAAGAAACGATACGAGTGACAAGGGATCTCGTAGTTGGAGATTCTGCACACGGATGAACACCATTTATGTCTCCTGCATTAACCACGGAATAATTTAAACTAAGCTTCCGATTACTGATTAGTCATATTTTAAACTCTGATGTGTTAAAAACAGGCTCGAATGTTGGGTTGAGAATTCCATAATGTATTATTGCAAATTAATTTAATCCTTTGTAGCTATTTGTTTCTTTTCTTTGTCTTGAAAATTTTTATATGGATACACTGCTATGAAAAAGAATTCGACACCCCAAATTTCTATGTTGAATCGATGTTTAACATCGTCCCTAAAAAGAGAGAATTTATAATCTCATGAAGAGCAACAAATTTATGGTTTGGTACATAAGAGAGCCGTTTATTATTTATTTTGAATCTTTAAATGGCAGATATTTTGATGCTGATAAATTAGCGATATCTGGATGCATGTGGTTTTCTAAATTAAAAAAATTCCTTTTTGGGAAGAACAAAAGAAAAAAAGGAAAATGACAGCGAAAGAGAAGGCCCATTGCTTTTCGTTAAACCCATTAAACAGATGGGTCGGGTTAAAAAATGGTCCGACTCAAAATGACCAATTGATCCCGTTTTAATCCATTTTATGTAATATAAATCTAGTGACTCATAACGACTCGAGACATATTACTAATCCAAACATACCCAAACTGATATGAGAGTACCGAGTAAGCAATCATGAGATCGATTAAAGGCAAAAGAGAGTGAAAAGAGAATCATGGAAGTGAAGTAAGTCTAAGTAAATTGCGAACCCATTTAACACTCATATTATTTTAAGTTTTATCAGTCCAAATTCATTTATAACTCATTTACCATAACATATCTAACTCATATAACAACTCAACCTATCATATATAAATTAAAAAATGGGTTTATGACCATATAAATTTGCTTTCTTATAGAAAACACCAAACCATATCCGTCACATCACCTATGATCTCGGAGGATCGTTAAGACCTAATCAAACGTACAAGACAAGTGGCGTCGTTTGTTCAGTTGAGAACAACGGGCCTTTTCGTCTATGTTTTTGTCTCCTCTCGTAGTCTACCGCAACGCGAAGATGCTTTCGGTTATTCCTCTTCCATATGTTGTTATCATCAAAATTGGTGGCTATTTCCCCTTAGTAAATAAAAGCAATCTAATGGCCAAAATTGATAATAATAATAATAATAATAATAATAATAATAATAATAATAATAATAATTTGTTATTATGAAGGGAATTTTGTGCATGGAGGAGTAATTTCAATTGTATTTACAGTTAATTAATCTTTAAGAAACTTTGTTTAACACTTGGGCCCCACCTTTGTTTTGTCCTCGATCTCTCTTGTGAGCATTGCCCAATGACTTCGCTTCATGTTCTCCGAATATGTCGGGGCACCTTCAATTTCCTGATTTAACCCCAAAAAGAGAAACGAAATTTATTTTGAAAAACTTAAAAAAAAAAAGAGAAACTTCCATGCCTGAACGAGTTGAGCAAACTATGATCGATTCAAAAAAGAAAATTGTGTAAAACGACTCATGCCGTGATTTTCAAACGTCCTACACTTTTTTGCCCGTGAAATACAATAATAAAAGGAAAAAGAAGAGAGAAGGAAGCATTAACTTTTACCCCCAAGATAACAATATACGCATTTTTCAAACAATTTTGAAAATCAGGTAGTATTTGGATTAATTTTGAGCGTTCAACTCATCACTTGCTCGGGCTATTCAAAGGACATGTTTCCCGTTTTCACTTGGTGCATTTAAAATTTTACTCTTGAGTACTCCCAACAAGATTTGGACCCAAGATTACAATGAGAAGAGTAAACTTTCTTACTATCTAAGTCACTCACATTGTTGGTACGTAGATGCCCAATTCGTTGGCTCCTGTGGCGCAGCTCCCTCGTCATTTTTCCTCGTATAGTTGGCTCATTCTTGTGCAAATTTGACTACTGTGCATGGTGCACTAGGTAAAGCCAAAAGAAAAGGCACTCCTCCTAAGTGACACCATTCTTACATCATCGAAAGCTGATTTGCCCGTCGTTTAGGTTGGTCTGTTTACGTGGTACTTACTAAAAAAGCAAATTTTCGCGTAATCGAAGGGAAAACCACTTCATAAACAACAAAAAGGTTCGTTCCCAACATATTTCTCTTGATTGAACGGGCCAACTCCTAATGCATGTTCGATCTCGAGTATACTCTTATATAATAATTACACTTCCTCGTCATTTGCTTCGTATAGTTGGCTCATTCATGTGCAAATTTGACTACTGTGCATGGTGTATTAGGTAAAGCCAAAAGAAAAGGAAGAGAAAAGGTGCTCCTCCTAAGTGACATCATTCTTACATCATCGAAGCCGATTTGTCCGTTGTTCAGGCCGATTTGTTTACGTGTTACTTATTAAAAGGAAGTTTTCACGTAATCGAAGGAAAACCCACTTCAAAAACAAATAAAAAGGTTTTTTTTTTTGGTCCAACTAAGTATCATTTCGTTGGTTCATTCAAAATGGTACCAAACAAGTGTTGAAGATAAGAGTCAAGGTATAATAAATCCCAAAGGTGTTGGGATGGCTTAAATAGTCAATTACACGAGAGTATCCCTTTTCGATTGGCCTTTGCGATCCAATCTGCAACTTGTTTGGCTTCCCGTGAACAGTGGGCTAAAGAAACACTTTTCAATTGAGCTAATAAGTCTTTGCAATCCTCAAAAAAACTCCTTAGGTACCATGAGCTTAGGCTTGGTTTAGCTGAGAATTTAACCACAGCTTCAAATTTCTCTTGATTGAACGAACCAACTCCGAGCGCATATTTGATCTGTAGTGCTCTATCTTCTTGATTGGATGACCCAAAAGAAACTTTGGAATTAACCACCCCTTAGTCCTTCTTGTACTCGGACTATGAAAATGAAACTTGCCCCTAATTGTGGCCAAAAGGGGGAGGGGGAAAAGGCTAAAAGTTTCTGGCCCCCACAGGAATGTTCAAGCATTAACAACAAGACCATCGTTATACTAACTTCTTGTACTTTGTGGAATTAGTTTGCTAACAAGAAACCCATTATTGTGTACTAAAAACAAATTAAGAGAACCTACCCCTTTTAACCCCTAATGCGCCCACTTCGTTTCGAACAAGATCCTTTAAATGCCCACATCATAGTATACTTCAAAAAAGAACCAAAAATAAAAAAAAGGAAGAGACGCGTGCTTTTCTCATTAACATGCAAAGTTTCAATTGCCACGGTGAAAATGACTATGCGCCCAACCAACTCCCGAAGGCAACTTACAGTTTTCTCCCTCTCTTTAACTTTACTCGGCCGTGTCTTCAGCAGGGGGAGTCGTGACGCCGAATGGAACAAGTCCGCATCGGTTTTCACACCGCCACGTGGCGCCCTCCCATTCGCGCCGGCCTCCCCTCCCTCCCTCGTATTAAACCCCCCCTCCCGTCCCCCCCTTCGACACTTCCTTAATTAATCCTCCTCTTTCCCTCCCTTAATCCCCAATTAAAACAGCAACGATGAGCCATCAGGACTGAAAGGCCCCGGCTCGCGAGTTCCCCTCGGAGAAAGAGGAGAAGACGCGCGCAGAAAGCATCATTACTCGGACCGTAAAATATCCAACATGGACCGGCTCATAGCCTTGGAGCCGTCGAACGTCGTGGCGGTCCGGATCGAGCCGGGCCAGAAGTGCTGCGGCCTCCTCACCCTCCGCAACGTCATGTACACCATGCCCGTCGCCTTCCGCCTCCAGGCCCTCAACAGGCCGCGCTACACCGTGCGGCCGCAGTCCGGCATCATCTCCCCACTCCAGACGCTCACCGTCGAGGTCACCTACCACCTCCCCCCAGGCTCCGCCCTCCCCGCCTCGTTCCCCCGCTGCGACGACTCGTTCCAGCTCCACAGCGTCGTCGTCCCCGGCGCCGCCGTCAGGGACCCCAGCTCCACCCTCGACTCCGTCCCCAGCGACTGGTTCACCACCAAGAAGAAGCAGGTCTTCATCGATAGCGGGGTGAAGGTGATGTTCGTGGGGTCGCTGGTCCTGGTCCGGCTCGTCAAGGAGGGCTCGATGGACGAGGCGAGGGAGGTGCTCGAGCGGAGCGACGCGTCGTGGAGGGCGGCCGACGCGACGGACCAGCAGGGCCAGACGCTGCTCCACCTCGCCGTCGAGCAGGCAAGGGCCGACCTCGTGCAGCTGCTGCTCGAGTTCGGGGCGAGCGTCGAGGCCCGGGGCGGCTCCGGGTCGACGCCGCTCGAGGCGGCGGCGTCGGCCGGGGAGGCGCTGATCGCGGAGCTGCTGCTGGCGAGGCGGGCGATGACGGAGCGGTCGGAGATCTCCGCGTACGGCCCGGTCCACCTCGCCGCTGGGGGCGGCCACATGGACGTCCTGCGGCTGCTGCTGTTGAAGGGGGCCGACCCGGACTCCACGGCGAAGGACGGCAGCACGGCGCTCCACCTCGCCGTGGAGGAGCGGCGGCGAGACTGCGCGAGGCTGCTGCTCGCGAACGGCGCGAGGACCGACGTGCGGAGATCCGGCAACGGCGAGACGCCGCTGCACGCGGCGGCGCGCCTCGGCGACGAGCAGATGGTGAAGCTTCTCCTTCAGAAAGGGGCGAACAAGGACGTCCGGAGCCGGTACGGCAAGACGGCCTACGACTTGGCGGCGGAGCACGGCCACGTGCGGCTCTTCGACGTGCTCAAGCTCGGCGACAGGCTCTGCACTGCGGCCCGGAAGGGCGACGTCCGGGCAATCAACCGGCTCCTGGAGAGCGGGGCCGCCGTGAACGGCCGGGACCAGCACGGCTGGACCGCGCTGCACCGGGCCGCGTTCAAGGGCCGAGCCGACGCCGTGAGGGCGCTCCTCGACAAGGGCGTGGACGTGGACGCGAGGGACGAGGACGGCTACACGGCGCTGCACTGCGCGGCGGAGTCGGGGCAGTCCGACGTGGTGGAGCTGCTGGTGAAGAAGGGAGCGGACGTGGAGGCGAGGACGAACAAGGGCGTGACGGCGCTGCAGGTGGCAGAGTCGCTGCAGTACGCCGGGATCACGAGGATACTCGTCCACGGCGGAGCGCTCAAGGACGGGGGCAGGCAAGCGGCGCCCGGGGTCGCTCGGTTCGCGAAGACGATGGAGCCGAGGGGGGACGACGACGAGGAGATCAACCGAGGGTTGAAGATGAAGGCGACGAAGAAGAAGAAGCAGGCAAGGGAGCGACCGATCCGGAGCAGCTTCGACAGGTCGTCCATGGCGATGGCCGTGTTGGGTGCCTGAACGGTCATCGATCGACTGTAAAATCGTTTCCTCTTCTTCTTCTTCTTGGGTCGGATAACGATGCGACGACGGGATCGGTAGGGTTTTGTATAAAATTTTGGTGAGTGTTTATCATCCTCGTTATGCATAGAGACACCAATGAAAGATTCGCTTTGTATGCTCTCAAATGTACATCATCACAATGTCTCGGGGATTGTGAATAATTATACATTCTGCGGTCGGCAATTTCCCGGGAATCGATTCACACAAGTTACGAATGTCTCGCCCCATCATGTTTGTGTCGCGTCACTTGATGTTTCGTGCACGTTTGTTGCGTCGTGTGTATGTTCCACGGCATGATCATCATCGCTCCCGAATACATCGGGCGGATGCATCGTTAAAAGCATGGTTACATCGTTACGGGAAATAAAAACACTCAGATCCAATCTATACTGACATGTAATTCACGAGCGTACATCGTAATTTTACTTTTTTACATCATGTATACATGCATTCCGCAATTTATTGACAGAAAAAAAAAACATTGATGCACAAAATAAAGCCCATCCATCTTGCAGATCAATTTTGCAACTTAGTCAATATTTTCGTTGGATAAAAATAAAAAACTAACAAGCGATATGATTCTAAAGCGAATGTCTTATGATTTACTTAAAGAATGTTGCGTTCAAAAAGCGAAACTACAAGTATTACGATCCCAAAATGAACGTCTTAGGATTCATTCAAACAGTGTCGCATCGAAAAGTCGCTGTGGGATAGGTAACTGCAGCAGATGTAGAAACTTTTACTAGTGTTATAATAAAAGAATTTTACGAAATATTAGCTATTGGGCGAAATAAATAAATTTACCCAAATTCTCATAATATAGTATAGAACTACCTAACTTACATGGTAAATGAACAAAAACTGCATGTATGAGCAAATAATGATTCATCTGAGGCCCAACTTCTGCTTTTAAGTGGAACCCAAGCCCACAGCAAGAAGAAAAGTTAGAAAGAGTCCATGCTAGTTGACAAGGGGAGTGAGAAATTGGAACTTTATGAAAATTGAATAGATCCAAGTCTACCCAAGTGACCTGATCCATCCATCGACAAAACTTCCAATCGTGTAAAATATTTTCTAACATAAAAAACATGTTCTCGTTATTCCAACAAACCCTATCTCCTCCGACCTCTTTTACTCTCTATATATTTTCACGAGCAATCGCAACCTATAGATTTCAGAGCTGCCATTTGCCACCGTTGCCGACCCTATGCCATCATCAAATTGCCTTTTGGTCTCCGTCACCGTCATCTTCGCTCTTCGGTTCCTTAGTAGGTTCTCTCTCTCACGACAGTAGCAGCAACAGCGGCGCCATTTCCTCTTCTCCTTCCCTCCAGATGCCGTGACGCTATTGTGGATCCTCGCATCGTCTTTCTCTTCGGGCTCATCGAGCGTTGTCCCCAAATCTCAAGTCCGGATGCCGTCGAGGACGACGCCATTATGACGGCAATGCTTCCCATATACGCGGAGGGAGAGGGAGAGGGAGAGGGAGATGGCGATGGCGATGGCGGAGACCGCGTCATGATTGCGACATGCAGACGAATCAAGTTGAGTCGAGAGAGATGACGTCACTCTTTAATCGAGTCACTCCACTACACAAGCTCATCCCTGAACCCGGCCCCATCCCCGTGATCTCGTCGCGTTAAAATATGGAAGCACCCCCACCGTACCCAATCGCACCGCGTAGATCTCGGCGCCCTATCCTGTACTTGCCCGCAGAACATCTCACCCCCTCCCCTATTCTCCTCTCCTTTCCAAGCTTAATAATGAGAGGAAAAAGGGCAATTTGTTCATTTAAAAAGCAGACGAAGGAATTTTTTTCTCTCTTTTTTTTTTATGCTCAAAGCGAAGGGATACTAAAAGATGAACAAAAACTAAACAAAGCGACTCCCGAAAGCATCAACGGCTGCTGGTCCACCTCCGACCAGCAGGACACGCGAGCGAATCAGCGCGAGCCACGGTGCCTCGGGGGGGAGGGGGGGCCCCACGTCATCCTCCTCTACCAACTCCCCTCCCCCTCAGCCTCAACAAACCCCGGCGCCATTTCCACGTCGAACGGAGGGCAAATCGGGCATTTCGCGCCGAGGAGCGGGGGGACTAAACAAAAAACGACATCCCCGTATAAATTATAACCGTCGTGCAATGAAAGTGTAATCCCACTACCAATCCCCCCCCCACCAACTCCCGGCCACCAACTCTTTTTCTTTTTCTTTTTCTTTTTTTTCCTTGCGTGCATATCATATTTATTTTATTCTTCCCATCTTTTTCCCGTGCCTTCTTATCTGACGTAATTTTACCACCCACCCCCCAGTGTGCACAAGCGCCGGCGCGGCGCGTGAGGGCACGCGGCTAGCGTGGCTTGGTTTTCTTGTGATCCACGACGGCGGGGCGTTTTGGCTTTCCGGGTCGTCGGTTTTCATTAGGACACCGTGTGTAACCAAATACCGCATTCCTCCAAAGTGGATCTCGAACGGGCGCTGCCCTATGCGCGCGGATGGCAAATTGACATCGTCGGGAAGTTGGCAATAGCTTTGCCCATCAAAATGCGCGAACACGGACTGATGACGGAGATAAAGTTAAAGGCAGAGCGCGCAAGGACATGCGTCTGGATCCACGATTGGCGGTTAGAGAGAGAATTGCCAAAAAAAAAAAAGTCATAAAACTATGCCAATTCAGCCATAAACATTTTAAATGCGCCAATCGAGTCACGAGCAATTTCACGTTTTATAAATTGAGTCCATCTAGGTCAATTTTGGTAGGAAATCGCTGACGTAGATGTCGGCTGTCTTACGTGACACAGCCGGCGTGACACTGTAAGCACTGACGTAGATATTTTTAATTAATATTTTAATATATTTTTTGAATGTTTGAAATTTTTTGCTTTGTTTTAGTTTATTTCCTTTTGCCTCATTAATTTAGGGCCGGCGAAGGCCTTAACACCCACATCGGCACTGGGCGAGGGTGTCGCGGCCCTCGCCAGCTCTAATTAAAAAAAAACAAGTAAAAAAAAGAAAAGAAAAGGAGAAAAAATAAAAAAAATTCAATACAATATTTAGAAAAATTCAAAACATTATGACAAATGTCCACTATCAGTGTCGATGGCCACCGTTACGATAGTAATTTCTAACGAATTTTGGCCGGATAGACTCAATTGACAAGACGTAAAAGGATTTATAGCTCAATTGACACAATTAAAATGTTTAGGATTGAATTGGTACAAATGCAACAAGTTGAGGATATTTTGGGTAATTTTTCCGTGGGTAGATGTAATGTTTTATCTGTTAGATGATTTTTGTTAAGTCATTCATCGACCCATTAAATTGGTCTTGGATAATTTAAAGGTAGAAGAGAAATAAAACCCTTTTGGTGTCTTTGCATTTTCTAATTTTGAAGTTAATCCGTAGGCATTCACATCTATGTTGTTTGCTCAGACACTTTCAGGTTTTTACTCTCATTCTTATCCCGCAGATTTTTTATTTTTTGATAACCAAAAAATACATAACTGACTGGTGTCATTTAATGGACATTTTTTAGGAAATTGTTATGAATAATGAATAAATACTCATAACGAATGCACTTCATTTAATGACACGATACAAGTTTGTAATATATATGTGTGTGTAAAAATAAATTAAAAGATTAGCTTTTAAAATTTATAACACATGCCAGAGGCAATGCGCTCATCAAAGTTAAAAAGTAAATTAATGCATGACGTGAGTAGCTACTCAATGCAAGTTCATAATAACTTCTTCTTTTTTTCCTTTTTGGCGAGGTAAGAACACTCAATAGTTGTTTTATTATTATTTAGAGCATAATTTTCTCATATTTTCCATCAATATAATTATTCCCTCTTCCCTCTATATCCCTTTTTTTAACAACCTAAAATAATGCGTATATAGTGTAACTGAGATGTTTAAATTGTAAGTGCAACGGCAAAATGGTGAAGGCCAGTATCATCCCTGAACTATTACTAACTTAAAGTAAAATATGAGTGGGAGGGTAAAGTTCAAAATTTGGAAAGACACTAAAATTCGAGAGTTTTCTTAATATATAGTATAGATACCAGAAGCAATGCATGCGTCACACGCGCAAAAAATGGGTAATTACTAAAATAAAATATGAAATAAATTGTTACTCAAGGTAAGTTGGTAACAAATTTTCATCAGACGAGGTGAGGACACTTAATAAGTTAGTTAAATATCTAAAAACTAATAACAGCAAAAGTTTCTCTTATTTCCTCAAAATATAATTATTCCCTCTATCTCTTATTTCTCGACCTAAAACAATTTTTACATCGTGTAGACGGTATTATTGGATAGTAAGTGTAACCGCAAAATGATAAAAGCCAATATCACCCGTTGACTACTTCGCTAGTTTAGAATTTTTTAAAAATACGAGGATATAATTTGAAAGCTTGATTTATGTACAATATCAATTGATATATTAGATCTATCTTTAAAAAATTGAGAAGAGTTGCAATACTCTATAAACATAAAAAAACAACACATTGTTTCATATATAATGCTTTCTATTTTGCTAGGCTCTTTTTCCTCTTAGGAATTAAAAACTTATCACGGAACCATCCTTTAAAAAAAATCAACACCAATAATGTTTTAACCACTCTTTATCTAGAGCAGGCATTGGAAAGCTACTCACCCACTTTCCCAAGCTTTCTTTTATCTTCATGACGATATTTGATAGGCCAGATATAATTCTTAACTAAATAATTTTAATTCAATAAATTATTTGGTGCAAATGTGGAATCGGATATATTCAAATATTGCTGGACAGAAAAAAAACCCGCTTAAGGGGTGGGATCACTAGGAGAGGATTGGTAATTTAAGAAAAAGAAAAAAAATGGGACCATTATCCTTTTCTTTGGCCGCTGGTGTGTGCCATTAGTGTCACAGCCACGTTGCAAGCAACCTCCATGCGGTAGTCGGGACTCCCAGGCGACTACCATGCGGTGGTCACTGGAGTCATTCCTCATAGTTGGATTTGAGACCGAAGTTGCCTTACGACAATCACTCGCAGTGGTCGCAATTCCCAAGCCACCACTGCAGCTGCGGCGGCCATCCTCCTTGATCTCAGGCGAGGAGGTCACTTGAACTCTACCCCCTCCCCTACCTAGTTTTTTGCCTTTTCAATATTTTATTGAATTTTTCTCTCTCTCTTTTCTCAATTCCATCTTAAGTGTACCGGATATATAGTGGAATTATTTTTGTTATCCCACCTTATCTCATCCTATCATATCTTATCCTTTTTTTTATTAGGCTACGTTTGGATATCTGAATTTCTATCTACAATAAGACCGGATAAGATATAATGTGAAATTCAAGGAATTTGTTATAGGGCCGCGCTTTTTCTACTTCTTATATGACTTAAACACTCATTTTCTTTGTGTTTTGACCATACTATCCCTTGTATGACCCACCACTTCTCTCATAACTCTACAAAATTGACCCCTTTTTATTTTCTTTTTTCTTCTTCTTTTTTTGCGGGTCCCACTTTCTTTTTTCTTCTTTCTTTATACGCCTAAATCGTCTCTCCGTTTTTTCACCCCTCTCTTCTGTCTACGCCTCCATGTGATGCCAACCCCGTTGTCCTCCATACTTTTCCTAGCACCGGCATTGGACTCACCGTACAATTTCAATCCCATGAACATAATGGGGATTGGAGAGGCCATGGTAGTGCTTCCTCTGCATCATGTGAGAATGCACAAAATCTCTATCCACACTAAAGGGAAATGGATGCTCCCCTTGCCAACTATGCCCGTTGATGGAACTTCTTGAATTCATTTTGCCGAGAGCATTTTCAGGCCTTTCCTTGAAAACCCACATGTAAATGTTTTCCATGCCGTGCTGAACTAAAAAAAGCATCGAGTGGCAAGTCTGATTTCTCAAAGCCGGACACACCATTATGATCTTGAACTATTTTGGACTTTGATTTTTCACCCAAAATAGACCTGAAGTAGAAACTAAAGAAAAATCAGGCGCTCTACGCACTATCAAGGTGCTTGTTACTCTTAAGCCTCACTTTTAGGATATTAACATTCATCTCTATTCGATAAAGTTGGGTTCCCAAACAACATTTAAAATATCACAATGGTTGTTCCAAAGCGGAAAGGGTGGACTAGGCCTTGATGACAAAGGGGGATCGAAGTGGTCCTCCATCGATGATCGAGCCATCTATCTCTCTCTCCAATTCATCATGAGACAAAAAGCTAGAGTTCATGGACAACAATGTCGATGGATAATGACTTTCCATTGACAATACTGCTAAAAGAGCTTCTCCGACAATTTTCCCTTTCTATGTTCCTTCTAGCTTGTGCTTCTAAATCGATAATTAGAGCAAAGATCTCCCTAACATGCTCATGAAACAAATCAAAGCAAATATGGAATTATTCAAGTAGAAATCTATCAGTCCACAAAACCTCAGAGACCCCCTCACAAGTATGACAACGAAAAGGGGCTTGTTGGGTTGACCCCAATGTCGATGCCAACAAAAGCGTGATGTCAGCGAAAGTTTGATGCTAGCGCAAGTGTGGAGGACAACGGGATTGGTATAATAGATATTCGTGCAAGGAGGCGTAGAAAGAAGAGAAAGGGATAGAAAACAAAGAGACAATTTATGCTTGATGAGAAAGAAGTGGGATCCACAAGGAAAAAAAAGAAGAAACAAAATAAAAATGGACAACTTTTGTAGAGTTATAAGAGAAGTAGTTGGCCATATAATGGATAATATTGTCAAAATACACAAAAGAGAAGTGTCTAAGCCAAATGAGAAGTGGAAAAAGCGCGACCATTGTTATATTCTACTGTTTGGTGAATCGCAGTAATAAAGCTAGATATTTTCACATCTTATCATGTCCATTATTTGTTATCAACATCG
The DNA here is from genome assembly GCA_031216285.1 of Syzygium syzygioides. Taxonomy (NCBI): domain Eukaryota; kingdom Viridiplantae; phylum Streptophyta; class Magnoliopsida; order Myrtales; family Myrtaceae; genus Syzygium; species Syzygium syzygioides. The sequence goes on along the minus strand of CM062252.1, from coordinate 12,229,093 downwards.
GATCAGTGTAAATGAATCTAAAAATTAAACAAATTGAGATGATAAAAATCTCTCACGACACTCTTACATAATTTATTTTTATTTGCTTATTTTTTTATTATTTTTCCCTCTATTTTTTATTTCTTTTTTCCCTTTGCATCAGTCTCTAATAAATTTTTATTAAATAGTAAATTATACTAATATACCTAAATATGCGCTAAATATAAATACTAAATGCATTTATTTATATATATGAAATATATATATATCATAAGATAGAAAGACATGTGAATATATAATAAAAATAAGAATAAATAAAAACGAAATTATTGTTATTTTGAATTTTTTATAATAAAATTCAAATATTATTTATATTCAAATGTTATTTTAATTTTATTAATTTAACAAGTTTGTTATTCGAGAAAATAAATTTATATTATGGATATTAGAAATCGTATCCACCTTTATCCCATCTTCCCCAAAGGATAATTTTACCCAAGTTATATCCTTATATATCCGACTTTATCCTGTCTTGGACAAACACCAAACACGAGATATGATAAATTTTATCTCGACTACCAAACGTAGTCTTAGTGTCTTGATGATCATATGCAGTCCATAAACACCTTCTAGTGCTTATAACTAACTACAAGTTGTTTAGCCTTTCTTGCTAACATGGTAGCATGAAGTGTGGTCCATCCCAATGAAGTTCCGTAAACCAAGATTATATTCATTCACGTTGATTCAATGCCATGACCCTTTTTCTAAGGATCCAAAGACACATTCCTAGTACTCCATAGGCCTCAAGCTCGATGTACTTCGAGGAAGTTTGGTGGGCGAGTTCAAACAAAGGATTTAGGGCCTGTTTGGTTCAACTTTTTGCATTTTCCCCAAGTATCTTTAGATGAAGATACATTCTGCAAAAGCAATAGTGTTTGGATAACTCATTGTTGTGTATATTTTGTAAAGCAACTTTGAGATGAAAAAAAAAGAAAAGAAAAAGAAAAACATTTGGCAGAGTTCGGCAATCATTAGAAGAGACGATAGGGACTACGCGAGCTTTGCCGACAGCAACCACTGGCAAGCATCGACGACGACCATAGGCGAGCTTCAATCTGCGATCCTTATCAGACCAAAGGTGACTGTCAGCCATGTGAGCTTCAAGCATTAGTTAGGGTTTTTTTTATATTGGGATTTGCAATGTCAGAGATTCATCCGGCGAAGATTCATCAGCGACCTCGGCCAAGTCATGCAACCTCTGGGTGACCCAGATTTGGTTCTTCAAGCATCTACAACCTAGCTGAGGGTCATCGAGGATGTGCGATGCTCAGGTTGCACGATCGTGGTTGAAGGGCCAAATCTTGGTCGCTCGACCCTCATCCATAACCTCGACTCACGGCATATCAGGCAAAGATAGTAGCTCCGATGAAGACAGTGGCTTGATGGCACGTGCGACGCTTGATCTCAACCTCGACAACGGGCTACCTTGACCTTGACCTCATCCTCAACAATGAAACCGGTGAGCCAAAGGAGTAAGATGAACGGTATTTTTTCATCAGTAAGGGCAATATTGAAAAGAAAAAAAAGTCAATAAACTCTCACAATAGCATTGCAAGGCTAGTATTTGGCCAATGGAGTTCCAAAAATAATTGCTAAACACCTTATATTTTCGTCAGCTTCAAAGTCTCTCAGGAAAGTTGAATCAAATAGATCCTCACTTATAGAGCTCGAACCGACCTGAAAACGTCACATTTTCTCCATGACGAAGTACATGCACCATAAGTCTGGGTAGATTCATCGAGTCGGCCAATGATCACTTTCCTCCTTAGACGCAAAGTCTTTTACCATTATAGTTTTGCTAGTAGAATTCGACGAGCATCACTTACAAAAACCACCAACAAAGAAAGAAGAAATTGGCGAAGACGTGAATCGAAGTGCTCATTTATTTATATTTTTATTTTTTCAGGCCCCATGTTCCGACAGTGCTGGCACACCAACCGACGACCAATCGAGATCCAGATTCTCGCTCCCACGCGCCGTCGCGGAGCGCGTGAGGGGGGCCCGCACCGTAAAAAAAAACCAAAATGCCCCCAGATCTATCTATCAAGCCATCGCCACCAACCTTCGGCTTTTATAAATAACCAGGCGACCTCTTCTTCTTCCTCGTGCCGTTCTCTCTCTCTCTCTCTCTCTCTCTCTCTATCCCCATCGCCGTCTCGTCACTCCGCGAGAGAGAAGAACAGAGTCCTCATCGTCCTCCCTACCCCCCCGGTTCAATCTCCGCGAAGGTAGGGGCTCCTCGCATCGCTCCTGCATTCCTCCATTACCTTCCCCCGTGTTTCGTCGCTTGCGCGACCGGTCGCGATAGCCGCTAGATTCTGAGCTGATGATACTGAACATGGCTTTGCTCGTGCGTGGGAGACGTGATTGCGTTTCGCGTTTGCTTTTGCGTTTGCGTTTGCGTTTAGTTCACCGTAGCTGGAGTCGTGCTCTGATTGGGTTCAGTGTCGCGTCCGCCTAGTTCGGTTTCCGCCGTTAGATTGTTTTTGGGACTCTCTGTTTTTTCTGCCGTCGTCTTCTTCTGGATCTCTTCGGAGCCATTTCGAGGGATCGAGATCGACTGGTGAGCGCGGGCTTGTCGCGTACTAGGACTTAGACGGGGTTGGCTGCGGTGCTTTCTGTTCGGATCGAGGTCCGGTGCCTCCCCGTGCCGTCAGATCTCGTGCGCGGTGATCGTGTCGGTTGTAGATCTTCGGCGGATCTCGGCGTTGCTTTGTCTTGTCCGATCTGATCTCGCCGGTTTATCTAGTTTTGCGGATGGAGGACCGTTTGTTTCGAATCGTTTTTTTGTGGTTATTTGGCAGATCTGTATTTGTGCCGACTCTGGCGATTTTGTCTGGTTTCATATGTCTGTTTCGTTGCTTTTCACCTAGTCAGGTGTGGTTCTGGTTTTAGTGTGCGGACAGAGGAGCTCAAATTCCACCTGATAATGTCACCCTATTTTCCAAAAGACCTTCCTTCCAATCAAAATGTTCCAAGTTTGAAGGCATCCGAATGTGTGTTTATAAGTACTATACCTGCTCATTTACTCAAGACTTCCTTCCTTCCATTATTGTTGGATCTACTCTTAGATGATAACATAAATAGTCGTAGTGGGATCAAATTTCGTGTGGGTGTCGGTTTTCTTACCGGATCTAGACAAGAGAAGCAGAATGATAATGATGTAGTCATTTCATCAGCTAGTTACATTATCCAGGTGCATGAGTGTGTTAGACTAGGTTACTAACCTCTTGTTGTTGATCTTTGCGCGGTGATATAGAGAATGGCGTCCCACATCGTTGGATATCCTCGCATGGGCCCCAAGAGGGAGCTCAAGTTTGCCCTGGAATCGTTCTGGGATAAGAAGAGCAGCGCGGAAGATTTGCAGAAAGTTGCAGCTGATCTCAGGGCATCCATCTGGAAGCAGATGGCCGATGCCGGCATCAAGTACATTCCCAGCAACACCTTTGCGTACTATGATCAGGTGCTCGACACCACCGCGATGCTTGGTGCTGTTCCTCCCAGATATGGTTGGAATGGTGGCGAGATCGGATTCGATGTTTACTTCTCGATGGGCAGGGGAAATGCCTCTGTCCCTGCTATGGAAATGACCAAGTGGTTTGACACCAACTAGTAAGTGATGGATCTTGGGGAAGCATGAATAAATCATTTTTTTTTTTAACTAACCTATCTATTTCATATGGTCCAGCCACTACATTGTGCCTGAATTGGGTCCTGATGTCAAGTTCTCTTATGCTTCTCACAAGGCTGTCACCGAGTACAAGGAGGCCAAGGCGGTGTGTGCTGGTCTTATTATTATTTCATTTATACTGTCTCATGAAATCTGAAAAGGCTAAAGTGGTGAATCGATTGTTCTTGGAGTTATTTTTCTTTTTTGTTCTGGGCGGGGGGAATATAAGCAATGGTTGATGAAGGCTTGTTGGCTAATTAATTAACAAATAGATGGTTTCTGATGAAGTCTTATGTCCAATTCCTTATTTAATTATCTGAACCTTCACTGTGGGTCAAAATTTTATGAGCTTCTAAGATATATAGTTGGGAATAATTTCAGCAAAGCCTTATTCAACAAAATATTGACAGAAACTCTAGTTATCACATTTTGTGGGAAAAAAAGTATAAGAATCACCGATTGCTAAAGTTTTGTTGATTACCATAAAGGTGCCATGTGATGGAAAATAAAGGCATTCACAAAAACGTGGCATTCTTACTTCCGTTTTAACAATTTGGACGGGGTGGAGTTGGATCTGCCCTTTTGAGGAAATTCTGACTCTTTGTTGGTTGGAGCTATTTCTTTATCTTTTCTATATTTTTGCCAGCTCATACATTTTGTTTTCCCTGTGCTTTTGCAAAATTTTAGTATTATTTAAAGCTATCTTTTTTTTAATTTATTTGCTAATTTCCAGCTTGGAGTAGACACTGTTCCAGTCCTTGTTGGCCCAGTGTCCTATCTGCTGCTATCCAAGCCTGCAAAGGGTGTTGAGAAGACCTTTTCTCTTCTGTCCCTTCTCGGAAAAATACTTGCCATCTACAAGTAAGAAATTATCGCTTCTCTAGCAGTTTTCATTTGCTCAAGTTTTGAATATGTTTCCTGACCACATAAACCATTCAGGGAAGTTGTGTCTGAACTTAAGGCAGCTGGTGCTTCATGGATTCAGTTTGATGAGCCCACCCTTGTGATGGATCTTGATTCTCACAAACTGCAGGCATTCACTGAAGCATACTCAGAACTAGAATCGTGTCTTTCTGGTGTGAATGTTGTCATCGAAACCTATTTTGCTGATGTTCCTGCTGAGGCATATAAAGTTCTTACATCCTTGAAGGGTGTCACTGGATTTGGATTTGATTTGATCCGTGGAACCAAGACCCTTGAATTAATCAAGGGCAGGTTCCCCTCAGGCAAGTATCTCTTTGCTGGAGTTGTTGATGGGAGGAACATCTGGGCCAATGACCTTGCTGGATCACTCAGCACCCTCCATGATCTTGAGAGCATTGTAGGAAAAGGTACTACTTTCTGCATATGTTTTTCAGCATAGTGTGTTTTAAAGATCTGGATGTCATGCATCCTTAAGTCGATATCTGAAATTTCTTATTTTTCTGCAGACAAACTTGTGGTTTCCACCTCTTGCTCTCTTATGCACACTGCTGTTGACCTAGTTAATGAGACTAAGTTGGATAAGGAAATCAAGTCATGGCTTGCATTTGCTTCTCAGAAGGTCGTTGAAGTCGATGCCTTGGCTAAGGCATTGGCTGGACAAAAGGATGAGGTATGGCATTGTTATCTTTTTGTTGAAGATGATGCTGAAAAGCAGCATAATATGCCCACTGTCATTGTTGCTACTAGGTAGTCTTATCAGTGGTGGTAATCCATATTGTTAGGTTATTTTCTAGAATTAGTTGCTTCTACTCTATTCTGTATTGTCATCAGCAGAAACCAATGGGCTTAATAACTGTCTGTACAGAGCTACATACATATGGCAACAACGGGGTAAATACGGTCACTAGAATCCAAAGTTCTTAAGTTAAACTATTACCTAGCACCTTTAGGGTGTTTGCTAAGCATAATGTTCAATTTCTAAAGTGTTGATCGCTAATGTTGTGAGAGGATATTTCAATGCTTACTGCTGATGGCTCTGTTTTCAGGCATTCTTCTCAGCTAATGCTGCTGCTCAGGCCTCAAGAAAGTCCTCTCCAAGAGTCACGAACGAAGCTGTCCAAAAGGCTGTATGTTCCTGTGCTTAGTTACTCTTCATTTTTTATGCATTCCAATGCTACCAATTAAATGATTGTACTGGTGTCTTGAACTCTTGATATTCTCATCTCTCTCAGGCTGCCGCTTTGAGGGGCTCTGATCATCGCCGTGCCACAACTGTGAGTGCTAGACTTGATGCTCAGCAAAAGAAGCTTAATTTGCCAGTCCTCCCAACAACCACCATTGGCTCCTTCCCTCAGACCATGGAACTCAGAAGAGTGCGTCGTGAGTACAAGGCCAAAAAGTGAGTAAACTAGATCTTCCTTTTCTAATTAAACAGTGCTTGATATGACATGGGCTATTATTTTTTTCATTATGACCGTCATTGGTCCTCTGACTGTATAGGATCTCTGAGGAAGAATACGTTAAGGCCATCAAGGAGGAAATTAACAAGGTTGTCAAGCTTCAAGAGGAGCTCGACATAGATGTCTTGGTTCATGGGGAGCCTGAGGTAAGAGAGTCTTAGAATCTGGTATAGTAATTAAGACAGGTTATGTCGGATAAATAGGTAGCATCTTATGAGCTATGGTTGATCTGTATCTGGATGTATCCAATGCAGAGGAACGATATGGTTGAATACTTTGGGGAGCAGTTGTCGGGTTTTGCTTTCTCCGCTAACGGGTGGGTGCAATCTTATGGATCTCGTTGTGTGAAACCACCCATCATCTATGGTGATGTGAGCCGCCCCAAGCCAATGACTGTCTTCTGGTCCACCACGGCCCAGAGCATGACTGCTCGCCCGATGAAGGGAATGCTTACAGGCCCTGTCACCATTCTCAACTGGTCCTTTGTCCGAAATGACCAACCCAGGTATGGAAGAACGTGAACTTCATGTGTACTTGGGGTCGATGAAAGAACAAAATTTTTGTTTCTCCTTTTGGGACTAAGATAATATATATTTATTTCACAGGTTCGAAACTTGCTATCAAATTGCCTTGGCCATTAAGGACGAAGTAGAGGATCTTGAGAAGGCAGGAATTAATGTTATTCAGATTGATGAGGCAGCTTTGAGAGAGGGTCTGCCGCTGAGGAAGTCTGAGCAATCTTTCTACTTGGATTGGGCTGTCCACTCCTTTAGAATCACTAACTGTGGTGTCACGGATACTACCCAGGTTCATTCATAGCTCCCTTTTTTACATTTTTGTGAGAAGTTCCTTTTCCTACGTATGCTGATTCCACTTGGCGGCTTGATGGACTGGCAGATCCACACTCACATGTGCTACTCCCACTTCAATGACATCATCCACTCGATCATCGACATGGATGCCGATGTCATCACGATCGAGAACTCTCGCTCTGATGAGAAGCTCCTCTCAGTTTTCCGTGAGGGAGTCAAGTACGGTGCTGGGATTGGCCCTGGTGTCTACGACATCCACTCTCCCAGAATACCATCAACTGAAGAGATCGCTGACAGAATCACCAAGATGCTTGCTGTGCTCGAGACCAACATATTGTGGGTTAACCCTGACTGTGGACTCAAGACCCGCAAATACCCTGAGGTCAGGCCAGCCCTCAAGAACATGGTCGCCGCCGCCAAGCTCCTCCGCACCCAACTCGCCAGTACTAAGTAAGCGGTATACGGATTTGGGGAAGCAAACTTCCCAAGGTAACCGATTCTTCCAACACAGACGGTGTATTCCTGTCTTTTATTATTAATTCTATAATTGTGTTTCTTTATGGAATGGTAGGAGCGGCAACATGCTGTTTGGGGTATTTGATTTTTTGTTCTTGTACTCTCTCTCTCTCTCTCCTAGAAAATGTTTTGCGTATGTAAGAGGAAGGAAAATGAGTAAACATCATTACCTCTTGTGCATCAACGTCATGCTTTCAGCTTCTTTTCTATGGGTACTGTCCCCTTCGAAAGAAACTTTCCTGCTGTTTCATTTTAAAACCTCCGATGCCTGCTGCCAAATGTGGACCGGTTCAGGTCGGTTCGGGTCTTCTTACCACCCGTAGTATTCGTGCATAGTGGGTAATTATAAACTAGCATTCCTCGTGATTCCGAGCCTTTCAAAATCTCACTATTCAAAAGTCAATCTTTTGACAGAAAAAAAGTTAAAATCAGGAGGGAAAACAACCCATTTTCCTGTTCTAAGTTTGAATGACGATACGTCGGCAAACACAAAGCCGACTGATTTGGGCGTTGTCCATCTTCATTTCTGCGCTCGCTGATACAGATTGAGGACGTGGAACCTTAGTAAACCGGAACATTCTGTCGATCGTCTCACGTTTCTTGCAAATTTTAAGAAGGCTTTGTAATACGTTGGCAGTGGAACTAACTGTTTCGTGAAAAGAAGCTGTTGATATTCTTTTTTGTTAATAAGTCATGTTTGAATTGTACATTCAGCGTTCAAATCATGGCTTCTCCCGCTCATAGTAACAATCGGACAATGTCCATCACTTCATAGGTAGAGCTTTGTCCAATACACTTGGACGGGATGATTTGCATACATCTCGAGATATTAGTTGAGCCGCAAGATTCGAAGATCCTGTGTAATGAAATTATATATATGTGATTTTGATTTGAAAAAAAATAGTCCGTAAACTCTGAAACATCAAGTTAATGTGGTTCTTCTGTTAGGTGCTGCACCGTGTCATTTGTATATTTCTGATTTGGAATGCCAAGTCAGTGCTGACTCATTTTTCCATCCTCTTACATACACAACATTTTCTAGGAGAGAGAGAGCGTACAAGTGCACAAATAAAATACCCCAAAGATTATGTAATGGCTCCTAACATTCCATAAAGAAACACAATTTCTTAATCAATAATAAGAGACAAGGAATACAGTGTCCTGTGTAGGAAGAATCGATTACCTTGGGAAGTTTGCCTCCCCAAATCCGTATACCACTTACTTAGCACTGGTGAGTTGGGTGAGGAGGAGCTTGGAGTGCCACATTGAATGGTTGGCATCCACGTCAGTGATTTTCAATTAAAATTTGTAAAATGTGAAAGGTTTAAGACTTAATTGGCAAAATTAAAAAGTTTAAAATTGAATTGGTAAAAGTACAATAAATTTAAAACTTTTTGTGCAATTTTCTCACGTCGCTACCGTCCATCAGCACGCGACCATAGCTGCTTTGTCTCCCTCAAGCTCTAACCATGAAACTCTCTCTCTCTCTCTCTCAAATTTGAGGTTGGCTCGAGCGCCACCTCATCCCTTTTTCCAAACTTATCATTAATATTTATGTCACCGTACAAGGACAATAGTACAAATTTGAGTATTCAGCTTGCTCTTCCATTCTATTTCAAATCCTTAGACGGGTCTTATTAACAAGTGGGCACACTTAATAAAGAACCTAGAAATGGAAGGAACACCTTTAAATGCATATATAAAACAACATTGGATTTTGAAAATAAATTAAAAACGCAACTTTCTAAGCATTTTTAGCGAGATCTTCAACATAATCTGACCTTACGGAAGGAAATCACACAATAAATGCAAAACATTTAATACCAGTATCAGACAGACAGAAAAGAGTTAATAAGAAAGAAACAAGAAAGAACTCAAAAGGTATCTAATTAGTGCAGCAGGTCAATATGATCTGTCTCATTTTTTGCTTCGGTTGTTTCATTCATTTCATTTTGCAATCATCATTAATAGAGAGCTGCGACGGAAAAATTTATGCAGAACCCTAGCTCATAAATCCATTTTAAGGTTAGATGTGGTCGCGTGCCGACAACAAAGGCAAAAGAAAAGAGACAGAATAACGTGACTCTTGTTGGCATTTCTAGTTGTTTTTTTTGGCGTTTTCGTTGCCAACAACGCGTCTCGAGCCCCACGGCTTCAGCATCAGCTTTAATCCCCACTAGACCCGGGTTGACAAGTCTCTATTTCCTGACAGCCCCGCCCTCGAGGAAAGATACCAAATAATTGCCTACAGATCTAGAGCTCGTGTGGATCAACTCGAGTCTGTCGCCTCTTTGAGCTTTGGCGGAGCGAAAACAAGTAGCTGAATTATGAGCCTTATTTCTTACAATCTCGAATCGCTACGCATAACGTTGGTTACTTCGTAATGTATTTGGCTGTTTGGCTCGCCTTCTTATACTCCTCCTGCCTTGATGGCGGATACAGTTGGTGACATTCCGCGTCACGCAAGCTAACTTCAAGAGGAATGAATCGCCACCGTACCGAGCCTTACCTTGCATCACGCAAGCTAACTTCAAGAGAAATGAATTGCCACCATATCGGGCCTTACCTTGCAATGGGGAAAAGTGTCAGAAAAAAACCTGAACTTATTCGACTTCGTTTTTAACATTTTAATTGCACAAATTTAATCTTAAACCTTTTGATCCAGTGTCAATTCAGTCTTTCTGGCTAATTTAGCCGGATATTATTGACGTGAATACCGGCCGATCTACATGGCACCACCGTCGCTGGCGTGCGATCGGATCCCACGCGCTGCCGCGAGAAGAGAAAAAAAAAACTATTTTCATAATTCGCGGCAATTCGATACATAACTTATACTATATTCCGTCGATGAAGAAGGGCTTAATTTTATCGGTTAAAATTGCGAAAAAAATAACCATTAATGTTTTCTTGAGTTTCACCAGCAATTTTGATGCTCCAGAGTTTAAAATCCTCTGGATGGCTCATTTTAGATTGTTTTTTTTGGACTTATATGATGAGGAAAAAAAAATTCGAGAATAGATTATATTAATTTCCTCTAATATCTAAAATAAAAAAAAGGAAAAAAATAGAGATTATTCTGGACTATATATACGCCAATGATCTTCTTCGTTTATACGTTGTCCCTCTCTGTCTCTCTACCCACGCCTGCGATTCTGCGAAAACAGCGCGAGCGCACCGGCCCGGCCACCTTTGCTCGCGATCGGAGCGGCGAGCGAAGAGAAGAATGTACAAATCGAAGCTGCAAGAGCTGTGCCACCAGCGATCATGGGGCTTGCCGGAGTACGCGGCCGTGAAGGAAGGCCCCGACCACATGCCCCGCTTCACCGGCGCCGTCTCCGTGAACGGCATCTCCTTCCGGACCCAGAACCCCTGCAAATCCTCCAAGGAGGCCCAGAACGAGGCCGCCAGGCTCGCCTTCTACCACTGGACCGCGCCGCCGCCTCCTCCCAGGGAACCGCCCCGAGTCGCGCCTCCCCCTTCCCCTCCTCCCCTTCCTCCGTCCGGCGACGGTGGCGATGACGCTGCCGGCACGGGTAAGCGCAGCAACTTGTGTTTTTGAAATGCGAAATCGATATCTGTTTTGGATGAGTGATTTCTGTGACATTGTTGCGATCGTCGTTGACGATGTCGCCAAATTTCATATGTCTAGTGACCGGGTCACGAACGATTGCTTCAAGTTTTTTTTTTTTTTTTGCGCCTGGGGGCATATCGGTAGGACTATGTGGGCGGAGATGAAAAAGATGCGAGAGGGTTAAGAAATTTGACTCTGTCATGTCGATTTTGTTACCTTAACAGGATTGTGCCCGTTTGAAACTCTTATCAAATTACTGTAGGCGTAATTTTTCGAGGGAAAGAGGAAGAGTGGAGTTCATTCTGGGATACTGTACCGCATTTTGGTATTGTGAGTCCTCCTAATGGCTAGAGATTGAAAATGTATTGCCAGCTGCTATTATATGTAAGATGCTTCTAAGGTTGAGCAAGTATTCTTGGACGTGTCATTCGCACTTTGACCCAAGCACGATTCAATCGCGATACGAGTATTTCAAAATTACCGACTGAAAGGCGAAACTAACATGGCCATACCACAATTAACTCAAATCCAACGCAACTTATACGCATCTTTTGACAAAACCTAAACCTTAAACGTATAGAATATTGTTGAGCTGTTTTACTGACGATGTGAATTGAATTGTTTTACCGAGGGAAGTTAAAAACTAACATGACTTGCCCCAATCAACTTGAAGCTGACACTGACTTAGATACAATGTTACACATTGACCTTTTGACAAAACCAAAATATTAAGCAAATAGAATATTATTTGAGCTAATAGGCGATGTGAAAGCGTTGTGACACGCACTCGATGACGTGTCAAGAATCGTCGTCCCTTGGAAGTTGAGCCAAAGCTTTTGATTTTCCATTGAGAAATTGGTTAAAGGGAACAAGAAGAAAGTTAGAATTCTGTCCCATTGGTTCAAGTGTAGGAAGAATTGAGAACCTAAGGATCGACTGTTGTGTCATTATATTGTTGCCTGTTGAGTGTTGATATATTCTTTCCTTTTATGTTTTCCGATGTTAGGAAACAATTTGTTCCAAGAGTTTAATTTGATAGGAAACGGGCAAGCCTATTGTGTATATCAAACATTTCTTAATTGCATCTAAGCCAAATATTATCTATGAACACGAGATATTGACATAAACCCCACCAAATAAACAACAGGAGATAAGAACACATTAACAGGAGAACAAGCAGAACAATAATAAAGGGGAGTACAAGTTCTCATTTTGGACAAATGCTATGACACCATGTGACAAACTGTTTTTTCAAAAAAAGTATAATTTGTTAGGAAATGGGCTTACAACCTATATCATGCATATTCTTTCGCAGTTGTCCAGCGTATGTTGAAGTTATATATTTTTAGGGGAAATTTTGATCCAGTTGTTGGGTATACATATTTTTTATGCTTCTTTGGGAGGTAGCTCAGCTGATTAAAGTGTTAGTTCATGGACCATTTGCTTCAAGATATGATTAAAAAAAATGTGCACCTTTGTAGTAGTGGCATGCAAATCATCATGTCATGCCTCATTTTTCACGTTCCTGTTGCTAGAGTCATCACGTGTATACATGTCTCTGATATTGCCTATATTCTCCTAAAACTAGAGAGACTTGTTCTTTGAGTGTCGGCTATTATCATCACTCCTTAGGTTTACATGTAATGATATAGTTAAGTTGGGATGGATGCAATCATAACGATGTTGATGGGTTATGGTTGGTAAAGAATGCCATGTTTATAGATTAAAATGTCAAAAAGTCTGGAAAAGAAGTGATATATATTGGTGGGATGATCGAATGGTTCTGACTAAAGTAGCAAGTGGAATGAAGTACGGGGTAGTAACAAGCACTTTCATTTATATACTTCTCTCATTGGGTTCACTTATCCAGGTGCTTCAAGTGACAGTACAATGTTGGACCATTTTCTTGCCAATTTCCAGAAAGTGCAGCCAAAAATACCGGAGATAAATGAAATTTCAGAAGTTGCTGAGAGCCATTTACTTGCCGATTTGGAGAAACTGCAGCCAGAACTACCAGAGAGCAATGAAATGTCTAAACCCGCTGAGAGTAGCTCAATCGCCAACAATAGTACAACTGTAAAAGGTCAGTTGCAAGATGAATGAGCATTGATACCATAAGCAGGATAATCAGTCCCTGTCTATTCAAATTGATAATGTTGAAGCCAACATAATCTTCTTTTCGAGTAGATTGAAAGTTGCTTTCCTTAAAAGACAAACCTTTGATAGTTAAGATCAGGTATCAGATCAATGAAGTGATTCTTTTTGCTGATTCTGATTCACAAAGTAAACAAGGAGTCGACTGCAAAGATCTTGTGGGAGGTGAAAGATAATGGGCTCCCTTCTCCTGATGGTGGCATTTTTGTTGCCCTTTAGTAAAATATGGATCATATGAAGGATTGGATTGCTCAAACCGTCCCTTTACCCTGGTTGCCTCCTTGGAAAATAAAAGGATTGTATAGAATGTGCTCAAACTGTCTTGCCCTTTCACTGCATTAAAGAATACAGTCATTTATTGCATCGCCTGTCTAAGGCATACATGGGGTTTCTGTGGTGAGGAAGCCTAACTTCCTAACTTGTGAACTTGTTTGACATTATAGATATGCAGCATTTGTATAAAAGCCAACTGCAAACATTTGCTCAAAAGAGGAATCTTGCTCTGCCTACATATTGTTCTGAGCATGAGGGTCCGCCACATGCCCGTCGCTTTCGGTGCAAAGTTTCAATAGATGGAAGAACCTATGAAACTGTGGAGTTCTATAATACATTGAAAGAAGCCGAACATGCAGCTGCCAGGATTGCTCTGATGTCATTGTCATCCGATACATTTCAGGAGGTAATTAAAAAATGCAGTTGTTGCTGATTATGTTTGTATCCTTATGAGTGCAGAATCTCTTCAAATTTTTTGATCTGTCCGTCACTTTGTTCCTTCTTTATTTCTAGGTTGATTGTGGTTTATACAAGAGTCTTTTGCAAGAATTTACTCAGAAACAAGGTCATAGTCTGCCAGTTTATGATACAGTCAGATGTGGCGAAAGTCATATTCCAATTTTTATTTCAACTGTGGAGATAGAAGGAGAGAGTTTTAAAGGGCAAGAAGCAAGAACCAAAAAGATGGCAGAGACTAGTGCTGCAAAAGTTGCTTACATCATACTCAAAGAGCGTACGTCCGGTAAGTTACTCATTTCTTTTTTGCATTACTTATCTTTAAGCAGTCAGTATGGTATTATGCTGGATTAACTACTGGAAAAAGACAACTTGATTGACATCAATTGAGGCCATTCTTGTCATTATCTGCATCACGGCATACTGTGGTGTCTTCATGAAGTGAGAGAAATCTATTTAGTAGTAACTTTTTGCTTCTTTTCCAAACTGTTATGTAAAGTACTTGTCTTCAAGAATGAGTAATTTGCCTTCAGTTGCTCTTGTAGGAAAAAAAATGTGGTGTAAACAATTACCATAAGATAGATTAATAGCAGTCCTTTTCATGGTTTAGAGAGATAGTTATCTTGAAAGAATTATTTCACGGTATTCTTTCCTCTGTTGTCTGATTTAAGTAATTGAAAAATAGCTGACATTCTGGAGTCTACCATTCCTGCTAAATGGTGTAAGAGGCCGATTTGATTAGTTTTTGCATGACAGCAAAACCTGGACAAGATTATGCCATTCTGGTGTCCTTTTTTTAGAATGTAGATATCATTCCGATGTTCAAGTTGTGGCTGACTTTAAATGCATACTTGCTTTGAGGCCGTGTGTGCTACGAGGTTTAAGCTAGATCCAGCTTCATCATTTCTTTAAGGCCTTTTCAACTATGAATCAATTCTGTCTCAGCATTTATATTATGTTAGGGAAAGAATGGGGGTAATGGAAAGATGACATCAAGCCATGCCAGTTGGCAAATGATTTTGAATCAATCTAGATAAACAATTGACTTATCGTAGTGAAACAAATTCTGTGTACAGATAATTCTGCAGTACCAGGTTTTTCTGTAGGCTAAAGGCTGCTTTGTTTCTTGACCTTGTTGTTCATCTCTTAGACCAGTAGGATTCATGCAAGACCAAGCCCTTTTTACTCGAGTCTTTAGCTAATGAGTTCCTTTGGAACTATGCTATTTTCTACTGTTAGTGGAAAGGTCCTCAACTTATCGGAATGTTCTAAGATGTTTGGAAGACGGCAGTGGTGTGAAATCCAGATGCTTTCAATTGACTAGAATTTGTTGCTTGAAAAGAATTATATTTTTAGAATCATATTTTATGTTTGGAGACATATATATTCACATTAAAATGAAATTATCTTTTCCTTATCATTTTGAGTGTTTCCAAATATATCATTAAGATGAATCTTTTGCTATTGATTTGTTTAGGGAAAATAAGTGTAAGCTCTACATCCCAATCCCCTGTGCTTCAAAGAGAAACGGCGGCTTTGTCATCACATTATTCGCTGGTAGATGACAGTACTGGGTACCAGCAGAAGGTCACGACCAGACCTACTCCCAACATGATCTCAAATCATAGTGGCTCCGATGGAAAACAGATTGATGATAATGGTATTCTTTTAGTGTTTTATTTTTGTCTCCTCTTTTACAGTTATATCAATTGACATTATGAAATCTGCATGCTGTTAGCTCTTCATTGCTCTTGAACAGCAGAAACATGGGCCTGGATAGTGTGATAAAAGAAGATAAACTTGACATAACTACACAGTGAATTAGTAGGCTAACTATTGCCTTTTCTTTCAGTCATTTTATTTCTAGATCTTTTCAAAGCTTAGAGTCTTAGAGAAAAATTTTAGACTGTTTCCCGAGTTTTTGCCGGCATTATGAACTCCTTGTATCTGTGATGCTACCAACAATTGTCTGGACTCGGCCCAAGTATCTGTGATATGGAGACCTTGACCTTCTAGAGTGACTTATATTGATGTGTAGTGATGAACTTAAATAATAAAGTAGAGAGATGATTAAGCCAATCAAGATGATTGGATTTTCTAGAAGCTAGTTGCTTTTATGTGCGGGGGATGTAGCCTGGAATTGTCAATGCCAATGCCATGTTCATGATATGTCTCCTTGCGTATTAGACAAAGTCATTGTCTCACGAGAATTCTGATCTAAATTGAATGACAGAGAATGTCGAAGCTAGCCACCACAATCTCCCAGGTCCATCTAGTGGATTAGATACATTCATATGGGGATCTACTGATCAATTCATACCAAACATGTCAAATGCTCATCTGAGGGATCCATCCCTAGCTGTTCCCTCTTCATCTGAAGATGCTTCATCCTCATCCTCTTCCCTCCCCCATTTCACCGATGCGGTTAACGACTCCACTGCTCAGCTGCTAGCTGAATTCAATTGCTTACCAAAAAATGTGGTTAGGGTGTATCCATGCAAATCAAACATGGCAATTCCTTTGCAGAGAATAGTTCGGAGAGATGAAAACTGGGTTGCTGTAAGTGCAGATCCAAGTTATATGGGCCACGCAACCTGAACTTAAAGAAATATCTTACAGGTCATAGTTGTTCAAGACTCATAATTTTCTGCATATTTTAAGGAGATCCACTTTTAATCATTTTTTATATAAGTAGATGGATGGAAAAGGTTACTATGTGTGAAAGTGGAAGTTTTCTCTACAGCAGATGCTTTTGTACGCGTAGGTTAAGTTCTCATTTGGAGGTTCCTTTTGTGCTTGAAGCTCTTGAGAGCTCTTTTCAGTAAAAGGACTGCTTGATGTTGTTGATGATGTAAGTGTTAAGAGTACAGGATTTTTTGAAATACTGCACAGGCATAAGTGTTAGGTTACTCTTAATTTCATTACGGAATTCCAAATTGTAGTTTCCATGTATTAAATCTAATTTTCCCCATTCAATTATTAAATCTACTTTCACATGATTATTCATGGCACCTTGAGCCTTTGTATTGTGAGTGATCTTAATACTGAAGTGAACTCCAGACTTGTAGTGCCCCTATCAGCGCTAGTGGCTTTAGTTGAATGATCATTACAGTGGGTGACTTGAAACTCATTCTGATGAACCAGCACGTCCTCGTGCCAACCTTTGCTCTTGAACTCTAGATTATGCCTCTTCGTGCAATTGTATCTCTCCTGTCTAGCTCGAGCCTATAGGGTTGACATCCTGTTTCTGCATTGGCAGAAAGGAGACAGGAGCACAAGAAGGATGGATTAGTTGTAGACAACGGAAGTGAAGACGCAAAAATGCCGGAACAAGATGAAGAAGAGGAGGCGGTTGGCAGCAATGAGGAGAGCCAACAGAATAAGAAAAGAAAGACTTAGCATTTCATTTGGTTTCGCTTGATCTTAGTGTGGCCATCTAAGATGACTTTTTGTCTGGTATAAGTAGAGGCATTGCCCATGTAGAAACGAACTCGGAAGCTCATCTTACTCTTTTAGTGACTCCGAACTTAGTTCCCTTTGTACATAAATTTGCCCAATGCAAACCATATTCTTGTCGCTACGAGAGCTTCTCGGGATGCAGGGTGTTCATTCTTCGTAGGATTAGTGATGGGAGAGATGTTCCTGTTTGCAATTTCATTCCCGTTACAATTACAACGTGAGAAATTGGCTGTCGTTCGAATCAGTTGGAGCATGCGTCTTTCAAATCACAAACCGGCCAGGAGGGCACGGACAAAGAGCCTTCCTCCGATCCATTTTGGGGTGATATCTCGATCAAATGAAATGAAGGTTTAGCGATCTGTCAGTGCAGATCAAGATAGCCTTGTCATCTGTGGTAGCTCTTCGGTATTTGTCATAACTTTGTGACTTGTTTCCAGGTCATGACTTACGGTAAAAGATCAGACCATGGGGCGCATAATGTAGAAAAGTTCAAGAACCTGTCCATCCCCACTAGGCACTAAGGCAAAGCTCAACTTGGAGAAGAAAAGGTGGGTATAAAGCACCATTACATTATCGGAATTATGGGCAAAAAGGACCTCGAATCCAACAAAAAGGAGACGTGAATTTCGTCAAAAGGCGTGTTAACAACGATCCTCCGCTTAATCGCATGATAAAGGATGTTCGACTACGTGTGAGAGACGAGTAAAGGGGGGGATCAAAAGGAGGAAAAAGTGAGCGGTGTATGATGCGCGGAAGCCGTGTAGGATTTAGATGGTTGCAAGGAAGGCAAAAGCTGGAAATTTTTTACTTTCGATTTGACAAATCCAAGAGGCACACATGAATGCCGATTTCTTTTGGGGACGAAAACCACGAGGTGATTCATTGACTTGTGCAATCGATGTCGCGAGCTCGTTTCTACTTCCGTAATCATAGTCTTTGACTCATTTTGTCACTAGATCGACGGCATCGTTAGCGTTTCCCGCGACTTCTTCGATTAGATTATGTAATTCCTGCGCTATTCAAGCATAGCAAAAGTTCACAGGTGAATTGCTTCTCCGAAAGGGAGCCCCGCTTTGCATTCGTGAAGTCGATTAGATATGGTGACCACAATTCAGCTTAAAATGAAGTGAGTGTTTGGAGTCCTCTAGAAATGATGATGAGTTTTGGGTTCGTCGGGATGAGTTGAAACGATGGTAAAAAGAGAGAATACAATGTCAATATAAGCCGAATCGAGCCAAAAGGACTTGTTTGAGAGAGAGAGACTTGCAAATAAGCGTCGTCTTATTTTCGTTCGAACATCAAATCAACCTAGAGAAGTCTCGTCTTCTATCGGTGATGTATTGTGATTGTTATTAACAATGAAAGGCGTACATGAAAAAATATCAATGGACAGGCAAGCACCGCCTCAAGGTGGTCGCCGTCCTCAGGTGATTGCCGCGAGGTGATCTTGGCCCGGCCGGCAGTCGGCTTTGTTGGAGCTGGTCATCGTGCTCCACAGGCATTTCACTTCTACTAGTGAGTATTCATTGTTAATCCAATTCGAGATGTGCACCAAATTATCAATTGCATAATACGTAGGTATCTGCGATATCATATGATTGGAATATATCATGCAATCTCTTTTTAAGTGATCAATTTCTTTTCTACGAAGAAATTACCAGGTGTTCGTGCATTTCTTCAGGATGCCCTGGACTTTTAGGATGACTGAACATTACCATAGTCGCATGCAAAGTTCTATCTTGTTGTCGATGGTCGAATACCATGGTCGGCACGTTATTTGCGAGAATCGTTGAACATTTCTTTGGCGGTGCTCCAGTGAAGCTTCTAAACCCTCTCGATCGTCGACCGTTCGTGATTCATGGAGAATAATTCTCGTGTCGTTATTGTCCAATGACCTTGCAGCTAATCGCCTCACTTTTTTACAGCGTCGTTTTAATGGGACGATTTGACAGTACAAATTCAACAAATCTTACGACTTTATCGCAGTTTTTGAATGTTTTATGAATCAATTATACTTTGGTGACAAGTTTTAGAACTTCTAATGCATATATCCCGAAAATTAATCAGTGAATCTAGTACCTCCAATAAAACGAATGTGGACTGTTGGATTCGATGGGTTTAACGTGAGATCCATCGTCGCATGGGATGATGATATGGGAGCGACAAGATCTCGGTCGGTGGTGATTCAAAAAAGGTTCGTCCACAAGGACTCCCCCCCACCTTCGAAAAAGCAAACCGACCCCCCCGAATCTCTGGTCGCAACTGCACTCCACTCATCAAATTGCTTTGAAAAATTGTTTTACTCTCTCTCTCTCTCTCTCTCTACTGTCGGATGGGGGTGACCAGCAAGAAAGCAAAGGCTTTGGCAATGGCAAGCACAGGAATCTTCAGCTTCATAAAGAAGCAAAAGTACCATCTTTGATCTCGACAAGCAAAGCGCAAAAGGCCACCTTAAAGCAGCTGCTGCTTCTTCCACTTCAAGTTAAGAATTACTACCCCCCACCACCTCCATCTTTCTCTCACTAAACACCTCCATCTCCTCCGCAAGAGAGAGAGAGAAAGAGAGATGCAACATCGTCATCTGCGACTTGGGATCAGTTAGACGCACGTGTCTCCAGCATCGGATCATCGTCAGCAGCTCCTCCCGACCGGAATGGCCGTGGTTCGGAAGCTGGTCGTGGAGGTGGAGGACGCCGTCAACCTCTCCCCCAAGGACGGCCAAGGCACTTCCAGCCCTTACGTGGTCGCCCACTTCCACGGGCAGCGCAGGCGCACCCTCACCGCCGTCAGGGAGCTCTCCCCCCGGTGGGGCGAGATCCTCGAGTTCGCCGTCCGGTCCGCCGACTTCTTCGGCAACGCGCTCGAGGTCGACGTCCTCCACGACAAGGCCCACGGCCCCACCACCCGCAACAACTCGCTCGGCCGCGTCCGCCTCAGCTCCTCCCAGTTCGTCTGGAAGGGCGAGGAGGCCCTCATCTATTACCCTCTCCGCAGCAAGAACTGGTACAGCTGGGTCCAGGGCAATCTCGGGTTGAAGATCTATTACACGGTTGAGGTCCCGCCTCCGCCGCCTCCGCCGCCGCTGCATCCTCCCGCGGCGGAGGAACCGAAGGCTCTGGCAGCCGACGCGGCACAGCCGCGGGAGGCTGAATCCAGGCCGCCCGAGCCTGCCGAGCAGTCGCTGCCTCTACCCGATGGGGCGGCAGCCGCCGGTTCCACATCTCAAGCCACACCACCAGCTGAGGGCGCAAAGCCTAATGAAGAGCCACCTAACGAAGATGTGCCGCCACCGGCGCCACCATCGACTGAAAATGCTCCTCCAGACGTCGAAACTACTGTCAAAGCCGAACCGCCGGAAACAGCAGAGGCAAATCCAGAGGACTCGCAAGCACCGCCACCGTCGCCGGCACCATCACGAACTTCCATGGAGCCCGAAATGGATGCAGCCTCTCAGTGGGTGCCTCCACCGCCCATGCCGCCGGAGCTGATGGCGGCTTCCGTCTCGGCATCAGTCCCCCAAGTAAAATTCGCGGGGACCCATTGTTGTCAGCCGATGCCGCCGAGGCAGCCGATGACCAGGACCTACACTATGGATTCGCTGGACAGCGTCGTCATCGAACGTTCGTCGTTCGATCTGGTGGAGAAGATGCACTACCTCTTCGTCAGGGTGGTCAAAGCCCGGCACTTGCCGACCAACGGAAGCCCCGTCGTGAAGATCGTCGTCTCCGGCGCTCACGTCAAGTCCAAGCCCGCGCGCAAGAGCGCGTCCACCGCATTCTACGAGTGGGACCAGGCATTCGCTTTCGGCCGCGACGGCCCCGAGTCCTCCTCCATCTTGGAAGTCTCCGTGTGGGACCCGCCATCCCTCCACGTGGACCGCCGCTCGTCGTCCGACGTGGTGGGCCACAAGTTCTTCGGCGGCATCTGCTTCGATGCCTCAGAGATCCCCCTGCGGGACCCGCCGGACAGCCCGCTGGCCCCGCAGTGGTACCGGCTGGAAGGCGGCGGGGCCCACCATGGCGACCTGATGCTTGCCACGTGGATCGGCACCCAGGCCGACGAGTCCTTCCCCGACGCATGGAAGAACGACGCGGCCGGCGACATGAACGCGCGCTCCAAGGTGTACCAGTCGCCGAAGCTCTGGTACTTGAGAGCCACCGTGCTCGAGGCTCAGGACGTCCTGCCGTTGGCGGCGGCGGCGAGGAATGAGTTCTCGTTTCAGATCAAAGCACAGCTCGGATTCCAAATACAGAAGACGAAGGTCTCCGTCGCCCGCGACGGCGCCCCGTCGTGGAACGAGGACTTGCTGTTCGTGGGGGCCGAGCCTTTCAGCGACAACCTTATTTTCACCATAGAGAACCGGCTACCCAGAGGGCCGGTCGTGATCGGCGCCGCAGCCGTCCCTCTCATGGCCATCGAGAGGCGCGTGGACGACCGTAAGGTGGCGTCGCGGTGGTTCACATTCGAGGACGACAACGGCCAGCAGAGCGTGTACAAGGGCAGGGTCCACCTGAGGCTGTGCTTCGACGGGGGATATCACGTGATGGACGAGGCGGCGCACGTGTGCAGCGACTACCGGCCCACGGCGAGGCAGCTTTGGAAGCCGCCGGTCGGATCGGTGGAGCTCGGGATCATCGGGTGCAAGAACTTGCTGCCGATGAAGACCGCGAACGGCAAGGGTTCTACGGACGCGTATTGCGTCGCCAAGTACGGCCCCAAGTGGGTACGCACACGTACCGTATGCAACACGTTGGATCCCAAGTGGAACGAGCAGTACACGTGGCGGGTCTACGACCCGTGCACGGTCCTGACGATCGGAGTCTTCGATAGCTGGGGAGCGTTCGAGCCGGACGATCCTCAAGAAGCCGCCGCGCCTCCGGATTTTCGTATCGGCAAAGTACGGATACGTATATCTACGCTCCAGGCTAATCGAGTTTACCGCTACTCGTATCCGCTGCTCGTGTTGTCGAAAGCTGGCCTGAAGAAAACGGGGGAAGTGGAGATCGCCGTAAGGTTCGCGCGGACGGCTCAGACGCTCGACGTCTTGCATGTGTACTCGCAGCCTCTGTTGCCGTTGATGCATCACGTCAGGCCCCTAGGAGTGGTCCAGCAGGAGTTGCTGAGGAGCGCCGCGGCAAAGATCATGGCCGCGCACTTGTCCCGGTCCGAGCCGCCGCTCAAGCGCGAGGTGGTGCTGTACATGCTCGACGCCGACTCGCACACGTTCAGCATGCGCAAGGTGCGCGCGAACTGGTTGCGGATCATCAACGTGCTCGCCGGGCTGATCGACGTGGTCCGCTGGATAGAGGACACGCGCGGGTGGAAGAACCCGACGGCTACGGCGCTCGTGCACATGCTGCTGATCATGCTGGTCTGGTTCCCGGACCTGATCGTACCCACGATAGCATTCTACGTGTTTGTGATCGGGGCGTGGAACTACCGGTTCCGGGGCCGGGACCCGCTCCCGCACTTCGACCCAAAGATGTCTCTGGCCGACACCGCAGACCGCGAGGAGCTCGATGAGGAGTTCGACCAGGTGCAGAGCACGAGGCCACCGGACGCCGTGCGCGTGAGGTATGACAAGCTGCGCGTGCTTGGGGCACGTGTGCAGACGATGCTCGGGGACCTCGCCACGCAGGGGGAGAGGGTGCAGGCGCTAGTGACGTGGCGCGACCCGAGGGCCACGGGGATCTTCATCCTGCTGTGCTTCATGGTGGCGGTGATACTGTACTTGGTGCCGACGAAGATGGTGGCGATGGCATCGGGGTTCTACTATTTCCGGCACCCGGTATTCCGAGATCGGATGCCATCGCCGGTTTTGAACTTCTTCCGGAGGTTGCCTTCGCTTTCTGACCGTTTGATGTAAGAGCACTTCAAAAGTGAGTATTAGTATAGGCTCGGTACGGCTCATTTTCGTTCATGCTTTTGCATAGCACATCACATCAGTAGCTCACAACACTACTCTCTCTGTTACCCGTAGCTATTGTAATCTTTTGAATTTCTGACATATTGCCTTGTCTACCACTTGAGATGAATATTTAGCGGAGCCTCGTTTTTCAGGTATGATGAGCAGCTGATATTAAGTTTCTTATGTACCAGAGAACATGGAGAGTCTATGCTGGTATAGCATCTTCATATCGACAAACTGACTTTAGCATTGCTTAAGCAATTTTCACTCTAGCGAATTCGCTGCACTGTATGAATGAATCCGAATCAATGTCATGCCCCACGAACATTGCCGTTGCACACGCAGATGTACGCTCGAACACAATCTCAAGACAGATTTCCAAAGCACTCTATCAAATAGACGAGATGGTGCGAGAGAGAATTGTGCTGGTGTCTACACAGACTCGGCCCAATGAAAGGGTCTGGCATGCTCAAGGTCAGGGCGGGCGACTACCTTATCAAACTCTCTGAAGTTTTCTGAGACTCAATGGAGTTCACTTCTGCAGAAGTGCACTTATGCGAAGGAAGGTGATGCTTGAGTCAGTTTCCGGTGAACATGGCAGTTGAGCCAACAACATTCAGAGACTCCAGATCCTCAAGATCTTGGGTCTTATAGCTATGGCTTGTCCATTTTAGATTCCAAGTTCCTTCGCACAGCTAAAATCCAGATGAGAAGGTTAGTTTTAGTTCTTTCAGTTCAGTTCCTTTAATGGTCAAGCCCATCAGAGAGATTACTATATCCTATCCTGCACATGCTAAATACTCTCTTGATGTCCTCAAAGCAGTTTTTCATAGGCAGACAATTGTTCCACGACTTACTTCCTTTCCTTTTCTCATTCAATACCACCATCAAACTTGCCGAACCTGTGCCTCCTGCCCATCTAGATAGCTCTAATTACTACTAAAATGTGAGGGGACAAGTACTTCCCACGATCTGAGACTAAAGTTCAATAGAAGAAGAGAGGAGTAAAACAGAGAATGGAGTGTTCAGAAGTAACTTTCACATATATGTATAACGAAGTAGTACATCATGCGCAATTTCTTGTCCTGAAGTTATTCACAAGATTGATAAGGCAAAATGGCTGGCATCAAAGAGAAGAAACATCAATAACTTCAACTGGGAGGTTTATGGATAAACACAATGCACTATGAGTCCACGACCAGCTAAGCAGGAAACATTTATCAGGACACACTATGCTCCATCAGCTGCAGCAACTTCTTTAGGGGCAGGCTTCTCAGAAGTCTTGCCGTTCTTAGCCTCGGCCTCCTTTATCTTCCCGAAGATAAATGCTTTCTTCTCCAGAAGAGCTTCGATTTTTCCATTGATCTTCTCAAGCTTATACTTCAACCTACCGATGTCCTTGTACTTGTATTTCCCACGTTCTTTCTTTTTTTCGCCCTTATCCTTCTCATCTTTCTCCTTCTTTTCCTTCCCTTGCTTATGTTTCCACTTCTTCTTCTTCTCTGCTTCTCCCTCCGACTTGCCGAGATCCTCTTCTACAGTGACTTCCCTCGATACGACACCTGGGCATCCTTCTGTCTCGTCCTCATCCTCCTTTGAATCATCACCGCCTCCTTTTTCCTCGTCTGTTTTGTCCATGTGCTTCTTCTCTTTCTTCCTTTTATCTTTTTTGTTCTTCCTTTTCTCTTCCTTCTCCCTATCTTCAGCTTCTGATCCCTCACCAGATTTAGAGCACTTCTTGTCCTTCTTCTTCTTCTTCTCTTTCTTGTCCTTTTTCTTCTCCTCTTCTTCCTCCTCATCAGCTTCGGGTTTCTTCTTCTTTTTTTCCTCTTTCTTATCCTTTTTCTTTTTCTCTTCCTTTCCCTTCTCCTTTCCATCTACTATTTCCATGCTTTTCTCTTCTTTCTTGGTCTCTTCATGCTCCTCAAGTTTGTCGCTTGATTCATCATGACATTCATTCTTCTCCTCGCTCGAAACCTTCTCTCCATCTTTTGTTATTTCCTCTTTGTCTTCATCCCTCGTCTCCTTCTCTGCATAGTTTAATAGCTCCCCTTCCTCAGCTTTTTGTTGCTTTGCCATGTCTTCCTTCGGGTGCGGTGGATTGGATCTATCAATGAACTCGTAAGATGATTCAGCCTCTTCAATCTTCTCTTCCTTGAAGTCACTAATCAACACATCCTTGGCTTCTGTTTTGCCATTGAGCTCTTCATTTTTCACTGGTACTTCTCCTTTGATGGTGGATTTGCATTTCTCTTCCATGGGGATTTCCTTGCTGAAGTTCAAGATTTGAGCTGCCGTCCCTAAAATTCACAAAGGCAAAAAGACACAGTCAGCCATTAAGAATCCAGAAGTAATCTAATGCGGGTGATAATGCAACATTTCACAGTTGACACTGAAAGAGCATTATTAGACAAAGCAGTTCAGCATCCTCAGAGCTATCGAGAGATTGACTATGTATGAAGAACAATTGACTAGCAAATGCAGATATTCGGCAAAGAGAAAAGTTGAATGGTAAGAACAACAATCGGAATGCGTAGAACATCTGGGGTTCAACACTGCGGTTTTAAAGTTTGTACACCATTAATTATCTTCTAATGTTGATTCACCTGGCCTATTTTAACTAGCATAAGCCCAAGTGAAAACTTCCTCAATCCAGAGATCGAACATGATAATGAATCCTCCTATTATAATCCGAAAGTCGGGGCGTGTACGTCATAGAATTGATGAATCACTAGGCTTTGGAGGTAAGATCATGACAAACTAAGTAGCCAATCAAGCAAGATAATCATCAATAGTATGAAAGGAGAAATTCACCAGACAACATAAGCAGAAAGTAACGATTGCTAGCGAAAAACCAGAAGCGAAGACCAGCTTGTAAAGCTATAACTTGCACTGAATCATCCCAACCCCAGTAATTCCCAACGAACACGAACCACCCCACAAAACGATCAGCACAGAGCTAACAGAAGAAAAAAGAAACTTTGACTGAAGCAAAGATCGACATCAATGAAGCTCGTAAATCAAAGTCCGAACAACGACTGGCCAAAGTTCAACAAAGAATCAGCGAAGATCTCTGTTCTGTCTCAGTTCCGAAATCATCAAACACCGACCCACGACAAAGAATCAGAATCAGAGACTAAATCTAATGCAAAAACCAAGAAACCCGGAGCATCATCTAACAGACACGGCCGGCGACCAAGAATCAGAAAACCCGTTTCCTTGCGTACCTTCGCCCCTTCTCCAACGAAGAGTGATCGATCAAGAAATCTTGAGAGCCTCGGGTTTGATGTTGGGGGTGTGCAAAGTTCGCTCCTTTGACGTTAGATTGAAGCCTTTAAATAGACAAGAACGCGAGTTGGAAAATGTAAAATATGGAAAAAAAAGAAAAAGAAAAAGAAAAAGGGGTTGAAAAGTCAAAGAAGAGAAAGAAAGTGGAAATTGCTTTATAAAAGGAAAAGCAAGGCAAAGAGAGAGAGAAGACCGAGAGCTCACTCGGCTGAAACCGAGAAAGAAGAAAAGAAAGAAAGAGGAAAAGAGAAGGAAGAAGAAGAAGAAGAAGAAGAAGAGAGGGTTTTGCGCCGCGGGACCTCGCCAAGCCTATTCAACTTTGTCTCGCAACGTCCGGTAAGTATTCGCGCCCCTCGTTGATTCAATCGGAATATTTTTCCAAGTTAGGGCTCAATTTCGGAATTATGTATGATTTGAGCGGCGAAGTCCGATTTTTGCGTTGTTAAGCTACAAATTTTTATAGAATTGGTAGTTTATGGTTTTGCGGAGCCGTGGGATTTTACGGAACCTGATTTGGACTTACGGTTTGCCGGATATGAATTTTTGAAGTTGAGTGTGCGCAGTAAACAGTGCGCGAACAGTAGTTTTTAGGCCGATTTTCGTCGGTTTTTGGCTCGGTTTGGGGCTGCCAAGTTAGGGTTCCTGTAGTGCTCTGAATAAGCTTTCTAATGACTATAAGCTCGCTTTAAACGGAGTTCGGTGAAGGAATTTACGGTACAAACAAGTTTCGCGTTTAAACTCCGCGTTGCGAACGGTTTGGATAATCGCTTTGGAGAAGCGATTTGTGGGCACCTTTGAGTTGCCTTGTTAGCGTTTGAGCGTCATTTAGTCATTTCGTAGTTTTTACTTGGTTTTGATGTCGATTTTCATTTAATTGTTAGGATTGCGATATCATCGGTCCGAGTGAGGGAGGTTGTTTGATATTTCGGGATTTCAGGTGAGTGGTACTATCTCTTCTTTGAGTTTATAAAATCATGTTTTGAAAATGATAAGAATTTGAGTATTGTATGAGTTACTGGAGCATATTTGTTGCATAAAATTCTGGATCGGACAATTACTACCGGTTTGATATTTGAGAATCGTTTATAGAAATGTTTTATGAAAGGATGCATTTGTATATTGTGTTATGAACTAGTTTATGAAATGAGTTTGGAAATGATTTGAGAAATGCGTTACGAAATGTATTTATGGCGGATGAGCCGTATTGTGATATAGTTATTTGTTTGGTTTGTGAAATGTATTCTGGATTGGATTTCTGATATTGGATGATTTATTTGATGCTCAATATGACTGTGAACCCATTGATGGGTTTTGGGGTATGCATACCGGGTTTAGGATATCCTTCTGGGCCGAGCCACCGGCTTTATAGGTGGAGACCTTGCCAAGGGGGGAATCTTGGTAGCCTTGTCACAAGGCTTTGTGTTGTGACCATGGTTAGATATTGAGCAATAGATTGATCGATGGAATGGACCATCGACGTTTGATGTGATATGAGATTTATCAATGGAATAGACCATTGATGTATGATTTGAGATTAGTTAATGGAATGGACCATTGACGTGATTTGTATAGAGATTGATCAATGGATTTGACCATTGATAGTTTGAATTGTGATGGTGGATTTAAATATGTATTTGTGACTTGTACAAAGTTTTGATGAAATAAAATAACTCTTAAGTGATTCTATATGTATTTTAAACCTTGAGTTTGGCTTCTGAAGTTCTGGTATTGCTTTGTACACATGCATAGTAATTGCTCGATCTACTTAGAAGAGATGTACTATTCACTGAGCTGTGGTTGCTCATCCCTCTCTTTTCCCAACCTTTCAGGTTCTTTGTTTAGCAGTCATTAGAACGAGAGCGATGTCATTGGGACTCTTGGGTGATTTGAGGCTGCGTTCTTCAGGTGGAAGAACGGCCGTGTCATCCCCCATCATGGTAGATTTCGGGGTGTGACAGAAAAGGTCGCGAAGTAAAGTGGGGTCACATGCAGAGGCGGAAGAAAAACTTGCAGGCCAAGAAACGCGCGAGACACGCTGCCCGCGACACGCAGCGACGTCGGTTGGTTGCTCTCTTTCCCGTGGTCTAAGGACAAAGAAAAACCTAGGATCTTTAAAGCTTTCTCTGTAGATCTGACTTTGTGGAAGGAGGAGGACCATGTAAACTGATCGACCAAACCAATCTAACTAACGCTTCTCTTTCAGTCATTGTCAAGACAATGTCATGCGAAAGCAACTCAAAAGGACGAGGTTCTTGCTTGCTGGTCCTCAACCGCTAGGCAATATGGTGAATGTGTGTAGGTGAGAAAGATCTTTCGAAAGGATGACGTTGAACCAGACCTTCTGTGGCCTTCCTTTCGTTGACTTTTAAAAAAATAAGGGAAAAGTAACCAAAAAGAAAAGTCCTAATTTATTTTGCAATTGTACCAATCCAATCATAAACTTTTTAATTGGACAAATTTAGTCATAAACCTTTTCATATTGATAGCAATTCAGTCTATCTAGTCAATTTAAGCCGAAAATCATTGACGTGGGCGCCGGCGATCTACGTAGCACCGCTGTAGGACCACCGGCATTGACATGGACAAAATTTATAATTTTTTAATAATTTTTTCAGATTTTTTTAATGTCTTTTTTTTTCTTTGTTTTTCTTTTCCCGAAACTAGTTGGCCAGCGAGGTCATCGGCTGACCATTGCCGACCACGGGTGAGGGCCGCCGTGGCCTCGCCAGCCACTGGCAAGGGCGTCGGACCCTCACCTAGATCTAGGTGAGGGCAACGTCTTCGCCGGCCAATAGATGAGGGTTTCGGCCCTCGCTTGCCCAATGCCCTCATCTATTGGCCGACGAGGCCACTGCGGCCTCACCCGTGGCCGGTGAGGGTGCGGAGGCCCTCGCCCAGACCAGGCGAGGGTTGTTGGCCCTTGCCTGTGGCCAGCGAGGTCGCTGGCCAATCAATTCTAGGAAAAGAAAAAAAAAAGAAAAAATTTAAAAAATCTGAAAATATTTATTTAAAAAATTATAAAATTTGTCCACGTCAGCGCTGACAGTGCCGCGTAGGACTGCCGGGGTCTACGTCAATGGTTTTCGGTACAAATTGGCCGGATGGATTGAATTGGTACAAATATGAAAATGTTTAGGACTAAATTGGTCCAATTGAAAAGTTTATAATTGAATTGGTACCAATGAAATATGTTTATGACTTTTTTTGTACTTTTCCCTTAAAAAATATTACAGGTTGCTTGACAATGAATTTATATGCTCTTTATATATATAAGATATTTATAAATGCTTGCGGAGGTCACCGGCCCTGGGCGAGGATGGTCGAC
This sequence comes from Syzygium syzygioides, assembly GCA_031216285.1. Classification (NCBI taxonomy): domain Eukaryota; kingdom Viridiplantae; phylum Streptophyta; class Magnoliopsida; order Myrtales; family Myrtaceae; genus Syzygium; species Syzygium syzygioides. The sequence continues at coordinate 12,199,238 of CM062252.1, read as the reverse complement.
CCTCGTCGGCCCTAGTCAAGGGTCGGCAACCCTCACTGGGCCAAGGCAAGGGCGCCTAGAATTGGGCGATTGACACTCACCTAGGGTTGGTGACCATTGCCCTGCCCTAGGCGAGGCCTTGCTGGCCCAGGCGAGGGCTAACGACCATTGCTAGGCCCGAGTGACGCATTGCTAGCCCTCGTTTAGGGTTGGCAAGGCTTGCTTAGTTCTGGGTTGAGGGCACCCAATCTGAGCAATGCTTGGCCTTCACCTAGGGTTAACGACCATCGCCTAGGGACGGTGAGGCCTCGCTTGGGGCTAGCAAGGACCAATGTCCTTAGCCGGCCCCTCTGGCGACCTCCACTAGCCCCTTTGGCAATGGGCAATGGCGTCCATCAGCAAAGTTCTCTCTCTTTCTCTCTCACAGTTTTGTTTTGTCTTTTTAAATTTTTAACCTTTTTAGTTTTTTAATTTAAGTAAGATTTAAATAAAATAATAATAATAATAAATGTCATGTAGGAGGGAGAAATTCATTTAAAAATGCTACGTCAATATTTTCTAGTTAGACAAATTGACAATGTTATTTTTAGGACTTAATTGAATCAATTTGATAAGTTTTAGAACTTAATGTACTTTTTAAAAGTTTTAGGATTCAATTGCACTTTCATAATAAATTTTAAGATTTCTAGTGAATATATCTCAAGAAAAAACTAGGATCTTTAAGCTTCTCTCTAGCCGTGACTTTGTGGAAGGAGGAGGACCACCAATCTAACGCTTCTCTTCCCGTCATTGTTAGTACGATGTTCATGTGACAGCAACTCAAACGATGAGCTTCTTGCTTGCTGGTCCTTAACCGCTAAGCAAATGGTGAAAATGTTTGTAGGTGAGAAAGATCTTTCTAAAGATTGACGTTTTTTTTTATGGCAAATCTAAAGATGACGTTGAACCAGCATTTCTGTGGCCTTCCTTTCATCGATTTTTTTTTTCTAAAATATCATGCGTTATTTATGCATGATTTTTACGTTGGACTTCCTGATATCTTGCTCCTTTTGTGAGTGTATCCACATGTTAGTCAAATTTTTGCGTGCCACTCCTAATTAAGCTCACACCATTTTGCGCGTGCCACTCTTAAATTCAGTTTGCACGTACATATAATTTCTCCCCATTTATAAACTTAAACTTTTGAGTTGGACATCATTCAAAAGTTTTTATTGAATCTTGTAAAAAACAAACGCCGTGATTTTTTTTTTCTTTTTGATAAAAGGCCATAGTTATTCTGGCATGATTTTACTCATGTCAATCGCCAACGCTGCAACCCACTAGCCCAGGCAAAACCTAATTTAGCACGATGAAAATGAGTTTATTTAAAGAATATTGGTTGATGGAGCAACTTTGTTTAAAAAAAAACATTATATTAATATGTTCAAACGAGTATTCATAACTATAGTTCCTCAATGCAGGTTGAAAGCTCACTTTGTTAAGGAGTCCTTTCTCTGTCTTGAGATTGAAATCGTTTGACGGTAGTGCGCTACAGTTAGACATCGTATCGTAAGGATGGGGATCTTACCTCTTCGACAAGCCATGAGGACGATGGCATCACGCTGACTAGCTTGCTCAAACCGGACATTTCGCTGCAGATGTGTTTCAACCCGGGCGATTGCTGTCCAGATAGCTCATACTCACTTCTGCTGCGCGGGACAGACATGCTTAGTCCGGGGGATTTGCTTGCGACCCAAGTTAACTCGTTCTCCGTTTTGCCGTGCAGGAAAAGGAGATTGCTATTGGTTTGCTTGCGGAAGAGACAAGTGCACGTCTTGGTCGTTGACTTCGAGTTGCAGTATATCTAAGCACAAGCATAATCTATTCTATAGCACGTCACGTCAAATTTCGATTGGGGCCCGTTAGGGAGTTGCTCTGGACTTTGTCATATTTGCGACAGGACCCATGCCATAATAACGATGCTAAGGAAACGCCCAACGACTCCTACACCCATGAATGGAGGAGGAAGAGAAGGAGAAAATATTCGGTGGTTGCTAATCACCATGTCACTCGCTAACGTGGTGTGATTGAGCCCGTGTGGCTCTACTCAAAATGTGCCACGTGTTATCTGACCTGAAATAAGAAAAAGAGACCCACAGTAAGAGAACATCGGTGTGTTTGGGAGAAACGTCCGTGAATGCAAAGTACCTTAAGGGTTTTCAAGCAATCCAAATTGTGTTTGGTGAACACCATGTGTTTTGGGTTTTAGCTTAGCACAATGGCAAAGGATCTCTTGAAAAAATAGCAGACTGATGGCACAACCTTGTTAAGACCATTACATTAGTATGTGGAGAGGAGTGTTCACGAGCATCGGCGCTCAGTCGAGGTGGAACCTTAGTTTGTTAAGGATTCCTCTTGGATCTCGAGATTGAAATCGTTTCGACGGCAGTGCGCCGACTAGATATCATACCATAAGGATCGAGCTTACGTCTTAAAAAAGTTACGGGGACCATGGCAATACACTTGTCAGCTTTACATATGATTAGTCCAGTAGGTTGCTACTCGGTTAGTTCATTCTCACTTTTGCCGTCCGGAAAAAAGGAACTACCGGTTTGGTTATGCAATGCAGTCCCAAAATCAAGCATGACATATGTTGTAACATATCCACATGCACGTACCTTTTTGCAATATATAGGATCCAATATAAAACATTTCGAGATACATACAAGCATATATCATCATTTTCCTTAAAGATACGTCATTAAAGGTTGGGCGCTACTAGAGCATTTTTTCGTGAATTTAGCAACAGGACCGGACACGGAAGTCTGATTTAAAATCTCGTAAATACCCGATTACATGAAATCATGATTATATTACTAGACAGGTAGATACTAGAACATGGTGAAAAAGAAAAATTGCCGATTCAAATCGATAGCTCTAATTACTACTAAAACGTGAGAGAACGAGTTCTTCCCAGGATCTGAGACTAAAGCTCAATAGCAGAAGAGAGGAGTAAAACAGAGAATGGAGTGTACAGAAGTAACCTTCACATATATTCAGAACGAAGTAGTACATCATGCGTAATTTCTTGTCCTGAAGTTATTCACAAGATTGATAAGGCAAAATGGCTGGCATCAAAGAGAAGAAACATGAACACACTGCACTACGACTACGAGTACATGACCAAACACGGTCGACAGAAGCTTATGTGGGAAACATCTACCAGGGAGGCACTATGCTCCATCAGCTGCAGCGACTTCTTTAGGGTTGGGCTTCTCGGAAGTGTCGCCGTTCTCAGCCTCCGCCTCCTTTAGTTTACGGGAGATGAATGCTTTCTTCTCCAGAAGAGCTTCGATTTTGCAATCGATCTTCTCAAGCTTTTGCTTCAACATGCCAATGTCCTTGTACATCTCCTCTTCCTCCACAGCAGTTTTCGGTTTCTTCTTCTTCTTCTTCTTCTTCTTCCTTTCCTCTTTCTCTTCCTGTCCCTTCTCTTGTCCGTCTACTATTTCCTTGCTTTTCTCTTCTTTCTTGTTCTCTTCATCCTCCTCAAGTTTGTCGCCTAATTTGCCATGACATTCTTTCTTCTCCTCGTTCAAAACCATCTCTCCATCTTTTGTTATTTCCTCTGTCTTCATCCCTATCTCCTTCTCCGCATAACGTAATTCCTCCCCTTCCTCAGCTTTTTGTTGCTTTGCCATGTCTTCCTTCTGGTGTGGTGGATTGGATCTCTCAATGAACTTTCTGAAGTTCGAGATTTGAGCTACTGTCCCTAAATTTCACAAAGGCAAAGGCATTTCAGCCACTGAAAATCGAGGAAGTAATCTAATGCGGGTGATTATGCAGCATTTTACCGTACAGGTGACACTGATAGAACACGCTACTTAGACAAAGAAGTTCGGCATCCTCATAAGCTATCAAGAAACTGAAGAAATGAAGAACAATCACGTAGCAAACGGAGAGATTCGACTAAGAGAAAGTTTAAAAGGCAAGAAAAACAATCGGAATGCACAGAACATTTGGGATCAAACAAAACTAAGAATTAATGAATTACTGGAATTTGGAGGGTAAGATAATTACAAGCTAAGAGTCAATCAAGCAAAACAATGACTAATAATACGACAGGAGAAAATTATCCAGACAACATAAAAAGAAAGGAACAATCGCCGGTCAAAACCAGAAGGGAACACCAGCTTGTAAAGCGATACCTTGCACTGAATTACCCAAACCCGGTAAATTCCCAACAAGCTCAAACCACCCAACATAACGATTAGCACAGATCCAACAAAAATAAACGAAACTTTGATTGAAGCAAAGATTGACATCAACGAAGCTCGTAAATCAAAGTACAAACGACTGCCCAAAGTTCAACAAATGATCAGCGAAGATTGCTGTCACAGTTCCGAAATCATCCAAGAAAGACCCCCGACAAGGAATCAGTCAGGGACTAAATCTAATGCAGAACCAAGAAATCGGAGCATCTAACAGACACCGACACGACAAAGAATCAGAAGTCCGTTTTCTTGTGTACCTTCTCATCTTCTCCCATGAAGAGCGGTCGATCAAGAAAAGAGGGTCCTATGGGGTCAATCTAGATTCTAGAGAGTGTCGGGTTTTCTCAGGATTTTGAGGGTGCAAAGTTTGCTCCTTTAACATTAGATTGAGAGGCCTTAAATAGACAAAAATTTGAATCGGACAAGGTTGGATCCTCAAGTAAAGTGATGTCATATGCAGAGAAGAAGAAAACTTTAGACAAGAACGTGCAAGATACACTGCCTCGACAAGCACCGTCATTGGTTTCTCTTTTTCCAGCTGTCAAGGCATTTCTAAAAATCCTCCACCAGCTAGCGAGGAAGGATAACAAACCAGTGGATAAAATATCATATCTGTAAGCTTCTCCTCAGATAGGAAGGTAAGTAACTGGAGGAGGTCATGCCCAGTTCAAGTTTTTCCTTAATTTGTCATTGTCAAACAATGTGATAGCAACTCCAAGGATGACGTTCTGGTTGGTTCTTAACCCATGAGCAAATGGCAAATGTGCAGGCGAGGAAGATCTTTCCAAAGATCATTGAACCAGATCCTTCTATAGCCTTCCTTTCATTGGATTCATCCACCAAAGATGTGGACAGGAGCAAGAAAGCCAATACATAATAACCCCAAGGAGCTCAACTCCGTAGTTTTTATCGGGCCTGTAGAAAACGGAACGCCACGTATACACAAACCCGACAGTATAGGTATTGCGACACGATTTCACTTCTCTCGATAGCCAATCCTCTGATGGCCTAACCGACCGCGTCCAGCAAAAACCCAGTTTAGCACAACGAGGAAGAACCTTTACAGAAAACAACGATAGATGGAACAAACTCGTCGAGATCATTACTTTAGTATGTTAAAAAGCGAGGTCATATCTACGGGCGTTTCGTCGAGGTGGAAGCTAAGAATGTTGAGGACTCCTTTTCAGTCTCGAGACCGAAATCACTTGCAATGATAGCGCACCAACGAGATATAATACCGAAAACATGAAGCTCACCCCCCAAGATAACAAGCTATGAGTAGCGAGCACAATGGCATTACTCTAATTAGCTTGCTCGGAACTAGACACTATGCAAGCAGATGTGCCTAGTCCAGGAGATTGCTACCCAGTTAGCTAATTCCCCATTTTTTGCTGCTCGGAGAAAGGTACTGTTGGTTTACTTATGCAACGCAGCCCCTAGAATCCAGCAATGACGTACGTTGGCGGTTAACTGGGGAAGACACGTCTGTCTTTGTCGTTGACTTTCAGTTCCAGGATCAAAGCACAAGCATAAACTTTGATTATCTTTCCGTACCGTACTTCAGCTTGGTAGTTTCCACCGCCTGTCCAGGGTGAAGCCCTGGGAGTCGTAATATGATTTTGAAGCAAGTTTAGTTATTAGTAAAGCTGGCCTCCTCCGTCCCTCTGGACTAATCAAGGCCACGGGCCGGTTTCGGCCCGGAGCCGGCCCGGTCAAACCCGGGCCCGGCCCGTTGACTGGGCCCATGGTTTGGAACCGGCCCGGAAACGCTGGTTCCGGGCCCAATTCCAAAAAAAAAAGAAAAAAAGCTGCTGCAGGCCGGGCCCCCTCCCTCCCTCCCTCCCTCCCTCCCTCTCTCTCTCTTTCTCTCTCTCTCTCGTGCTCTACAGCTGCATCTTCTCCTTCTCCTTCTCCTTTTCCTCGTGCTCTGCAACTGCATCTTCTCCTTCTCCTTTTCCTCCTTCTTCTTCTCCTCCACCCACCCCCTGGCCCTTGTCTTCCCAGATCTAACCCCCGCCGCCTTCGTCGCCGTCGCCCCCGCCCATGGTCGCAGCCGTCGACGCCGACGCCCACTCCTCCTTCCCCCTCGCTACCTTGCTCCTCCTCCCCTTTTCTCCTCCGCCCGCCCCCCGTCTCCCCAGATTTGGCCCTCGCCACCGCCGCCGCCGCCCCCCATGGCCGCAACTACCGACGCCGACGCCCTCTTCTCCTCCCCTCCTCCCGACCGCGCAAGAGGAGGACCCCCCGCTCCTCCACCCCGTCCCCGTCCCTGTCCCCCTCCCGGCCCCCTCCTTCTCCCCCTCGCCGCCGCCCCCGTCTCCCACTTCATCTCCTCACCACCTTGAACTCCGCCTCCGCCTCCGCCACCGTGGCCAAGGCCGCGAAGCCCGAGCGACGACCAACGGAGGACCAGGCCTGCATTTTTTATTTTATAATTATTTTATTAATTTTTAAATAAGAAACCGGCCGGAACCGGAATCAGCTCGGAACCGCCGATTCCGAACCGGAACCGGAACCGCCCCCTTGCGGTTCCGGTTCCGGTTCATACGTGGCCACGAACCGGAACCGCCGATTCCGAACCGGAACGGGCGGTTCCTGAACCGTGGCCATGTCTACTCTGGACCAAAAAGGCGGGACTCTACTTTTATATTTAGGTTAATAATACGAAAAACTCTACATTGATACATATGTGATAAATTTATTTTAAATTAATTTTTGGATCACCAAAAATCTTAAACTAGTACGCCCGTAACAAATTTACCTCAAACTAATTTTTGGGTCATAAAAAACTTCAAATTAGTACACACGGGACACATTTATCCTCATTTAATTTCTATCAAATTTTACTGTGAAATTGCTGTAACTTTCCGATTTGCTTCATTGATTAAATTCCGGCGTTACCTCTTTGCACGTTTTCAAGCCTTGTTGTCGATTAAATTTCAGCACAGTTTGTATACGTGTGTTACTGTGAAAGTGGCTATATTTTCAAGTTTTGTCGTTGATTAAATTCTGGCACGATTTGTACGTTCGAAGTTCAAAGTGAAAGTTCATAATTATTTCTTGTCTGCCTACATATTTTCTATCCGGAATCGTTGCATAACCTATTTTCTCCCATTAAAAGCCGAAACAAAAAATAACTTTCAATGAAAGATGTTTCGTCGTGGGAGAAATTCCGGTGAAACAATAACACGTCGATTTCAATTGGGGCCTGTTAGGGATTTACTCAGGGCTTTATCTACACATACAAACACGCACACAAAACTTTAATAATGAACGACGCTCCTCAGAAAATCAATACATTAGAAGATGAAAATAGTCAATCGATTGAGAAATCGGAAGGACATTTGTGATAGGACCCCACGCCACAAAAACGATGTCAACTTGCCAAGGGAAGGCCAAACAACTTAGTTCTCGACTCCCAAACTAAGGTTCGTTCGGGAGGGCTTTTGCCTGATGCCCGAAAATGCAAATTGTATTTGGTAAATATAATATGCTTTGGGTTTTCTGTAAAGAATTTTTAAGATAGATCAGAAAAAGAATAGAAAGATGGGGAGGACAAACAGGATGACAAAGGAAAGCAAACCTGGAAGTAATTGGAGCCAGAGAGGGTCAAACCGTCGAGACAAGGCTAAGGGTCACAAGACCTCGGCGGCATTGCCTGAGGTCATGTGGACCTAGATCTCGTGCGACCTTGGGTGGCCTAGGTGACGCGAGGCCAAGGGTCACGAGACCTCGATGGACCTGGCTTGAGGTCGATAGATCTCATGCGACCCCAAGCAACCCAGGAAACCGACACCGAGGGTCGCAGGACCTCGACAGCCCTGGCTCGAGGTCACGCATCCTAAGGCGAAGGGGGCAAAGCGGACCTGATCTCGTACGACCTCGGGTGTTCCAAGCGAAGACAGTCCAAAGGGTTACGTGACCTCGGCGAGAATCTGGAGCTGATAGGTGAGTTTGGTGGTAAACAGTAGGATTTGAGGGCAAAAACAAGAATGCGAAATAATTAGCAAGGGAAAAGTTGGGAGGAAAAAAAATTCATCAATCACTAAATAGCATTCCGAAAAGGATTAATACCACGAAAAACCCCAAACTGATACACTTGTAATAAATTTACCCACAGTTTATTTCCGTTAAATTTTACTGTCAAATTATTTTGTTAAATAATACAAGACAGTTAACCGATGTATCAGTTTTATGTTTTATCCTCTATTTGTCACAGGTGTATCAGTTTATGATTTTTTTGTGGTATTAATTCAATTTAACGGAAACTAACGGAGGGTAAATTTATTACAAATGTACCAGTTTTGAGCTTTTAGTGGTCCAATGAGGGGATCTATACTGAGAGCCAGGGAAAACCAGGTCAGCTTACAACAGGTATGCTATTCCACATGGACGAACCTCTTGTTCAAGCCCTTCAGGAACTGCCTTTTAGCTGCAAAACTACCCGGAGATTTGGCTCAGAGCATAGAGACGCTCAGAGTGACTAGGATGAATTATGCCTATCTGGCCGAGCTGCATTTCTTAGAGGATTATGCCAGGCTTTGAAGAAAAAGGATTTTTAGAGAGGCATGGAAAGTGAGAGAATTGAAATTTCACACATGTGTATCAGTTTAAGATTTTTTTGTGGTAAAAAAATGATTTTGGATAAAATTATCACAGATGTACCAGTTTGGAGGTTTTCGTGATATTAATCCTTCCGAAAATGTCGAAATAGAAATGCTGGTGGGACCGTGGGAGTTGCATTGGGTGAAGGGACTTTGGAAATTGATGCCGAAACGCGATAGAAAATTTGACTGAACAAGAAAGTTCGATAGAAGAACAATTCGTCCTCCAAATATGATTATCAAATCAAAAAATATTCATAGTCTGCTAAAAGGAAACCCAAAACAAGCTTATATAGACCCAAACCTAACCCTATTAGGAAACGTAATCATCAAAACGTAAATTAGGAAACTAACAATTATTAAATTAACCCATAAAAAATTACTAAGATAATTTTTTAAAAAAATATCTAAACGATCCCGAATCACAAAAATCCATCGTTAGTCGCATAACGGGTCCACCGGTCCTCTAGGTGCATCATCCTCCCCTGCTAGAGAAAGATTCGTCCTCGAATCTGCTTCGCCTTCATTGTCGTCAATCTCCTTGGGATCTTCTTCCTCTTTAGCGTAGTAAGGTGACAAATCTGCTATATTAAAAATTCTAGAAACATTGTGCTCACCCGGTAATCCAGGTGGTAACTCTTCTGGTACAACATCAGTAAATTCCTCAAGTAAGGGCAAAACTTGAGTAGAAATTTTGGAACTGTCAAAATTCCGCTCCATCACCACAATGGCAAAAAGCTCAGGTGCGCTCACTGCCTCTTCTTGAAATTCTGACCTGGACAACAGATTATTCTTCACTTCCTTTTTGAAATTCGAAGGACCTAAGGTAATGGTTCGGCCATCTTTCTTGAAGGTATAGGTATTTTTAAAACCATCATGCTGTGTCTTTCTGTCAAACTGCCACGGTCTCCCTAATAAAATATGGCAAGCATCCATTGGGACTACCTCACACCACACCTCATCGATGTAATTTTTTCCAATTGAAAATTGCACAAGACACCTTTTGCTCACCTTCACCTCGTTCCCCTTCTTAAGCCATGACAGCTTATATGGTTGAGGATGTTCGACAGTTTTCAACCCCAACTTTTCTACCATAGTGGTAGATATTACATTCTCGCAACTTCCCCCGTCAATTATCATACTACACACCTTTCATCCACTAGTGCACTTAGTATGAAATATATTATGCCTTAGCCACGATTCATCATCTACCTCAGCAATATTTAATATTCTTCTAACGACTAGGGACTCACCAGAATCAGCATAGATAATCTCTTCCTGTTCCGCATCCTCTTCTTCGCCTTCATATTCGTCGTAAATTGGACCTTCATCAAAAACTGGATTGTCAACAAGCGTCACAATCTGTCGGTTCGGACAATCAGCAGCAAAATGCCCGAATCGTTGACACTTGAAACACCGCTTGCCTGCAGCTCCTCCCCTGCTAGATTCTGCACTACCTTGCTCACCTTTTGTTGCAGATTTTGAACCAGCGCCCTTAACTGCTGCCGGGACCGAAGAACTCCCTGCTTTCACCCGGGACTCTTTATCTGTCCACTTGGAATTGTTGCTTGTCCACTTAGATTCACTGTTAGACCACTTGGACTTACTGCTCTTTCTTTTAATCTGCCCCTCCACCTTTAGGGCTAGTCTGCACACATCCTCATATGTCCAATACTGTTGTAATTGGACAATATCAGAAATCTCATATCGTAGTCCTGCCAGATATCGTGCAATCGTCTGCTCGTCTTCCTCCGCCACATCACAATGCATCCGCAAACGATCAAATTCTTCAGTAAATTCTTCAACTGTTTTATCACCTTGCTTGACGTTATGATATTCAATAAACGCCTCTTGCCTATAATGGGTAGGCAAAAAAATTTTTTGCAATAACTTTTTCATCTTCTCCCAGCGATCTACTTTCGGCTTGCCCTCTCTAGCGCGTTGCTTTTTAACGTGTTCCCACCAAATCGAAGCATGTTTTCGCAGCCTAATAGCCACTAACTTCACTTTTTGCCCATCAGTTAGATCCTTAAGATCAAAAATTCGTTCTACCGTATGCAACCAATCAATAAAATCATCAGGATGAGCCTTACCATTAAACTCAGGAATTTCGATCTTCATTCCGAAATTTTGAGAAGAATGCTGATTTCCAGGTCGTACTCCTCGATTCCGCCCCTGATTCAGAACCCCAAAAGGGTTTACATCTTCTTCTTCATCATCGGATGAATCCTCAAAATCCGCTCCTTCTTCGGATTGAACGCCCAATCTCGCCTCCGCAAGTTGTCGCTCCAAATCCTGAATTCGTCTTCTCTGTTCTTCAATTTCTATGTCTTGCAGATCTCTTAGACGCGGTTGGTCGTCTGCTTCAGGAACGCCTTCACGCCCCCGGCCACCACGAGCCCGCCGTCCACGACCGCGATTTTGTTCAGCCATTGAATCAAGCAACCTATGCTCTGATACCAATTGATGCCGAAACACGATAGAAAATTTGACTGAATAAGAAAGTTCGATAGAAGAACAATTCGTCCTCCAAATATGATTATCAAATCAAAAAATATTCAAAGTCTGCTAAAAGGAAACCCTAAAACAAGCTTATATAGACCCAAACCTAACCCTATTAGGAAACGTAATCATCAAAACGTAAATTAGGAAACTAACAATTATTAAATTAACCCATAAAAAATTACTAAAATAATTTTTTAAAAAAATATCTAAACGATCTCGAATCGCAAAAATCCATCGTTAGTCGCATAACGGGTCCACCGGTCCTCTAGGTGCATCAGAAATGCTAATTTGGTTACGAGGCATTCAAGAAGGCTGAACCAAAACACTTCAATTTTGGCACAAAGGCCTCTGCGGAGGCCCAAAACCTTTGGTAACGCTCCACTAAACGCAACCGACCAGTATCTATGTGCTTATACCTTTTTTAATAATTTACAACGTCAAAATTATATTATTCGAGATAAGAACGGATATACATATATATATATATCATCATTTTCCTTAGAAGTACATTACAATAATTCGGCACTACTATAATAAAATCGTCCAATAATGTTGTCATGATCTTGGGTCAATTGTATTTTAAACCAAAAAAGCAGACATTTTATAAAAGAGCCATTTAAATTACAACATTTTACAAAAATATCATATCCAGTAACTTAGTTTAGTTACAAATCCATGCCATCTAATAAGAAATCACAAGAATACTATAATTTTCTAGAGGAATATGAAATAAAATCATGGCATAAAAATGATTATTGACATGTTACATCAGTAATTGACTAAAGAGGGGGCACAAAATAAGTTCCAAATTGAAGTAGTTTTACCCAAATATAATACGTCTTGTGTTTCTATATGCATAGTTTAGTTTACTCTAAAAGAACGATTAATTTTTCGTAAGTTTAGCAATAGCAACGAAGACGGAATTTTGATTTAAAATGTACGAGGAAATGTGTGGTTTGGGTGACTACGATTATTTTACAGATAGATAAAAACTAGAACATTGTGAAAAAGAAAGTGGCCCATTCAAATTGGTAGCTCGAATTACTACTAAAATGTGAGAGAACGAGTGCTTCCCACGATCTGAGATTAAGGCTCAATAGAAGAAGAGAGAAGAGTACAACAGGAAGCGGTATGTGCAGCAAGTGACCTCCACATATAACGTATAACAAAGTAGTACATCACGCATCAGTTCTGGTCCTGAAGTTATTTCACAAGATTGGTAGGGACAATATGGATGGCATCAAAGAGAAGAAACATCAGCGATTCCAATTTATGCATAAACACACCGTGCTATGAGTCAGAGGCCGAACATCGTCGACAGAAGCTGACCCGGAAACGTTTATCAGGACGCGCTATGCTGCATCAGTTGCAGCAACTTCTTTAGGGGTAGGCTCCCAAGAAGCCTCGCCGTTCTTCTTTGCCTCGGCATCCTTCATTTTCCCGAAGATAAATGCTTTCTTCTCCAGAAGAGCTTCAATTTTGCCATTGATCTTCTCGAGCTTATGCTTCAACTTGCCAATGTCCTTGTACTTGTCCTTGCCACATTCTTCTTTCTTCTTTTCGCACTGGTCCTTATCTTTCCCCTTCTTTTCCTTCCCTTCCTTATGTTTCCACCACTTCTTGTTCTCTGCTTCTCCCTCCGACTTGCCAAGATCCTCTTCTACGGCGACTTCCCTCGATACGACATTGGTGCATCCTTCTGTCTCCTCCTCATCCTCCTTCGAATCATCACCGCCTCCTTTTTCCTCGTCGGTTTTGTCCTTGTGCTTCTTCTCTTTCTTCTTCTTATCTCTTTTCTTCTCCTTTTTCTCTTCCTTTTCCGTATCTACAGCTTCGGTTCCCTCACCAGATTCAGAGCACTTCTTGTCCTCCTTCTTCTTCTTCTCTTTCTTGTCCTTCTTTTTCTTCTCCTCTTCTTCTTCCTCATCAGCTTCGGGTTTCTTCTTTTTTTCCTCTTTCTTATCCTTTTTCTTTTTCTCTTCCATGCCCTTCTCCTTTCCACCAATTATTTCCTTGCTTTTCTCTTCTTTCTTGGTCTCTTCATGCTCCACCAGTTTGTCGCTTGTTTCATCATGACACTCTTTCTTCTCCTCGTTCGAAACCTTCTCTCCATCTTTCGTTATTTCCTCTCTGTCTTCATCCCTCTTCTCCTTCTCTGCACAGTTTCCTTCCTCCCCTTCCTCAGCTTTTTGTTCCTTTGCCATGTCTTCCTTCTGGTGTGGTGGATTGGATCTCTCAATGAACTCATAAGGTGATCCAATCTCCTCGATCTTCTCTTCCTTGAAGTCAGTAATCAACACATCCCTGTTTTCTGTTTTGGCATTAAGCTCTTCATTTTTCAGTGGCTCTCGTCCTTTTATGGTGGATTCGCATTTCTCTTCCATGTTGATTTCCTTGCTGAAGTTCGAGATTTGAGCTCCTGCCCCTGAATTTCACAAAGGCAAAGGCACAGTTCAGCCACTGAGAATCAAGGAAGTAATCTAATGCGGGTGATTGTGCGACTTGTCACAGGTGACACTGAAAGAGCATTATGAGACAAAGAAGTCCGGCATCCTCATACGCTATCAAGATACCGACGAAATGAAGAACAATCAGTTAGCAAATGGAGAGATACGACCAAGACGAAAGTTTATAGGTAGCAAAAACAATCGGAATGCATAGAACAAGTGGGGATCAGAACGGCAGTTTCAAGTTTGTACACCGTTGATTGTCTTCTGATGTTGATTCACCTGGCCTATTCTAACTAGCATAACCAATCCAGAGATTGAACATGATAATGAAACCTCTTATTATAATCCAGTAAGTCAGGGTGCGTATCTCGTAGAATTTATGAATCACTATGATTTAGAGGGTAAGATAATGACAAACCAAGTAGGCAATCAAGCAAAACAATCATTAATAAGAAGACAGGAGAAACTTGTCCAGACAACATAGAACGAAAGGAACAATTGCTGGCTAAAACCCAGAAGGGAAGACCAGCCTGTAAAGTGATACCTTGCACTGAATTATCCCACAACCTCAGCAATTCCCAACCAGCTCAAACCACCCAACAAAGCATTAGCACAGAGCTAACCCAAGAAAACGTCACTTTGATTGAAGAAAAGACTGGCACCAATTAAGCTCGTAAATCAAAGTTCAAAGTCCGCACAACGACTGGCCAAAGTTCAACAAAGACTCTGCTAACATCTCTGTTCTGTCTTGGTTCCGAAATCATCTAACACAGACCCACGACAACGAATCAGAGGCTAAAATCTAATGCAAAACCAAGAAACCAGAGCATCTAACAGACACCGACGGCAACAAAGAATCAGAAGTCCGTTTTCTTGCGTACCTTCGCTTCTTCTCCGATGGAGAGTGATCGATCAAGAAAAGTAGAGAGCCTCGGGTTTCCTCAGGGTTTTGGGGATGCAATGTTCGCTCCTTTGACATTAGATTGCAGCCTTTAAAGAGACAAAAGTATGAGCTGGAAAAGGTCGCGCATTGGGTCGGGAAGTTAAGTGGGGTCACATGCAGAGGAGGAGGAAGAAATTTTAGGCAAGAACGCGCGAGACACGCTGCCTCGACACGCACCGACGTCGGTCGCCCTCTTTCCCGCGGTTAAGGACAAGAAGACTACTAGGATCTTTAAGCTTCCCTAGATGTGACTTTGTGGAAGGAGGAGGACCATGCAACTGGTCAACCTACCAGGAGGACTGGGTTGGAGATGGATAGGTGCTAAGTAACCGGAGGAGGAGGACATGTCCCCATTGAATGCTTCTCTTCTGTCGCTTGTCAAACAACGTGGTAGCAACTCGAAGGATGAGGTGTTTGCTGGTCCTTGGCCGCTAAGCAAAGTGGTGAATGTGTCGGCGAGGAAGATCTTTCCAAAGATTTAAGGTTGAATCAGCACCTTTCATAGCCCTTCCTTGCATGGAATTCCCGTCGCCCCAAAGATGTGGACAGGAGCAAGAAAGCCAATGCAAAGAGTTATCACTGGGCCTTGTAAAAGACAAGAAGCTATTACTCAATCCCTCCGACGCCCCGCAAAAGCTTTAGATTAGCACAATGGGGAAGGATCTCTTGGAAAAAATAGCAGACTGATGGAGCAGCCTTGTTAAGACCATTACATCAGCATTTCGAGAGGAGTACTCGTGAGCATCCACGCTCGGTCGAATTGGAAGCTTAGTTTGTTAAGGAGTCCTCTTGGATCTCGAGATTGGAATCGCTTTATGGGCTGACTAGATATCATAGGATTGAGCTTACGTCTTATAAAGTTATGGGAAAAAATGCCAAAAAAGTCGTAAACCTTTTGCATTAATGCCAATTTAGTCCTAAACCTTTTTTTAGTGCCAATTCAGTCCTAAACCTTTTGTTTTTGTGCCAATTTAGTCCTTCCGGCCAATTTTGATCGGAATTTGCTGACGTGGACGCCTGCCGGCCGGCGGCCGGTCACCGGCGCAGACATGGCATTAACGTGGACAACTTAAATAATATTTTAATAAATTTTGAATTTTTCTGTTTTTTTTTCCTTTTTTTCTTTTTTTTTTCTTTCTCTTCCTCTGGCCGGTCGCCTGTCTGGCGACCGGCCACCGGCGAGGGCGGCCTCGCCCAGTGAGGGCGAGCCTCGCCTTGGTCGGGCGAGGCTCGACCTCGCCGGTGGCCAGCGAGGGCAGGCTTGCCCTCGCCAGTGGCCGGCGAGCTCGACCTCGTTGGCCACTGGCCTCTGGCTAGTCGCCGGACCGGCAACCGGCCAGAGGAAGAGAAAGAAATAAAAAACAAAGAAAAAAAGTGGAAAAAAAGGAAAAAAACATAAAAATTCAAAATTTATTAAAATATTATTTAAGTTGACCACGTCAGCGCCACGTCAGTGCCATGTCAGCACCGGTGATCGGCCGCCGGCCGACAGGCGTCCACGTCAGCAAATTCCGATCAAAATTGGCCGGAAGGACTAAATTGGCACAAAAATAAAAAAGTTTAAGACTAAATTGGCACCAATTTAAAAGGTTTAGGACTAAATTGGCACCAAAAAAAGGTTTAGAACTAAATTGGTACCAATGCAAAAGGTTTAGGACTGAATTGACACCAAAAAAAGGTTTAGGACTAAATTGGCACTAATGCAAGAGGTTTATGACTTTTTTGGCACTTTTCCCTAAAGTTATGGGTACGATGGCAATGCGCTAATTAGCTTTACATATGATTAGTCCAATAGGTTGCTACTCAAATAAGCTCATTCCCACTTTTGTTGTCCAGAAAAAAGGAAGTATTATTTTTGCGAGATTTTGATGAGATCACTGTCAATTGTTCTGAGGCAAATAGGACAGGACCTCCTACTCTAATGCTATGTGAGATTTTGATGGGACTACTAACAACTGTTCTAAAAGCTTTAATTATCAGGTAAAAGCGTGGTTCAATATTTAATTATTTTATGATGTTTGCTTATGCAATGCAGTCCCCAAAATCTAGCATGACATATATTGTAAAGTATCCACATGCAAATACCTTTTTTGTAATAGGCAAGATGGATTATTAAATGGTTCGAGATACATATAAGTATATATCATCATTTTCCATAAAAATACTTCAAAAAAAGTTGGGTGCTACTATAATTGAATCTTCAAATGACGCTGTCATGATTGTGCATTGATTATATTATACACGAGAAAACTTACATTTTAAAATAATACGTCATTAAATAAAAAAAATAATCATACTTTGAGCACATAAATGATTCCTATGATTCTTGACATGTTACATCATTAATCGACTAAAGAAAGGACATGAAATAAGTTCACAATTGAAGTACTTTGATCCGAATATAACATGTCACGCGTAGTGTACGTGTTTGGTGCTGTTTACTCTAAAAGAGCGAATATTTTTTCATAAGTTCAGCAATAGCGCCAGACACGAAATTTTGATTTAAAATCTCGTAAATACTTGTATTTAACATAGAACCAGGATTAGTTTACTAGACAGATGATTGCTAGAACATGGTAACATAGGAAAAATGGCCTACTCAAAAATCGATAGCTCTAATTACTACCAAAAGGTGAGAGAACGAGTACTTCCCCCGATCCGAGACTAGAGCTCAATAGCAGAAGAGAGAAGAGTAAAACGGAAAAACGGAGTGCACCAAAGCGACCTGCAGGCAATACGTATAACGAAGTGGTGGATCGTGCAGTAGCCCTGGTCCACGAGATAGATGAGGCAAAGGTGGCTGTGGCGTCGAAGGAAAGGAACATCAATGGACTCCAAATGGGTGGTTTACGCACTGCACTACGAGTCCATGACCAAACACGGTCGACAGAAGCTGTAGGGGGAAACATTTACCAGGGGGGCACCATGCTGCATCAGCTGCAGCAACTTCTTTAGGGGCGGGGCTTCTTGGAAGTCTCGCCATTCTCAGCCGCCATTACTTTCCGGAAAAACAACACGAATGGTTCATCAATTTTGTCTTAATGTGCAATGTGGTCTCTGAATTTTTTATTTGTTTAACGTGATCCCAGAACTTTATCACAATTTACAATGTTATCCCTAAACTTTTAAATTATTCAATGTGATCTTTGGACTTTTGGTACATGTTCAATTTCATCCTTTGACCATACGAAAATGTTCAATATTGTCCTTCCATTTGAACATTTTTCATATAGCTCAGGGACTAATTTAAACATATTCTGAAAATTCGTGAATCATATTGCACATCCGTCAAAAGTTTAGAAACTATTTATGCCATTATCCTTTATTTTTACATATTTGTAATATAGGCCACAACAAAGATGTAAAGGGGAAGGCCCAAGTTAAACTCTGGACGCCAACGCCCATGAAGAGCAAGTGCTGGACAGATGCAAGCCAGTTGACTGTTCCGGCCCAAACCGCATTCAACGAATTAGAGGTAAGAGACGACTTACCCACATGCAAATACCTCTTTTAGTAATTATTATACGGGATCGGGAAATTATTATACGGTTCGGACACAAACGGATGTATACCATCATTTTCCTTAAGGTGGGTTGAAAAGATTCGGCATCGCTACATTAGAGTCGCCAAATGACGTTGAGTCATAATTCTACGTCAATTGTATTATGAACGAGAAAAGCTTATATTTTAGAACAGAACTATTTAGATTTACAGCATCTGTTTCGTAGGAAAAGCCGTATCTAATTACGTGAACGTGGAATATCATCAATCATGCTTTTGACCGAGTTAGTAAAGATTCATTCCCAAGCGGTTTGGAGGCCCTCTTTTGTCGCACGTTCGAATCCCCCCGGTTGCTCCTCGTGATCACGAACTCCTGTGTCGCTCATGGTGTAGGAGTTAGTCTGGCTTTATTCCGACTTGTATGCGGTGGTGCGACAACGACGGGCTCACTCAAAACGAGCAACAATTACTAGAGGTCTGCAAAACAGATAACTCAAACTGGGAATTGTTGGACCGAACCAGTCCAGCTGGTTTGGTTCGGTTCCTGGGAGTGTCAGTCTAGTTCCCAGTTCCTAAAAGTGAAATCGGTGTCCGAGTAATCCAGTTCCCGATTCCAAAGGGAACTAGACTGACTATATGGAATTTTTTTATTTTTTTATTTCTTCAACAAAATTAATAAAATGTGAACTAAACCGTAAATGAAACACGTTTTTTATTTGTCTTTTTAATTTAAGGATTATTTCATACATATCACTTAAATCAATACAAAAAGATGAAATCAAGAAGTGGAAAAAAAAAGTGATCGGTTTCATTAGACCGGACCACCGGTTCCCGGTTCCTAATTTCAGAAACCGATCCTCCTGATCCGATTTTCGATTTCAATGTGAAATCGGACCAAATCGAGAATCGATTATCCCTAACAATTACAGCTGAAACCGAACATTCCGATCGTGAGGTACGAAAATCTTACGGTGGCATCGAAATGGAGTTATCATGCCGGTCGTCCTTTCTGACTCTTCTCACTGACTGGTGTTACCCCACGAGTTATCAACAATATAGAATTGCGCAGGGGAGGAGCAGGGAAGTACATCCGACGGGCGTCTTCCCCAACCACATTCCGGGATTGGGGTAGTTGGACTGCCCATGTCGCCATGTCGCCAGTTGATGTACCATCGACTTCTCATTTTTGTCGTTTTCCAATTATTTTTCCTTGATTTTTTTCCTCCAAAGATTGACTTCTTGGTTGATCCCTCTACTCTAGCCAACGTTACAAAAAGAAAACGAAAAAAAGACAAGGGGGGGAAGACAAAGGAAGAAGTTGGCTCTTCTTCCTCTCACCATGCTCTCTCCCTCCTGAGTCTCAAATATCTAACGCATACTTTACAAAATAGAAGTAGTCTTTTTTACGCAAAAAGAGGAGTGATATCGTGTAAAGAGAAGTGCCAAACAAAACTATCAATCACACATAAACTCAGTTTGCCAATAATTATCCATATCTAAACTCAGTCTGGTAATAGTTATTGCTATAAGTTAGTATTACAGTTACTTGAACAGGGAATGTAGTAGGGTGAAAGGTACTCATGAACCGCTCAATTTCGATTGTAAAATTTAAATTGGGGTCTGGTTTTTTTTTTTTTAATTCAAGCACTTGAGTTTGTCATATTTTAGTTGGGTATACTCTCTCTAAATATATACATATACACACATATTTTATTGGTTTTATTCTTTCATAAATTGAGTTTTTTTTAATCAATATTCATAAATAGAGTTGGATCACAACTACGTAAACCAAAATGCACCTCTTAATTACTGAGTTAAGCTCGAGCTTTGAAAAGCTCTATATAGAATCATCAGGTGTTGAATCTTAAGCTTCCATGCATAACATTTGTAATGTCAATGGTTGGGCTTGGGAAATTAATATGATACTCTATTTTTCCCTTTTCCCCTTCTTATGTTTTGTGGCCAGGACTGGTAGGGATCTTTCCTTAACCAACACATTTTATATTTGAAAGAAGTGATAATCACCTACCACCTAACCCCAGAAATATAACTATAGTGAAAACCCCCAAAGGCAAGTGCTATCGACCTTCCTTTCCCAATCATCTTGGAGCCCCAACTGACGGGACACGCAGTGACCCTTTTCAATGAACTTTCAAGAGCCAACTTCACTTCGGAGCAGGTGAAAATTGATTCAGAAGAAAGGTAGGTCCATACATAATAATATGTATATCTTTTACTTAACAATGTTTCTCCCGCTAGAATGTCTGGTTCGTGATGGTCAGTCCACTCACCAAGCCTACTGGCACGTGAATTTGCACTGTCTACCTCCCCACCCCCTTCCCTCCCTCCCTCCCTCTCCCTACATTCCCACATTTTCCAAGGATTCTGTAAAGCCTCTGTCTATATATATTGTCGCTATTGACTTGAATTTCAGTTCAAAAGATCCTGGTTTTGTTCCATTGCATCTCTCTCTCTCTCTCTCTCTCTCTCTCTCTCTCTCTCTCTCTCTCTCTCTCTATTAATATGGAGTTTCGTGGAGACTCTATGCTTTGCAAATGGCGGTCCTCGTTGGCGGTCAAGCTTTGCAATTCTAAAGGTTAGTATCTATGTCTTCCCTGAACTCATCATGCATGTAAAATTCCATCACTTTCCTTTTTGCTTCTTTCTTTTCTCTTTTTGGTTCATATCTTTGTTTCCGAGAACATCTTTTTGGGCTTCATTATTCGAAACCAGCTCTTCAAAATTTGCTTGCGATCTGGTTAAAAAGTTCAGAGGGAGGAAGGGGCATAGCCCAAACTGGTAGTGAGGAGATGCGACTTAAGCGATTGATTATAGTTGCAGAAGGAAATCTAGAGGAGCTTCTGAACTATACTTGCCTCTTCTGCTTCATCATGTTATAATTTAGTAATCACTAGATAGTTAAGCCCGCCACTAGTCGTTCCCTCTTTTCTTCTCAGTTTTGACTTCCAGTCGCCTCTTGGGGTAGCTCAGAAAGACGTGCGCAACTTTCCTCTCAGCTTATCGTCAACCTTCTACTACCAACCTTGGACGGGCGTGGGTCTTGTTCAATGGACGATGATAAAGCATTTGCTTTGCCTCATCTGTGCGGTTGGCTGACTGGTTCAAAATGGACTTGCTTTTATGGATCGAGCAAAAAGATCCGGGCTTGGTTCCCCCACTGTCTAAATGCAAACGCTCTTACGTTTAGACAGCCACACAAATTTTCGTTCGCATTTTACTTCACTCATGAATTTATGAGGCCAGGTCTCTAAAACAGACTTTCTTGTCATCATATACAAAGACAAATTATCTGCTGTCGGCTCGGATTTGAGGTAACTTTTTCCTTTTCTGGACTCGGTCTTGTGTGAGATTGATACAATCGATTTCTGTAATTCACTCGTTTCATACGGGTCTAGGTAGGATATTACTGCATCTACTTGGCACTTCACTAGGTGAATGAGGCCACTGGGACCCCACCCCTTAGGGCACTAAATTTATTCTCACTTTATCAACACAAATTTTATAAGATTTACCTAGTAAGCTCCCTGCGAAGCCTCCATGTATGCACGACATATATACATATATATACATATGTGAACAATTATGTTGGCCATTTTGGCATTGCTTTTACGTGGATATGTGCAGTGATATATGCTGAAACTTAAATTAGTAGGAGACGAGATGAAATAGTCTTTGCCATACCTTAGCTTATTCAAAATTTACAGAAAAATATCATAGGCTGCAGTATAGACACCTTCGCTAATTCAAATTTTACGCAAAACGCCATATTGCTTTTACATATATAAGCGCCACCACTAGCCTCCTTTATCCGTCATTGTATATTCGTGTACTTGAAAGTCAAGTGCAACTTTTTAATGAGTATTCCTCTTATAAATGGCGACGATGCATTGCCATTACACTATGAAACTTCTTTCCTCCCATATCTTGTTTTATGGAGGACATTTGTGTTCTTACTTTCCTGACAAAGGAAAATGGAAAATTAACACGGGAGAGAGAAGTTTAAGGGGCACACTGAGCATAAAGTTCAAACCCAAAAAAAATTGCAGAGATGACATTTTAGATAGAGCAGAAATAGGGTTAGATATGCCACTCGAGCTCCTCACCCATAACTGGTTATGGTTCTTGGCCATAGGAGTACTCGACACTAGATGTCTTCTATTTTGATGAGGAAGAGCAGAAATCGACATCATGTATAGAGAGGTTTAAGAGCATATGGAGCCCAACGTGAAGGCATGGGCCACATTTCTTAGACCGCAGAACCAAGGTTAGATGTACCAGTTACAAGCGGGTGTGGGACTTTTGGCCATAGGGGTACTCCACACCAAGCGTATTCTTTTCTGATGAGGAAAAAGAAAATTTTGACATGTAGAACTTTTCCCCCCTGATTCACCTTTCGTATGTAGTATTCTACAATCGTCAAGTTATTTGGTAAAAAGAAGCATTAGTAGAGCTCTTTTTTCTGTACAAGGTAGCACATTCAAGTAAAAGTGATCGGTTTCAAGGTGGTAGGATCCAGATCCGGAACCTAGAATCTATCCTATTAGAACAAG
This sequence comes from Syzygium syzygioides, assembly GCA_031216285.1. Lineage (NCBI taxonomy): Eukaryota > Viridiplantae > Streptophyta > Magnoliopsida > Myrtales > Myrtaceae > Syzygium > Syzygium syzygioides. The sequence goes on along the minus strand of CM062252.1, from coordinate 12,176,432 downwards.
TTCCTAATTTTTGGAACTTAAAACTTACCATGTTTAGCCTGGAAGCGATCCTATTTTTCCGGTCTGCTTTTAGGGTCTACCCAAGGCCTGTTTTTCTTTTGTTCATTTTTTTGGTTTCATTTTTTTATAGCAAATTAATAAGAGCAACAAAACGATTCAAAGTAAAAGATGAATAAGGGCAAGCAAGCAAAGGTGAGTCAGAAACGAGTGAGGGTTGCGAGGCTCGAATGAGCAAGGGTGAGCAGCGAGCGAGTGAGGAGGAGAGTGAGTCGCGAGTGAGAGAAAGAGAGAGAGAGTCGTGAAGTGTTTGAGTAAGGTTGGAGAGAAAGAGAAAAAGATGCCAAGAGAAAACCTAGAGTTTGTAGACTTCATGAAACCGGTTTTAAATTCGTGCCGATTGGTCCGGCTCCCGAGTAGTTCTTCACTCGAAACTAGGAACTTGACCTATTTTAAGGGTGGTTAGTTCCGGTTCTCGGGTAAAACCAATTCGGTTGCACAGCTCTACATTCAAGTGCGTCTTCAACATGACATGTATGGACACTTCATTTTTCTTTACTACCAGTCTACCATAGCAACTGACCTTAAAGTGCTCTTCGGTGTTCGTGCATGCCATGTGGTTGTGAGAAGTATAACACAAGAGATATATAAGGAATAAGGACCTCGCTAATTTTTAATCTGGTTAAGCTCAAGCGCGAATGTCCTCGTCTCTTGTAGTCAAGATTGATCTATCGTAAGTCTCTATCGTTAGAGAACAACCGTCGCCACCGATAGAACGCGATGCTCTAAGGGACGACACAATCAGCAGAAAGTGAAATTCAGAGAAAAGTAAAAGTGAAGGTTGCAAAATACAATGGAATGGTTGCAATGCATTATATGACCTGACCCGGGTTCCATTGTGTGCATGGGCCGTACGAGATTATTTCACGTGTATAATATCCTTGATTCATATATAGCACGCCTGATTTTCAGTTCTAGATTATCAATAGGTAAGTAGCAAGAAATTCAAGCTCGTGCCTTTCTTTAGAAGGCCAAAAAGTTACCCCAATTTCTTGCTTGCTTAAGAATGCTGAGTAAGCTAGGGTTTCAGATGCTCTAGAATAAGCTTATTAGCATCTCATATGCGTTTGAGTATGAGCTAAGTGCGTTGCTTTATATCTATTACTATTATGAACCTCCTCACTACTTAAATTAATAAAGTTCAAGCTAGTGCGTATTTAGGAAAATCGCGGATGAGATATTTTGATTATGGTGGGCAAATGCTACCGCGTGGCATATTGGGAGATAAATCTGGGACCCGAGAAAGAGAGCATTATTGATTTTGAGCTAGTCCAACCATGAAGGCTTAGCTAGAAGTTCGTTAATGACACTTTCTTTAGGGGAGGTATATATAGGGAAATAAACACCCCGACTAACTTGGTGCTTTCTAAATGCGATCCCTTTGCAACCACGGTGCATTATGGATGAATCACGTTCCTATAAAGTCATACAAATTCCTAAATTTGAGAACGAAGAATCAAAATGTGCTTCATCAAGAACATGCATGGATTCTTGTTGCAACTTTAAAATGCCCCAGCTTTGATATTTCATTATGTCACCAGATCACCTTGTGATATCTAATCCTTGTGATATGTAGGGATGATTTCTTACTGAGTTTCATTGCAATGTCTTTACCTGGATCTGCTTCATTCCGGGTTTGCTCTTTTTCCAAATCGCGAATTGGACCAACCAAAAAAAAAAAAGAATTGGATTTGTCAAAATGTTGATAACAATATGGCCTCGTTGCTTAGTAATTATGTAAACATGTAGTAATATATGTTCTTCATATAGTCTTCTATGTCAATTAAGTGAGTAAACAAATCAACACCCTTAATTAAATGTGAGAATGCTTAAAAGGGCATGCACATTCCTTGTAATAAAATTATTATTACTACAAGTAAAAGACTGTGCCTTAATAGATCGAGTGCTTCATTTATCTGTGGAGCAATACGTATATATGATATCTAGCTGCATGAGTATGAATGAAGCTTCTACACATCTATGCACTTAATAAGATTTATCAAATTGTATATCACTTCTTCAACTAGATTTGTCTTGCAATTTTAGCCATTGCTCATTAACTTTTAGCACGGCTGTTGTCGATCAACCTGTCATTGTGGTATCTCAGCTTCAAAATTACCTTTAAAATAAGGATATTCGGATTCGTGTTACATATCTAAGAAATAAAAAGGAACTGTGCTCAAATTATGACCGACGAGGAGAATCTTGATGCCAAGATAAGAAAGGCTTAATTTCACACAATCTTTTAATGTACGATCAGCTAGGGAAAGATTCATATGCCCCAAAGGTAATGAAATGCGGTAACTTTGTCATTATAAGTACACAAATTCACACCTAGAGAAGCACTAAAGTTATCTTACAAGAGCAACGGAAAGATTAACAAATGAAGAAAGAAAGAAAATGACTCTTTGATTGAAATAAGAATCTAATTTGAAGATTTATGCTGTCCCGACAGTGAAAAAATCAACTTCCACGCGCAACACTTGCGTACTAGCTACCATTTGTGCATCTCAAATATACTAAAAGTGTTTCTTTAACCATAGATGCACACATGGCAATGTGCTAGCATCATCCATGAGAAGTTCATTTTTTCCGTCGACCATTTGGACAGAACAAAAACTTGAGAAATTAAGTTATAGAACTATGTATTTGTACCCTTTCTTTAGGACTCGCGCGCAGTGATTATAGGTTCCATTTTTGCTGATCAGCTAGTGGCCCCATTGCAGCTCTCAATTCAGCTTCCCAGATTGCTCCTTGATTATTGAAGGTATTCATAGCAGAAGAAACCATGGGAAGGAAAGAAGTCGCACGCTGATGCTGATTCGTGTACCCATCCTCGTTGATCAGAGAATCCAAGAATGAAGAGAACATGTCCTCATTGTTGTTGTCCATGTAGAATTGAGCATGGCTCTGTGCTTCGCTATGGTGTGACGAAGATCCAGCCATCATCGCTGACCCATCAAGATTCTGCCAATTCTGATTGATACCATCCTGACGATAAACCCTAGGGTTTTGACGCGGATCCTGCAGGTTAGTCATCACTTCCTTAGGGTCCTGGGTGTTATCAGTTGTGGTGACTTGATAGTGATCGCCATTAGTCACTTGAAACTCAGAAGCTCTAGTGTTTTGTGGGGAGATTGAAGCTGGGGCCACATCATGGTGATTTGTTGTTGGCATGTTGGGGAGAAGCTCTAATGGCTTGTGGGTCCTCGGATCGATTCCTTGGCTGATGAGTTTCTTGCTTAGATGAGTGTTCCAGTAGTTCTTGATCTCGTTGTCTGTCCTTCCTGGAATTCTCCCGGCTATCAGGGACCACCTAAAATCAAGGTCAACCAAACGAATTGGATCAAAATTATTTAGACAGATACCTAAAAGATCATGAGCTAGTATATTGTTAATCACACAAATGTTCTCGCTAGCTCGTGATTAATATATGTGTGAGAGAGTAACATCATCAACTTCATTACGTGCACAGGAAAGAGAGAGTTAAATAAGCCTAGCTAAGAAGGTGTAGAAATCTTTTAGACTATGCATGTGGAGGTTCAACACATCTCTGCAATGGATCGGGTTTTGCTATAATTGTGGAGTATTAGTGCTCACCTGTTACCAAGCAATCGGTGGAGCCTCAGGATGAGATCTTCCTCATCAGGTGCGATCTGCCCTCTCTTGACAGATGGGCGGAGATAGTTCATCCACCGGAGGCGGCAGCTCTTGCCGCAGCGCATAAGCCCCGCCCGCTTCGGCAGGGTCCTCCACCTCCCTTCCCCTTCCTTCTTTACGTAACTGGCCAGAATCTCGTCTTCCTCAGGCGTCCATGGGCCTCTCTTGATTCCCACTTTGCTACAGCATGGGGTCGGCTTGCTTGGGGAAGTTGACGATGAAGACGACGGTGGATGCCTCATCTCTTCCCCCCCCTCTCTCTCTCTGTCTCCCTCTTCTTGCTTTGTCTCTCTGTGTGCGAAGGATGATTGATTGTGGATAAAGTGAATTAGGGTTCGATGGAGGAGGGCTATATATGTAGGGAGAAGACGATGTCGAAAAGGGCAGGAAGGAAAAGTACAAAGAGCGCACACGAGACAGCCTTAATTTAGAATAAATAGGCATATTGAACCGCCAATGAATTTTCAACGCGTGGCAGTGCAATGGCTATTTTATCTAACGTCTGATTGCATGGGCGGCCATTTTTGGTCGTTTCGCGCTGTGGAGAAAGGGATGTGAGACTTGAGAGGTTGAATCACGGCTCATTCTCCAAAATGAAGAGTGAGATGGAAAGCATTACTTGTTATCTTTATTTAATGTTATTTAAATAAAAGAAAAGGAATCGCTTGGATATTACGACTTGGCTTATCTTTCCCTGCGCATGTTTTTGGTAACTTGAGGGCAAAGATTTGGATACAAATATACTTAGTGCGTACCTGGTGACAAAAGATCCAAAAAAAGTGGCAAGGATAACAGGACGTACAGAAAACTTCTCTCTTGATCACTCTTCATCCTCTGCCGGTAATTTACATCTCAATAGATTTCAACTGTTATATGCATCATCTGTTGAAGCTGGTTGAGATAACAGCGGGAGCGGTTGTGTGTTGGACACAACGGCTTCTTCCTCAGTGTGTCTAACATCGTCGATGAATGTAAATGAAGTACGCACTAACGGTTAAAATGGACTTATGAGGCTAAGGGAAAAATCTTGTGCTGTGGAGAATTTACGACCTCTTTTTCTGGACAACATTGGGTATGACTCTGACTACAGGATGACGGATGGCCTACTCCAAGATCATTTTGGACGAGAGATGTGCGACTCAAAAGCGCAATCTGCCGCACCCGACGCGAAGCGCCTAATCTTTCGTTTAATTACCCTTTAACATTTCGAATATGTGGACAACGCCTTTTCGTTTGCTGAGAAAAATTTTAGGGTTTTCTGTCCATGAGGCACACGTCCTTCAGGTCTTTGATAGGTCAAACTCCTAAACCCTAAAAAGTTTTACGACTGATATATCATGGGATGCTTACATTCATCATGTGTCGCGGCAAATGGTTTTCTCTCTAGGGCTCGAGTGTTCCCCATAGCGTATTCTTGACGGGAGAGACTGTCCACTGAATTAGACTACGAAGTGGAAACTGTGCTTTCCGGCGGGAGCAAGGGAAGTCTATATTAGTAATGGTTACGGTAACCATTGAAGATTATATAGAAAATTAATAAGTTAGATGTCAAGCAGGCATATAATATAGACATCGGAGATGTGAAGGACTAACTATCATTGCACCAAGTTATGACAAGATTAAATCAGAGGTTCTAGAAGTTGAGAATTGTGATGATACAAAAATGTAACATCCTGTTCATTCACAAATGAAGAGTACATGAGGCTATTTAGAAACTTTACATGATGACTATCTAATGTAGCAAAATATCAATCACAATGAATCAGAATCAATTAAGAGAAATAAACAAAATATCCTAAATATATCTACAGCTCCCAAATACATTTTATGTTTTTAACATCTCCTCAAACCCAAGGTGGTTTGAAAATGGGTCAACTTAAGTTTGGGAAAAGATCCAGAAATGCCTAGGCGGATGTGTGTTGGTGAAGACATCAGCAATTTGTTCAACAAATGTAGTAGAGACAAGTCAAGCAGCGCCACGAAGAACACGATATCGAATTACATGACAATCTATTTCAATATATTTGGTTTATTCATGGAAAACATCATTATGTGTTATTCAAAATTTCAAATAACACTTCAGTTGTCGTAATGAATTACTGTTCCGTTATGTTTTTTAGTAGCCACAATAAACATAGTAACTCTGATGTTGTATCAACAAAAGCTCGATATTTTGCTTTTGTATTAAAACTTTAGTGACGATGGTTTGTTTCTTGTTACGCATGAGATAAGTGAGGTGTCCAAAAAGAAACAGTACCCCGTAGTGAAGAGACAATCTTGAGAGTCACTAACCTAGTCGGTATAAGTTTTCAACTCCAAGGTAGACTAAGCAAAAAAGTGAAGATCATGAAATAATGTTCCCCTGATGTGGTGAAGAATTCGAAGGACTGTAGCAATATAAGTCGTACGAGGCGTAATCATGTACTCACAAACATTATGGATAGTATAGGCAATGTCATGTTGAGTAATAGTGAGATATACAAAATTGCTAACTAGCTGTTGATAAAGTGTCGAATTCGAAAGGGAAGCCTTAGTTTTGGCATCAAATTTGGCATGTGTCTCACGAGGAGTTGTTACGACCTTATTGTTAGTGAGTCCAACTTGAGAGATATGATCGGTGCCATACTTGGCCCGTGAAAGATAATCACCGAGGAATTTGAATGAACCTTCAAGCCTAAAAAGTAGCTTAGTCGACCAAGATCTTTCAGTTCAAACTATTGATTGAGATATTGCTTGAGTTTTGAAATGCCAATATGATTATCGCCAGTAATAATCATGTCGTCCAAAAATCACTTACTGGCAACGAGCTTTGGTGGGCCTGAGACGTGGCGGCATTCAACATTCTTTTGCCGCCAAAGTTTAGGGTTTGATTCTTCTGAGGGCAGTAAGTCTGGTGGTGTTGTTTCTTTTCCAAAACAAGTAGTGGAAGAGTCTCAAACGACAAATGAAGTTGTGGGATTGGCAGAGAAACGAAGGCAATGCGGCCTGTACGGTCGGTGTTGTGATAACTGTGTGGAGCGATGCAGTCCGTACGACTAGCCACATGACGACCATAGTGGAGAAACGCGGCCTATACATGTTGTTAGAAATAGACTCGTTAGAAAGAGACCGATGGTTGCGCTCCCCTAGATTATGATAGCTCCAATACCAAGTTGAGCATTGTGATGATAGAAAAACCTAATGTTCCATTCATTTACAAATGAAGAGTACATGAGCCTAATTATAGGTCTTAGAGGATGACCATCTAATGTAGCAAAGTATTAATAGAACCAATTACGAGAAACATACAAAATCTCCTAAATACATCTATATCTCTAACGGCATATATGTCCTCCCTCTATACCGCGACGATTATAAACTATACATATAGCTTTCCCAAATTCCCCACTCATTGTACGAGCGCGCATCTAACTCCATGCACCTCGATCATTTCTGGACTTTTATATAGCACATATGTCGCCTTAGGCGAAATAATATTCTGACTACCATACAAATGAGTGATCGTTTTCCCTCTCTTGTTTTTGGCTGTTTTTCCTGCACAGAATCGACGATGTTAGGCTCATTCGGTCAGTGGGTCAAACGACTTTTCTTGTAGCCTTCTTTTTTGGTTTCGCGTACGAAAGGTTGACCGTCTCCCGGTCAGCATGGAATGAAGAAAACTCATCCAATGTATATGACAAGCCTCCCTCTGTTCCTTTCTCTGGATCTGATGAAGAATGGCCAGATGAAGACATGGAGAGGATGCCTAATTTTTCTCTTTTGCTCGCCTTTGAATTCAACGTGCTCTTTAATGGCCAACTTTTGGTCTGATCTGGTTATAATACGACTTTGAAAAGTCTATTAAACCTTTCTTTTTTACTAGAAGAAAAGTCTATCGTATTGATATAAAACACATATAGAAAACGCAACTTGGCAGGCAGACGAACGTAGTGCTTTTTAGGTTCATCCGCCGCTATTTTGGAATCGAATGTTAGGCCCGTCAACGGCCCGTTGGAGGCTCTCTCTGGCAGTGCATTGCGCGTTTGTGTTCTTGTGGTCCTCTCGTACTCGAAAATACCTTAGCCTCTCCAAAAGAGCTGAAAAGCTTGCGATTTGTCCCGGGGTCGTAGGACCACGACACCGCGAATCGGACTCCGAGCAAGGTGCTGCCTGAATTCATTCTATTGATTGAATCAATCGCAGGTCGAGAACTATGTGGTTTGGATTTTGAGTCTCGCTAAAATGCAGTTTCGTAAATTCGGGTATTGTGATAGTTTGTAGCCGTCGTATCGCTCATGAAACAAAATTTTACGTTCTCAAGCTAAAGATCTCCGGGCGACAATCGAGATCGCTCCTTCGTTCCATACTGAACACGTGGAGTGGGAGTATGTTGGAGTGCGAATTTATTTGAGTCTAAGTGCGAGAAAATGTACAGCCAAATGGAATAATCACCCAATCAATTATAAACCTATTGTATGGATGCTAACGCAGTCTCGAACTCTCCAATTCCGTCAATGTAGTCTTAATCCTAATGTGGCGTACAGCCATCCTACATAGCGCTCTCTGATGTGGACAACCTGTGAATCGTTGCGTCGGTGATTTCCGTCGGCAATCGGCCAGAATGACCATATTGGAATTCCGCATTAAAGTTTAGAACTACATTGGCGAAATTGGAAAGTTGAGAGCTCAATTGGCATCCGCATAATAAGTTTATGACCGAATTGGTAATTTCCCTCGACAAAATTGAAATATACATAGATATGAAATACATCGAAAATGGAAAATACCCGAGCTGGGTTTACATGTAACCGAAGCCGTTTGCAACAAAAACATAAGGAGATGTAAAAAAGGATAGATCTCTTCCCCTCATCCACGTTGTAATCTTGGATAACTCCTCCAGCTTTTCATATCACCCACGTCAATGCCTTCGTGTAATTTTGAACTTGCACCTCTCTTGAAAGATAACTTGCAGACCCAGCTAATTATCTTGAATGCAATTGATTTTTAAATTGAGTCTCGTTGACTCATTTGCTTAATGGTTAAATCAAGATGATTAATTTTTTTATTCCATAAATTTAATACGCTTAAAGGAATGTTTCGGAGCAAATGTCTATACCTACTTTTATGGATCTGCCATTTTAAGATCACTCGACGTAATGTCGGTGCTCACTTTGATTCTTGATTTAAAGGAATGCTTGATTTCTTAGCATTTATGTCTAAAGAAAGCATGCATTTGCAAAATAATCACATGAACATTAATGCGGTGGTAATCTTTGATTGTGACCATTCATCATGTCAAAATGAGATACAAATGTAGTAGATAAGTACAAATGGCATAAGTTCCAAATTAATATGTTTAGTTTGTTATCCCTAACATTACGTTAGTCACTAGGAAACATTCCTAAGGATGATAAGGCATCACGTGCAATTCATGTGTAATTAGCGTCTTCAAAAAATATAGTTCGATAACAGAGAAAAAACTAAATTCTTGCAACATTCCACTCTTGCCGGTCTCAATCCCAAGAACCTTCGTCTCGCGTCCCCCTTACCACTTCGGCCACCTCACCATCCACCACCACGCCGTATCGATTTTATGAGATCACTGTATACCATTCTAAAAGTTTGACCTGTTAGAGAAAACATGATTTGATATTTTAATGTTCCAACAAATATCAACTCATGAAATTTATGCCAATTTGCTGTGCATCTGTTCTTGTTGACGGATTTGGACGTGGATCGCACATTTGTGCTCGGTAAATTGATGTTCACGGCTGGTGATTGCTAGCTTTTTAAAATTTGGAGATAGTGTGCCACTTTGCCCTTGTATCTCTCTGTTCTTTTTACTTCCTGCTTTTGCTGCTTGCCACTAATTTTCATGTGTTAGATGGAGGACTCATGGAGCCATGGGATTGGGTCGCTTGATTCTTTCCGTAGTTAACTTAGATTCTTTCTATTTGTCTTGCTCCCGCATTATTCTTTCAACGTAAGTGGAAGATTAATTTTCATCGGATTTAATTTTATTTCAAAATACCCTTTGGATTTGACCATTTTGACTCGATAACTCTTCTGAAGTGACACCCGTTTTTTTCGAACTTCCCTACCAACTTGATCTCTTCCAAAATGCACAATGAACTCGAACACTTTGACTCAATAACCTTCTAAACTCATCACGGTAATAAATAATGGCCGGCCAACCAACATGTGCTGATCAAGTGCAATTTCGCGACTCCGTAAAGGGCATTTTGGTCCAAAAACCCACCGTAACTTAAAAACCCCCAAGTTAAAAAAAAAATCCATTAACCTTATCACGTACTCCTCGCACGCAAGAAAGCGCCTAGCTAGAATTTGCTTCAATCCACGACGTTCTAATTACAGCTTAGCTCCCGCATCTGCAATGATTCTCCATCTCCAATTTTTTGGATCTACTACGCTCAAGAAACCGCAGCCCTTTCTTTCTATCCTGTAGAGTTGGGGACACATCCGAGACTTTTTAAACATTCTTGTCATGCACACAAGCGACGCCGGGAGAAGTGCGTTTTTGCGGGACTAGAATGCCCCGTAAGAGGGGAGGGGGCGAAAACATGCACGGGATGAGCCGCCTTCGTTGATCGGCGGTGATCAGCATAAGGTCATTGAGTCACGATGGTCAAGTTCGCGGAGTATTTTAGAATAAAATCAAATCGGGGTTGAATTTCGGATTATCGAGTCAAATTGGTCAATTCTTACATGCTATTCAAATTAAGTTCGAAGAAAATCTCATGGAAAAAAACAAAGAAGGAGGGTGTGGCGCAACTTCAAGAAATGGAAGCAGGGCTTCAAGAATTTTTCCAAATTGCCTCCCGTTTCGTCAGTCGACGAGGACGGGGAGTGACGACGGCCATCCGCGCGCACGTACACAAAGACGGCGGAACCTGTTAGATTCATGCGAAACAACGAGCACACGCTCGCATAAAAACTATAAAGAGGAGCTCGTTCGTTGTCACCCGCCCCTGCTGCTCTGATCTTAAAACCCCCTCCCCGTCGAGCTCCGAAGTGGGGGGTCGCCACCATTTACTTGAACCGCCACCACTTGGGAGAGTCAGACGCCCGCAAGCTCGACCCACCCTTGTCCTCTCCCTCGCTCTCTCGCGTGAATCTCTAGTCTTTGATCTTCATCTGGGCTCGAGGGGTCCGCGCATTCGCCTTCGAATGGCGTCTCCGTATTCGGTGGCTTCGGTTCTGCTGATTTTCTTGGGCGCCTTCGCGTCGGCGGAGTCGCGGCGGGGCTCTTGCCCCGTCGAGCCCTTCCCGTTTCTCTACGGCTTGATGTCCCGGTGCTCCACTTGGGTTTCGCCTGGTTTGCCTCTTCAGGTGCGTTGCTTTTTTGCGCTGGATTCCGATGGTTCGCTGCGTCATGTATCTGGCTGTGCTGAAAGTTTGCTTCTTTATGGTTTATGTGGGTGTTTTGTTCCTCTGGGTGTGTTCTTTGATGGGTTCTTTTTTCTTTTTCCTTCTTGGCTGGTGATTAATTCATTGATCATTTCCTTTGGATGTTGAAAGTGAAAACTTGCCCCTCTCTCTCTCTCTCTCTCACTCTCTGTATTTTGGGTAGGGTGATCCTGAATTTTTTGGAATCCTTAGTTTTGTTTAATTTTCTTTCTGGGGGAATGAGGTCCGAGAATATGGAGATTCATAACAAAGATTACGGGTTGACTTTTTGTCATTAATCAGCTTTTGGCTCAAAATTTACGCGCTCTTCAAGAATTGGGGTGCATTACGGGCCTTACTAGGAGGAGCACTTCGACACTGTGTGGAATGTGAGATGGCGGTTCTTTTGTCTTTTTCAAAGTAGGAATTCTTTCTTCCTCATATGACTTTTGAGGGAACCGAAGCCTAGGCAGACGATGTTTGAGTTGTTCTAGATGGCTCGACTAATTTACGCACTCTTCAAGAATTGGGTGCATTACGGGCCTTACTAGGAGGAGCACTTCGACACTGTGTGGAATGTGAGATGGCGGTTCTTTTGTCTTTTTCAAAGTGGGAATTCTTTCTTCCTCATATGACTTTTGAGGGAACCGAAGCCTAGGCAGACGATGTTTGAGTTGTTCTAGATGGCTCGACTGAGTTCGTTCTGTTACATTGACTCTTGACAGATGATAGATTAGTTTGCAAAACTACCTGCTTGAAACAGTTAAGGTCTAATGAGATCTGGAAGAAAAGTCTTGGTTGTTCTTTTTTTTCCGATGAGTGAAGGAAACTCGGTTATATCGGGGGGTCATGTCATCATGAGCCATTGATGAGTACGGACCGAGCACATGTGCTCTTACTCCCATCAGACATAAGATGGCAGAGATCATATTTTCCAAACACTTATCTAGATGTAACTGTAAAATAAACGTAGCCAATGAAAAGAATATAAAGTTATTCCAATGTCAAGCAATTTTCCTTATCGTTTAGATGATCAAAATTGGATAGAAGAAGAGTACTGAAGATCTTATTCCCCGCCAACTTGTGATGATCTGCACTTCTCTTGAACTTGAACGGTGGGATTTATTTTTGAGCCAGGGTGATATTTTCTATGGCTGTCGAGGACTACCTCTTATTTAATACTTGTTCTATGTGGGAGAATTTGAGGCTTGTTGGGTCTCCGTGCGCTTTTATTCCTGTACGGAAATAGTCTCCCCGCAATGGGCAAAGTGAAGTTCCTTGATCATGGGAAAGGTTCCTTTAGTGCTTCTTCTGAACCTGGAGAGTAATTAAGTTGCTTTTGCTTTCTATACATCTCTGCATGAATGATTGAACTAACTCATGATTTTCGGACATAAAGCCAGTCCACTTATCAAGTACAACATAGGATCAAGTCTGACAATTTAATGGCAACCCGATACAGTCAGTGAAACCAAACATGTATTTGGCCAAAAAGGGAATAATCCAACTTGTAGATTTTACAAAGCAATCTAGACCAAGAGCAAGCGGTCGAGAGAATTTCTCAACTCAATGCTCCTGATGCCAGCCATGTGGCCCACAATGCAGCTCTGTCTATTGATTCTGCTAATCATCCATATTCAGAAAAGCATTCTATTGGAGAAATCTGTATATGCCCTGCGTTCAAATGCAGATGCACAATAACATGTGAAACTCTCTAATTTGAGGTTAGCCTTTTGCTTTTCACTAAAAGTCGAGGTTAGGTTGATTCATTTGTTAATTGTTATGTGACCCTCTATCATTGAAGGTAATACTCTTTAGTCCTCTCTCAGTGCCATGTGTTTTTTGTAGATTTTCTGTTCATTTTACTTAACATGGCCCTTGAGACTTTTCATGCCAACTGTGCTTCTACTTTACCACATATTTTCAGCAGAGAGCTTCTTACTGACTTATCACTTAAGCGGTGTTGTACACGTTATGATGAAAGCTTGTGCATCTGTCTGTCTTTTGCAGCTGTACATGTAGGTTCCTGCAATTTTAGTTCTTTTAGCTAGATATACACTACTTTCTCAAGATTCTGTGCTTTCTTGATCCGACTAATCTCTACATCCTTTAACCTTCTTCCCCTGCCTACTTCAGGTGGATGGATACTACCTCGATTGCATTTTGGGTTCCAAAGACAGAAATGCATGTACCGCTTTGCTCTTTTATGCTTCCTGGTGTCCCTTTTCGCAGAGGTTGCTTCCTATATTTGATGTCCTCAGCTCCATGTTTCCTCAGATGGATCATTTGTTAGTTGAGCAATCTTCAGTTATGCCAACGTGCAATACTGCTTAATGATATGCTTCAAGCCTCCTTTGTTTTTAATTTACCACTAGAAGATCTTTACATGTTCCATTGCGTTTTGTTGGCCTAGACCCTGGGTGGTAGATTTCTGATATTATTGTTAATTAGGAGGAATTTGCAGTCGAACATAATAGTAACCGACAAATTTTAGGTTGTGGTGAACGCTGCACCATCTTTTTAGAGGTTTAATGGGCAGTTTTTTTTTTTATATTGTGGAATTTTTGCGGAATTTTCATTGGGAAAGGAAGGGTCACGTTTGGTTTCATCAGGAAGCGGAAGTGCAATGTCCTTTCTTAGATTGGAATTGCATCACTTGACCTCTTTAAGTGTATGGCTTTGTCTATTTGACAGTCGAGAGTCATTTAGAAAACATCTTTAATACATAATTTGAAATCAAGTGCATAGGGGTGTGCAGACTTCAATGCTTCCACAATAATAATCCTCCTATTTACGTTTGAAGACCTTTTGCATGGCTGTAATAGAGGGTGGGATCTGCTATTGGTGGACTAGCTAGGATATGTATACATTAAATCCTTTGGGTGAACGGGCATTGGGGGCAGGGATGGTAAGGTAATCGGCATTTCCATGTGAGTTCGTCGTCCTTTGTGAGAGAATACTTGAAACATCGTATTCAGTTGGTTGTGAAACTCTCACTTGCATGTAGGGTCTACAATGTAGTCAGTCCATCATGGTGTCATTGTGGTCCCTTTTTCTTCCTCCTTATTCCAGTCCGGGGTGACATGCATACCTTGGATCAATTGAGCGTTTGTAGTGTCTTTGATCCCAATTAGGGTCTAAAATGCATATTTATCACGGATAATAATGCCTGATCCATTAGAGCATAATTAATCCCTTGAAAAAAAATTATTTGTCTTTCCTGAGAGGTTTTTCTCCGTGAATCCTTTTAGCTAGTGACATTATGCTTTATTATGCAAAATATTAATTACTTGCTTATATTCATATTGGTGAGTTACCATGTCGTGTTGCTCATTATCATTTCAAGTTTCAGTGTGCTTTCAAGATATGGAATCCATAGCTTGCCCTCAATATTGGTAATGAACCGGACTTGGATGGTGAAATATCACGGTTCAAAAACCCTCCTCTCTCTGGTGCGGTTTTATGAGAGAAACACTGGTAATTTCTTGCTTTATTCTATTTTATTCAATAAAGATGTTGAGGATGATTTGTTTGCAGGCACTTGTGTTAGAGCACGCTCATCCTCCTTTTCTTTAATAAAGTTAAAGATTGTGTTGTTGGACTCAACTATTGAAGGAACACTATAGTCGTTGAAGCCCCTTTACTTTTCTTTTCTTTTCTTGGTCACTTCCATGAATTTGCCTTGTATAATTAGCTCTATCAAGCAGAATTTACCAAGCATCAATGTGACATCTGCCTTTCCGATGATAATGCAGGGTTCGAACCAGTTCTAGATTTCATGGAGGATCGACTGACAGGTTTAAGTAGCAGTAAAGAATCAAGCTCCACACCTTGGAATAGGAATGGCAGGACATCTATGAAGGAGATGATGATGAAGGATCCTTACTTGTCTCTATCTGTATCATTCCTCTGTCTGGTCCTTATGGTCAGGTTTTTGGAATCTTTGCGTGTGCTTCACATGATTGATGTGAGAAGGGCTTGGAGGAAAGTGAGACTCTGCAAGAGCAGTAACTTCCATCTAAGCGCTAGGAATGCCCAGGCATGGGCATCTTCTCTGGCTTCTGTATTCACCCGGTGAATCTCCGACAGCTAGATTATGAATCTTAGGTCTGTAACAATAAATTCTCTCTGTGCTAAACGAATGGCAAGAGAATAGATCATATAATTACACCTCTCTCTCTCTCTCTCTCTCTCTCTCTCTCTCTCTCTGTGGCATGTGAGCTTCAAGATGTTTGCGTCTTTCACAAACTAGTGTTGTTTACCGTCTTTGCGACATCTAGCAAAGACAGTTGCTGATCTTAGTTTCCGAGCGGCGAGGGCCATCATTTGTCTTGTTTTTGACTTCATTCTTCGAACGTGACTCGGCAACCGTATTCTTGCATTGGAACCTATGCTCAGAGCGGCGAGAACAGTCTCTTTCCCCCAAACTCTTAGTCACACTCCACCCCGGACCTTCTGCATCATGTTGAAAGACCAGACATTTGTTTGTGTTTTGATACTGCAATCGGTGGATGAATGCAAAACCTAACTACTGTCCTAGCATTAGTATGCCGGATTGTTGTTTTGACTTCATGTCAGCCCATGTTGGCGTTTGACACTTCATGCAATTCCTCCTATCTTGCATGTGAAGCAAATGCTGAACAGACATGATCACATTTTATTGTAATTCTGAGCGTAAACTAGTTGGAATGTACCATAATTGAGTTGTCTCTCGTTATTCATACTCCACTGTTTTGCATTCACATTTCAGATCTCGAATGTTATCATCAATGAAAAGGACAAGTGAGACACAAAAAGAAAACTTCAAGCTAGGGAATTACACCCAAGAGAGAAAAATGAAAGATTAGCAAGCAAAAGTGTGGGTTTTCGAGAAAGGTATATTTTATACGATAAGTGGTGTCGTTTTTCCTACACAAGAGATCTCAAAATTAAAATGCGTGGATGTAGAGACAGCTTTCTCATACAGAAATGGAAATTTACTTGAATTTCGAGAGGATATGCGCGAAAAGGGAATTTCAAAGGGTCATTACCATTAAAAATCTCAAATAGGAAATGCATGATACGCTTATCCCAAATTATTTGGTCTTAAGAAAAATCTTAAACCGGTATCTCTACCCCAAATCTTCGATTCATGTCGGATCCAAACACCTAACGGAGGGTATACCTAGGGCTAAATGCGTCATGGGGCACCGATTTGAGATGTTTTCGCGAAGCGAACACACAAATACCAATTTGAGATTTTTCAAAGCAATCAACCCAACTTCAGAGCGATCCACTTTTTCGCTGATTGGCCAAAACTAGGGAAGAATATTCAAAGTAAGCCCACAGAAACAGCGAAGAGAGAAACCAAAGGAGACACGAGTGGACGGACAGAGACGCGGAGGGCTGTCCATCGCTTTCCAATCTCCTCATCTTCTCCTGTCGTTTTCGTGCCTCGCCAAGTCCCAGCAAGCAAAGCAAAGCAAAAGCAACAATTCATTCCACCATCCTTCCTCGCGAGAGGGGGCGACTTTTAGTTTTGGAGGAGCATCATCGTCATCATCTATCTACCCTTCAAGAACTGCCTCCCTTCTTCTCTGTTCTCCTCGGCAAACGCTCTTCAAAAAGGTGTCCCGAGGACCACCTCAGACATTGCCGCTTTTATCTTCTTCTTCCCTTCTTTTGTCAATGGACTCCTCCTATTGAATCGATTGCATGTGCCAATTCGAAATTCCTAGATGGAAAAGAAGCCCGTACAGTTGATTACCGACAAGACGGGCATATATGGCTTCAAAACTCGGTAACTGTCTAGTGCGTGTCGGAACGGGAGGGGTCATTTTTTATCTTCTTTTTGTTCAGATGGGAGAGGTCATTTTGCCCGGTTCGATTTCGGTAGATCGAGTTTAGATCGGTCTGGCAGCTTCAGATACATTCGGGTTATGTGACGCGAATGTAAAGAACAAGGCACAAAATCCTATTAAAAAAGGAAATAGAATACGACACGGCTCTACACGTCATGCTTGATTTCCGAGACACGTGACGCTCCTATATCATAAGCTAATTATAAGCTTAGTACATGCTGACATTCAGGGTAATTCCTAGTTTTTTTTTTTTTTAATTTTGGGTCTCAGCAAATTCCTAGTTTGGACTTTGGGCGTGCTACTATTTGATCGGGAAAAAAACAAACACAAACGAGAGAATCGAGAAGAAATCCTCAAAAGAAAAGAGGGAAGAAAATTAAAAGAGAAAAGGAAATATCCGAACGAGCCCAATCAAAGAGGCGCACGTTATCCCGCGTGGGGCCCACCCGGGACCCACCACGCTCCAATCCAATCCGTCACGTCATCTTCTGCAATTCTCTCTCTCTCTCCTCTCTCCCCTCTCTCTCTCTCTCTCTCTCTCTCTCTAACCGCCTCCGCGCTCTCCTTCTTCTTCTTCCTTCTTCTTCTTCTTCCCCCCGCATCGACGCACGCACCCGGAGGAACAACACCACCCCACCGGCGATGGCCGCGGCGATCCACGACCGCGCGCTCCCTCCGTGAAATCCAACCGCCTCCACCCTCCCCGCGAACGCCGGATCGCGTCCCTCCCTTCGGGCGCCCCCCCCTCTCGAGGGGATGGACACTGACGAGTGGGAGCTCCTCGCCGTCGACGGCCTCCTCGACTCCCACGAGGGCGGCGGCGGCGGCGGAGGCGGCGGCGGCAAGGTCTACTCCCGCCGCCGGAGCTGCCACTCCGAGAGCGTCCTCGACATGGACCACTTCCGCTGCCCCCCTTCCCCACCGCCGTCGAGCCGGATCGCCCCGGTCGCGATCGGCCCCGACCCGGAGGCGGCCCCGGGGCCTCCGGGGGTCGAGGAAGTTGCCGGCTTGCCCGCCGGGGAAGTCGAAGCTCCGAACCTGGGAGGCTTGTCGGGCTCGGAGCGGGAGATAACGTCCCGCGTCTTCTTCAAGAAGGTCGCCAGGGACAGACACGAATTCGTCGACATGACAATGGGGGAGGCCGGGCCGGCCGCGGCGGCGGAGATGGAGAGCCTGCGCTCGCCGCCGAGGATGGGGAGCGAGAGGGCGGCCGCGGCAAAGGACAAGAACGACGCCGCGTGTGAAACGGGAGAGGTCCTTTGGGAAGAGAAGAGGAACGAGAGTGAAGGTGAGACTAACGGGGTGAACAGCATACTGAAGAGGGGCTTCACCGGGATCGGCGCTCTCTGCTCGTTCGGAGTGGCCGCGGCGGCCACGTTCTGCGTCCTCATCCTCGGGAGCCGTCAGGGGAACGACAGGCAGAGCCAGCAGAAGCAGAACCTGCGCTTCCAGCTCTACAGTGATGATAAGGTCAGAACAAAAATGAGAAATTTCCATTGATTTGTCAGTGCAGCATTGTATATCTCTCGGAATGCAACACATTGCTTGGCTTTTCCCATCAAGTAGTTGCGACAATTGTCAATATACATATTGTTTTCTTGTCGACGCCACCGGGTCCGGAGCTTCGCAGACGGCCCTCCCGATTGCTAATTATCGGGATGGGAGGTTTTCGCGGCGGCCTTAAGGGCTTTCCTTCGGTGCAGTTTGGCGTCGAGCCCCGACCAAACTTGGCTGGCCCTTTAGATTGGTCCTTAAATAAGATGTGCCAGAAAACAGAGTACCGCCATATGATGGGAGCTGAGTCCTTGAATTACCAGGAGGACGATCCTGAACTGAGTATACTGTCAACAACAAGATATGGATGTGGTTGGTGATGTTTTCACATTGTGAGGAAGGTTGAAGAAGACAGTTTTTTGTGTTTTCTAGATAGTAGAAACAAGGCTTGCTGCTGCTTAATCCAGCATATTACAAGAAAACTTAACATGCAGAAAAGGTGTCTGTTTTAACGTGCTCGAAACATATAATTCTGATTAAGGCGCTTGTTAACACCGTAATTCGCCTCCTGGTTTGGGGTAGACATATAAATTAGGTTTCTGCATGCTCGAAACCTATCGATTCTGATTAGCTCGTAACTTGTGGTGCAGAGAATTAAGAAGGTTGTCCATCATGCAGCCAAACTGAACAAAACGATATCTGCAGTGAGAGGAGTCCCTCACACCCGCGCTCATATCATCGTCGGCGGCTATTATGATACTCTTTGAAGCAGTGATGCATGATTGTCCTCAGTCAGCTCTCGGGATCCTCCTGATATGATATATGTATGGGATCCCCATCTTCTTTGTACATGAAACTTCGCTCTATCTGTATGTACAGCAGCATTGCAAATTTCTAGTATCTTATAGTAAATCAGATATGCCACTGCTGTATCTATTCTGAACGGTATATTGTTGAGTGTATGATTGTCTTGAACATTTTAAGTCCGGACTCGGTGATATTTCTGGTGCTGTATGTTGGGAGCCGATTTAAGCTATACATCTGCTAGAAAACGCATCAGTCCAGCTTTTAGTCTCATGTCGACAAGTCATGAAGCTTTCGTAGGATATTGGAGGTTGGCGGCATCTCCTTATTGCTTTGATGACTCACGCTAGAGGAGGAAGTTTAGTGGGACCTGAGTTGGCATGTTGATTCTTGTTGTTTAAGCAAACGATCATGCGCTGCATAAAGCTTGTACGACCTGTTTATTTAAGTTTATCTGTCATAATGGCTTTGTCACTTATTCAAATGGTCAATTCAGTCCATGAGGAAACCCCATGAAATGGTAGAAACGCCAATGATGAATCATCTGAGCTTGTAAGAGCAAGCTAAACGGCCATTGCAGACGGTTCTTGAAATCTGCCCTGCGTAGCTATCCGGGCCAGAAGATATTTCTCTCGGGACATGAACGGAGAAAAACACGACCAGTTTAAGGAAGGGAGGAGACAAGCGACTCCCGCGTTGTAACGAAACAAGCTTTGTTTAAGTGCTGGCCAAGGTCAGTTTCTGTGAATTATGTGATGTGGGTGGTGGTGGGGGTAAAAGGTGAAAGGTGAAAGTGGTTGCAGCATTGTTCATGCGAGAGGAAGTAAATAGAATGAAGCAGAAAAGGGAAAGAGAAAAGAAAGAAGAGAACTACAGCGAATGAAGGACGTCTGTAGAGATCCCTGTGAAGTAAGGAACATGTTCCAATTGTAGGAGTGAAGGGTGGTGTTCACGATGGGGACCATTCGATAAAGTTACGACCAAAACTGTTAACAGAATTTTCTCCTCATTGTGCGATTAGGTTTCGATGTTTTCTGCATAAAGGAAGCCGGCCCCTCGACATTTGCCTGTTCCGTTAGTGTTCGTTTCGAGCTATTTTATGAATTTATCCCTATCGCATTGGCGTCGATGATGTACGTTTACAGTCCTTGATGTCGATTCTAGGATTTCCAGAACTGTCCATTCCCTATGCTGCTACTTCGTATCATATATGGAAACCTCACCACGGTAAGGACAAAAGGTGATGGATAAGCCGATCCAATTCATGAGTTGGTTGTGTGCTTCGTTTCTCCCCCAGTGTTCAGAGTTTCAATATTGCATGGAGTTTTGCTTTGGTTTTTATTTCCACTTCTTAATTTTCTTAACAAATTTGAGATCTGTGCCGATGCGGGTGAATGTCTAGCTATTACATATCATGAGGATGCTCCACCGTCTCACATTTACGAGCCTGCACAGTTTGTCAAAGCGAAGCTTGCTCGTTTTGCATTTCGCCGAAAATTAATAATTTGGAAAACGTTATTCAACAGTGTGTTTATATGGCTTAGAAAACTTAATCAATCAGAAAGTATTTGCACATCAATAACTATTATGCCTCAACATTTTCAGTTGATGAATTAAAATAACACGTTCATTTATTTTTGTAAATAATACAAGCAATCATTTGGCGTGGTGTTAATTTGTTGCTCAAAACGAAAATGCGAACAGACAACACACGTAAGCAACGCCATCAAGAGTACTTCAAAAGAAGGAACTGCCTATGCCAACATATGTTCATAGACCATGCATCGAGGAAGGCCAACATTGAAGCGATGTTGCAAACACAAAAAATTACGCAATCCAATGATGTGATATACACCGGTCATCGAATATCGAACATTTTATCCCTTAGGATCTTGATTTTTCTCATATCAATGTGATTTTGACTATACAATAGTGTCGATTTTGCAGCGGTAGATATTTCAAAGACGAGTCTATGTGCACGTAATTAAATGCAAAAGCCGTCAATAAGATTCAGCAACCATCATATCAAGAGAAAATGTCATTAGTAGAATTGACTAGTTAGGAAGGGCGGACAAATCGAAAAGAGAGAGCAAAAAGTACAAGCAGAAGATAAAAGACCGAAGTACAAAGACATCAATCGCGAGTCATCACTGATTCTTATTTTGCTTTCGAGAGTGAAGCGATGCACCAAGTGGAGCACCCAATCCGTGAGAAAGCTACCGAGGGAATCCGCGCGCAAATCCGTCAAAAACGAAAGCCAAACAAGACAGGGGACAGGGTCGACTCAGACGAAAAGCCCGAAAGCGAGAGCGCCGATCAGAGAAGCAAGAACGGCGGGCACGAAGGCGGGGGCGTCCGAAGCCGGGCCAGGCGCGGGCGCCTCGGCAGCCGATACACTTTGGATGGCCGACACGGCCATCACGGCGATCACCACGGCCAAGAACAATCTCATCTTCATCGCCTCCATTGCTGGTGGATTTGTTGCTGGGGAATGACAGTTGCGGTGGCAAATGAAAGGCTCACTTCTTGCAGGCTCGATTCAAGAAAGAGCAAGCTTGCAACTTAATGAGAGCTATTGGGTGAGGAATGTGTGGGAGTACATAATGCAAAAAGAAGGGGCAGACAGAGAGGCAGAGACAGAGACAGAGAGAGCACATGGGGCGCGGTTCTCTTTTTGGGGTTCTTTTTAAAGCCTGCGTAGTTGGAAGACAGTGTGCCGTTTCAGGCTTTTCGGTGTCAAGACAGCTCTTTTGACACCCAACCGTGATATCTTTTTTAATGAATAAGATCCCACCACCTCCAGCTTCATGTCCTTGATGATCAATCAAAAGAGAAGACACATACATCTTCCAGTGCATAAGCACGGGTTTAATACTTTATCGTGGCACGGACTGACTAGGGTAGGAAGGTTTTTTACTCTTCATTTCTTCCTAATGCTCTCTCTGTTGGATTCTGTCCATGCGCACTTACCTATCCGTATGTTTAGGTTAGGATGAACTGCCAGGTGATTGGAATGTACACGTGCCATTCCAGGGGAAATTTGCCCAAATAGTCTTAAACCTATTGAACTTGTGTCAATCTAGTCTTAAACCTTTTAATTTGATTAATTTAGTTATAAACCTATTACATTTATGTTAATTTTAGTCTTAAACCTTTCAATTGTACCAGTTGAATCCTAAACTTTTTGGCGATTTGCCAATTTAGACTATGTTTGTTTCGCGAAAAATGAATAATTTGTAAAAGAATTTCTTAAAATTGATCGACTTTAAAATAATTATTGCTTAAAATAATTAGTTAACAAAAAATATTTTCATTATTGATAACAATTTATGCTTAAACATAGACGATGAAAATATTTTTTATTCATTCGTTTTTGTAAGCACTGTAAAGGATCATTTTTAAGAAAATATTTTTCAAATTTTTCATTTTCTGCGAAACAAACGGAACCTTAGTATAATCCTTTTGATGATTTACCAATTTAACCCTTCAGCCCAATTTTGGTCATACATCGCTAAGGTGACAGTCCAATTAGCATCGGTCGTCCTACGTGGCATGACACGACTGACGCAAACATGGACGATTTTTGTAATTTTTTTAAATTGTTTTCCTTTTTTCTTTTTTCCCGTTCATTTCTCTTTCTTCTTTTTTTCTTTATTTTCCTTTGCAAGTTGCTGGCTAGCTGACAGAGGTTGCTAACTGCTAGTGAGGGCGAGGGCCGAAATGCCCTCACCAACCACCAATGAGGCTGGCCCTCGCCAGATTCAACAAGGGGACCCTTGCTCATCCCTCATCAAAGGCCAGCAAGGGCTAGGACAGCCTCACTTGGGCGAGGGCTAGGTGAGCTGGGCAAGGGTCCCCTCATCAGATCTAGCAAGGGGCGTCCTCAATTGTGACCGCAAGGGTGTTCGGGCCCTCACTCTTGCCGACAGCCAGTGACCTCCACTGGCCATTGCCAAGGCACCTCAAAGGAAAATAAGGAAAAAAAAAAAAGAGAAATAGGAAATATAAAAAGAAGTAAAGAAAAAAATGAAAAAATTCTAATTTTTTTAATAATTACAAAAATTGTCCATATCAGGGCCGACTGTGTCACGTAGGACAGCTAACGCTAACTGGACCGCCATGCTATCAATTTCCAACCAAAATTAGGCGAAATGACTAGATTAGCTAATCATCATAGAGTTTAGAATCAAATTGGTAAAATGTCAAAAGATTTATAATTTAATTGGCACAATTAAAAGATTTAGGATTGAATTGGGGTCATCAAAGATTTAGGACTAAATTAGCCAAATTCAAAAATTTAAGATTGAATCGACACACATGTAATAAATTCATGACTTTTTGGGTAATTTCCCATCACTTCATCATTGCTGGACAAAAAGCGAAGAGAAAGGAACTGTAATATGCCATTTCATCTTTATAACGGTAGCATGTCCACATATACATCACGCGGTGGAATGAGTGAGTCAACTATACGTGGTAACTTTTCTATCAGTATGATAAAGAACTTCTTTAGCGGCTTCGAGAGGTTGCGGTCTGACCAACGCAAGCAATTCTTGTTCTCAGCTGGATCCTGCAGGATGAAAGGCATTTTAGCAATAAACAGAGTTGAGCTTTCGAACTTCCAACATGAAAGTCACTATCTAGGATCATGAGGACACTAGATATGCATCATGCAACAGCACAGATGAATGGCATAGAGGAGATAATGTTGGCTGACAAGTTTAAGATGTCGACAATACCTCAATCTATAAAACCACTTCTCGATGAAGTAGACACCTTATGGGTTTTAAATTTTAATGCACGTAAAGTTGGGAGTAAAACGGTGATGAAGATCCAAAAAAATATGAGAAAAAAAGCTCCAACACATTTACATAAAGTAACGTGAATTCAGGAAGAGAGACTAGTCAATGATCTCAATGGCCTCGACTAACCATCACAGATTTTCAAACACAATGTCCAATTATCAGATAAGACCAGTCATGTAAGGGGATTCGAACAGTTAATATCCACATAAAGGTTGGCATAGTGTCAAATGTGAACTGTATTCGAAGCCCTCTTTTCTTTTCTATTTTCTCTTATTTTGGAATGAGAAAATAGGTCCCCGTGAGGGAGCCATCCGCTTTATGATATGCTGAAGCGAACAGATTCCAGAGAAATATTACCAAGACATGGGCGGCTCTTTATCCTTTAACTGCACTATCAACTGTCTTGACCCTTTGCAGCTTGAAGCATTTCCACCACGAGGGTTTTCACATCCCTGAGAAATGCAAGATTGATTCAACTTCCATCAGGGAGGTGGTTGTGTTGGTTCAATAACTGAACTAAGAAGGTACGGTTTCACCCGCACTTTTTAATTTCCTACTGTTCTAGCATAGTCAAGTGTACTTGCTATAACCCAATAAAATAAAGCTCTGCAGAAGAAACATCAACATCGAGAAATCATGAAAAACAAATTTTCACAAAAATAGTCCTCCTGTTTTTGCTGACCGACTGAAGCCGCCACTCTTTATTTATCTTTTTTTTTCCCCTTGGTGAGAGGAAAAGAGAGAGCAAAATTAGTGTATACAGGAACTACTAATAAAAGGTAGCTGAAAGTTCGAAAAAGAAAAGGTCTCTTATAAAGATGACAACAAGGAGTAGGGATATACAATATCAAGAAGATACTGCCCTATAGATTTGCAAATAAAAGCCTCCAAAAGTCTTTTAGTATCTATAATGCATGAAAACATTTACTCTCTCTAACATAACATTCCGCATGCATTAAGATGGAGATCTTTATAACTATCTATCAAAATTCGCACACCTGGACCACCTCCAAGATAGAAGGCAATGTTTGACAATTTATGGAATAACCCCAAGAACAACAGCTTTCAACATTAAGTGGGACCAAATTTCTGAAGTTAAATACTAAAGAGAGGAAGCTTATTATTCGCCTGCGATGATTTCCTCACTCCCTACTTAACAGTCAATTAGGACTAAGAGACAGGAGCCGTGATGCAAACAAACAAGAACAAATGAATAACTTAAGAAGTTCAGTCCTAAGCACTGATTCACTTGGGATGCCCTTAATATTAAGGGGAGCCAAAACAAAAAGTATAGTTTTACATTGGCTGAGGGACTGTTCGAAAGTTTCGCACCAGGACACGAGAATATGGACAAAACTCTAAACTAACCCATGAAGACTTAATCTGCCGCCTTATGTACTCCACTTTGACTACTGCAACGTAGTTAAGCAAATCGCATAACCACTCTTTTCCTATATCTATTGCATTGCATACAACAACAAACTGAAGAGAAGCTCAGAAGTCTGTTTTGATAAGAATGATATTGCCGAAAATGTTTAAAAGAGCAACATAAACCAGAAAATCAACCTTACATGAAGGTCTAGGAGATATGTTAAATGCAAATGCCTTACTTTCTATCCACAGCTTGACGCGGAAAAGGGACTCGAAGCTTGAAATTACTTCCATGACATGTTGCCTGACAAAAAGAAAAATAAACCCTATGTGAGAGAAAAGGAGAAAGCCAAGCAGTAGCACAATGCAAGTTAGCTGAGAGTCAATGAAAGCTGAAGGATTATTTGTACTAGCCACAATGAACTCATCGATGAATTTTTTGAACTATCAAAGAAGAAGTTGGGGAAAAAAGAATACCTTGACACTAAAGCCCAGGCTATCCAGATCCAACATATAAGCAGAGTCCACCTACACAAAAACATACCTCTGTTTCATAAACTTTACATCCAATAGATGCCAATTCATATACTGTTTCATGGCATTAAGTTATTACCACAATACAACAAGATTACAAATCCTGACTTTTCTTTTACATCAGGAGAACAAATATGCACGTAAACATTGTGCAAGTCTAATGCAAAGAGTCAGAACCTTATATGTTTGTCTCAGACACTTCATTCTTTAGTCCACGGACCAAAGATATGTACCACAAATACAGATTCAGTACATGAAGATATGGCAACATGGGCGATATTATGAATATAGGGTAAAGTAGCGATGCATTCAATCTTAAACGCTGTATGTTTGAGGTTCATAAGCTCAAATTGCTTTTAGCATATGATTTAAATATTTTGACAATTCCTCACGCACATAGTCAACTAAGCTATTATTTAGTAGGAGTAAAACACATTCTGGGTCTACAGTCTGTATATGACAACATAGATGAACCACATAGTGATCATTTTTGTTGGAACAGGAAATCTTTGATTTCCATATGCCTGGGCAGACGTTATGCAAAATGGTTAGTAGGAGAAGTGAACATCCTAAGACAGAAAGAGATTAGAGATACGAAAAAGAAGTTTGTACCACAGACTACTGGAAATACTATATAAGCACTCCAGAATTATCTCAGATACGTTACTCATTTTCGTGCCTTTGAACTGTTCAACATGCATTATCATCCTGTGTGCGTATGTTAAGGGCTTAAACTTTACATCCGTGTCTTTACCTAGTGACTAGACTTCTGAGCCTTTGATTCACCATATGACACTCTACCAGTTGCAACTTATCAGCTAACAAAATTTGTTTTCCAATCATATTTATAAAAGCGAGATGTAAGATTCGTACCGGAATAGAGGTCCAGTGTCTCACAATGAGCTTGGTATCTTCAGCATGGTCCCTATTCATGTGAGACTGACAATCAAGGAAATCGGGTTAAATGAGGGAAAATCATCATTAACGACAGGGATCGGAAAAATATACAATCTGTGTTTACCGTAACAGGCTTAGTGAACTGCGCAATTGGGTCCACTTTTGCAGCCTTGTATTCCTCCCTGACAAACTCTGAGTGCGATGAAAAATCAAATATTTCAGTTGGTAAATCAATAATGCAAAGTCTGAAGTGCCAAATGAAGCACTATGGAAATGCACACAGTACAAAAATCTAGGAGGATTTCACCTCATTCTTTAAACACGTCAGAGAAAGCCGGGACACCTACCTCCAGAACCTAACAAAGCTGTCGCCACCC
The DNA here is from genome assembly GCA_031216285.1 of Syzygium syzygioides. Classification (NCBI taxonomy): domain Eukaryota; kingdom Viridiplantae; phylum Streptophyta; class Magnoliopsida; order Myrtales; family Myrtaceae; genus Syzygium; species Syzygium syzygioides. Next base: position 12,149,207 of record CM062252.1, on the reverse strand, counting down.
CAGAAACATATCGCACGGCTCTTGGTTCAATGCGCATAAATTGGAAGTCACCAAAATCAACCTTCAGATTAGAAGGGAAAATTAACAAGCATCTTTGGATAGTTCAGAAAAGCCTATCAGATTAGAAGAAATAAATTACCCAGAAAGCATTTGGATGCTTTGACAGATATGCAGTACGGACACTTTCCCTATCTTTTTCAGGGACCTACACAATTGACGGCTCACATTTACCAACTCTGGATAACATGACACTGTCAGCATCAGTAGCAAAAAGAAGTACAATAGACTACACAACTCACGTTGATGGCATCACCATGCAGAGTGATCACCAAATCAGTCCTATCCTCAGGATCTCTAGCAACTAGAAGAGAGCACTTGGAATTAGCCAAAAGGTCCTGCATTACGTGAGCTCTCAATAGATTAGAGTGATTTCCAGAAACAGGGATAGTGAAATTAAATCAGAGAATAAGGAAACTTCAACAAGTTTCGGACAAACCCAAATTACAAACACCGTGGACAAGGAGCTAAACACGATTTACAAATATGATCACTTAGGATATGATCAAATTATTTAGAAAGTAGCTCTACCTATAAAACAAAACAATGTCTATATGACAGACTCGCACCAAGAAAAGGCCAACTGCCAGAAAAAATTACAGGTCTCCAATCTAATCAAAATGGCTAGTGATTTTTTTTTACTTCTTTTAATCATCAGATTAACTAGACCTATTTTAAGATGTTGCATGCGCTTGTAGCACACATGCTATGTTAACAATCCAATGTAACAGGACTTTTTACTCATTTTTATTATCGTCACATTAACTAGACCCATTTCAAGATTTTACATGCATTAGTAGCGCACAAGCTGCGTTTGTGAACTATCTAACAAGATTCCCATGCTAAGAAACTTATACACCGTCACGGGAAGCGTGTATAGAATCCTCTAACATGGAGATTTTATAAAGACTCTTTTGTCAAAATCAAGATTTATAGATTAAACCTTAGAATGGTATGCCAGACTGCTGATTGCTATTATTGGAGATCCATCTGCGTCACAAGCAAAGTCAACCATTGAACCAGATGGATAACCCTCAATCGTCTGCAAATCAAAAGAAAGTGCAATCAGTTCCTCGTATGCCCTAAGGACAAGGACATGATCAATTCATAACGTGAAAAGGCAACAACTGCAACATCAGACATCAATGAGGAAACACCATGTTTTGCCAGGAAGGACTTGATATTGAACATATACGACATGCTAAGTCGGGCAAAAAACAAAAACAAGACAAATGAACGTTGCCGTGGCATGGCAGAGAAGACAAGTGCCTAATCACTCCCTCAGAACATCGGAATATGCTGCCAAGTCCAATCAGAATTGTCAAAACAAGAGAAGAATCCAACCAAGTTTTACCGTATTTGTGTGCACTCAAGAGAAGAGTCTTCCAGCAAAAACTCACATGAGAAAACGTGGAGAGCATGCCGCGCACGCTGCAATCGAGCACCGTCCGGATCTCCTCCACGGGCGGAAGCCGAGCCGCCTTTTCCTGCAACACCAAACACCCAGCAACCCACTCAAACACAGAAGTACAGCTCCAGAATGAGGACGCCCACAATTTTCATCAAAAGGGAACACTAAGTGTAGAATAATTTTTAGTCAAACCAGAGGGACTACAGCTGAGTGATCGACCAATCACCTGATGAGCTTGGACTAGCTGGAAAACATCCACCTCGCTCTTGGCATCTCCGGGCGACACAGTCTGCTATTGCCACACACGCACACATTCAAAAACCAGGGATGAGCACCCAATTCCATTTCGATCAAATCGCGTTGACCCACTAGTCACTTCACATCTCTATACACGCATACCAACACCCAAAAGCAAATGACGATCGGAAATAAAGAAACGGACTCAAAAGGAAGGAGCTTGGGAGGGGAGGAGGAGGAGGAGGAGGAGGAGGAGGAGGAGGAGAAGCAGCAGAACTTGAAGCAAACGAACCTGAGTTGAAGAGGCCATGGAAAGAGGGCGAAGGGAGAAGGGGGAGGAGAGCTTGGGAGGTTTGGGAGGAGGGCGGAAGCGGAAACGAAGAGGGGAGAGAGGGAGTGGACCGCCATTCACGCGAGTATATAGGGAGAAGGAGGACGACCAGGGCGACACCAAACTCCTCATCTTCGGTTGCTTCGCGCACAGTCCTACACTGCCTTCGCCCACCACCTAACCTCCTTATAAGTTATTACAACTTCCCCACCTTTATATTTGGAGCTAGAAAATGTCGCAAAATAAATGGGAGAGAGCTTTCACTCTTTCTTTCCATAATTTAGGACCTTCACTATTTCCACCTGTGACTTATTTTTTTCATTTATTTCGTGAAAAAGAAATAATTTAAAAAATAATTTTCTAAAATTGATCACTCGTATCGCTTAAAATAATTAGTCAATGAAAAATATTTTCATTAGTACATGATGTAGGTGATCGTTTTTGGGAAAATATTGTCTTGATCGTTCATTTTCCGCAAAAACATTTTCTTCATTTTTCTGCACTTGGATTGCTTAGGAAAATTATTCAAAATGGAAAACATTTCTCTAGTAAGCGAAAAAAGGTTTTCCAACCAAAGTTTAAATTCAAGAAAATGATTTCCTCTTTAAAAAATCATAAATCAGTTTTCAAAATATAACTAGCTATGGAGACTCCGACAAAAAACTTTGCGCTTGGGCATAAGAATCACAGCGGTCGTTTTCAAGCTCTTAGCAGGAGGGTTGGGTCCTCAGTGCCCGGGCCTAAGTTCATTGAGGCCAGTCCCAGGACCCCAGCTCAAGTCCATCTAAGCTTGGTTCAGGACCCAAGTCCAATGAGGCCAGGTCATAAACCTCACCACCCGCACCCAAGTTCATCGAGGTCGACCCTAGACCCTAGCACCCGTGTTTAGGTCCTTAATGCTTAGACCTGGGTTCATCAAGACCGCGCTTGGAACCTCAATGACAATGCCCGGGTCCGATGAGGCTGGGCCAAGGTCCTTGGTGCTTGGGGACGCGACTTTGATGCTAGTGCCCATACTCAAGACCGCGAGCCATGGGTCCATCAAGGCCAAACTCAAGACTCGACAACACCAGAGCATGAGTATATAGGATCCAAGGCCCGGCCTCGATGGACCCAAGCTCGGGCACACGGGTCCATAGAGGCTAGGCCGGGATCCTAGGCCTAGCCCCGATAGACCCAACCTTGGGTGCTTAGTACCTTGGGCCAACCTCTATAGACCCGGGCCGTAGAGCCAGGGAGCCAGGCATAGGCATTGAGTTCTCGGGCTCGGTTTCGATGGACCCAAGATCAATACTCATGCCTGGGGATCTGGCTTGAGACTTCGATGCCCGTGCCACATTTCTTGGCTACCCATGGGTAAATCACTAGTGCCCAAATATATTTGTCTATTTAGGAAAATCAAATGAGGTATTCCTTACCAAATGACTGAAAACATTTTTCAATTCATTTTTAGGTGGTCTCGACTAAACATTGGAAAATATTGTTATTTTCTTGGAAAATGACTTTTGGAGAACATTTTCCAAAAATATTATATTTTTCGCAAAACAAACGAAGCCTAAATTCAACCAAATTTCACCAAAATTGCTCTCAATCATTAAATTGCAATTTAACGTAGTGACTCCAAATTTATTTACTTTCTTCTTTTTTATTTATATGTAGGATTCATTTACCATAATTAAGAATTTCATATTTTTTTATTGTAGGCAACCCGTGTATATTAAAGGTACTATGCTTTTTTCATTGTTAGATTTTACTTTCATGAAAGTTAGTTTTTTCAAAATGAGAAATTTCCAAGAAACTTAGTTCTTTTTAACGTTGTCAATCAAATTATGAATAAATTGTTGAGTAAAATCTAGAAAAAATTTAAGACAATTTTTAACACTATCACTTGTTTATAAATTTTCACTTTTGTTGTGATATCACTGTCAAGCCCCCTTCTTGTCGGAATTCTTTTATATAAATATAATGTGATGATTGGATGAAGCAAAAAAAAAATCTCTTTGAAGATTTTCCAAAATAAAATCACAGTTATGTTTCCAACATGAAACTTTAAAAGATGAAATCTAATCAAATCAAAACACTGTATAAAATTGAGAATTTTTTTTGAGAAATGTCAATGAAATCTCATTATTTTTTATTGACAAAAACTAATACCATTCATGGAATGTTTGTGGAAAAATATCAAGATGTCTCATTGTGCATAATGTTTTTAGTGTATTCCTATGTAAAAGGAACTCGCTAATGGTAAGGAAAAAGGATAATTTTTTTAATATATTAAATAAAGAGACTTGACATATACTTTAGAATAATGAAATAAAAAAATGACCAAGAAAGTGAGCTTTTGAGATAAGAGGGATGAATAAATAAGTTATTGTAAGAGCAACGATGAACAAGATACCTTTAAATTTTTTACTATACCAAAGAATTTATCTTTTTTCCTTATTATTGGTGAGATACTTTTACATGGAGCATGTAAAACGTTATAGGAATATCTATGAATACACCATAAAATTTCTTTAATTCACCAAAACAAACATGTGAAGTACTTAATTATTGCAACTAGATTCTAAATAGAAAAAAGAAGGAATCGGGCCATCGCTTTTTTTTGGTAAATAAAAGTACACAGAAAACAAATTAACATATAAAATCCATTATCCCTACTTTATTATCTAACAAAGCATGAATCAATTCTCTAGGAGGCTTTGAGTAGAACATAGTGTCCAAGCGCTTCTTTATTCTAAGATTGGCAAGCTAATCGGTAGGACGATTTCCTTCTCGAAAGTTATGTTGTATATTAAACTCAGAATGAGAGCTTAACATTCTTCAAATGTCTTTCAGTAGATTAGGTCCAGTGTTATCTATCATGATCTCTTTGTTGATAAGTTCAGTAATAACTTTCAAGCCCATCTAGATGCTGAGCTTGTGAAAACTATGTTAGTTGGCAAAGTTGAGTCCCAACCACAGTGTCTAAAATTCAGCTTGCAGTGACAAACATATTCCAAGGAAAGTGGCAACACCTCCAAGGTAGTCACCCCCTTCATTTATGAATAATCCTCTTGTTCCTGCAAATCCAAGGTTACCTTTAGAAGCCCCATCTATATTCAGTTTAATTCATCCAATGGGTGGAGGGTCCTAATTGACCATAATGGGAGAAGGATATGGTCCACGTAATTGTAAGCTGTTCACAAATGAGGCGTTAATTATTTCCTTCATGTGTGACTGAATGACCTGTGCAGGATTCGAAGGAAAGACAAAATTGTCTTAAAAAAGCCACTCGTTTTGCCATTACTAGAAAAGCCACTCAGTCACTCCAAAAGTTATGCTTCAATCTTGATGAGAGTTTGATCGCCCTTTGGCAAAAAGATTTTCTTTGAACCATCGAGACAAATTCATTAAGAACAATTCTTCCAAGCAATGTTGCAGGAAAATCTCAGGCCATATTCTATAAGCAATTGAACAATCCCGTAGAACACGTAAGGTTGTTTCCACATGTGACTCCCATTTCAAGCAATAAAGGTTTCCTCCCAAAGTGCGAGTCGTTTTCAATTCGTTAGTCGATAGTCGCTTATAAACGGTTAGCCAAAGAAAAATTCTAATACGTTGTGGTCCTTGCCACTTCCAAATAACAGACCATACACTATCATAGTCTTGAATATCTACCCCGCTGATTAATTCGCATGTTGACTTAACAGAGAAAGTCCTGCTTCCAGTACCTTCCCACAAAAGATTATCTTATCCATCATAGGCTAAAGGCGGTTTGATAGCCCAAGTTCAAAAGATTATATCTTCTGGTAAAAGTCCTTAGAAGTACACATAATTGCAAACTTTTCAATCCATCTCGGAGAGAGATATTTTAGTAGCAACAAAGTTATAGAGTGGCTTCAAATTTGGAATCCATTTATCTATCCAAAACCGGACTCGTTTGTCATTACCCAAGCTCCACAAGGCTCCCTCCCCTAATTTCGGCCATACATTCATAATTACCTTCCATAAGGTCGAGTCACCAAGTTTAGTTTGAGTATTAGTCCCCTGTTTAGCGTGTGGATGATATTTGACGATCAGAACTTGTGCCTAGAGATTATTGGGCTTCCTTATGAGCCCCCATGTTAGTTTCACTTTAAATTGAAATTGGATGGTTGGGGGCGATTTTGTGTTTTCAATGTAAATGGGGTTGATTTAGTGATATAAAGGGTGGAGATAGCGCTGCAATCCACCACGTATTGTTCGATCCGTACGGTAATTACCACTCATTTTGAGCAAGCCCGTCACCGCCACACCCACCTCGGTGCTGGTTGGGAATAGAAGCCGGGCCTGTTCTATGGCACGGCATGACCGACCCTATGTCGCAGGAGAACAAAGACTTCCTGAGATCGAGGAGCAAGGGGTCCGAACCCGACGCCTACTTCCTATCACGGCATGAAACTGCAATGGTCATAGATTCTGCTGTAACAATGTGTAAACATGCTGTGTCTTGACTGGATCCTGGATCCGACGCCCCGTGAGCCCGCCCGAAAACTTCAAATCTATGCATGAGCTTTTCTGCCGTGGGCGAGCCCGGGCAATAACTTGGCCCGACCCAAAACCCGACCCGACCCCGCCACCGTTTTCCCCCCGCCACTGAAAAGGCCGACGGCGCAGGACGATAGCCGAGACCGAAATCCGGAATCTCCTCCGCTGCATGAAGAATAATGCAGGCGCACCATTTCGTGGGACCCGTCCCGATCCTCCCGTCGCGGTCCCACGCCGCCGCCCAGAGCTCTACCATAACCCACCACCTTCACCGCCGCCGGTGGCGGTGGCGGCCGATATCGTCGTCGTCCTCTTCCTCGTCGCCGTCGTCGTGGGCGGCGATCGACGGCGGCGGCGGCGAGCAGAACCACTACGAAGTGCTGGGGCTCACCCGCCGCGCGACCCCTGGCGACATCAAGAGGGCTTATCGCCTTCTAGCTCGCAAGGTATTTCCCGGCGAACGCTCCCTCATCTCGCGAAGTTCTGTCTCTTTCTTCTTTTTTACTGTTCCGGTGCGGTGGGAGCTGATGCATGCTCGAATCAGTGGCGATGGGTTCCTTAAAAAGAGCGAAGATTGATTGATTGATTGGGTTCTGACAAGCTGGCTGATACCCAATTTCGGATTTGCTTCTTTTGTCATGGCGATGAGTTGAAGTAAGAATTTTCATGAAGAAATGTCAGGACCATGTTGGTGTATCTGCTCGTTTTTGTGCCATACGAGGAGGTTGGGAGTTATGTCGATTTTGTGCGAGCTTTGTGCGTCTGTGCTGTCGTTGTGAAAATGGAGCGATTGAAGCTTTCCAACTTGAGAGCCCCCAAAAAATCGTGCTTTTTCACGGTGCCTTTAGAAGGAGAAAAGTTTTGCATGGATCAGCTCTTTGATGGATATGGTGGAGCTTAATGATCAGATTTTAAGGAGGCAATTTGAGTGTTTTGGGGAAATAGATTGGTGTTCAAAGTAATAAGGCAACTCCTAATTGGTTGCGGCGAGTATTTGCGCCAACCCAATGATAAACTCTGGGTTTGTGATGAGGAAAGGACGCAACGCCTTGCAATCTCATGCATCCTTATATTCATAAGGAATTTTTTAAGGCTCACAAGTTCACAACGCGACATGGTGTCATGTTTGTAACGTCGCTTGTCTAAAAGAAAGATCTGGGGAAACATCAATTTTGAGCTAAATTTAATATGCCCACTAAATCACAGAGTTTTCTGATTCAAATGACTTTCCATATGTTTCGTTATTGTATCTTTCATCACCTGTTCAAACTTACCATTTCCTTAGGCTGACCGTGCTCCAATGAAACCAGTCTTTTTCTGTCAATGTCCTATTAATTACGAGGACTAGGAGTACTAGCTGTGGCCTGCCCTTGAACTCTTAAATTTGATACTCCTCACGAGTCTTTCTTTGGACATGTATTTACCCTTCCTTGCCTTTTTGTGATTGCATCTCTTGATCACAGTATCATCCTGATGTTAGCAAAGATCTGCAAGCTGGCGAGGTTTTCAAGACCATCCGCCGTGCATATGAAGTGAGTATACTTATGTCCTGTAATATCTATTTCCTGACTCATGTAAGATGAATTTCATTATGGAGTTTAGTACTTAAAGGTTTGATAATTATTAGAATGACCCGTGGAAAAAATTTCGGCAGAGAATTGGTTATATAGCAACTGTTTTGTCCATTAACTCATTGATCTTTAGAACCATAACATTATGATTGAAAGTGGCCACCAATCTTATTCTCTTAGTAATGACATTTTAGTGAAAAACAAAATGGTACCAGGTAGGACAATTTCTTTCTTGAAGCCATTTTATTCCCAGTGAGAGTACTTTATGCTTTCATATATTCTATCCAGGAACATGGTTGTGCCTTAAAAGTTTTCGTCCATTTTCAAATAGGTATTATCGAATGAAGCCGCAAGAACTCATTATGACAAGGCACTCAAATTCCAGGAAGACACTGGCAGACAATACAAAGGTAAATGGTATTATAACCCTGAATATGAAGATGGGGTTCGGATCTACAGGTGGGCTGAACTGAGGCAGAAGATGCAACATGAAATGTACAGAGAAAGATATAAAGCCGACAAAGACGAATCTTCTTTTTACGGTGAAACAGAAGAAGTCAGAAGGGAGCACTTTGGCCAAGAGAGGGGTGCCTTCACGGAAGTACTTAGATCTGCCTTCCTGCTATTATTTTTCATGCGGACACTTGGCTGTCGGATATCCCTTACCTTTAGCAGCTTTACGGCATTACTTGACAGGAAACTAGATGCAGGGTATAAGATTGGTTATGTAATTGCCTGGATTTTGGGTGGGACAGGTGGCATTTTACTCACTTTATGCCTCTCTTTTGCTAGTTGGGTTTGTGGGAAAAGCAGCAGTAATGTAGTTGTTCTTGTGGTGGTTGCTATGTGGGTTGGCTCCAATCTTGCGAGGTATGCACCACTTCCTCAAGGCGCTCTTCTAACGCTGCTGTACATGTCTATTAAGCTACAAGTTGATCTGAATTAGACTTGTTGCTTGTCTCTAATTAATATTACTTCTGTGCTGTACAGTTGTATTTTTTCAGAGGGTTTATGTTTAGACAATACTTTGTGCTGCTAAGCCTGTACCAGAGACTGGTTGAAATCATCCCAAAGCTGCAATTTCAACCCATGTTTCTGAATTATGAAATCCAGCTCCATTGTCAATATACTTTCCAACTGATGTTGTTTGTCCAAATCATTGGGTTAATGGCTGCTTTAGTTGAGTGTCTTTGATACCGTTGAGGATGTTCAATGCTTGGTGGGAATCAACTAGTCTTTCACTCGGTGCAGCTGTCACCCGTCACAAGCACGTGGAGTAATTGTCAGAGCATACAGGTTGCCGACGCAAAGCAGATCATGTAGAGCAAGATGGCTTTGAACCTTGAAGAGACTACTCCGGTAAGAGAATGTAGGTGCCGATTTTGTGTACGATGCGCTCCAGGATTTTAAGTTCGGTATTTACTCGCCTTCAGTATGTCACCATTGCTACTTCCTTGGGATCTATGCTACTACAAGAGGAGAGTTAACTCGAGAAATCTTTGGTTGTGCTGCTAAAATATAACTTGTGTGAATGTAAGGTGGAGCCCGTCATCGTGGCTAGAGTGGCGAAGTTAGTCACCACGCTCCCTTTAACGAATCCAAGAACTAATCTTCCCAGTAGACATTACTCACGCTGTGGATCTGAGTGCAGGCTGTCTGACCTTAAGGTGTTGGCATTCTTGGTTAGACCCCCAGAGATATATATCAAGGGAGACTAGTAGGCTATAAATGATTGCAAGGATTACAAGCATCGAGCATATAAAATTAACTCAATACAAATTTGAAAAACACAATCCGTAGTTTTACATTAAACTCACCAAAAAGCTACTGTACGGCTCGGAGGCAATTTGCAGCTGCTTGGGTTTCTATCTTGTGTCGTGATGGTGCAATTAATCTATATACCCTTTTCATTTGCGAATATCAGCTATTGCAAAATCGACTACGAAACTCCTTTCTATATGCTGCCATAAAACAACACTGCTTAAGGTCAAGCAAGAAAAAAGAAACTTAATACTTTTAAGGAGAGCCATGGCATAATCGCAAGAATCCAACTTCATGATTTATGTTGATGGCAATACCAGGTTCTCAAACAATCTACAGGTGCGTAAGCCGTCATTAATTATTTCATCTTCCAAAGACGTGCTTCTTGGTTTTCCTAAGGTATTCTGATATTGGACTGTCTGCATCATGCAGCTTCCATCTGCAGTTTTTTTCTTTACCCGGCCAAACCATCATCGCAGAATAATACAGCAACAACACGAACAAATCACAAAATCTTAGTCAAGTTCCGAGCCTAATAAACATAACAATAATCACCACAATTTGCTGGATGGGCTGCTTGTTCACTAAAAGCAAAGAGAGCATTACAAAGAAGATTGGCAAGCTTGATCCGCTGTATGCATGAATGACAACTCGAAATGAGAAGAGCACGGGTAATTCGAGGAGAAGACAGCCTAAAATCTCCCTCTGCCCCTGAAACCACCACCACGACCACCCCGAGGGCCACCTCTCCCACCCCTTGGAGCACCCCGTCCACGAAAACTACCACCTCCACGGCCGCCGCCTCTACCGCCTCCTCTGCCTCCACCACGGCCTCCACCTCTACCACCAGCTTGCTGTCCCCTGCAGGTGGCAAACATACAAAGGGACACGTAAGTTGTAAAAGAGTCCATAATCCGTGATCACGAGCAACCACGTTCACTGTAAGCTATTCAATATCTATAAGAGTATCTATAGAAATCAGATGCAACAGATCACAAATAAAATTGGACAAAGACTGGATAAGCTATTAAGAGGTCTAATTGATAGTACAGTTCGTAGATCACTTCAAACATTTCCATGCAAAAATTTCAGATTCTGCAGAAGAAGAATAAAGTACTCAGATTGCTCTAACTCAGGTGAACACATAAAATAGTGGATCCAACCACAAATTCAATGAGGACAATAGCATCTTACACTCCTGTAACTTCTGCAAGCTAAAACTATACATGTATGTCAAAAGAGTGCCCTCATGGCACTCGATTAGCATTATTTAATGTAGCATTTATATTTTCCAAACACTGAAACAAAATTGAGTACAACAATTTGACAATTCAAGAGGAATGAAACATACAAAACTATCTTTTTAGATTTCCAAAGCACATTAGATGATGGACAGAAGAGAGAGAGGCACACGTACTTTGGCTGCGGAAGGAATCTTGCAAGGGGCAAGAGCTTAGCCGGGTCAATGTAGAACTTATCACCCTGTGCGTATGAAGTAGCAACAATACCTTCCATCATCTTGATAGAGAAGAACTGCCATTGATACCAACACGTCAATCACGTCGTAAATGAACACACCTGGGCAGAGGGAGCAACTCACGCATCTCAAAGAAGACTTACAGATTCATTGATGGGACCAAATATCTCATCGACTTTGCCGATTTGAGTCTTGTTCTGCAAATAGATTGGAGCATTGAAGTAGGGGATTTTCTCATTGGTAAGCTTAGTGACCGCATCGCCCTCACACGCGTGGAGAAACGACGAAACCTCTGCAAGATAACGGAAGACAGAGCAACCATTTAACGCTTAGTACACTTCCTCAACCAACGTTCATACATAAATTCACCCATTTCTGAAAAGTGGCTCTTCTAGGTTACGTTCACACTGCCAATAGAGAGAAGCTGAAATGCACCAATCTTTAGCTTGCTCCGACATCGGTGAACAAGTCAATGACGAAGCCAACTCAACCATCAGGTTCGCGCATTATAGAAATAAGCGTAATCCTACGATCACTTGACGTCGAACCCGTTTAAATGGCTAGAGAACAAAATGTTATGACCCTTCAACCACCATATAGACTGTCGTCAAACATTAGCCACCCAAACAGATACAGAAGACAAACACATCGTCATCAACTGGAAAAACGCGAACTTTCACGGATTCGCGCCCTGTAGCTCATCAACGAAGACAGAGCTCGCGCCATTTCTATCTAAAGATCGGTCTCTTCTAGCAAACAGAACGTAAAGGCACGGCCCAGAAAGGACGTGAAGCAAAACGCACCTACGACTTCACTCGGCGGCCCCTCGTCGCGAAACCCGCCGCCGCCGCCGCCGAAGCGCCCGCCGCCCCCGCCTCGGCCGCCGAAGCGCCCGCCGCCTCCCCTCCCGCGGCCGCCGTCCCTGCCGCCCCTGAACCCCCCGCCGCCGCCGCCGCCCCGCGGAGGCCGCATCGTTCGCCCGCTGACGAAGCTGCAGAGAGAGAGGGAGAGTGCCTGAAGTTTGAAGCTTTGTCGAAGGGAGGAGGAGGCAGCTGAAGAGGGTGACTGGCGAGGCGGAAGCAAGGAGAGGGTTTAGGGTTTTAACCAGCTCCTGTTAATTTATCCGCTGCGCCATCTGGTCCCCGCGAAAAGACCAAAACGACCCTGCCCTTTCTTCGAAATGCCTTTCGTCTCCATTTTGAGATTAAATAAAATATATACACCCGCAATTTGTCTCGAATGTATTGGAAAACTGTTGAGAAGGAAAAGGGGTCTAAAATGATAAAAGCTCTTCTATTGAAATTATTGGCTCGTGCATGAATCGTCCTTGATTAACCCGAAAAAAAAAAGAAACAACAAAATAGTCGCGGTTTTGTACGTACATGCAGAGAGTTTATGTCTTAATTAAGAAATTTTATACCTTCATCGGGCATCGAAATCGACTCGAGTCCAGCGATCCGTCGCGCTGCGCATTTCTTCATTTGAGAGATTTCGCTGTGATCCAGAAATCAAAGCAACGCGAGATGGGTTTTATGTGTTGGGTTAGGCTACAAGCAGGCATTTGACATTTTACTAGCAATGCATGGTTTCATTTAGGAAGTCCTAGTTACTAAGGATGAGCTTTGAGCTTCTTCCATCTGTTTTAAAGGGAATCAACTCGTACCAGAACACCTACGCCGATGTCCTTTACAGCAATGTTCTTATCAAAACCTGGTCCTTGACCTTGTAGATGACCACAGTCGAGCCGCATCAGCACCAGGTGAAGAATCTTTCTAACGCAACAAATTCCAGTGATTGCTCGAGTCGACATGCCGAGTCACGGCAACTAAACCTGCTGCTAGTAAAACTAGGTCTGAGATCTTAACGACCAGTTCTGGTGCTAAACCAAAGTTCTGACTTATGAGATCTCAATGTCCAGTTCCGCAAGACAAATCACAGGGGACACTGGGAAAACCACCTAATATTCAAACATTTCACCGATGCCCATCGACGGAAATTCCCAGATATGATTGCCGATCTATAAAACTATCTCATACTTCCAAGGCCCCGAGTTGTCAATTCGCTTCATATCTGATGCCACAAATTAACTGTCGACCAGTTTTTACCAGTAGAGACTCGGATAGAACCTCCGTTGTTATTAGGACTAATTATGACAACAGAAGCAGACCTACAGAACACCCGACAAGCAATGCTACCTTTGCAAATTCAGAATTTTGATGCCCTCCAAATAAGAGGGTTGATAGGTAGCTATTCGCGCCCATCAAATAGTTTACAACAGTGTTGCTAATAAATGGTTGCACGTTCATACAACAATTCGGTGTTATGAACTCCAAGTCCGCCTGCAAATTGCAGGGTGCTACAAACAAACCATCTTTCATGATCTCTACGTACCCTATCAATCAGATCAGTTCAGGGTACATTGCCTTTTCATCTCACACTTATAATTGCTATCTTGGCTCACTTTTTCGCCTTTACATTCGCCCGTGAGAATTTTTTTGCGGGAGGCCTTGCCTTTCTTTAGTTGCTGGAAAATCAAATTTTGTAAAAGCCGTCTCACCTTTGAAAATTTCCGGCCAAAACACTCTCCCGGTACAGTAATAAAGCAAGACCGAATCAACAAACAGTCCGGCCATAACAAATTGATGCAATGTAGAGATTTTTAGACCATTTTTCCTGCCAGAAACAAAATGCATCCACATGAGATTTCCGTGAACACATACAAAAGAGAATAATAGCACGATAGCTCAAGCAAGTGCATCCATAACAGTGAGCAATCATGTCCAGTTAATGGATTTGGACATTTGGAAGTAAGATAAATTAAAGGAGTAAATAAAAGAATGGTACGCATGTACAAACCAGCCTATGTGAAATAAATTAAAGGTCCAGTGACACTAATATATCACTAGATTGGAAGCAATAAGGAACAGTTGAAGATAATCACACCAAAGCACATGATGAATGGACCTAACCTTCACATGTGTGCTTGGGAAGGCAGATGTTCGCAGGGTCTCTTGAGTTTCATCCATCACTTTTCTTTTAGGTATGCTCAGTATGAATGCTGCTTGATCAGCAGTGGCAGCCATAGATGTTATTCTATAGCCGCTCTCCCATCTTCGGTGTATACCTTCACTTGGGTATAGAAAATCAAGCTCCACAACCTTGCATAAGTAAATAAAAAGTTCCATGAGAAAACAAAAAGCGCATTTTGAAAACAGGACTATGAAAGTTTTTGCCCCATTCTCAGATGTTAATGCCCACATTTCCAACATTTTTAAATTACATGAACTGCTTCTCTAAAAAGATTAGCGGAAACTGATACCTGGTCAGAAAATCCAGAATTTCTAGACATTACCACACCCCAGCGACTGCCCGCCGTAGTCATGGAAGTGACATGAAAACCTTCTTTCCACTTCTTATTTATCCACTTGAAAGGAAAGGCTTCACTCACTTTGTAGGACTGCTGGGTATATGGGGTTCCTGCAGATTATGGAAAAAATCAGCAAGAAAACCTTCCGTGCCAATACTTCATCCTCAAAGAATAACGGAAAGAAACTAATCGAACACCTCACAGCATGAAAATGAATCAATCAGATGAACATAAAGGAGAGTCAAGAGGTTAATTTGCCACATGCAATATGCGCAGTCACATTCTGTGGACCGAACAATGTGATCCAACTCGAGGCGCCAAAGCAGATGGCCGGAAAAGCATTAAAAAAATGGCAAGAATTGGTAGACCATGAATGAATGTGACGAAATTCACGGAAGTGGTGAAGTTCAACAGATGTAGGGGCCCATGCAATTGACCCATTCATTTGCAAGTGAGCTTATTGAGGAGATCTAAGTCATTACATGAAAGCACTGTATACAAAGAAAGCAACAAATGCTAAAGAATTCAAATGAAGAAATATCCAGCTTGCCTGATACTGATGATCAGAAGGTGGATGAACCAGGAAAGGGAATACATGCTTGCCGACAGCAATTTCAGCACAGAATACAGATGAAACATCCATATGAAGTGCGTAAAGTTCATGAAATTCAAGTACATAGGATGATGTTAAACTTATAAAGAAGCGCATCTTGTGTTATACCAGAGGCTAATATCTAATTCAAGAGAGGACTCGCTAAAGGAGTCAACTAAAACCTACAGAAAAAGAACGGATGAATTGACAGATCTAATACATTCTGAATACTAGACTGTGCAGAGAACAGAATGCACATTAACTGACATTAGCATAGTTCACATAGAAGATTGTTGCTAGATAGCAATCCATAAAACAATACATGAGTTCTGAAAAATATATAAGAGTGAAATAGAATGTTAATCAGAATATAAAAAGACAACATCAAATGATAATTCTGCCAATCATTTATTTAACCTTGCAAACTTGCTGCTTTCATTCTGTCCAGAGATTACTCATTATTATAAGATTTAAATACAAGCCTTTTCAAGCTCAAACATGAAGGAATTTATTCTTTTCCAAGTGCTATAATTGTTTGTGCTGCAATGAAAGATCATCCGACTAAAAATCATTCTTCACGCTTCTACAGCTTTAATTTTTCATGCTGATAATCCAGTGATCTGCTAACTTCAGTTGTCAATTGACTTTCTCTTACTCATTATTTTCACTGAGCAATACTTCGATTTTAAATATATAGGACAGGTTTTACTCACCTTTGGACATGACAACCAAGGAACTCCCATTAGATGCACCGGCTATCGAACTGATATAGTAGTTTCTTTCCCATTGTTCCATGATCCAATCCTTAAAGGAAGATCAGATGGACAAGGTAAGAAAGGACGTAACTCAACAAAGACCACTCCAAAATAATGAAAATCACTTGACAAGTACCTTATGCAGAAAAACAGCAGCCAACTCATAAACCTGGGAAGAGAAACCAGTTCCTGCATCCATGATTAAAGCCCACAAATTTGATGAAGAGGCCACACAGCTGATAAATAGCCCATCTTCATTTCCCTTCTCTACATGCTGGCTTAACCTTGTATCTGCTACATTGTAATGATATCTGCAGTTCAAAGGGCCTAATTAGCATATACTATGCAAAAAAACATTACAATGGTTGCTCGAAAGCTAATATAGATGATCACAGAGATATTATCCGAATAAAAGTTGGGAGTAAATAGGCCTTTAACCATTCCTGGCTGAGTACTAGTCCAATTTCCAACCAAAAATTACCGGCGGCGAAATTGCTAGTATGGTCAAATTTAGGTAAAATCGGTGCATGTTACATGAGCAAAAAGGTAAACACTGTGATATTCCCCATATCAAACAATCAAGAGTCTGATTTATAACAACTCATCATCCATCCTTTGAATGGCATGCGAAAACATCAAACTTGAGGCCAGACATCCGAGCAAGTACTCGAATAACAAAGGAATCAACAGCACAAATACCAGTCTTACATTACATTTAACATTCTACCCAAGGTTCCTGACACAGACCTCAGATACCATTTAAATACAAGATATAGAAGAATGAAGTAGACCTAACCAAACTTTTGAGGAAGTCACCTAGAGAGAACATTTAGTAGTATGGGATAGAAGCATATCAAGAAAATGCTCACAAGACAATTTTATGAGCATCATAACACAGCCAATGAATTTTGTTACTACACATGTCGTTAGACTTATAGTGTATAATTGCTCGGACGTTTCAGCACGTGTAAAACAGATTCCCGACACAAAACCTCAGGCACAATTTTAATGCAAGATATCGAAGAATAAAGTACACTAAAAGAACTTTTTAGAAAGATACCTAAAGAACACATTTAGAAGCGTGCAATCCACACATAGCACAGAAAATGATCGTATTTATAGTTAAGAATAGTTTATAAGCATCATAATAGAACAGATGGATATAGTTAATCAATGTATTGTCAGAATAAATAGAGAGTATAAATGCCAGGACTTTTTGGCACATGTCAATTATAGTCACTAAAAAAAATTAATCAAGCTATTACTTTCACGTGTAAGAAATTAATACAATTCTTCCATTGACCACTTCAATGTTACGTTTATGTCAGATATTTCATATGTTCACGTGCATAATTGTCCGCAATTGAGTTAAAAGATAAGTACTTAAACATCTTGAACATGCAGAAATAGACAATAGTGACAGCTCAGTCTCACAGATCAAACCAAGCCATATTGAAAGGCAGAATCTTTTATCAGCAAGTCCTAATTGAGATTTAACTTTAGGAAGAGTGATTACCTCTGTTTCATGGGCCGACGTGCATTATAAACTGAAATCCACTGAGCAGCCGGACTACCCAATCGAACCTTCTTCTTTGGCTGCTCATCTTCTTCCAAATTAATGAGTAGTCTGCCTCGCTTTTGACCAACCTATCCAAACATGACAGAAAGGTTCATTTATTGTCAGAGTGTTCTGATGATGCTAGTTACAAGTAAATCTAGCTTTCCACATATCTCTGTCAGTCACAGGCTAAGAGTGATGGTCTTGTAATTTGTAAGTAGTCTAATCTTCCGTTCAAATCGAGAAGAGGAAGAAGATTGAACTACCTTTAGAGCTCCATCAATTCTGATTGGTCTCAAAGATGTGCATGGCTCAATTAGGCTTTCAAAAAAAGATATCAGCTTCGAGTAATTTGGCTCCTCATCAAATTTCATGTTCGTTACAGCTTCAAGAAATTGCTTGAACGGGGCGGGGCAAAAGCAGCACATTAACTCTGGAGAAGTGGCCATCTTTTTCTTACAGACAAGAAAGCTCTTGTTGTCCCCCTGCAACAGAAAAATAGTCATTTCACGATATATAACCATAAAAGACATCTCCACACCACTCAAACAACTCAATCAATGCACCTGATATCCCTGCCATGGTAACCTTCCTTTTAAAAGGAAAATCAATGTGTACGCCAATGACTCAAGATCGTCTCGTCGACTTCCGGTCCGTCCTAAATGAGCATGCACACTGGCGTATCTTATTGTTCCCCTGCCAAAAGGAGAGATTCAATAAGCAAGGAACCAACAAAATCATGGAAATATTTAAAAAAACCCACCAACCTGAATACATCAGGTCTTTGATCATAATCGACATGTTGACCAGATGCCGAATCTTTCCACCTAGACGCTGTAAAAAAAAAAAAAAGACATCTTGTCAGCCGGGCCAGGGAAGTTAAGATTCCCCATTAAGAGGTTCCAATATACAGTTACTGTCGGGGGAGCACTTACAACATTATTAATACCATAAATGGAGGCTGCTAAATTCAAAAGACCAAAACCTTAGCACAAACTTTTATTTCTTTGTCGGGGAAGGAGGGATGCAGGTTACAATCCATAAAGACAAACCCTAGAACGCATTGTGCCACCTGCATCTGTGTGCGAAGCAGCATGCAGAAACAAATAATCCAGGAAAATGAACATACCTAAGCCAAGATCAATGAGGTAAAGCTTCTTCTCATCAGCCGACCCAGGTTGACCAAGCAGAAAATTCTCTGGTTTGACATCTCCATGCACAAAGCTAGCAGAAGAAGGAACATGTTAACAAAAGCAGTTAATTGCAATTATGAAGTCCTTTCATAAGGCAGAAAGTTCAAAAATTATAATAATAAAAATAGGTACCCCTTCAAGTGAAGCTTTTCCAGGATTGATATTGCCTCCACTGCAAAACAAGCCACCATGTTCGGCGACATTCTATTCCCAGATGTTATCATGCATTTATCACAGAAAAATTCATCAGCAACTAAATAGAGATGGGTAGCCAGTGAAACACAGTGTAAGAAAAGTCTAATAAATCTGGATCTTACGATTGCCCTAGAGAGTTCCAGACGTCCCAAAGACTGGGCCCGAGCATATCCATAACCTGAAATACATATTACTTGTAACTTAGTTTCACTCAAAGAGAGAAACCTGAATGACGAGAAAAGGCAAAATCAAATCCTACCAGAATGTAGAAATCCCCCTGTCGACCCTTATAATGAACCCAAGGGATTCCGTAGCATCCATTTAGAGTACTTTCCATTCCAAAATGTAATTAAAATCAGATGTCAAATCAAAGATTCATAATATCTGCTCTCTCGAGGGAAATAAGACAAAAAAGAATCAATGCGATACATACTTGTACACTTGCCACTCGTAAGGAGGGCCATAGTTGCAACCTTTGCTGTTACGATGCTCAAACTTCAATGCAACCTGAAATGAATGAACCCCAGAGCATAAAAAATCTGATGTCTCCAAGACATAACCAAAAATCATTAAAAAAAAATAGAGAGAGACTGCACTTGGTGCCATGCCATACCTCTATTGCATCTGGCCCTGTTCTATCACTTCCACCACTTACCCTTCTGCCAACGTACACTTGACCAAAGCCACCTTTTCCCAATTTCCTTTCTGTCTTATATACAGGAGAGGTACCCACTTGTACCTGCATCAGATGAGAGCAGACTATAGGATTAAGATTCCTCGGGATAAAACGACAGAGAAAAGAAAAAACCACTTGCAGGACTTCACTTGATAAGTTGAGAACAATGCTTAATAAACTTTAACATCAAGAAAATTATTGAAAGCTAATTATTTAAAAGGAAAGTACTAGAGCATAAGCAAGATACGAGAACTTTGGAATCAGCAATTTCCTAAAAAAGCTCACGCAACAGAAGAATAATAATGAATATTGATTGCCAAAATAGAACCCTCAGTCTCAGCCCCTATGTTAATCATAGACGAAGGTAACCTGTAGACAGGAGTAGGCGATCAACGCCAAAGAAGACGGATGAAAGATGAGAAGCTCCAAGTTTAATCGACAAAAACAGGTACAGGGAGAAGAGAAGCTACCCTCTCAGGAACAGGTGTGGTGCTAGCTTCTTCCTCGACTCCCAACACTTTCTCTGCACTTCCTCCTTCCATTGTAATATCTTTCTCTCCGACAACCTCAACTCGATTAAAAGCAGGGTCAGCAGCAGCTCCTAAAGCTGCAACTTCAGGAACCACTTCGCAAGGTTCCGGGTCTAAATCTATAAATCTTATTCCCCGACCTCGACCAGCACCTGTTGCCCTCCCTCTCCCTACAGCTGTCGCATTACCCCTTCCTCTTCCACCACCTCCTCTCCTCCTAGTTTTGTTTTGTGTAGGCAGTGCCCACTTATCCGCTTGATCAATTTGTTGCGGGTTTGGTTGTGTATTGTCAAGCCTCTTTGATCTCCGTGCTCCACTTCGCAACTCAGGCATCGTCACCCCATGCAAATCACATTCCCCTGAGTTCACCAACTAACCCTTCAGGCCTTCTGAAACCCCAAGGATAGAAGTCAATCGTCACAAAAATCCACGATCAAGAGAAAGCTAAAGAGAACTAACAGCAAGAAATGCATATCACCGGGAATACCACAAACAATTTACCCTTTTTCTGCTCAAACGAAGTACAGTCCATTTCAATTCTAAGCAATGATAAGGCTTTTCCATACATACTGAATAAGGTACAAATAAAGAACGCCTGAGAAGATTTGCCAGGTTGCTAGAATACTCAAGATGCTCAGAAGTGGAACGAAATTGATAACGGGCATGCACCAAAAAGGCAATATCGACAAGAAAGAATTTTTCGGTCGATACACCTAGAAGATCTCATTGTCTGAGACAACCCATTTGACAAACAACAAATGCTATCTATCACTTGCACATTGCAGATGCCTCCTCATCCCTAATACCGAATTAGCACCACCCAGATGATCCACTGTCCACCTTCGAGCCATCATCGGGCGCCGAACACGACGACTTTCGCATCGGATTCAGCAAAAGCAAGATGATCTTTTTTCCGTGCTCAATGTCGAATCGAATCATCATCGACCAACCAGCTCAAAACAGTCCGATCATTCAAAAGCCAAAAAAAAAACAACAAAACAAAACTCAAAGCAACAACGAAACCGATCGCCTAACAAGCTCAAACCCGATGACACCACCACCACCACCACCATCATCCATCCATCCATCCACAAAACAAGAAAACAGCCACAAGTTCGAAAATTTCAACGGACCCAAGACCCGGAAAAGACCCGACTCACAGATCGATCCTCGGGAACCGCGAAAGCAAGACGATCGGGCACCGGGACCGGCGAGAATCGGCGCATTCGGACCGCCGATCGAGCTCAGATCTTTTCCTCCCACCTCCTCCTCCCCCCCTTTGGTCTCTGATGTTCACACTGTCCACACCCACGTACGTACATGAGAAGACCGCATTATTATCTTGCCCCTCCCCACCCCCGCCCCCTTGTCCGAAAAAAAAAGAAGAAACGGGCGGAAGAAAAAAAATAATCTTTTCTTGCGTTGGCGATAAAGCTAGCGAAAGCTTCGCTAGAGAAGAGAGAGAGAGAGGAGGGATGATGATGGGGGAAGAAGCACACTATATATATATATGCAGATAATATGGAGAGAGAGATTTTTTAAGCTGATATTTATTTCCGACCGGTGGAGACATTCGAAAAATGGGTTAATCCTCTTCTTTTCCCAAATTTTTTTTTTATAATTTTCGAAGGTGGAGAGAAAAGGAAATATTTTTATCCCTAATCCCCGCTCTTATTGAATAAAAAAAAACTGAAAAATGAAAAGAATGTTGATGATTGTGGGACTTGTGTTTGTGCTTGTGTTTGAGTTTGTGTTTGTGTTCGTGTCTGCTGGTTCTCTTCTCGTCCTCTCCTCTTCTTCCTCTCTGCGTGTGATTCTCGAGGTCTCTATCTGCCTTTGTGGGTGGGGGATGTGAATGCGGAAGAAGACGTATGGGCATTTTGCTAAAGTTGTCGCACTGCGATGACCGTGGAGCATTTCCCAACCTCGTTTTTCAACACACGGTTTTTTATTTATACCCGTGCATATTATATTGTAGTATTGTATTTAAATGCATTCTTTTTCTCATGTTTCGTGTGTTCTTTTTTCGCCGTGAATAATAATAATGTCTTGTCTTAGGGTTTTCCACGAACTCGAGCTTCGTGTGCCGGGGTGGCGCGGGGGGAGTCAACAAAAGCTTCGCCGGAAGGAGGATGTGCCGGGGGGTTCAGACGGATGAGATGAGCCGGCCACGTTTAAGCTTTTGGGGGGGGAGCCGCTCCGAGAGCCGGGGTCTCGAGTCGGTGGCCATGGTCGATTTTTGCGGCGATGGCGAAGTCTCGTAGGCATCGATGGATTCGGCGGCGGAGGAATTACCGGAACCTGCGAGAGATGGATTTACGTTTCGGCATGGACGCGGGGGGCGCGAACGAGAAGCGCCGGAGATTTCCGTTACGATCGAGTAACGCGTCGATGTGTCGAGGGGGAGGGGGGTAACGATGCATCGCGATTGCGAGTTATTTACGGCGCGTTGGTTTCCGATCGACGTGGAGAGGTACGTTTTTGCACGCGTGTCAATGATTGATTCCTCCGATAGCGATTATGACCGATCCGATAGCCTATTCTTCAATGCAACGTGCTCAAAGGGTACCTGCTGATACGTGTATACGAAAGGTAGAACACGACTCTGATGATCGTATTTGTTGGTACAAATTTAATTTCTTTCTAAATCGGTGTGTGTGAAAGCGATCAATATATCTTCAACGATAAAAAGGGTCATGCATGCATATATTAAATAGGATAACGACAGGAATAAGATTCGACATTATAACCGTCGATCGATAGAGAGCTCGATGATTTTGAAATGCAACAATCGGGTCTCGAATTCGCCGTCGACGGAATTCGGCTATCGGGAATCACGCGTGGCAAATGGCCAGAATATTACACCCAGGGAGCCGCGCCGAATGCCCGACATCTAAATCCCACCGACGGCGAGGTCAAGCCTAGATCGACGCCTTTTAAACAGCTCAATCGGTCATCAACCAAAATCTCTAATCATGTCTCTGCATTTATCCCTGCATTAACTATTAAATGGTTCCTACCAGGAGATTTTTTTTTTCCTGCCAAGAGAAATTGATCCCCCAAAAGTTTTATAAGGCGGAGAAATCGATCACACGGCAAGTTAGATGATCAAATCAAATGTTACAACACCGAATTAGTGAAGGGACTAAGCCACGGACCCGATGCCCAATGGGCCTAACGTTGGTGGCTTATAACCAAAATTCTAAATTTGTCCTAACTTCAGGCAATATAAATATCCATAATATGGGCAAGCTTGGGCGGTTGCCTTCCAAGTTGTGCGGTCCACTCCCAATGCCCCTGAACTCCTTTGATTATCATGTAACGTTTATTTCTATGATAAAATGATCATGAAATGGATTTTGACATGGATTTTAGATCCAACGCCACGCTGATAGGGTTACTCATTGTTGATTTTGTAGTGATTTTGTACTTAATTACTAAAGTCAATGGCAACAAAAATTTTGCGAAATACCCTCGAAGCTGTGAATTTACGCTTTTACCCTTTCCTTGGATCGATGCGTGAAGACATGAAAGTGCAACTTGAACGTGGAGAGTTTATAGCTAGGATCAGGCTACGTATTGATATGCTGGAGATTGCGAATTGCTAATGGTATTTGCGTTCAGGATTAGTTAAAAAAAATTACTTTTTACGTAGATATTGATGATTAATCATTGTAATAGCGATTCGGACCGATCCAATGAACCCCAAGGACACCTAGTTGATTTTCCCTTCACTTCCTTGTTAAAACCATTTTTTTGTTCCTTGAAACAGCGGCTATAATCAAATTGCAGTAACAGGCCTATGTTGGTGTTAGAAAGTATATCTCCCGGAGAGGAAGACGCGGCTTGGTAATCTTATCCGATGCGGGCGATTCGATTTAATTTGGATTGGCACGTGAAAGCGGAAACAGCTCCAATGATAAGAGCGACATGTATGCGCGTATTAATGACATTTGCTAAAAAGAGCTTAACTACAAAACTTCCTATGAAGTAGAGAAATCGGGCGCTTGAAAAGACTAGGTAATCAAATTTGAGTGAACATCGTAAATCAGAAAATGAACATAATCACGGTCCTCTCTATCTTATCTGAAATTAACTGAATAGTTCTTTAGTTATCGCTAGATTTGGACAAGAATTTTTAGTTCGATATATGCTCAAAATCGTCGAGCCCGTTCTTACGGTTGCACTTCGTCCCGAATCTGTCTGGGCCCGTTTACTTCGAGGATGGCAACACAGCGGATTCGAAATACATATTCAATCCCAGAAGGAGTTGAACAAAAAAAAAAAGAAAAAAGATACTAAAGTGTCGTGCTACTTTTGTTTGGAATGTAGGGGGGGAAAAGAGGAAAATGGAAGGTTGGGCATGACGAAATGAAGAAAAGCGAAGAATTTTGGGAGAGGAAAGAGAAGCTCGATCAGGGGCAAAAATGGGAAAAAGGGGAGAAACTCCTCTTTTCCCCAATTTTTTTTTTTTATAATTTTCGAAGGGGGAGAGAAAAGGAAACATTTTTATCCCTAATCCCCGTTCTCCTTGAATAAAAAAAAAATCCCGAAAAATAAAAAGAATGTTGATGATTGTGGGACTTGTGTTTGTGCTTGTGTTTGAGTTTGTGTTTGTGTTCGTGTCTGCTGGTTCTCTTCTCGTCCTCTCCTCTTCTTCCTCTCTGCGTGTGATTCTCAAGGTCTCTATCTGCCTTTGTGGGTGGGGGATGTGAATGCGGAAGAAGACGTATGGGCATTTTGCTAAAGTTGTCGCACTGCGATGGCCGCGGAGCATTTCCCAACCTCGTTTTTTAACACGCGGTTTTTTTATTTATACCCGTGCATATTATATTGTAGTATTGTATTTAAATGCATTCTTTTTCTCATGTTTCGTGTGTTCTTTTTCGCCGTGAATAATAATAATGTCTTGTCTCAGGGTTTCCCACGAACTCGAGCTTCGTTGTGCCGGGGTGCCGGGGCGGGGAGTCAACAAAAGCTTCGCCGGAAGGAGGATGTGCCGGGGGGTTCAGACGGATGAGATGAGCCGGCCACGTTTAAGCTTTTGGGGGGGGAGCCGCTCCGAGAGCCGGGGTCTCGAGTCGGTGGCCATGGTCGATTTTTGCGGCGATGGCGAAGTCTCGTAGGCATCGATGGATTCGGCGGCGGAGGAATTACCGGAACCCGCGAAGGATAGATTTTACGTTTCGGCATGGACGCGGGGGGGGCGCGAACGAGAAGCGCCGGAGATTTCCGTTACGATCGAGTAACGCGTCGATGTGTCGAGGGGAAGGGGGTAACGACGCACCGCGGTCGCGAGTTATTTACGGCGCGTTGTTTCCAATTGGCGTGGAGAGCTACGTTTTTGCACGCGTGTCGATGATTGATTCCTCCGATAGCGATTATGACCGATCCAATAGCCTATTCTTCCATGCAACGTGCTCGAAGGGTACCTGCTGATATGTGTATATGAAAGTTAAAACACGACTCTGATGATCGTATTTGTCGGTACAAACTTAATTTCTTTCTAAATCGGTGCATGTGAAAGCGATCAATATATCTTCAACGATAAAAAGGGTCATGCATGCATATATTAAATAGGATAACAACAAGAACGAGATTCGACATTATAACAGTCGATCGATTGAGAGCTCGATGATTTTGAAAATGCGACAATCGGGTCTCGAATTCACCGTCAACGGAATTCGGCTATCGGGAATCACGCGTGGCAAATGACCAGAATATTCCACCCAGGGAGCCGCGTCGAATGCCCGACATCTAAATTTCACCGACGGCGAGGTCAAGACTAGATTGACGCCTTTTAAACTCTTCATTTGATCATCGACCAAAATCTCTAATCATGTCTCTGCATTTATCCCTGTATTAACTATTAAATGGTTCTTACTAGGAGATTATTTTTTCTTCCTGCCAAGAGAAATTGATCCCCAAAAGTTTTACAAGGCGTAGAAATCGATCGCACGGCAAGTTAGATGGTCAAATCAAATGTTACAGCACCGAATTAGGGGAGGGGACTAAACCACGGACCCGATGCCCAATGGGCCTAACGTTGGTGGCTTATACCCAAAATTCTAAATTTGTCCTAACTTCAGGCAATACAAATATCCATAATATGGGCAAGCTTAGGCGGTTCCCTTCCAAGTTTGTTTTTTGGTCGATCATACTCTATTCTCTCACTCACGATACACACTCAGACCCATGCCCCACCTCTTACAGGGCGTGAGCATCGAAACCCACATCTTAAACTACGCGGCCCCATCCCTATCCTCTGTGAAGGTGGGGATTTAAATTTCCCACGTCCCTCTTCTCAAGTGAGAAGTGTGGCCACTAGGGTAAAACCCCAGTGGTTAATTCCCTTCCAAGTTGTGTGATCCCCTCGCAATGCCCCTGAGCTCCTTTGATTATCATGTAACGTTTATGTCTATGATAAAATGATCATGAAATGGATTTTGACGTGGATTTTAGATCCAATGCCACACTTTACCCCCCCGCCCTTATTGATAGGTATTGCAATAGGGTCACTCGTTGTTGATTTTATAGTGATTTTATACTTATCAATAAAGCCAATGTGTGAAGACATGAAAGTGCAATTTGAACGTGGAGAGTTTATGGCTATGATCAGGCTACGTATTGATATGCTGGAGATTGCGAATTGCTAATGGTATTTGCGTTCAGGATTAGTTAAAAAAGAAATTGCTTTTTACGTAGATATTGATGATTAATCGTTGTAATAGCGATTCGGACCGATCCAAAGAACCTCGGGGGGCACCTAGTCGATTTCCCCGTCACTCCCTTGTTAAAACCTTCTTTGTTTTTTTTCCTTGAAACAGCGGCTATAATCAAATTGCCGTGATAGGCCTACTGGTGCTAGAAAGTATATCTACACGGAGAGGAAGACGCGGCTTGGTAATCTTATCTGATGCGGGCGATTCGATTTAACTTGGATTGGCGCGCGAAAGCGGAACCGTCTCCAACGATAAGAGCGACATGCATGCGCGTATTAATGATATTCGCTAAAAAGAGCTTAATTACAAAACTTTCTATGAAGTAGAGAAATCGCGCACTTGGAAAGGCCAGATAGTCAAATTCGAGCGAATATCATGAATCAGAAAATGACCATAATCACGGTCCCCTCTTATCTGAAAGTAACTGAATAGTTCTTTAGTTATCCCTAGATTTTGACAAGAATTTTTAGTTAGTTCGATATATGCTCAATCGTCGAGCCCGTTCTTGCGGTTGCGCTTCGTCCCGAATCTGTCTGGGCCCCGTTTACTTCGAGGATGGAAACGCAGCGGATTCGAAATGCATGTTCAATCTCAGAAGGAGTTGAAACAAAAAAAAAAAAAGAGGAGGATACTAAAGTGTCATGCTACTTTTGTTTGGAATGTAGGGGGGGGGGGAAAAAAGAGGAAAATGGAAGTTGGGGTGTGAAATGAAGAAAAGCGAAGAATTTTGGGAGCGGAAAGAGAAACTCGACTGGGGGCAAAAATGGGACAAAGGGAGAAACTCCGTCCTTCCAATTTCGAAATCTTTTCCGACGGACCGCGATTGGTCTGTCATTTCTCTCGGCTGTCGCGTCGCCGTCGCTGGAGCTCCGCCCTCTGAGCGGCTCTCTCTCTCTCCCTCTCTCTCTTCTGTGCGGAGCGGTGCGGCGCCCGGGGGTGGTTTCTTCCTTCTAGGGTTTTCTGGGGAGCTTCTCGAATCCCCAGCGGCGGAGAGAAGACGAGCTGGAGGACGGAGCGTCCGATCCCTTCGCGTCGCTGCGGCGGTGCCCGAGAAGCAAAGGTAGCGCTCGATCAGCGATCTCTCTCTGGAGAGCTCGATTTATCGGTTTCGTCTCGATTCCGAGGAAGCAGCAGCAGGAAAAGTTTCCGGTGAAATGGGGCGCTCGTGGCAGCTTTGCGGAGCGCAATCGATGCTCGAAGGAGGTCACGAGCACACCTCCCTCGGGACACTCGACGGTGGCCGTCCTCGAGAACATCGAGGCCCGCGAGCAGCAAATCGATGCCCTCTCCGTTTGGCGCAAACTTTCCATTTTTTTTTTGATGCGGGAATCGGGAAATTCAACGTGTAAGTGATCGAATTCGCTATATTGTGGGTGGTCGGTTGCTTCCGATGGATTGATTTGCTTCGTCGAGGAAGCGCGGTGGCGGCGTTTTGGTCCGCTCGTTAATGCCGGTCGTTTCGGTGATTGTCGCCTTAATGCTATTGACTGGAGAGAAGTTTTATGGTTTTAATGGTGAACGAGGGGGGTTTTGCGACGAATGCATCTTTTTTTTTTTTCATTTAGGTCCGTGAATTTTTTGAAGCGTCCGTCGGGAGTAATTCTGATGAGTTTCTCGTGACTGCATATTTGATCGGGGATGGAAAAAGATGGTTAGAAATCACTCGGGCAAGCTCTTTGTCGCGAATGATCGAATATCGGTGTGCTCGAGGTTCGGCATCTGGTGCCGAGTTTCTTGGGTTCGAGCAGGCGAGGCTCGGCAAGAGGAGATTGGTGACGGTGCTAGTTCGACAATCTCTTTTACTGGAGAGCTGCTCTGAAATGCCGAGGAGCTTATTAGGATGGGACTGCATCCAAGCGGGATCGTTGGTGATTACTGTGGAGGGTTCAACAAAGGTTTGTGGTTCAAAAAGGTTCTGAAATGATGAATGTACTAAATGACGAGCAAGTTTTTGCGCGGGTAAAAGCTGCTGTTGCCAGTAAGCAATTCGGATAAGATGGCTTGCTGTGTTTGAGGTGTCGCATATTCACTAGGCATGCATCTGAGTCCACCCCCAAAAGGCCAGCAAACTTCAATGGTGATAATGTCCTAGTTGCCAAGCTTTTGGGGGGAGGGCTGCGTAATAGCACAGTTGTTTGGGATTTCGTCACTGGTACTTCTCTCCTTCTTACGTATTGGTAGTCGTCAATTTTGGTTCCTGGACATTGTTCCTTAAGTTTAAATCTTCCCTTTTGTGTCTGCCAAAGGAAGAGTGCTTCATTCGCTGAAGAACGGCTTTTGTAGAGTCTGTCCTGTTGCATAGTCTAACTTAAAACGGTTTAGGGATTTCTTTGCTGCTGTAGTTTCTGGAACTGAAGTAGGATAGTCTATATCTTCTGGTTTTAAAAAAAAATGGCTTACGCTTTAATTTGGAAGGATGCTTTGGATACAGAATTATTGATTAGGCTTCCACTGGTGTTGCAGGTTGGCTCATTATGCTATTGGAAATTTGCGGAGAGTTTGAAAATGGTACCAAAGACACTTGCTGAGTATGCTGGGCTTAATGCTATTGACGTTATATCATCTCTTTATGCTGAACTTGCGAATGGAATTGTCAAAGTGAGTATCAATTTAGAGGAAGGCACTCGTAAGGATGTTTCAGCCATGAATGTTTGGGACCTCTACATCACCAAGTTAGCTGCTTACCCGACTTTTCATACCTGCCTGCTTTGGTTGGATCATACTAATTGTAGTATTTACTGGAATTAAGGTGACCATATTTACTGCATTTGTTGAGTAGGCAACCCAATCTTATGCTTTACTGGTTGACTATGTTAAAATTGTAAACGAAGGGATCATTCTCCGAGGAACAGCTTAGTTTCACTGTGAACGGAGTACATACATGAGTCTGGGTTTAGGTGTCACCAACCTGTCTTCGACTTATGTAAGATCAAGTTGGTTGTACTGAGTGAAGGCTTTAGCTGAAAAAGCATGTAACGTAAGCCATGCAAATTAATATGGATGTACATTATCAATATTCTTGGTTTTGCTTTATATACCAGGAGATTTTAAAATGTCATGCATTATTATATCAAGCATATTGCTTATAACGTGCTTTTCTGCAGGTTTTTTGCTCTTGAATATGCTGCTGATGTGCGCATCGGGTTGATTGGGTAATTTTCTGAGATTATGGATCAGTCTGTGCATCAAGTAAATTCCCAAGAAGCAAAAACTTGCATCAACAACAGATTGCTAGGAACTCTTAGCCTTTGTGATCAAATCATCATGTTGTATATTACTCAGGTTGTCGCTGTTAGGTGTTATCCGGTAGCTTGGTTCTTAGGAACAAAAGGACGGTCAATTACTTTAATTTGTTTTTTTAATATGGAAGCGGTTTTGCTAAACTTGTATATGCATAAGATCGAGTTGTAACAAAACCCATAGTCCCCGGAGTAATAAAATTACCCGTTGGGGGTGTGAAAGTAGATTTTTCAGGTCCGTGGTAATTAATTTTTAAATTGCAATCAACTTGTAACCATTGATTTGCAATTCTTGTTATTCTGAGATTATGGTATGGGTGGATTTTGTATGAGCAAGGAGATCATGATGTGGTTGTGCATCAGCTGCGAAGGTGCAAGATACATGTACTTAACATTGTGTGCCTGATTTGAGTGATCCATTGAGGCAGGACAGTGGATGCTTTAGCAATCTAGTATTGGGACGATGAACATTAATGTTCATTCCAGAGTGTAGATAGGAACTGCTTTTCGGCCTGCTTGTCTGGTTTGTTCTATGACGTCGTCGCAACTAATTGCGGCCTGCTTTGGGTGCTGTGGATATTTATGCTCCATCAAAGCTTTTCCGCCTTTCGAGTGCTTTTAATATGGGCGTTTCTCGACCAAGTCAGCGACACAAGGCTTCTTTTCACGCGAGGTACGGGCCTTGAACTGAACGGCACTCGTTGTATTGTCAGATCATGATGGCAAAAACCAGCTGGAGACCCGACAGCGGCCGGGATGGAGGACTAATGCTTTGAATTTGATCCGAGGCAATGGCTACCAACTTCATTAACCGAAAGATTGTTTCAGGTGCCAGCACGGCGTCCCTTTCCTTTCATCTTACACCGATCTTGTCCTGCCCGCGCTCTTCCGTCTTGTTGCGCAGAATTTCGATAATTCTTACGGCGAAATCGACAGGTTTAACTATTGTAAATCCCTTTATCTGGTGGCTTGCTGGCCTTCTAATTGGTGGCGTTTACAACTCGGGGTCCCTAAATTTCGTGCTCTGAACAGCGTTGTGCACGTTGCTGGTGTGGCTTGCTGCGGTCTTTGCTAATTTTCTCGCGAGTTTACTTTGACGGAGAAGTCTTCGCCCATGATTTTCAATTGTACTCGTTTTCTTGTCTCACGCTTTGACATTTTTTTTAATATTAAATTGCTTTTTGGATACCGATGGTTCTTGTCAATCACAACCGATGTGGAAGATAAAACCATCTTTTCCATTCCAACTACTCCTCGAACGACAACAAATTTAACAATTAAAAAAAAAAGCTATGAAGAGGAAGTCATGAAAGTGGCACCCGAGAATCTTTGATTATTCAACTCTAGTCCTTTGTGCTTTTATCCGACGTTCGATTTGATCCTTAAACTAATCTCCGGTCGCAACATCAACATTGCGTCCCGTATTTTCGCTTTCTCATTGACTGGCGTGTGGGAGAGGAACACAGGGCGTTGACGTGGATTAAAAAAAAGAAGAGAGAAATCGAAGAAAATTTACGAAAGTGATCCATGGTACTATTATTACTCATGTTCTTTCGGTCGCCCTAATTTAGTTTGCGAAAAATGTGATCTGTAAACTAATTTCTCCCTGTGATGTCTAGATATATTCCTTATTTCCGTTCTAATGGATGTGTTGAAGGTCAACAAATAATTCGACATAGGATAAATAATGGGATAATTATCCAAAAGGTCTTAAATTTGTTGTACATTGGCCGAAGGTACTAAATTGTCAAAAGGGTTATAACTAAATTGACCGTCACACGATAAATTTATGACATTTTGGATAATTTTCTTGATAAACAATAGAAACTTAGAAAGTTGAATCCTAAAGTTGTAATGATCCATTCCGATCTGCATGGACCGATCGGCCAGAAGCAATTTTGAAGAGGGGACCATTTTCTGGCCCAAAAGAGTGGCGACCATTTAGGTAGAATTGCTTGTAGGGCTAGCAATTTTTGCACTAAATATAACACGTGTTAATGATTATTGCTTAACCCAAGTTTGTGTTTGCATGGAGACCAAAATTAAATAAGGGTAATAGTATAGGGATTACTTATGTGATTGTAATGTCCCCTCAAACTTTGAATGCGTTCATTCCACATTAGTCCATCATTGTTAAGATTGCCGTTTGCCTCGAAAATTGTATGATTGCTTCAAAATTGTTTTGGAGGAGAATCGCGAATTGAGTCGATAAACAGACTAAAATGACAAGTCGACTCGCTCTCAATCGGTGATTAAGCCTTTGATCGGCGTATGAACGGATGTATAGAATTCGTTGTGCAATCATGATGATAAATTAGTTTAGAAATCAAATTTATCACAAAATCAAATAGAAAGGCCAAATAGAATAATACAAGGTCCTTTTGCGTAAAATTTGTAATTTTATGCACTTTTAAATAAGAAATAATTTTATTAACCAGCATCCAAGCAACCAAATAATGAAAGATGACAAGTTCTAATGCACTCTAATGTGTAATCAGTTTCTCTTTAATCGAAACAATGGTAGCTGTCGGCTATGCGGAGGTTCCCTGAGTTATCAAAAAAAAAACAATGGTAGATTGTTTTTACATTTAGTTTTGACAACACTATGGTTGTGTTTATTTCATTAAAAATGAATATTTTTTGTAAAAATAATCGTCTGTATCATTTATAAAAAATAAATGAACAAAAAAAACTATCATCATTTACAAAAATATTGAGATATAATTTGTTATCGATAATGGAATATTTGTCATTAACTAATTATTTCAAGATACAAGCGATTATTTTTAGAAAAATATTTCTCAAATCAGTCATTTTCTAAGAAACATTATTTCGTGGAAAATGAATGGATACGAAGATATATATATTTTTAAAATAATTGCTTGTATCGCTTATAAAAATGAATGAAAAAAAATGAAAATGACACAAATGGTTCTTAAACTTTAGTCAAAAGTGCAATGTGATCAATGAATTTTCAATTTCTTCAAGACGATCCTAAACTTTAACCCAGTACTCAATGTAATCTATGGACTTTTAATTTATTTAATATGATTCTCGAAACGTTCAGTAAACAATATCGAACATTTTTATATAGTACATGGACTATTTTACATAGGTACCAAAAGTTTGGGGAACCACATTGAACGAAATAAAAATTTATGGATCATATTGCACAAATTGAAACTTCAAGGACCACACTGAACATTGACCAAAATTTAGGAATCATTCGTATTATTATCCTAACAAAAAATATTTTCATCATTTACGAAAATATATAGAAATAAATTACTATCGATAATGACAATGCTTTTTATTAACTATTTATTTCAAAAAATATATACTATTATTTTTAGGAAAATATTTCTAGATTTTTTTTTTTTGGAAATAAAATCTTGAGAGAGAAGTGCACAAGCGTGGGGCCGACACAAATCCAGACAGAAACGCTCGTTGCCGCTTGTGCAGATCAGAAACAGAGGATGAGCTCCAAGCGGGTGTGTGGGTGGAAACCGCTCCTTCCCGTTTCTCATCCCCCATGGCTGCTTCCTTCCTCTCCTTCAACCTCCCCAAGCCCACCCCCGCAAGGCCCTCCGCCGCCGCCGCCGACGGCCTCAACGACAGGTTCGGCCGGAAGGGGATCAAGTTCTTGGAGACGGACGGCAGCGCCCCCGCGGTGGAGCTCACGGTCCGGAACGGGAGCTCCCTGAGGCTCACGATACCGGACGCCCACGTCGCCTCGTACCGGCCCAAGGTGTTTTGGAAGGACGACGGGTTCGAGGAGGTTCTGTACACGGTGAACTCGCCGGGCAGGGTCAGGGGTGGGGTCGGGTTGGTGATCAACGAACTGGCAGCAGAAGCGGGGTCCCGGTCCAAAGGGTCGGCGGCTAAAGGGTCGCCCGTCGCCGCCTCGGAGTGGACCGTGAAGGATGTGGACTCGGACTCCATCGATGCAGTCCAGGTGTTTGTTGCATTTACGTACTTGCACTCTCTCACTCTCTCTGTTTCTTTGCTTTATGGTCGTTTTGCTTTACTTATGATGGGTGTTCTATTGCGACGGATGCTGGTGTCTGAATTTTCTCTGTCGGGGTCGATGAATGCAGATAGTTACGGATGATTGCTAGTTTGAGGGTTAGCTTGACTGCTGTTTCGATTTAAGATCAACATTGGTATATCTAGTTACAAGTTAGTTGAGATCATGTGTCTATGTAAGAATGACATGTTAACCATGGCGATATCAATCAACATTGCAAGGAATCAGCGGACAAAGGGAGAAAATGCAAGATGGTTCTTTGTGCTCATTTCTTAAATGGTAGGTTTCTCTAAAAGACTTCTTCGCCCATGTCAAAAAAGAATTTCACTCTGCTCTGGAAGACCAGAAACTCCCCCATCTCTTACCTAGAAATTTCTGCATTTGACTAAATCCCAATACTGTCGAATCGGCATGGTCAAGTTAGTCCACATAGCTATTCTCCTTAGAAGTAATAGCTCTCTGGGGTTGCACATCTTATGTTGCCTTGTTTGGTTATTTAAAGGAATTGCCCTTCTTGCTCAAATTTCAGAAGCGCATTTTTCCTTGCTTTGCTGCAGGTTGAGTTGAGCTGCACGTCAGGAACGCTTGAAATCACTTACGTTGTCTCCT
This sequence comes from Syzygium syzygioides, assembly GCA_031216285.1. Classification (NCBI taxonomy): domain Eukaryota; kingdom Viridiplantae; phylum Streptophyta; class Magnoliopsida; order Myrtales; family Myrtaceae; genus Syzygium; species Syzygium syzygioides. The sequence goes on along the minus strand of CM062252.1, from coordinate 12,114,390 downwards.
TGTATCCGCTGAGCATGGCAACTGCAGTGATCGTGAAGAACAAGGGTCGAAGGGAAGTGAAGCTGAACAGCGCTATACTTAGTCACCTCAGATTCAAGAGACGCGGAGGGACAGCGATTCAGGGGCTCCGTGGATGCTCCTACTGTGTGCACCCTCCTCTCTCTTCTCCCTTCGAGCTCCTTTCTCCTGCTGAGGCAATGAAAACCGAGTCCTCTGGATGGTTCTCATCAGAGCCTCAAGAAAAGCCCGGGTCATGGACCGTGCAAGATGTGCCGATCACCATTCTAAAGGACAAGCTTAGTAGGGTATATGCAGCTCCGCCAACAGAGAGACTAAAGGCTTTCTATAACACCTCACCCTCAAAATATGAAACAGTGGACCAGGTATACATCACAACTAGCGTGGTTCTTCATTGCTGAAAATGCGGAAAATAGTTTCGATCTGTTGCTTCTCATAGAAGGATTCCTAGATGAATACACCATTTTCCCTTGTCAATCACATATCAAAAGGTTTTGACTAGGATTACTGGACATGATTGGTGTTTTTTTGGCTAATCTCAACTTACTTTTTAAAGTTAGATTAGTGAACCAGCAATCCAAATTCATGTTTAGGTCTAGCCTTATGGTGTTCAAAGAAAAGCTTTTCTTTCATCATGATCGAAGCTTAGAAAACAGAAAGATAGTCCTCCAAATGCCTGTTTATTGGTAATTCACCTTTCATCATAGGATCCAGGCCTTATGTCAATGCCTTATTTAGTCTTATAGATGTTATTGCGATACAATCGATACCATGCCTGTATTCGATACTGACTGGACAAAATTTCTTGTGCCGAAACTTGCATGCGTTTGTTCTTAGTCATGTGACCTCAGGTCTACATAACATTCGCCAGATTATGGTTACTTTTCCTGAATAAGTTTCCTAAAGAACCACATCGTGCATTTCATTCAATTAATCATACTCATTCACTCCTATTTTATCCAGGGACGCGAGCTGTTCTTCAGGATGATCAGGATGGGCTTCGAAGACATATATGTGGCCAGTCCAGGCTCTTTCTCGGAGAAGTTCGGGAAGGAGTACTTCATCTGCACCGGACCCGCCTCGATGCTGGTGCCCGTGGTCGTGAAACCGGGCGAAGACTGGAGAGGAGCGCAAGTGATCGAGCACGACAACTTGTAACCGTAGAACTACACCTTATCAACACGGCCATCATTCATTTTGTATTCGGCCTATAGCTATAGGATCTTATCCATATAATACATAACTGTAAAAGGACCATCACTTCAATTTTGTAGCAACATTTACTTCCAACACACACCACCTCTCTGCAACCGTCACAAAAGCGAGGGCTCGGTTTTACGCATTCCGGGCTGAGTCATTACAGCAATAGAAGTTAGCCGACGACGGAGAAACACGTCGAGCCGTTTGCGGCCGGGGGGGTAGTGGCTCGAAGCTGCTTGCTTCTTCATCTTCACCTCGGAAAGGGAATGTCCTGAGAGAGGCACTCCTGATCTCCTCTCTCATCAGATCGTGCTCCTCGTTCTTCTCCAATGGAGGTGGCAGAACAGAGCAACGAGATAAACCGCTATCAGCAACGGAACTTGCCACGTCATCATCGCATTCGCCGAAACGGTCGCCGCACTTTTCAGACAAAATATCTTCGCGGAATATCAAAGGAAAAAAGGGCAGATGTAAAAAATCCGCAGATAAAGTGGGGCCCGCCCCGACCAACTGCCCTTGGGATACCAGAGGCGAGCTTCCGTCGGAACAGAGCAGCGCCAGCTTGGGAGCGCGATGGCTTGCAACGCTCTCTCGTCGCTAAACTTCGTCGTTCCCAAGCACTCCCTCTTCTCCGATTCCCTCCGCTCCGCCGCCAGATCGAGGCTCGCGCTTCCGCCGCCGCCGCCGCGCGTCGCCTCCATCCCGCTCCCGCCGATGAGCGCCGACTACCTGGCGGGCGAGTTCAGCGGGCGCGGGGTGGCGTTCGAGGCCATCGGGGACGACTGCGTCGCGAGGCTGTGCCTCGACGACGGGAGCTCGGCTGTCCTGATGCTCCCTCGCGGCCTGGTGACGTCGTACAAGGCGCCGATGTGGCACGGGGCGAGGATGGAGCTGCTGCAGACGGTGGTGTCGGAGGGGGAGGACGGCGGTGGGGCCGAGGTGCGAGGCGGCGTGTGCGTCGACGTCAGTGTGGAGGGAGACGGCGAGGGCGGGCGAGTCTCGTGGCGTCCGAGGGATTGGGCCGTCCGCGATGTTCGAGGAAATTCGGGAGACTCAGTGCAGGTTTGGTTTCTTCTGATTCTTCCTTTTCATTGCTGCTGCTGCTGCTTTAGCATTGTTCATTGCGGTTTGTGGAAATTGCTGATTGGAACAGCAGAGAGAAATTAGATGAGTTTACTGAGGAGACACGGAAATCCTCATCCGTTCTGCACAAAGAAGAATGAGATGATTCGTATGAAATTGTTGTAGATTCTGAGAATGTGGGCTAATCAAAGAGGATGTATGGAATCTTGAGTTGCAGGTAGAACTTACTAGCCGTGATTCGGAGGGCATGGTGGATGTAAGATACGTGTTGACCCTTCAAGAACAAGTCTTGAGCGCCGAAATGGAAGTCTCCAATTCAGGCACAATGCCGGTCGAATTGAGGGGTTCGATCTTGAGCCATCTGAACGTGAGCACGCCGGACGCAACCTACGCCGTCGGATTAGAAGGCTCGGATTTCTTCAAAAGGCCTCCTTTCTTGTCGAGCTTCAGGATAGTTCCTCCGGAATTCGACCCGAAAAGCGAGCTTGGTCTGGGCAAGCTGTGGGAGAAGTTCAAACCTCCAGGATTTGCCTCTGCAAACGATTATGGGATGGAGGACGAAATGGAAGGTGAAGAAGACGACAATTATAAGCGCCTTACGGATGAAATGAGCCTTATATACACCAGTGCCCCTACAAACTTGACAATAATTGACAGGGTATGGCTTCAGAACTGTAAACTCGTGTGTCATCACTTTGTCTCCAGTGTTCTTCACAGCATGTGGCATGAAGAAAATAACAAATGTTGAAGTGGTTAGTTGTTGCTCTGATTGCTTCTTTCCTGTAAGGAAGATGGCATTAACTGAGCTAGCTAATTGCATTTGTGGATAAGATAATGCGATATAAGCATCGTCACGTGCAACTCTTTGATGACCATAACATAATCCAATGTGATCATCTGAGTTTGGTCACCTTCTCATAAAGCTTTTTCTTACATTATTCGTGATGCACATCCTGTACCCTCAGTTAATAAAATTTATTGGTACTGAATCTTCGCAAGGAGCTCTGATTTACTCCTTTTAACATCAAGGGGGATCCAAAGAGAAACAGCTTGCTCATTGTTTATCTAGAATGGCATATAGGTGCTGCTTTCTGCCATCAATATAAGACCATTTTGCGCCGACTCACTTCATAAAAAAATTTAGCTTTAATGACTGCACCGAAAGCCTTTTCTTGACGACAGGCTCATTGCTTTGCTTCATTTCATTCATTCATAAACACTAGGAGACCACTTTTCCGCCTCAATGATTGTTTTTTCCTATGTGTGACAGGGAAGGAGGAATTCAGTGGTAGTAGGAAGGGACGGTTACGACGAACTATACCTGTACAGTCCTGGTTCTCAGCACGAACACTACAGCAAGTATGCATACATCTGTGTGGGACAGTCAGCCCTCCTTAAACCAGTGGTTATTGGTCCTGGAGAAGTCTGGATAGGAGGGCAACATTTACACAATCCAAACGTCTGAAGTCCTGGAGCGGGTCTGTTCGTAGTAGGCATTATTAGAGCAGCTTTAGGGAACTTGAGAGCATAAATTAATATGCTTCTCTAGAATTTATACTGTAATTTTACGCATATTAATGCCAATTCCTCTATCTAAATATTTGAGCCTTCCGAAAACTAATTCACAAACCCTTCTTAAAATTGAATTTTAGAAAAGAGGGAGGAACTCAAACAATTAGTAGAAAGGCACTCAGAAGAGCGTGCTATATCGCCTTCACTATTCACCATCATGATCAGGTTTTGCCAAATGACAAATTGATTATGCATGCACCATCCCACTTTGACAGCATCTGACCGCCATTCTCTAGGCTGCAATGGTAGCTATTGGACGTTCCATCAACTTCAAAAATTGGTACAAGAAACATTTAGCCGGATCCTTTACTTGCATATCATATTGAGGTTCGTGAACAGAATTTCATTAATTGCAAGGTAAAATTGCTTCATGCTATTTTGATAAGACTGGCTTGCTGCTCATTAGAAAAAAAAGAAAATACAAGATGTCGAGTACCTGTAAAATGTTCTGACTATCCTAAAAGCAACTGGTAAACATCTAAGTTGGTACAAGATGGCCAATCTCAAAGTTGACATCTTTCCAGAATAGTGAAGGGCCAAATGCAAGCAATATGAAAAACAGGGCAAACATCACTGCTAGAAAGGTTCTCTTCGGAGTCTTCCTGATGTCATACATCTGACGTGCTCTGGCATCTTTAGAGATCACATCATGAGAATGGACAGTTGATAATACTGACTCTGATCCGCCTTGAAACTGTTCAACACACGTATTTTCATGTGCTTTGACCTTGTTTGCATCGCAGGGAGAACCATGATTGTAGGGTGAACTCTGAAGCAAAAACAATGGAAAACGACAGTTCAGCACTATACTAGACTGCTGACCATGACTAAACATGATTGTGCAATCTGGGGAAGGCAAAGAAATTAGGAGACTATGAAATGCTCCCATATCTATGGCAAATCATAGTAGAAGTCACTGAGTACATCAACTTGTTCATACCAGGAAACCAATACAAGCATCATTTTCCACAGCACATATAATAAAAAGGAAGCGGCTAGTTAAGTCTTTTTACCTGGGGAGTTGAAATTGGACTGTGTCCTACTGCTTCATCAGAGAGACTTCCCTGCATGAAATCTTCAAATTCATCGCTGTAATTTCCTCCTCTATGATCCGGCTCACGGTAGCTCACACATTCAGAATTTGTGTAGGAGACACCACTCCTGTGAGCCAAGTGAGATAACAAACCATCCTTCAGAGACGCATCTACCCCTCCATTCTCAAACCTCCATAACTTCCTGTTTGCACTTCTACAAGTATAATCCAGATCAGGGGAAACCTGCCTTGATGAAACTGGTGACTCGAAGAGGGAATCACATCCACTGAAGGAATTGAGGGTCTGAGATTCAGGCGAGGCCGATGCAGATGACCGCCCACCAGAGCCCCAGCAACCTCTCCTCCGACCATGCTGTCTTCTGCCAAAATTTGACCCAGTGACTGAACTGGACTCTCTCTCTGATTTTAAACCTTCCTCTGCAGCAATTCTCCTAGCAGTTTGCCAAGCTTCAAATGCAGCTCCACTAACAAAAGCCATCTGATCGGACTGACATTTTTCCATCTCATCAGTGATCAAATCAAGCTCAGAATATATGCTCCTAGGATCTAAGCTCTTCATCAGGAAATTCACCATCTGAATGGCAGATAATCGTTTCTGAGAATTCCCCTCGGAAATTCCAGTATGCAAGATCTGCAGTCCCGATTGTATTAACAGTCTTGCATAGGCTTCAACAATGAGGGCATTATGCTTTGCCAATGACATTACAAGACCCATATGGGAGTTAGTTTGAGTAGGTTTCTCTTCCAAAGCAACGGTGACATTTTGACAGACTCTATTCACCATCTCGTCTGATGCAAACCGCCAATTATCAGAGTCCACAAGGGCTTTTAGACACAGTGCAGCACCAGAATTTAAACTCTCCTGAGAACCCAAGAGAGAATCTGAAAGAGGCTTACACAGAGCATGAATTACGTGCCTTTTCTTGTTTTCTGGTGTTGTAGGGTCAATTCCATATCGTGCGATTGCTGGAACTACTTTCGAGCAGGCCTGTTGAAGAGGGAATGATCCTGCACTTGAAGCTAAGGTCTTGACAATGGTAGACATGATGCTATCTATCTGTGGAACAATGTTAACCCCGTGGACACGAGCAAGAACTTCAAAGAGAGAAATTGTGTACTCTCCTGATACAAACCCAATTTCTTTGGTTTCCGATACTTGTGCAAGGAAGATCGGGATAGTCTTTGAATCCATGTCACTAACATATGACTCCAGCGCTTTCATTGCAGATTTACGACTATCAGCATCCTTATCCAAATTAGCCAACTCTTTACGGAGTACTGGGCTGAGAAGTCTAACCATTTTCACCTAAAATCACAAGACCGGAGATAAGCAAGGCAATTTAGACAGAAACAGTGCCATTAGCAGGTGTCAAAATAGTCACTGACTTCTTCATTCCATTATTGGGCTCTCCAGTTAGCTATTGCACTAAGTCAAAGTGTGCAACTTTTGCCGATTTATAGAATCAAAACGTGCATGCATATTCTTCGTGAAAAAATAATCTCTTTGAAAAATAGTTTTCTCCAAATGCTTACTTATACAAATGACGTTTTATGACCGAATCTCAAATTCTCTTCACAGTTTATGCACCTAAATCCACGACGAATAGTCATTTTAAAAAGTTCGAATTTCATGGTCAAAGCCCAATTGCGCAGCAAAATATCATCTCGCCCCATTAAAGCATATAAAAAAAATGATATATCTTCATTTACAGTGCTTCCAAAACATACTGAGAAGTCATTAGTTCATTAGTTCCCCTGCGCTGCCCCCGTTCTTCAATATCCCTTCATAGTAGGTCGTATTCTTTCTGAGTTTCCCCAATTCGTAGTGTTAGACATCCATTTCACTCAAAGCAAGCACCTTGGTATGTTTCGAAATCCACGAAAAACCCACCCCCCTGGCGACCAAATCTCAACTCTTTTGGACGTCGTTGATCTCTAACAGTGAAAGACATCAACAGAGACATACCACAGTAAAGATTTTCAAAGCCCAGATGCACAAATCAATCAAAGTCGCCGAATCTCGTCTCCGACACGAGGCCGAATCAAGAAGGCAAGAAAAACCAATCGCAGTAAAGAAACGGGACGGAAGCAGAAATTACCGGTCAGAAGCGACTTCGAGTTACGGGGTCCTCCTTTCCGCCGCGCCTTCAACGCAGTGATCTTGGCTCTCCGCCGCCCGAATCCTCAGATCTCTGCGCGCAAAAATGAAACGATCGAGATCCCCCCGCAGTCAGCCGGGAACCGAACCCCACGCCCACCCAACGCCAATGAACAGAACCGGGGCGAAAAAGGGTACCCAAAAAGAAGGAGGAGGAGAAGAAATTCTTCCTCGGAAGGGGAAAATTAACAAATGCTGTTCAAGAAACGCCACAGTGCGGCGTGAGAGTCATCACTTCGCAATCATCAACAAGTGGTTCCCACCCACCACCACCACCACCACCACCGAAGAGAAGAAGCAACCCGAGAGAGAGAGAGAGAGGGTAAGGGCGAGGCACACTCACATGGGGCTCTTCAAATCGATGGCGGGTATCACGGGAACCGCGACGAGACTGTCCGAAACTCTTTACGGCGGATGTCAACATATATGGGGTATGTACTGGCAAGACCGAGAACAAGAAGTAGAGAGAGAGAGAGAGAGAGAGAGAGAGAGAGAACGAGGAATTCAAATCTTTCCTTAAAATGCCACCGCTATCGCCCACCGATGCGGGCCCCCACTTTGGTATTTCGCCCCCTCCTTCCTCCGTCGGCTGCCGCAAAGAGACCGTTGTGCCCTCCCCCGTCGAGCGTTTTGAGGAACTCTTCTTGAAATATTTTTTAAGGCTTTTGCCTATTGAGGAAGGTTTCATGCGAAACGCGCAAAAAATTGGAACCCATCCTCTCATCTCGTGCGATCACTTGCAAGCGATCGAAATCTTTTGCCCTTTTTTTTTGCTCGGGAGGAACGGGATGAGGCGGTCGGTATTTTCCTTTTTAATAGAGAGAGAAAAGCTGAAGTCAGACCGACATACCTCGAAAGGCAATGCTAATCGCTTGGTCTTGACATAGCGATCGTCGGGTGCGTTCAAGAGAGATATCGATCATCATGGTGAAAGGTTTTGCGCGTTGTAACTCGCGATGGTAAATGCCAATCCACGTATGCTATACTTTTCGCCGGACCAAGATTCTTTGCATCGTTTAGTAGATTCTAGCTATCTTTTTCTTTAAAATTTTTTCACATTTTTCGTTCCGTGTATAAAATGCGAAATTTACGGAATTTTCAGACATTTAAACATCGACGTGTATACAACTCATCTGAAATTTTCCAATATAATTCACTTCACGTAGAGCATTTCAAATCGGGCGAATCCGAAGGAAGGACTTAAGATCGAAAGAAAGTCCACGAGACCTTGGCTCGCAACAAAAATGGTACCAAATCATCATAAAGACTAAGGAAAAACCGGTACGTGCGCCAATGCCAATGCCAATGCCGATGCCGATTGCCTAGGGCTACGGAGGGGGCAGACTTGTCATTTCGAAGCGCGATCAATTGAAACGGCTTTTAAGGCGTGGGGGACCGTTTTCCCGCCCATTCTGCCCCGCGGGAAATGGAAGGAATCTGCTCTTTTGAAAAAGCTCGTTTTGTTCTTTACCCGTCCTCCTTCGCTCGTCTCTTGGCGAAGGCTTCTTCTCCACGCCACACGCCCTGCTCTCTCGAGGCATGCAAGTCCTGTCTTTTTTTCTTTTTCGGGTAGAGATCCAATTACAAATTGCCACGTGTCGATGACGCAGACATAAAACGAAAACTTCTCTTAAAACTTAGGCTCCGTTCGTTTGGGGAAAAATATTCTCCCGGAAAATATTTTCCGGATTTTCCGGTGTTCGGAGGGTGGAAAATATTTTCCGTAGGAAAATATTTTCCTTCCCCCCTTACAAAATAGCCTAAGTTTCTGGAAAATGATTTCCACCTCTTCAAAAGTGGAAACCATTTTCCGAAACTTCTTCTTCTTCACTAAGGTGGCCGGCCACCACCTCCGCCGCCGGTCGCCGGCCGCCGCCTCCGCCGCCGGTCGCCGGTGGCCGCCGCCGATTACCGGCGAAATATATTTTCCGAAACTTTTTCATATTGATCGCCAAACACCGGAAAATTATGTTCCGGGAAAACATTTTCCAGGAAAATGACTTCCAAAAGGAGAATATTTTCCAAAAGGAGAATATTTTTCTCCAAACGAACGGAGCCTTACTCTCTTTTTTTCTCTCTCTTCGCCCCCCCTCTGTCCATAGCCACCTCCTCCATCTACACTCGTCGAAGCCACGTCCAGGCTGACCTTCCATGGTCGAGCCACCCCTCCGCCTTCGCGGCGGCTCGCGTGCCCGTCCATGGCCGAGCCAGCCACCCGCTCTGTCATCGCTCGGGGCCATTTCTCCTTTTGTATATGAACAAACCCCACAATAACTTGCAACTTGTCCATTTCTCCTCACAAGGTGGTCATGTAATGGCAAAGACCTTCAAGTCAATCTTTGCTTCACACCATCAATGGCCTAGCTTTTGAGGCTACAAATGACAATAATTCTATTTCAAAAATTAATTTTTAGCTAGAAATATTCGATTTTTGTTCTTAGATGAATTTTTGAGCAAAAAAACACTTTTGATAACGACACAAAATTTCTGTTTCCGAAACAAAAATTTATTTGAGAATGGCACAAAATTTCTCCCTCTCGAATGATTGGTGAGTGGACAGTGGGTGGATGGTGGCGGCGAACGGTGGGCGGCGAACGACGAGGGGAGGTGGAGGCAGACGGCGACGCTACCAATGTGGAGAATGGCGGCTAGAGCCGATCGGCGTTGAGCAACGGCAAGAGGCAGGCAACAGTCGACGACGAGAGAGGGCTTGGCTCCAAGAGGGGGGCAGCAACAGGAGGAGGGCAATGGGAGGTGGGCAACGGCGGGAGGAGAGCGACCGACGGCAAGAGACAATAGCCAGTAGAAGGCAGCCGGCAGCGGGACGGGAGACGATGAACGGCGGGAGACGACAGCCAACAAGTGAGCGGCAATGGGTGAGCGACCGACTAGTAGTGAAAATAAGAGATGAGAAGGATTTCTCGTTTTTTTTTTTCAGAAATAGAAAAATAAAATTGCGTTACCAAACGGATTTCTATTCTAAATTATTTCTGGAACAGAAAAATAAAAACAAAATGATTATCATTCATAGCCTGAAACACTCGAACGAAGGTCTGTCACATAAAAAACAGAAAGTCGAGATCTTTCAAGTCCATCAGATATGTCCCTACACAAACCTGGATGTGGGCGCTTGCTCCAAATCTATCCAACAAGTCTTTTAACGATTAGATGACACCGGCGGGAATGCCGACGTTCGTCCAGGGCCATCGTTGGTGTCGTCCGGTCCGATCTGGAAATTCGGGCGCTCGCGGAAATTTGAAAATCCAAGGTCCGCGGTCGACGGAGGACAAATACGGAAACTTTGGAAATCCAAGGTCCATGGCCACCCGCGGGAGTCATCGAAGCTCACGAAATTTTGGAAATTCGGGGTCTACGCTCACCGACGCTTGCAAAAATCTAAAAATCTGAGGTCCATGGCTGCGGTGGCTAGGAATAGGGTAGAAGGGAGAGAGAGAAAAAGAGTGAGATTTTTATTTATGTCCATGTTATCGACACGTGATAGTTTGTGATTAGACTTCAACAAAAAATTGCACGTAACGTTAGCCTATGACGCGGTACATTGTAACCATTGATACTTTCTCTTCGATGCCGATTACCGAGAAATTTTTGAGGACGTATAATCACATTTTTCTATTCGATTATGTTATGATGCTGTGACTTCGTAAAATAATTTTGCGACGCGTTGTGACATTCTTATGCTTACTTATGTGGCATGTTATATAAATCGTGTGACATGATGTGATTAGAGCTGTGCAATTGGACCGTTTTTATCAGTGATTGGGAACTAGATCGGATCGCCTTGAAAACCGATTTGGTTCTAGATTCTCGGTTCCAAGTGAAGAACCACATGGGAATCGAACCAAATTTGGAACCGATTTCATAAAATCTAAAAACATTAGTTTTCTTTTGGCATTTTTTCTCCCTATTTCTCTCTTTCTTTGTTGTCTCCACTCTCACTTAGACACTTCACAACTCTTACTCTCTCTCTCTCTCTCTCTCTCTCTCTCTCGTGCCCGTGCGGCTCACCTTGCTCCTCACTCATTTGCAACTCGCCTTCACTCATTCAAGCCTTGCAACCCTCGTTGCTCTTGACTTTCCTTTACTCGTTCGCCCTTGTTCATCTTTTACTTTGAATCATGCTATAAAAAATGAAACCAAAAAAAAAAGAAAAATAGATTTTTAGGTATACCCTGAAACTTGACCAAAAAAAAATAGGGTAGGTTCTAGGAATCGGTTTCGTGGCAAACATGGTAGGTTTTATGTTCCAAAAGCTAAGAACTAGTTATAATAAAATAGATTTCGGATCAGAAACCTACCCACCCTAGAACCATCGCCTCTGGATGGAATGCCGTAGAAGTGCAACCGATTGTCCATATGCTTTCCACTTGAATTGAATCTCAATAGCCGAAAAAAAGAAAAATGCACAAACGACTCGTTGAGTGTCATAATAATCTCGACCGCAGGAAATGAGCCTTGTAAACGTATATCATATGCGTTTTATGTCATAATCGTGTCAATCCATTTGGGATGACAAAAAAGCGTCGTTTTTTTCGTACGACCCGATAATCGGAATTTAACTTCGATCTTTCGGTCGTGTTGACGCCACTAATGCGTTGCACTGTATTGAGCTATTTCATCTAAATTACTTAGAGCTTCCTGTCTTCTACTAGTCATAAGTATATATATTTTTGAAACCTGAAAAGGTTGAGAGGGTCTATCAGCATAGCTCCCACCCCCAAAGGTCATAGCCCTATGAAAATTTATGAAGAATATTAATTGGATACAAACTTTAAATGATGTTCTATTTTTACTAATACGTAGATGATATTCTTAAATGGAACTTTTGTAACATTTATAAAGATCAACGGATAAAAAAGTAATATAAAGAAAACATATTTTTGTTGATTTAGAAAATGGATTGAAATAAAAATATATTCCAAAATATATTGAAAGGTTTGGGACTAAATTGCACATTTTGCAATTGTTTTGGGTCTAGATTGCACATGCCACGATTTTTTAAGGACTTGTGGTAGCTTTCTCCCTTGTTTCATCAAATAAAATGACTAAATTGAACATTTATGAATAGTTGAAGAACTATATTAAATGAATAAAAAATTCAAAAATGACATTGCATATTGTGTTGAAGTTCAAAGACACTTAGTGTCGTTTTTCCTTTGATTGATCAGTGAAATCTAATTTGACAAGACAAAAACGAAGGGTGTGATTTTAGCAAAATTGTTTCTTATCGAACATAGAGAATTTAGTCGATTCCTTCTTTGGGGTTCTTTTGTGGGGATAATGACATAAACAATTCTTGAACTTTGACCCAATATGTAATTTGGTCATTGAACTTTTAATTTGTTCAATGTAGTTTCTGAACTTTTATTTTGTTCAATGTCATCCCTGAACTTTTGGTACATGTTCAATTTAGTCCATGGACTATATGAAAATGTTCAATATAGTCTCTCAATTTGAATTAATGAAAATTACAGTATTGAACATTTTTATATAATTCAGGGACTGAATTGAACATGTTCAAAAAGTTTATGGATAACATTGAACAAAATAAAAGTTTAGGGATCATATTGCGCATTGAGTTAAAGTTCATGGACTATATTGAACAAATTAAAAGTTTATGGATTAAATTGTACATTGGGTCAAAATTCATGGATTTTTTGTGTCGTTTTGCCTTCTTTTGTGACTAGTGGTTTTTCTTTAGGGATAATAGCACAAATGGTCATTGAACTTTCACTTGATACGTAATGTCGTTCTTGAACTTTTAATTTATATAATATGGTTCGTAGACTTCTTTTTTTGTCTAAAGTTTATGAAATTTGGCTCAATGTGTAATATCGTTTTTAGACTTTAAACTTATTCAATGCGATTGTTTTTTTTTGGTAAGGTAAGTGGTATGACTTTTCAACGTACAGAATACAAGAAAGCTGAACACAAAAATCTCGTATCTGAGGAGACAGAATGTCCCGATAGGTACAAAGGTGTTATAGCTACAAGAGAAGCGTTAAGTGCGCACTAACATGCTAGTAAAGATACAACCAGCCAATACAGATGAACAACAAAGACAAAGCTGAAGGGGATTAGAGGAAGATGGAGGCCGAGATTCCCCAATTACGCTGAAGACTTCTATTCCGGGGGTTTTCTTCCACCGGTTTGAGGGAAAACCCTTTGTCCCCTACGGCCTTGGAGAGGTGAGTGCGCATGGCAGGCACATATAGTGATCGATTTCTAAACAGGATATTGTTCCTTTCAATCCAAATGAGGTGGCAAAGAGCAGCAAAAGAAAACCGAGCTATCTGATGATGGAAGGATTGTCCCGAAGTGATTCGAGCCACCCATCAGAAGTTTTCTTTGCAAGTGTCATTGCGCCAAGACAAGTTACAATTTGAAGCCCAAAACAGAGCAAGGGAGTTGTTCAATATTATTGTTGAACTATAGGTAAATCTTTAATGTTCGAGAATTAGATTGAATAAATTAAAAGTTTATGGACAATATCGTACGTTAGACCAAAGTTTATAAAACAATATGTATCATTTTTCCTTTACTTCATGCAGAAACTTATATTCTTTCCTTCGGCTTTGTCATGACAGCATTTGCGTCGTACTATGATCTGCCTCGTTTCAAAATCTTATTACATCGGAAAGTAATCATACCGCGAAATCCTGTCCGCCACCAAAGCCGATGACGCTCGTATGGTTCGAATCAATGCCCTGTTCCGCCTGTCGCGCTCTTCACGCTCCTTGCTCGAACGCATTGCTCCGACGCGGCAGCTGCCGAGGTCGAAGGTAATACCCCGTCCCTTGCCGCTACTTCATCGCCACGAGAGTCCACACGGCATCATAATCTGCGCCCGTCATGTGTTTGCTCAGTGTCTCCACTGGAGCTCAAGCAGCCTGGGCTCGAAGCAAGTGGGTGGTTGCTGGGCCAGTCACGGGTACGAGCCGTCGCTCCTCGAAGGGTCTTCGAGTGTCGGGTCTTTATCGTTGAAAGGCGGTGAGAAGCTCCATGCGGGGACGTTAATGACGTGTCCGTTCGCTTCGAGCGAGCGAATTCTGGATATTGGTCTCTTGGGTCGTGACATTGCTGGTGCTCGTAAGGTCTTTGATGATATGTTCACGAGAAGCGCGTCCTCGTGGAATATGATGATATCTGCTTGTGTTGCCAAGAGGCTGAGTGGTGAAGCAGTGGGTCTATTTTGTCGGATGATAGCTGAAAGTATTCGTCCTGATGAGAACACATTCGCTTCGGTTTTGAAAGCCTGCTCCGGGAATAGAATTGCCCTCAATTTTGTCAAAGAGATTCATGGTAAAATTGTGTGTCATGGTTTTGGGACTAGCCCGTTGGTGTGTAATCCGCTAATCGATCTGTATTCCAAAAATGGGTTCATTGATGATGCCAAGAGGGTTTTTGAAATGCTGCGCTCTAGGGACAGCGTTTCTTGGGTCGCGATGATTTCTGGCTTTTCTCAAAATGGCCGTGAGCGAGAAGCTCTTCTTTTATTCTGTTGGATGCATAATGATGCAGTTCGGCTGACGCCGTATCTTCTCTCCAGTACACTGAGTGCCTGCACAAAGATCGAGCTGTTCAAGCTTGGAGAGCAGGTCCATGGTCTCATTTTAAGGTGGGGATTCTCCGCTCAAACTTGCGTATGCAATGCTCTCTTAACATTGTACTGCCGAGCAGAAGATTGGATATCTGCTGAGATGATATTTAGTGGGATGGAATTTAGAGATGGTGTGTCATATAACTCGCTTATAGCAGGGCTCGCTCAACATGGACTTTGCGATGAGGCTGTAAAGTTATTTGATAGTATGCTGGTTGATTGCTTGAAACCAAACCATGTTACTGTAGCAACCCTCCTGAGTGCTTCTGCTGATGCAGGGTATCTCCAGATAGGAAAACAACTTCACTCGTATGCAGAAAAAACGGGAATTCTGTCCAACGTTGTTATTGAAGGTTCCCTGCTTGATCTGTATGTGAAATGCTCTGACATAAAAACTGCACACAAATGGTTTCTCTCAACTAATAGACAGAACGTGGTCTTATGGAATCTGATGCTTGTTGCTTTTGGTCAGTCAGGCAATTTGACCGAGTTGCTTGAGACACTTAGAAAGATGCAGATTGAAGGCATTGTGCCCAATCAATATACATACCCAAGCATACTTAAAACCTGCATTTCTTTAGGAACTCTCTATCAAGGTGAACAGATACACTCTCATGCCATCAAGAGTGGATTTCAGCATAATGTGTATGTCTGCAGCGTGCTATTAGAGTTGTACGCCAAATGTGGAAAGTTAGATACTGCTCGAAATATACTTAGTAGACTTACTGAAGTAGATGTTGTCTCTTGGACGACAATGATTGCGGGGTATGTACAGCATGATTTATTTACTGAAGCTTTACAACTTTTCAAAGAAATGCAGAACCGAGGCATCCAATTAGATAATATTGGGTTATCAAGTGCCATCACTGCAAGTGCTGGTATCCCAGCACTCAATGAAGGACGCCAGATACATGCTCAATGCTGGGTCTCTGGTTTCTCACTTGATCTTTCGATTGGAAATGCACTTCTCAGTCTTTACAGTAGATGTGGTAGAATAAAAGAAGCATATTCAGTATTTGAGAAGGTTGATGTCGAAGATAATGTATCATGGAATGCACTGATATCTGGGTTTGGACAGAGTGGTTGTCATGAGGAGGCACTGCAGGTTTTCACCCGGATGAATAAAGCTGGAGTTGAAGCTAACTTGTACACCTTTTGCTCTGCTGTAAAAGCTGCTGCTAGCACAGCAAATATGATATTCGGGAGGCAGATTCATGCTGCAATGATAACAACAGGTTGTTATTCCAAAACTGAGGCTTCCAATGTCTTGATCACATTGTATGCTAAATGTGGCAGCATCTGCGATGCCAAAAGGGAATTTGATGACATGCCTGAAAAAAGTGAAGTTTCTTGGAATGCCATGATAAATGGTTATTCCCAGCATGGCTATGGTGTGGAAGCAGTGGATTTGTTCGATAAGATGATGCAGCAAGGAATGACACCAAATTCCATTACCTTTGTGGGAGCTTTGTCAGCCTGCAGCCATGTTGGATTGGTAGAAAAAGGACTCAAGTATTTCGAGTCTATGAATGTAGACTTTTGTTTGGTGCCCAAACCTGAACATTATGTCTGCATCGTGGATCTTCTTGGTCGTGCAGGCCATCTGAGGCGTGCCAAGAAGTTTGTGGAGGAGATGCCAATAGAACCAGATGCCAAGATTTGGAGGACTTTATTAAGCGCATGCACAATTCATAAAAATGTGGAAATTGGTGAATTTGCTGCCCGCCATCTTCAAGGGATGGAACCCGAAGATTCAGCTGCTTATGTTCTCCAATCAAATATGTATGCATTAACTGGAAAATGGGATCTCAGAGATTCAACGAGGCGAGTGATGAAAGAGAGAGGTGTGAAGAAAGAACCAGGTCGTAGCTGGATAGAGGTCAAGAACTCGGTTCATGCCTTCTATGCGGGTGATAGACTACACCCATTGACAGATGAGATATACAAAAACCTTGGAGATCTGAATTCACGGGCAGCAGAAATTGGTTACGTGGAAAAACAATTGAGCCTGTGGAGTGATGCTGAGCAAGGACAAAAGGACCCTATGAGATTTGTTCACAGTGAGAAACTGGCCATTGCTTTTGGTCTTCTTAGCTTGCCCGAGTTAATCCCAGTTCGGGTAATAAAAAATATTCGTATCTGTGATGACTGTCACAATTGGATCAAATTTGTCTCAAAGATATCGAGCCGAAGTATCATTGTTCGAGACGCGTATCGCTTTCATCACTTCAATGGCGGTCTTTGTTCTTGTAGAGACTATTGGTAATGAATGAAAGCAAAAAGTCAATCAGGAAAATGACTGATTCAGGGGAACAGTATTGCATTGTAACTCTTCGAGATGAGAGGCACTTTCCCAGCCTTTTGGTTGGGATTTTGAGGTATAGAATTCCGTCTCTTGATTGCTTCTCGTGGGGGGAAGATCAGGCTATGGCCCTCTTATAACTCTTTTATCTGCTGTATTTCATTTGTAGCTGCAGAAATGTTGCTTCTCCTCCCGATCATCTGTCTCAAGAGGATTTAGCTCACAATCACCCTTTTTCACGTAACGACTCCAAATTGCCTTGGTAAGCCACTTAACTGGGCTTGTGTATACCTAGCTTGTATGGCTACTCACTCTGAACGAAAATGATAACAAGAGATTTTGTTCTTCAGCCATAAACCCAAAAAGAAAAATGAGCAACTCTGTTTTCATCATTTGTACCCGCACTGAAATTGGCCCCCACTGCCAATTTGGCTTGTGCTTTTGTGACAGTTCATTTTTTTTCCTTCCCAGGTGAGAGAGGAAATTATTAAATGCATTTTCCCTCTCCCAGCACAGTCTGTACACCTTGACATGCTCTGGCTGTAACAACAGCTGTTTTCACTCTGATAATCTGATACTACAACTAAACTATGGCGGGAGAAATTACCAGGTAACTTTCAACATCCTCTTGTGCTATTTACTTTGCTCTTGTTATCCAGCTCCATTCATGCTGCAACAGGGCTTGTTGGGAATTGCTGTACTGTTCAAATCTAACAGATTATAGCATCCCAATGTCGCTTTTCATATTTTCTCAATTCTATTGTTTTACTCAAGCATATAAGTGCATCCTGGCTCAGCAAGCCCTTTTCAGTCCCAAAAGGTCGTTGTTGATGGTGATGATTTGGAAACAGCTGCCATCTTTCTCCCAAGTCAGAAATCTATATAGTTCCTAATCCTTGAACCCGTGCAAGCTTGGTAGATAGAATTTAGAAATTATGTCTTTGCCATATACAGAAGTGATGAGGCGGGGTTGCCATATTCAGCAGATATCCTATGACACATTCTTTTTTTGTATAAAGTGGTGGCTAAATGGTTTAACGCGTGAAGGCAGACGGGAACTGTTGGGTTAGCCTTGGCAAGATTAATGCTTCTAGGATGTGTCACTTCTGCAACCTCCATGGATGTCCTGAAGTGAAAGGTAATGAGCAGCAGCAGCAGCTATGGAGGTAGAGTATGCCAACTGAATCCTTTCTGGTTAAAAGCTAATGTAAGTTTCGTGTGCATCGCTTGGCTTGTGGAGGTTATTCTGGGGAGTGATCAATGCCGACTTCTTCCATTCGTTCTAATAAAAGAAAAGCAGAAGAAAAGAGAACCTCATAAAAGAATCACGAGGAGAGAGCTTTTGTGGGCGGAAAAGAAGGCGATTCGTGATATTAGGAGTGTATCTGCCCATGCTGTGTATCTATTCCATATGAATTGCTCAAAATGTCCAAAGAGCAGGTCTTTGCAACTTTCCATTCTCCGAAAGCAGATGCAGAGGCGGGAGTAATGGCAGCAGAGAAAACATTGTTTCCTACAGACCCGTAAACAGGTTCTCATGTATTGTCTTCGCCTCTTCCACTGCATATGAGAAAATCACTTGAGGTGCGCTGTACATGGTTCGAGCAGTACAAGATTGCTTGCTTACGCTATCTCAATATAACATGACCAGTCAGTCAATCATGTCAACCCTTAAGAAATAGCAGTGGGGACAAACGAGAGTCTTGATCACCCTAAGATTTGCTCTAAACCGGAAGGATAGTAGATTGGATTCTGTAAGTTGATCAGTTGCAAGTAGAGCTAGAAACTGTACTTTTTTGTTCCAAAATGTCGCCCTGTTTACAATGTTAATCAGCTGCAAACCCAATCTAGGAAAACCGATCTCTCACAAAATTATAGGGTGTGAGCAGTTCTAATCAGACAAGTGAACAAGGAAGAACATACAATTTAGAAACTCGACACACTTCCGCATCATCAATTCGTATAATACTCGAATCGCCGTCACGAAAGAACTACCGAGTAATGCTTGATACGCTAATATTACCCCAGAGCTCATTTCATAATCACGATTCATTTCCATTTTCATTGAAATTACGAGGAAGAAGTTTCAGTTCTTACTAACGAAAGAAATCATGCCGTGGGTCGTGTGTACTGTGTACGTTTCTCTTTGTCTCTTCGGGTTTGTTTTTACAAAACGGGTGGGGCCCAATGTCGCCGAGGATTATCCAATGTGCCACGTGGGACGATCTTGTCCCCTGAAAACGATCAGGACCCGCCAATCGCCATGAGAGGAAAAGCTCGGCGCGACATCACTCCCTGCGTCACTCTCCGAAGAATCAAACTTCAAATCGTCCATTTTCTCACCCAAATTCTTGTTCTTCTCTTCTGGGCTCCTTCGGTTTGCTTGGAAAGGCGACACCTTTACTAGTAATTCAGTGACCCTTCGCTTCCCCTGCATCTTTCCAGCTTCTCCGGGACTCCATCCATGGCCACGACCGACGCCGCTGCCGTGGCCGCCGAGGTGCTGCCTCTGAAGGACCGGGTGGCCATCGTCACCGGCTCCTCCCGCGGGATTGGCCGAGCCATCGCCCTCCACCTCGCCTCCCTCGGCGCCAAGATCGTCGTCAATTACAGCTCCCCGGGCTCCTCCGCACAGGCCGACGCCGTCGCCGCGGATATCAACTCCTCGTCACCGGGCTCCGCCGTCTCGGTCCGCGCCGACGTGTCGGACCCGGCCCAGGTGAAGTCCCTCTTCGACACCGCGGAGGAGGCCTTCGGGCCGCCGGTCCACGTCCTGGTGAACTCCGCCGCCGTCCTCGACTCCAAGTACCCCACCATCGCCAACACCTCCGTCGACGACTTCGACAAGACCTTCAGGTTATGTGGCTCTTGAGAAAACTCGGGGGGGGGGGGGGGTTCGTGTGGAATCGGGTCTTGCTTGTCATTTGGAAGCTAGTTGATGTTGGCCTTAATTGTTTTCGAGTGTTTGCTTAGAATTCTGATGACGGCGTAGAGTGACAGAGAGAGTTGCCCACGTTATATGATGCAATAGAATATTCATATCTACCTAGTCACTGAATTGTGTTCTCTCGTTTAGGTTTTCTTCTCTTTTCTGGTGATGAGTTCTCACAGTGATCACAAGTAGAACATTTAGAGCTGATGATTCTTTGTAATGTCTTTCACAGTATCAATGCTAGAGGGGCATTCTTGTGCTGCAGAGAGGCCGCGAACCGGCTGAAGCGGGGCGGTGGAGGCAGGATCGTAATGCTGTCCTCGTCCCTGGTGGCCACGCTGAAGCCGAATTATGGGGCGTACACCGCCTCGAAGGCGGCGGTGGAGACCATGGTCAAGATCCTGGCCAAGGAGCTCAAGGGCACCGGCATCACCGCCAACTGCATTGCGCCGGGCCCCATTGCAACCGAGATGTTCTTCTCCGGTAAGACCGAGGAGATGATCAATAAGGTGATCCAGGAGTGCCCTCATGGCCGGCTTGGCGAGACCAAGGATGTCGCCCCTATGGTCGGGTTCTTGGCCACTGATGCCGCAGAATGGATCAATGGACAGGTGATTAGAGTTAATGGTGGATATGTATAGGTTGATGGATTCTAGCTCAGAATTATGTCATTCTTGTCTAGAAAGATTGCCTGGAATGTGTGACCTTTGCTTTGGAATTCTCCGTTTCTTTCTCTTTGTCCAGTTGAGATGTTGATCCTTCGGTTCTTCAACATGGCCTGATGAGCTTAATTGGCAAAATGTGAAAAAATTTAAGACTTCATTGGTAAACTTGAAAAGTTTAGGACTGAATTGGTAAAAATATGATAGGTTTACGAATTTTTGGACAATTTTCTCGTAGACCTCCGGCAATGAAAGGCTCTTCAGTGTGTGGCCAGTAATTGATGAGTAATACTTGCATGGGTCATTAATTTATTGTTAATATTATAAATTCCATCAATGGATTATAATTAGATAAGACTCAAATCAATATGTTAATATGGAAATATTTTTTGTTTATTCTTATTATAAGAGTTATAAGCGATCATCTTTAGAAAAAAGTTGTCCTAAATGTCCTATGATTGCCGACGGATGACGTGGGGATAGATGCGAGGTGGTGTAGTTTATACAAGTTGCTTTATCAAGGTAGTGTATAAGAGCCGGTCCATTGCTGGTCGATGTAAAAGGATGAAGAGGTAAAACCAATGCAGAAGACTCTGGAACTCAATAACCGGTTTCAATCAGGCAGTTGCCTCTAGCAATTATCCATGCGAGCTTGAAATCCGTGATTCAAGTCGAGGAGACGACAGAACAAAGAGGAAACATCCATGATTTCTGCATTGACAGCCTTCTTGCATGTCTATTACCGGAGCCCAATTTACCAATTCGTCGGATCATGTCGGCTTTAAGCGGGATCCACATGGTTCGAGGTTTAAGATGGGCAAGTGCATGCAGTAATGGCTCGACGACCAATCCACTCCCTGTTTGATGTTTCTGTTGCTGTAGTCCGATGTCTCTCTTACATGTGACATAAATAAAGTGGTAAGTCTTAAGGTTTAGATGATTTAGTTTCACGCTCGTTTGATCCAGCACGGTTACCCCTCTAGGTGTGACCATTCCATAAGGGTCTCACATGCCTGTTACTGTATAATTGGTTTCAATGCGAATTCAGTTACATCTACACATCTGTTATTACCACTGTAAATTTCGATTGTTGCAGAGCACATTGATAAAAGTGGTTTATATCTTTTTTCTTCTCTTTTTTGTTAGATTAAAGAGAGGATAGCGGTGACCAACTTGACAACCTCTAATATTATTATAGAAGTTTCATGCCCGCTAGATAATCTCTAATTTGATCTGCGTAACTACGACCATACAGATGAGGCAAGCCCCTCATTTCAACGTGCAAGCATTGTGATCATATTCGCAGTAACTGCTACAGGCAAGCGAGGGTGATTGGTTTTCTAGTGGATGATCGGTCCATGGCCTGGATCAGGAAACTGAATCGGTGGCTCCCTGGTCTTGGCCAATTCTTAGCGGACCTCGAAACCAACCAAGTTCTTCTGTCAGTTGTAGAATTTGAAAGAAGAAGAGATTTACTATATGAAGTAGAGGCGTGCCGTATAAACACGAGTTAAAGTCAAGTGGTTTTAGGTGGGTGACCGGGGAAGGTGGTCTTTGCAATTTGCACGGCAAGGACTTGGAAAACAGTTCATGTTACTCCACGCTGGGCTCTGTGAATCACAAGATCTTGTTGGACTTGAAAACAACGACGTCTGGTCCATTCAAGTTCCATCTCTAAATCGCCATGGTTTTCTACTGTCCGGGCCCGTATTTCGGCTACCTGACCTTTTCCTTCTCCTTCGTGCTCGCTTATTCTCGATTTTCCTCGGATGGTCGACCTGTCATTTGCACTTAGCTGGGTTCAACGCGTGGAAACAGATGGACAGGAAAAAATAAACGAAACGAGGATTGTGCTGATGCGATGTTGAAAACGTGAGGGAATGACAGACTTCTCCACAACTTGGTTGTTACCAACGACGTTTGACCATGAGCCCTTACCTACATCGTCGGTTCCAACCAACTATAGAATAAGAGTGGTGGAGAAGGAAGTTAAAAGCTTTGGTACGATTCCTTTCAACAGCCTCGCTACATGCCACAACCTCCAAAGCTGCTTTGCCTCTTAATTTTAACTCAATAATCTACATTTGATCTGGTTTAGACGAAAAAGATGCTGTATAATCCAGCACGGTTACCTCCCCAGGCGTGATCATAAGAGGGTCTGATGAGCTTGTTACTGTACATTCCGTTTGAACGCGAATTCAATTACATTTACATATCTGTTATGACCATTGTAAATGTCAATTGCTGCCAAGCACATCTATTACGACGCAGTTCTCAAAGGGTTGTCTCTGATTGAACTTCTCATGTGATGAGATTATAAGAAAAGCTTTCAGATATTAAGAAAGTGCTTAACACTTTTGGTCCACCTACCGTCCGATCGGAAGCTATTTTTTTTATCGCCCAAAACGTTTGCGTTCCCATCATTAAAATACGGTCTTTGACGCATATTGATGATAAAATAATGAAAGATACATTTTCCACATATTATGAGGCGGGAAGTAAGTAGGCCTGCGGAATATTATTGATAAATGAGGTAAGTATCACTACCAACTGGGTCGAGCCGGGCCCCATCTTGACTGAGATGTTCTTCGCTGGGAAGACCGAGGAGATGATCAATAAGGTGAGCCAGGAGTGCCCGCATAGCCGGCTTGGCGAGACCAAGGACGTCGCCCTCTTGTCAGGTTCTTGGCCACTGACGCCGCCGAATGGGTCAATGGGCAGGTGATTAGGGATAATGGTGGATATGTGTAGGTCGATGGATTCAGGCTTAGAATTAAGTCATACTTTTCTAGGAAGATTGACTGAAATGTGTGACCTTTGCCTCTGGAATTCTCTGTTTCTTTCTCTTTGTCCGATTGAGATGTTGATCAATCAGTTCTTCGACATGGTCTGAGATATGGCCAAAACATAAGTTCCGATGCTCTGGAAACTGTGGAATCGACTAAAGTTGGTTTAACGGTAACTAGGATCAATATCTCTAGCGCAGATAGAGATGAGGGTAACGATATTCTGCGCAGGTGAATCCTTTTAACTGTAGAGCTTCAGCAATGAAGATTCTGCAGAAGATGGACGGTAATTGTAGCTGATGAGTACTACTTGCATGGTCTTTAATCTAATGTTAATATGATAAATTCCATCAATCATCACATACGAAGTAGAATTAGATAAGGCTCAAATCGGTGGCAAAGTACAATGCTTGGCCACGAAATGATATGTGTCATGATCATTCTTGTCCGCGAAACGATCAGGCTCAAAGATCATATGACACCTTTTCCTTGCTCCTTTGCTCAAGATTACTAAAGTTCTCACAAAGTTGTCTAGGATTGAACTTCTGATGTGATGAGATTATAAGAACAGCTTTGAGATATTAAGAAAAAGCATTACACAGTTGGTCCATGTACTGTCCGATCGGAAATTATTTTTTATCGCCCAAGAAAGTCTGCATTCGCATTGTTAAAATGAGATCTCTAATACATGTTGTTGATAAAACGATGAAAGAGTACTTTTCCCTCATATTATATGAGGGATGGCCGTAAGTAGGTGTGCAGGACAGGGAGAAGAACACTAGAAGTGTCAAAATTTGTGTAAGGCGTTCACTTTAGTGCCGAAAGTGTGTAAGGCGTTCACTTTAGTGCCGAAAGTTTTCATCGGATCACTGAAGTGTTAAATCGGAGAAAAAACAATCATTTAAGTGCCAACGGCGAGAAATTCTGACCAAATTAATTCGTGACCTTTATAATTAAAATTTCAATATGAGTTGGGTTTTTTTTTTAAATCAGTCAATGTGGCATTTTCATGTGTATATTTCGATTTTTTAAATATTTTTTCTGATTTTTTTCTTTTTTTCCTTTTTTTTTCTTTTCTTTCTTCTTCTTCTTCTACCTTTGGTCGATGATTGGACACCAACCATTGGCCATGGCCGGCCGCCTGGCCTCACCCGGACGAGGCTACCGTCACCCGCCACAGGCGATGCCCAACCGGCCCTCGCCTAGGTGAGCCCCCACAAGGGCTCCCTTTGCCTAGGCCACGGTGGCCTCACTGAGCATTGCCTGCCCCTCACCTAGGCCATGGTAGCCTCGTCGGGCGTCGCCTAGGGGAAGGCGAGGCGACCCTCGCCCTGAGCAAGGCCGTCCTCGAAAGCCACAAGCGAGGGCTGACCTCACCTAGGCGACGGGTCTTGCCGGCCACCCGTCGCCTAGGCGAGGCCGGCCCTCACCTATTGCCATCGAGGGTGGCCTCGTCCAGGGCGAGGCCATCCCTCGCTGGTAGTTGGCGAGGCCCACCTTGCCCAAATTCGAAAAGGGTCGGCCTTGCCCTTGGCCGATGAGGGGTAGCCTCGCTTGTTGCTGGCGAGGGTGGCCCTTGCCAGATCGAGCAAGGGCAATCGTCGCCCAGCCCTTCTCGAGCTTTGCCGATGGCGGGCTCGGCCATAGGCGACCGGCCATCGGCAAAACAAAGAGAAGATCAAAAAAGGAAAAAAGAAAGAAAAGGAAAAAAATGAAAGGAAAGAAAAAAGAAAAAATAAAATCATTTAAAATAAAATTAAACCGAAATAGGGTGAATAAGCTAAACTATATCGTTTTGAAGTGTGCATGTTGACTGTACATACTGACTAAATCTTCGGCAAGCCATATCGGCTTCAAAAATTAGTAAAAAAATGCTACGTCGGATTTTCGGCCAAACTGACCGAAGTTAGCATTTAAGAGATCGTTTTTCAAAAAGTTTAGCACTTAAGTGATCCAGCTAAAACTTTTGACATTAAAGTGATCGCTGTATACAAATTTTGATACTTGTAGTATTTTTGTCCCTGCGGGACATTATTGATTAGTCAGGTAAGCATTCAATTGTGGTAAGAGGTGTGTAAATAGGGATTTTCCCTAGATAAGATTTTGAATCTTGCTGCCTTACAATAGACACATTGAATCCACGGGAGAGCTCTTGGTAGGGCAAGTTCAGAGCTGTGGTATGGTAAATGGAATAGATGGATTCTCTCCCTCATATATTTCCTTAGTTAGAGTCATTGTTTGACCGATCATATTTGACTGACCACATTCGTATGATGAGTGCTCCTCGCTCGCCCCGCCTCTCTTTTCTTAAGTTTTTTCTTTTTGTTCTTTTTGTTTTGGGGGGGGGGGGGGGGAGGAATGTTCACTCTACACTAAAGCACAAAAAAAATGAGTACCTCTGAAGCCCTATCTATAGAAACCAAAAGCCTTCATTTCACCGCTCTTTGTATTCTGCAATTGATCATGTTCTTTCATATTTCTAACTTGACTCTCTCTCTCTCTCTCTCTCTCTCTATATATATATATATATATATATGATAATTTATGTAGTTTTTCAATAAAATCAAAGTATTTGTCCATCTCATTTGCTGCCACTCAACAAAAGTCAATCTTAGCTCTGCACATCCCCTGAAATTTTTTCTATATGAGAGCCTAGGTTGTGAAAATATGGTAATGATACAGTCTTCTTGGTCTACGGTTGCTGATATGATTACTAAATTACTGCATACGGTTGTCCAATATCGCAAAATTTTTTCCTCGAAATATAGATGTTTGGAGGATGCGAATGCAGTTTCTTCTCGAAGAACATGATCGCTTCTATTTTTCGTTATTCTTGAGAAAGAGAAGCTCACGGGTATGGTGCTAATGGCAGTTAAGGATAAGGTACTAGTTTTAGTAGAAGACTACCGAGAACGTATGAGCTGATGACAATGGTAAACATGAAGTTTCTTCGGCAACAGTTCCTCCCAAGCGAGATGCAAGAGAGGATGAGTCCGTCTCAGCAGTTAGACAAGATGGAGAAAACGATCAAAGATCCCGACGGACCGTATGGGTTTTCTAAGGGACTCTGTTGGTGTTCGATTGCGTCTTGACCGCATTACCGATTGATTGAACTAGAGCCTTGATTAATCTTAGATTTGCCGTAAATCGGAAGGATACTAAATTGAATTCTACCGTGAATTTTATAAGGTGATCAATCCTGTAAATTCCGGGTCAAATTGTTGCCTATGAACCAGATGTAGGAAAACCAATCTCTCACAAGTGGGATGTGAGCAGTGTCAAATATTTAAGAAATTGATGAAAAACATCTAAGTTAGACACTAAGGGCACGCATGGTAACATTTCTGTTCTAGAAATCAATTTCTGACTAGAAATATATTTTTTTTTTCTATTCGTGGATGAGTTTCTAAGCAAAAATATATGTTTGATAACAACGCAAAATTTCTGTTTCCGAAATAAAAATTCATTTAATAACAATATAAAATTTCTCCCTTTCGAGAGGCCAACGGAGGATGGCAGGTGGCGGTGGGGGGCGAAGAATGGTGGCCAGCGGTGGGAGGCGGCCGGCTAGCGGAGGCGGATGACGGCGGCCGGCTAGCGATGAGAGGCGATTAGCGCTGTGCGGCGGCCGGCGTCAGGTGGAAGAGCACAGTGGCCAGTGGCGTAGCATGGTGGCCAGTGGTGGTGGCCAACGGTGGATAACGACGGCGATTGGAGGCGGCTGGCGTTGGGCGGTGGAGCACGGCGGTTGGCAGTGGAGGACAGAGGTCGGTGGTGGGTGGTCGTTGGCCCCTTGGGGGGCGGTTGGAGGCGGAGGGCGGTCGGTGCCGGGTGGTGGCCGTTGGCGGAGGACAGCAGGCATCGGGCGGCAGAGGATGGTGGTTGGCGGCAAGAGGCGGGCGGGAGACGGATGGCGGACAATGGCCGGCGAGCGGCGACGGACAGGTGGCTGCAAAGAACGGTGGGAGGTGGCGGTGGACGGGTTGCGGCCGATGTTGGGTAGTGGCAAATGACGGAGGATGGCAGTGAGAGGAGGCGGTCGACGAAGGACGCTGGCGGCAGGCGGCCGACGGCAGGAGGCGGCCAGCGATGACAACCGGCGACAATAGAGAGTGGTAAGGGGGTGATCGGCTAGTAGCGAGAGCGAGCGATAATAAGAGTTTTTATTTCTTATTTCTGTTCCAGAAATAGAAAAGTAAATTTTTTTTACTTCTGATTTCTGTTTCAAAATTATTTCTGGAATAGAAATTTATTCTATAAATAGAAAAATGAAATTATATTACCAAACGGATTTCTGTTCCAAACCTGTTCCTGGTAACAGAAAAATAAAAAAATAAAGAAACAAAAATGATTTCATGCACGCCCTAAATGCATGTTCACCTCATCAATTCGGATAATACGCGGATCATTATTACGAAAGAATTACCGAGTAATGCTTGACATGCTAAACTTACTTCAGCGCGCACTCCGCATCGGCTCGATTTCTGCTTCCCGACGGTGGCGAATCTCGTCAGCATATATTACGATCATCCTTCACGTCAATTTCGATGCCGTTAATCTTGTCCCACCTTGCAAGCCGAGCCATTGAATTGCGAGGAAGAAGGTTTTTGAGTTTCTACCGGTGAAAAGAACACCGAGGCGCGTGCGACGGTGTCTTAGCCGCACGTTCCTCCTTCGCATTTTCGGGGTTCGTGCTTTTGAACGGGTCGGGCCGTATGTTACCGACACCGAGCAATGTCCGACGATGGGGTTGGTTAGTTGGGGGGTCGTTGTCGTGCTTCGTGGGGGAGGGAGGAAAGGTTCTTGTTTCCTAAGGGACCCGCCATGGGATGAAAGCTCCCTGCGACTTTCCCTCCCCCTTGCGGCTTCCCTATAAAGAGACAAACGTCCAATCGTCCAGCTTCTCACACCAAATTCTCGTTCTTCCCTTTCGGGCTCGTTCGTGTGCATGCGAAGGGGACAGCTTTACTACTAAATCAGTCATCCTTCCACTTCCCCGGCATCTTTTCCAGCATCTTCTCTCTCTCTCTCTCTCTCTCCGGAACTCCATGGCCGCCACGAACAACGCTGCTGCAGCCACCGCCACCGAGACGCTGCCTCTGAAAGACCGGGTGGCCATTGTAACAGGCTCCTCCCGTGGGATCGGCCGCGACATCGCCCTCCACCTCGCCTCCCTCGGCGCCAAGGTCGTGGTCAACTACACCTCCTCTGGCTCGTCCATGCAGGCTAGCAAGGTTGCGGTGGAGATCAACTCCTCGTCCCCTGGCTCGGCCATCTCCGTTCGTGCTGACATCTCGGACCCGGACCAGGTGAAGTCCCTCTTCGACGCAGCTGAGGAGGCCTTCAAGTCGCCGATCTACATCCTGGTGAACTCCGCCGGCGTCCTCAACTCCAAGTACCCCACCATCGCCAACACCTCCGTGGACGACTTCGATAAGACCTTCAGGTGACGGCTCTTGAGAAAAACGGGGTTCGCGTGGGATCGATTCTTGCTTGTCATTGGGAAGCTACTCAATGATTTGATGGAATAGAACAATCACATCAACCAAGTCATTGAGTTATGTTCTCTTCTCACAATAATCAGAATAACATTTAGAGCTGATGATTGTTTTTAATGTCTTTCGCAGTGTCAATGTAAGAGGGGCATTCTTATGCTGCAGAGAGGCCACGAACCGGCTAAAGCGGGGCGGTGGAGGCAGGATCATAATGCTGACCTCGTCATCGGTGGGCTCGCTGAGGCCGAAGTTGTCGGCGTACACCGCCTCGAAGGCGGCTGTGGAGGTGATGGTCAAGATCCTGGCCAAGGAGCTCAGGGGCACCCGCATCACTGCCAACTGTGTCGCGCCGGGCCCCATCGCGACCGACATGTTCTACGCCGGGAAGACCGAGGAGATGATTAATAGGTCGATCGACCAGTGCCCGCAAGAGCGGCTCGGCGAGACCGAGGATGTCACCCCTCTTGTCGGGTTCTTGGCCACCGATGCGGCGGAATGGGTTAATGGACAGGTGATTAGAGTCAATGGTGGATATGTGTAAGTCGATTGATGCAAGCTCAGGACTGTGTCTTTCTTGTATGGAAAGATTGCCTGAAATTTGTGACCTTTACTTTTGGCATTCTCTGTGTTTTTCTTTCTGTCTAATTGAAACGATGATCTATTTGTTCTTCAAAATGGTCTGAGACATTGCCGACTCATAAGCGCCAATACTCGCAGGTGAATCCATAGAGGTTTTTTAGTAGAAAGAAAATTATATTCATTGCCTAAAAAGATACATTAGAAGTACATAGACTTTCGTGGTAAAGTAAATCGAAGCCGAGCAAAGTCCATAATACTATAAAACAAAGCCAAATAAAAAAAACCAGGAGGATCAATAGAACATTGCCAGGGTTAATCACACATTTGTTCCTACGAATTGATTTGTTAAGCAAAATAATCGGTGGCCGATCACTGGATCTCGTTTCATTGTCAGTGATGAGTATACGTTGGAAATTTCTTCTCTAATTATTACGGTGTTGCCATTTGGCGATACGCGCCTAGGTTTGACATTCCTTACATTATTGCCGTATGGAGATAATCAAAACATGTTGAATAAACACAAAGCTAACTTTTGGAAGAGTAAATCTTCGTATTTCAGCAAGATGCCAAAGCCCCTATGGTCACCATTGAAACTAGAGGTAGAGTACTTATACATGGGCAGAGCATGAGGTATCGAATCCCCGAAAACATTATTAAACTCGTAGATCTAAATTGGGAGATAATAGCTCATAAATCTAGAACTAGGGGTGTTAGAATTGAACCAAAATCGGAATCGAACTGAACCGAAATTTCAAGCATTTCCGATTTAGTTTTGGCTTTGGTTTGGATAATGAAAAATAATCGTTGTCTTTATTCCAGTTTAGATAATATTGTTTCGGTTTGGTTAAACGATCAAAATTGAAAATTGTTCATCTTCTTAATATGATAATTTAGACAATCTGTCTCCTTTCTCACTAAACCTCTTCTTAATATCACAAAGAAGAAAATCAAAAATCGAACCGAGCTTAGCCGAGTCGAACTGGGTCTTCGGTTCAAGTTATGCTCGTTTTGGTTCAAAGCTAATATACATTCAAACGGAGTGGTTCGTTTCGAATTTTTTGAAAAGCCAAATATTAGAAAAACCAAATTAAACTGAACCGTTGACACCCCTATCATAAGTATTCAAACTCTCAGATTTATAACTAAATTGGAAAAAAAAAGCTCCCATATCAAAATTGGGAGAGAAGAAAAAATAAGAAAATAACAAGAAAACTCAAACAAAGTCAACCAGGGAGGGAGGGGAAGGTGAGATAGCTCAAACCATCCTCGATCGAAGGTTGAAGAAGTCAATGGAGACAGAAGAGAGAGAGAGAGAGAGAGAGAGAGAGAGAGAGAGAGAGAGAGAGAGAGAGAGAGAGAGAGAGAGAGAGAGAGAAGAAGACTTTTTCCGGTTCCGCAGGAGATGGACACTAATTGATAAGCAATACTGGCATGTTCTTTATATCTATTGTTTATCTGATACACTACATCAATCATGGCATACAGATTGGAATTAGATAAGGCTTAAATTGCTGCCAAAGTACATGATTGGCCTCGAAATGATGTGTGCGCATTGATCATTCCCGTCCAAAAAATTGTCAATGGTCGAAGATCATACAACACTTTCCCTAACTCCCTTGCTCAAGGTGGTCAGTCTTTCCTTACAAAGTTTCTCAATGGGTCTTTCTCAAATTGAACTTCCAATGTGACTAGTGATAATAAGATAATGGAAGATGTTCAAGGGAGAAGTCGACTTGGTATTGATTGGCTAAGCAAAAAGAGTTTCACACTAGGAAGTTCTGATCATATGCGAATATTCCCCAAACCCAGTCAAATCCATGTTAAATAAAGGCATGAGATTGGCAGACTTGACCGGTTTGATTTGACTAACGAGCCGTAATTTGTAAAAACATAAACATATTGAGGCTGTGTTCTTTTGGCGGAAAATGTTTTCCGGTGTTTGGGGGTGAAAAACATTTTTCCTCGGAAAACATTTTCCCCTCAATGAGGGAAAACATGACCAAATTGGCGGAAAATGATTTCCGCTTCTCAAAAAGCGGAAATCATTTTCCGCCAAATTCCTCCTTCCCCCCTCCGGTTGCCGCTGCTGCCCCCTCAGATGTCGGTCACTGTTGCTGGTAGCCGGTCGCTGCCGCCACCACCGCTGGTCGCCCGTCGCCAGCTGCCATCGGTTGCCGCCGTCGGTTGCCGGTTGCCCGTCGCCGGTCGCCGTTGCTGGCCGCCTGTCGCCAGTCGCTGTCGCCGGTCGCCGTTCGCCGGTCGTCGCCGCCGGCCGCCTGTCACCGATCGCCGATTGCCGCCCGTCGCCACCGCCCGCCGCCGTTGACCGGCGACGGGTGGCCGGCGGTGGCTCGTTGCTAGCCGCCCGTCGCCGGTCGTGCCTGTTGCCGGTCGCTGCCGGCTGGTGTTGGTCACCGACCGCCGCCGGTAGGCATCGGTCACTGCCGATCGGCGTCGGTCGCCGCCGGTCACCGACTACCGCCGATCGGCATTGGTCGCCGGTCGTTGCTGGTCGTCGACTGCCACTGGTCGCCGCTGCCGTCGGCGGCGAAAAATATTTTCTGAAATTTTTTCATACTGGTTGCCGAACACAGGAAAATTATGTTCCGGGAAAATATTTTCTAGGAAAATGACTTCCAAGAAAATATTTTCTAAAAACACAATATTTTCAGCCAAACGAACGGAACCTGAAAGTTTTAAAATTTGTCGAAAGTATAACTTAATACTAAAATTTTCATAAAATATAATTAAATTTTAAAACTTTTCACAAAAGTGCAATTATGTCTACAACTTTCAAAAAATGCAATCAACTTTCAAAATTTATTGAATTGATCTAATCAAATTCTTCCGTTGATTCTATTTTTTGAAATTATTAGGATTCGATTGCACCCGTGTGACAAGTTTCAACACTTGATTGCACTTTTTGAAGTTTTAAGATTTAATTGTACTTTTGTGATAAATTTTAAAATTTCCGGTAGAGTTATTCCTTTCATCTGAGTCACTTAGAACATGTCAAAGAAGAATGCTTGGACTTTGAATTTGTGGTTCCAATTTGAAGACCTTACTGAAGACAAACACTGATTTAAGTTCTGGATATGAATCAAGAATTAGAAGTTATCCAGACTCTGAAACTACTTAGAGCGAACATAACGGCCAGTGATCTAACATAGATTTCACAGCAGGAAAGTTTTGATTAACTCAATCTTAAAAGGTTATCATGCAAAATTGATTGACAATCAAACATTAAGGCAAATACATCTCACAACGGATAAAACTTTATTTATGAAAACCAAAATTCTGGTTGTATGGGCAACCAAATTTAGCGGAATTTAGATTTTGTCAACTGACGGCTATTCAATCAATTTTATACAAATCTGTCCAAATTGAAGATTGGAATATGATCCTCTCAAAACTGTCCAACAGTTAGTTTGAAAGTGGAAGAGTATAAAAGAAGATTAACGAGGAGCAGGAGGTAGAGAACGAAGTCAAGAATCAACAAGTCCAAAGTCTGAGTATATTCCAATTTTACTACTTGTTTTTCTTGAGCCAAACACTGAGATCTTGATGGACATTTTGTAATAGCAATTGTGTGAGATTAGAGAGTTCTATCATTCACAGAGTGATATCATTCAAAACTTATAACCCTTTTTGATCACATACTGGAATCCAACCAGTAGGATGCTAGTGTGGAAGTAGACTTGATTTAAGTCGAACCACTATAATTTTTTGTGTGCAGTTTCTTTATCCCTAAACTCTTATTCTATCTTTTATATTGTACACTAGCACATTGTCTATAAAGTATGCTCAGAATCCGAATGTCTTTCAGACTTTAATCTTGATCATTTGTTTTCGTTTTAAAAATTGATCAAAAGTTTTAGAGCACCTATTCATCCCCTAAATGTGATCCTTACTAGCTAAGTCACTTTTAACCAGGATAGAAATACTGGGAATTGGTGGTTGCATTGGGATAATCCATAGATAAAGGTTGGGTGCTGGCCAAAGGAGCTACCCCAATATTTGCACGATGGCTTGCTCCATACGGCTTAGGGTGGAGTCGGCCTTGCCGGAAGCAATGGGGTTTGTCCCACCATGGGAAATGGATGCAAGCCTAATGGCATTTCATGCACGCCACATACTTTCGACTCCTGCAACGGGTGACCGATATGGGTTTGCACTATCCTCCTTCACGAGAAACTTCAGAGTGAGTCGATAAATCCAATGTTTATGGTTTCGAGAACCATTACTTCCTTATATACCCTTGGCCGGGCTGCACGATTGGCTTCGGTGGCCCCAGAGGTTACTCTAGAGGCTGATGAACTTCAGAAGAAAAATGCTTATGTAATGAATGAAGTCCATTAGCAAAATCATATATGTGTTTGCCATACTATTTTCGAATCATTATTTCGTCTCTTTTTGACGCGTAACTAAAATGGTTTTATGAAGGCAAACGAAGGGGATATTATGGATTGCATTGTTATTAATGAACAACAGGCACTTGATCATCCTCTATTGAAGAATCATATAATTCAAGTAAGGGTTCGTCAAATTTTTTTTATAAGCCGAGCTCAAGTACACTAGAACACGTCATTCAATATATACTTATTTTTCTTAAATTGTTTAGCTTGATTCTTGATTATTTGAATTTTCCCTTTTGCAGGTGAAGCCAAACTAACATTTCAATAGGTTGGACAGATCTTCTTCAATTGAAAATCAGTAAAATTCGTATAGCGAGAGCCTATTCATACAGTAGCCATCCCTCAAGCAACAAACGAAAGAGCAAGATCTCTGCCTAAGATGCTGTACGTAGCATCCGTGGAGCATGCTCTTGCTTCTAATCAAACAAGAAGGACACTAGAAATACTAAAAGTTGTGTACGACGTTTAATTTGATGCTAAAATTTTTTTTTTAGATCACTTAAGTGCCAACTCCGATCTGGATCGTCGAAAAAATCATAATTACTTAAGTACAATGAGTGGCCTTGAAATGATGTGTGCGTCGTGATCATCCCCGTCCAAAATATTGTCAATGGTCAAAGATCATATAACACTTTCCCTAGCTCCCTTGCTCAAGGTGGTCAGTCTTTCGATACAAAGTTTCTGAATGGGTCTTTCTCGAATTGAACTTCCGACGTGATGAGTGATAATAAGATAATGGAAGATGTTCAAGGGAGAAAGTTGACTTGGTATTTATTGCATGAGCAGAAAGAGTTTCACACTAGGAAGTTCCGATCATATTCGAATATTTCCAAAAACCCAGTCAAATCCACATTAAATAAAGGCGCGAGATTGGAAGACTTGATCAGGTTTGATTTGACAAACGAGACGTAATTTGTAAAAAAATAAATATATTAAAAATTTTAAAACTTGTTAAAAATATAATTAAATATTAAAACTTTCAAAAAGTGTAATTAAATTCTAAAACTTTTCACGAAAGTACAATTATATTTACAATTTTTAAAAAGTGCAATTAACTTTCAAAATTTATTGAATTGGTCCAATCAAGTCTTTCCGTTGATTGCACTTTTTGAAATTGTTAGGACTCGATTACATTTGTGTGACAAGTTTCAGCACTTGATTGCACATTTTAAAAGTTTTAAGATTCAATTATACTTTCGTGGTAAATTTTAAAACTTCAGGTACAGTTATCCCTTTCATCCATGTGACTTAGAATGTGTCAAAGAAGAATGCTTGGACTTTGAATTTGTGGTTCCAATTTGAAGACTTTGAATTTCGGGTTCCAATTTGTTCCTTCCTTATTTCTCTTAGCTCTCCTTTTTTAAATTCACTCTGCAATACTTCTTTCAAGTTCCATATGAGATCCAATATGGCCACCGCGGCAGCGGCCACCACCACTGTCCCACTCCGAGGTTGAGTGGCCATAGTCACTGGCTCGTCTCGTGGCATTGGCCGGGCCATTGCAGTTCATCTCGCGTTGCTCGGGGCAAAAGTCGTCGTCAACTACACCTCCAACTCGGCCCAAGCCGATCTAGTAGTGGCCGAGATAAATTCTTCATCTCCTAATGCTGCGATTTCTGTCAGAGCCGATGTTTCTGATCCTGAGAGTGTCAGATCCCTGTTTGATGCGGCCGAAAGCGCATTCGACTCGCCGGCGCAAATCCTTGTCAACTCCGCTGGGGTCATGGATGCTAAGCATTTCTCCATAGCCAACACTCCACTGGAAGAATTTGACAAGATTTTCAGGTATAATCAGAGCAAGAATTTGCACGATCAAATCCCCAGTTTCACTTTACTGTATGATCTGTGTTCATCTATAGCGAATAAGATATTAAGCAACTCACATGTCCGTAACATTCAGTGTCAACACCAGAGGCACGTTCCTCTGTTGCCGCGAGGCGGCGAATCGGCTGAAACGCGGCGGCAGCGGGCGCATCATACTGCTGTCATCATCCTTAGTCGCTGCCTTGAAGCCTAACAATGGAGCCTACACGGCCTCGAAAGCTGCGGTTGAGACTATGACTAGAATTCTAGCGAAGGAGCTCAAGGGGACGGGAATAACCGTGAATTGCATCGCGCCAGGGCCTATCGCAACCGATCTGTTCTTCGCAGGGAGGAGTGAGGAGTACGTCAAGGGTGTGGTCAAGGCGTGTCCCCTCGGCCGTCTAGGAAAGACCGACGACATCACTCCCGTCGTCGGGTTTTTGGCGTCCGATAGCGGTGAGTGGGTCAATGGACAGGTGATTCCAGTGAATGGTGGCTTTGTTTGAGCTGCTACCGTAGCTCTACAGATCAATGACCTACCTATCCACAGTCCAAAATCCAAAATAAGAGTTGTTGTCGTAGTTTGCACACGCAGCACAATAGATACTTTTTAATAAGAGTTCTTCGTGGCCATTCTTGTCCAAATTATTGTCAATGGTCGAAGATCATATAACACTTTCCCTAGCTCCCTTGCGCAAGCTGTTTGACTTTCGTTACAAAGTTTTTGAATGGGTCTTTCTCGAATTGAACTTCCGATGGGACGAGCGATATTAAGAAAACGGAAGAGCACCTTTTCCAAACATCCTATGACTATGAGCAAATCATGTTCAAAGGAGAAAGCCGACTTGGTTTTGATTGCCTAAGCAGAAAGAGTTTCTCACCAGGGAGTTCCGATCACATTCGAATATTCCCAAAGCCCAGTCAAATCCACATTAAATAAAGGCACGAGATCGGTAGACTTGACCAGGTCTGATTTGACTAACGAAGCATAATTTGTAAAAACACAAAGATAAATATATTGGAAATTTTGAAAGTGCGATTACATTTTAAATTTTTTCTCGAAAGTGCAGTTAAGTCTAGAATTTTTAAAATATAATTAATTTTTAAAAGTTTTTAGAATTGGTTTAATCAAGTTTTTCCATTGATTGCATTTTTTAAATTTTTAGAATTCAATTAGATTTTCGTGATAAATTTTAACATTTTGTTACACTTTTTTAAAATTTTAAAGTTGAATTGTGCTTTTATAATAAGTTCCAAAACTTCCGGGGGTCTTGTTCCTTCCATCTACATCACTTAGTACGTGTCAATGAAGAATGCTTGGACATCGAATTTCTGGTTCCAATTTGTTCTTTCCTCTTTTCTCTTAGCTCTCCTGTTTACATTCACTCTGCAATGCTTCCTTCAAGTTCTGCATGAGATCCAACGTGGCCGCCATCGCCACCACCACCACCACAGTCCCGCTTTGAGGTCGAGTGGCCATAGTCACTGGCTTGTCCCATGGCATCGGCGGGGCCATTGCAATTCAGCTCGCGTTGCTCGGTGCAAAAGTCGTTGTCAACTACACCTCCAACTCGGCCCAAGCCGATCTAGTAGTCGTGGAGACAAATTCTTCATCTCCTAATACTGCGATTTCTGTCGGAGCCGATGTTTCCAATCCTGAGAGTGTCAAATCTCTGTTTGATGCGGCCGGAAGCGCATTTGACTCGCCGGCGCACATTCTCCTCAACTCCGCTGGGGTCGTGAATGCTAAGCATTTCTCCATAGCCAACACTCCGGTGGAAGAATTTGACAAGATCTTTCAGGTATAATCAGAGCAAGAATTTGCACGATCAATTTCCTGTTTCACTTTTCTGTATGATCTGTGCTGATCTATAGTAGAGAAGATATTAACCAACTCACACGTCCGTAACATTCAGCAACGCTTAATTGAGTA
This sequence comes from Syzygium syzygioides, assembly GCA_031216285.1. Classification (NCBI taxonomy): domain Eukaryota; kingdom Viridiplantae; phylum Streptophyta; class Magnoliopsida; order Myrtales; family Myrtaceae; genus Syzygium; species Syzygium syzygioides. The sequence goes on along the minus strand of CM062252.1, from coordinate 12,076,780 downwards.
ACGCTTTCATTTAACGGGGTTTCTTTTTTTTTTCTTGGCCACAAATTTTGGCATCCTTCTAAATTAGCCCCCGAACTTTTGAAAAGTTAATTAGAGATTACCTCCCCGAAGGATTTTGTTGCAGACGTTAGCTTTCTATCTACATAACCTTAAGCGTTATCTGAAAGTGGTAAATAACTTCAATTTACTTGGTTAATGAAGTTAAGAAAATAGAGAGGTGCATGGTCAATGAAATTAAGAAAATTTAGTTGAGGTTATTTTATGTGCTGCTGTGCAAACGCAAAAACTAGTTACTGTAGTAAAAACAAAAATTTCGGGAGGTAATCTGAACTTTTCAAACTTTAGGGCCATTATCCAACTGTTTCAAAGTTGAGGGGGATAATCTAGAACTTTTTAAAGTTGGAGAGCAATCGTACAATGGCCCCAAAGTTTATGGGGGGTCTTGAGCAATTAACCCAAATTATTCAAATATTGATTGTGGTTTGGATTTATTTATTTTCCATTTTGTTTTTTTTTGATAAAGTAAGAAATTATTTTCCATTTTGTTTAATTTCGCACCACTGAACAATAGCACCAAACTTTGAAAAGTTACATATTACTGTTGCACAGTAATCCTTGAATTTCGAAAATTACACATTGCCCCTGCAAATTTTCGCGCCATTTGAACGATAGCCCCTAAACTTTGAAAAAGTTACATATACCATCTCGAACGTTAATTTTTGTTATAGTCACTAATTTTACTCTCCTACACGGCCGTTAAATGTGACCTAAAAATCGACTTACTCATTTTCCTTGGCCAAAATATCCTTTACTAAATTCTTTCAATTTCTTCAGCCATGCATTCTCTCTAATTTCTTAACTCCATTAACCATGTAATATAGGTTACCATGACAAAAAAAACCGAACAAGTTATGGCATTTGTGGTGCCCTTATTAGGCGAATGTCATTCATATGTCTGATTTCTCATGAAACATGTATACACCTAAACTAATGAGCAAGTGTTTTTTTTTTCTTTTCTGTCTCCGTTTTCTTTTAACCAGGATAGAAAGACTGGGAATTGGTGGTTGCATTGCGATGATCCACCGATAAGGGTTGGGTACTGGCCAAAGGAGCTACTCCCATATTTGCACGATGGCTCGCTCCATACGGCTTGGGGCGGAGTCAGCCTTGCCGGAAGCAATGGGGTTTGTCCCCCCATGGGAAGTGGATGCAAACTTGATGGCAATTTTACGCACGCCACATACTTTCGCCTCGTGCAACAGGTGACCAATATGGGTTTGCACTATCCTTCTTCAGGGGAAACTTCAGAGTGGGTCGATAAATTCAATGTTTATGGTTTGAAGAACCATTACTTCCTTATATACCCTTGGCCGGGCTACACAATCAGCTTCGGTGGCCTCGGAGGTTACCCCAGAGGCTGATGAACTTGAGAAGAAAAATGCTTATGTAATGAACGGAGTCAATAAGCAAAATCATATATGTGTTTGCCATACTATTTTTGAATCTCTTTTCGACGTGTAACTAAAATGGTCTTATGAAGGCAAAAGAAGGGGATATTATTGATTGCGTTGATATTAATGGACGACCAATACTTGGTCATCCTCTATGGAAGAATCATAAGGGTTTGACAAAAATTTTTTTATAAGTCGAGCACAAGTACACTAAAACACGTCAGTCAATATAGACTTATTTTTCTTAAATTGTTTAACTTGATTCTTGATTATTTGAATTTTCTCTTTTGCAGGTGAAGCCAAACTAACATTTCAATAGGTTGGACAGATCTCCTTCAATTGAAAATCTGTAAAATTCGTATTGCGAGAGCCTTGCTCTATTCATACAGTAGCCATCCCTCGAGTAACAAAAGAAAACTTGACAAGAGCAAGATCTCTGCCTAAGATGCCGTCTGTAGCATCCGTGGAGATTGCTCTTGCTTCTAATCAAACAAATAGGAAAATATTTTTTTATAGAAATCATTTTGAAGGAAAAAATTTAATTTTCATTTATTAGGTGATTTAGGAAAAGTGGGGAAAATTATCCAAGAAGTCCTAAATTTATTATATTTTTGTCAATTTAGTTCTAAACATTCAATTTTGACAATTGAATCTTAAATCTTTTCACATTTTGCCAATTAAATCCATTCGGCTAATTATGAACCGAAATCATTGATGTTAATAATTTTTAATAATATTTCAATATTTTTTTCAAATTTTTTGTAATTTTTTTTTTCAAAACTCTGCCTCACACCACTTGCGATCCTAGTGCTCTTGCATGTACCTCTCCATCTCTTCCAGAATCAAAAAGAAAAAAAAAATCTCCTCTAGCATTAGAACAACTGCCAACAATCGACTGCCACCATCGCCTTTTGCGGCCGACATGGCGCTATCTGCGGGTTTCGAGGGAGGATCCAACATCGAGGTTGGGTAGATGAGAGAGAAGCGCTCATGGCTTCCTGCATTTGGAGTTGGAAGGTGTAGTTGGTGTCGAAGTTGTTGCGGAAGCCAAGCGATTGAACAATAAAATTGATAGAATAAGAAAATAAATCAGACACCAGATTTACGTGGTTCGGTCGTAGTGACCTACGTCCACGGGGAGAGCAGCACGGAATTCCACTATAGATTAAGCGATACAACGGAGATTACAACCATACTCGAGTCACTCAAACACTCTCAGTGTTTTCCAAGCCCCAATTACACCTAATAACTCACGCAGTGTTTAGCCCTATAATTTCTCACGAAATAATCTCTCAATCTCGCAAAAGAATTATACACAAATCTTAACACAAGATTTAATCGCTACGAACACTTGAGCTCTTGAACGTAATTTGCCGAAGAAAGACCCACGAAACTCTCTGCCAAGCACTCTATTTCGGCGCTTCAAGACTTCTTCGCTAAAAGCATCCCCTGACCCCGAACATATATATCAGGAAGTCCCATATTGGTCAACAAAAGAAGTCCACCTTCACTTTCCTTTTCCGATTTTGTCTTCTTTCTTGTTTTGCTGCCAACTCTTGCATATTATGAAAGCAAATTTCCAATATTTCTTTTGCTCGATTTCGGACGTCCGCAAAATATCCAATTCAAAATATGTAGATTTTCGCTTCGGGCTTAAACTCGAGACATATATTCAACAGAAGTCTAGCGGTTTGGGACTCGACGAGGTCCCGACGTTGGCTTCGAGTTCGTCGACTTCCATTTCTCGAGTCAGCCAAAACTTTCCCTCGTTTTCTCGCAAAGAAGATTCCAGGAGAGTAAGGAGTAGCAGTAGCAGGAAGGCCACCTTGGCCTAGGGTGAGGCCTGCCTGCCCAGACACTGCTAAGGAAGAAGAAAGGAAAAAAAGATAGAAAAATTTATAAAAAAATAAAAAATATTAAAATCTTATTATAAATTATTTACATTAGCGTCGGTTGTGCCACGTAGAATGGTTAGTGTCCACATTAGCAATTTTTGACCAAAATTGATCGGAGACTCAATTGAAAAAAAGTGAAAATGTTTAAAACTTTATGAACAGTTTTCCTAAAAAAGTGATTTCGTTCTTGTTAGAAGGGGAATGCGTTTTTACCCAATCTCTTTATTGTTTTCAATCTATGGAAAACGTTTTCCATAGATCGATCAACTTTCCATCATCCAAACATGGGAAAGTCGGAAAATAATTTTCCGAAACAGTTTTTCTTCAAACAAACAAATCCCTAGTCTCGCATGGGACTTCCACTAGCGACTTTTGTAAAGCCCATCAAGTTTGGCTCCGATGTTGCTTTTCACAAAGTTAAGAAAAAGAACTACGTCCATGTCTAATAGACCACGACATATGCTGTGGTAGGGGAGCGTGCACCGAAAGTTATAAACCCTATATACGAAAGGCAATCATATCTTAAATCTTCCAATCGATCCATTCAAGTTTTAAGTTTTTTATTTTTTCAAATAGTGCAATCAAATCATTTCCACAAAAACTACCTATAATTGCCCACGTGGCATTCAAAGTTCACCTATGCCTTACCCTAATTGCAGCTTTTCTATATAAAACAGAGGACTTAAATGCATTTGTTAATAAATAGTTTAGGACTTCATTGAACCAATTGAAATGTTTAGGACTCGATTGTACTTTCAGATAAAAGTTTTGGATTTGATTAATCCAATTGAAAAGTTTTAGAATTTTATAACATCTTGTACATAAGATTTAAAGCTTCTTGTGCAATTTTCTCTACCGTGGTGTTAGCTATGCATGCTGCAAATGTGGAGGGACGAACAGATGGTAAACATGCATTATCCGAAGGAAAAAATAATGGCAGGCATGCATTATTTCAAGGATAGCCTTTACTCTAGCTCCCAAAGCTCCACTTCAATGAATAACGCTTCCACTTAATGTGGCTTTCTGTGTTTGACTTGACCTACTATAAGGAAAGTTACTGTTTTATGAATTTGGGAAGCGATCGGTGCAAAAGCCATTCCTAGAAAACTAAGGATAATTTCTCAAAACTCCCCAGAATTTTAGCACTGCTGCACAATAGCCCCCGAATTTTGAAAAGTGGCGAATTACTCCCCTGAATTTTGTCTTAGTGCTTGTGTAGAGTCATTTACCGCAGAAAAGTGAACACTTAACAAGTGGCATATAATAGAAAAAAACAGTTATGTGATGGATTTGTTGTAATATGTGGGTGTGTATATCAACATATGAGAGTGAAAATAGGATAGAAATGCTTAAAAGTTGATGTTATTCACATTGTTAAAAATCATATAGGACACATTCTCATTAATATAGAATTGTCAGTCATTTTCTTAGGGTCAATTGCTCAAAACCCCCCTGAACGTTGACACCATGGACAGTAGCCCTCGAATTCTGAATATTACGTATTACCCCCCTCAACTTTGGCACCATTGGACAATCGTCGCTAAACTTTGAAATATTGCAAATTACGCCCTCCCCCCTCTGAGAACTTCAACAGTCACTAGTTTTTCCTTAAACATTGTGGTTAAGTGTTACCTAAAAATCGATTAACTCACATTTCTTGACCAAAATAACCTCTACTAATATTTCTTTAAATGTCATCAGCCATGCACCCTATCTATTTTTTGAACTCCATAACCATGTAATATGGGTTATTATGATAAAAAAAATGAATAAGTTCGTCATTAGGTAAAACTTAACGGCTATGTCGACAAAACTAACGTCTACAGCAAATCAATGTTTAATGGGGTAATCTGTAACTTTTCAATGCTCGAGAGCAATTGTGCAACGATGCTGGAGTTGATGGGGGTAACTTACAACATGTCGGAATTTGCAATGGTACTAAAGTTCAGGGGGTCTTGAGTAATTATCCCCAAATTTTATCTCTTTACATGCCGCTTAGGTTCTTGCACATTAATTGCTCCCTTGCATCCGGACACATAGACCCACCGATAGAATAGATCCAAAAATTATTATAACCGTCTTATAAAGTGTAATATATGGGTCAGTCCAGCCCTCATTGTCCCATTTCCTTCAACAGCTTCCACGCAAGCATTGAAGTGGCAAGGTGCAACGGCGGAAAGAACAAGAAAAGAGAAGGGAAGAAGCTCGCTCGTGAAGAAGAGAGAAAAAGGAGAAGAAAGAGAAAATTCCTGCGCGCGTTCACGATTCGGACATCTTGACAAGCCGAATCAATTGCGAATCACAACGCTTAGTGAGTATTTAAGCCGATTGTTTATCTAATTGGAGTAATTTTCTAATTAAGGGCACGAGTTCGAAGTGATGTCGATTTTGAACTACGAGATTCGATTAATGAGTTATTAGGTTGTGGTGTTTGTGGAAATGATAATTTAAGATGAAAATCAACTCTGAAGTACGGGTTGATTGGAACGAAATTTTGAAGTTCACATGTGAGTTTCACGTAACGGATAATAGGTGTAAGGAAAAAAATGAACGTTTGCTTTAAACGAGGTTACTCATTAGCGTGTAGAAGCCATTTTATTGACGATTAAACGTGGTTTAGTTGAGTCGTTCATTAAAGTTGTGTATTCCTTGGTTTTTAATATCGTTTTTCGATTAATTGATATGAATGCAAGTGCGTTGGCTTGGGTAACTATCGTAGGTTGGTTTTCGGCTTTTCCCAGAGAGTGGTGTTATCTCTTTTTCGAATTTGTGATCTCATGTTTTGAAAAGTGATATGTTATGAGAGATATGAAATAGCATTTTTATTATATAAAAATATAGATAAAGCATTTACTGCTCTTCGATAATTTGAGAATGGTTTGAAATACATGTTTTGGAAGGTGTTGCGAAATTTTATATATATGTAAATCATTGCGAACTGATTTATGGAATGAGCTCTACAACAATTTGAGAAACGTTTTATAAAAAACGTTATGAAATGTTATATATATTGATTTGTGAATTCGGTTTATGAAGAATTCTGAAATGATTTGAGAACTACTCTGTGAAAGGTTGATAAATGGAGTTGAGAAAACTAATGCGTTTTGTTTTGTGAAATCAATTGGTAATATTGATTTTGAATTTGATTCCTGGTATTGGAGGATATTGGTTTGGTGCTCAATATCGCTATGGAACTGGTTGAAGGTTTGTGCATACTAGTTTAGGATATTCTTGTGGGCGGAGCCACCGGCAATATAGGTAGAGTCCTAGCTAAGGGGGGAATCTTGGTCGCCTTATCATGAGGCGTTATACGTGATTATGGTTAGATATCTAAGCACAAGTTTGTTCAAAGGAGTAAACCGTTGACATGATTCGACCAAAAAAGAACCGTAGACATGTGATTTGAGATTAGTCAATGGAATGGACCATCAATATGTGGTTTGATAAGATAATCAATGGAATAGACCATTGATTTGTGAGTTGTTGAGATTGATGAATGGACTGGACTATTGATGTTTGTTATGATATTATTGATTTAACATATGTTTATATATATATATATATATATATATATATATATGGTTATGTTAAAACATATAACTTATTCTTATCATGTACGTGTATTATATATCGGGTTTGAGACAAGCGAATTTTGATATTTTTTTTGTAAAGGTATGTAATAAATGTTCGATCTGCTTAGAAGAGATATATTACTTATTGAGTTGGGGTTGCTCATCCCTTTCTTTTACAAATCTTTTTAGGTCCCTCAGTTAGCGGTCAGTAGAGCGAGAGGGATATCGATAGAGGTCTTTGGGAGTTTGTTATTTAGTTGTGTTTGACGCTGTGATCTTCGGGTGGAACGACACCCGTGTCACTTCCTTATTCCTGTAGGATTCAAGATGTGACATAAAGAGTCCACTTTACTCTTTATTCATAAGGAGACTTAGCCTAAACAGAAAATATCACTATCATTAAGCAACTCAAAATGAAAATTTGTGTTATTGCTACTCATACTTTGCAGAGTTTCTCAGATGAATTAGAACTGGAAAGACAAGTTAAAATCATGAGCAAGCCAGCTGTCAAGACATTTGTGGTAAACATGCTTTACAAACCATTTGATGATTCTTCTCCACGCGCACATTTGCGCGACTTAAGTGTGGCACTGTGGGTGGTGGGTCCCTGCGCTAGCGTCGCCCCGGATTTACGTCTCCGGCTATCGGCTGTACGGCGGTTCTCGGGTCACCAAAAAAAAGAAAACCATTTGATGATTCTTCAACCCTGCACCTTTTTTTTTCCATAGAATCTAGGATTTACTTAGCTGAGTTGCAAGTTTTTCGTTTTGAGAAACCCATTCATTGAGTTAATGCTCTTATGAAGGCAAAGGGAGGAAATATTATTGATTGCATCGATATTAATAAATAACCGGCACTTGATCATCCTCTATTGAAGAATCATACACTTCAGGTAAGGGTTTGTCAAAATTTTCCCCAAAAGTCGAGCACAACTATACTAGAACGTGTCATACAATTCATACTTAGTTTCTTTGACTGTTCCTGTTTTTTTTTTTTTTTATGGTAAGGTAAGATGTATCGACAGTTCCCGTTGATTCTTGGTTATTTGATTTTTCCCTATTGCAGGTGGAACCGTACTTACATTTTGATAGGTTCGAGAGAATTTCTCCAAATGAAAAATCTGTAATATTCGGATTGCGAGAGCCTTGCCCTATTGGAACAGTACCCATTTCTCGAGTAACAAAAGAAAACTTGTGAAGGGCAATCTCTGCCTAAGATGCCGTCTATGGTGGCTGTGGAGCACGTTGCTCTTGCTTCTAATCAACATGTATGCTCTCTCTCCGCATCTTCTTGCCGCTGCGGTTTGATGGCAATTAATTGCTCTATAGGATTTCCCAGTGCAAGTGAACTAAGAACTTTTCAATTTTTTGCCACGCTGTAACGAGGTAAAGAAATCTTAAAATTTTTGCTGGTGGTTTCTTTGAGAGACGATGCGATTGAAAATGTTAAATAAGGATGTCATGGTGCAGTCAATCTCTATAGTCTAACTGTTGCTCACAACCAATTCAGTTCACACAATATGTGGATCGAAACCGGCCCTCTGGACCATGTTATTATGATTGTAACCAGTTGGCAGGTATGTAACTCTATATTGATATTGTGAATTTATGATTAAAAAAATAAAAAAAGCAATCTAATGAGATTGTTTTACTAGGTTGCCCCAGGTTTATATGGCGATAATCTTCCTCGGCTTTTCACTTATTGGACGGTTAGTTTAAGATCAATTACTATTTCCATGGATAACCTTTCCCAAACCAACATTGAAATTAGAGGTAATTCAAACTGTTTTTTTGTTCTAACAAGGTGATGGCTATTGACACGGATGTTATAGCATGTTATGTTGCGGCTTTATCCATATAGATAGGGAACTAAGCCCTGGTACTCCTATGCGCGCTGCTTCTACTTATGGGAGGGATGTTTTTGCGCTTGCAATCCGAATTGATCAGGTAAGATTAGCTTTATAGTCGTTAAGATAATGGTTCTTATTTTGTAATAATAATGTATGAAGAATGCAATTTTTTAAAACTATGTTATATTGTTATGGATGGGGAAAACTATCCAATCTGTTTTAAACTTACTATACGGATGTCAATTCAGTTTTAAATTTTGCAATTTTGCCAATGTAACGTTAAACTTTTGATGCTAAATTCCAATATAATCTTTCGGCTCAATTACCATAAGAAATTGCTAACATGGTGATTCATAAGTTGTTCACATCAGCTTGCCATGTATAATGCTTAGCGATATCTAGACGCCATGTCAATAATTTCCGGTGAGAATTGGTCAAAATGATTATTTTTAGAATTTTGCATAAAAATTTATGACTGAATTGACATCTGTACGATAGAATTAAGATTGAATTGGTAATTTCCCTGTTATGTTATGTATGCATACCTGTAAGAGCATGATAATTTCACAATTCATGCTCCATACGTAAATCACATACCTTGTTCTATATACATGATTAGCGCTATTTTCCGTTTTAAATCAAAACTTTCACCGTTCATGACCATAACAAGTATAATATCCAGACTGTTGAGCAAGTTTTTCTTTTTCCTTCCCTTAACCAGGATAGAGATACTCGAAACTGGTGGTTGCATTGCGACCATCCGCCGATAAAGGTTGGTTACTGGCCAAAGGAGGTATTCTTATACCTGCGCAAACGGCTTGCTCCATACAGCCTGGGGCGGAGTTGGCCTTGCCAGAAGCAATGGAGCTTGTCTCCCCATGGGAAGCGGACACAAGCCGGGCGCACGCCACGTACTTTCGAACCCTCAAATGGGTCGGCGCGACCGGCAACGCCTTGCTTCCAATGCGGAAGATCTCAGAGTGGGTCGATAAATCCAATGTGTATGGCTTCAAGAACCATCACGTTGTCATACGGGGGATGAAGGGCTACACGATCGGCTTCGGAAGGCCCGGGGATTGTTGCGGAGGCTAATGGACTTACGAAGACGAGGCAATGTGGTGAGCAAGTGAATAAGCAAAACCTTGTGCTTTTCCATACTAAATTTTAAAGAGATTTGCTCGAGTGTGCTTCGATAGCTTTATTATCAGTCTGATAAATGTAGATAGATAAACTATTAATTTGACATTAAACGAACGGCCGTGCTATTTATGAAAATGTGCGGCACTTATATGAATTGCCATACCGTTTCACTCGTAGATGCAACTCTCGACCAGAAGATTCTGCTCTAGAAATTTACTTTTGATGCACAATAATTTGTGATTGTCGCCAGCCCTCACTAGAAGCTGGACGAGGTCGCCAATCCTGGTCCGACGTCGCCAAGGGTGTCAAAAAACCCTAACTGTCGTCGTGGTCGCGGTGTAAAAGAAAACCCGGTTTGGATAGGGAAATTGTAATCCCTCAAGGCTCGAACAACCCTAGTTACAAAGGAGGGACAGTGATCTAGAAGCTTCAATTAGGGGTGAGCAGAAGGAATTGTCCAGACTGCTTGGAACCGCTTGGACCGGATCAAATCGATAGTAGTTCCCGAGGGCACCGGTTTGGTTTCAAGTTCTATAAAATCGGAAACTGTGAATTTTGGTTTGGTTGGACCGGACATCTTATTTCCTAAAAATCTGTAAAAAAAAAAAAACCTTAATCCATCTCTTATTTCTCAAAAGAAGGCTCTTTAAGGCTGCATTGACTACTTTTATTTATGTATGTGAGTAAGATGACAAAAACTAATCAAAACACAACACTAGTTGCTTATTCTAAATTTTGCAACAAATTGGAAAAATTTCTGTGAAACCTACAACGTTACACTTGACTCGTTGATTGTAGAAATGACTTGATTATCAAGAACATTTTCAATTTCATCTTGATCATTAACGACAAATAAATAAAAAAAGCTGAATATGCCATCGTTTCATTAGCCTACTCAGGAACCAGATCCGACCGATCGGTTCGATTCCCGATTTCAGAAACTTGGAACCGATTTCTCCGATCTAGTTTTTTATTCATGTGTGGAAACCGGACCAAAACTGATTACCCCTAGCTCCAATCATCACCGCAATGTGGCTTCTAAAACCCAAGTCCTTCCCATGATGGAGGACAACATAAACACACCATTCTTTGTGTTTAGAGAGATACCACCACCTTGTCTTGCGACTCGGACGGGACTGGAATCGGTTTGGCTTTTTTTAAAATTGGCCTGGATGGCTTTCAGGCCTCCTCCATGTACGATACGTAACACTGATCAGACGGGGAAGCTCTTGAGGATCCCGCGACCGGCTATAACCGGGGGCGGGTCCGCCTCTTAACCGGCTGCATCAGGTGAAGTTGGACAAGGGCTGTATATAAAGAGAGCTGGTTGGACACGTGACCCGGTATCCCCTGATCACCAGCTTCCTCGTCTCGGCTGTCTTGATTCAGAATCACACAGAGACAAACATCTCTCTCTTTTCTCTCTCTCCGAATCTCTTCGATACCAAAACTATAAAAACCCCCGGCCTTCGAATAAATTTACCCCTCTTCGATCCCTTCCGCTCTGTCTTCTTCTCCCTCAGCGAGATCTTTCAGCTCTTGGGTCCCCGAAATACCCGTTCTTGATTTCGTGTCTCCGTGGTTCCACTTGGATTCTTGGACCTGTTGATTCGGATCCGACCCATCTGGTCCCAGATCCGCAACGGGTCGAGTGATCTCGAGGAATTGGCAACTGGGTCGATTTGATTCTTCCCCAGCTCGTCCTGATCGGCGGAGACTAACAGGGAGGAGATCAATCTTAAGTTTTGCAACTAGGGTTAAGAGGGCTTTGCTGAATTTCTCTGGGTGTGAGAGGGGGTTTGCGATTCGTTTGGTTGGCGTGTGAGAGTTACACTTGGGGAAGAGTGAAGGGATTGAAATTTTTTCTGTAATGGCCGAACAAGTAGAGGGGCTTGAAGGGAGCCAACCGGTGGATCTCACCAAGCATCCCTCTGGCATTGTTCCCACCCTCCAGTAAGTCAGTCTTTGTAATCTAAATGTCTCTATGTCTCCCGATGGGAGTTTGCGGTGTTCCTCGTCCGGGGAGCTGGGAGCCTATTAAAGATCTCCGTGTGCTGGTTTTAGCAAGCATGAGTGGAGATGGAAAAAAGTTGTCAGCTCGAGGGCACAGTTTTAACCACGTATCTGGGGGTTCCTCCTCATTGAAAAGAAAATAGAAGTCAGTTGATAAGTGGCTTGCGCGACAGATTTTAGTGCTCATCAAAGGATGCGTTGTCAGTCATTGTTCATGTTCGGTTGATTTGAGTACTAGCTGCCATTGAAGGTTGCTTCACGGCGCCAATTGTTTGTTGGGCTTCATGAATTTCTGAAACAGTTGAAATTATTTCTGTATACTTTGGAATGGAGTACAGAATTTCAAAATGCACTTGAAAACATATAATGGCTAGAATTTGCCTCTTATGGGTCTTTCATTGCAGTTGAACCATATTTGTAAAGTTTACCTTGGAATTATATTGAAGAGTAGATAGGGGATTAAGAATTTGTTTCCTTTTTCTATTGAACCAAATATAGTACTGTACGAGGCAATTTACTTCATGTGAGAGCTCGGTTTCCATTTTTTGACACGTGTCGACTTTGGATCTACTTTGTCTATGTTAGAGCAGTTTGATGCTGAATGGGTTGGGCTTTACAGAATGACCTGTGAGGCTATGACAACAGCATCTGATTTTCAACTAGCTTGATATATTACTATAACATTATGAACATTATGGCTCAAGGGAACTTCAATATTTTTTTGTGATCACATGTCCATAGGAACATAGTCTCAACTGTCAATCTGGATTGCAAGTTGGATCTTAAAGCTATTGCGCTGCAAGCTCGGAATGCTGAGTATAACCCAAAGGTACTTGAAATTTTGTGAAGGAGCTACTCTATCGTGGTACCCTTTCTTTGCAAAGTCAATTAAATTTTGGAGGTGGTGGATGTTGGGAAATAGAGCTCTGCAAATTGTGTTTTAAATCAAACCTATGGAGTTGCTTCTCCTAAACATAATCACGCTCTAGAGCAATTCATGGCAAAAGAACTCTCTGTTTTCTCCCATTCATTATGGTTATGGGCTTTATTTATTGCTACTTTCCTTGCTATAGTGGCTGCTTTTGTTGTGCTCCTTAAGATCTGGCCAATACAGAGTTGGTGCTCAGAATGTGGTAAAGCTCAGGTTTAGTGCCTAACTTCTTTTTCGTCTTTACAATGCAGCGTTTTGCTGCAGTCATCATGAGGATTAGGGAACCTAAAACGACAGCTTTGATTTTTGCTTCTGGAAAGATGGTAAGGGAATTTAGGTTGTTAAGATCAAAACTAAAGCTAACAATTTCTGTTTATGTATCTTGGAAATACCTCTGTGGTTGTGCTTGTATCTTTTTGTCCATGATTGATAGTTTTGTATCTTTGTGGGCCTAATGATGCTTGACAATTATGAGGATTTTAAAGTTTTCTTGTCACTTTATGTTTAACTTCTTCAACAGTGTTTCCAGCATTAAGTACTTAAGTCCTTGTAGTGATCCAAACTACTCTTTTTAAGATGATTCTTCTATTTCTTTTCTTCCCATTGAGCATAGGAACTTGCATCTGTCTTGATAAGACGGGAACTCCTGTTGTTTAGATTTTGGTCTATTACTCTCTTTTGTTGCTGTTGTGCTTGATCAAAAAAGCTGCATTTGCACTGCTTCAGGTTTGCACCGGGGCGAAAAGTGAACAACAATCAAAGTTGGCAGCAAGAAAGGTACTTTGACTTTTCATATACACCCATCATTTTTCCCCTGAAGAAAATGGCATGATTAAAGTAGATTTAGCTAGCTTCAACTTTGGCAGACTTTAGTTATTATCAAAACTGGGCAAGATCTCGACTTTTATTGCCATCTGCATGTATTTATTGCAGTGATGGTGATTTATTGGATTAGAATAGCATTTAGTTCTCAAGTATCGCATCTGAAGGTGTTTTGCTTTCTTCCAGTATGCAAGGATTATCCAAAAGCTTGGGTTTCCTGCCACATTTAAGGTATTGTCCTTCCTCTCTCACTCTCTGGCATTTGTATACACTTTTTCAGGCCTCTCGAACTGGCCACTTCGTTGAGCTCTTGCGGTTATCAATGTGCTTTTGTTTACAATGACTGGCAGGACTTTAAGATTCAGAACATTGTTGGCTCCTGTGATGTGAAATTTCCGATCAGACTTGAAGGTCTTGCATACTCTCACGGTGCCTTTTCAAGCGTGAGTGCCTTTTCTCCCCTGGTTCTGCATTAACAAAAAGTTTGCAATCAGCAGTATCAGAGTTGCTGAATGAGATTCGTGAAGAAGTGTAAAATCTCTCACCCTTTTTGTTTGTTTAACTGCCGAAACACCTTTTGCATCAGTAGCATTCTAAATCAGAGTAGCTTGCCATTAACTTCAAAGAACAGTTCACAAGTCCCTTTTCAATTTTCTTTCACGGGAATCTGTTCTTTCTCTCGTATAGGAAATGCTTTTTATCATTATCAATTTCAGTCAAAAGTTTGTCCTTTGGATTTGTTTTTACTTATATGTTCCAGTTTAGTAGTCGAGTGTTTCTTTTTAAGTAGAATCTACATATTGCTTGTGGCTGCTCTGCCATCAACAACACTACGAGCATTGGCATTTCTTTACTCGATGAGGACTTATCTCTTACCCACTCTGATGCAGTATGAGCCTGAACTCTTCCCTGGTCTAATATATCGCATGAAACAACCCAAGATAGTGCTCTTAATTTTCGTTTCCGGGAAGATTGTACTTACTGGGGCAAAGGTGATTGGCCTCTTCCCTGACTTGTCTGCTTGCTACTACTTTGATGTGATCAATGGACTGACCTTCCCTTCTTTGGCTGGTTTAGGTGAGGGATGAGATTTACACTGCCTTCGAAAACATATACCCTGTCCTCACTGAGTTCAGGAAGGTCCAACAATGGTACATATCTTGCTCTACTGTTTTGGGTATTATAAACACTATCTGAATTTGCTTACTTTGTGTGTGGACTTGATATTATTACGAGCATGTATATAAGAAAATCGGTAAACTTTTGTGGCGGCAGATTTCTGAAATGGGTATAACTCTATCTGGCAGAAATTCTTGGGGCAAAATATATTTTTCATCTGCCGTGAGACGAAGTAGTTTCAAGTGTAAATACTCGGAAGACAAGAGGAGCAGACGCGGTCCATCTTTGAAAGGATTGACTCGAGAACTTGAAGTCTTTTGGGGTCTCTGTGGATCGAACCATAGTTGCACTACAGTGGGTTCTCTAGAAATTTTGTTGTAATTAGTTAGCTATGGTTGAGAGGCATGTGCGAAATGGAAAGATGTTTAGATGGTCATCCTTTTGTGAATGATTATCGTTTGAGGAGTATGTGTATGGAGCAGCCCTGCGTCAAGTTTTCTGAATTTGTGAAATTTAGTGGACTCGATGTGCCATGATACACTCATGGACATATCTGTACTGTTGACACAGAAAAAGGAAAGAAACAAAATTTGATTTCTGTGATAATATTTGGAGTAGTTATGTCTAGTCAACGCACAGCTGGAGCCTGGCGTTAACCTGGATGAATTTTGCAAATTTTTTAATTTCCTGATTTTTTTTTCTTTTTTTGTTTTCTTTTTTCTTGTTTTTCCGCCAGTTGCTGGCCACAGGTAACAGCATCTTGGCTGGGCGAGGCGAGGGTGAGGGCGTTGTGGCTGGGTGAGGTGAGAGCCGTTGCTTCCTCACTTGGGTGAGGTGAGAGCCGTTACTCCCTCGCTTGTGGCTCGCGATCGGTGGAGAAGCAAGAAAAAAAAAAAACAGAGAAAAAAAAGGGAAGGACAAAAAAAGCAAAGAGAAAAGAAAAAAGGAAAATATAAGAAAATTAAAAAGAAATTGCAAAAATCATTCACTTTAGCGATTTTCGATCAAAATTGGTCATAAGAATTATATTGGAAAATCTTTTTAAAAAATTTATGACTGAATTGGTTATTGTACAATAAATTTATAACTTTTTATGTAATTATCTCGAAAGATAATTTTTGTGAAGGGGCAAAGTGCATTCCAAGAGGTAAAACTCACTTAAGTAATATGTATGTTCCAAAAATAGAGATATATGGATAGTTATAAGGTGAAATGCGAGGAAATCTTTGATAATTTATATTATTTTTTGTAAAATAGCTTAATATTAATGAACATTTTTCGATCAAAGGAATCGGGGCCCACCTTCAATTTCTTAGGGCATGCATGACAATCATTATGTATCTCTGTTTTTCTCCTTTGTTGTTTTCGGGAACAAGTTTGGAATACAAATTCATTTGGTAACACAATTTCATTTTTTTAATTTTGAGACAAATTTTTAATCTAGAAATGGGTTTGGAACATAAATAAAAAGTAGAAATTTTATTTTTCTATTTCTAGAACAAAAACAGAAATAAAAATTCTCTCCCACTCACTTTCCACCACTGCCACCACCAGCTTTTCTCTCTCCCCCACCACCTCCTCCTCCTACCCCACCACCGACGCCGCCACCTCCACCACCCTCTCCCCCTCCTCCACCTCCGTCGACCTCCTTGAGGGCCGCCTTGCCACCAAGAACTTCTAGAAGGTCGATGAGGAGACCCGCCCCCTTCTCATCGCCTTGGTCGACAATGCTGCCATCAAGCGCGGCTATGTCTTCAATTCATCACTGCAGCCGACCTCAAGGTGATCGATGACCTATGACATCGCCATAGTAATGACCTTTTTGGATACATCATCCATAAAACGCTGTGGGACAAGACCAATAGGGACTTTACGGGGTTCTTCATCAAGGTCGGTTGGATGAAAAAACTGGACATGGACGTTGAGCAGTACAATTATGGGTCATTCCCAACTGAGTTCATGTGGAAGCTAAAGGAGGTAAGGATCACTTGCCACTCACCAAAGCATTGAGAGGGACTCAGTTGCTCAACAACCTCCTCACTCACCTTGCTTTCGCTGACATGGAAGATAAAGAAGTAGACAAAGAAGAAGAGGCACAAGAACGAGCTGATTCAGCAATCTAGAACGGCGGGTTGTTGAAAGGGTTAAAGGACAAGAATGCCTCCTCAAAGCCATGACCCAAAAGAATGGTCAAACTAGACTACAATAGAATTATTTAACTCTAGGCATTCTTCACTAAAGAATGTCATTGAGAGATCATTTGCGGCATTAAAGAATCACATCTTCATTTTGAGACATATATCTTCATTTACAATTCGAAAGTAAGCACATATTGTAATTGCATTTTGTGTTATCCATAATTACATTCGTGATCAAGACATGAGAAATAAGAACTTTTCCCTATATGGAGATATAGAGCACTTATTGGGACCTACACAAGAAAAATTTTATGTTGTTATTAAACGCGTTTCTCTGCTCAAAAACTCGTTCAAGGAATAGAAATAAAAAAATCTATTTCTGGCCATAAATTATTCTTAGGAACATAATGGTTATTATTCATGCCCTTACCTATCAATGCATCCTTTTATCATTTTATGAGAAATAACATGGTACATAGAATCACTTGGTCAAATCACATTCAAGGGTGTGAAAAGTATTGGATTTAGGCTCCATTTGTTTCTTGAATAAATGAATGATTTGGAAAGTGTTTTTCTAAAAATGATTGCTTGTGTCGTTTGAAATAATTAATTAATAAAAATATTTTTATTATAAACAAAAATTTAAGTTTAAACACTTTTTATAGCGATCACCTTCAGGAAAATATTTTCTAAATTATTCATTTTCTAGAAATTTTTTCCTCATTTTTCAATGTTTCTTTTGCTTAGGAAAATGAGTCAATGGAAAACCTATTCTTAAATTCAATAAAATGATTTTCTTTTTAAAAAATAGAAAATCATTTTCCAATATATGGCTAGGTATTGGCAATTGGACTCAAAACTCTACGCTTTGCCATGAAAACTCCAATGGCGGTTCTCGAGTCCCCGACATTTAGGATCAAGTCTCCTCTACCAAAGCCAGGGTCTATCGAGGCTAAGCCTATGACATTGGTACCCGTGCTCGGGTCCTCGATGCCCAGCCCTAGTTGAGGTTGAGCTTGAGAATCTGATGCATGGGCCCGGGTCTAAAGGTTGAGCACAGGATCTCGATACTCGAGCTCAGATCCCCAACACCCAGGCTTAGATCCATAAAGGTAATGTCGGGATCCTTGACGCTCGTGCTCTAGTCCCTAGCATTCAGGCCCGAGTCCACGAAGGTTGTGCCTGAGTCCTCAATGCTTGGGATTAGGTCCTTGGTGCCCAAGCCAAGGTCTACTGAGGCCAAAGCTCGGGACCCCGATGCCCATGCCTAGGTCCCCAGTGCCCATGCATGGGTCTATCGGGGTTGAGTTCAGGAATTCGACACTCGCGCTTGGGTCTATTGAGGCCGGACTTGAGACTTTGGTGCCTCTACCCATTTCCCTAGCTACCTAGGTGCAAGTTTCCATTGCTCGACTAGTGTATGCCTATTTAGGAAAGTCACACAAGATTTTCCAAATCAAATGATAGGAAAATATTTTTCAGTTTATTTTCAGGTTTCAGCAAAATATTGGAAAATAGTCATTTCCTGAAAAATATTTTTCAGAAATGTCACATATTCTCGCAAAATAAATGAAGCCTAGGGTGTGTTTGGTTCGTGGAAAATGAGCGATTTGAAAAATATTTTCCAAAAAATGATTGTTTGAATCACTTACAAAAATGATTGAACGAAAAATATATTTATTGTCTATGAAAATATTTAGATTTAAATTGTTATCGATAATGAAAATATTTTTGTTTCCTAATTATTTAAAATAATACAAGCGATTGTTTTTAAATCATCCATTTTTCGCGGACCGTTTGTTCACGGAAAATTGATGATTTGGAAAATATTTTACTATAAACAATCGCTGTATCCGTTGAAATAACTAGTTAACAAGAAATATTTTCATTAATGACAATAATTTATGTCTTAAAATTTTCATGGACGGTGAAAATCTTTTTCGTTTGTTCATTTTTTATGCAATACATGCAATTGTTTTTAAAAATATATTTTTCAAGTCACTTATTTTTTGTAAAACAAGCCATGCCTTTAGACTTGCACGTTACTCGAACTCTGCTCGATTCCTTTTGAGTTTAAATATCTCAAGTAATTAATCGAGTCAAGCTAGAGCTTTGAATATGCAACTTCAGTAACTCACGAGACTAATTGAGCAACTTTTTTTTTTACATATGTTAATTACATATATTTAAAGATATGAATATAAATTGATAAAAATTGTTGATTTTTCAATTGGAGTACATTTTTAGACTATAAGTTTGGGTTTAATTCGAATTTCATGTAAATTTTCCTATCTAGTCGAGTCATGTTTGACCTTGTTGAAAAGTTGCCAAAGTTGAGCTCAAGCTTGGAAAATCTAACTTTCGAATAGAGCTTGAGACGAATGTCCAATTTCGAATGTTTAAATCGAGTCGAGTCAAATGGAGCCCGGGCCGAGCACCGAGGTGAGTCCACTCTAATATAATTTCTATCTCTCAATCCTGACCGTCGGATTCCTAGTGAACCCCGGGAGATAAAGGTGTACTCGATCGCACCTTCTTCGCCACCCCGGTTTTTCCCCTCGTTAAAAAGCCCCAGCTCCCCGTTTCTCTCACACACCGTTCGCCCGCTCACAAAGCCAAAACCAGCGGTAGTCTGTAGACCACTCCTTCCTTTCTTGCTCTCTCTCTCCCTCTCTCTCTCTCTCTCTCTTTCTGCATGGACCTCAACCTTTCCTCCTCCACCCCCTCCTCGGCCTTCCGAGCAGATTTCCCTTTCCTTTCCAGCATTTCACTGGAAAATTCTCCCCCGAAACCAGGGGTCGGCTTCTCTCTTGACCTCGAGGCTCCTCCTCCGAACGAGAATGGCTTCTTCTACAGGCTCCTCAACAGCCCTTATACCGACCATCTCGACCATGACCTCTACTTCACCGGCGAGGGCTCCTCGTCGAACCTTTTCGCCTGGGTGGTCTCGACCCCACAGCTCAACCAGCCATTTCATCGCCCACCCCCGGATCCTTACCCGACTGCAACGTTCCCCGGAGGGTTCGACCTCCACGCGCCGCTGCTGCAGCAGACCCCCCCTCCTCCTCCGTCTGTGGACGCCTCGCCGAAGAGCGGGGACGACAGCGTCGGCATAGCAGCGCATGGTGAGCTTGAGTTCAAGAGCCTCTTCGACTGCTCTCGGGGTAGCGCCACGGTGGACCACCAGATCACGCCTTTGCTCGACTTAAATGATCTTGGATCGCTGAACGCGAAGCTCGGTGAAAGGGTCTCTTCGGTTGATGTGACCTCGGATCGCAAATGGGGTCGTGAGCCAGACGATATCAGCAATGATCGGAGCAAGAGAACGGTGGTGATATGTCTGCCGCAGCAGCAGCAGCAGCAGAAGGAAACAACGGCGAAGACGAAGAGAGAGAATGGGGACGACAAGGTTGACAAGAAGCTCTCGGTCGTCAAAGGTCAATGGACTCCTAAGGAAGACAGGTTTAGTCTTGAAATATATTGCCTCCATTTTCTTTCTTCTTCCTCAATTTTTTTTTCTTTTTTGGGTTTTTTTAATGTTTTCTTAGATATCTATGTTGTTAGCTTAATTAAGTTATATAGGTTTCTGGGTATGTAATTTTTTCTTCTTTTTTGAAATTCTGTGGTTGATATATGATGAAGAAAATTACTCTTTGTATGAGTATCATCTTTTTCTCATTTTTGTGCAGGCACTTGACGAGGTTGGTTCATATGCATGGAACGAAAAATTGGTGTCTAATTGCTCAGATGTTGAATGGAAGAGTTGGAAAACAGTGCAGGGAAAGATGGCATAACCATTTGAGGCCCGATATCAAGGTTTTTTTTTTTTGCCTTTATTATTGTTTAAAAATAGTTTTTTTGCCCAAGTTCACTACTTCTTTAGACCCTACCACCATTAAACCTTCCATTTTATGAATTTGCATTCACCATCATATGCATTTGGTCATTTATTCATAAAAAGAATCATAGTTAGATTTGATAAATGATCACATACATATGGGATGTGTATCTGGACACATACATATGGTATGCATATAGATTTAAGAATATGAGCATTCAACAATCTTTTGTGATTTGGCATAGTTGATTTTTCACAAAAGCATGCAATAATAACACCACCCATACACGCCATAATTGACGACTTGCGTTTCTTTTATTGCCTCTCAACAGAAAAAATGACTTTATTTCCTTACTTTATCGACGCGTGTCGTTCAGTGCATGTAACTCGTGACACCATTTGATTTTTTTTGTCGGTATTAAGTTTTTCATTAACACACAAGTTTTCCGTTGCACTCCTCAACTTGCATTGTTTAGTCCATATGCGACAACGCATAAGCATGCATGGTGACAAGTGGTCACGCGGACCGGGTTTATCGGAACCATGCCTGATAAGCAGGGCTGTAAAAATATCAAAAGATGCTTTTGAAACTTATTAAACGTAAATATTTTTATTTTTCTAAGTTTTAGTTATTAAATTATTGCGTGAACTCTTCATGCACTTCCATGCCCTAGCTCAGCAGCTAATTAAAAGAGGTTAATTCCATTTGATGAACTCCAAATTCTTCCATTTAACACACGACATATACCTATGTATTCGCCCGAAACATACATTTAGGAATGCATATATAACTCTATACATGAATAAGATCCACCACTAAAAAGGGTGTAAATACATTCACTATGAATTTTCCTCGTTTTTCCTCTGTTATATGTATCAAGAAAACATCTGTAACTCTCTACATCTACACGGTAAATATAAATACTTTGCAATCTATTTGATCAGTTCAAACTGAAATACCCAATTACTATTGATTGTACTAATGAAGTGTAATCGAAGACACACTGCCAATATGTAAGACTCCGGAAAAAACACGAACTCAAACCCTAGAGTAAGTTTTTCTCTCTCCTCCTCCTCCTCTTCTTCGTTTGGCTCTCATCATTTTCTTAGCAGAAGGACGCGTGGAGCATCGAGGAAGACAAGATCCTGATTCAGTCACACAAGGAGATTGGGAACAGATGGGCCGAGATAGCCAAGAGATTGGCCGGGAGGACCGAAAACACCATCAAGAACCACTGGAATGCCATCAAGCGCAGGCAATACTGTAAGCGCAAGTTGCTCCCCCACACCAACAGCTCCACCCTCTTGCAAAACTACATCAGGAGTGTCACCACTCCAACTCCTCCAAAACGGTCAACACCAGCTCGTGGTCACGACCTTGGCGACCGCTACCGCCACAAGACCAAGAAGCAGTCATTATCCTCGTCGGTGGCAGCCAATTTCCGTGGCTCAGACGTGCAGCCTGAAGCAGCCAACCACCCCCGGCAGGTGCCGGAGCCCCATCACCACCACCAGCCGCTGCCAACTCAGAGGCCAGCCGGCAGTGTCTTGGGATTTCCGATGGTCGATGGGAATGGGAATCTTGGGCTTTATCCGGTGATGGACCATCATCATTATCATCAAAATCATCACCATCATGTGCTGAGTGAAGGTGGCGGTGGTGGGAGCGAAGAGAGCGATTATGATGATCATGAGTTGGACTTGGAGATGAGCTTGGAGATTGGCGATGGCCACCACCATCGTTGCCATCATCACCCTAATCACCATCACCATCAGGAGAAGAAGGAGCTGGACTTGCTAGAGATGATCGCTCAGCGAAGTGGCTAATTCCGAATTCATAAAAGCCCCAGTAGGCAGTGAGTACCCTTACAGTATAGCTGCTTCCGAAAATTGTTGTCCTTTTGTTAATCTTCTGGGCCCAGTTTGCTTATCTGAGATCTAATGTTGTTGTTCTAGTAATAATAGCATGTGAGATAGAGACTTCTTTCGTATTTTATTTTCTCTATGTGGAGACTATGTTAGGGTTTATGAGATAGACCGGGGAGAGGTCTAATACTATTACATATGCATGTGTTTAGCTTTGGTTATTCTCTGTTTGCCTTGACAGCTTCGGTAATAGATTAAGGCTTCCATCACTATCTCTCGACTATTAACTAATTTGCTAGATGGAAACAAAGCAGAAAAGGTAATGGAACTGGAGATGTATTTGAGCAAAATAAATGCATGTACTTTCTACAATGAGACCAATTAAGTACAATGAGACCAATTAAGAATTATGTTCATAATGTCACCAAAAACCTTTCACAAACTATTAAGTGAGAGAATCTTATTAATTACTCCTCTTTTCAGGAAAAGATCAAACCCTACCTCTTCTAGTCATATAAGAAGCTTCTGAATGATTGTAAAGTTTGGAAGTTGGAAATTCTCTAACAATAGAACTTTTGTTCGATCCTTTAGCGTCGTGGATGCATACAAAAGTGAAAAGATTTTGTAACTTTGGAAAAATCATATGATATTAGTACAGTTTGAATTTTCAATTCTTTAGCTTCGATTGGTCAACTACCTTATGCATGTTTGAAGCCAAATGCATTCCCAACCAGAAAAAGATTATCAAGGACACTAAATTTTTATATTTTAATTGTTATTATTATTGCTAAAGCAGCATGATGAGATAATTTGCATGGAAACATGGTGACAACCCCATCTTTAGCGCTTTTGAGGCCCCGTTAGAGCTGAACCTTGACCAGGGTACTAACGGGTCACGCGGTCCATTAAACCCATTATTTGCGCTTGCTTTGCTTGACTCTTTGTATGATCTGGACTCCCGATTTAAACAAGCTCATTACTCTGTTTATTTCGTGAAAAATGAATAAGTTGAAAAATATTTTCCTAAAAATGATTGCTTATATTATTTAAAATAATTAGTTAATAATAAATATTTTCATTATTGATAATAATTTAGATCTAAATAATGTTATGAATGATGATAATACTTTTCATTCATTTATTGTTGGAAGCAATATAAGCTATCATTTTTAGGAAAATGTTTTCCAAATCATTTAAACTCTCAAATTGTGAGACATACGCGGCTCCTTTTTTGGAACTAGTCTGATTTTTCATTACATGATTTTTCATGAATGTGGTCCTTCGAATCCCCCAAAAGGTAACGCAAAGACTTGAGTAGTCGTCTTCCATGTCCCGAAGGAAATGATCTAGATCACAAGAAGGGAATAGGTATAACCCTTCACAAAGCGCACGCCCTCGAGACAAAATTCCATGTCCAACTAGTCATTGAAATCGTCCATCTAGAGAGGAATATAAAATATATATGTCGCGCAACAAATCGCTATTACAGTTAACATCAGGATATCAGAACTAGGATGAACTAGTCATCGGCATTACGATTCCGGGTGTCAATAGACGTCCTCTGTTTTGCGGCGTATAAAAATTATATGGTGCAACATATCGCAAGAACAGTCAAACATCGGCATATTAGAACTAGGATGAAAGAGATCTTTAAAGAACCGCGTTCCTTATCATCAGCTGAGACGTTCTTGCGGTCCTCGTGAGCAATGGCCCCAACCTCAACTCCGGTAAACCTCAGATATTGCACAAAAGAATGCGAAATGAAAGTATATCGGAGATGAGGATTGGCAGAAAGGAGAAGACTCTTCGGGCCTAAAGTTCCCTGATTTGAGATGCAACTCTGGACCTTCTTCATAGAGCACCTTCGAAAAAGCTCTCTGTGAGCAAATATCGCAACTCCTATCAATTCGGGAGGCGGCAATTCTAGGTTGCCTGAGTCAAGAACAGACAGAGCCACCAACCAACCACAAATATTCCGAAGAGGGAATTCCCGTAGAGATTTAAAATATGCACGCATAACTCTTCATAGTATCTCGGACTTGCTACAGCTTTTATGTGGAGCATTTGAGTCTGGCAAATGTCAAATACCCGGTATGGCCTCTGGCTTCAGCAGACGGCCTTGCCATGATAACTGAACTCATGCTCTCCTGCTTGTCGCTTCCGTCACTAGTCTGCCTTCTCTTGCATGGAGGCTGCCGACGAGGGCTGCCTCCCTGACCTCGCATACTATTGATCTTAGCCTCCCCAACTTCGAATGTGCGAAGAAGCACCTCAAAGGTCCGTATGTCTAGACACGTGAAACGGATCCATGGCCATCAATGTTAGAGTGCAAGACAATTACAGCAAGAATATCCAACAAAATTAGATTGCCTATAGACAAGGGAAATCCTGTACGGTCAACTCAATCCATCATACAGACCAAAAAAAAAAAAAACACTCAATCCATAAAAAATATAGTAACGTGGAAGAGTTAGCAGAAATGAGAGCGTTTACCAGTAAAGTTCATTCTGAGTGCTTCACATGAGCGCTGCACTTGTTCAATGCAAGGTGAGAAAGAGCATTAAGTGGCATCTGGTTTGAGCATTTTCGCAGCAGACACTGTGACCAACCAAGGTTGCGGGAGGTCCAAGAACACAGCATCGGCCATGCCACAGAGTTCATCAGGAAATCCCTTGCCCTGGATGTCCCTAACCCCAACCGTGACCATGCTGCTCACTCCTGTTCTCTCGAAGTCCTCCCTGTCGGAAGGAAAAAGTCAAGCCAGCATGTTTAGAGAATACAAAGGGCAATAGACTTTCGAGTTTGCAGCAATAAAACCAGAAACTCTCTAGGCGAATTCTTATCGTTCGAAATCAGAAAAACTCTCAAACTCAGGTCCAATTACACAGATATTACTTCACCCACGACTAGTTCAGCTCTACCTTAACACAGTTTGAAGGAGGGATAAGAAAGGAAGAGAAGGATTTTAAAAACACGATCATGCTTGTATGGAGGGAAACAGAAGGAAAGGAATAGGAGGGATTGGTAAAGTCATTTTTACGTACATTGTAAATCCCTCGAAATCCGTCCGTATAGGGAGGATTAGGAGGGGTTTCCGCATTAACAAAAAAGCTTTTTCTTATTTGTCACTTTTATTCTTATTTGATTTAAGTCATAACGCATTTTTTCCCTTCCTTTTCTCTCATTAGTCATTAGCATCCAAACATCATTGTAACTCGATCCTTTCAAACCATTTTTCCTTCTTTTATCCGGTAATTATCCAAGTCTCTTCTTTTTATTTCTCGTCACCCCTACCAAACATAGTGTAAAAGCTTTTATGAAGGAAAACATTAAGAAAACAGTGAAATTTTGCATACACTCTGTTCTAGCTTAGGAGATCTCAATGAGTAACTTAAGCAAGCCAAAACTCAAAACTATAAACAGGAATCAACAAACCTGTTTGGCAAAAGTAGCCACAGAATTTAAGATACCAAAAGATCAAGCCAAGCAGCCAAACCAAACAGCAAGGCATACCCATTTACAACATGTAAGGGACACTACCATAGTGAGGACTCATGAATATTACCTAGCAGATGCAGCTCTTTGTTCATGAAAATCAAATGTATACACATGACCGGTAGAAGCCACAGCCCTTGTCAGCGATGTGGTTAACGACCCGCTTCCTGTTCCCGATTCGAGAACCAGACAACCAGGAACTATTTCCAAGTACGTGATCACGAAGCTTATGTCTGTGATGTAAAGTATTTGAGTCCTGTGGCTTAATACCAGAGTCCACAACTCCGGAGAAGGAGCCAGCAAGTAGACATATCTGCTCCTGTTGCTATACACCTTGGACCCAAAGGGTAACCCTATCCAATCGGAATGTCTGAACATGCCGAAATGGTTCTGGAAAACTGACCCCTCGCACACGTTAACAGCCTTCATTGTATCGTGTCTCTCATACACAATCACCAAATCTCCGTCGGCAATGAGCTTGTTGAAGGACAGTTTCTTCGAGGTGTCAGGAGCCAACATTTTTCTTTTTGAAGATCTCGATTTGCTTATTGCAAATCAACATGAATAATTACCTGAAAGAGCACGAAGTACAAGGATTAGCTAATCCGCATAATGCCAATAGCACATAGCACATATCTGAGGAAATCACTTGTTCTTGTGATTGTGACAGCGAGAAGCTCCCCCAGCGTCAAGCTCCCTTGATGGCATGGAGCTTGACGCCTTTGAGGCCATCGAGTGGGTGAAAGCCACTGAACTCACTGCTGTCGACGAGATAAAGCTCGTCGAGGGAGACCAGACGAAACTTGAACAGCATTGAGCTTTGTCGTGGCAAGGAGCTCAACCATCCAGCAACAGTTGGAGTTGTGAGACAAGAGGGAGTAAGAGACCAAAGATGGAGATGGAGAGAGACAGAGAGAAAACAGAGACAGAGAGATGCACCCAGACACGGCAGATACGGAGGGCTGCGGCGGCAGCTGCTTTATCCGAATTAGGTTCAGATATTTCCAATAAAAAAAGGGAAATTGAAGTTTCATGAGATTTTCAATTTTTGTCCATTCAAGACCCAGTTTTCTGTTGAACAAGACAACTACCAGATCCGTCAAAAAAAAAACACTTTCTTTCACGGGACTCTAACAAAGATTTTATGCTCCTTGCATTTTCTCCAGCTGCTTGTCTCTATATATCTTAGCTACACCTACGAACATATAATGTCGATGCAACCAGTTTTGTGGACAGGAGAGTGGAGCTGGCACATTTTGTTCGTGAGCTTACGTCGAATGGTGTTTTGATTTCCTACCGATAGATATCCTCTTCAAACTTGCCTCCTAGATTCCAAAATTCAGTTTATTCATTGCAAAGTTGACTCTGATTGGGGTCGCTGTTTCCAACCGGGATAAACTTACGAATTAGTTCAGACATCAACTGATTCGCTTCGATAATTCTGTCGGCACACACGACATACATGATCTTCTCAGCACGTTCTATTGTCAATGCGGATGTGATCCTCACTTAGGGACACCAACATCAATAGCTCCCTAAGGTCGGAAGGAATTAGTTTACAAGGTCCCAACTCGCAAAGCAACTCTATTAGACTCGACTTCAGTCGAATAAACTAACACTTTCGCATCGTACACACAAGTGCAACTGGATGTCATTTGTAATACATGTGAATACACAGGCATGTTAAACAACTTAAAAATGAAACCAAATCCAGCTACAACCTCGCGGGCAGAACAGGGGAACCGCGGGGAACATCTAGAAAAGGAAGAGGACTAAGGCAGAGAGACTCACCCTCCCGATCCAATCCGACCGACTCGAGATTGACTCTCCTGCTGAGGACGACAGCAGCTTCTTCGCGCCGACCGCAGAAGGGATAGCTCTGAAACACGAACGACAGCAATCGCGACCGCGATGATTCAGCTGCCGCGCGCGCGCGAAAGAGCGATGCCTGAAGACGACGACAGGGTTCGGAAGAGACGATGGTACTTTTCTTGGGCCGATAGCGGGCTCCAATTTGCTTGGGCTTGGTTGGAGATGGGCAAGTTCTTGCATTTCAGCGCACGTTACACCGCCTGAAGAAAGCAAGACCGTGGGTGTCGGGGTGATGGGGATACGGTGATGCAGACATGGCCATGGAGTCGCAGAGAGCGAGAGATGACGACTGTCGACTGGTAGGGACGTGAGTGGAGTCGTTCGTCGAGGAAGGAGACCAGCCCCGTCGCTTTCTCTCTCTCTAAGGAGCTTCTGGGTCGGCGAGGAAGAGCTCTTCGGCTTCGGCAATGGCTCAGTTCGCCGCGGCTCAGGGACGCGTGAAGCTCCTCTTCGGCGGCGAAGGAGCGTCCTCCTCCTCCTCCTCCTCCTCCGCCGCATTGGAGCCGAAAGACTTGTTTTTCTGCAACAACCGCGCGTCGGCCCGGCTCCGGAGGCGCGGCCTCGGGCTTCTCCGGTCGCCTCCCGCGAGACTTGCCTCGCGCTCCGCCGCCGGCGAAGCTCGACGTCTCGGAGCCGAGCTCGCGCGCTCGAGCGTCGGTGCGGACGGTCGCGACGACGACGATTACGACAGCGACACCGAGACCGACGACTTGGCGTGTTTCCAAGGCCTCGTCTTGGACATCGCTTACAGGTCCCTCGTTAATCTCTTTGATTTCCCGTTGATTGTGTTGTCTCTCGTTGCTTTTGGCCTCTGCAAAATCGCAGCTTTGAATGAGCATTGTCTTCTTAGTTCGATGTAACCACGCGGGGATAGGTCAACTAGTTGATTATCACATTCTAAGCTCCTCTGGTTGATTTCCCCTGTTCATGGGGCAACTCATAACTTGCTTGATAATGGATCGCGTAGCTCGTTTGTTACGTCCGCCGTTGCTTGTTTGTTGGACCTGCTTGGTAGAATTGAGGAAGTATTCAGAGAGTGAACTAGATAGGAGTAAGAACCACACATGACATTCTCCCGCGTAATTTTCGGCGAGTGTTTCGCTCCCGGAGATCATTGATTGTGGAAGAAGATCGATGGTACTGATTCTCAAAAGTTTCTTCGGTTTCCTGTGATGGAGTTAAAAGTATGTTGTCTTGGTGCCATTACCTGGTAGTTGATAGTTGGTGTTATAAGCAGCGGCAATTCATGCAAGCTTGTTTATGTGCATAAGTTGTCGATAAGTTCTTCCTCCCTTTTTTCTGTTATGATAACGTGTCTGTGCTTTTTGTGAGGAGCATAGGCACCTAGTTGTTTCCTCGAAGTCCAAATTGCCTCTTACCCATGAAGAAGAGAAGTTCTAACTGCTTTTACACTGCTCCAGGCCTGTTGATGTCGTCAGCTGGAGACGTGCTATTTGCTTGGAATTCATGGAGAAGGTCAGACCTTTGTTATTTTTAAGAGCAGACGAAATTAATTCGTATCTTGCTTACACGTTATGCTAGAAGGTCATTTTTTATAACAATAATTGCTTTATCATTCAAAGTTAATTATCAAGGAAGTTCTTGGTGTTTTGGAGTCAATTGAAGAAGAATTCCTTCTATATTTCACACAACAACTGACTAGTAGTGATGTTTCAGCAAGCATTGTAAGTGCAGTGGTTGGCATTAATTGGACTTCCAGTTTGTCATCTATTTTTTTTTCTTTATCTTTGTCTCAACAAATGCCTGCTTATCCATCTTGCCCTCTTCATAGCTACTTCATACTAGCTGACATTCAAGGATTTAGCTTTTAAAAGTTGACTGCTGGGCCCTTCATTCCAGGCTGATGTGCTTGAGTATTATGATCAAACTGTAGACTCTCCAAGCGGTTCATTCTACATACCTGCTGTTTTACGGGTATAAACTCTGGAGCTCTTTTGGGCTTCCTTCTACATTTTCCACTTTGTCCGCTTTTACTTTTGGCAGGCGACTTTTTTCATTTCTAATATGGACATTGATCTAATCTCCTGCGTATTCTCTTTATTGCTCAAATACCATATCCATTCTGCTTCAGGTTCCTCATCTACTGCAAGTTGTCAAGAGGAGAAGAATCAGAACTAATCTTATCCGTAAAAACATATTCCATCGAGATAGTTATAGTTGCCGGTAAGTATTTTCTTTCAGAGCATTTTGTTTCCCCTCGTATTTTAATTGGTGGTAGTAGGTAGAAGATCAGGACAGGTACTGCAACTCATTGTCTAGTTTTGGTGAGGGAAAATGACATGAATAGTCCCTGAACTTTGTCCCACTGTGCAATTTGGTCATGAACTTTTAATTTATTCAATGTAGTCCCTAAACTTTAACCTAATGTGCAATGTGGTCCCTAAACTTTTAATTTGTTCAATGTCATCCCTGAACTTTTGGTACATGTTCAATTCAGTCCCTGAACTATATAAAATTGTTCAATGCAGTCATTTCCATTAATTCAAGTTTTGGGACTACATTGAACATTTTTATATAGTTCAGGGACTGAATTGAATATGTACTAAAAGTTCACGGATGATATTGAACAAATTAAAAGTTCAGGGACCACATTGAATATTAGCCTAAAGTTCAGGGACTATATTGAACAAATTAAAAGTTCAGGGATCAAATTACACATTGAGCCAAAGTTCAGAGACTGTTTGTATCATTATCCCTTTTGGTGATAATCTGCTTTTGGGACGAAAGGCTGCAATTATTGCGACTGTTAGAGGAAATGGATGCCTGATCTGCCTTTTGGAGTCATTTCTGGTCTAGCGTTGTACTATTGTACTATTGCTAAAATGAGATGGGATGAGAACTTTGATCCTTGTATTAGAATAGTAAATTATTGTTATCAGAGAAGAGGGAAAATAAAAGCTTAATAGATTTGGACTCAGGTCATGTATAAATGTGGCCAAAATGAGTCATTGTAAATGTTCTCTTTCAAAATCATAAAGCATGATCTTTTTTCTTGTATATTTTTCTTCTCCCCCATTTAATCATTCTTTCTGAGGCTGGATTCCCAAACTTTGCTAACTGGAATTAAGTAATATGCTGTTTCTTTTTGTAAGTTCTAGTTGATTTATAATGGCAATTACCTGCAATCTTTTTCTTGTAACTTTTCTTTCCCTCTAGAGTAATCGGACAAAATCATGTCAGTCAGATACAACTCCATATTCTTCAGCACTGTAGAGAAAAAGATTGTCCCAGAAGGGACTCTACACTTCTACCATTTGAAGTTTCTGCATGTTGACATCATGCTTTGTCATTCCACAGGTATTGTTCGTCAAGTGAGAATTTGACAATTGATCATGTTCTTCCAATTGCACGAGGTGGAGAATGGAAATGGGAAAATTTGGTAAAATGATATGCTCGGTATAACTGATTATTGGGAAGTCTAATTGTAGCTTAGTTTTATTTTGGAATTGACCATTTGTTTAGAGTGTTCTTGTGACTGGGAATTTTATGGCCTTTATCTTGTTCATCATGTCTCCACATACAAGCATTGCCGTCATTTCAATGATAAATTAAACACAAAAATGAGAAGACGATGCCTGGGGAAATGGTTTTGTGGAAACATGAGCAAGAGGACTAATAATGTAGGTCCTGTAAGTGTAGGATAATATACCACATTGTAGATGTGATTGCATAAAAGGATTTTTTCTTGATGCTTTAAAGAAAATCATTACCATTCTGTTTGAAACTGAGTAATATGTGAAGCATCAAATATACAAATTTCTATTTTAGAGAGTACCCAAGGAATCTTTATTGATGTGTTTGATTTTTTGACAGGTCACGGCTTGTGCCAGATGCAACTCAAGGAAAGGTCAGAAAACATTGGAGGAAGCCAATATGAAACTGATTAATGTCCCCAAGGTTTATATCTAAGGCCATTACTGCTGTAAGACGTTAAGTCTTCCAGTTATAGAGCTGTTGGTGGAGCACAGAGAACACAAATTCTCCAAATTTTACTATGCCTGAACTTGTTAAAAAATCGTAGAATGATCTTCTTGGCTATGAGACAATGACCTTTACGTGGAAGATGAGTGATATGCACCTTGTATAAAATGGATTCCTGATGTTTAAAACTCTTCTTTTGACCAAGCTGTGTGAACTCACTCTCTATGTCCTTGCTGATTAACTCAAGAAAGCTACTGTACAAACTCTATCCAGCTGGTTTAATTTCAGTGATCAGTTCCATTGTTGTCACAAGTCCATTGGCAGAAGAAGATTATGCACCTTGTATAAAGCGGATTCCTGATGTTTAAACTCATTTTTGACCGAGCTGTGTGAACTCGCTCTCCATGTCCTTGCTGATTAACTTGAGAAAGCTAATTGTACAAACTTTATCGAGCTGATTTCATTTCATTGATCGGTTCCATTGTCATCACAAGTCCATTTCCAGAAGAAGCTTGCTGCATTGGCGAAACTTGACATTTTAAATTTTGCTTAATTCTTGTTCTGATGAACTTTTTGCAGTCTCGATTGAATGAGCTGCTCATAATTTTATCCTACTAACTCAAAAATGATGTAACTTGTGTTGCAGGCTCCAAAGGACTATGATATACTAGCCATACCCCTGACAAGTGCCACTGAAATTGAGGAAGGAAACGCCCGAAGAGTGGCTTCAATATCTAGCAAAGCGTTCGTATTTGCCATGATACTATATATGATGGCATTTGTGATGTTCCTTGTATTTGCAGCAGTAAGAAATGTTGATGGAATAGGGTTCTCTTTGCTGCGATCTATGATACTCCATATCTGCCATTGGGGTAAAAGCATTTATGGCCTCTCTGACTCATCTGCTTTTGCGAGGACCCCACAACGATGATTGTTTACTGTACAATATGAAAAATTGAGTAATCTTGGGTAGTTTTTGTTCAGTCTTTCTGGAGTCTTTCGCACTCAATTGTATGCTTTCGGTCACTAGGAAAACTGCAGAGTTCTGAGCCTTGTAATTGAGGCCCATCCATAATTGCGGGATAGGTCAATGTTCTCTCTGATTTATTTTTTTGAGAACCATTCGTTGCTGTCATCGCTTCTGTCTCGTTGTTGGCACACAGAATTTGACGACCCTCTGTATCAAGATCCCTAGATTGGCTTCAAAAGGACAGTAAATCGGAATTTATGCATTCTTTAACAATGGAACACTAGAGTTCTTAATGTTGACGTTTTTTTAACTCGCATGCTGAGCTCTATAGGCGCTTGGCTCTTGGCCCTTGGGTCATCTTGTGTACTCAGGGGGCTACCATCCGTAAGTTGTCATCCCTTATCTTCACTTATTGAAATGGAATGGTAGGGTATTAAACAATGGTGACCCACCCCTCCCGTCAGCCTTTGATGTCAAGAACAGGAATTTTGGCACTTCGGGCTTTTTGAGTGAAGATTAGAAAAAGAAAAGCAAAACTAATGCATGACCTTGATGGGCCGACCTAAGATTATACTCTGAGGGTTGGGAAGGGCGGAAGTCATGCTCTTCATTTCGGTAACCGTTTCCGACTGCAGTCACAGCACGACAGGAATCTAGGGCAGAGTGCTTCTAGTGGTTTTAAAGCTTCATGTTAACATATGCTCTTGTCAAAGAAAATCAAACTTAGGAGGGAAAGAAAAGGACATCTTAATTTTAGGGATGAAATTGCAAAGCTGGAGGAAAGATTGTGGCATTTCACCCAAGAATGCGATAAGAAAAAGCATCTGTGTCTTTTCGGGATAAGTATAAGCAGTCAGATTTTTCATATTGCCGAACTCCTGCAGCGATACATTCAGCTTCAGATTGCATCTAGTCACGTCCATCGCCTTGTCGTGTACATTGTTGGACTGAAGCTAATCTAATCGGATTGAGCTGAGAAATGCATTAGGATTAGGGAGGACCACATTAGCATCTAGTCACGTACGTGCAAGCAAGCATTCACCTCAATGTCCTAGACTGCGTGAATTCAGCAGTGAAATCCAATTCCAACCGTTTGATCCTGACTTCATGTATGAGTCAGATGCACATTGCAGTTAGATATCCGATTCTGTTCATCACCAGCTTGCTTTGGCACAGATAAAAGCTCGCCTGATGTCAAAAGCAACTTCTCATCTCCACTCACTTCCACTGCCACAGAAAGGAGATTCAGCTCTGCTTCGGCAAAATTTTTGTTGAGTCAAACTCAACAGGAATAGCCATTCAAAGTATCCCAGCTTCATTGAAATCTTACATCATGATCTCATGCACTCAGATTTGAAACACTCATATCGAGCACAAATGGCCGCAAACCCAATTTTCTTGCACTGACCATAAGAAATAGAAGGAAGATGAGCTCTGTTAACATTGTCATGTCAAACTACAAATCAATCAAATGGGAGATACAAGAGACTTTCAATTTAACAAATAAATCATCACACTGATATCTACAATCAAGACTATAGTAACAAAAAGCTATAAGCCATTGAAATTGCTGCCAACGCAATCAGCGGGGGCAATATAGAAGTGGAGGATGAAGCTAGCTGAATTGTGAAATTGCAGTTCCCTTGTGATATATTTTGAGTGGTAACCATGGCCAAACCTTGGAAATTACAGCTGTCAGAATCCTGATTCTGAACCTGGAAATACACATTGAACGCATACGAAGCGTTCCCATTGGCATCCAATGTGTTACAGGAAGACCCGTATCCGAGAGTTGTGCAGTCTGCATATGTGCAAGCAAAGTTTATGTTATCGGCTAGTTTGCTCAGGTCCTTGGCATTCGGATTAAACATGCACCACTTCTGAGACTGATATTCAACATTTTGCGCAGGAATTAGCAACTTATTTTGACCCTGACCAGAGAGATCGATTGGAAATTTAGGCTGTCCATCGTATCTGAAAAGCCCCCAGTGCCGCTCAAAGTTGCCCGGTGCAATGCTCTTGGTGTCCTCGTCAATAAGACCAAACAAATACACTTCTATATAGCCTGGCCGAAGTGGAGTACCTGTATTCGCTGCAAGTCTTGATAAGAGCCCATTATAAAACCTGTACGCGTTACCATTGTTTGCATTTATGTCACCTTCCGTGGGCCAGCCCACCTCCCCTACCATGATGGTCATGTTCCCGGTTCCAGCCGCTTTAAGAGCCGACACCAAAGTGTCGAAGTTGGCATCAAAGACATTGGTGTATTGAATCCCATTGTCGACAATTGGAGTTGCGCCGTCGAAGAAAGCATAATTGAATGGGAAGTCATTATTGCCATAAAGACTCAGAAACGGGTAAATGTTCACAGTGAAGGGAGCGTTGTTCTTGGCCATGAACTTCACAATTTGGGTCATGACTTCACTTATGTCACTTCGGAACCTTCCAGCAGATGGAACTGGATTGTCTGCTGGCGAGTTGTATACATCGGCATTTAGAGGAACTGTCACCTTCACAGTGTCTCCCAGCCCAGCTTCATTCAGGGCATTTTGAATGTTCTGAACGGCTGGAAAGGTGACATTCAAAAATGAGCCATTGTAGGATTTGAGGAAAGGCTCATTTCCAACAGCGACATATCTGAACAAACCAGGAAATATGTCAGGACCAAGCCAACAAGAATAGCGAACAAATCGATACATGAAATGCAGATTGCTTGTGTCATTTTAGTCTTCTCAATTTGTATCTACTGCAAATTAGACATCATTAATAGTAGTGCTATCAATTCGAGTGTAAGATATAATTGCTACAAGAATAAAAAATCACATTTCTTCAACTAAATTACGACTCGAAACAAATTGCATCAACACACTTCCGGTCTGGCATATCCATATGCATAACATCAAGAGACCCATGCGGAGCACAAGAGTCAAGAGATATAAAAGCGGTCATCATTCCGTTGATTTGTTAGAAGAATGTAGAAAACTTCATTACTTTATACAAATGTCAAGCACGTTGCGTACGAACAGGGATGCATATTAACTTAAAGGTACTGCAACCGCACAAAAGACCCTCAGTTACAAAATCAGACTACTTCCAATCCAATGACACGGTGCCCATCATTAACGATGACTTCAGAAAGATTACAATCTCCAGTCCACCTTGATAGACAAATGTTTAGCAACAAATAGAAAGCGCAACGCCTAAAGAGAATGCAGAACGAAATGAACAAAGTCATGCTCAATGTCGCATACGCAAATTGGAACCAAACAACCATGTAAAAATACCGACACAGGGCAAAAGGGATGACCAATGCCAATGCACATACCTCACTTCAAGCGACAAAATCACGAGTTGTTCCAGGTATGGAAAAAATATTACCACAGCTTATGTTTCATATGCTACTATGCTGACATGTAAAGAAAGCAAAAACGAGCAACTACCGCACGAACATCAATTACGTTTAGACTGAAGATTAAGCCAAACCATTGATTCAGACCAGCAAATTCCAACTCAATTGTCACAAGGGCCTAAGAGAGGCTCACCTGACATCAACTCCTCCAGTGAAGTTATAGGTGGTGACATTCTTCTTCACCCACTCTTGGGCCCGATCATAGCTGTTCATGACAGCGAGCTGATCGTTCGGAATCGCGACCATGACTTCGATCCCGCTCCCCGCGAGGGCGCTCATCGTGGACCGGTCCGCGTCGAAAAGCTTCACCTTTTGAATCCCATTGTCCTTCAACATCTGCACCACCGTCTTGGGAGGCAACTTGTGGGTTGCCATTGTCCCCCAATTCACGCCGAGCCCATCGACATGATCACAACCGAACCCGAAGAGAACAACACTGCCGCACAAGACCCACTTGAAAAGATCGAATTTTTCCATCTTCCCCGCCTTAAATTCTCCCGGGAAATGCAGGGGTTTTTATCGGAAAGAGAGGGAGGGAACGGAAAAGGCGAAAGGTAAGCTCCTCTTTATCGACAGGTTCACTATAGAAAGAGAAAGAGAAAGGGGAGAGAAAAAAACGGCTTTCCGCGAGGTGGGTTTTGGAATATGGGCGAAAAGTGCGCAGTTTACACGCACGTAGAGTGAGATCGTGGAGGAACGCGAGAGAAAGATCCCAACGCTGATCACGTCATTACAGGAACATATGTAACAGAAACAGAGGAGAACAATTTGCGAATCGTTGTACACACAAAAAAAAAGGGGGGGAGGAAGAATCACGGGTAAATGACTGAAACGAAGAACGCGACGATGATGAAGAAGAAGTGATTTCGGAGTAACCCAAAGGGAAAAAAACAAAGAACAGAAGAAGGAAAATGGAGAAATGTGGGGGCGTTGCGGAGAACGTCGAGCTCTGGTTTGTGTATCCGTAGGTTTCTGGAGTTGAGGTTATTATACGGAGAGAGAGAGAGAGAGAGAGAAAAGTAATGAAGGTATTGAATGGAAAAGCAAAAACGTTGCGGTTGGACCAGCGAAGCAACTGAACAGAATGGGAGAACGCAACAACTGCAAGAAGATACGACGCACCCAACCACAAGCTAAAACAGCGAGAGAGAGAGAGAGAGAGAGAGAGAGAGAGAGAGAGAGAGAGAGAGAGAGGTTATGGAGGCAAAAGGCTGGGAGCTTTCCGACTTGCAAGTGGAGAATGTGAGAAGCCAGAGGAAAACTAGAAGATGAAGAACAGGGGACGTTCCCTCCCACAACGAAAGTGAAGAAAAAAAAGAACAGGGAGCAGGGAAGGGAAAGCAGAGGGCACGCATATGAAAACCCGAAACCGCGTTAAGCTCCAAAAGCTAGGAGCATTCTGAGAAATGGAAAAGAAGGAAATGAATCGTACATACTTTTACAAATTGGACACTTCCATAACAAGCGACGTAATTGATACTTTAGCATTAGACATGCCAGATTTACTTCCTTTACTGATAAGAAACGAGATGGGATCGAAAGTTTTATCAAGCGAGCAACAGCGTAATTCTAAGATTTTGTCCTCATTTCTTAACCAAAAAAGGGTAAAAAAAAGGGTTTATACCACAAAAAACCCCAAACTGGTACATTTGTGATAAATTTACCCCAAATTATTTTTTTGACCACAAAAAAACCTAAACTGGTACACCCGTGATAATTTTATCCCAAATTATTTTTTTGACCAGCAAAAACCCCACACTGGTATACCTGTGACAATTTTATCCCCGAACTAATTTTTTGGCCATCAAAAACCCCAAACTGGTACAGCTGTGACAAATTTACCCTACATTAATTTCCGTTAACTTTTACTATCAAATTGCTAAGTTTAATAACACGTGGTAATTGACATGTGTATCGATTTTGGGTTTTACCCCTTTGTTTGTCATGAGTTTACCAATTTGTGATTTTTTGTGATATTAATATAATTTAACGGATATTAATAAAGGGTGAATTTGTCACAAATATACCAGTTTGGGGTTTTTAGTGGTCAAAAAATTAGTTCGGGGGTAAAATTGTTACAAGTGTACCAGTGTGGGGTTTTTGATGGTCAAAGAAATAGTTCGGGGTAAAATTGTTATAAGTATACCAGTTTGGGGTTTTTGATGGTTAAAAAAATAGTTCGGGATAAATTTATCACAGATGTACCAGTTTAAAGTTTTTTATGATCAAAAAAATAGTTCGAAATAAAATTATGATAGGTATATTAATTTAGGATTTTTCATGATATTAACCTTAAAAAAAAGGGGGGAAGAAAATGAAGGTTACAAAAGGGGAACGGTGAATTTGACCCAAAAGAATAAAGGAAAACAGTGAATATTAAAGGACAAATGGTTGGAGCAAACTGAGATCAGCATTCTGTCATTTCTGTCCATAATCAGTGGGATGGTGTCGTTGTCATTGTCATGCGTGCTGCCGCTTTAGCTGATAAAAATGGGAGCGCCTCCGCTATGCAGCGGCTATATGTCTCGTGGATTCCAGCTCTCGAGACAAATTTGACCTTCAAAAAGTGGGATGGGGGAAAGAAATTCTCATTCCTAGAAAAGTAGTGACATCGTCGTTAATCAATTAAAAGGTGGGTTTATAGAAAACCACGCGCGGAGATAATAAAAAAAACTTTAAAAAAAAGATTTCATCATATTCTTCACTTTTTTTTTTAACTTTCCATAAATAGAAATCGTTGCACATCTTATAAAGTGAGTAAATGAGACTATAATGAAATGACGAATTCACACAACTGAGTGCGATGAAGAGATAATCGCATTGAAATTAAAAGGGTTTGAATTCAATGAATCAAATTATCTCGGTACCTTGAAAATTTGATATTTTGTAGATCGAATTGATTTAAAGTTGAGACTTTACAAAAGTTGCAATTTTTTTTCTTTGGTCAAAGCAAAAGTTGCATTTGTTCTGCCTATTTTACTTACCCTTAACTGTTCCTTCGGAATTTTTCTTGATGACAGAAAATGCTATAGAATTTTGGTGAAAGTTCACTTTTTTTTTTATGAAGAGCTCGTAAGCGAAAGAGAAGGGGCTTTTTGTCCACTATCCGTTCTTTTGTAAGACCTTTGTCCGCGATATTTACCAGTCCTTTGCTCCGGGCAGTGTGAAAACCAGAAAAAAAGTGCGAACTGAGTTGTCAGATTGTCAGAAAGAGAGAGAGAGACAGTCACACGTTGCATGAGTTCAAGCTTGCCGAGTCTCTCTCTCTCTCTCTGGTTCACTGTTTCCAAAGTGTTTTGGATTGCGAAGTTGGACAACATTGATAATACAGAAAAATCCAACAACATCACCTTTTTAGGTGGGTGGTCGGAGTCGGCGAGGGCGAGGGCGACCGACAGAGCCGTTGTTGCTGAGATTCTTCGTAGAGAGAGAGAGAGAGGGGTGCGAGAGGTGATGATGATGCCCTGCTGTTGTGTTTGGCAAGTGCACCTGCAGTATTCCTGCTCTTGTTTGGATGGCCAAATGCAAGCGTTTGCTGCATGCTGTGGTCAAGAAGATCATTCCCACAACAATACCAAAAGTAAGGTTCAACATCACGTATCGATTTCATTGATCCATCTTACGAAAATCAACTCGTTAGTCTAAAGGTGACGGCAAATGTGAAAATTTGATTATAGCCCCTATATTGATTCTTGTCGTTTTCGTTTTTTCTTCTATAACTTTTTTTATTTTTTTAAATTTCTGACAAAGTGGTGGCCCTGCATGAGACTGAAGTGTCTTCCTTTCGGGTCGAACTCGAAACTTGTCCTTCACCTCAATACGATGGCTGGCCTAAGGGTTGCTGACTTTGTTGCCCGGTTGTTCTTGATGCAAATAATATGTATGGATATGCTACAACTTGTGAAATTTCATCCAAAAATTTAGAGCTATCTCCCCGGAGCTTTTAATTTCGTTCCACCAAATGCCGTTGTTCCTACATAATTTATCTTGAATTAATAAATGTCTGCCTTTACTTGCTAATTAATGTGAACTCTTGAATTGAATCCTTTAAGTGAAATGCAACCCGCGGGCAATGAAAACACAATTGTGATTGTTTTGTGTGTGTCATAGTAGAATCTATCTGATTAAAGCTACCGACGTTTAAAAATGATTCATTTGTTACGAAATTCTTCTTCTTCTTCTTCTTAAACAAGATCGAGACCTACCTCACCCATTAATGGAACGTTAAGGTGCTGGTGAAATAGCAATTGAAAACCAACTATACACCTAAGCCCAAACTTGTCATTTGTAAACTACAACCAAGTTGTTTGAGACCGACGATAAACCTGAGACCTTTAACTAACAAACTAAGTCTTGGATCACTTTACCGACTACCTAATTAGGAAAACCGATATGTTGGTAACTTACCATCACTTAACGGACTAAACAAGTTGTCAGTCAAAATTTGATCGCGTGTGAAAAGCTACCAACATTATCATTTATTTACCAACATGAAACGATGTTTTCTATCCGTCGAACGAAAAACAATCTGCCTGTACACATTGTTGCCCGACTGTGTTTTATGCATATGCGGGAAGAAAGCACGCAGACCTTGTATGTTTCCTAATTGTCGGAATTTCCACAAGAATAATGTTGGCAACATAAGTGCCAACTTCAAATTACAAAACCGCACTATGGTAAATAACTGAACACTAACAATTACCCCAAGCAAATTTAGCAGCCTCGATCCACTCGAACGTGGTAGTTACTTTGGTCATATTACCCACCAAATTAGAGACGGGCAGGCTTGGCAAGTGCCGTTTTACGCGGGATGTAAGTCAACATACCCAAGCCTTTTGACTAGTCCTTCGGATTGTAAGGTGTATCTTGGCGCATTTAGCGTCTAAGCCAACCCCAATTTCAATACGTATGAAACAAGATATCTGTAACAGCTCTTCAAGAAATTATTCCCACGGGCCAAAAGTAAATATCTGAATGAAGGAGGATTCCAGTAAAAAGCAGAAAAGTTTCTCCCTCAAATTCAAGCTGTCCAGAGAAAGTTAAAGGTGAGGGTAACTGATAGAACTATTCGTCATATAAGTGCATAAGGACACAGATCAAATTTTACAGAATGGTCCCGAAATGAGGATACAAGTTGCTGTGAAAAAGGGATGACATTTCAGCATCCCGAGAAACTCAAATGGTCCAAGGAAAGAGGAGAAAGCTAAGAATCTCAATGAAGCAGTAAACCTGTAACCGGATTGTTATGCACATGAGGACACTGGGTGTTTCTGGCTATCTGCACTAGCAAAGCCGAAGGTCGTGTAAGCAAAGCGCAGAGAAAGCAAATGTCATGGAGTTAAGCTTAAAAACAAAATGTAAAAAGAACGACACTGTCTGCAAATTAATGAAAACAGAAGGCTTTTGGAATATTACCAGTATAATTGGTATAATACGAATAATGAAATCAGGGTTGATAAGCACTGCAGCAGAATCTATAGGTCACCTACAATACTATTTCGTCTTCAAGGTAACGGTAGTCAAATGTGAAGTCCTTCTTGATCCTCTGGCACCTGAAAATCAAATTGAAGAAGGCATGCAAACAATCAGTAAAAGTTCTATCTCGCATTTTTCCAAACTATTTATGGCTTGGAAATCAACATAACTTATTCATCAAGACTGTAGAAAACAGTCACACAAACATGCACTGAACATGCGTAGCTCAGGCAGATTGACTAGCCGAGCATGTTCAGGCACATGCCTTGCGACATACAGGCATGCGCGCACTCCCTAAGGGCACAGAATTTTGAAACTATAACAAAATTTCTGACAAAAGGGAAGATGTAAAGATTTTATTATCAGTATGTTGCTTACAGACTTTATCCCAAAAAGCATGCAGAGGCAAATGCAAAAAGCAGACGTGGTATAATAAAAGAGACACTTTCATGAATGAAGAACTTCGATCAAACTCTACTTAATAGACAGGTGTAAGCAATGGGAATCTATTTTCTTACAATATGAAAGCCAAGTGGACTATGATGTAGCCAACTAAGAGGATATCCGATTCATCTATTGCATGTGAATAGTATATGTCTATCTTTAACCACATTGCTATCACAGATATAGATCTACAAAATTTTTTCACTGGCTCAAAATAATTGGCTTGAAATTCACTTCGATAAGGATATAACTATCTGCCCATTGCATGGGACCTCTCTAATCTTTTCCTTTTTGTCGATATCAATGGGTATGCGGGGTTCTTTAAGCACCCAAGTAATCTACACCGGGCGTGACAGTCTCCCCTCCCATACACACTGCCTAATTACAAGAGACACATAGGACTGTTCTCCTGGGTGTGGCCCCAAAAAACTGCACAAGCGTGGTGATTTAAACCCAAGCCATGAGTGAGGAGAATGAACACGCTTGCCACTTGAGTAATCCCTTGGGGTTAGGACCCTTTTAATCAACATCCTCTTACAACATTCAAAAGATGAATGGCTGAGACAAGGGTTTTCTATAGTCCTGATAATATGCATGTTATTTACCAAGTAAAGGCTACCAGATAGAGCACGTATGTGACTTGCAAGTCAATTAAACTCACCATCCAGCCTGCGTCTCGTCTTCTGAAGCATGAAAGTCAAAATAAATGTAACTCCCCTGTTCATATTGAGCTGTGGCTACTGTGGGCTCCTCATGCCGCTGAAACCATGTGTTGTGTTTCTTGTGATATCTCCAAGATTGCTTCTTCAACTCCTTTGCAGCCATAGATTGTTGAAAAGTATTCTGCAGAACACCATTCCAGTAAGTTACGATTGAGTGAATCGGAGAAAGTATTACCTAATGGAAGAGGACTCAAGAAAGCACTCGTTCTAGGGCAGGCACATGTAAGGTGTCAAAAAAATGTCATCTATATAAGGAGATACCTGTTGATAGTAAAATGCAAAGAAAAGGGTATCCACAGAACAAGGGTCCCTGCCTAATTGTTCCCAAAAAGCTTTTGTCTTCACGATGGGTGCTTGTACTTGAGGAAAGCTAGGAGGTGTGTCGACAGGGCGCCTCTGTAGTAGACAAACATACAGATCATTCTATGAGCATATACTAGAATTACTGTAAGTTTAATAAACAAAACATGATATGAAATTGTATAACACAGGTATATAACTCCTTGCCCTGTCTGAGTCCTTGGGTTGAGGAAGCTTATGAAATGCAGCCTCAAGCATCGCCTGATTGTATATCTGATCATGATAGCCTCCATGACTGAAACTTGATGAACCAAAATTATCACCAACAGCACCAAGGTCAGAGATACTTCTTCGCCCAATCAATCCAAGGTTTCGAGAAGGTTGAGTGGGCCGATAAAGTTGCCCAGGGGATAGGTCAGAATCTCTAGGAACCTCAGCAGGCTCCAGAAAAGAGCCCACTAATCCAGCCTGTGGCATAAAACAGACAATAGCCTTTGTTCACGCTATGTTTAGCAGTGAAAGTTACACAAGCATGTGTGCATATACATTAGATGCACATGGATGTGGTGCAGCTGTGTTTAGGTGATACTGATGAAGCATTCACGAAAT
The DNA here is from genome assembly GCA_031216285.1 of Syzygium syzygioides. Lineage (NCBI taxonomy): Eukaryota > Viridiplantae > Streptophyta > Magnoliopsida > Myrtales > Myrtaceae > Syzygium > Syzygium syzygioides. The sequence continues at coordinate 12,032,908 of CM062252.1, read as the reverse complement.
GCACCAGAAGCAAGCACATGTATGAAGATCAAGAAACGTCAGAAACACTTAATCAAGAGAACTGGATCACAAGATGCACAGCATCAGACCAATCTTACTACAGTTAACAATCCATTAGATTCTTTACGTATGAAACCAGCCAATACAGAACCAAGAGGCGAGCAAAAGCCAGGTAAGAATTTTTCTCAGAAAGATTTAACATTGCCCTCATCACTCAGATGGTTCCCTCTATGGTTCAGGAATTCATGGTTGGCTTACTAATGTTTGCTTGGTTACAGTTCAAGCCCACTTGTCATGAACCCCTGCGTGCCCAACGCTGAGTCACAAGTCTGCACTCAAATAGACAGACCAGAGTCCCCACCTAACTTACCAGGTTATTTCACTATTCATTCAGTTTGAAAATTATAAGTTTATGTTGTCTCGGGGAGCACACAAGTTCAAGCATAGTCAACTGGATCATGATTCTGACTTCAGTAAGCAATAAAACAAAGCGAATAACCAACAAATATAAAAGATTAGATGCCATTAAAAGTAAAACCAAATTCTCTGATATAATTCCTGCATCCTATGAATCTAAGGTCCTAAGTATTGATTCTATTACACAAATACGCCAGGTATATGTATGATCTGATCGGATCCATCTATAGCTAAATAACCAATGCTAAATAAAGTCAGACTTTTGTTCTTAGGTTCCTAGCACTTAAGCATATATTGTGTTGTGTCATCCAAAAACAGAATACATTATAAGGCACTGCACCATCAATGTTAGCTAGTTCACCTCTTACAACCCAAATGCCAAATTGAAACGTCCAAGGGTCCATGGCTGTTTAAAATTAGCACATTTAAGTATTTTCCCTCACAAGAATATTATGAACAAGCGACTCTCAGTAGCATCTTTTGAAGCATCACATTGTCAAAACTATACTATAGTTGCGTAAGGTCCACCAGAAACATGTTTTTCTGTGAAAGAAAAAGAATTGTCCTTTTTTAAAACTCGTGGAGCTAGAAGCATTTAAGCCTCAACAGTCATGCAATAGCTTGATATGGCACAAGCAATCCACATGGGCATTGGGACGAAAACAAGAAAACAAGGACGCAAGCCATCACAAGCAAAGCCATAAATTGGTGGCCATTAGATAATCTGCCAGACAACATGACTTTGTTGCATCGATAAACCAGAGGCAAAACCAGTGGTCCAGCATGATGAAATAAGAAAACAAGATGCTTGGATTAATGTCACTAAGCACAACACTGAACCACATGGCTCAAATTAGATTGAGTATGACTTCAGATGGGAAGTATTATTCTCTAAATATTTGACACCAAAGCTTCACATGACTTTACATGATGAAGAAAAAGAAAATGGCATCCATTGATTTTAAAGGAAATATACTAAAAGGCATTCTACTTCTAGGAAGAAGAGAAACAGAAGATTGAAAAGTAAAGCGGCTTCATCAATGTTTAAATGTATAAACGTACATCCGATGCTTGGGGGATCAGATCATCCTCATTCATTGTATTCTTGCCTGCTCCAGACCTAACAACAGAATCAGCACCTGAAAAATCAGGAAGATTCTGCTCTCCCAGCTGCTCCAGAATTTTCCCATTGCCAACTTCTGCATGATGCATGCCTGGTATCAACTAACTGTGGTCTTCAATACATGCTGACAAAAATATTTTCGAAGTAAAACCACAACGACAACTGATCTTAAAATAACTCCAATTGGAGTTTAACCTTGCTGAAGCATTCTGGAAGAACAAAGTTGAAAAAATAAATAAAGTGGCCTCACACCCAATCAGTTACCTGAGATTTTTCATCAACTTAAGAAATTAAAAAGATCAAATACAAACATTTGATTTTGACGCAAAACAAAGAAAAAAATGATGGGAAAACATGATTTTAGAAACTCATATTTAAATGTTTCAAAGTTTTGAAGTATTCGACATCAAATAAAAGTAAAAAAGAAGTCCCAGTGCACAAGGCTCTCCACACAAACAAAAAAGAAGGCTGAAAGCATGAGTCACTCCAAACACACAAAATTACAAAAGACTGTGGATGGTTGGAGTATTTAATAGATACAGATTGAGATTGCACTGTGAAAAAGAGTGGGAAGGTCTTTGTATGCACAATCAATTATCTAGAAAAAAAAAACATAGAATGTAGCAATAGTTTAAAGCTGTAGTACAGAAATGGGTTTACCATTTGACTATCGATGGGTTTTAAGAGGTACATTACCTTTTGAAAAGGATGAACAAAACTTGAGAGTTTTATATAAGATGCCAGGTATGTTATCAGCATTTGGATCAGAAAGTGTAACTTGGGAATCTTGAATTCATAGAGGCAAAAATATTATATGAAGTTAATTTGTCAATCAATAGGTATACCTGTACCCCGTTTAAGTAGCTTTGCGAGATTCGCAAATGAAGTGACGGGACTTCATTTAAAAGTCAAGTTATGGGAAAAAAAGAAAATAATCTGAAGAAATGGGCAATGAATGAAAGACTTCCATGACTAACTATAATAAAATACAAGTATGGGAAACACTAAAACAGTCCGTTCCATCTACCATTATGTCCTTTCATGGAAAAAGTATTCAAGATTGTGTTAGGCTGCCTCCATGCAATCCTACCATTTGGGAATATTCAAATTGAGTTCTAAATTGAATAATAAAGCACCATGCCTCCCTGCACAACCACACAGACCAGCAAGAGTATACAGGTAGCAACTATGAATGTTCATGACCCAATGGCTACAAAGCAGGCCCTTCCTCCCAGTACTAAAAGCCCGAAAAGACAAAAGAAGATCAAATTTCAGAAATTGGAGCCATTAACTGCCTCCAATGATTCAGAACCTCCAATATAAAATAGTAATCTATATTATTGCAAATAAGATCTATGTACCGGAATCTCTTGGACCTGAAATTGCAAAAGGTTGCTGACTGAACTGTTGATGGATGGAACCCAGTTGTTGTTGCAGAGCCAAGCCAGATACAGTGTTAAGACCTGGCATTTGTAAACCAAGGCCCATACTGACTTGAGGAGAGATGGATGAGATTTGAGAATTGAACTGCACAGTTGTAGAAAGGATATGGCAAAAATAATTGAGCTTCAGAACAAAGCCTAAAATGACCACAAAGAAAATGACATATGCCACTTGTACCACAAAAAGAAAAAAAGCTACATGTATGGGGCAATTACTAAAAAAATGCAACGCTAAGATTACGGCATATGAAATGCTTGCAAACTGTTAAGTAAAAACCGTCTCATAATAACACTTTGAATACACTGATCCTACTTCAAGTCAGGAATCAAATATACTATTGTATCCTCAATAGGTATTAAGAGTGTGGAATAGATAGCAAGTGTGAGATGGACTTATTGGGGCTAAAACTAAATTCTTGTGTTGGCTCAATAGATAGTAAAATAATGACAAGACTCATGACTAAGAACAAGGTATCTAATCATACGACTTCAGGAGGTGATAAATAACACCTCAAAGCGATATAAATGCGGGAAAGTTGTAATACACATAAGAGTGCTATTGCGTGTTGGTTGCTTTAGCAAAGTTCAAACAATCCATAACATTTAACGAGACAAGGGTGTTTTGAGAAATAGGAAGAAGGTTAAAAACGCTGATAAGCCTCTCCTTTCTATAGGGTGGATTTCCCCCCATGTTACAGGTGATCTTGATTTGATAGACAATAAACATTCAAGATACATATGGCAACCATCATTCATACAGCACAATAGCCTGAAATGACAGGTTGAAGCATAACAATTTCAACCCTAGTACATGGTGCGAAGCACATTCTTATGCTCAATATGCCCATGGGGCACGTAAAATACTTAATCCCAGTGTATTCGCGGTAATCAAAACTGCAGTACTTGTGACTGCTCGTATGGGTTGATCATTTATATCAGTACGGTTGAAAATACACAAATTATCCAACACAAATTACTGTCAAATGCACACAGTGGGCTTGTCCACCGAGTACTAGAGAGAGATTCAGAATCTATCGCAGAACAACTAATTTCCATTGATAACTGAAGATCGTGCCCTAATATACTCATTATTGAGGAAACGGTATATGATAGATGAAATCCATACAGAGATCATTAACATATAAAAGAAAGAATAGAGAAAATTAATTGAGAAGGAAGAACCTGCTGCAAGGGTGGGCCTTGCTGTTGTGCAGAAAACTGCTTCTGATTTCCTCCAGTCAAGGGAGGCATGCCCAAAAAGATGCCGTGACCTTGTTGCTGCATTTGCTGGAAACGTTGTAAAAATCTCTCCCTTTGATCAGGGGCTATTTCAGTTCTCCCGCGGGCAGGCCCCTGGCAGAGTGTAGTACAGCAAGCCATATGAGCATTTGTATTAAACAAGCATCAAAGGAATGCCAGCCGTCACAGTGGTAGCCTCTCTATATACAAAATGCTCAGTTGCCAACCCAATGAGGACTGCCTAACCATCTTTCTCTAATTATGATTCTTTCCCTTTAAAAACTCTGCCATTACGCTCTCCTTACAGAAAAAAGTACAGAGGATTAAGGACAAAAAATTCTTTCCATTTTTCTTTAACTTCTGGGAAGACTTTTGCATACCAAAGTTCTGCATGGAGAGAATAAATCATAATCCACTTTCCGGATCTCTGGTCAATGGAAAAAAGAGTAACAAGTTCCATCAATTGTGCTGATATAGTGCTGTTGACTACTATACAACCCTTCTCAAATCATTTATAGCTAATAACCCCCCATATCATCTCAAGCAATCTTCGGCACATAAAAAGCAACCTCAGGGGATGCCTTTGTTAGCGAAAAAATTCTCCAAGGGTGTCTTTGGTAACCACTACTAATGATTTTGAACTATTTATTCTGAAGAGAAATAATTACTATACTATGGTGAAGCAGATGCAGTAAAATACATATATTTCACCACCTCCAAGAAAAGAAAGAGGGACAGATTCTGAACCTAAACAAACATATGCAAGCCATGGCATTGTAAACATAAAACAGGTGTAAATACACCTCAAATGTGGTAGATAAAGACAACAAAATATAAATAAAAGCAGAGTCCGAGATGAATTCTTGCATTACTCTCAAACAAAGATCAATTACATGCCAATAGCCATGGCACTCAAAAGTGGCTAGACAGATATCTACACATGGTAAGACAGATAATCAGACATCAAAAGTAAGATTTAAATTCTTGCGCAACCCCAGAGCAAAGTCTTTCACACAGATGCATAATGATATGAACCTAAGGATTCAGTTAACCCAATAAACTATAAAAAAAAAAAAAAGAAGAAGGCCGGCATGCATGTGATAGATTTCTGCTGTACGATCAAATTAGAGAAACCAAATAGGAATTACGTTTGCAAATTTGGAACATGAGTCGGCAAAGCACAATTAAGAATTAAAAAATGACATAATGCGCAATCAAGCTTTGAAAAAGGTACACAATAGCATACCGATTGATTCTGGTTAAGAGAACTTCCAGGCCTCCACTCCATGCCAGTAACTACAGGAGGTGAAAAAATCCTGCCAACCAGGGATGCACCCTCAGCACCGCTACCCAAATCAACAAATCCAGTAACTTCATTGGCCTTCAGCCCCTGAGGTAAGATGATTCTATTGTCCAATGGGGACAGTAGAGACTGCATTGTTCCACTACTTCCAAGTCTTTCCTCAGCTTCTAAAATATTCCTCTTTGCTATGTCTGAAGTAGAAGGGGGCACAATATTGGTTCCACTACCAGAAAGCATGTCGGCTGATGCTAGTCTAGATGACGATTGACTGGATAGAGCACCCCCAGCCATTCCACTCAAAATCCCAGCCTCATTAAGAGAGGGAGACGGTTGGTGACCTGGGAAGTTCACATTTTCTTCCTCTTTGACTGAAGTAGAAAAATTTAAAGTAGATGAATCGGCAGAACCTGCATTTTCCAGGACACCACAAACTTGAGTAGGACCAGGAAGAATTGTTGAAGTAGTTGATGCACCAGATGGGCTACGAGAAAGAATGTTTGATGAAACAGAATCAGCATGAATTCCCATTGGTGTTGAAACGGCATAAGTTATGGTACTAGTTTTGGTTGGCTGAATTCCAGCGGTAACATCTGAATTGGCATCTTTAGAGCTTGTGTCTTCAACTTTCTCTTGGACCAAGGAACCTTCTTGTTGATGAGCAGTTGTGGTAGTAGCCTGAAGATGAAACAATCAGCAGGCAACATTAAAATAAAGTTGAAGCACAGCAATTTTGAAGGAAACAAGCAAAACTTCAGCAGCATAATCATGGCCTTATCATATAATCCACATTTCTGTAATCAAGTTGTAAATAGAAAATAAAGATTTACTGCCAGGTGAGGTGGTGCTGCCATTGGAGAATTCTTCAAGCTCAGAACTGGTGCCCCCTGTCAAACAATAGAATGCCTTCTGTCACATATTTTCAAGATATTAGAGTATCTCATATCCTAATCCCGGGACTCCAACAATTATGTGGAGCAAAGAAAAGGGTCTTCCAGTTTCTAAACAAAAAATAACACTTGACATACATGAAGACCTATCCACATGCACCATGTTATGAGTTTTTCTGAAATGGATTTAACCATTTCACATCAATGGCTGCCTGCATCATTCATAGTGCAGCACCTCAAAACAGAAAAAAGAAAAAAAATATCACTCTGAAGCTTGAAAAATATTAATAGCATGGCTGCTACACCTTCAAGAGACCAGGAGGACCAAGGGTAACCAGCTCTTCAAGAGCTTCCACCTTCTCCAATGGTAATGAGTTGTAAAACTCATCTACATCCCCAAATTCATCAAAGTCATCCTGCAGAGATAGTTGTCCAGTGTGAACAACAAAACAAATATATATCAACTTAAGACAAGGACTTATTTGTCCGAACTATATTAGAAGTAAATAAACAGATTAAGATGCCCCACCTGCAGAACACCTTAAGCGTGGACTAAAATTACTGTATCAGGTAAAGTTGTCAGAGGTATATGCAGTTGTCTTATATAGAAAATGACTAGGCTCTAATGTCTCCAAACTAGGTTGTTATATGAGAAAAGCATGAATCTTTATTGAGGAAAAAAATGGCCAGGTAGGTGCTGTAGTACATCCAAGTAGGAAAATAAATTGCTACTTCATTCATACGCTTTCCCAACTACTATTTGCAAAAATATTTACTTGACTATATGACATAAGTTGGCAGCCACAAATCAGATGGAATTGCCATCAGATTGGACTGTGCATAAGCAGTTCAGTATATAATGCAAGCACTGCAGACCTTATAACAGTTGGTGCTCCAGGGCTACTTGCTTATCAACAATTGTCCCATTAACTGGTTTCACAGCAGTCGTTATACAAAAGTGACGTAAAAATACAACTTGTGCCCACAGACTGAAAATTTCTGTATCACATTCACAATTTTATCCAATAAGGGCACCAAAGAAAAAGATCAAGTATTATCAGAATTGCTAATCCATTACAAACAGATGCATCAACTAACTGAGGAAAATGGTGTCTTCTTAAGAATATGGAAGAGCACAATAAATTTTCTTTGATTCAATACGAATTGGAAAGGTATTGTTGTTTAAAGAACATCAAAGTTGAGTACACCATGCTGAAAAATTTAATTAATCGAAATATTATTGCTTCTCGAAATGAACTCGCCAAAACATCGTAACATCCCTAATTCAGTCGAATGAAATGAGTTGCAATCTATCTGAATACTATTCAATGGAAAAAACCATGCATAAGCCCATAATGTCTGCAAGCATTACCTCCATTCTTTTAAACATGCAACAGCATTACTGTGTTTAAGCATAGTTTTCCTTTGTGTACACCAACAATCCTATCTCCAGTTCATGCAATATTGTTCTTTAAAAGAAAACAAAGTGAAAGAACAGGGCAGCAAAATGTTTTTATTAACATGTCCAATGTTACAAGGTGGTACTGCATGCATCTCACATTTGTACGCATATGTTGTAGGATCAATGCTGTCATATTAGCAGCCAAGTGTATGCAATAATTAACAACAGAAGAAACTGAAAATTAACCTGATTTCGTTCCACATAGTCGTCCAAAAAGTCTTTGACATCATTAACTTGCTCAGGACTCAATTCATCATTATCCAGCAGCCTCAAAATCAATTCCAACTTCATAATATGAGCCTTATGGCGAGCAATGGATGTCTCTAAATGTGTCTGTAAAAGAGCAATATTAACCAAGTGAATCAACACTCAGCTAAATTTCTAACAAAATACTGGATTTTCCCTTATAGTTCCTACCAGTCTAGGAGGCCTTGTCTTTCCTTTCTTTACAGAAAGCCCCTCAATCTCGGCTTCAAAAATATCAATCTGGGTTTCCAACTCGCCAACCTGTCCAAGGAGAGAGTTAAAAATTCTTTTTGAAAGTACTGCATATAGATCTTAGAGGGCAAGTAGCATTTTCATGTGACTTAGTTTTCTCAGGTGCTGAAGCAGTATGGAAAAAAAATAAAGTAACAAAAGATTAATCCCTTACCACATTGTTTATCCAATCCCTTGTCTCTGACTTAGCTTTCTCCTTTGGATCCTATTGCAAGAAGATGAATAGGCAAGCAAACACACAAACATTAATGGGGCTCAATTAAGCAAATAAATGTCCATTCTCGCTAAAATGGAGTAACGGCAGGCCAAGAGAAGTAAAATCAATGCTTCATTTAGGAAGGAGGGGAGGGGCAGAAAAATGGGAGTTGGGTGTAGAAAATGGGAAAATCTTAAGATTTCAATGAGGAGAGGCTGGGGAAGATTTTGAATTTTCTCGCCCCTTTCCTACCCTCCGTGTTCCACAAACAAAGCATAAGAGACTTGAACATCAGACATGTCCTTCAAGCATCCTTATCTTTATGGCAACCAAAGGGGGAACTGCCATGAAGTTTAACAAAAAATGATAAACAAGCAGACACTGAGTGGAGGAATTTCCAGATGGAATTCAAAGAAAGGATAACAGACTTCCTAAGGAGTTTCTTCAAATTTAGTTTGACAGCAATTTCCCTGTATTTCTAGAGACCCCTTCTTTTCAACCCGAATTAATTTTTTTCATAAGAGTACAAATTGTGGCAATAACAAACATTCATCAAAACTTAAAATAGCCAATGCCTTTGAGATTTCTCAACTTCTTTTCTTTTCAGAAAGAGAGTTGCATCAAGTAGACAAAAGGTGCATTAACTCTTCGAACACTAGCGAAAAACAGAAAACAAATGCCCAGAGTCACAATGCTCATCTACAAAAATTAAAAAGGGCATACTCAAAATTTTGTATATATAGCCAAATTAAAGTAATGTCCCACCAAGAGAGGACTAGTTCTTTAAACACCATGCAAAAGGGCAATGCAAGTGTGCAATTCTTACGGTTCTAGGTTGTTGACCAAGGCCTTCTTTAGAGAATGCTTTCGTCTTTGTTTCCTTCTCGCAGATCTTAAATCTCTCCATTTCACGCTCGATAAGTTTTCGGGCATCCACCAGAGACTGCTCATAAGAGGCACTAACCTAGGTCAACAAAAGAAATTATGTTATAGTCAACTAACTTAATAAATGACTTTGGCTAAAAGAACCAATGTTATGGCAAAAAGACCATCTCAAGCAGCACCCGATATTGGTTAACCTCAAAAAGAACTCATAATTTAGTCTCACCAGAAAGGTCAAAAATAGAAAACCATAATTAAGTTAGTATATTCGCTACCTTAAAGAAACACTGTGCAAAGGTAAAAGTGTACTGTAGATGATACATGCACCGAATTATCGGCCAAAAGGAACGATAATGCAGCAAGATGGACAATGCAGAGAACAATAGTGATGGACTTGTAGTTCTGAAATGAGCATCGTCAACTTCAAAGCACAGCACCAATACATGCACTCAGAAAAATAGGCACTGTAGACCGTCTTAAAGGAAAGAAACTCCAATAGCATCATATTTATGATTTCATTTACTACGGTATCACTTGATTTAGCACACCCAATGCAGAACTAAAAATATACCGGATTATTTATCGAGCAAGGGACATTGTATTAAAGAAGCATGTAATTTCTTTTATCCAAACATCAGGATTCTCGTAGTCATTGAATATAATCATTTGATCTTTCAATTGGATCCATGCAGACATCTTTACACCAAAATGGAATATGGGAAGCGGGAAATTTTCCAGGTTTTCCACTATTATCTTCTAACTCTATTTAGAAGAAACTCAAGGGCATAATTCATTTGCATAGTCGTGACTATATTTCCTCCCTATTATGAACAAGCTACCAAATAAAATGACAACTATGCTAAACTTCTTCTTTTGCTTTGTGGGGTTGGGGGGGATATTTCAAAAAAAGAAATAGATAAAATAATTGGACATTATTAAAATTACTGCCTTCATACTATATAAATGCTAAGGAACAGAACGGAAATTTAAAGGCAAGTACCACTACTCAGTGTACTTTTGGCTTCAAAACCTATGAGAAAACTGAAAACGTTTACAAGAAAATCGAGAAGGAATAAATTCCTAATTAATGTTGTCTGTAGTAACCAGTGATGCCTGCTCTCCACTGTCTAGCCAATTTCCAGTCTTCAACCAACAAATACGACATCCTATATGAGTAACTAATCATGAAACATAAACCTATATATATTTTCATAAATGCTTGTTCGAAAACCACTACACTTTAATTCTCTTAATCTACTCAATAAGCATGTCAGTATACAAAATTAATGCTCCTTGTGCCCGAAAGCTTTGGTAAAACACCTCCAGCTCTATATCTACTTTATCTAGAAAAGTCGAAGCAAAAGGAACGCTAAAGAAATATTTACCCAGTTGGTAAAGCTATTTAGCAGAGGATGCCCATAGTTAATGATATTGTGCAATCCATACTCATTGCTTACTAAAATCTTAGGGAAAATGGAAGCAATTAAAGACTAACAAGTAAAACACAACCTTACTCTGGCTTATCATGAACATCTCAGAAAAATGACATGTTAGCTCCTAGTTTCTCCATCTAGACAAAACTCTAGATCATACTTTCCACAACCCGCAATCCCTCATGTGTAGTAATTTTAGTTGCTTGCGTTTACAAACCTTAAGTCCAGTCAAAAAAGACGTTGTAGCAACTTTTATTTGGCATGAAATGTAACAAAGCTCTAATTAACTTATCTTTGCATATCATGAAAACTTAAGTCATTAAGTGGAGAAATACTACACATATGCGAATCCAATATGCTAGCAATGTGGGGTACTTTAACTCCCCTCATGTGCAAACCAGAATGACATCGTCTAACGAGCATGAAGTTGGAGATTGGTGAACAAGATCAACAAGAATCCTCATGCAACAAATAAAGTGGGACTCTCCCGGTCCATTAGTGTGGTTGGACCAACTGGAGCTCCTACCATCCCCAGAAGTTGGTGATATTTCCCATCATTTTTTTGGCAATTCAAAGAAAATCAAGAGAAATTGAAACTTGACCTGAGTCCAATGTTAGTACATTCAAGCCCAAAAGCTTAAACTATCAAGTGAAGGGGCACTACCTGTATACAAGGCAATTTTAAACCTCAAATGCAAGCGATGTGAGACACTTTGATAGCCCGGTACATTGTGGGGAAGTCTTAACTTATGAAAGATTCCTACGTGGTTGCCATTGACACCAATAATCAGATATCTGGTGGAATTCGACAATTAATGCAACTCATAGGACATTGTCCATGTTGTAAAGACAAAAGTCGGGCAGCGGGAACAGACACAACTTCCAAAAGGTGGCCATTGTAAGAAATCATGTTATGTGGCCATTATAAGACATTATCACACAATTGGCACGTTGACATTTATTCGAATAATATTTGAAAGACTCATTAAACCACAAAATAGTCTCTTGATACTTCTGAAGACACATTTTTAAGTTTTTTTTTTTTTGGGTAAAGGACACATTTTTAAGTTTGTCCATATGAAAAAAGAAAAATAATCAATATTGTCATATGTTGGATGTATTCAATATCAGTATTTTCTCTTCTCCGGCTATATCAAAGAAAGACCTTATCCCATAAGAATCAAAGAGAGAAATGTCAACGACAATGAACAAATTGAAAATCCAAAAAGGAAAAGGAATGTCAGAATTGACAGCAATTAAAAACACCTGAAATGGTCTACAAAGGCCTAGTCATAATATTCGTGATTGGATGGAAAGAATGGATTTCATCTTTTCAATTATTTTGATAAGCCCTTTCCCTAAATAAATAAATTACAATATAAAAGAGCTCAGTCAACAACTCCTGTTCAAATATAAGGACGTCCAAAAGCTTTGCCTCTTTGCTTTAGCTCATTAATGGGACTCATTTTTATCTTTGAAACATTGCTTTTTGAGCATAAAAAGACCCACAACCAAACATGGTTTTGTGCAAATCTCATATAGAAGAATAAGCATACATAAGTAGAAATCATGTGTGCACCCAACCAAACTGAATAGTGAAGTCGTAACTCATTGTTCAATCTTCAACTGAAACATTGAAGCCGCCAGCACAAGCAAATTAACTGCATTGTCCATAACCACACCCCTCAAAAGGATTAAAAAAGAGAGAGAGAAAGAAAAAGAAAGGACGAATTCAGTTTGTCATTATCAAGACCAAAGCCTTTCCAAGAAGAAATAGAAAATCGACTATGAATCTAGATTTGTTACCATTGTACATCCAATGGGAACCTAGTTCACATTGTTTTATTACCTAATAATTTAAGATTACTTCTAGTCGGACCTCTGACATGACAGAAAAGATTCACTGTAATGTTTATCAAATACTCCCTTGTAAGAGCGAGGAACCAGAATTGCACTTCGAATTAATTTGTGCCTTGTTGAGATCTGATGAAGCGGATATTAGTTAAATTTGATAATAAACACAGATATTAGGAATTGGAAATTGAAGAACCACTCATTGCTATCCCATCATCTGGATTGAGGAACAGACGTTTGGCCGATGCCGTATACAGACCATTTCTGAAAATATAAGGAACAATGGAAAATCTAATTTTTGCAGGCAGCTATAAAAATGCAATTTTCAATACAACAGCAGATCTTAGATGGCTAAGAGCAAGCGACTCGACGTGCGTGCGCATGAGAGGGAGATGAAAAATGATGGAGTCAATATTACTGAATGAAGATTTCACAATGAAGTCTTGGAAGGAAGAAGTAGCCGTTAAATTTCCAGCATGATTTTATTACCATAGCTGAGAAACTTATTCTCCAAGAAAGTCAGCAAGGCTTCCCGTTATCTACATTGAATGCTGCATTACTACAGAATTTGATTGAACTTAGACTATTTTGAGAACTACCAAAACTTGTGAAACACAATAGCTATCATAACACCAATCCTCTTTCCCATGACGGAGGGAAATGCCAAAACTAACAAACAAAATAAAATGGTTACTTAGAAATAACATTAAACTTCGAAAACAGAAGCTGTCTACAGAATACTTACGACCTTTGTGCAATGAGTTAGCCACCGGGAACGGAATGACAAAAAAGTCAGGTCAATAACCATTGTAGATACTCTTATGGACATATGGCCCACACTATGCTTCATACACAAACACCAAAGACTATTAGTTGCCAACCTTACCACAGAAGCAATATATTTACCCCAAATGAACTCCAAGTAGCTTCAACTAAAATATGATTCTACATCAATATTCACCACGGTGTGGTGCTCTGCCCTAAGATCATCACAAGCCGCTTCAATTAACATCAATCTGAATCTAGGAGGACAAATTAATATAAAAAACTGATTTCCAGGATAGCAGATGTTGTGCGTCATACATCAATATGCAAATCCATTCCTGGGAATTAAATGCTGAACCTTTTTGAAAAGATTATGAGACTAAATCAAACAGAGTACAGTGTTGTGCCAACGAAAGTCTCTGGACCACCTACAACTTATGAAATCAAGCGTGATCAGACGCACGAAAAAAAAGAATTACACAATGAATAATCATAGGCTAAAAAAATTCTGCCAGCGCGAACGCGCGACATTTCATAAACCGCAATGGACAAAGCCACTCTGCATGCAAATTATTATTACAGCAACCGAAAGCGAACAACAAAAACTACACGAGGGTGACGATAATGTCGCGATCGATACAGAAATGGTCGCGGGATGATCACCGATCGCGAGCGCGCCGCAAAGAAAAACGACGACAATCGAGGACGAACGCATGCTCAAGAGCACGGAAAAGAGAGAGAGAGAGAGAGAGAGAGAGAGAGAGAGAGAGAGAGAGAGAGAGAGAGAGAGAGAGACACCTTCTTATCCTTGATCTCGCTCGACTGCGTCCACGTCTTAATCTGGTCGCGGTACCTCTGCAGCTTCTTAATCTCCTTCTTCAAGTCCGCCTCCAGCTTCTCCTTCTGGTTCGCATTGTCCGTGTCGTAAACCTGAAGCCGCAAGGCAAAACGAGAGAACACGAAACGAAAAAATCAGCCGACAATCAACCGAACGCGAAAGCAAGGCCCGCGCACGCTCCGATCGCGGAAAGGAGGGAGAGGGAGAGAGAGAGAGAGAGCCGGAGGCGAGGAATTCTCGCCGCGCGAGCGGTCGTTGCGCCGACCTTGTTCCATATGCCGTCGAAGACCTCGACGCCTTCCTGGACCTTCTTCAGCACCCGGTCGATCTCCGCCTGGAGCTTCCGGCTCGCTCCCATTGCTGAATTCCGGGCCCGGGCACCGCGCCAGCGGCCGGCGGCGGCGGTCGCGTACCGTTCCGGCGGCGACGGCGACGGCGAAGAGGAGGACGCGCAGAGCGCGAGAGCGAGAGCGAGAGCAAGAGAGAGAGAGAGAGAGAGAGAGAGAGGGAGAGAGGGAGAGCTTGGGAATTTGAAGCGAGGGGAGTGTTTTCGCTCGAATGGAATGCTCGCAACGCCAAAAAATGAGAGAGAGGGAGAGGGAGAGAGGGAGAGAAGGGAGGATTTTGTCGTTCGCTTCGGGAAGCGAGAGCGAGGGAAGGAGGGAGGGTGGCGGACGACGTCGCTGCGGGGCCCGCTGCATGGCATTCAGCCCCCCCGGGGGGACCTGCTCGGATTTCGCTCTTTCGGGCTTTTCGTCTTTTTTAGGGGGGGAGGGGGTGGCGACCCAGCGAGAAAGGGAAGAGAAATCTCTCCCTTAGCCGAAGCATTTAAAGAATTACCGCCTCGGTTCGATGCGGTCATTGAACCGCGACTCGGCGCACAATGTAAATTCATGAAATTTTCACTCGTCCGATGCGGCCTTTAAACTTCAGGCTAACGTACAATATTATTTTTAAACTTTTAATTTGCTCGATACGGTCCATAAACTTTTGATATCCATTCAAATCGATCCTTATATTGTATGAAAATGGTTAATATCGTTCATGTACTTAAATTGGTGGAAGGATGATATTAATTGTTTTCATATAGTATGGGGATTAGGGGACCACACTGCACAATAAGCGAAAGTTCAAGAACCATTTATGTCGGTTATCCTTAATACTACCGAGGCAAAAGGGTGTATTGTTATTATTGGAGCGATTTTCGTTTTCAGATTTTTATTTCCACGCAGAGGTTTAGTGAATTTATTTTTAATATAAATCACCTCGATCTTTTTCTTTTTATAAAAATTATACCGACGCATTCGAGATGTTTTCCTAACTCTTTGAAGCTAAAATATTTTTTTTTTGGGATTTTCGGTATTATGTCGATAAGTAACTTTTTTGAATTTAAAAAGCCAACTGAACAAGCTCTCGGTTCGGTATTTATCACTTGAAATATAATTGAATTTAAGGCTTCATTTGTTTTGCGGAAAATAAATGGCTTGGAAAACATTTTCATAAAAACGATCGTTTATTTTCCTTAAAATAATTAGTCAATGAAAAGTGATGTCATAACTGATAAGAATTTATATCTAATCATTTTCTCTAAAGATGGAAATTTTTTCGTTTATTAATTTTTATAAAATAATACAAAGAGTCATTTTTAGTAAAATATTTTATAAATAATTCATTTTTCGTAAAATAAATGGAGCTTAGTATAATTTATAAACTGCGCAGTCCCTAACTTTTCATGAGAGGATCTGCTTATTGATTTAAATTAAAATAGAAAAAGAAAATAATATCCTTGTTTGTCGTGTGCTTCATTGAGTTAGTACAATGCGTTTGTCCCAAGACAAATTGTGTTGGATATCAAGCTCATGATTATTTCAACCAAATCTGTGGATTCGATTGATTTAGGTCTTCTTAGGCAAGTTGATTAAATGTTGAAAATTGAAGTATTCAACATGGATTACGATTGTAGCAATTTGGTAACATTAGCTATTTCGGTTTGAAAAATAAGGTAGTTCAGCATAACATTTGGTAATTTCTTATGAAAGATAAGGTATAGTTAATTTCTTGAATATAAATGTAAGATTTCGTGGGACCGTTGCTTACTGTTTTAAAAATTTAAGATGTTAGATGAATGCGAGATTTAATATTTAATTATTCTAACACTTCCCCTTACGCTAAAAATTAAATATTAAATCAAGGTCAGGCCTTGGACCCTCGCGCCCAAGCCTAAGTCCATCGAGGCTAGACTCATAACCTAGACCACAGTGCCCATGCCAAAACCTAAGCCTAGGTGTCGAGGTCTAAGGCCTAGCCTAGATGGACCTAGGTGCGAGTGTCTGGACTCGAGCTTGGCCTCGACGGAATTGAGCACGTGAGCCTAGATCCTAGTCTCGGCCTAGACAGACCTGGGTGCCGGTGCCGGGGTCCCAAGCCTAGCCTTAATGAATTCATTTGTGAGCATTGGGGTCCCCTAGTCTTAACAGACCTGAGCCCGACCTTGAGCATCGAGCTCTCAGACTTGGCCTCAATAAACTCAAGCTCAACCATGATGGACCAAGGGGACCTAGGCGTGGTCTTGAAGGACTCGGGCACTTGCCCAAAGACTTGGTCCCAAGTGCCAGGAGTTTCGAGCTTAGCCTCGATGGACCCGGGTGCGATAGCCGGGGGCTCAAGCACAAGCATTGATGTCCTGGGCTTGGCCTTGATGGACTTGGGCACTGGGATCCCAAGCACAAGCACTAGGGTTCCTGACCCGACTTCTTTAGACCCAGGCTTGGCCTCGATGGACTCTATTGGTCTCGGCCCCAGCCTTGATGGACTCTGGTTTGGGCACTGGGGTCCCAAGCACAAGCACCAGGGTCCCGGGCCCAATCTCTTTAGACCCAGACTTGAGTCTGTTGCCAAGGGCCTAGGAACGGGTGTTGGGGTTTTTGTGCCCAAATGCAGCGTTTTTGATCCAAGCATTGTTATTTAGTCATATTTTGGAAAATGATTTTCGATTTTTTAAAGGGGAAATTATTTTCCTGAATTTAAGCAGAGATTTTTCTGTTGACTCATTTTTCTAAACGATCCAACCGTCAGAAAATAGGAAAATGTTATTCGCAAAACAAACGGAGTCCTAAAGACGATAGCTTATATCATTTCAAATAATTAGTCAATGAAAAAACATTTTCATTATTGACAACAATTCATGTCTAAACATTTTTGTGGGTAGTGAAGATACTTTTCATTCATTCATTTTTTGAAAGCGATAATATTTAGGAAAATATTTTCTAAATCATTCATTTTCTCATTTTCCCCGGGTCAAGAGAAAATAACGGAGCTGAGAATATTAACTATGTAATCAACGATTGAAGAAAATGACCCTGAAATTTACGAAAATGAGTGGATTTTGAGGTTATAAAGGAACGGGTACAAAAGGTTTGACGGTTACTCTAGACTGTGGATTTGTTTACTGGTCCTTCAATTTCGTAACTCCATCGGGACCAAAACTTATGGTCATTGCAATAATTCTCGCTTCTTGCCCCTAGGAGAGTTCTGTAGATCTGAAGGCTTCAATTTGAATGAGCGTGAAGGAGGAGAAGCAGAAAATACACCAAGCAACGCCGGCAAAGCCTAATTCTAGTGCCCGGGAGAGAAGGAAACTATCACCTCTCGATCCACATATCCTCGCTCTATCTGTGAAAATAAAGGCGCGAATAATCATGTGAAAACCCTAGTAAGCATACCAGTACTGACGGTGTCGGATATATCCTATATAGTTCACAAGCTGTGAACTGTGAAGAAGAGCTCTCCAGATGATGATCAATGAATAGTTTCTATGGCTAGAGAAGAAGTTTTAGTTCTGAAATTCAAATCTTGAAGTAAACATTTTCTCAGTGGTAATTGGTGCGCGTGTCAGAACGAAAGGTCTTCTAATAGCCTAGAACAGAGGAACTTGATCTTAATTGATCGTGGGAATGAGATATCCCATGTTTCTGAGCTTTTACAAAATGGAATGATCATTTTATATATGTTGTCTGCTTTTAAGTTTCCTTAGAAGTTTGAGAAAGGGTTTGCTGCCCCCCTTTTCTTTCCCTGTCTGATGAGACTAAGCACCTGCGATCTACAGTTCAATGGTGGAGTATGCATCAACCATTTCTATTCAGATTAAACAAGCATGAATTGTGCACCAAGTATATAACTTGGCATTCTTGAAAAATTATCTACGACAATATAGTTTTGCATGCTTTAGAAGCCCCCCATTGCTTATCTACTTATAAATAGTGTACACATTTGGGTGATGCAAATTATTTCCTGACTGAACGGCCAGTGGCTGGCCATCTTCCCAGCCACCGATCCTTCACTGCAAGGGAAGGTGAGCTTGGCAAGCGTTTGTCCGTTGAATTGATCTGGTTTAGCCCGAGAGACCCTTCTCAGCTCCAGCTGAAACCATTCAAATCGAACTGTTTGCAGCTCGAGGCAACGTCATTTTCTTCGTGGGCATTGAGGTCAAGTTTCGCATCGAAGTAATGCATTCGATTCCCACAGGATCTCTGATCGCTATCCAGCTTCACCGAATCCGCTCTGGAGTGCAGTCTTTCAAGGAAATCCACGCTCCCTCCGCCTTCTTTGGCTTTGTTTTTCACCTCGGAACAGCCCAGTCCTCCTTCAAGGCCTATGCTCATGGACAAGTGGCTTTGTCCTAGTCCTCCAGGGAAAGATCTCCTCTCCATTTCCTTCACTCCATATGAAAGAAACATCCTGTCTTCTTTCACATCCCCACCCCACTTGAATTCGATTTTCTCTGTTCTGGGCTCATCTGCGATTTCTTTTGGGTCCAAGAGCACGCTACCACTGCTGTACGGTCTCAGCCCAATGCCATTGTTGTGAATCTCTTGGTCTTTATGTGATCCTTCGCAGGAGGTGAGGCAGCTGTCAACGGAACAATCGGTAGGCGGGTTCATCTGCATTTGCTGTGCACATAAGCCCTGAAGTTCCTTCAAGTCCGGGAATGCGGAGTTCAGGCTTTGTGTAGATACTTTGGACACCAGCTCAGAAAGCTGAAGCTTGGCGGCTTCGAGGCTCGCCGAGCCCAAGTTTTGTCTCCCTAGAGTCTCTTGAGCTTTCTCGAGCACTGATTGGAGATACTTTCCTTGAGCCTCTATCCGGAGCTGCAAGTGTCTCTGTACCTGAGCGAGTTTGGACAGGTTTCTCAGGATGTGTTTCTACCAATGCAGACAGTAGAATGACAAACAAAGAAGGGAGATCACGAACTTTATCCTAACAATAACATCTACTTGCAAAGAGTTGCAAGAAAATCTAAATTTAGATGGAAACAGAAGTGACTGTCCTTACAAAATCTTAATAGAAGTGATCGGACTGTGACCTTTGATAATAATTTTTGCCACGAGTTGGTCTATCCATGTTAAGTCGTTACATATTCAAATATCAATCCAAATCTGCACTCTATTAACCATTTTTTGGTTTTTGGCTTTCTAGGTTCTATTTCTGCTTCTAATGGCAATAATACACCAGCATGATCATTTTTATCTTTGTGGCTTAAACTTCCTTTGGTTCTTCATCACTACTAATGCTCATAATGAATGATATGTGAAATAAAAGCTTGAAATCTTCTTTACCTCCAGCTGTTCATGGAGTCTCCTCTGCACTTCAATTTGCATCTGGAGCGCCTCACTGAAATGCAAGTTTCTGTGTCGGAAAAGTTTTACTCAGGAAATATGTCTAGTATAAGTAGATAGGTGACAGCTTCAAGTTGTTTACGAAAATCGTTGCCACTCGGAGAATGTTTGTGTTCTTACTTGTTTGTTTGTGGTACGATGTTTAAATTGTGGACGTGAGATCCGTTTGTCTCTGGTACTCTGTCTCCTCCAACAGCGACAGTACCTGTGCCAGGCGATTTGTTCCAGTTAGATTATGTCTATGAGAATCCCCCACAAATCTCTAGGTTTCTTGTCATGTATAGAATCTGCAGAGAATAGAATAATCTCCACATACCGATTTTGTTGTTTCCGCTGTTTGCTTGTCCATGCAGATTCTTACTGAGCCTGTATTTCTGCACCGGAAAAAAGATGAGGTTACTTTGCGAAGTTACAACATACATAAGACCTAAGAAGTGAAAGGTCGTGTCTTGTTTTGAAACGTCACGCTATAAAGTCCTTAGAATCATTTGCAGAACATATAAGAACCTGAAATTTTCCGCATATCCCGACTTTCTCATTCTCAACAATCTTGGAAAATATATAGATTTCAACAATAAGAAGAGTGACTTGTCCATTATTTGACGAGCTATAAAGTAACATGCCATGAGTTTGAAATGGCTTAACCAAGGAGTAGGAAATGGAAGTCAAATCACTGAAAGCACTAGAATGAAAGCTCAGCGAAGATGAACAATTTACCTGGAGATGACTCTTCAAGTGGTATAGGGTGAGGCCTGGAATTCCCATAAGCTTCATGACTGTTTTGGGAGTGGCCTCTGCAATATGAAAGGATAACACTTGCATCAGCGGATGTTCACAGCATCTTTTGCCGCATAAATTTCAGAATGAACTTGGCATCATAACGTTTTTTTACTCACTATCTGCTCCTCCAAGCTGGGTGACTGCTTCAACGAATCTCTCGTGAAGATCAGGTGTCCATTTTAGTCTAGGCTTCGCATCAGTGGACAGGACGAGTCCCGAATCTCCAGGACCATTACCACCTTGTAGAAACAAATGCCTGTCTGAAGGGATTGACATTCTTGAAGAAGAATTGATGTTCTTTCCCAGATGCTGGTTATGATGGTACATGTTTTCTTTTCTGTAGCGCAATGACACCCTGGCTCAAGTCAAGCTCGATGCACGAGCTCAGGCAACAAGATTGCCCAATTAAAAATGAGCTCTAGGATTTACCTGAATCGCGTTTCACTTTTCTTGTGATCCAATGTTTATGCTCTGAACCAAACTCGCTATTCTTTCTTCCACACCACGCAACGTCTAGTCCTGAATCGGAGTAAATTCAGACAGCTTCCTAAGAACTCTCTCACTTATACTGTTGATCCTTAGCCTTCTGATCTTGCTCAATGAAAGGTTTGGCCTGCGAAGGATCTTTATAAAGGAAGGTTAGCAAGACAGGACAGAATCTTCGACAGAGCCATGGGGAGGGCTGGACCCAATTCAATATTCATAGCGACGTCAAAAGGAGATATTGTCCTTCCTACATTGTTAAGCGCCGGGCCCTACACGCCTTCTTTAGTTTCCATTCTCAGACAGTGCCCACCAGTTTGAATTCCTCTTCAATACACCTTTCCATAGCTCCTTGAGCCTCGCAACGAGCACCAGAATTGATCCCTCTGTCTAATTTTTTTTTTGTAGGCAATTCATATATCTCCACCTGGCAAAGGTAGGAACCTGATTCCCGGATTTTTATAGGGGAATTTCTGACTTGGATTAGGAGAATCCACTAACTCTGTGTGCCTTGAAAGCTCCAAAGACCTTGTTTCACCTTCTCACCTTTAGGGAAGATTCTGAAGAACTCACAAACATTGTTATCCTCCTGTTGGGGTTACACGATCACAAGTAAATAAGTTAAATCTGATTGTGATGATATTTTTTTTTGTTTCTTCATATTAATTTAGACCCTAAGAAAATGCTTTTATTGGCTGTATTTGCAGAATGTTAGAAGATTCTGTTGACTGGAGCATTGGAAATGGATACACTACAGAAGGGAGATCAAAAATTCGGTAATGAGATGCTCTTCCTTGGAGTGTTGGAAGCAAGGCATGGAATAAGGAATACATTCCCACTTTGTCTTCTTCAGAAGTTTGGTACTTATTCAGCCCGCATAGCGCATAATATTCGAACGATGCTGGTCCAAAATCTTTTCATACTTCAATTGGCGTAAAATAGCCGGCCCCGCACTGGCGAATTGGAGAATCCTAAAATCCTGGGACCCATTGGAGAGGGGGGAAAAAAGGAATTGTACTTGCTTCCATACTTGCAGTTGATGAAAGACAGGACAATCTCTGGCGTAGAGTCCCATGACCTTGCCCTTGACTCCTTCCGTTTGGCTTTTTGGATTCTCCTGCATTGCGTGAATCACTACACTTTTCGCTTGCCGTTTTTCCCTTTTGTTGATGTTTATTTGCTGTTTCACAGGGACTTGTATCGCAGCGCAGGGGTGCTCATTGCCCCTGAATATAAAGTTAGTCATAAAACCTTTTGCATTGTCTGTGCATACAAACAGTGTGGAAAGACATAAATGTCTGCTTAAATTCCAAAAATCACGTATATAAGGTTTCCGCTGAGAAATATTGTCTGCGCAGTGTTCCATTGTCAAACAGTCACATTTGCATTATTTGTAAGCATCTGATACTTCCTCAAATTGAATAACTGGTGGCTTTTTAGATGATATCTACTTGGAGCACGTCTTGAGGAAAAACTTTGCATTGAAATCCTTCAAAGGACACCGGCGAACTCGCAGAGTGGAACATTGCTTAACAATAGACAATAAATCATGCTTTACAATCGCATCGCTGGAACAATACCGTCCCCGTTAGTTCCAGAAGGTCTATTCCTGGAAAATCATTGAATTCTGATAATGCAAAGATATTTGTCCAGATCGGGAGAATCCCCTGAAGTGACAGGCTTTTGCTACAGCTTTTTAAAGGTGGAATTTCTGAATAATTGTCTGGCATGTGGATAGGAATAAGTTGTACAGGAGCGTTCCGATACACTGACAGTTGCAACATGAAATTGCAGCTACTCTACAAACTCAGTTTCACCTTAAAGTCAACTTTTTCTGCAACATAATTTATTTTGCATTGGATTTGCCAAATGTTTTTGCACTTTTATCATGCATATTGAAAGATAACATGAATGTCACATATAAGATTTTTTGAGAGAGTAAAAATTGCTTGCCCTCTTCTCATGTGTTCAATTTGTGTGTGTTTTACAAAAGAGATTGACCGGGAGACGACCTCAACACACCCAAGAAAGAGAGAAGAATACTTAATCCTGCGACAGAACATTAAACGAATGATATTGTACAAATTGAATTATCCTACCAAATCTGGATGGCAATTGTTTGTCCCGTAAAACTCAAACAAGTAAAAAACATACTCTATGCATATTGGGCCATAAAATTTTTTTTGTGTACACTGGACTTTATGCATGAATTATGGTGTGTAAAATTGACCAGAGAGAAAGGACACTGGAAAGCGGGAGACGATAATGAAATGTGAAAAGCTTTAAACAGACAAGGCAGTGATGAAAACCAAAAGCGTGACCTAAATTTGATGCCATCAAACAACCATCTGTTCCAATAAACTCTAAGTTGTCACGAGATGGCCAAGAACGTTAGAGCAAGCTTATTTCTTCATGCTCCTTCTGTTTTAAGCTGAGTTTATAGGACATGCAGCAAGATTACACAATGGACACTTGCTTCTATAAATTTGTAAGGCCGATAAACAGCTGACTGTCCCAAAAGTTAAACTATGATTGTACCCAAACCATAGATCTAAATGCAACAGGTTGCACCTTTTAGAAAGAGCAGGAGCAGATGTAACTTTGATGAATCCTCATCAATTGGCATGACGGTTCTAACCCGTGCGTAATGTTCAATGATTGGTTTGACCGAATCAACATACCCCACGAACTGTTCAAAAGTCATCTCAAATCATGAACAGAACAATCAGGATACTGTGGCTTTCACTTAATGTCTCTGTACACTCGATGACCAAAACGGCACATCTGGAGCACTTAACTTCACATTACATTGCCCGAAACAGAAGAACGCTCACCTTTGACTACCGGTAACTAACTGTTGTTTCTCTTCCACATCAATTGATGCTATTCTGACACTTTTTAGACTGAACATAGACTTAATGTTCCTGCTTTGTACTTACAAGTTACATTGCCTTTTGTGCGCTTATACATTAATTTGTAAAACCACTTTTGGGGTGAGACCAAGCCCTGAAAAGAGAAGCAATTTAAAAGTATATGAGAATCATCATACGACTAGTCCATCACAAGGACAGAAAAAAAAACTTGTGAAATTCTGATTGGTTGCAAATTTCTGGCCACAGGGGATTTGCTATGGCTCAAATCGAAAGTGAGAAATGGCCACGGAATGTTATTCCTTGTGGAGGAGGGAAAAAAGTTATGAGGAATAGAGAGAGGAAAGAAAAAGTTAGCAGATTCCAATTCCAATGGAATGGAATATGAGAATCTTAACTCAAAACCTATAAAGCAACAAGTCGTATTCTCAAGTCAAGAATTGGATTATTCCTCTCTACCCAAAGCCACATAAAATGGGTTCTCTTTATCCCTTTTAGCAAATTTAATTGGGGCGCCTTTCATTAACCCATGATCGGAATCATGTGCTCATAAGCACCTCGTTTTATCACAGCGCGCCGAAATTAAGATAATGAACCGATACTCATTAATGCACTGTCCTAAGTGTACTATTCAGATATTATTCTCAACTCGAGCATGTC
Source organism: Syzygium syzygioides (assembly GCA_031216285.1). Taxonomy (NCBI): domain Eukaryota; kingdom Viridiplantae; phylum Streptophyta; class Magnoliopsida; order Myrtales; family Myrtaceae; genus Syzygium; species Syzygium syzygioides. Next base: position 12,008,101 of record CM062252.1, on the reverse strand, counting down.
AAGTGTGTTAAGTGAATAAAAGCATATTATGCAGACATAGTTGCACATAATGGTGTCCAAAGGCTTACTACAATCTGCTATAATTTCGAGCATCTGAAGAGCCATGTATTCTAAATTGCCACACCGATATTCCCCCAATGTGTATTGTCTTTAAGTTTTTTTGATCCCTTGTGGGTGAAGACAAATTTAAGCATTAGGAAAAGGAAAATTCTTTGAGACATGTTACCTTTTGTTTGGAAAAGGAAAGATAGAGATCAATACTCAAAAGAGAAAGGAAAGGAGAGAGAGTGAGAGTGTACAGAAAACATCATTGCCAGGACAAAAGAATATATGTATATGAACTGAACTGTAAGCTTCAAGTGGTTGAAGTAGCAGTCTTTTCTCTCCCAACTTACTAAGAAGTTTCCCAGAGATCAGCATGATGTCACTGGCAGAGGAAAGAAAGATGAAGCATGTTATTGGACATGGAAATTGAAAATAATTATTTCCTAATTGAACTTTAGGAAAAAAACTTGAGCTTCTTTCTACCACTATTAAGGCAATATATTCTTTCATTTGCATGTGAAAAGCGTAGTATAAGAGCAATTGAATTAATTGAAGAAATGGAGGAGAAAAGGAAACTTGGGGGAAGTGTTGCAGAACCCCAAGTTTGAAGTGCGGTCTCCCAGTAGATTAATCTTAAGAGTATCTTTTCATTAAACCATGCAAGTTTGGCATTTAAAAAATTTGTTAACATATTGTTGCCCGTTTCCTAACAATTTAACTTCTGCAAAAATAATTTATCTAACATGATATTGGAGAAAATATCAAGAGTATATAGTATAACACCCTCACTTATCTTTCTCCCATCTCTTATCCCTATATTCTATTTGTCTCTAGTTTGAAGTGATCATGCCTACATCATATTGGCATGGAAGGACCGGTTTATATACGAGGAATATTGAATAATATGTTATACACGTTATTGGTTGATTTCCTAATAGCTTAAACTTTTGGAAAAGCGATTTCTTTATCGTTAAGAAGTCCAATCCAAAAAATTAAAATTACAGACAAGTTGGCAATTAAAGATGTCGATATTTTACATGAATTCATAACAAAATTTGACACATGAACACGAATACACAATAATATTTACAATAGCCTTGTGATGAGGAAGAGCTACAAAAGTCCGATGCCATCATTAAAAGTGAGGCCAAAGCTTGAGCCTGCTAGCATACATAGTTGAAACTAATTTGACAAAAAAAAAATTAAGCTATTGAATTATGAGCCAACTAGATATGTAAATTGATTCTTTTTCACTTGAAACGCTTGATGTGAGATTCTTCTTTGTATTCACGCTTAACAAGTGCACTTAACACCTTAAAATTTCCGTACTAAGATATGAAATATATTTCGTGTCATGATTCAGTAACTTATACTGTTGGAGTAAACAGTTATGCACATCAAAGAGAGAGTCTTGAGTTCGATTCCCTAGACTCCCTTCTCACCCATTTATGGGTTTCCTGATTATTATGGGAGATGAGCTTCCCCAGATCTTTCACCCAGTCAAATCGAGTTTGCATACTTAGATCCTTCATCATTAGATCTCCATTGCATGAGGCGGAGCATTGTGATATAAAATACTGTATTTAGTTTCATACTCTAACAGTCTAAGTTTTTTAAGTAAACAATTGCATATATAAATCTCAAGTTTCCAAGTGATATTGGAGTAGGAAGTGTTGAATTTTCACATCGCCCATCTCTCTTTTACAATTAACATTCATGCTTAGATATTAGGCCAAGCCACAACATATACATGAGGGGGTATGTTAGAACATTCACATGTCAAATCCCACACTTGTCTAACAGGCTTAACAGCTTAAAGTGGTCTCACAAATTTACAAGACTGTCATTCACCTATGCATGCACAGGCCTCTTATTCCCTCTTTCCTCTTTTTTTATGTCAGTGCACAAATCTTTATTCCTTCAAATTTGGGGGTGCCTCTTTATGTGAGAAAAAAAGAGCATCTTCAACAAAATCTGCTGCACTTTTTCAGCTGGGTGTGGTTCAACCACATAAGAAAGATAGAAAGAACTATCAACTTAACCCATGTCAAATTGCATAAGATCTCTCAATATTATTAGCAAGATTTGTTCCTGAGATGCCTATTCTCATCAGCGTTTCTGTGTTCTTGTGCTTTGTGTAGTCCCTGTTGTGACCTTTGTGCCTAGGAAGAGAACTCAAAGCCCCTCATCTTCATGATTACCAACCAATCCCCATCCCTTTTCATATCTTCAATTGATCCTTTTGAAATTCCCCTAAAAATAGCTCCTTGATGAGCACTGGAGACAAATGGCTAGTTCGATTCCAGCACAATCCCTTTTCTGTACAGTTTGTCACAAGTCAAGATGTCCATTTCGCGCATATATTCCCCCACCATTCCTTTAGTTCTTCCCTTTCTTTCTTCGTTTCTTTATTGTATTGCTCACTTGCCAAGTTGTTTAGATACTATACCATGTCCATAGTACCAGTACTACGTTGTGGTCCAGTTTCATTTTATCCTTCTCTTCTCTTTTCTTCTTTCTCCTCCCTTTTATCTCTGCGCAATGATCGTTAGTTGCACCGACTCTAGCATTATGAAAGGTAAATGTCCTTTTTTATGTTCCAGGAACTTGCGCATTTCTTTGGAATCAAGTCCTTGAACAATCTGTTTAATCGAAACCTAAAACTTGTACAAGTTTTTTTTAGTTTATTTGCATACTAAGGCAAATTAAAAACCAAAAAAATTAGGGTTATTGGTGTCTTGTGGGAAAAAGTTTAAAATTTTTTATGGGATTTTCCCTTGAAATTATTAGAGGTCAAAATCACAGTACATAATCAAATGGACAAACGCCACGAAAAACTCTAAATTATACCCACTGTGACACATTTACCTTGAAAATCCCAAACTTGCACCATTACAACACATTCACCCTCTGTCAATGAGAACTGCTAAAAATCTGCTTACATAGATGACAAAAAAGCAAATAGTGTTGACATGGTGCCCATGTGTCTTAAGTGAAATAAAAACGACGATTTTTAGCTGAAAAATCATTTAACGGAATATTGACACACGGTAAATATGTCACATAGGTACAAGGATAGGATTTTTTATGTCACAAAAAAAGATTAGGGTAAATGTGTCACTATGAGCATAGTTTGAGGTTCGATGTCACAAAAAATTTTCAAGGTAAATATGTTATAATGAGCATAGTTAGGATTTTTTTTTTATGACTTTTTCCATAATCAAATAAGGTGCGGTCAAAAATTGCACAGGAAATACACTCGGCTGTTGTGAACTTGACTTAGCAGGGTCCTCGACCAACAACAAAAACTCAACGAAGGAAGAGGGTGATAAACTATGTTAGGATTCGCTACATAATCATAAAGAAAATAGAGAGTAAAAGTGAGAAAGAGAATTTGAGACATAAGATTTTATCGAGGTTCACTCTTAAATTAGGGTTACGTCCAACTGAGGATTTCACTATAATTAGTACCTTGCACCTCTCTATTACATCTCTTAATTACAAGAGAAAGAGAATATATATAGACAATAATTTTATTCAAAATAGGAAATTTTTTTCTAGGAAACCTACTTCAATTAGAAAACCTATTCAAAATAAGAATCCTAATTGAATTAGAAAACTTTTCCTTTTCGAGCTCAAACTATAAAAGTCCTCTAGCGGTTTAGGGGCGCCCCCGCCGTGAAGGCCCCCGCAGCCCCCGCCATGGCGGCCCCCTTAAACCCGCGTCCACTCATTAGGGAGTAGGACCTCGTGCTATCCTATCACTGGAGAGTATGAATCACACCCTAACAAACTTGACCTACTAATTCTCCTTTCCTAAGTCGTTTATATGCATAGCGACTTTTTGGGATGTGCATATGAGTTGGAGTGACACAAGATTTTTATAACTGTTTGGAAATGAGAAGGGGAACATTACCAATTAAATTCTTCACATGTTGTATGAATATTGGTTCAGTCCAAACTTTCCAATTTTGCTCTAAAAATTTGTGCAAAATTTCAAAGTGGTCATTTCGGCCAATTGTTGCCTGAAATGGCTCATGTGGTAAGTCAATTTTCGACAGCAATTGGTCATAAGGGCCACATTGAAATTTTGCGCAAATATTTAGAACTACATTATTGACTTGAAAAGTGCAGGACTGAATTAGCTTTCATATTGGTTTGTAACTTATTGGTGACTATCTTGTTGTGAACCGATAAGGATATGAATCGAGACTCCGAGGAATTTGTGAAAGTAGTTTGAAGAGTTGTCAAAGCATAATGTTGTTTACACAAAAAATTGACCAACTTTTGGTTATTATCGACATATGATAGATTTAATCGATGAGAGTAGATTTTGGTCATTTATTAACGGAATTATCAACAACTCAAAGAATTGACGGTAAGGAGAAATCGATAAAAAGTGGAGTTGGCAATCTCGGATCCAACCGTCAAAGAAGTAATCGTAATGTAGTAGAATAAAGCAACTGTCAAGATAGTGGAGTCAAATAAACTGTCAATGTAATAGAGTCAGCGTAACTATCGAGATAACCCTTTGTAATATTTGTTCGTAACCTTTGTTTGTAATCTCCCTTTGTAACCTTTGTTGATAGCCATCAATTATATGCTTTAAATAGCCACATCGTACTCTTCTAAGACTCTCGCGCACAAACAAACAAACAAACATATTATCTTGCAATTATCTTCTAAATCCTACACTGTAGTTATAATTTCTTGATTCGCGTCGTTAATTAAATTCTGGTGTGTTTCTTAGCTATAGTTTTTGGATTTGCATTGTTGATTAAATGCCGGCGTGTATCTTTGCGATAATTCTCAGGTGCCTCGTCATTAGTTAAATTTTGCATTACATCTTCACATTCTCAAGTTGTATCGTTGATTAAATTCTGACATAGTTTGTGTACCTTTGGTTCCTTTTGAAGTGAAGTTATCGATTCTCTTATCCACCTGTGATATTTCCTGCTCGAAATCACCATAGAACACGTCTCCTCTAATAAAAATCAAAAAATCACTTTCGATGAAAGGTATTTCATTGCAGAATTGAGTCTTGACGAAACAAGTTTAAATTTGGAGAACAAAGAACAAAAGCACGCTCAACCTATACAATGACTCTGCCAAATTTCCATTCTTTTAGTTTTATGCAAATGTCTCCTTTTACGTTTCTTGTGTCACTTAGGCTACGTTTGGTTGTTGGGATAAAATTCGGGATATGATAAATTTTATCCCATAGTGTGTTTAGTGTGTACTTAAGATAGGATAAAGTCGGATATTGGAAGGATATAACTAGGATAAAATTATCCCAATGAGGAGGTGGGATAAATGTGGATAGGATTTCTAATATACATAATATAAAAGTTATTTTTATCGAATAACAAACTTGTTAAATTAATAAAATTAAAATAATATTTGAATATATATAATATTTAAATTTTAAAAAATTCAAAATAACAATAAATTCATTTTTATTTATATATTAAAGTTTCTTTCTATCTTATGATATAAATTTCATATATATACACACATTTAGTATTTATATTTATTACATATTTTGGGCATATTTGTATAGTTTACTATTTAATAAAATTTTATTAGAGAATGATGGAAGGAGAAGAAATAAAAAAGAAAATAATTAAAAAAGAGAGGGAAAAATAATAAAAAATAAATAAAAATGAAATAGGTAAGATTGTCGTGAGAAATTTTTGTCATCTCTGTTTATGCAATTTTTAGGTTCATTTACACTGATATAACATTCATAGCAAATAATGTACATATTAATACATGAAAATATTCGGTTTTATTATTGCGATTCACTAAACAGTAAATAGGATATAACAAATCCCTTGAATTTCATATCATATCCTATCAAATCCTATCTTGACTAGAAATCCAGACGTTCAAATGTAGCCTTAATATTTCCATAGATGTGTAGGTTTTAGTCCTGGGTTTCGTTTAAGCTTTTCTTCTCGCAATGTCGTTTGTAAATACTAGATTCGTGCTTGGCTTAGTGTTTTCATCTTAGTGTCTTAAAACACTTCCCCATTTCCAATAAATGCCTTTAATTTCAATTTTAATGTTTTTTTTTTGGGTGAAAAAAAAATGAATTTTAATGTTTGTATGTAGATTTCGCGGAAAAATGAATGATTTAAAAACTATTTTTCTAAAAATATTGCCTGTATAACTTGAAATAATTAGTTAATGAAAAATACTTTTATTATTAATGTCGCGACCTCCCTGAACCCGATTTCGAATTCGGCCATCCTTCTTTACTGGCATGGCAGAGTGGATCCACGGGCAGCCTAACAAGAAGTTGAATGCAGTAGAGATGTCCAATTGTCCATCACTTGGAACATGACATATCAGCAATCACTCGATCCTTGACTGACTTTTGTGATGCTATTTGAACGTCGAACTCCGAAATTCCCTGGCCGGCCTCTACATCACCGGCCAAGGACCAAAACAATAAAGCAAAAAACCTAAACAAAAGGTGCCCTTCGAATCGGGCTGGGTTAGGTCAGGACCAAGTCAACCTGGTCCTCGACGGTAAGGGTTTTGGATTCTTCGTGTTGCTCCCAACTTTGTTAAACCTTAAGTCGCTAGTTGATATCGTCTCGAGAGAGCGCGAATTAAAGTCTCAAGTTTAGACTTAGTAATCCATTAGCTTTTAAGCTCATGAGTGCCCAACAATTTATGTCTAAATATTTTCTTAAACGATAAAAATATTTTTCATTCGTTCACTTTTGTAAGCAATATAAGCGATCATTTTTGGAAATTCTTTTTTCCTAATCATTATTTTTTTCGCAAAACAAATAAACCCTTAGATTCAGTGAAGTCGAATGGCTTGCAATTTACGTTTCTCGCACTTTGATATCGAGTCTTTATAGTTCCCTGCTCTTGATTTCGGTGCGCATTTACATTTCCCAGCGCTCTAAGTTTCTAGGATGCCAATCTCCGACCCGAAGCACGTTCTCAAGCATTTTCCATCTTGTTCTCAAGGTCCGGCACGCCTCCGGCTCGGACACTTTGTTTAGAGCCCGGACCTCGGAGGGCGAATTCGAGTTTCGGATTCCCAATCGCCCGTAATCGGATTCGCGCCTTTAGCTCGACAGTAAACGTTCGAGATGCAGAATGGCGGCTCCAAAAGAAGACGGTGCAAAGCGATTCGCGGGCGGAACTTGGAGTATTTCTAAAGCAAGAATCCACCTTTTTCCCTGTGCAGAATAAATCCATCGAAAACGAAGTGTGCTTACGACTGCGGGAACGACAGATTTGTACTGACGAAAAGACACGGGGAAAAGCAAATGCTATTTGCCAACCATTAGATTGAGACCCTCACCTAAATTTGATCCCAAAAGAATAACATGAAAAGATAATCACTTCTTGCAAAAAACCACAAGAAAAAAATTTGGTTCACAATCGTTGTGGGCTTGTGGGTGTTCTTTGATTGCGAACGGAGTGCATTCAGAAAAAAGCCCAAATGGGTAGAGCGATGAAACCACGAGAGACAAGAACTGGACCTCGAAGTGGCCTCAAATCGTATACGGGACTTCATCGACATTTCAGGGTGCCAATTCGCGAGAAAGCTTGGGGAACAGAATCGACGCAGACCCATCTTCGTCTTGATCGTCGACTCCACTGTTTTGGAGAAGAAAAGTCAAGAGAAAGATGCCGGTGAGGGTCGTGGAGAGCTCAACACCTTCTCAAGTGTCGGGTGAGTCTCTAGTTTCTGCTTTCGATCCGGTGCAGTTTCTTTGCGTTCCAACGAGTTTGCTGCCTTTGCACGTTGCTTGGGTCGGTCTTTGCGTTGGAATCGTGCACGCACATGGTGAGGATTCGGGCGATGTGTTGTGCTTTGGATTAATATGTATTGGAGTCGCGGTTGCTTTTTTGCGAAGGGGTTAAGATCTGTTGGAGGGTGTTTGCTATTTCACTTCCAGTTGCTGATTTTTGGATGTTTTGTATTGCGATGCCTCACTTGCAGTTTGGGGATGTTAGCTATGAATCTCAATGTACCCTCCATTCACAGATTTGATCATGACAAATACAATTTATATCAAATTGAACCCCTTTTTTTGTAAAATGCGAAAATTCGAAACCTTCGGCTCGACCTACTTTGTTGAACTTGCCCACCATCCTCATTCTTTTATTGAATGGTGGCCGCAATATCAGTGATGACGGGTTGAGTTGATGCTATGATAATGATATAATGGTGAAGCCATGGCATAAGAGTTCAAAATGGCCCCGGAAGTACTTTTTTTTGTCAATTCGCCCCTAGATTCTGTTAAAGTGTATCCGATTGAACTAATCGTATACTTTGGACTACCATGAATACTCTGTACGTGTTAGTCACAGCTGGGTTAATAGACAACAACTGTGGACCAATTGACAGTTACCAGTGATCAATACGTGCTAACCCTTGACGTAAGAGACTTAGGAATGAAGCTATGAGATCGATGGGCACGGACCCAGGATATATCATAGTCACCTGGTACCGACCAACGATGTCCTCAGATTGAATGGCCTAGATGAAAACCGATCAGCGACTATCTGAGGCTGAGAGACTGTTGGGGGATCAATTGGCACCAAATGTGATCATAGCTAGCAGCTGCTATTTTGAAGCATGGGAAGTTTAGTGATGAAATGATAGAGGGCCATCTCATCAGAAGAATCCATGGGTTTTTTGCTCTGCATTTTACCTCATTTGCCTCTCTTCCATTTATAAACTCAATCAGGTTAAGCTATTGGGCAACCTTGAAGATGCCTAGGAATTACTTGTATTTGTTTGTTTCCAGTCTATTAAACTAAAGAAGGCTAAGTCTATAAGTGGATGGACAAATCAATCGTAGTGTCTTTATCTGCTGAATTGATGGTTTACTTGCCCCTGTAGCTGACTGATAGAGAAACCTAATTTTGTGACCGTCTTGCACACAAATGTTTTTTGATTGTTCCTTTTCCCTTTCGTGGACTGATTGGCTCCTAGCTTAAATGGCATCCCTTGTCCTAAGGCTCTTTCAAATGCTAAAATGTGGAATTTTGATCTCTTCGTAGGCAAGTTGCTTCTTTTATTGATTAATACCGGCCTTTAGATGTCTACTTATTTGTATATTTGTGAGTTGAACTTAGGGCATGTTTGTTTCATTGAAAGAGCTTTCTGCTATTTAGTTTTCCTGACTTCTACGTTTTTGGTTGGTTGAATATGGTTAGTCAATGGAAAAACATTTATAGTTAGAGAGAACACCCACATTTAAAAGGGGCAAAAGTCACCAAAAACTCCAAACTATGCCCATAGTGTTACATTTACCCTAAACGATTTTATGTGACACCAAAAATCCTAAACTTATACCTGTGTGACACATTTACCTTTCGTTAATGAGCATTGTTAAAAATTTGCCTACATGGATGCTGGGAAGCAAACGGTGTTAACATGGCGCCCATGTGGCTTAAGTGAAATAAAAATGATGTTTATTTGGCTAAAAAATCATTTGGCGGAACCTTCACGGAGGATAAATGGGTCACTTAGGTACAAATTTGGGGTTTCTTATGTCACAAGAAAAGGTTTAGGGCAAATGTGTCACGGTGGGCATAGTTTGGGATTTTTTATGTCACAAAAAAAGTTCAAGGTAAATGTGTCACGGTGGGTGTAGTTTGGGATTTTTGGTGGCTTTTTCCCCCATTTAAAATTAGGAAAACGAATTCCCAATGTTGAATAGGGAAAATCATTTCCCAAACTTAACAAGTCTCTTACTACAAATTTTTAGTAACTTCTTCACCTTCTATCTTAAGATAGAGTTTTATTTGCTTTTCAGCATACCACCAAACAAATGAAATTAACTATTTTTCTTGAAAATGATTTTTACGGAAAGTATTTTCCTTTATCATGAAGTTTTCAGCAAGACGAACACACCCTTAGTACTCGTTGTTACCGACCACATTATCACCTTCTTATATTTGGCTTTGAAAGTAATTGAACTCTTTGAGGTACTGATGTGAGATTGCTTGACTTTGAAGGTGCAAATTCTGGAAATACATTACCCCAGGCTTGTTCTCTTTTAACTGTTGGACAGGTGAATCTTCATTCTTGATCAAATGAATGCTGTAGCTATAAATTTGATGGAAATATTCCAATTTAATGGTTGCTTAGACAAGCTCTTTAAGGAATTGCTCCCATAATGTCTTGAATTGTGGCAGAGCTGCATTCTGACAGTAGCTATGACCGTTTATGTCCTCTTGCTTCTCCACATTCTTGCTTATTTGTTCGTGGAATAACTGCTAAGTATGGACATATTTCCTAGAGCCAGACATTGTATGTAAACTAGACTATTTTGTATTTTTTGCTCTTTAAATATTAATTTTAACAAGATTACAACTTGCTCTTTGCGGTTTTTCTCCAATAATAGATAGATATGGATTTTTCTGCTTGGCAGCTAGGTTCTGCCAGCAATATTGAAGGGATAATCATGTCTGTTTATATTTGTAAAAGCATATTCAGGAAAAGCATGACAGCTTCAATATTACCTATTTAAGGATTCAATTATATGCTTGACTAGCATGCCGATCTCTTGACCTTTTTATGCAGTTGCTCCTCTTAAGTAAAAGGAATATAGGGGACCATGCATAATGGTTGCTTAGATTAACGACCTTTGCATGTGATGAACTTTATTTGGAGGTTATAGCACTAGAGATGAAAATTCCATACGTACTTATTTTTTAATTATTTCTCTAAACTATCAATGATGGGACTTCAAATGCACAATCTAAGTCTACTTGAGGGTTATGTTCTGATCGTCTCTCCTTCAATATTTACTCAGACCTTCTCTGGCACTCAGAACGTCTCTAGTCTGCAGAATGAGAAAGATGAAGCTTGGAGAGTTAATGTCTGTATTCAAGGATGTGACCTTGATCATGGTTATCTCTGTGGTACCATGGAAGCCCTGAATGTTCCAATGGCAGACACGCCGGTAAGTTGGATTTTCCACCCAACCAATTTAGATTCTTGGATAACTCTGTGCACTTCAAAACTGCTTAAGTAGGGTTCTGCTGTCTGCTGGAAGCAACTGCTTTTTGAGGTGGGGATTGGAATTCTTAATTTTTTTTTTTAAAATTCTGCTTAATCTTAATCATCTTTTATTGGAATTTAAGCTGTGATAGAGATTTTTGCATTTGATGAACCAAGGTCATGGAAATCCCTATAGATATATGTATCTTTTTGCCTCTGAAAATAGGGTGCTTATGGGTTAAGTATTAGTGCTCTTTCACCGACATGGCTCCTCTTTAGGATTCGCTTATTTGCAATTTTATCAGGTAGTGACCTTCTGGGAAGGAGAGATCGTCGATAGCAAGAATTATACGTTCTTCACTGGCAAGTGGGAAGCAACGTATGTTCATTTTTCTCTTGCTTCACTCAAGTTCAAACCTCTAATTATTCTTAAAGATGCTTCCCCAGACATGTGGCTTCTGCCGGTCTTGTGGAAATGGGAGGACAAAGCTGTGTCTATCCTTTCATTATTAGGACTAGGATCCCTTATAGAAGATTGTCTAATGATTGGAAGTATTTATTAGGCCAGAGGACGATATAAGACACTGGACAAAGTTCCCATCTTTCTCACCCCTTCTGGTAAGTAGTCAAACTTCAGAAACATATGCATGCATGCTTACATACATACAACATAGAAGCTGAAAGTATTCAGAACATCTGTTTGATATTATATTCATTCAACATGGAAGCTACAAGTATTCAGGACATATGCGATATACCAAAGTCCTGTGCATAGATATATGTGCGTGCATGTTATACACATCCACAAATTGCTTAAATTACTTCAGATGGATATATTAATCATTGCTCTGTGATATGGCATTAATTTTTTCAAATATCGGTCATGTTTCTTCCAGAGCCGGGTGGAAGCTGATGGTGGCAAAACTTTGGACCTGAGCAGTTGTCAAAACATATTTATGGTAACAAGTTAAAAGCTACATTAGTGACCATCAATTGTGGAGTTTCTTGTTTCTTTGATGCAATTTCTCGCTTTCTTGCTCATGGGTTGGCCAGAGATGGAAAGAGCAGTACTTTGTGAATGTTGGAGAGGACTGTGGATTGACAATAGCTGGCTTTTACTACGTTTGCTTCTCATGCAGTGATGGATCCATCAGTGGGTTCTATTATGATCCTAAAAGCAGGTTGATGTATCGATCCTCTCCTGTGTCTTGCTTTGGCCTTCTAAGTACATTAATTGTTATTCTCATGCCAAGATCGTCAAAATTTGAAAGGCAAAATATCTGGGAGAGAATTGCATTTGTGTTGTGTTGATTATGTAATTATTCATGATCGGAATACTCTTGCTTTCACATACTTCTTCATTTTTCGGATATATATGAACAAACCGTGTTCTTGTCTCAATCACAGTCCGTTTCAGAAGCTCGAGCTTAAGGCCACAAATGCAGGAAGATCGGGTTTCAGTTTTTCCACCTATGAGTTCCAGTGAACTGAAGCTTGCGGGGGATGTCAATACGCAGGCTAGCGCTTTAAATGAGTTTGTGACACGAAGGGCGGAAGTACGACTTGGGCAACTAGAATGCCACGTCCAGAATCCAGAGGACTGCAAGCATTTCATCGTCGTACAAGTCGGTCCCTGCTTTTCTGTGGTAGTGATCTGTCTCTGTACTGAATTACTCTTGTGTGCCGGTTTCCTGGATGTGTGATTAACAAATGACAGGTTGAGAGTAGTCTATGATTGATAGTGAACTAGCTTATGCCACAGTTTCTCATCCATCTCTTGGGGAGAGGAGAAAAGAAAATTAGTTGAGTTTTTGGCCGTTCTGATTTTACTGTGCAATATGTTTTAAAAACCATGTTGACATATTTATAATCTGGTGCAAGTTCCGATTCCGATCCTTTATGTTGTGTCGAGGGAACAAGGAAGCAGGCGGTACAATTTTCAAGAGCATCATGTTTTCTCGGGCTTAACACATTTTTGGTCATATGCTCCATATTATTGTTTGGAAGAACTTTTAAATTCTGCACAAATTAAGTTTGGGTTTCGATGCGTGCACTGGGAATGACATCCACGTGATCGAACGCAAGGGCGGATACCCGGCAACTTGCGAGCCGATTATTAGTTTTGTGATCTCGGGTCAGATTAAAAGAATATATAATTTTCAACGCAGTGACTTTATGTATCACGGGAAAAGTCGGTGCATTGAAAAATGCAATGCAATTTTGTTTGGTTGCTTAATAGAAAGATCTTATGATTTCAACTCTGTCGCTCCTTTTCTATAATTTCAACAATTAAAATAACAATCAATTGTTTGATTCATCTAGGAGTTGGAAAATGAATGGAGGAAATATAGATGAAACTTTATCATCATAGGTTTATAGGTTTATAAGCTAAGGAAAAAACGCTGGCCATATTCTTGTATATCAATGTCCAATGAAGGAATATTATGAGGAGCTGGAATCCTCCTCTCTTTTTGATGCAACTGTTAGGCAAGGTATTTCGCTTACTGGGTTATATCCACCACCTAAGTCCGATTGAAGGCAATCCATCCGCGTGCGAATAGGAAGATGGTAAACTACTATTCCATGGCGTGATCGATATAGCTTAATTGAACAAGGTGCGAATAGGAAGATTGTAAATTACTATTCCGTGACATGGCCGAAACAGCTTAATCGAATAAGAATTGAACGTAAAATTGCGCACTTCTTGCAACGTGAAACTTCGATTATTTTAAGATGGAGTAGTACTGCCACTAATGAGGAGTGACTTTCGTACTTGCTGGTTCATCTATCATCCAATCCACAGTAATTCGAATGAAAGCGCCCATAGATCACTGCAAGCGGTACGAGAGATGATCTAGATGGGAAAGCAGTTGAGGGTGAGGGAGACAATTCTGCAAACCTCGGACAGAACAAAAACCGAGGAATCTGTACTGCATATCGTTTTGAGTGCCAAACAGAGTTCTTGATCTACGAGTCTCCATAACTTCCCGAGAGTTGATCTCCTTTCAGGGATTCAATGGCCATGGAAGTATGGGTCACCTTGCTCTTTGATGCTCTCTCTCTCTCAAAGAGACATGCATGTGTCACGGCCCGAAGAATTGGATCGTTCATGAGGTTTCCTGGACGATGGACCGTGACCGACCCTTGAACAAAGAAGGCGGGCCCCGAGTGTTCTAGTACTAGGGTTTTCTTGATGTATTCTAGAATACTCCTAGGGACGGGACATTAATTGTAAACCTCTGTAATTAATGAGGTAGTTGGGTAGTTGGGGAGATACGATCTCCACCGTAAGATCGGGGAGAGATCTACGGATACGGTCAGTCCGGTACTTGTATAAGAAGGGGTCTCCTCCCCCTCATTGTATCACCTCATTCTTTCAAGAAGTAATAGAAATCCAGAGCTTCTCTCTCTAGAGTTTCTCTCTCTAAAAGTTCTTGTGAGTTGAGTGTGGGGAAGGCTGACTTGGGAAGAAATTCCTAAGGCCGCACGGGTTAGGGAACGCGAGATCGATCGGCCCGTGACAAGTGGTATCAGAGCTAAGATGGCCAGAGGCGCTGCGAAGCCACGATCCGATGTATCGTCACAAACCGAGAAGGGCGTGAGTGATGATCATGGCAAGGCCCCCGAGAGGCAAGGTGCCGAGGCAAGGGAGGACCGTGATAGCTCAAGTTCAAGGGAGATGGTTGGTGACTTGGAGACCCGCTTGGCGAAGATGGAGATCGCCATGGCTGACGTCCAAGGGATGGTTGAGGATATGTCCGTACGCATCGAAGGAGGCGAGACCGGAACAGGGGAGCTAGAGGCCGAGGTGCTGGAGCTCAAGTCCGGACTCGGAGAACTCCGAGGGGAGATGCTAGGCAACCTGACCGACACCACCAACGAACTTCAACAACGGGACGATGCCTTGGAGGCCTTGGTGGAGGCCATGCGCGCGGAGATGGCCGAACTTAAGGCGAAAGTCGCCGAAATGGAAGGAGCACGCGTGAACGGGGTGATCACCGTGCAAGCCAGTCCACGAGTGGATGCCCCGAAGCCAAAGGAGTTCAAAGGCTCACGGGTGGCCAAAGACGTGGACAACTTCCTATGGTATATGGAGCAGTATTTCCTAGCAATGGGGATCACCGATGGGGCGATTCGGGTAAGTACCGCGTCTATGTACTTGTCTGATAATGCACTCTTATGGTGGCGTCGTAGGAGTGACGATCGGAGTGGTGAACCGATCACTACCTGGGAATTGTTCGTCGAGGAATTTCGACGTCAATACTATCCCGCTTATGCGGAAGAAGAAGCTCGAGATGAACTTCGTCGTCTTGAGCAAAAAGGAGGTGTCCGTGATTATGTTCGGAAGTTCTCGGAGTTGCTACTCCAAATTCCGTCCATGAACGATACGGAGGCCTACCATCAATTCATGGGTGGCTTGAAACCATGGGTTAAACAAGAGTTGAAGCGATGCAACGCGAAGGACCTTTCGGCGGCCATGTCCATAGCCGAGGCCTTGGTGGAGTACAAATCAACTCCCGCGAGCAAGCCGGACACCCGACCAAGGGACAAGGGCGTTGGTGGGGGAGATCGTAACAAATTCCACCGTCCGAGTGGAAGCAAACCATCAACGGCCCCTCCAAGGGCGAAGCCGGAGTCAAGCGGAGGAGAACACAAGAAGGGACGTATCTTCAAGTGTTTCTTGTGCGACGGTGCGCACATGGCTCGTGATTGCCCAACTCGAGGCAAGCTAGCGGCGCTTGTCAAGGCACACGAAGAGGAACGAGAGGAGACGCGACTCGGTTCATTGCGAATCCTAAGTTCCATAAAATCTAAGAAGGCAAATAAGCCTAAAGGCTTGATGTTCGCGGATGTGACGATCGGAAAAACCACGATGAGTGCGCTCGTCGATACGGGGGCATCCGATCTATTCATCTCGGAAGAAGCTGCAAAGAAACTCAATCTTCGGGTTGAGAAGGGAGCCGGTTGGCTCAAGACGGTGAACTCCAAGGAAATCCCTACCAACGGCTTGGCTAAGGATGTGGAGTTTCAATTCGGGCAATGGAAGAGTAAAGAGACGATCGAGGTAATTCCACTTGACGATTATGACTTTGTCATTGGCTTGGGATTCCTTGATAGAATAGATGCTCTTATTGTCCCATTTGCCGATTGTATTTGTATCTTGGACGCACGTTGTCAATGTGTGGTCCCGGTCACCCGAGAGTCGGGTCGTGACCAAAAGATAATATCGGCAATGCAAGTTACTAAGGGAGCAAGGAAGGGGGAAGCTACTTTCTTGGCAACTTTGAAGGTTGAAGATTCAAAAGAGAAAGGAAGTGATGTCCCGACGGAAGTGACTCAAGTCCTCGACTCCTTCAAGGACGTGATGCCCCCCGAACTCCCGAAGAAGCTTCCGCCTCAAAGGGAGGTGGATCACAAAATCGAGCTAGTGCCCGACGCTCGACCACCCGCCATGGCACCCTATCGCATGGCGCCTCCCGAATTGGAGGAACTGAGAAGACAACTCAAGGAGTTGCTCGATGCAGGGTATATTCAACCCTCAAAGTCTCCGTTTGGTGCTCCGGTTCTATTCCAAAAGAAGCACGATGGGTCACTCCGGATGTGCATCGACTATCGGGCACTAAACAAGCTGACAATCAAGAACAAGTACCCGATCCCTCTCATTGCGGACTTGTTCGATCAACTTGGAGGAGCACGGTGGTTCACCAAGCTTGATCTTCGATCGGGATACTATCAAGTGCGGATTGCAAAAGGAGACGAGTCAAAGACCGCTTGTGTAACCCGGTATGGATCGTACGAGTTCCTCGTCATGCTATTCGGCTTGACAAATGCCCCGGCCACATTTTGCACACTCATGAACAAGGTACTCCACCCATTCCTAGATCAATTTGTAGTGGTTTACCTTGATGATATCGTGGTGTATAGCCGGACGCTCGAGGAACACATCGAGCATCTCAAACAAGTCTTCCAAGTTCTACGGGAGAACGACTTATATGTCAAGCGGGAGAAATGTGCCTTCGCACAGCAGGAAGTTCCATTCCTGGGACACATCGTCGAGGGTGGACGTGTGCGGATGGACTCGGCCAAGATCAAGGCCATTGTGGATTGGAAGCCGCCGACCAAGGTGACGGATCTAAGGTCATTCCTTGGCCTCACCAACTACTATCGACGGTTCATCCAAGGATATTCGAGCATCACCGTGCCACTCACGGATATGTTGAAGAAGGAGAAGCCGTGGGAGTGGACGACCCGATGCCAAAAGGCGTTTGATCGGTTGAAGCAAACCATGACCGAGGAGCCGGTGCTCGTGCTACCTGATCATGCCAAACCTTACGAGGTAGAAACCGACGCTTCCGATTTTGCTATTGGTGGTGTTCTTATGCAGGATGGACACCCGGTAGCGTTCGAGTCGAGAAAGCTGAATGATACCGAACGACGGTATACGGTCCAAGAGAAAGAGATGACCGCGGTGGTTCATTGCCTTCGTACCTGGAGGCATTATCTCTTGGGATCCCGGTTCGTCGTAAGGACGGACAATGTGGCCATGAGCTACTTCCAAACTCAAAAGAAGTTAAGCCCGAAGCAAGCTCGATGGCAAGATTTCCTGGCGGAGTTCGATTATGTGCTCGAGTACAAGCCAGGGAAGGCAAATTCCGTGGCCGATGCGCTTAGCCGAAGGAGTGAGCTAGCATCGTCAATCGTAAGTCGTCCCAAGAATCCATGGGATGAACGGATCAAGGAGGGACTCCAACACGATCCAACGGCCAAGGCACTCATCGACCATGCTCGGGAAGGCAAGACCCGGCAATTTTGGTGTGAAGGTGACTTGCTTTACACCAAAGGACGGCGATTGTACGTGCCACTATATGGGAAGCTACGGAAGGAAATCCTACGGGAGTGCCATGATTCCAAGTGGGCGGGTCATCCGGGGATCCACCGCACTATGGCGCTTGTGGAGGATCGATACTTTTGGCCTCACTTGCGCGACGACGTTGAGGCCTATGTCCGAACTTGTCTTGTATGCCAACAAGACAAGCTTGAACAAAAGTCGTCGGCGGGGCTCTTGGAGCCACTTCCCATTCCGGAGCGTCCATGGGAGAGTGTCTCCATGGACTTCATTATCAACTTACCAAAGTCCGAAGGGTGTCGAACTCTCATGGTCGTGGTGGATCGATTTTCCAAGTACGCGACGTTCGTGCCCGCATCGAAGGATTGTCCGGCCGAGGAGGCGGCCAAACTATTCTTGAAGCACGTCGTCAAATATTGGGGAGTGCCACAAACGATCGTGAGCGATCGCGACCCTCGATTCACGGGTAGGTTCTGGACTGAACTCTTTAAATTATTAGGGTCGAACCTCAACTTCTCCACGAGCTTGCATCCTCAAACCGACGGACAAACGGAGCGAGTCAATGCACTCTTGGAGTTGTACCTTCGACACTATGTAAGTACGACGCAAGTGAATTGGGCGAAGTTGATCGATGTAGCCCAATTCTCCTACAATCTTCAAAAGAGCGAGTCCACGAACCAAAGTCCGTTCGAGATCGTGACGGGACAACAACCACTCACTCCGAGTACGGTTGCAACGGGCTATAAGGGGAGTAGCCCATCCGCTTTCAAGTTCGCCAAGGAGTGGCATGAGCAAGCGGACTTGGCACGAACGTGCCTACACAAGGCCTCGAAGCGCATGAAGAAGTGGGCCGATAAGAAGCGACGGCACGTGGAGTTCCAAGCGGGGGACTTGGTGCTGGCCAAGCTACACCTGGTTCTTCGATACAAGGACGTGCATAAAGGGCTTATACGTCGCTACGAGGGGCCATTCCGAGTGTTGCATCGGGTTGGGAAGGTCGCATACAAACTGGAACTGCCACCAAAACTCAAGGTACATCCGGTATTCCATGTGAGTATGCTTAAACCTTTCCATGTAGACGAGGAGGACCCGGATCGAGGGGAGTCGCAACGGGCGCCGCTTGGAGCAAAAACCTCCTATGATCGAGACGTCGACTTCATCATGGCGGATCGAGTCATACGGAAGAGATATCGTGCGCCGAAGCGAGAATACTTAATCCGATGGAAGGGTCTTCCGGAGAGTGAAGCAAGTTGGGAGCCTGAAGAAGCTCTTTGGCAATTCAAGAAACATATCGATGCTTTCCATGCCAAAGACGCGACGAGGGCGTCGCCCGAATAGGTGGGGGAGAATGTCACGGCCCGAAGAATTGGATCGTTCATGAGGTTTCCTGGACGATGGACCGTGACCGACCCTTGAACAAAGAAGGCGGGCCCCGAGTGTTCTAGTACTAGGGTTTTCTTGATGTATTCTAGAATACTCCTGGGGACGGGACATTAATTGTAAACCTCTGTAATTAATGAGGTAGTTGGGTAGTTGGGGAGATACGATCTCCACCGTAAGATCGGGGAGAGATCTACGGATACGGTCAGTCCGGTACTTGTATAAGAAGGGGTCTCCTCCCCCTCATTGTATCACCTCATTCTTTCAAGAAGTAATAGAAATCCAGAGCTTCTCTCTCTAGAGTTTCTCTCTCTAAAAGTTCTTGTGAGTTGAGTGTGGGGAAGGCTGACTTGGGAAGAAATTCCTAAGGCCGCACGGGTTAGGGAACGCGAGATCGATCGGCCCGTGACACATGGTTGATGAAACCCTAGGCGTCATCCTAGGGAAATATTGTTCTTTACTCATCGTCTGCAGCAAGTTATACCATTGAAAAGTGAGTCACTCCTGGGCCTTATCTATATATAGAAGTTCCCGTTTTATTAAGTTGTGGTTCTTGGTGTCTATGCAGTTGGTTGGATGGAGATTTTCACAATACCCATTTTATTAAGTTGAGGTTTTTGGTGTCATGCAGCTAGTTGGTTGGATGGAGATTTTTTGCAATATTTCATTGACCCCACACCACCGATTCCACCTAACAATCGCAATAGATCTTGGCTTTTACCTAATAATCACAATAGATCTTGACTCTTATTTTCAATCAAAAGAATATATCATGTGCCGATTATACAATTGGCGTGATGTAACCGATCAATCAAATTGGTAGCATTTTATATATCCAACAAGCTTCATTTTTTATTTTAAAAGTTGCTCTCACTGCATACGGTTCGCTTGATTCTCCTTTTTCCTCTTGCATCATGCCCCTAAACCGATTGAAGATGAGCACTCCCGTGTCCAAGTGCCAATATTGCTCATCCATTGGTGAGAGTAGTAAAAAGGAGAGGTTAAACCCATTCAAGCCAACCATTAATCTGTAAATATTTCGCTGTATTTGTCACAATTTATGTTGAAGAATGAGAAAGGGTGATGCCGGCAACCCTTATCCATTCATAGGGCCATAACAGAAGATGCATACGAAGAGAGCCCTCCTCACCACCTCCTTAGAAAACAGTGCAAAAGAAAGAAAGAATCCAACTTTCCGATGAAAAGCCCAAAGCACCAATCATGATCAACTAGCTTTTTCGATGTAGACATTAGTAATTCATACACCATCTTAAAATGGATTTTCGAATGGACGGCGTGTATCTATTGACTTCTTAAAAAAAATATCACATTTTGTTTCTGAAAAAGATAGGTTGATCGAATATACAGGCTGATATTTGTGGCCACTAATGTAGATATGCATATAGAAATTACTTTGTTTTTTTTATAAATATTTGGAGCAACCTCTTTCGAACCTTGAAGGCCTTATCGTGACTCATCCTCTCTCTCTCTCTCTCTCTCTCAAAGTATGTGCTGACACTTGTGGCTAATAGAGGAAGGCAAGGACGAAGAGACAGGCATTGGCGCATCGGCGACCGAGTTTTCGCGTCCCATCATCTCTCATCAAGGACCTCGCATGTTTGCTCAGAGAGACTGATGCAGCCAAGGATGACTTGCCGAATTACATTCCCTTCTTTCTGGAAAGCATCTTTCGATCTGGATTTTGAGTTGGTTCTTGACCAGTCATTCGAACAAAACCTCGAAGATCAATCGGCAAGTTGTTCTTGGCTACATGCTTCTTTCTTGAGACTCATGTTTGGCTCTTGGTGATCATTGCTAATCACTCACGGTCGTGGTCTGCATCCGGTGCTTCTCCGAGATTCTTGATTCTTCATTCGGTACGTTATCTCGTGCCCAGACATTCGATATTCATTTAAACGTGAGCCTACTTCAGCTCGCAAGAAGGAGAATCTTATGCAACTGACACATCGCTTGGAAAGATGAAACTTTTCTAGATTTCCAATCCAAAAAGTTGTTTTTTCTCAACGGGCATGCATATATACTTTGTTAGATTGTTTTCTGACTCTTTATACTATTTTGTAAGTAGTGTTGTACATTCGTAGCATTCTTTGTTTGAGAATGCAACAGCGCGATCTAGAGAAGTTGATGGTTGATCCGACAATACTGCATACTTGTGCGGTCTATTCATATCCACTTCTGATATAGATATATCTGAAAGTTAGTCTTGAGAAGGAGGATTAGTATATATTGCACAGGAGTGGGGAGCTAGGGGGAAAAACCTTTGCCATTATGTACTATACATGCTATCTGAACAACCTTTCTTTGCCCGATCTTTTTGGCAATATACTTTTCTGATTGATTTTGAGAGGTCCACATTGCAGACTGTCCATGTCTTATTCTACTAGAACCAATCATTTCCATCTATAGTTGACTTTCATTGATGATATGTAGGATATGAACACCAATCAATTCGACTCAGAATAACACAATAATCAAGATCTGTTTGATGGGATTGTTAGTTTCCACCTGTAAAACCGCTTTGTCTACAAATATTATTGAAATATATCGAGTTTGAGCTTATTGAATAAATACCAAAAATTAAGAGTGCAAGTTTGTCTAAAGAAAATTAAGTCCATGTTGGACTTTTGTGATCGTCTGCGATTTTCTTAAGCACGCCGGCCATACTTCCCATATTAAATGCTCCGCATGTGAACGGAAGAAAGAAGTCGAAGACAAAGAAAACATTGGAGTTTGTGTGTGTGAAGAAAGTGCAATGGGCATTCACTCCATGGGTCAAATAAAGAGGACAGGTGTTGCAAAAGTTAAACGATCGAATAATAAATTTAACATAATAAGAAAATAAATCGGAGGAGGGCGCCGATAATGCATGCACATGGCCATGTACATGCCATGAAAATGGAGGGCGCCGTTGCTGCTTTCATTTAATGCAAATAGGAGCCGTTTCTGCTGTTCTATTCGGCTGAGTCTTAATTGGTGTTGAATTCTCTGAGAGTGGAAGGAGAATAGCATGCGAGTGGACTTCTTCACATAGAGAGAGAAAGAGAAGATGAAGTGCAATGATGACCATTGAATGGTCATGGCCATTGAATGATGTAGACTATCTCTTGTGCATTATAAAAGAGAGAGAGACGTCCAACGAAGGTGTGCCAAGTTCCATTCGGTGGCCGAGAGGAGAGAGAGTTCTTCTCGTGAGGGATTTTCTTGTTGTAATTATACCCGAGTGATTTAGCCAATTAAATTCTTATGAGTAGAATTTGTATAATTCCTTGAGTGAGATTTCATTAAGAATTGTGAGGGGCCTTGAGAGAAATCCTTTCTTTACTTGCATTTGTGGACCTAATGGAAATTTGTTTCCTGGCACCGCTTTAGCTATGTTTTTTGCGGCTTGGCTAGGTACTCAAGATTCTCGATTTCTCCATTTCCTGATGCTAGCAATGTACATCAGCCGAATAGGATCATTGTCCGTTCTTCTATAACCGCTATTGAATATTGATGCATTCCCTTGTTAGAGCTAAAGCAAAGCTTGGTCTACAAATGATGTGGCAAAGACATATAGTTTATCACATCACTTTGTTCTACTGAATTATCGCATCAGTTTACTAACCGAGTTTTATACATTGTCTTTGCACCCCCTATCATACTTATGTATGGAAATCTGGTTATCTCCTTGTTTGGCAATTCACACTTTTGCAACCTTAGATGGTTGTAACTTTCCCTTCCTTTAGTATTCTTTGATTAGCTTCTGAGATTATAGATTCTGTAACCTTGTTTTATTGTATATTCGTGCTAATCTAGCACTGGATAGTAAATATTTGGCAAGCAGTTCTTTAACAAGCAGCAATGATTAATGAAGTGTATGCTCTTCCGGTTAGAAAGGCGATGAATTAATTAAGATTGCATACGTTTGAGAGGGTAAATTAACTTCCTGAAGTGACTCGTGTTTCAGTTTCAAACACGAGCTCATTATCTTCCGTCAGGCGAAGCCATGATGTGATTGATAGAACAATAAAACGGGGAAAGCATCTCAACGATCACTTCTTGTAATCAACTTTTAATGGTTGATTCTTCAATTTGCTTTCATCTTGAGTAGTGTTAACCGAAATTCTCTAGCTATGACAACTTCTAGAAGACACAAGAATCCAAAAATGCTAGACAGGTGTTAAGCTTGATAACAGTGGGTTGCGTTTGATTCAGCTTTTGCACAAAGAATTTGTGATTGTGTAAAGTACTTTAGACCAAAGGGATTTTATGAAAAGTAAAGAGTGTTTAGTGAGCACTTGTAAAAATTTTCATTGTAAAATAATTTTTAAATTAAGAAAAAGGAGAATGGATGAGCTTCAGATACGGAGGAAAGCCTAGGTGAAGGGCCGCGGAGGTCATGCAACTCCAGGTGACAAGCCGCCAGGGTCTCACAGCCCAGGCATGCTAGATTTGGAGATCAGAGGTGAGTGCTGACCCTCAACGACCCTCGCTGATCCTTGGTGAGCATCACGCAACCTCAGGTGAGCCAAATCTGAAGACCGGAGGCAAGCATTGATCAAAGGCCGGCTAGCTAGATCTGGAGCGAGGATCATCTCTATACGAAAGAGATGAGGAACTGTGTCCGGAGTAACAGTAGGGGTAAAACGGGATTACGAAAATACTAGCGAGGGCAAGATTAGAAAAACAAAAATTCGTCCAACCTATCAATTGACATTATCGGAATGCAGAAAGCCAAAGCTGGTACCAAGTTGCATTGAGCTTGCAAAGCTCGACCTCGCACCAAAGGTCCTTGAGATTGTGTTAACAAAAAACAAAACTTTAGCTAAGAGCCTTCAATGGTTTTGTGAGGAGTTTTATGGGAAAAATTTGCTGGTTATTTTTCTGAACCTGCTTAACTTTGAGCACCTCCACTTGGGCGACGAGTTCGGAGTGAAGTTAATTAGAGGGATAGAAGAATATGCTCCTATTGAGTAATTGCAGTTACTACATCGTCGTAGTTTTCTCATTCAAATGTCCTCTGTACTTGCTTCCTCATTGCAATATTAAGCACTTCGAAACTCAAATGGTTGATGTTCCGACTGCTTGGGTTTGCTATTCCATCTGATGTAAAATTCCTAACCCCAGGCCGAGCAAGGTCCATGTACGCAAAAAAAAAAAAAAAGGTCCATGTACGCAAAAAATAACCCAGACAATGTTTCCTAGGTACATACATTCTTACGGACGTGTCGAACAGAAAACGGTGACTTCTTCCTAAGCGAACAAGCAGTGACATATCGCAAGTCTCAACGCACGCCACCGCCATTCTGGCCACTGGACAAACATACAAGGCACGTTACTTTAGAATATAAAATGATTAGATCTTCACATTACAACAGCTTCTTTCCCTAGCATAAAAGAGAACAACAAGGCAAACTCACAAACTAACCGGTATTCTATTAGGTACTGAGAGACCAGTAAGCTTGGATCCAAAAAAATATAAAACCAAAGCTCCCAAACCACTGGCTATACACGTATATCTAAGTCCTATCTATTATCTTTACCACTTTCTTGTTTCGTAAGCACTGTAAAGAGGGAAACAAGCCCAGAAAAAAGAAAAACAGAAAATGCCCGTACATGAAAGAAGAGAGATGTAGGCCAAATGCTATAGTTGACAACCTCATCTTGCTGTATTAACCAAAGGTTTTTGGTCCGAAGAGGTTGACGACGGAAGGGGAAGTGAAACTGGGAGAGGAAGGTCCGAATGGCCGGGAGACACGTACCACAGGTTCGGCCACTGCTTCCTCCTGCTCCATGGCGGGAACTGGCTTTGGCGTGTAGTTGAAAGATAAATCTTTGTTGGCTGCGAGCGCCAGGAGCTCTTTCTCTTCCAGACCTTTTGTTGGGCCGAGGCTACAACGGTCTGGGGTGTGCTTGGCCAATGCATCTTTGAATTTCTTTATCTGAGAAACATCAACACAAGCAATTTTTACATCAGCAATAAACTTGACAGGACGAAACAAAATAGTATACATAGCATATCATTATCCAACAGTCGATGAAAGCAACATGGTAGCGAGAACTCTCAGGATTTATTGGCAAGAAAGATGATCCTAAAGAGTAAACTAATTAATATTTTGGCTAGAAAAGAAAGGCTAATTAATGTTATGGGTCTTCTTTACGAGTGCCTATGGTTAAGAAAACGAAGAGCAGTTTCCAGGGAACCACAACATCTATTTCACATAATTTTCTGACAATCTTGAGAAGGAACTGAAATTTCACGAAGCACGATCATGTTAACTTCCAATCTAAGATGATGTCGTTGGGAAAAAAAAAACGGACAAGTGTCCTTTTAAAAAATTGACAGCTTGAAGCAGAAAACATTTTCAAAAAAATTTCCAATCGAAGTAATACGGGGAGAAGAACCCTAGAAGTACCAAAAGTTGTGTACGGTGCTTACTTTAGTGTCAAAAGTTTTCGTCGGCTCATTTAAATGCCAAATCGAAGAAAAAACGATCATTTAAGTGCCTTTGCCGAGAAATTCCGACAATTCGACCCGCATGGCGTTTCTTATAAAATTTTAATGTCTACGTGGCTTTTTTTTTTTTATAAAAAATGAATTCCTAATGTGGATGATGACCTAGCCTTTCTTGACAACACAATGTCACTTCAAGTTCTAAACCCATTCTTTCTCTCTTTCGAGTTCTCGCTTCTCTCTTCTCTCTCTTGATTCCAGTGGCATTACGGTGCTTCTTTTATGGAGAGCACAGAAATCACACGATTAGAAGACAAAACCATTACAATACGAATCAAATCTTAAAAGCACGCTTGATTCAGCAAAATATTAGATTCGTAGAATATCTGAGATGAAAGTGTTTATGATTTTCCGTTGAGCAAAAAGCAGCCATCCGACAAACAAAAGCAAAATACCCACATGAGGGTGTTGCTTTAGTGGGTTGTGATTTTGAAGGTGAAATTAACAAAAAGGGGCAAACTTGAGGTAAGCCATTCCACAAACAAAAACAAAATACCTAGATGAGCGTTTTGCTTAAAAGGGTTGTGATTTTGAAGGTAAAATCTACTGAAAAGGGAAAACATGAGGCAAAGAGGTTGTTTTCTAGTTTTTAGCTCCAATTTTTAAATTTTTTTTGAGATTAAAATTGCGATTTTGGGAGGTCCCGCTCCGTTGACTCCCTCGCCTTGTGCCTCTCCGCCATGGGCATCTGAAAGGACAACTGTCATCTTCCTCCTCTCCTCTCGTCGTCTACCTCGCCGTCATGTCCCTTGGTGCCGCTGTCATCGTTAGCATCCAAAGCTTCAAAAAGGCTCCTTGTTCACTTTCATCACCAAGAGTTTCAGCAACTAATTTTCCACCAAATCCTCTGTTATGAGATAGGGTTTGAGGGAGAAGCTAAATTTGTCCCCAAATCACCGATTTTGAGATTAGGGTTTGAAGGGAGGTTGAATTTAAGGCAAATATGTGGTAAATAGCGTGGTTTGGGTTAAAATATGCTGACTCACTATAGCAGCGAGCCACGTCGATTAAAAAAAATACTAAAATATTGGCACGTCGGATTTCCGGCGATCTAAATAGGATTTAGCACTTAAGTTATTTTTTTTTTTAAAGTGACACTTAAGTTATTCGAGAAAAACTTTTGGAACTAAAGTGAGCACCGTACACAACTTTTGACGCTTGTAGTGTCCTTCTCTCGAGTAATACAAGACAACCTTGAAACCTACCCCATACCCCTAAAAATGATCATATAGACAAATAGTACTTGATAACAACATAATCCAGCATCACTAGCCACGCCTGACGTGGAGTCTTAGGGCTATGACACAAGTCTTCCTTCACTCCATAAGATTTGCACTGTACAGCCTCGCGGTAATTCAAACTTTATAAACCCATAAAACAACATATGTAAACTCAACAGATTGGTGAAGACTGAAGTAATAAGAAAAGTCAAAACCCCACCAGTGAGACCACTACCAAACAAAAGCACCAATCACTGGACCATCAGCAGAGATAGAAGAGATCCCGAGAAACTAACCGTGGCATTAGTGCAGCTGAAGCTGCAGAGCCGGCCATGAGCGCCTCTATATAATCGGAAAAACGGGAGAACATGAACGTTGAGGCTATAGCACATGGACTTGCGCTCCTCATAGTTCACCTGTAGGAACTGCACGTCGGGGTTCGTCTCCACCAATTGGCATATCTTCGGATGCAGGGCCCTGCATCCGCCGCACCCCGGGGAGAAGTCCACAACCACCAGCTTATCTCCGGCGCTCAACAGACACTCCACGAGGTCTTGTACACCATTGACCTCTCTCGTGTTCGGTTGAAGCCCCTTCTCCCACCATTTCTGAGCCTTCCCTATTCTTAAATTACCCTGTGCCATTTCATATTGCAAGAGACACTCAATTATTTCAATTATCTACACTTTCTTCACAATGATTGGTGAGAATAAAGTGCTGAAAATTTACTAAGAACTAATATGCTGAGATTTACACTTTTTTCACACGTTTGTAGACCAATTTTGACATATCATTATTCAACCGGGAAATTATTCGGTTTTTTAAAGAAAACAGAAAAAGAACATCAGAAAGAAATACCACCATAAATGGATACCAAGATTGGACAGATACAAAATAAAACGGAGACCACGCACAAAAACTTCTCAAAAAACAGAACCCGAATGTAACGAACAATCTGAACAATATCCAAGCAACAGACGAATCGTGAGGTGCGGGGAAAAAAGCCAAACCTGCACATTCGAGGAGTAATTTCGCAATATCCTCCTCTTCGGCACACATTCACGTTGCTTGTGCACAACCCCATCACCGAAAATACCGCTCCTCGATCTGGAGACGGAAGATCTCAGCCTCGGAGGCCTCGACATCGTGACGGGGCGGAACCTGAGCCGAAACCCCGCTGCAAACCTGCCAGCCCTGAAGCCTCTGGGGAACACGGGGGCGCCGCAGCATTCGCCAGTGTCCCGAGGGTGGTGCGACAAGCACAGGCTTGATCTGCTCAGGAGCTCGGCCATTTCCTCACGTCGCAGAGCAAAAGAAACAGACCCGGATCTTCCTTCGGCCTGTTGATCGAACTGCAAACGAAAGGGGCGGCTGGGTTGAAGGATTTGCCCATTCAACAGAGAGAGAGAGATGAGGAGAATATGTTGTTCTTTTCAGCCTTTGATGGATGGAAAAAGTGCACTGATAAGGCGAAAAAAAATGAGAAATTTGGGGTGACCGTTGGATTAACCGTTGGGCAGTTAAAAGGATGTGAATCCGACGGTCGTGATCAGCGGAGAAGGACGTTATAGATTTTTACCACCCCACAAGTCGTTAAAGTGTGAAATCAAGTGGCTTTCATGATGCGGGGGAGGCGCACGTGAGCAGTGGAGGATCATACACGTGGCGGCATCTGAAGCCCTAGGCAAGGACGGTGAAAGGGGAAGCCGTTGGATTTGGATATTCTTCCCGGATAAACTCGCGAGTGGCAGTTCTTCTTGCCACATCGTTGAATTGAACATGAGGGAAGCAAAAAAACTAGAAGATTTCTCATGAGCACTTGAAGGATGTGAGCCAATTCATCCCGTCGATTGGATCATGCGAGTCTCATGTGATAGCCACATTATCGAGTTACCACGACCAACTAGGCTCGCATGATCCAAGAGCATGCAAGAAACGCTCGAAAACTTGTCAAAATTATAGTCACTCGATATTGTTTGGCATAAGATAGGTGAACTCGGATTACATGTACCAGATACATTTAGATACATGTCCACAACGTAGGAGGTGATTATGGGCCACTTGATACATTTAGATACATGTCCACAGCGTAGGAGGTGATTATGGGCCACTTGAGCTTGACCTATCCAAAGGACGAAATAGGCGAGTCTAAACAAGTCATTCCCTCTTTTAATCCAGCTCCACTTGCTAGTTATGCTGGGCCATGCCCAATCCATTTTATATCAAGATTGAATCTTTTCCCCTAATTAAAAGGAAGGGTTTAAGATCCAACACTACGTCCGGCCAATCGGGACTCGTGCATTGATTAGATATAGTCAATGCACGTGATGATAGCTCAGGCGATGCAAATGATAGTCGTCTTATTATCTTGGCTACTTTTGAATTACAAGAATTGATCCATAATCAATGTTGGACAGTTGTGAATGCCTTTAGTATAATTCGTTGGTAAAAAATTAAGATTTAAATTGCTTATGAATTTGCTTTATAATAGAGTAAAGATAGCAACCCAAAAAAAAAGTAGAGTAAAGATAATTCTTGACCAATAAAATAGAGTAAAGATAATGCAAAGCTTGTTTACGTACTTTCTTCTCTTAAAAGCGGACACGATCACACATTATTTTTTCCTAAAAAATCTCAATGAGGCAATGCTAAAGATACTAACATTTCTGTACTAAATTTGGTTTAATACGTTATATAGCGTGTGTGAGTAGTTGATTAAGATAATGGGCCTATTTAAGCCCCCGATAGATGTCTGCCACATAATTTAACAAGCATATTCGATAGATAAGCCTTAGCATGTCAAAGCGTCAAGGCAAAGAAGGGCCACGGGAAATCAAGTGATGTTTTACATGAGTTGGAGGCCCACATGGCGAAGATGAAGATCGTCAGGGGGATGTCCAAGGGTTGGTCGAGGAAATGTCCGAGAGCATCAATGGGCTTGAGTCCAGGAAGGGAGAGCTCTAGGCAGAGGTGCAAGGGCTTGAATCTGTCATGGGTGAGCTCTCAGGAGAGATGCTGGGCACCTTGAGCACCACAGCTGATGAACTTCGGTAGCGGGATGATACCTTGGAGGCCTTAGTGGAGACTATGAGTGCGGAGATGATCAAACTTAAGGCGAAGCTCATCGAAATAGAAGCTGCAGATGTCAACGGGGTTATCACCATGCAACCAGGTCCACGAGTGGACTCCCCTAAGCGAAAACAGTTCAAGGGCCCAAGGTAGCTAAGGATGTGGACAACTTCCTATGGTATATAGAGCGGTACTTCCAAGCAATGGGAGTTATTGATGGTGCGCTTCGGATAACTATCGCGGTGATCTATTTGATTGACAATGCCCTATTATGGTGGCATCACAAGTGTGATGATATGAGTGGGAAACCCATCACAACTTAGAAGATGTTCGTCAACAAATTCCAATAATAATACTACCCCGTGTATGCGAAGGAAGAAGCTCAAGAAGAACTCTATTGCTTGGGGCAAAGAGGTGGAAAATGAGAGTATGTGAAGTAGTTCTCGGAGTTGTTGCTACAAATCCCCTCTATGAATGATGTGGAAGCTTATTTCCAATTCATGGGTGGTCTCAAATCATGGGTGAAGCAAGAGTTGAAGCAGCATAATGCGAGAGACCTCTTGACGGCCTTGTCTGTGGCTGAGACACTCGTGGAATACAAGGGGAAGTCCCGAGACAAATCGGACTCTTGACCTACGAACAAAGGCAATGGTGGGGAGATCGCAACAAGTTCCACCGCCCAAGTGGAGGCAAACCGCTAGTGGTCCCTGCAAAGGAGAAGTCAGAGTCGAGTGATGGAGGACACAAGAAAGAACACTTCTCTTTCAAGTGTTTCTTGTGCAATAGGGCGCACAAGTTGCACAAGGCTCGTGATTGCCAAACATGAGGAAAACTTACCTGCGCTTGTCAAGTCCCACGAAGAGGAGCGAGATGATACACAACTCGGTTTGTTGTGAATCCTAAGTTCTATCAAGGCGAAGAAGTCAAACAAACCCAAGGGACTCATGCTCGCAGACGTGACAATTGAGGGTACCACGATGAGTACACTTGTGGATACCGATGCATCCGATCTCTTTATCTCAAAGGAGGTCAAAAGAAAACTCAACCTTCAAGTCGAGAAAGGAGCTGGGTGTCTCAAAACCGTGAATTCAAAGGAAGTCCCTACATGCGGTGTGGCTAGAAACGTGGAAGTTCACATCGGACAATGGAGAAGCAAGGAGACTCGAGGTATTCCCACTTGACTAGTGTGACTATGTTATCAGGTTTGGTTTCCTTAATAGGATAGGTGCTCTTTTTGTTATGTTCGACAATTATATAGGCATCTTGGATACACAGGGTCAAGGTGTTATCCTGGTAAAGCATGAATCGGAACGTGACCTAAAAGTGTAATTGGCAATGCAAGTCACCGAAGGGACAAAGATAATAGAAGTGACTTCCTTGGCAGCTTTGAAGGCCCCAAGGGCAATGGGAATGAGATCCCAATTGAGGTAGCCCAAACCCTTGACTAATTCAAGAACGCGATGCCTCTTGAACTATCGAAGAAGCTACCACCTCGGAGGGAGGTAGATCATCGGATCGAGCTAGTCCTTGATAACCGACCACTTGCCATGGTACCCTACCGTATGGCACCCCTGGAGTTGGAGGGGTTGCGCAAACAACTTAAATAGTTGCTTGATGATGGCTATATCCGACCACCAAAGGCTCCATTTGGCGCCCTGAACCTTTTCCAAAGGAAATGCGATGGGTCACGTTGGTTGTGTATCGACTACCGTGTGTTGAATAAGCTAAGGATAAAGAATAAGTACCCAATCCTGCTCATCGCTGATTTTTTCGACCAACTTGGTGGTGCATAGTGGTTCACATAGCTAAATTTGCGATCGGGATACTATCAAGTGCAAATTGCCGAGGGGGATGAGCTGAAAACCGCATATGTACACGATACGGCTCATACAAGTTCCTAGTGATGCCTTTTGGCCTAACCAGCACACCGGCAACATTTTGCACACTAATGTATAAGGTATTCCACCTATTTCTTGATCGATTTGTTGTGGTTTACCTAGATGATATTGTGATGTTCAGCCGAACGCTCGAGGAGCACATCGAGTATCTCAGATGGATCTTCCAAGTACTACGAGAGGATGACTTGGCGCATTTAAGCAGCGGAAAGTGCCGTTCTTGGGCCACATCATTGGGGGTGGACGAGTGCACATGGATTCAATAAAGATCTAGGCCATCATGCAGGGGAGCTGCCAACCAAGATAATGGCACTGCGGTTGTTCCTTGGACTCACCAGCTACTATCGACGGTTTATTCGAAACTTCCCAAGCATCACCATGCCACTTACGGACATGCTAAAAATAAGGAAGCCATAGGAGTGGATGGGTTGATGTCAAGAGGCGTTCAATCGACTCAAGTAGGCGATAACTGAGGAACTAGTGCTCACGTTGCCCAATCACTCAAACCATATGAAGTAGAAATAGACTACTCAAATTATGCTATTGCGGTGTTCTAATATAGGAAGGACACCTAGTGGCATTTAAATCAAGGAAGTTGAGCTAGACCGAACAACGATACATGGTCCAATAGAAAGAGATGACGGAGATGGTGTACTGCCTTCATACATGGCGACACTACCTATTGGGATCGCGGTTCATTTTGAGGACAGATTACGTGGCCACAAGCTACTTCCAAGCACTGAAGAAGCTAAGCCTAAAGCAAGCTTGTTGGCAAGACTTCATTGCAGAATTCGACTACATGATGTAGTACAGGCCTGGGAAGGCCAACTCCGTAGCCGATGCACTTAGTCGAAAGATAGAGATGACAACCATCAGTCAACTCGAGTGCCCATGGACCGAGTGAATCAAAGAGGGGCTACAACATGACCCACTGCTAGGGCCCTTTTGGAATATACACGGGAGGGCATGACTTGGCAATTCTAGTATGAGGGCAATTTACTCTACACCAAGGGCCAACAATTGGACTTGCATCTCTACGGGAAGTTGCGAAAGGAGGTGCAATGAGAGTGTCACGATTCCAAATGGGCGGGTCATGCAGGGATTCACCGCAAGATGGCACTTGTAGAGGATCGGTACCTTTGGCCACACCTATGCAACGATGTCGGTGGATTGATTCACCAAGGACGCGACATTCGTGCTCACTACAAAAGACTACCCAGCTGAGAAGGCGGCTCGGCTATTTCTAAAGCATATTGTCAAGTATTGGGACGTACCACAGACGATCATGAGCAATTGCGATCCTCGTTTCACGGGGAGATTCTCGACCGAGCTCCTCAAGCTACTAACATTGGACCTCAACTTCTCCACAAGCCTACATCCCTAAATCGACGGTCAGACAGAGAGGGTGAATGCACTCTTGGAGTTGTACCTCCAACATTATGCGAGTACAACGCAAAAGGATTAGGAGAAGCTAATCGGTGTAGCCTAGTTCTCCTATAATTAGCAGTGGAGTGAGTACAAGAGCCAAAGTCCTTATGATATCATGACAGGGCAATAACCACTCACTCTAAGTACAATTGCAATGGGCTATCAATGGAGTAACACATCCGCTTACAAGTTTGCTAAGGAGTGGCATGAACAAGCAGACTTGGCACGAACTTGCCTACACAAGGTCAAGCCTCGCTGATTCCCACCCCTGACCATATTCATTTCAACTCTATGTTCTCTACATTTGTTCAGGTTTCTCCGTCCTCTGACGATCTCCAAAAGAAGCATCCCATAACTATAGACGTAGTTATAGACCGGTTACTAACCCATTCCGGTTATGTAATAGGCCGGTTACTAACCCATGCCGAAGCAAAGTAGCCTCTGGTTCCTCTTAACCATGGTCATGACTTGTGAATGCTCTCTCCCCATCAACTTAGCTAGCCCGAAATTTGAAACTTTGGGACGTAAATTCTCATCCAGTAGAATATTTTCCGGCTTAATGTCGCAGTGTATGATCCTGTTCCTACACTGCTCGTGAAAGTATGAGATCCCTTGTGCCATCCCAATGGCTATTTGGAAGTGGGTTTGCCAATCTAGCAATCTGTCTCGCGAGCTGAACGAAGGGAAAATCCACTTGTCCAAGGACCCGTTTTTCATGAACTCGTAAACAAGAGGCCTGTCCATTACCAATCAAAGAATCCAGAAGAATGAAAATGAAGCATGAAAAAACCCATATGCTCACGAGTCTCTATAATGGTTCCTTGCACATCTTGTCTTTGGTATGATACACTTAATTCAGTGGTCTTTTTATCATATCACGGCTTCTGATAATAGAAACAACAATTACCCATTAGCAAAAAATAAAACAAAAAAACAATATAAATAACAATTACCCATCATACTTACGCATCAAATAACAACAGTCCAAATCATCAAAAATCAATTCTGGACACCAAACAAAGAAGAACAGGGATGGTTTTGTACCCTCGTGAGACCCCATGGCTAACGACAACGGGCGAAGGTGAGCGAGGTTCGAACACAGTGAAGAAAAAGGACTTTTTTTTTTTCTCAAGCGATTTCCCCTCTTAAGGGTGCACAAAATCAAGGCAACCAATCGTCAACAAATCTCAAGCAATAGTCAACAGTAGCGGAAGATGCACAAGTTAAGAGCGGCGGAGCTCACCGATGGGTGGTGCTCAACTAATCACCTCAATGGGAGGAGGCAGAGGAGGAGGAAGAGGAGAGGATGAACGGGCAACTAAGAAGACAATTAGTGCCAGTCAATACGGAGATGGCGACGAGGATGGCAAGGCGACGCCGTCAACAGGGAGTTCAACTTCGCCTATCTTCTGGGTCCTCCGGATAGAATCGCGGCTCGATCTCTCTCCGATGACCAATTCCTCAGAGGGAGCCCTCTGACCCCGACCCGATTCCACCAAGCCTCCGTCCTTTTTCCAGCAGTTGAGAGGGAGCGTCCGGTGATGCTTGTCGGAAGTGGTCGGAGGATTTTCCAAGACTGAGGGAGGAGAGAGATGAGAGGTGCGAAATTTGAAATGAAGTAAGAGAGAGAGAGGGGATGAAGACGCAAAAAGGAGAGAGAGAAAGGGCCCGTAATTAAAGAGGAGAGAGAGAGAGGGCGGGAAGCTTTCAAGTTTTCTTCTTTTTTAATTTCCACGTAAGTGACACGTGTCACTCTTTTAATGGATGCCACGTAGGCAAGTGACGCGTTGATATCATACCACCAAATATTTTCTCACGAAAAGGGAACATTAATCAAACAGAACCTCGCAAAAGACAAAACACCCAACTAGTTTTCTTCATTTCAGAAAAGAATGCCTCTCTGCCTGTCATCCAGACCCGCAAACTCAGTCACAGCATCAAGATTCAACCACCCAAGACACTACCTCAATCACGCTCGCACTGCCCCCTCCCATCTCCACAACCTCTTCACCCCCGTCAAAACCCCACTTCACAATCACACTCTAGCATTGACCAAAAACCCAATCTTTACCTCAAAAACCCAGAAATCCACTTCAGTCTTATACTGCGCAGACCCTAGCGAGTCTCTGCATCTTTCACAACCCTCAGAAACTCAAGAACAGACCCAGAAGAAGAGCTTCTGGGGAGCTGTCAGCTTGATCATTGGCACGGCAGTGGGACCAGGGATGCTGAGCCTCCCTGCCCTGACCATCAAATCTGGTCCATTCCCTTCAACCATTGCATTCTCTTATCATGGGTTTATGTTGTGTCCTCCATAGTTCTTGTTGCAGAGCTCACTTTTGCAGCCATGGAGGAAGAAGGGGTTGGGGAGGTGAGCTTCACTGGCCTTGCTACTAAGGCCTTGGGGAGCGGTTTTGGGGCTCTTGTGGCCATTGTGTATGCTTCCCTGAGCTTTTCTCTGTTGGTGGCATGCGTTTCTGGGATTGGTTCCA
Source organism: Syzygium syzygioides (assembly GCA_031216285.1). Lineage (NCBI taxonomy): Eukaryota > Viridiplantae > Streptophyta > Magnoliopsida > Myrtales > Myrtaceae > Syzygium > Syzygium syzygioides. The sequence continues at coordinate 11,972,224 of CM062252.1, read as the reverse complement.
TTTTCTCTCAGTGGTTCCCATGGATGGATGTTGCATTGGCCTTTGGGTTGTTCCCTCTGGCTGTCGGGGTTGTCATTGGGTTCTTCCCCTTTTATGCAATTGATGCTGCAAATAGGCTCTTGTGCTTTGTTATGCTCATGTCTATAAGTGCACTGGTGGGGTTTGGTTTGTCTGTGGCTAGGAGTAATGTGGTTGCTTCCTTTTCTCATGCCTCTTGGAGCGTGTCATCAATTTTGCCGGCCATACCAGTCATGGTACTGACGCTGGGGTTCCATGTGATCACCCCTTTCATTTGCAAGATTGCCGGAAATTCAGTTCATGATGCTAGGAAAGCTATTCTAATTGGTGGTTTCATTCCATTGATTATGGTTTTGTCGTGGAATTTGATTGTTCTGGGGCTTTCTGGGACTAATCCCACTGCTTCACCTGGAGATCCCATAACCCTTTTGCTCTCTGTGAAGTCCTCTGCTCTGTCAGCGGTTCAAAGTTTTGCCTTTTCTGCTCTTGGTACTAGCTTGATAGGCTATGCTGTAAGTCTCCCAAAGCAGCTCGTTGATACCCTAGACTTGATTTTCCAGAAGAACAACGGAGGGAAAAATTTGAGTCCTGCTCCAATGATATGTCATGGAAATGGAGCTGGTAGAGTTGGTTCTCTAGGATATTCGAGGTTGGATTATGTTGGTAATCCTGGCATCATCTCATTCAGTAGATTACAACATTCATCAGCTCCAGAAAATTATGCAACATCGAGCATGAGGGCATTTGATTCCATTGAAGTTCTTGTATTGCCAGTGGTACTTGGTGCTTCGGTTCTTATAGTGTCCTTCTTTCGCTCGACTTTTTCTAGAGCACTTGATTTTGCTGGGGTATATGCTAACTGTTTCCTATTTGGGATCCTTCCTCCATTGATGGCACACATTCAGCAATCCAGGAAGAAGCTCAGGTACAGCCCCAAATCTCAAGCTAGTTCCACTTTCATCTCTATTTGATGGTTTTCATGGATCCAATTATTATCTTTAGGCGCAAAACATGGTCTATAGGAACATCTATTCACCCTGCACATTCATTTTCCGCATTGCAACCTCTGTTTTGAGTAGTTGCCAATGTCACTGATCTCACCCTTTGGAAAAGCTGGAAAAGCTACAAATATGATGGATAATTAGATGTATATATTTGGTTTGATGTAAACATCAAGGATGTTCGAAAATATTCTCTGTAGTATACTAATGAAAATGGCAGTGCACAAAGTTAGCCAAGAGTCTTATCGGTGGGCTCTTTATAGGTTGGCAGGTGGAGACCAATAAATCACTAGTCCTATATGTTGCTCAGAGATTGCTGGACCGATTGATTCATCTGGTTATACTTTCAGTTTTTCCAAATCAATAAAAACCGATGAGATAGGCATCAGTGAGAGCTGCCAAGTTGCAGAGATGAATATTTTCGTGTATTACTGATTAAAGCACAAGACAAACTTTTTAATGAGCTCCTGATTGAATCATACTCTCTCTTATCTCTCTGCATATGCTTCATGAGGCGACAGGAAGATTCTACTCATATTCTGTATCTAAAGAATATGATTCTCAATATGTTTTGCTTGTATAGTAATTTACTCATATCCAGATTACATGTCAACTGCTTCATCCTTTCCAAGTGGGTTCATGGGTGGTGAAGGTATATGATTATTAATATGGTTTGGTTCTTCTTTGTTGAACTTGCTTTGAACCAATGATGTATGTGGTATAGTGGAAAACTATAGAGTAACACACATGAACATTCTCTGAGAAGTATCTAAAATGCTTTCAACAAAAGCATGCGCCGGTCATTTCTCATCACCACATGTGTCATCATGCTATTGTTCACCTTTTATAGATGGACAAATTATATCTGAAAACAAGCTTTGCATTTTGCAGGCCAGAGATTCTACCGGGAGGAAATGTTGCTCTGCTGTTACTCTTTAGCATTGCTGTTGCTTTAGGTTTTTGGCATTAAGCACACCTAGTAATGACGAACCCACGCCTCAAACAAGTCGAGGCTCACCTCACCTATTTCTGGTTCATTTTCTTCTTGCAGTTCAGATCTCTTGAGAGGATTATTGTTGCTTTCTCTCGGCCAGATAGGTACTGCATGAAGGAGATGTATGTACATTTTTAGTCCAATCGTCGACATTATGGACCCATTCATTTGGTCGGATAATTTGAATGGGATTAATCATCTATTGACTTTTGATCATGAACTTCTGAATTTTCATGATTCTATAAGAAAACTAGTTATGGAGCTTTTGGTTAAAACTATAACTTTGGACTTTAACAGTCAGATGAATCATAAAGTAGTAGGTACTTGATCTAAAAGGGTATATATATAGAACTAAGTACACTGCTAGAGAACAAACTGAATGTGAAGTTTCATCGAAAATGCCAGACAAATACTGTTGATTTTGTAAACGAGTACCCTCGGAGCATTTGTTGAGTAAGAAAATGAGGCCAATCAAGCTTTGAAGAAATGGTCTCAGTCTCATGATAGGACGCTCCCTAATGCGACGCTGATTGTATATGTCGGTTGCATCAAGGGAAACAAGAACTGAGATTACATATGTCGATTGCGTCAGGGGAAATAAGAAGAACTGAGAAGAGATACTCGTCTCACTTGAGATGCCGAGCCTCTCATCTTCATCTCGTAGCTTCGCTGAAGTGCCGTTAAATCTCTCCAGAAAAAGCCTTAACACAGTAATGGGAAGATCATCGGGCATTGAGGTTGCAAATGGGAACCTTTTGCTCTTGTATGTAGCAAAGTGAATGTAAAGTATAGCAGGCAATGGACGACGATTCCAAGCAACTAGATCAGAGCTTGGCGAAATGTTGGCAAAGAGTTACCTTCACACCCGTTCCTCCCAAGAGTGTTTTTCTTATGGTAGGAGGTTTGAAATACCCTCTTATTTTGACATCTCAAATCTAGATGAAGGCTCCGTTTGGGAACAGCTTTGCAAAGCCCTTTGGACCTCTAAAGACCCTTAGACAAAGGCTAGTGTGTTTGGTATTCACTTTTGGGAACCCATTTCCCAAATGCTAGCATTTCCAAGGCCCTTAAAAGGCCCTAAGCTCAATGCTCTTGAAGACCTGCTTTGGCTTTGTGGCTTTCTCGGCATGCAATAGTGCCGATTTAAGTGAAAAAATTTCTTCAGAAACTATCCTCATCTATTTTTTGCTTTTCTGATTTTGGCCTAGTTTTTCACTGTTCATCGTTTTCTTCGATGACCTCTGTCGGCGTGACTGTGAGGGGACGGCAACGGGCTGGAGAGGGGCCGGCGTGGTTGCGCAACCCAGCGACCGTCGTCTCGGGTCGCACAACCGCCGGGACAGGCCACGCGACCTTGGTGAGGGCCGGCTGAGGTCGTGCAACGCAAACAACCCTCAAGGGCCATCGGCGACCTAGATCTGGCGTCGGCGGCCGTTGCGCGAAACCCAGGCGGCAGCCTTCGTCAGTGCTCGCAGGGGATGCCTGAGGCCGTTCGGCCTCAGACGAGGGCCACGTGGCGTCAAATCTGGGTTGCCGGCGACCCTTGCCTGGGTTTTGCGACCATCATCGGGGGTCACTCGAACCCAAGCGGTCCTCGTCGGTGGTCGCCGGGGGCTGCCCAAGGTCATTCCTCCTCAAACGATGGCCACTGGCACCAGATCTAGGTCGTCGGCAGCCGCCCGTTCTTCACTGACCGGTGAAGGGTTTCAACTTTTTATAATAAAAAATGAAAAATTTGCTTTGAAAGTATAATTTTTCCAAACACTATTTTACCCAAAGTTACTTTGCAAGGGACTTTTAAGTTATAACCTAGTGGTGGAGGCGTTGTCTAGTAGCTCAAGGTCAAAGTTTGGATCAAGCTCGCTGTCCAGACCAAAGAGGTGCTTCGGAAGAAAGAGGCGGTCCGGCTCAAAGAGGCCGTTGAAAGAGATGAGAGAGGTGGGGTCGTACCGAGCTACATATTTCTAGTGAAGAGCGGCCGTCGAGGTAGGACTTCCACAGCTTCAACACATGCCTAAGTTCATCGATTTTCCCAAAGGGCATGTTGGACTTGATGAGGTCCAACCCATTTATGTGGCTTATTAGGTCTATTATTTAACATTTGACACAAGCACGATTTAATTAAATATATTATGGGTTTTATATTTGTGACATCAAATTACCCATATCTTAAACATTGATGGATGATTGAGATTTGGCAGCACTAGGGTTAGTCATCACTCCTTCTATATAAGGTCTCTATTTGGCAGAGAATGACATCTAATTATCACGCTTCCGCTATTCTTTACTAAATTGTTGAAAGAAAAATACACAATCATCACAACCATTACAGAGGAGAGTGGTGGATTCATACCCATAGACACAAGCTCTTTCTCATTGAATCAAAAATGGCTTCCTTTGATTTGTGTATCCTATATTTACCAATTTTATCTCATGTTCATCTGATTAAAAAATCCTATTAATCTAACATGTGGTATCAAAGCTTTGGTTATTCAGCGTGTGAACATGGTTACAAGTTTGTTATGATCTTTCAGCTCATTTTATGATTGATTTATAGTATTTCATTGATTATGGAATAAATATATGATGATAATCAATTTTTTCAAATATCTTATGCAAATAATGTATTTGATTATGATGTTTTTTGAGTTTGTATTAACAAAACGTCTAAAATCGATAGATACTGTCATAAATTCTAGTTATCGTTCCATGATCTGGTAATTGAATGGCCTAATTTTGTGTTATCCCTTCTCTTTTATTCACTACACGTATTTGAAAAGCAAATACTGTTAATGGCGTGGATGTGTTGGCATCGTATGTGATTATTTTATAAAAAACTTGCTTATATTCATTTGACGATTAGATTATGTTAAACTTTTTACTGACAACTCTATGATGTCGAATAATTTCATTCATTTATTTATTTTTGTTGATCTAAACTATTTACACAATAATTGGCCCAATGGAAGATTATTGTTTTAAATAGATTTAGATTATGATAAAAACAGTCTCATGTTATGTTCATTATTAAATTCGTAACTGGCCTAATGGATATTTAATTTTGAGTATAATGATAATTTGATAAGCAAATAAATTGTTGATACGTGACTCGAATTAATTCTGCCCAACAGTGATTTAATTTGATTTATTTTTGCCTTATGAAATTTTCTGGTAAATTATGAAAGAATCTGTTTATAGTCAGCCCAACGGAAGGCTATAGATGATTCTTGGATTTCTTTGGGTAAGGTTCTGTGTATTTTACTTTTCCATGTAAATGAACAATTTATTTTTCAATTTATTGTGATGATGAATTAAATTATTTTATTTATTTTTGTGGATTTCCTAAAGGTACTAATGTGCATAAATTTAATATTTATAATCTAACATACAATCCTGCTGCTATTATGAGTTATCTTTCCTCTATTGAATAACTGAGTGGTACAGATTTTAAGAAATGGAAAGAGCAAATAAGTATCATTCTTGGGTCATGGATTTGGACTATGCATTATGAGTTGACACTCCCGCTGAGCTCATGGCTAAACGCTCAAATGAGCAGAAAGTTTCTCATGAAAAGTGGGAGCGATCCAACCGCATATCTTTGATGAGTATGAAACATTTCATAACGACCGCTATCGGGGGAGCCATTCCCGATTCTGCTAATTCTGAGTACCTAGCTCACATTGAGGAGCAATATGAGGGCACTTCCAAGGCATAGGCTACTGGTCTTATTTCCAAAATGATTACTCTCAAGTATAATGGAATCAATAGTGTGCGTGAGCACATTATATGGATGAATGATACGGCCACTCAACTTAAGCTCTTGGATACGGAAATCTTTGAAGGTTTCCTTGTTCATTTTATCATAACATCTCTTCTTGCACAGTTTGGTCCTTGTAAGATCAACTATAATACGCAAAAAGAGAAATGAAAGTTGAGCGAACTAATTTATGTGTGTCCAAGAAGTAGAGCGGCCAAAATCTAAACAACTTGATGGTGCTCACGTAATTACCTCCGGTTCATATAAAGGAAAAAGAAAGATGCATGGAAAGGGTTGCAATAGTGGAAACAAGAGTACTCCCAACCTTATGATTGACAAGGTAAGTTCTTCTTATTCGAAAGGACCAGGCGATCGTAAGTGTCATTTTTATAGAGCTAAAGGACATTTACGGAAAGAATGCTCAAAATTCCGACAGTAGATGGAAAAGAAAGGTAATATTTTATTAAGTCATGTTTGTTATGAGTCCTATATTGTTGATGCTCCTTTAAATACATGGTGGATTTATACTAGTGCAACTCTACACAAAACTAATTCATTACATAGATTCCTTTCAAGGAAGAAACAAAATAAAGAGGACCGTAACATTATCGTGGGAATTGGAGGAAAAGTTCTAGTTGAAGCTATTGGCACTCTCCATTTGGTGTTGGGGAGTGATTTCAATTTGGATTTAATCGATACTGTTTATGTTCCCAGTATTATTATAAACTTAATTTATGTTTCAAAACTTCACTTTATGGTTATTTGTTTGAGTTTGAGAATAAAAGTTGTTCCATTTCTCATTATGGTGAGACTATTGATTATGGTTTGTTAGAGGGAAACCTCGATAAACTGTGTTTAGATTCTTTGCTCATTGAATCATTGGTTTCAATAAATGTGAATGATGAAGTTACTAAAACTGATAAGGAACAGAAATCGGAGAATGAGGATTCCTCAAAATTATGGCACAAGCGTTTGGGCCATATGTCACAAGGCAGGATGGAACGCCTCATTTAGGATGGAATTCTACATTCTCTAGATTTCTCTTATTTTGACACCCGTATTAAATGTATTAAAGGAAAATTCCCAAAGGGCAATAAACATGGTACCACAAGGAGTGGGGACTTCTACAAATCATCCACATTGATATTTGTGGACATTTTCATACTCTTGGTATTAATGATCATAAGTATTTTATCACTTTCATCGACAACTACTCATGTTATGGCTATATCTATCTTATCCATGATAAATCTGAAGCGGTAAACATGTTTAAGATCTACAAAGCTAAAGTTGAAAATCAACTTGACTTAAAGATTAAAGTTGTCAGGTTTGACTGTGGAGGAGACTATTACGAGAGGTTCTCCGACACAGTCATAATTCTGGTGATTTTGCTTTATTTTTGGAGAGATGTGGCATAGTTGCTTAGTATACAATGCTAGGTTCTCCCCAACAAAATGGTCTTGTTGAGCAACAAAATCGTACTCTAATGGATACGGTACAAAGTATGATATGCCATAGCACTCTACCAGAATGTCTTTGGGTTGAAGCTCTCAAAACAGCCGTGCATACCCTTAATCGAGTCCTTAGTAAATATGTGATTAAAACAATGTATGAACTATGGACACAAAGGAAACTGAGTTTGGGATATTTTTATATATGGGGTTGTTTGGCTTAGGCAAAAATAGAGAACCAGCAAATTAAGAAATTTGACCCAAGAACCATAAGTTGCTATTTCATTGGCTACCTTGAAAGATCAAAGGGTTTAGATTTTACTACCATTCACATACCACTAAATTTGTTGAAACAAGAAATGCTGTGTTTAGTACCACTAGAACAGTAAACGTTGAGGAAACCCGAGATTAAGTTTCTACTCGGGATCATGTTTTGGCTCCTATTATTCAAGGGTCCAGTGTAGCATTACCTTCACCAAAAGGTTCCAATCCACTAGAGGAGGTACCTAATGAAGAACCTCACAATATAGAGACTATTCTCCCTCCCGTTGATGAACAGCCTTTTAGGAGATCGGGATGAGAAAGGAAATCAGCTATCTCTAATGATTACATCGTGTATCTAGATGAGTCAAACCATGCTGTTGGCATAGGAATTGATCCTATCTCTTATGATGAAGCCATTACAAGTGATCATTCAACTCAGTGGCTTGACGCCATGAAAGATGAGTTGAGCTCAATGAAAACTACTGATGTTTGGGATCTAGTAGATTTGCCTAAAGGGGCCAAAGCTGTAGGCTGTAAACGGGTCTACAAAACTAAGCTAAACTCTAAAGGTAATGTTGAACGGTATGAAGCCAAACTAGTCACAAAATGTTTCACTTAAAGAGAAGGAGTGGATTATAATGATACTTTTTCTGATGTGTCAAAGAAGAACTCTTTCAAAATAGTCATGACTTTAGTAGCTCATTATGATTTAGAGCTACATCCAATGGACGCGAAAACATCATTTCTTAATGGAGACTTGCAAGAGGATGTCTATATGGCACAACCACAAAGTTTTATGGTTGAGGGCAAGGAACACATGAAATACAAACTAAAAAAATCCATCTATGGTTTGAAACAAGCCTCAAGATAGTGGTATATTAAGTTTCATGATATGATCAATAATTTTGGCTTTAAAGAAAATGCAGTGGATCAATGTATATACCTTAAGATCAGTGGAAGTAAATTCATTGTTCTAGTATTGTATGTAGATGATATACTACTTGCTAGCAGTGATAAGGACATGTTGTATGAGACCAAGTTTTCTTTCACATAACTTTGAGATTAAAGACCTTGGTGATAGGCATTGAGATTCATAGAGATAGATCTCGAGGGATCTTAAGATTATCTAGAGAGATATTGAAAAGATTCTCAAGAGATTCAACATGCATAACTGCTTTTCCAGTGTAGCCTTGTTGTTAAGGGTAACAAATTCAGCTTACTTTAATGTCCTAAAAATCAATTGGAGCTTGGACAAATGGAGCATGTTCCCCATGCATCTGCTGGAGGGAGTCTTATGTACGCTCAAGTATGTACTCACCCATACATAGCGTATGTTGTTCGAATGCTTGGCCGTTACCAAATCAACCCAGGAATGGGTCATTGAAAAGCAGCTAAGAAAGTGATTCATTACTTGCAGGGTACAAAATATATTATGCTTACTTACAAGAGAAGAGAGTCCTGAGTTATTGGTTATTATGATTTTGATTATGCTAGGTGCATCGATACCAAGAAATCCATATTATGTTACATTGTTATGCTTGCTGGAGGACTGATCTCATTAAAGAGTGCAAAGCAATCCTTAACTGCATCTTCCACTATGGAGGCTAAATTCATAGCATGTTATGAGGCGAGTTCTCATGGTTTATGGTTGAGGAACTTCATTATGGGGCTTAAGGTAGTTAATACCATTTCGAGACCATTGAAGATTCACTATGACAATCATGTAGTTATTTTCTTCTCAAAGAACAACAAGTCGAGTGATGCATTCAAACACATCAACATTAAGTACCTAGTTATGAGAGAAAGAGTTCAAAATCAAATTGTGTCCATTGAGCATATTAGTACAAAAGCCATATTTGGGGATCTCATGACGAAAGGCTTACCACCCAATCTCTTTCAAGAACATGTTGCTAGTATGAGTTTGGTTAATAGTTTTTAGTTTAGACCATGGTTTTGGACACATGACATATTTTAATTATTTTGTGATCACCTTATATAATGGATTTGGATTTATCGTTTGTTGCTTCTTATTGTATGTGCACCTTTAAAGCTTTTTTAAACAAACAATTATGCATGGACCTCATGAACATTACAGTTCGTGACTATTAAACCATTAATGTTGTATTTAATGTTTATGAAGGGATAGTAATCGGAGGACAGTACTGTGGCATTGGAACATGGTTATTAGCTCAATTTCTTTTCTGTATAAATGACAGACATGACTTTACTTAAGGAATGTTGTATATGCTTGTTTATATTGGGTTAAATCTCATGAATTAAATCGATAATAGAACCTTTAGCCAAGTGGGAGAATGTTGGACTTGACGAGGTCCAACCCATTTATGTGGTTTATCAGGTCTATTATTTAACATTTGACACAAACCCAATTTAATTAAATATATTATGGGTTTTATATTTGTGACATCCAATTAGACATATTTTAAACTGGACGATTGAGATTAGGGTTGGTCCCATCACTCCTCTATATAAGGTCTCTCTTTGGTGGAGAATGAATGCATCTAATTATCACGCTTCCGCTATTCTCCACTAAATTATTCAGAGAAAAATATACACCCATCACGAACATTATAGAGGAGAGTGGTGAAGATTCATACCCACAGAGATAGCTTCTTTTGCATTGAATCAATAATGACTTCTTTTGATTCGGGTATGTTATATTTATCAATTTGATCTCATGTTCATGTGATTAAAAAATCCTATTAATCTAACAGGGCACTCCCAGAAGGATGTCACTTAAGAGTTCGTCAATTTCCCATACGACATGTCCTCCTCTGGCCATCAGAGCCTGCAAAAAGAAATGGGAAATGAACACCTTGCTCTAAGATACTAGAAACAAAGACTAACAAAGGAAGGGGTGAGAAGCAGAAACAACAATACATCATAAAGCAGAAAACATGGAGAAGAGATTGATGAAAGCAAATTGCCAGAGGAATGCTTTGCGAGAGTGTGCTTTCATCTTTTGCATCGTCGTTGGTTTATATATTAGAGGGAGAGGAAGGAGAGAGAGAGTGTGGGGGTTATAACAGAAATGTGCGAGGGGGATCATTGCCTTTGCATGCATGAGCCCCAGCCAACTACTTGGCTCCACATGGAGCCAAGTCGAGATCGATTCATTGTCTTGAATCGTCATCGGCTTCGAGGATTTCAAACGCAGCTCGAGGCGGGAGCTTCTTTCATTCTGCATAGCTCAATGTCATATTGATACTAAGCCCAGGAAATTCAATACAACATGGCTCTCTTCTAATATCAACTTTCATACAAAATACTCGTGCCCGAGATAATGCTTCGCGAATAATAATAATTTGTACGATGGAATCACATATCTACTGATCTATCCGTACATTTCATACGAACTTCACTTCATTAGTTGTGAAATTTATTCTTCATTTGCTTTTTAATGTCGCGACTGCGTGTAGCGGCTCGGCACGCGAGCGTCACCTCGCGGGGTTCGTCTTTTTGAATTCATTA